>JAMPIT010000467.1:19947500-21147500 GCA_026261815.1 Monarcha castaneiventris obscurior
ATGAATGGCACAACTGTTTCTGAACAAACCCTTATTTTTCAAGTTTAAAATACCTAATTAAATGACTGACATTTTTTGATTCCTGAGAGATGCTGTGACAGCTCCACTTCCCTGCCCTATGGCACCCTCGGGGCACTGGATGCTGTAGAGGAAGCTCACACAAGACCAAGGAGCATGAAGTTATGCCAGGGGCTGAGCCCTACAGGCCACACAGTCTCACTTAGAACCTGGGTTTAACTCCATAAAACCCACTTCAGGTTTTAGTGCCTGCATTGTTCCTTTCAGAACTCTCCAGATACTGAAGAAGGACGTGGTTTCATGGTGAACATGGTGGTGTAGGGTTGATGGTTGGAATTGACCTTCAGATGTTTTCCCCAACCTTAACGATTCTGTGAATTAAGAAAGGATGGGCATCAGAACTTCAGCTTTTCTTGTTGGAGGAAATGGGCAATTTGGGCAACCCAGAACCCACCTATCCCACAGGTGTAATGCTCTGGGTCAGCAAACCTCCTCCTGAAAGCTCAGAGATGCCAAGGAGGAGCTTTGGAAAACCATGAAAGTCAAACCTTCAAACCCAACCATGATGGTTTCTCTGGGTGTAAGAACTCAGCACTCCTGCTCTAAGGACTCCACTCTAATTAATGGAAAAGCAGCTCGGTTTGTGAAGATTTACACCTAGTCTTTTTACACAGACTGTGAAGAGAAATAAGTGGAAGAACCTGCTAGAAAGCAGTGCTGTACACAGCAATCTTGTCAGCTCTGTTGTGCAACAAACACTTCAGAAGTTACAGGAAACCTATAAATCTACTAACAGCAAGGAGCTGAGGCTGACCTTGAGCAAGACAATTCCTGCGAAAAAACTTGTCCCTGTTCGTAAACTTTAGTCATTTTTAGTAGAATTTCACGTTCATGTGATCACAAGTTCCCCATAGATTTGGCTTCCTCCAAACCAGCACAGAACGATCACAGAAGAGCTTGGATCTGTCATGAAGCACTCAAAAAACCTGCACCTAAACACGAGGAGCTGCTGAAAACACCAGTTCTACACCCAGCAAATTGAACTCTTCAGGAGATAGAAAACCCATTGCACAAAACCTTGCAAGGGTTCAGACAAGATCAAAACTTGCCCATTAAAGGTTTTTAAGAAAGACAGGTGGGGGAAAATGGGTTGGGTTGACTGAAACACTTAATTTCATTTTGGTTTGGTTGTATTTAGAATTCCTTGGAAAAAGAAGAAACAGCTTTTTTTTTTGTTTTAGTTTTGTGGAAAATAATTTAAAAATGAAAATGTAGATGGTTGCTTTAAAAACTTGTGATTTCTTCCACTGATTTTCTTCACAAGAGTGTGGTAGTAAAGACATGATTTCTTGAAAGGAAACTGCTACTTTTCTAGGAATGTATTTTCTGGCAGAAAAAGCTGGTATTCAGTTGACAATGACAGCATCCCAAGCACTAACATGGGGAGCCCTTCAGAGATGGGGGCTCCCCCAGGGTTTTGGGGATCCCCAAGGACCCCCAACACAGTAAAGGGACTCTGCCAGCAGCCCTGTGCTGGAGGAAGAAGATGATTAAGCAAAGGTTGATGACTATCAGTTAAGAAAACATAAAACTGACAATCCAACAATCCTTCAGGAAGGGACCAGCAAAAAAAAGATGCCATTATAACTGCAAGGAAGAGCCTGAAGGCAACATTTCAACCATAACAGGACGGCTCGTAGAAATTAATAACAATTTCCCATTTACACGCTTTTCCTTTGTTTCTGCAACAGAGCCATTCCCAAGGTACAACTGCTTTCAGACGATAATTACCTTGACAGGTGCTGTATTAAATTCCTCATTTCTTCCATGTTTGTAACAGGAAGCATCAGATTAATGTAACAAAACTGGTGCTGACTGCACCTTTTTTTTTTTCCTGCTGAGTGTGTTTGTTTTCTCACCTTAAATCCTGGCTCCCCGAGCTGCCTAGTTTCTTATTCCATACCTCTCTGCAAGAGTTTACAGGCTTCATATATAAATTACAATTCCCCTTTATTAATCTAATTGATCGTTTGGTTCCAAATGCATATGCAAGATCTTTTGAAACCTTTTAGACCCCTGTGGTTCAATATCAATCTCAAAATATTAAAAGCATCTTGTGGAAAATTAGAAAGCAGATGAGACACTTTGGGACTGGAGATGCTGTAGAAGCTGAAACTTTTAAAGCAGCATTGACACAATTATTGAATGCTGTCATTGCTCAAAAGGGCTTTTTATTTTATTGGTTCCTCTGTAATTGTTTTGTACTTTTACTCTATCTGTGCAGTGCAGCTGCCAGGAATTCAACCTTAATGAGCAACAACGTTTAGCTGCAATCAAACAAAGCCCTACACCTTGACGTTTTGTTTCATTCTTCTTTTTCATGTCCATTTACCAGGCCCTGATATTTTGTTGCCTGGAATTTACAGAATCCTAGAATGTTTTGGGTTGGAAGGGACCTTAAAGCCCATCCAGTTCCAGCCCCTTGCCATGAGCAGGGATAACTTCCAATATAGCAGGTTGCTCTATAAAACCTGGCCCTGAACACTTCCAGGGATGGAGAAACTTCTTGGATCATTCTTCTCATCTAAGAATAAAATATTTTGGAAGTACAGGTTCTCATTTCCAATCGATGAAAAAACTCCTTGAAAAAGCACAACACACAAAATTGGAATACAGCTCATGCCACATGGATCACTTCACAAATTTCTGTTTGCTTACACAACCTTCCCCCTAAATTTGATGTATTTTGGGAAGGGATATTTCCCATGGTGACTTTGGAGTTTTTGGGAAGCCCAAAATGAGACGACTTCATTCAGGAACATACGGCATGCAGAGTTGTGACTGCAGGTGGCATGATTGTTCTAACTGAATTAATGGAACAAACACAGCTATTCTCATTCCTTGCAAGGACAGTTTCCTCAAAAAACCTAAAGGAAAAATATTCCTCTCCTTCTTTTCTTAACTCTTATCAAAGTGCACACTGGAAATGAGTTGAAAGGAATCAAAATAACCATGCTGCCCTTTCTCATGGAGGAAAGAATAAACCTTGATTGGTATCACCAGAGTAAGAGATGATTGTTGAATTCAAAACACCTTGGTAGGGTCTACCTGAAATATTCACTCTTATGAAGTTTAAATTCTTGTGGAGCACCTTGAAAAAAAAAAGAGCCCTTTGAGAGAAAGGGGGCAACAGTCTAATTGGTCTAATTTAAAACTTTCAGCCAAATTTAGAGGTAGATTTTAAATATTTAGGTTTTTTTCAGTGGAAGTAGCTTAAAATACGTAAAAATACTAAACATAATATTGCAAGTGAATTATTAAGAAATTCAAGCAAAATAAGTCTGGAAGCAATGTTTTTTTCTTAAACTCTTTGCTTAAAGATTTTCATGACCATGGTGAGAAAAAAACCACAAATAATTACGGGAACCTCAACAAAAGTTCTCAGATTACCATTATTGAAAAATAAAACTACACATATCATTTGTTGCATTTCACCCAGACTCTTAAGCCATTTCTTTTATATACGACTGTATCCCAAAAAAGCTGAGTATAAAAGTGAAATTGGTAAAATCCAATGAAAAGGAATAATGAAAGAACTCTTGCCCAGGATCAGGAAATTCACTTAGTGAGTTTTATGGATACTGACAGCTGGTTTTTGGAGGACAAGTAAATCAACAGAAAGAAATTGGTAAAACTAAAGAAAATATATTCAGGAGATCAAACAATTCAGATATTTAAGTAAATTGTGAGACTCTGCATCATTTATTTGAACATTTTCTTTACTACTTTTCCCAAAACTATTTCTTGTTTTAGGGAACTTAGTCATGCAACTAAATCTGTCTCTTTCTTTGTAACTCCCTCAGTGTGTAAATGGCTTACACGAATCTAATCCTCCATCTCCAGGCTCTCTGAAAAAGCTGCCATGAAACCTGTCATTCTTCATTCCTCAGATATGGAGCTTCTCCAGTAAAAAGTAAGACTCATAGAAGAACTGGGAATATTCACCAGCAGATGAGTTGGAAGATGAAAAATGCAGGGATCAGCAGGAAAACACTTCTGTGAAGGCCAGAGCTGTCTGTCTTTATCTAATTTAGAGTTAGTCTGAGAAAAGGAAAAGGCTACCTGACCACACAATCCTAATTCAGCCAGGGAAAAGCAGTCAAAGGAAAGTCATCAGCCTGGCATGATTGTGAAGGAGAAGAAACAAAAAGAATGCTTTTATATGGGTAGAATTCAACTTACAAGTCATCCCAAAGTAAAACTGTATAAAAGACAAATTGCAATCTTTTGAGAAATCCAGCTTTTAGAATTCTGATTTTGCCAGTTGTCTGCTTTAGTTCAATAAAGAATTAATGGATGAAAAATATTTAGCATGAACTTTTTTCACCAATCAATGTTTTCAACGTACACTCAAAACCTCTTCCTTCCTCACACCTGAGATCTACAACTTCTCCCCATTCTCTTATGTAATATTGTCCTTTACTTACGGAATTATTAAGGTTGGAAAAGGCCTCCAAGATCATCAAGTTTGCTAAATAGCAGAATCATGCCTGAAGTTTCCTCCTTCCACATTCATTGGCCACACCAGCTGTGGTTTCATTAATTCCACCCTGTTAATTAGCAACTGCCCTGCTCAGTGGACTCTGGGTTGGCTCAGCCGTCTGTTACCCCATCACCATAATACACCTAATACGTTCCTTTATTTTTTTCCATTTGAGACCTCCAGCCCAGAATAGTCCAACAAGACTCCCTTGTGTTCCCAGTCCACAGGTGAGCAGCAGCAGTGGCTGTTACTTCAGCAGTGATTCAAGAACCACTGGCAACATCTCCCCGTCAAACGTCCATGCAAGGAGGTTGGATAAAACCACGACTGGGTAACACGATAAACATTCCCAATAAATCCTGACTCAGTGTCACTCTGCAGCAAGCCACAGCCTCCCTCACCTGTAAATCAATAAAGAAGATGTAAGATGGATGCAATCTGACCACTGAACAGTGAAAAGAAGCCAGGAACTGCTTCTAAATTTGCTTTTCCTCCCCTACCGTCTCATAAGGTGAGGTCTGGGCAAGGCTCACCTCCTGCTCTCCAGCCATCTTTTGGGATCAACACGTTGTCTGCAAATCTGGATCTCCACCTTGCTCTCAATATCGCCAGTCAATTACAATCAGAAAAGACTCATATTCTTCCATTTGCTCCTACTTGTCAACATTATGATCTAAGCAAAGGTCATAACGCTCCAATATCCAAAATCCAGTTAATTGATTCCCTCTGGGTATCAAATCCCTACAGCGCCGCAGTTATTGCTGCATCCATCATATTGCTATTCATACCAAAGAATTAGAAGGATGTCCAAAACACTGAAATCTCTTACTCCTCCCGTCCCCAGCTTCTCCTCCGGCCATTTCTAAGCACACCAATTTTCTTGATAACACATTGAAATTCAATTTCCCTCATAGGATTTGATTGTGCCTATAAATCTGAGCCTGGCCTCTGATCAGATCCCCAAAATGTTCCAGCCTCAAAATTACTCCCAAAATTCCTGCCTAACTCTCAGTTACTGTATCCATATCCTAACAAAATGCCAGCCCTGCCACCTGTTTGGGGATTAGAGCACCCAAGAACCAGTGATAACTCACATCAAATATTTCTACATAATTCCCATTTTCTGTAGCATTTCTGTAACATTTCCACAATTTTAATTTACAGCCAAACACATCAACTAACCTTTTTTTTTTTCCCAGAGGGATTAACAAAGGTATGAGATTCCCAACCACAAGAGTTTGGGGTTTTTTCAGTAAATAAGAAATCCATTCAAATAACGAGGTACTTTCAAAACAGCCTCAGAGCCAGATACCTGCCCAAGCAACAGCTTCAAGTTTGCTACTCACAAAAAATTCATTACAGCACAAACAAAACGAAGTCCTTTAGCATCACCTTAGACCTGAAAAAAATTGCTCTGAATGAGACTATACATTCAAATATAAGCCAGGATCAATACCATAATTTTGCTGATGAGTTTTTCTGATCAAATGTAACACCAATAAACTCTCACTGAGTTTGAGACATGGAAGCCTGTGGGTGGAGAGCTGCATCTTCAGCAATGGTTAGCTGAAGGGCCCAGCCTCTCCCTCAACAGTTCTTTCCATTGATTTTCTTCTACTTAGAGATATTTGTTCTCACTCTTAAGGTGATTCTAATTTTAATGCCATATTATTACTAAGAACTCTGCCACTAGATGGAAATTACTGAAAATCTGGGCTCTACAAAGGGTCCAGATACAGCCAGAGAGACGTGAGTTACCTTGGGAATACCTGTGGCAATCCCGACCTCCCACGAGACAGGGAAATTGAAGATATCAGCGTCCTTCCTGGGAGATTTTCAGCAGTTTAGGTTGAAGAGGGAAGATCAGTTACCCATAAGCATTTTGTGGAGCCCGGTGGAAGGATTAATTATATGGTAAAACATGTTTGAAATGACAGCTAAGTCATCACAGCTGGGCAAAACCAGATCTTTTGGCCTCAGAGACAACCACTTTAGGCTGTCAGAGGTGCCCAGCCATAGATAGAGAGGGCACCTGTTTGGGGTTAATGCCTGTTGTTTCTGTCTTGTCTTTTACACCCACACTTGTCTTTCAACTGTTTGCAAAGATGATGAAAATTTTTTCTGCGGAAAATGTGTTTTCTGAAAAAACACAAACCCAACAATCATGGAATTTTGAAATTGGAGTGTTTTCTAATCACCTGGCATAAAGTATGTCAAGGAAGTTTCTTTGACTAATTAAAGGAGCTCTTCAAGATGGGATTGTGCTTCGTTACCCTGAACACAGCAATAGCATCGATAAATAATATTAATTGCAGGGTGGATTCAACTCCAGCCCTTTTATTGCTGAGGAACTCAAACAACAAATAATGCCAGAGCATCTATCAAAGAGAAAGCCACACGAGTTCACCGAACCATCCTGTGTGCATTTATCTAAAATAAAAAATGTATGTAAATGTGTATGCAAATTAGGTGTGGCCCTCAAGCTCCTGGAAAGTTGCCAAAAAAGCCTTTGGTGTTGCAAAGTTGAGCATCCTATCTACCATATGGTGGTACCTATCAATCTCGGGAGGGAAAAGATACCAGCTCCTCATACAGATGGCACCCATGGTACCTGTAAAAAGTTTGGGGATTTAGTGATGAAAATGAGGCGTTTTCAATGTTATGGAAAACATTTGGAGTTCTAAGCAGAGTTTAACCATTACTATTACAGCAATATGATAAAAAAGTATTAGTAAGCTATAGCCAACCTAAAATTCTTCTAGGAGGGTTTATTAACCGATGATAGAAAATAAAATATTTCCATAGACATTTCTTGATCAGTGGGTGCATTTAACTGGGACATGAACCCCTGGGACAGAATAGGAACAATGATCTCACAGAAAGGCTGAATGGTTTGGGTTGAAAGGAACCTTAAATTTCCTGGGCAGGGACACCTTCCACTATCCCAGGTTGTTCCAAGGTCTGTCCAACCTGGCCTTGGACACTTTCACGGATCCAGGGGCAGCCACAACTTCTCTGGGCTATATGTGCTGGGGCCTCCCCACCCTCACAGGGAAGAATTTTTCCTAATACTGAATCCGAACCCACTCTCAGTGCAAACCCATTGCCCCTTGTCCTGTCACTACAGTTCCTGGTGAAGAGTTTCTCTTGACTTCCTTGTAGGCTCTCTTCCAGTACAGCTACAGGACTGAGATCAGATCTCCAGTGGTCCCTGCTGATTGCTCCTTGATTTTCATGAATAGTGCCAAGACTCCAAATAAGAAAACTGGATTTCTTCTGAGAAAAAAACCCCAATTTCTGAAGCATGTATTGGCTTCAGCATCGTGGTTTGTGTGATTGGGCTCCCACTGCCCCACACTATGATTGATGACCATGCCCCCAGCAGCACCACAGGACCTAGAAAATCATTGAGAGCTGGTTTTGCACGTGGTTGCTGCAAAGTATGTCAACTTTTCTCAGTAGTTTGGGGGCTTTCACTTCTCTGAAACAGAGTTTGGAGAGACAATTTTCACTTTTGCTATTGAGCACTCATGCCAAAGAACTTTCCCGCTCTCCCATGCATACCATTAGCACAGTGTACATCTGAAAAAATGTATTTATATATCTCAGAATGTGAAGTGATGTGTAATTAGGAGTTTAGACGAGAAATTATTGCAGGGAAACAGGGCTTGGGAGTTGTATCATCTGTTGGGTGCAGTGCTCGCGCGGCTCGGCGAGGAAGTTGCACGAACACCGCACAGCACTTTCCCTATTTATAAAGCACTGAGAACTTCTCTGCTCGGCTGCAAGGCCCACTCAGCCAAGATGTGGGAATATTTCATAATGAACAACCCATTTGCAAGATTTTGACTCTTTGTCTGTTTACACATTGCTGTTTAATGGCGGGGTGTTTATTCCTGTAGTTTCTGCTCAAGCAAACCACGTGCTGGAGCAGGTGGGAGTTTCCCTTGCTCTGGGCAGAACATGGATCTTATCATTTGGCCCAGCAGGAGATGAGGGTGCCCAGAAAGATTGGAGTCCCAGGAAAGGAAAACAGCTAAGGTTGAGTTGACAGTGGGACTTAGTTTGATCCATTGCCAAGCAAGATGTATAGATTTTGTGTAGCGTTGCCTGTAATCAGCCTACTGTGGTATAATTAAGGGACTGGTTTAGTTTAGATATAAGAAATGAACTCTCCTTCTCAAATGCAAAATTGGTCAAGGGGTTGGTTGGGTTTTTTATTTTACTCTAGTTTATTTTCTTGAGAGTGAAGAGAACATTTATAATTTCTGTTCTTTCTGTTGTAAATTGTGCAGCGCTGAAAGTTAAAAAATATCTGGCAAGCACACATTGCATATTGCACTCCCCATGATTAGTACAGGTCCATTGGTAGAATGAAATCAGTTCAAACAATGGGTAGAAATAAATCATTACTGGGTACATGAGATCTGAGATGGAAAAGGCACTAATGGTTGTTAAATGAGGTATATTGCATGGAAGGATTATATTTTGAATGGTGTTAAAATTGCTCTGGGAGTGAATATTCTGACTAATATTATTATTTGTGTGCTTGAGCTCTGACGTGATGGGGTTGTACTCCTGTAAAGAGTTCATGAGAAGTAGAAATAGATTATCAATGTCTTTTTTTTCTTTTACATTCTGAATAACAAGACGATAAACCACACTTACAGTGTATGAACTGCAGCTTTATCCACTTCTCACTGTGAGCCAATCAAGTTAGAAATGTAATTAGGGAATTTTTTTCATGAAAACATGTTTTTGTGTCAATGACAAAGGATTTCATAAAAATGTATTGGTCCCCAAATATAAGAAATGTGTCTCAGATTGAGCTGGGATTTGGGGAGAGAGGAAAGAACTTGGAGAGAAAGATCTTCCAAGTCACAACGTAAATATTTAGGTCCAAGCTGGTTGGGCAGTGACCTAAAGTCTTCATCATAGCTACATGAAGCTGCAGAAGTTGGATTTTGATGATCCTTGTGGAACCCACCCAGCTCAGGATATTCTGTGGGTCTGCCATTCTACAGGTCTCTTTAATGATGCTTTCTAGTAAATCCTCATGGCCACTGTGCAGGGGACACAATCCCAACCTCTGGCTCTTGCCACCAGTGCCACATTCTTCCCTCTCCAGGGGCTCCTGGACACACAACTCCATGAGAAGATGTTGCAGAAGATATCACTCACTTCTTCTCCTTTCTCCTCTTCCTGCTGTTATTTGGGGGGGATTTTTTTTCCACTCTTACCTTTCCAGTTGAATAATTATTTCTAAAATGTGATGCTTTTCTCTGCTGTAAATCTCAGTTTTGGTACTGTGCCATTGTTGAAGGCAAGCTGGCAGACTGTCAGATTGTTTTCAGTAAGTTATACCGCATTCAAAGTTAAAATGGGACCATTTATCCATGTTTGTATTTCTGGGATCATGGTTTGTAGAAACAATTCGTTCCAGGAATGGAACTTTTGTTATCATTTTCAGAGGAACATTTGGCAGGATAGGCCCATGAATTAAAAAAAAAAAAAAAAAAAGAAGTCTTGAAAAAAAGGAAAGGAAACACAACTGTGCTTTTGAGATTCTCCTGTCTCTGAGTTATCAATAGCTACAGTGAATGCTGCCCTCAAATTTTGATAAAATAGATTTTTTTTTTGAGATCTACCTCCTCTTTTACTACAGCTTCTCTCACACACAGGTATCAGTGAAAATTGCCTAAAATTTTCATGTGGTTTAAATATTTTTTGAATACCAGTAGTGGGGGGAGGATATAGAATCAGGCCGAGGCTGAGTTAATGTTTGATGGATCCACCCTGAATGAGGGCACTCGGCAGCTCTGAAAGGCTTCAATTGGTGCATTAAGACCGGGGAAAGGGTGTAATTTATCTCAGATCACAGGCTGTAAAATCACTCAGAATTCAAACTTGCTTGCAAACAGGGTCCTTTTTATTTGCCTATCAGCTAAAAGATGTTTTGTTGTCCCCCCCGCCGTCCCCGAGTAGAGCGGGTGAAGTTTTTCTCTAATTACTAATACATTTCACACAAAAGAAATAAAAATTCTGGGAAGTAATCTAATCACGAATTCAGATCTCATCTGATAAAAAGGACCACAAGAAGGAGATTTTTTCCAATATTTGTTTGAAATGAAATGTGCTTCAGAAATGACATGGTTTGTTTTGACGCTTTCAAAGTGGAGCTGCTGGGGGTTTATTTTTGAAGTTAAATTTGAATAGAAATGGATTCAGAGTAGATTAAAATGTTAAATAATTCAAAACTAATCTAAACATTTCACCTTGGTCAACTGTATCAGCTGACTTCAGGTTTTAATAACAAAAAAAACCTTGGCAATTTTTACTGATCCTTTTTTTTCCCCTTTTATGCCAAAAAGTTCCTATTGATTGCTATTTAAATTGAACCTTCTCAGATTTCCGCTGGTTTTTGTAGTCTCACCTGAAACAGAACAAATTAATTATTTTTCCAGCTCTATCGTGGGTTAATGAGCTCAGAAATGAATAAACTGCAGTAAATCCACAGACTGTCTCTCTTTCTTCTTTCAGCCAAATTTTAAAATTTCACCTGATAATCATCTGTATTAAAGCTGCTACATAATTGGTTTCTTTTGGACTAGAAAGTTTTATTCCCACCTAAAATTTTCTGGAAATTCAATGGTAGAGTCATCTGATATCCTGAAAACATTCAGTACAAACCTCGAGGTCTGTTAACTTTCTTTTGATGCAATATTTACATCACAAAAATGACTGATTTTCATTTGCACTGAAGACTCTGCCATGTAATTTTGAACATTGATAGCAAAAGGAGATGGTTTTACAGAGCAGTTTTATGTCATTGTTTCTCATCAGTTGTATTTCCCTGCAATTTAATGCAATCAACAAAATTTGAAAAGTTGCTTTCAATGTTAAGTAGCACCCTGTAATTTTTAACATAAACTTCAGTGGACCCAGGATAATTTCTAATATACCTCACCACTAACCCTCCCAGCTGGCACAGGGTCCATTGATTGCTGGTGTGCCACATTTTTTTCGTGTTTTTTAGCCAATTTTAAATCCATTAAACTCAACTTTCCACTTATTCGGTGGCTCCACATCTTAACATTAACCTCTTGTAGGAAACCCTGTCAAAGGATGTCTGAAAATGTAAGTGTAGGATGTCTGTTGCATTGCCTTGTCTCTCCTGGCAGAAATAATAATGATAAAGGATTCCAGTAGATCTGTCAGACCTGAGGACTTTCCTCCCCCTCCCCACAAAATTAAATTTGCTTTCTTTAATCGGGCAGTGCTTGTCCCAGTGTACCTTTCATTTGATTCCTTAAAATATTAACTAGGACATTCTCCACAGTTTATGCCAGCGATATGTTCTTTCCCCATATGTCCTTGAACCAATTTAAATAATTCTTCTATTAAATTTCACCAGTCTTCAAGGATCTGTAATTTCTAATAGAGTCTCCAATTTCCCTTCTTACTTCCTTTGGCTCACTTGGATATATTTTGTCTGATTCTGATGTTTATCAATATTTTTAAAAGCTTCTAATCTTTCGATAGCCGATTTGAGTGATATCTGGATGCTTTCTAATTCCTTATTTTCAATCTCTGAAATCTGGTGTCAGATTTATTCAAATGAAGGGGGCAGGTGTACAGAAATTGTCTCAGGTAATTTGACTTTTTTTGTGTCTCCTCTTAACTATTTCTGAGAATGCTCGGGGTCTTTACCAATGCAACAATTACTGTGAGCCTTAAACACATCTAAGATGTTTTGTAGAATATTTTTAGTCTAAATTTGATTTTGTGCACCTAAACCAGATTTATGGGTTTAGAGTGATGCCCGCTAACCTTGCTGAAGTTCAAGTTCTGCCAGCACTTCCACCTTAAACCAGTGCTGCTGTTGTAACTTAGCTGTGAAAACCAGCCACAGGCTAAAATAAGGCACTGAAAGTTCTCTCCAAAGCCTTTTTGTTTGGGTTTTTTTAAGGGTTTACATTAAAAACAAGGAGGCTTTTTTTAGCACATGATTGATTTGAAAAGAATAATAACCAAAAAAAAGACTTCATAAAAACTTATGCAGACTATTAGTCCCTAATGTGGACCAGACTCTGTGTGTGTGTGTATCATTTTAAATGGTTAACTGCAATGGGAAATTATTAGAAACAAGAAATTGGCAGGAGTAATTTTATTTCAGAAAACAGTTTAACAAGGATGGATTTGTTTTAGAAACCAAACAGCCTGAAAACCAGAAAGCCAGGACCCAAGAATCACCATCTCATCTCATGCATGGGTTGATCAATGTTGTGAGGACAATGGCATCTTCAGCTGCTGCATCCTTGGTCCTATAATGTCCCAAATCCCTACAGGCTGCATCCCATAAAAGGGACACACAGCCCAGGCTTGGACAGAAGTTGTACATCCGAATTTTACATCATAGTCCGAAGGAAATTTCATCCATTCTGGGTGCTCTCCATGGCTTTCCTAAGGTATGGGGCAACTTTTCCATCTCAGATCTCTACTTTTAGATATTTGATAATGTATTTACATAACAGTGACAAAAAGTGAGACTGGAACAAAACAACTTGTGATTATCATGTGGAAGAATTCCAGGCCAGGTTGGATGGGACTTGGATCAACCTCTAGTGGAAAGTGTCCCTGCCCATGGCAGGGGGTGGAATGAGATGAGCCTTAAGGTCTTTTCCAACACAAACCACTCTGTGATTCTAAGATTTTTTTTTTTTATCACTTTTTTTTAAGCACTCCAGAAAATTAAATCCATTCTTTTATCTCCATGTGCTTGTCATGCCTTCCCTGGTGCCACAAGCTGTGAACAGCACACTTAATGTAACAAAACACCCAAGTCTTAGTGAGAGTTTCACAGCAGGTCACAACATGCTCTGATCCAAAACGTGGTTGAGTAGCAGACTTAGGGGATCACACCTCAGGAAAAAATCATCTCCTGACCCCTTATCTACAGCATCCCAAAGTTTAGGGCAGCTTCTGAGAAATGGAGCTTAAACCTTCAGCCCTGATGTCTCCATGAAAGAATCTGACTGCTGAGACTGGCCCCTCGAACCTCCTTCCTGAGCTTTCCACATCAAATAAAGCACATTTATTAGGTGAGGGAGCTTGTTTAACAATCAGGTTACATTCGCTCGCGGTCACCTGGGAAACATAGGTTGCAGCCCTTGATATAATAAATCATTATCAGGATTTTGCACACATTGGAACACATGGGATGCTTTGCCCCATGCTGCGTTTTATACTGAAAGACCTGAGCAGTTTGCATCTGGATCTAAATTGCCTGTAGGGTTGTTTTTGGAATATTTGTAACTGCTGTTTCAAAGCATCTCTGACACGCAGCTCTCCCGTGATCTGCTTGGGCATCATCGAGATTTGCTTCCAAGCTGTTTAAAGAGTATGGTTTCATGAATGAGGACAAATAAAATTAATATAAAAAGAAGACACAGATGTAAGGATTTAGGCACTGAAAACCGGAGGTGGTGCCACGGTGCTTCAATCATTCAAACCCGAACATCACAGATTAGGTAAAACCAGATTTATATTAAAACCAAACAACTATTAATCTAATTCATGCTTCAATTTAAATTTCTCAAAACCAAATAAAAACCCCTCAAGTCTCAGTAATGTTGGTCATTTGAAAATGTTACCTGCAAAATACGAAATGTATTCTCTAAAACACAGAGTAGACACAGTTGTCGTTTGCTGGGTGAATTTGAATTTGGCCAAATAGCCCTTCATGTCACAGGTTGCTTAATTTGAAATAAAGGTTTTAATGAAAAGTTATGAAGAATAAGGGCTTTAATAAAGAATGATAAAGACTGACAGACAAGGTGGTATTCATTACATATTTAAAGTTAGTTTATAGCATTGGAAGGTTTTGGTTTATACTTTTACCTGGGCAACCAGGAATCATGAGGACATTCAGACTGTAGATTTTGTAAAATGTGCTGAATTCTATCATTCTGTTGACACCCACTCCAAATTTAGCCACGAGATGTTTCTGTTGTAAGAAGAAATACATCACACAACAGTTTTTTCAGAGAAATTTCAAGTAATAAAAGATGTGCTCTTTAAAAAGTGACCCAACAGGGTCCATGGGGGTCACAGGCATCTGCCAATTTACCCACCTAAATGATATAAATTTACTCACTGGAAAGTCCAAACAGTTGAAAGCAAATCTGTTGTTGCTGCAACACTGGGATCTGTTGTTAATAGGTATGACAAAGCAGTAATAGCATCCCAGCATTTTTTGTATTTCCACTTCAAACAGCAAATCCGACTGAATTTACCTAATACTTCAATAATCCAATTATAACACTTTACCAGCAGAAATCATCGGCGCATAAGCCTCGCAGTCAGTTAAATGAGGGCTGTGTCGAGCTGCTCACCCAAGATGCATCACAAACTCTGGTGAACGAGTTCCTCTGGGATCATTGACTTATGTGAGGAGTGAGTGGAAAGTCCTCACTTCAAACACAGGGCTGCCAAGTTGGTGGTAAATCCACACTAACCAGGGCAGTGACGATGGGGGCAAGACACCAACCAACATGGGAAAGCTCCCAGCCTTCAAATCAAACCAGAACACAACCAAATTCTCGGCCTATGCATTGGCAGAAATGGCACAGTTTGGTGTAACCCCCAGAAACCACTGATTTATCGATGAAAATCCATTTATACAAAACACTGTGTGTTCTAAACACAAATTGCTGATATTTTTCAATTCTGGAGGATTTAGTGCCCATAAGTGTCGTTTCATTTCTCTTTTCACAGCCATATCACTTCCTTTTACTCCCTTACCCCATAAATCTGTGCCCAGTGGTGGCGGCTCTTGCATATCAGTCTAACACCCTTTTCCCCCCTGCATGTAGTATTTATTTAATGGATCAAGGGAACTATCCTTCAAACAGAATGAGATATTCTATTCACAGCTAGAACGTTAATATGTCAGTAAAGTTACTTGCCTTCAAAGTAGGAGAAAATAAATCTCGAAGGCTTGGATTCGCGCAGGGCTGTTAATGAGCGATGATGGTGTGATTTTTCAAGGATTACGTGATCGAGTCAATTCCTTAAATTTAGACAAGAGTTTCAGTCCATATTTTAGTAATTTCAGCAGAAACACCATATGCTGCCCAGGGAAGTTGTTGATGCCTCATCCCTGGAAGTGTTCAAGGCTTGGAGCAACCTGGTCTAGTGGAAGGTGTCCCTGCCCATGGCAGGGGGTGGAATGAGATGAGCTTTAAGGTCCCTTCCAACCCAAACCATATCTGATTCTATGAGATCTTGATAAAAAAATAATGTCAAAATACATTCCATACATTTCTATATGTCAAAATACACCCTGACACTCAAGAAAGGCTTACAAATGTATGATGACTAGAAAAGCCTTGTGTGAGAGTTAGTCCTAAGTAAAATTAAACCACA
This sequence comes from Monarcha castaneiventris obscurior, assembly GCA_026261815.1. NCBI lineage: Eukaryota > Metazoa > Chordata > Aves > Passeriformes > Monarchidae > Monarcha > Monarcha castaneiventris. Next base: position 19,963,489 of record JAMPIT010000467.1, read on the forward strand.
GATTGAATATTACCCACAGAATAAATACTCCTCTACTTCCCCAAACTGGTGCCTCTACTAAGGTCTGAGTTTCCTCAGAGGTTCAAGCCAATAACTGAGCTGGGTCCACCTCTTTTTTTTTTTATTTTTGAGAAATGTATGGTTAAATATCAACTGCAATTAATAGTGTTTTGAAAGACAGATTATTGCTGTAATTTCTGCTGACATTTTGTGTGCAGTATGTTTTTCTTTACTAATTAAATACCGTGAACTGTTTTCTGAGGGTTAATACATTTCACAAAATTTCCAATTTATAAATAAGTCAAATTCAGGATATTTATTTGTAGTTACGTGGCAATGTAAACCAGAGATGGGATAAAAGAGGTAGACTGGACAAAAAGAAACATAGATTTTATCTACTCCATGTTTGGCAGTTGGCTGTGGAAAATATAATCCAGTCATAAATCTATGAACCAGCCCTGAATTTCTATTGCATTACTTTTAAAATAATTGCAGCATTTTCACATCCCCTAAAATATGCCATAAATCCATAAAAATTATCCATATGTTATATATCTAGGAATGAATTAATTACTTTTCACTGTACTGTAAAATACAGATAAAGAAACTCTACCCAGAAAGTTAAAAACGCCTTTAATAGATGCTTTTCCATATGCATAATAAGGAATTATTGCACCAAGGGATTATCTAAAAACTGAATTTATATGACAAACAGTTAAAACAGGAATTTAAACTGATGCTTCTCTCTCTCTAAGAGCCTTTTTGGGTGCCAATATTTGGGAGCAGATGGAGTACAAGTTACCTGTGCTGGCAAACCTGGCCCAGGTTACACCTGCTGAAAAGCCCAAATCTAGTGGTACTCATTTTCCAATAACAGAACTTTGATTAAGTGCTTAAATACAACTAAAATGCAATATAAAAAATATTTTTCTCATTTTTTGGGACAATACATGAGGAATCTCATCTGTAAGGTTCATAAACCCTTTTGCTGTGTCAGTAAAAAGACAACACCTCTGACAGAGAGGAAAAGAAAGGGAAAGGAAAAATTACTAGGGAAAACATTTAATTTTTTGTGGAAGTGTGGAATTACTGAGGTTGGAGAAAACCTCCAAAATCATCGAGTCCAACCTTTGACCAGATAACACCACACTCCCTAAACTGTGTCACACAGTGCCCCATCTACTTATTTTTCTGAACACTTCCAAGGGTGGTGACTCCACCATTTCCCTGGGGAGCCCTGGTAGCACAGACTTTCTCAAACTCATTCATTCTTTAAACGTTAAAGGACTGGATATCCCTGTCCAGTAGAATTTCAAGTTATAAATAAATATATAAACAATTTTAAAAAGCAAACACAAAACTGGAGCATGCCTTATATGACATTTAGAACAAAATCAAACCTGCATATTCCCCACATCCTGTCTTTTTAACCACATATTCCTCTAGTTCCCACTGCCCCTTCCCTTGCCATTGAAAAATTTTGCTGTGCAAAATTTCTTAAGAAGAAACCAAGTGGTGTGAGAGAAAGTGCAACTCTGAACGAGCCTGGATTTTGTCAGCTCATCATGCCAAGGTTGATGGCTGGAGCCTCCCAAGAGCAGCCAAGCTCAGGGATGCAGGTCTAGGTGATCAGTCACCCTCAAAGGGCACAAAAATGCTGAGGAAGCGAGAGCAGAGCTAAAAGCCCAAAAGTTTAGACACTGAATATATGGTGGACAGCTGGAAAAGATTTAAGGAGTGTTTCACTCTCTCCAAGCAAGGGGTGCCAGCAAAAAACAAACGTAACTCTTTCTCTCTATATATTTTTGGTGACAAAAGCTGATTCTCAACTTGTGGATGTTTTTACTATTTAGACAGAAAAACCTAACTCTGAAAGGATATTCAAGAAGTGTTATGAAAAAGGAAGATTGATACTTCAAAAAACAGAAGGGACAAAGTGAAATCACAAAGGAGCGGGACTGAGCCAACCCCCCTTCCCAGTCCTGAGGTTCCCACTAAATCCTGGATGTTGATGAAATGATGGTTGTGTCCTGAGACAAACATTCTTAATTAATCCCTGCAAAGGGGTTAAAGTTTGCAAAGGAAGCACCAAGGCCAGGGTGAAATGTGGAGGGTGAATATCCCTGTGGTGTTGTTGAGATATTTGGGAACGCGCAGTAAAACAAGAAAGGTCTGAGGTGAAAATCCTGCACTACAAAAAGGGCAAGATCTAAAGAAAACAGGAATGTGTCTGCTGTGACAAACAGCTCATGTAAAGGAAAACCCCAACATCCAGAAGGAGGTACCAGCTTTTAATGGATAACCATGCTTGGGAAGAGATTTTAAGCAGGCATGGAGAGCTCACAGTGAGAAGAAACAGGACAAGCAGTCTCAAGACTTTGGAGAAATTACTTCAAAGAGAGCAGAGAAACAAACCACTGACATGTGACATTTATTAATTCTTTGCCAAGTACCTACATCCATAATGTTCTGGACACAGACAGGGCCAGCCCAGAGAGCTGGTAGTGTTTGGGCTGCCAAAAGCTGCCAGCACTTCATATGTGCTTAGGATTGCACAAAAAAAGGCTGGGGCAGAGCCAGTGTTGAAACATTGACTTCTTCAGCTACACCTTAGGTGAGTATCCAGCCTCATGTAAGAAGTCGTACCACAGCTTTACCCCAAGTTTATGTCTTAAACTGGGATTTTAGAGGCTGCTGATGGCATGTGCACACAATGCAGAAGTGACACCTCAAACTCCTGTGCACAGAACTTAGAGCCAGAACTTGGAGCAGAAACCACATTTGTGGGGCAAAATCCCAGCACCTGGACGAGAGCATCCAACAGCTTCACAAAGACCTTTACCCTGATGTAGTTTCTTCTCTACCACTGCTTTCACCATGACAGAAACTCATGCAAGATGCTCTAGGAGCAGATCCTGACATCACCATGTAAATCCTTGATTTAGAGACCATTTTCTTTAATGCTGTGTTTGAACAGTGCCAAGCACAGCTGAGGTCTCCTTGGCTGGGACCCTTAGGAATTTTTTCAGCACAAAGAAACACAAACAAGTAGCTAATAGCAATCTATCACACCTAAAATCCATCCAGCAGTCGCTCTGTGGTGCAGCCCTGCCTTTTATGTGGTTTGTTAAATGTCTTGCACAGTGCGTGGGTGTTGCATAAGTAATAAATAATAATAACTAATATTTGTAATGCTTATAACAGTGACTAAACCACGAACATGCTGACTAATACTGTCTCACTGGCTACCTCCACTGTCTGCAATCTAAATGCATTCATCTCAGCTCCTTTTGAACCTGCTCTTTCTCATCTGAAAGAAGGCAGGTTCAAATTAGATATTAGCAAAAAATTCTTTCCTGGGAGGGTGGGGAGACCCTAGCACAGGGTGCCCAGAGAAGCTGTGGCTGCCCCTGGATCCCTGGCAGTGCCCAAGACCAGGTTGGATGGGGCTTGGAGCAGCCTGGGATAGTGAAAGTTGTCCCTGCCCGTGGCAGGGGGTGGCACTGGATGGGTTTCAACGTGCCTTCCAAACCAAATCATTCTGGAATTTTATGACTCTGTGATGATTCTGACATGAGAAGTTACCAACCCAAGTGTAACACAGGAGAGACACCCCTACAGTGAATGTGTATTTATAGCATCTTCATTTGGACATGTACAGTTCACAAGAGGACATTGTTTCACAACCAGCCAAGCCTTTGCACATGTGCTGCCTCCATCTTCTCCTTCCAAAGATGTTTTATTTACCCAAGGAGTCAAATCCATGTTTCACCTTAGAAAGGGGACAGCCAGGCTGGGGATGGGCACGTGGGATGATGCTTGTATTTAATGTGCTTGTGCTTTTATCCAATCCTATTTCATGTAGCTGCTATTTCCTAAGGAGCTGGGGGATCTGCTCCTCTCTCCTTGTGCCTCCTGGAGCTGGAGGGTAAAGCAGGTGGGCTTCTAGGTATGGACTCTGAGAGCACTGAAAGCAAAGCACATCGAGGGGAAAAGCAGAGGGAATTGAGGTGCAACAGCAAATTATTTATATCCATACAAGTATGAGGAAAAGTCCAGAGGCTTCCTTATTGGCCAACAGCTCTGGCCATCAGAAAAGAGCAGGTGAGATGGAGGGACTGACCTTTGACTCCTGAATCATTGACAGGTCCTAAAGGATCTGTCAAGCTGCTCTAAATCCATGCTGTGCAGCGCCGATCCTTGCGAGGCTGGAAGGATAAACCGTGATGTGATTTGACACCTCTCTTTATCGCGGGTGGAACCAGGCCCCGGATTTTTAATACTAATGCTTTGGGACATTTAAAATCCACATGTGAGGCTTGGCTCTCTCCCTGCTGTTTACATGATAAAGTGACATTCTGATTGAGTCTATCTCATCAAATTCATGATTTCAGAAGTTCCTCTAAACATGTCTGCAACATCACGCTAACTTTTCAATACCTCCATGTCAATACATGCCAGTTGCTTAGGGTTATTTTTTTTCCTCTTGGAAAGAAGGTCAAAACGGCAATGCAAATATATTAGGGGGAAAAAAATGCATTCAAGTAACATTACTTGTTTCTGGAGTCAAGATGCCAGTCCATCTTTAAATCACGCAGTTGAGTATTCAATTCACAAATACAATGAGGGTACTTTTAAATTTTAACTGTCATATTCTGTTATGTGGCCTGATGTTAAGTTGCATTATGCTAGCAGTGAATGGAATAGGACAGAGCATAATTCACCACATTGTAAACAGCATAACATAACTTGACAACTGGAATTTAAAAGGAGGAAATTCTTTAACCGTAGGATCATATTGTATGTTCCTATACATTTATAAACCCCGCAGCAAAAGAGCCAAGCAGAAAAGCTGATCATGTACCTACTGCCAAGAAACAAATGTTGTCTCGTTTGTGGGGCATGTAAATAATTTGGGGGAGTTTTCTTTACGTTTTAATTTCCCGACTGCACAGCTGCCACTTCCCTTTCTGTGCTACTTAGGGAGGCTGGTGGTGGCATCATCTGAAAACTTTCATACCTAAGCCACAGAGCAGCATTCACTTTTACTGAAGCTGTTTTGTTTGCTCTCCTGGGCTAAAATAAAGAATGAAGTAACACATTTCTTCAACATGAATATGCTAACAGCCATAAATCTGCTCCCTGGCATTACTGTAGAACAAACCATAGTAAATGTTTAAAAATGTGCTCCTAAAATAAACCCTGACTGAGCTTTGATGTCACTTTATTTAATTCACATTGGCATTGCATACACAGCTCAGTTTACCAGAGAGGATTCATTCTTTACCGAAGCATAATTACATTATCAGATATTCAGTAGAGGCCATAAACCACAAAATGGAAATTAGACTGTCAATGGCCATTTTATACTACAAGGATTATTGTATTTTAACGTTTGTGTTGTCAACCACTGTGCTGGCAATCTAGCATGTGGACCCCAATTTTCAACATCACTCTAACCTGAATAAAATTTAAATATATGAACACCAAATTGAACAATCAATAACAATCTTTTAAGCTATATAAGCTTCTGACTGGCAGCAAACTAAGCAATAGCACAGAGGCAAATCAATCAGGAAGCTCTGTTTTCCTTCCTAGTCCTATGCTTTTCAGGCTGAGGGAAACTTCTTTTGGGGCATTGTTTCCCGATCTCCAATATATATATATAAAAAAAAATTTAAAAAATAAGCTGCAGCTTTCTCTTTCTTGCCCACTCAGATTTGTAAATGGAATTTATTGCACACAGTGTCCTCTTATAGATTAAATTAATGTTATTGTAAAGAGGTTTAATGCTCAAAGATATTTATGACTCATGCTGAGAAAGAAGCTGTACTCAGTTATGATGATTAATATAATTTTCCCAAGTTCTCACAGATGAAATTGCTCCGTGTGCATATTTTGAGTACAAAACAGATAACCATAATTCTAAGAAAAGGCAGCCATGATTGTGTTATTGATGCATCATTTGGAATTAGCGAGTCGCTTGTGGAGCACATGAAATGTTTTTGCTGGATTTAGTTTCTGCTTGATAGGCAACGGGAGAAGCAACTCACATCACCCCAACCTGTGTTTGTGGTTTTGATCTTGGCATAACAAAAGTTAGTTCTTATAAAGTGTTCGTTTTTACGGTCAACCACTAATAAGACAGGCTGTGATTTGAAACTTATATCCTCTGTCCAGGATGAAAACTAAATGAGATAGGATTTGACAACTTCTATCAAGGAACTGAAGATTTACCAACTCCTCAGGCACATGGGTCAGCAAATGGTACAATCTCAGCATTGCTGCAGTTAAAGCCTGGAAATGGATCACACATGTCTGATTAGGAGAGCTCTCCAACAGCTCTGCAAGGTCAGGGAAGATTAAACCAAACATTTCCCAGCACAAGAAAGATGTTGACCTGTTGGAGCAAGTCCAGAGGAGGCCACAGAGATGGTCTGGGAGCTGGAGCCCTTCTGGAGCCAGGCTGGGAGAGCTGGGGATGCTCACCTGGAGAAAGGAAGGCTCCAGGGAGAGCTCAGAGCCCCTTGCAGGGCCTAAAGGGGCTCCAGGAGAGCTGGAGAGGGACTGGGGACAAGGGATGGAGGGACAGGACACAGAAGGCAGGGAGAGATGGGTAACTGGGAAGGAATTGTTGGCTGAGGGTGATGAGGCCCTGGCACAGGGTGCCCAGAAGCTGTGGCTGCCCCATCCCAGTGGAAGGTGTCCCTGCCCATGGCAGGGGCTGCAATGGGATGAGCTTTAAGGTCCTTTCCATCCCAAACCCTACTGGGATTCTATGGATTCTCTGATCTCCCTTCCTTACCTTCCTGATGGTCAGCCCTCACTAATAATTAAGATTACAAACGTTCATTTAACGACCTCCCTATTATGGACTAAACTTTGCTATAATTAGATTGAAGTGCTGTGGCTGTTACACACTCCAGTTCCAAACTGTGAAAATTTCTTTGCAGATTTTAGCTAATCTTTTTGTTGTCCTGTGAGAATAGCAAACTAGAGTCTGTGTAAAAAATGGGGAAATTCTGCATATTTAATAGACTGCAATAATTGAAGGCAATAATTTCTTCAAATAAAAATATGCTGATTCTTAGTATTTCCTCTTCTTCTTACCTTTCTCTGCATTATGCTTAAGGAGCTGGTCAGGTTGCTAAACTCAATAAATCAATGTTAGATATTATCTGAGTTGAAACAATTTTATAATTTAAGTTTGATGATACCATAAATGTTATGGATATTAGGAACTCAATACCCTTTCTGCACAAATCACACTTCCCAAGCTGGCTCAAAGAGGACAGAATTTGGTCCGAAAATTCAGTGAACAATCTACAGCCACAAAGGGACACATAAAATCAATGCCAAACAACGATGGAACCGATGTGTATTTTAAAAAGGCATTTAAAAGTGCAGAAAAAGTTTCTCCAAATTTTTCACACACTTCTGTTAAATCTCCTGCTTAAAACCTTTTTTCCCCTCTAAGTAATATTTAATATTATAAGCAACATTGAAATAAATGTTTCTTCGAGGAAATACAAATATATTCCTCTCTCACTTCATCACATTGTTGGCCCCATGCTTCACTTTCCAGAGCCCTTTTGAAAACCACACACTTCAAGTTAATTGGTTTAATCTGGTTGTGGGGATTAGCTATTTTTACCTACAGTTACATATGAAACAATTATATATGAAATATTGATTGTTCATTAATGTGGGGGTATATCTCCCTTAATGTATTTTGTAATAATTCAGGCTCCTGTAGTATGGAAACTCTGGAGAGATCTAGAGAATTTTAACTAGCTTTTAAAGTTGTAAATGTTATTTTGAATTGCTTGACATCTGAAGTCAATGTGAAGGTGTTATATATATTAAAAAAGGCATAAAAATGCATTTAAATAAAAGAGCAGCGTCACTGTACTCATAAATATATGTTATAATTCTTACATAAATATATCTCATAATTCATTTCAATATATAGTCAGTGAAAATGAGAATACATTCTTGTTTAAAAAGGCATTCTCTCACTTTTGGCTTGTCTGGGAGCTGATCTGTATTTGGGGTGCTCATGCCCATTTATCATTCTAAGTGAAAGAGTCAAATCATTTGTGGTACAGATGCAAATAACAATAAACAATTTTTTACAATGATATCAAGTAATACAAGCACCAGTTTTAAAATTTGCAGCAATTGCAGCTTCAGAAATTAAAAAAAATCTCAACTCCCAAATGAATTCAGTCCAAAGACTGAATATTAACGCATAGAATTGCAAACCAGGTGGATTTTGGCTCTCAGAAAGCAAGAGAGGATTTGTTATGAAGTGCCTTATTTGTAGCCAATTTAGGCACTCAAATTGGTTGGTGAAGGTTGAGAACCATTTGATGTGTCCATACAACCATTGTTGCTTCTGGAGGGGTTTTCATCACAATGGGATTTCTGGTATTTCATTAACATACAGAAATTCCATCCTCAGTAATAAAAATTTAAAAAATCTGCAAAGCCAAAGGATTGTAATCATGATTTTTAAAGGAGAGCATAATGAAATGGTCAAAGTTCTCCACGGAGAGTAGACCCAGGTGTAAATCCATTCTGCCTAAAAGAATAAAGAGTTTTGCCTTCCCAGCCCCTGCCATCTTAGGTTCTAAATACCCTTCAATCATAAACCCCCAGTCTGCCATGCTGGGAACAATTCACACTATTTAAAAAGTTAAAAAGGTTAAAAAGTTGGGGGTTTTTTTAAGGGTCCTGTTTAAAACAGGTTGAATTTCTCCAAAAGATCATTGAAAATCTTGAACAATGCACCTTCATCCAAACTCTTGCATAACCTGATTGCTACAGAAATCCATGCAATATATCAAATTATCAGGGATCTATCCATTGCATCCACCATTTTTCTCAAGAATTACTATAGAAGATGTTAATCCAAACAAAAATTCCCAGCAACCTTTCTTCACTCGACAATTTATTCCAGTTTCCATCCTCCTCCCTCTTTATGATAACTCTTGTCAGCTATCATTATAAGTGAACAACACAAAGGCTTAAAGACATACCCTCCGGTTAAAAATGAAAAAAATAAAAAAAAAGCCCACAGCTTTCAAGTGTGAACCGGATTAATCACACATAATAATTATACAAAGTGATAACACTTATTATAAGATCACATAAACACCGTTAAACCAACAGTGGCAGTAACCTTTAGGAAGGAAAAATAAAGCCACCAAAAATAATACAAATCAAAGTTTCTATTGGGAAGACTTCCTGGCTGAGGCTGCTCTGAAAGCTTTAATGAAACTAATGTGCAGCGTTTCAAAGCAAATGACAGCCACAGCTGATTTACATGTTCCATACATCTTCAAAATGCAGCATAAAAACTGGAGACAAAATAGGGGTGGGGAAAATTCGTGGTCCCCAATCTCTCATCCCTCAGCACTCCTCAACAACACACAAGCCTCTATTTCTAAGCTTGTTTTCTAGATCGTCAATGTAATTATCCAACAATTCCTGCTCTCCATATTAGCAATTCTTTGTTGAGCTTCATGCAGTTCTAAACCAGTGCTTTCAAAGACTTTTTAAATTATTTTTTCTTATTGCATTAGCTGTGGCTTCAAACACATCAGCCTTTTCCTTCTGACTGCTTTGTTTTTCCTTTAGAAACTCCACTCTGTTGAAAGTTTCGTTTTGATCTCATATTATCACTCACTTTTATAATTCCCACTAAGCATCTGAGGAATAGTTTCCAACAAATTCTTCATGGACAACCACACATTTTTTAAGCACAAGCAAATCCTTGTGAATTCTGGTACCAAGGAGAGGAATTTGCTACTTCAAGTCACCAGGTGACCAGAAGATTGTGAGGCACTTCCACAGTGGCAGAATATAACCAATGGATATGAGGATAATTCAGGCCAAAGACCTGTTACAGCTTTCCCATTCCAAGTCAATCAATATTTGAAATTTTCTAAAGGTCTATGAGCAGCAGTGGGGGGAATCATGATCTGGTTGACAGGGTGTGATCAGTCGAAGGTTGGACTTGATGATCTCAGAGGTCTTTTCCAAACCAAATGATCCTGTGGTTCTGTAAAGGTTGAGGTCAGGCAAAGGGGGAAAGTGGGAGAGCAATGTATGAGGTATAGAAAGTTAAGGAAAATGGAATGTAAGGAATTTTTCTCTACAGGCAGGTAAAAGACACAATATCTTGCAATTTTTCAATCTCTAAATATATTTGAATTGCAAAGTCGTAAGGTTATCAAGTCGTAAGTCTGTTTGGGAAAACAGACTTGGGTCATGGCAATGGGTGTATGATATTACTGAGAGCACAGAAAATATGTATTTATTTAAATAAAAGCAAAATTATTAGGGATGGTAGAAAATTCTGCAGGTCACGATCGGAACTGGTTTTAGGCAATATTCTCAGTATCACAGAACAAAGAGAGGGCTTGAACCTGGACTGCCCAACATCACAAGAGGTGGAATTGATGATGGTGAAAAGAGGAGTCTGAGCTGCTGACAGAGCCTCTGATGACACAGATAGCAAAAAATATCACAGAAATTCCCAGAGAAACCTTCATCCTGAAAAAAAATCAGAAATAAAAGTACACCTGGCCGTGCTAAATGTCTGCACAAATGTAGCACTAAAATGAAGTGGGTTTAGTCTTCACATTAATTAACAACATGTAACAGCTACTACAAGAAAAATAACTGCAAACATAAGAGAGGAACAGCTTGTTCACAGATTTTTTTTCCTCTCCTCTTCCAAACAAGTGACATTTTGCTATTTGCCTATTGTCCAAGAAATTGTTTGGGATCATTAAATATATAAGGGGCTCAGATATCTATATTTTACCTTTATGTCAAATATTTACATGTCACACACAGGACCTCACCAAGGAGTTGTTGTGATTAGTTGCCACGAAGCATCAAGACTCAAATAGGATTGTTAGTGTTTAAGGGTTTTCCTGTTTATTTCTACAAACATACAGGATAAACACTGTCAGGCCAAAGTAAACTATAGAGTACACATTTTTTCCAAAACTAATACCCTATAAAAGCCCAGGATGGCTGAAAACCACATTTCAACCAATTCATTCTGATGACTTGCACCATGCATGAAGGCTCAAGGATATTTCATAACCCAGAGATGCTGTTAATTAATTAAAATTCTAATTAAAAAGCCACCCTTGGTTTATATCTAATAGTCGATGAAGTTCCTCCTAAACACACCAAAAATATGGTCAACATTTGGAACTGATCAAAGTAAGTCAAATAGATATGGGATATAGTTTTATGAAACAAAACCTCAAATTCAGCTTCAGCTTAGATTGAAAGGAAAAAGCAACAACCCAGCACCACATATGTACAGTATCATAAAATCTGAGCCACCACGCCAGGGACTGAATTTTGAGTGACATGCAAAAGATTTTCATTAAAGTATCCATTTGTTTCAGTCATTTGAGAACTATTTAGTCACTTAACTCTCCCTGCTGAATTTTTTTTCCGATGCCAATTGACAGAGAAAATTCATTCCAACTCAAGATAAATCCCTACTTCCACTGCCAAGGGTTTTCCTGCCATAGACAATTATTAGTCTAGAGGGGACTTTTTCTTTCTTCTTGAAATTTAGCTCCTTCTAAGAAACCTATGTTCAATTAAGTACTTCATTAAACTGACAAACTGGTAAGTCTACCTTTGTGCTTTGTTTCTTCTGAAGCAAAGTTAAAGAACATGAAATGGAAGAAACATTCATATCTAGAGATCAATAATTTGTTCACCAATTCAGCAGTTAGAATGGCAAAATGAGGTAAAAAATACAGTTTAGGCCAAACAAGCACTTATTTCATTAATTGTTTTGGTTTCTTTTTAAAATATTCAAAACTAAAGCACACATTTTAAAATGGAACATACACAGTAAGATCTCCTGTCTTCCTATTAGTTTTCTAGCATTAATTACAGCAAACTGTTACCCATGAAAGTATTCAATTCATCCATGTTTGTCCCCTGTGCTCTGTCCTGATGTGCTTTAAGTACCCAATTTATCATTAAGCATCTGAAATATTCCTGTGAAATAAAAAACAATAAAAAGGTCAGATCAGAACGAGAAATTCCATAATTTAAAACACTTAAATTTGAGTGGCAGAATAAGGATAATTCATCAAAAATTGCTCAGAATTAGGTCCAAAGGGCACAGAATTTGATTTGCAGGGAGGTTTTCAGAAAATCACCATATTCTTGAAAAACGGGATATTCCAAGTACTAAAAATATAGTATTGAAAAGGAGAAATACTGTAGTAGTCTACTAAATACAGATAGAAGCCTTGTTTGGTTAAATACATGATTTAATATATCTTCCAGTGGGGACTAATTGAAGTGTAATTTAAAATACAAAATTATGGCTAAAAACCTTTGTGTCATCAAAAAATTATAAGGAGAAATTTTAAAACAACATTTTGCTACTTAGAAAGTTATGTAGAGCAAGAGCCATCCTTGACATGGCAGGACAACATACATTTAAGCGAACCTTAGGGAGTTCATAAAATGTATTTTTTTCCAGTATGGTTATGGCACAAATAAAGGTTTTGGCATTTGTGACCTGTGCTTTGCATTTGAATAATTTGAAAATTGATAGGACTGCACTTTGTGTTGATATTTACATTCAATGAACTATTCACCATATTATAAGAAAGGATCTAGAAGAAAAATTAGGGATTTTTGCCTCAATGGCATCACACCATTATTGCATCTCAAGAACGAAGGGGTGGGAGGGTATTATTTTCCTCATTAATTTACTCATTTGTTAATTATATAAATAAAATTCCCTCAAACTGAAATTCTGGAGGTTCATCCATTTGTTAGCTTGGGAAGGTTTGCTCCAAAAAGCAAAAGCAATGAATTGTTGGTTTTGATGTTCCTAGAAGACATCTTTGCAGGCCAAAATGAGAGCCTGTGGAAAACCTCATTTTAATGTGATGATCTCCAGGTCCAGCTCAAGGGACCCAAAATGAGTCAGCATCACCACGGGATCCACACATCCTGTGCTCAAACCCCATCCAAGAAGGGCCCATTCTGTGTCCTGCACTACTCCAGAATTATCATTAATAGAGAAATTAATCTTTCTACATTTTTCTCATAGTAGAGGAAAATAGATTAGAAATGTGAGGAAAAAACCCTGCGGACAAGTAAGACTTAAAGCAAAAATAGGGTTCAGTCCTAAATCCCTCACGTGCCTGGAAATCCCACTGCACTTTTCCCATCTTGGTGCTTAATAATTAGTCATTAACTCCTGTCCTGCAATGAACAGAGCACACTCTCCCTTACTTGACAAGATTGGACTCGTGTTGATTATTTTAACAGACTAATTTAATTCAGGTTTCTGTAGTTTCTCTAGGAATTTGCCAAGCAGAAATTTATCAGATTCCATATAAATCTATGTCAGGGGGAACTTTAATGGAAATGACTGCATTAAGAATTCAGGATTGGGCCCTTAATAGCTCCTATAATTTATCATCTTTTTAATATGGAGAAATCAGTAAAATGAAATATTCTAAAAGACGTAAAAGTAATAACCCAATCATTTAATATGAAAGAATAACTAGACAATACTGCCCTGAAGAACTATAGATAGCCTGACAGAAAGGCACTGAATATGAAAGCCAGAAAAGCAGTGGCAATAATTCCACAGAAATACTGTATTCCTGAAAAAATTACCAGTGAAAAGAAAACAAAACCAATCCGTTCTTCTACATTCTGGTACTTTTTTGGAGGCCTTCAGACACAGCTCTGGGGGCATTTCGTGCACAGAAATTGTTATCCTGACTCAGAATGTGGGAGAGAAAAGGAAGATCCTGGCCAAAAGCAAAAGGAGTTTAATCCCCTGGGAAAATTTGCAATTTTGATGGGTTCTGAGCAAGAAAAATGCATAAATTTGCAATAGGTACCTATTAGCTGCATTTTCATCTATAACCATTATAACTCCATAAAAACATGTTTTGAAGGTAATATAACCTAAATAATAACTGGGAATGAAAGCAGAAATGTATGAAAATGAGAGGCTGTCATTTCAGTCATAATATTAAAACTAAACACAAATTCTAATAAAAAGGAAAATAGTCTGGTTTACATTTGTACCAACCCACAGCATTGCTTTCAACGAGACATATCAAATCCCTTTGAAAAGGAGATTAATCCTTACATCCTGCATCCATCTCCAGGGAAACTGGGGCATGGAATTTTGCCTCCACTGATCATAGAGGCCAGAGGCAGAGCCATGCTGGAAGGTGAGCAGTCCAGGGAGATGGAGCTTGGAATGGGAGTTGGTGGGAGGGGACACAGGAATGTGCTGGAGGTGTGGGTACACCCTGAATATCATCTGGTCACTCCATCTTTGGCATTTAACCTCAGGTTTATTTCCTTTCGTTGGTGATTCCCAAGAAAGAATGGAGAGCTGAGCTTCACACGTTGCTTATCCCTGTGGATTTGGACTGGTCATGATGTCCCTGAAGCTCCTCCAAAACATAAAGACAAAAATTCCTGCCCAGCTGCTGTCAGACTCTGAGAAACTTCCAGGCACCTCCAGATTTCCATTCATAAGGTGGGATCTGGCCTTAAATGTCTTCAAATATTAAAAAAAGTGACTTTTTCCTAGTGGTTATTTACAAAACAGAAGGTCCTTTCCATTGTGCAATGATAAAGGGTAAATATTTCAAATTAAATGTATTTAAAGGCAAAAAAGACACCTTTAAACACAGCACAGAACAGAAAGGAAAGGCCTTTTTGGTTTTTTTTTTTTCTTTTCTATAACAGGAAATTGCTATTTGCCTTTTTTAGTATTATGTGAACTGTGATAAATTCATCTTTATTTGCCAAAAAAAAAAAGAAAAGCCCTCACCCAATTAAAAGTGTGTGTGCTGCATGCCCACTGCTACAGGGGCAGGATGGAAACTTCCATCTGTGACTGCCAAAAAAAAATGGTTGTGTAGCTCTGGAGATGCTTTGCTGAACTCCAGCAACACCATTTAACAATTTAGCTAACTGATAAAACTAGAAATGTTGCTAATTCCCATTTGTAAAACACTAAATTGCCTGCAAATAATTTAAACAATAAGCAAGCCAGGCTGTGAGCTGTTATCTGTGGCCAGTTGAGCAAAATACTTTATTTGCCATCTCTTCATAAGCATAGATTAGCTCCTAAAATCTATTCTGCAAGTGGACAGCCCCTGTGGCCTCAGAACAGTTAAATTCTGCAGAGATTTCAGCACCTGAGCTTGCCAAACTTGCCATTTTCTGATAAAATACACTTATGCATATGCAAAACTTTTCGTTTCAAGCTGCACGGTTTTGTTTTTTCCTTTTGATTTTCTTCTAAAGCTTAAAAGTTTCCTTTGGGTTGAGGTATTTCTAAAGGTATAATGAAAGCACAACCTTGAAAGAACAAAAAAAGCCAGAGCATAGGATATGCTCCGGTTGCTTCCTGCACTGCTAAAAAAATTAGCTCAAATCCCAAGATCCATCCTCAGGAGCTTAATTGCTTCAAAGAATAGGAATCTTGTCAAATTCAGTCCAAACAAACATAATCAGTAGGTTTCAAAGCCTGTTTGACATTGAGGAGGCATAGAAAACAACCCAGGAACCAAAGAAACACACATCGATGGTCTGTCAAAATTTTTTGTTAGACATGATGCTATTATCAAGGCACATCAGGATGAAATAAAGTGACCTGGCTGACCACAGGCTTACAAATGTCTTGGGAAGGAAGGGAAAACGGTGAATCAAAAGGTAGCTTTGTTGAACGTCCCCCCAGGCCGTCTTATTGACAGGGATGACAATGGTCCCAAGATGCACCATTATCTATGACCAGCAAGCAGACATCAAATGCTACCGAGCTGTCTCTGTCAGAATAGAAAATGCTGCTCAAAATATACAGGGCTTGTTACATTTTGTTCAGCAAAGGTTTGTCAAAAGCCAGGGTCACTCTGTGTGTGCTCTGCCCTGAAGGGTAATTTTAAAAGGCAGGAGAGATGCACTTGATTCTTCAGTGTTTCTCCTAGAAGGAGACTTGGAGTCTGTGGATGGCCAAAATGTTTTGAAAATCAAAGAATGACTCAGAAAAAAAGAAAGGAAAACAAAGTAAAGCAAAGCTAATAGATGTTCGCCACGGCAGCGTTGTTAGAAGGAAAGCCACTTTTCAAAATAAACAGGTTAGGGAATTATTCCCATATTTAGATGTTTTTTTCAATAAAAATTGAGTTGATTTCTAATACATCAGGGGTGGGTGCTACCGTAAAGGGATGACTCAAATTGTAGTGGATAAGTACACCCTCTTCAAGGATCTGTGTTGCACCATTATACAGTTAATTGCAGGAAAAATATTTATACTGGCGAGAAAAGAATTGTTAATATGGTACCCTTTGGAAAGAAAAGAGAGAGGCTGTATATACAAACTCCAACCTCAGAAATGTTTGGGTAAACTTTGCTTTTCTGTGAACATCTGCTAAGCACACACTGAGGGACCAAAGTCCAAAGGCACCCCAGTAATTGACATAGAAATCTTTGTTTAAGGACTGTGTGGCTAAAAAAAAACCCCAAATCTTAAAACAAAACGAAACTGGAGGGTGAAAAGAATATTTTGGTGAGGGTGAAAGGAATTATTGATATAGACATTACGGGAGTCATCCACTACTTCGTGCTTATGGGTCAGCTCTTCCTTTCTCATTTTGTTATCATTGCCAGGGTACAAATTTAACAAGAGAGTGAAAAAAGAGCCATAAAATCTCCCTAGTGCTGCCCTAGAGACCAGAAAACACAGATTGACCCTCCACTGTTAACTTTACAGTCCTATCCTGCCTGAAAATATTAATTTAATGCCATCTGAACGTCTCTGCCATGTCCCCCATACCTGGTGCCATTTTGGGGTCTGGGGCTCCCCAGCTCTGCTGCTCATCCTCAAAAACTGAGTGTCCTGAAAGCATCGTGTTCCTTCCCTTCAGGCCTCAGCTATCCAGACCCATTTCCCTGCTGGCTTCTGCTATTGATTATTGTGACTCCTCAGGGCATGTAATTGTCTTGTTTTCTTTCTTTCTTAAGGATAAATAACAGAATAAAAAAAAAAATAAAAAAGAAGAGCCCAGTTACAGCCTTTTACTTCAGGTTTGCGGCTCCGAGGTAACAGCTGATGCTCCCCTGTCCATATCCCATGATTTTCAGGACAGAAATTAGGATAATAGTCTATCAAATGTACTTTCCCTCCTCCTAGGCCAATCTCAAGATGATAGATACGATCCTTTTGCGTCTCATGGGATGTGCTCTTTTGTCCCCAAACACAAGGCTATTAATTCAATGCAATAGTTTCTTTTTCCTTGGCCTGGAAGTCACAATATGCTGTGAGTAAGGCTGGCTTGTCTTTCCTCCTTTTGGAGCACTCATGAGTGCCATGAGAGGCTTTGCACACCAAGGATTTGCCCACCAGTACTGCTCCAGCAATTTCCTCAAAGCCTCCTTGCCCTTTTTCCCCCATTTATCACAATTTTTTTGGACTCATAAATTATAAGATCCAGTTTTCAATGAGGAGGGAGTGGTGTCCTTGGGTTACATAAAACCCCTGTTTTTTTTCAGCTGTCAATTATTGATATAGACATAAATAAAGGAGAAAAAAAAAAAATAAAATTAGTATCTTCCTCATCAGTAAACTCAATACTCAGTTAAAACATCTGCATTAATATTCCTGCACATCCCAGCCCTTCAAACCAGGATATCTTCCTGGTGACATCCATGCTGCAATACTCTATGGGAAATTTAGAGCTTTAAGGTATCTTTAGCATTTTGACATCAAAGCCTTCACCAAAAAATAGTTGCCTGATGCCATCTGGAAGGAAAAGAAGGCACAAATATTTCTGCAATCCCTTTTACCCCCCATTCAGTCCTGCAGGAAACAGCTCCCCAACACCACAGACGCTGGACCAAGTCCATCTGAACAGGGTGTGGGTTGTTGCCTCCTCAGCCAGGTTTCAGATGTACCATGGGGGCGAAAGAGTTACAACTATAGAATTCTAGGAAATCTTATTTATTAAATAGACCCTGTTCTACTCACCATGCAACTCATTTCCATGATTTCTGACCATGGCAACATCTTCAGCCTCCCATCCTGCTTTCACAGTATTTCACCTTTGTTTAGAATCAAATTAAATTCGGAAAAAAATAAAAAAATAAAGGCAGCATCAACTCCACTGAATTGTTGTGCATTCCCAGGGCAACCAAAACAAACAACCTGAGGCTGAGGGATGCACCTCACACACGAGGCTGCTCTGTGTGGAATGAGGTAACGTGGTCATGGGTGTGATTCCCACCCCGAAAATAAGGAGCATGACATCACCTCAGGTCTGTTGCCCTCAGCGAGAAATTTGAGCAGCACCTGTGATTCTCCAGTGCTTGTGTGGCCCTGCAATAACCCTCCTAATTTCTGAGCTACAGAGGGTTTACCACTAATGACAGCTACGTTCTTGCTCTAAGGATAGACACCAAGCAAACGAGGATGATTGCAGATGTTTAAGAGTAAATGTGAAAGGAAAGGAATGAGCATTAAAAAAAAAGGGAGCAAGGGAGTATTGATTCAGTGTGACTGATGTGAATGAGTTAAATGATTGACTATGAAGTGTGAATTCAAATTTACTGTGAATGGAATTTGCTGTGAGTGGAACAGAGTATGCATGACCATGACTGAGTGTGACTAGGTATCATTAGGAAGAACTAAGCGAATATGAGTGGAAAGCACTGATTATCTCCCCTGTAATCTATAAATAAACAGTATTGCAGGAAGTTTTGAAAAATGTATTTAATAAGGGATTTCCACTGCCTGAATAAACTTGCTGAGGCCAGACAGCCTGATCTGGAGGAAAATGTATCATTTTACTCAAAGGCCTGTCATGTAATAATACGTGAGCTCATATCTGACAGGAACAAAATAGGCCTGAATTTACAGCAAAATGGAACCTCTGGACTGATAATAAATGTCTTTCCAATTATCAGCAAACAAATTTACTAACTCATATGATGCCAATTATCCCCTCTTCTGCTTATGGGTATTTTCCTAGCATAAATGTTTAAATTTAGAAATATTATTGGAAGCACAGAACATTCAGGACCTACAAATTTGGGGATTGATGCTGTCTCCTGCAGATCAATATAATAAACCTTTATTAGCACAAAAGAACTGTCCTTTGGCCCAGTGACCAAATACCTCATTTGCACCCTTGTGCAGAGTTACAGAACAGAGCCTGGGGTTGCTCCAGTTTAATTCAGTGAGAGCAAAGTTTACATCCCAGGATCTCAGACCCCACGTGTAAAAAATGTCTCAGTCTGTTCTCAGCTGCTGCCCTTCCTCCACAAATATCTCTGCTTGCTTTCCCAAGTTTCAGTACAAATCAGGCCAACGGAGTCTTTGTCCCCAAAGGTCTGTGCAAATAAATGTTGATTTTAAAGGTGGTTTAAAGCAATGACTAAATCCTAGAGCCTGGTGCAACAAACATGAGTTTTACCCCTTAATTCAGCTTTTTTTACCATAATTAGGTAATTTCTTCCCCCTAAATCTTCTGCATTTGTTACCAATCAAACATTAATCAGAATTCATGTAGATTTTGAAGAAGACGAGAGGAAAGCATTGAGCTCTGTATTTGGAGTAGAAAATCAATAATCGAAACCAAAAAATGGGAAAGAGCAGAGAGGCCATTTCAGCTGCAGGAATTTTCTTGGGAGTTTTCTTGGGAAACCTGCTCCTTTCCTCTGCTAATGCACTGGTGACTAATTTACTGGGGTGCAGAAATTCCCCAGAACTGCTTGAATCAGCTGGGGCTTTATCTCAGCCATGCACATGAGCATCCTTAAACCCTGGGGTTCTTGGAGTTAGAGGCATTTTAAATGAATGTTCAGTGGATTTACATCCTTAGAACTTCACAGGCTTGAAGTTGCCACTGACAATTAAGAGTGGCTGAGAATGTGGCCCAAAATTCTGTATGAGCTTTTGTTTGCTTTAAATTTGGGTTTAGGTGTATTTCCCTTTTACAAAGACTAGGACACAACTGTTCTCTTTCACTGCCTGGCCAGCTCCAAAATGAATAAATTATTCCTGTTTGGATCTTCTTGACCATCAAAGAACACCTCAAAAATGTTGGCACTCTCACCTTACAAGGAGTTTGTAGAATATGAAACAGAACTTTAAAAAAAAAAATCCAATAAAGGAAAAAAAAAAAGGTTATGGAAGGTACCCTAATCCATTAAAACAAAGAAAATATATTTCTTGAGATCATGAAACCTCTTTCCCCCTTCTTGCTAACTCTCCTCAGGAGTCAGGTCAGAGTCAGGGTGTCTGCACAGTCTGAGCAATCCTCTCTAGATGTGCTTCTCCCCAGCAAGACAGAAAACCATTGACAGGAAGCAGTGGGGGATTTACACCCCTCGTGCCAAAGCTGCACATGTTCTGTCGATAAATGGAAGACTTAATTCTTCAGGATAGCAATCCAAGCATTTTAAAGGATTTCCTAATGAGGTAAAATTCATTAATGAGATACAGGAGAAAAAACCTCAAAAAAGAAAAAAACCCACCTTTTTCACTTGGAATTGCAGACATGCAGAGTAAGTAAATTCCAAAATTTTTCACAGAATTATATGATAGAAGTGGGTAGAAAGGAGATCATGAAGACTCTGCATACTTTTGCCCACTTAATCTGAAAACCTGTTTATAAAATTTCTGCTGAGTTACCTTTATTGTTATAAAGGGCCTGCTATTAGAGAAAAACACAATCAACATCCTTAATTCTGCTTCCTTGCACTGCAAAGTTGCTAAGGAAAAGATGTCCCAGCTTTTTACTTTTCCAGAATCCCTTAGATTTGACCTAACCACAAAGTCACTGACCACTGCAGTGATGCCCAGACTCATGGTTCCAGTTATTCTCCTTGTACCTCTTGCTCATTCCAGCAGTGTTCCAAGAGCTCAGAAGACTTGTGGGGAGCAAAATCCAGGACTCACTTTCCCTCTGGTTTATCAGGAATTAATAGAATCATTCCATGGTGTAGGTTAAAAGAGACCCTAAAGATCACCTAATTCCAACCCCCCAAAATACAATCCCACTCCTAGTTTTAACCTAGGAAAAGAAAGGGTCTGTCTGGGTTTGGGGGTTTTTTTTCTGCTTTTTTCTACCTTGAACAAAATGTCTTCTTTCTAAAACAAATATTTGCTGGTGGTACAGCTCACAGGAAGGTATGGAGTGGACAATTAGCCCTCAATATGCGCAAAGATTTGATTTTTCAGCTGAGCCCCTAAAGATTGAACTAAAGGGAATATTTCCATTGCTTTCTTCCTTCCTACCTCCCCCTGAGTTACAAAACCGGGCCCACATCTGAACTGCACGTCAGGTTGATGAAGGTCGAGGCTTCTGGTTTGCAGCAGGACAGAAGGGGAGGATGTTCTGGTAAAAGCACAGTTAGGGGCCATTTTGAGCAGTCAAACCAAATCTGACACACCCGGGGATCGGTATTGCCTCAGCCAAGCCAGGTTGTCTGTTCACCTCACGTTACGCTCCCGATTCCAAACATAGCTTTGGGTTATCCTGCTTTATTTAGCTGCCGACAGAAGGACTTTTACCACTGTGGATCAAGGCAACTGTCTCTGGAATTGATCTCATTAGCAAAGTTTCCAAAGGAAAGGAGATTACAGAGAGCAACTGATTTTCTTGACTTGAGCTGGTATTTCTGTGGCAGCGAAGCAATTTCATCTCCCTTAAAGGCATTGGTTTCAGGTCACATTTTAACTATAGTTAAGTCCTCAAATAATTCAGAAGACAATCAAGGATTAGTGACCACTCTCCCCGACAACAAAGCAAATGTTCAGCATGGCCAAGCCGTAGCTTTTGATGAATGTCAGTTTTTTCATGGGCTTTGTAAATAACATTCAAAATAAAGACAGTCTTCTGGATTTCAGTGCATACTCTATCCCTCCAGGTTAGCACACAGCAGCTCAGGATGCGCATCCAAAGACAAAATTTGCTCCTGAAGTTGGCAGATGGACTCCAAAAAGTTTTTAATGTCAGAAAAGAACCGCCTTCCTTTTAATACTTGTGGGATGCTGAGGAATAGGCAATTCTGTATGTATTTGGGGATATATTTTAACAGGCATTGTGTTCTTAACATAATTTAAATATCTGTAAAAATCTAAAGCTTTCATAGAAAAATCCTTTAACAAAATTTAAAGAAATTATTTCATTTTGTAATTGGTCAGTTCTGCTTTATTTTTCCAAAGATAATATCCTGTTCCATGTCGGAGTAGGAATACCCTGGACCCACAAAGAAGAGGAGGAAAGACAACGATCCCCATGTTTCCCAAGCAGAAGTTTGAGCACAAGGGCATGGACAGGAGAAAATTAATGTGTCAATTCCAAGGATTCCCTGCTCCAAATCCCCTAGTTCGGAGACAACTAAGGGGCTTAACAATATCTACAAAGCAGCTCTGATGTGCTTCTGCCTCCTGCAAACAGCATCCGTGCAAATCCCTGGCCAGGCAGGCTTGATGCAAGGGTCCAGATTTGGCCAGCAGTCATTATTTTTGTCTCCAAATTGCAACAAATTCCACTGAAGTCACATTTCGAGTGGAAGCTGTCACCCCGAAGGAGAAAATCGCTGTAGTTTTTTGTCCTATATATGCACATTATGTAATTCTGACTGTTATCTCTGGGGCCTCTCTGGCAAACTTTCCACTGTTCTTTCTCTGTTAGGACTCGAAGTTATCAGAGTCAGAGTTCATTTATACTTCTGATCACTGGCTCCACAATGTCCCCAGGGTTGGGAACTCTGCTGTGGCAGAAGAGAAACATAATTTTATAGCCCCTATATTCTAATTCATTTAATTAGGGGTTTTCTTGGATCTCTGGGGGTGGGGTGGGGGGGGATGTCCTTTCATGTTTAGAGGTTTCTGTAGAAAATCTATCTCCACTCCAGAAAGTCACGGGCAAAGTTCTCTTGCAAGTGCAGCTCTTGTTTGCTCTGCACCAAATTAATATTCATCACATCAGGAGCAGAGTGTACCTTTCCATCTTCCCTTTGCCATTATTAGTTAGGAGGAAGAATTATTGCACAGCAACCCACAAAGAAATGCACATAATTTAGATACACTAATAATGGGGGGGGAATTAAAAGAATATGGCATATTGGAGACCCTGACTAAATTTAAATCTAAATGGTTAAAAGAAGTGGACTGATAAGAAGAGCTCTAATTAAGAAACATCTTGCTGCTAAAAACGTGAACTTTTACACTTATTTCATACCTCAGGCAGAGCTCAAGCAGAGGTAGATTGTATCTTCTTTAAAGAAATGAAAGAATGGAAAAAAAATATATTAATCTGCATTGTAGTAATGCTGATGTGCCCGGAGCCGAACTTCCAATTCATTGTGCCACGTTCTCTGCACAGACACAGCCCGGGCAGCTCTGCCTTGAGAAATTTTCAGTCAAACCAAGAAAAAGGGAGAGAAATAATGCGTTATCTTCATCTCACAGAGATGTGGGGAGGTTACGTGATTTCTCCAAGCTGATGAGAGGATTCTCTGATAAATCCAGATCTGAGTTTTGGGGGTTTATTTGCTCTCTGAGGTGGCGGGTACCTGTGGGCACACGCAGAGGGAAACTGAATCCAAGTTTTCCATGTTATCTTCAGTGTGATGTACATAGAAAAAAGGAAAAAGAGGAAGGATATCCTACCTAAATATTTCATATTTCAAGTGTAACTACAACAGCACAATTAAGAGCAGAAAGGAATCTCACTGTGCACTTCCTATGTCTGAACTAGAGCAAAAAAAATTATATAAAATTTGAGCTATGATTTAGGAAGTAAATCACTAAAATAATTGCTGATACCTTATAAAAAATACAGTTTTAAAGTGAAATATTTTTAATACAGAAAACTGAAGGAAAACAAAGTCAAATATTTCATTTAACCTTACAGTGATTTTTTACCTTCCATTTCTGTGAGAAAATAAATAACAAGAATGCAAAAGCCATGATTCAAAGTGCTTCATTTGTAATTTTTTTCTTTTTAAGAACCTACTTGAGCAACTCTGATTTGAGAGTTATGGGAATGAAAGAATTTTTAACAATCCAGACATGCATGGCAATGTCTGCCACCCAAAACCTCAAGCGTGTACTCTAATGACTTCCTGCAAAAACCATCCACTAATTTACTATTAATGAGTGATAAGAGTTTATACACTTAGCTAAGTGGAAAGTGATTTTTTAAGGATATTGTATTCTCTTCCCTCAGTCACCATGGTATCATTACAGCCAGGAGAAGGCTTTTTAAAGCAGTTACAAATCACAGCTGGTCGTGTTTCTTGTGGTCTTCCAGGCCACAACGTCTACAGGAAAGATAATTAGAACAGTCCAGTCAGGGAATCAGAGAATTATTTGGGCTGAAGGGACATTAAAGCTCATCTCATTCCAATCCCCTGCCATGGGCAGGGAATCTTCCACCAGACCAGGTTGCTCAGACTCCCATCCCACCTTGAACTCTTCCAAAATTGATACCAACTTATTTATCTGAAAAACACCACGGTGTTATCCTGGAACATGAACAAGCAGCAGCTGTGAATTACTTTATTCCTGATATTTTCATGATGGAAAAAATAGTAAACCACAGGGCAACCTCATCACTTTTTGCTGGCCAAACCTATTTTGGTTCACAGTGTGGATGAAACCCCTGTTTCATCCAGTGGTGGTACCGTTCCTGTAAATGTTGGGGTTATTAAATGGAGGAAAAAAAGGAAATAAGGAAAATTGGGAAATTCTGAATAATGATACCGTGCTAAAATTCATGTAGTAATAAAACTGATGACCCTTAATCCACCAGAATCAGGGAAATTCCTTCGGGGTGCTCTCATTAAACACTCAGAACTAGAGAAATATTATGTGGGCAGGGAGAGTATCTACAGATTTTCTACACTACTCACATAACCAGAATCATAATTTGCCCAAATATCAGGACACAGAAACACCACTCATCATTTTGCCTTTGTCTGGCAAAATAGTGAGAGGGAACTGCAGAAAATGTTAACAGGAGAAATGATAAATAGGCAGCTTTGTCCCTTTTTTTCACATTTACCAGAGCAATGAATCTGAACAGAGATTTTTGGGTTTGCCTTAAAAAAAAAAGGTTTTGATGATTTTTAAATTCATTCCGTAAAATAAGGGAAAATATTTCATCTTTAATTAGCTTTTTTTTTTTAATTCTGGGTGCCCAAATCTTATTATTTCTCTACTCATATAGACATATGCACATAATTCTTTATGTCCTCTACCCTCAAAATCAATATTTGCCTTTCATTTTGTTTTATACCGGATTTCTACCATCACTGTGATGACAACCCAGAGACAAGGGGATTGCACAGGCACAGAACCAGAATTATTGTTACCTGTTCCTATGTTACAGCCACACTGACACAGTTCAGGACACTCTGGAACCTCATCCAGCTTTTCTCAACTCCCTGTTATGTCAAGACTCTCAGCCTTTCCCGGTCCCAGTGTCAGCTCTGGTATTTAGGGCAGAGCAAGACCAACGGCTGGTAAAGCTTTTTTATCATCATAACTCCTTTACATCCTTATAAAACCATCCTAAAGTCATTTCAGTGGGAAAATCCTTCAACAGCTCTTTGTGTTACCAAGGTAGATCACGATCTGCTCCACAAGAGTTATAGAATCCCAGAGTGGTTTGGGTTGGAAAGGAGCCTTAAATATCATCCCATTCCACCCCCTGCCATGGGCAGGGACACCTTCCACTATCCCAGGATGCTCCCAGCCCTGTTCAACCTGGCCTTGGACATTCCAAGGATGGGGCAGCCCCACCCTTTGTGTGTCTCATGAGTCAACTTCTCATGATTCCTCATGTTTTGACACGACTCACTCTTCTCTTCCAGTTCCTCAGATGATGTTAGGTAAGGAAATGGAGGAGAAATAACAATCCCTTTGCCAGTGCTGTCCCAGTGACCATGGGAGCAGATCTCCTGATGCCATGGCTGGATGCATCTGCTGTGGTTCCATCCCTGATGTGCAGCCAGCCAGGTGATCCAAATGTTGGCTGTTACTACAAAATGAGCAACTCAACTTTTCCAGGGAGCTCTTCCTCTCCTCCTGTCAAGAAGAATGCCTCACTTTGCTGTTATAAACTTGAAATATTCACAGTACGAAGCTTACAACCAAAATCTGAAAATTTAGCATAAAGTTTTTGGATGCTTAATCATATCTTTTAATAAAAAAATCATACATTCCCTGAAGAACGGAGACAGATTCTGATTACTTGTCTTTGAGGGAACGGCCTGCTTTAGAAAATTATTTGGAGTTCTCTACCATTGTACCTGTCGTACACTTTTAATTAAAAATGTATTGATGCATGACTAAATTGTGCACAGTGAAAAACAGACCTATTTTAGCTCAATTGCCATAATGTCCACATAACCCAATGAAGAAGCCCATACAATTACAACAGGAAGACAGCCCTGGCACGGTTATACTTTTTCAGGTCAGATGTATGTTCTGTGGAACCAATCATCACAAATCAATGCGGCCTCAATCAGCACAAATGAATTTACTAATCTACTCTAAATACCTGCAATGAAGTCATTGCAGTAATCTATTGTAAATTAAATATGTGGCGAAACGAAGGCAGAATAATGATTAACATTACTTTATGGAGTATTTCTTGACAAAGGCTGCTAACTAAGGCAATCTACACCCAATATTTGAATACAAGAGCTACATGCAACCAGAAATGAATTGGTTACAGCCAGGAGGCTGAAATCAATGCACTGCAGACCAAAAACTGCCTCTTGAGGCCACTGCTAAAGGAATATTTAGTTTAGACTGACAAGAGGTAAATGTGTTTAGAAGAGAAAGAGTTGGAATTCAGAATCAAAAAGTTATAGCATGGCAAAGACAACACCCTTATTGCAGTGTCCCAAAGTTTTCCCCCAAATATCTCATTTGAATTCTTTTTTAGATTTTTAACACATGAAAGACTAAGGCAGACATATGAGAATTTGTTTGCACACAGGGCTGTGGAGCTGCATGAGAAAGTGTTGATAAAAGTGTTTAATGAAGAAAGATTAATTATAACTATGAGGAGCAACATCATGATTAGAATTTTGAATATTTGATTGGTGGGTTTAGTTGCTTTCTCTACCAGAAGATTTTTGTTTGGAAACAAAGGTGCATGTTTAGGTTAATGGTTGGACTCAACAAAGGGCCTTTTCCAAACTTAATGATTCTACAATTCTATCTCCAATTCATGGAAATTTGTGCTCAGGACTCAGCACAGAAAATCTGAAGAAGAAAATAAATTTGAATTGCTCAGATAGTGCAGAAACAAGAAGTCTAAAAGTAGTTAATTTTTCTAGAGTATTGTCCAGATAGATAATTCCTCTTTTGAAACTAAATATTTCATTTCTGCGATTCAGATTTTATTTATATTTCTCCCTCTTTTCTCTCCTTTTCCACGGCAGAATCTGCACTGACTTTGCACTTGCATCACCCACCGCGACTCTTCCAGCGACAGACAAAAATAGTTAAAAAATGCAGACAGTTTCTTGAACACTGTGGGCTGAATTTCATCAAATAAGGCTCCTTGCATGTGAAAAAAAAGAGGAAAAAAAAAGGTATTAAATGAATCATTCTCTGCATCACTGTTTTCATTCTTTTTGCGTTAAGTGCATCAAGATTTTTCCAGCAAAGCGACTGAAAATGCCAAGCCGTTGAAATCAAAACTTTACACAGGAATAAACCTGGAAAGTTTTCATACTCGGAATCAAATTTTCACCAAACTCACAGACGGACATATGGAGGACGTGGAGAAAGCAGCTCCTCCTCAGCACCCTGCCTGCCTGAGAAAAAGACAAGTGAGTGCCTAAATGCTGATATTCCCGTCCCTCCTGATGTTGCACCAACTTTCCTCAGGCTGGGAAAATCCTCGTAGCTCCCCAGCATGAAATGAGACCCCTCTCCATTTGTCCTCACCTGCCTTGTGTAAAAAGACACTCAAAATTTAAAACATAACTCAAATTCTTCCTAAAGATGAATCCTAAACTTTTAATGCACTCCTCAGTTTTCTTTTTAAAATATCGTTTTGTTCCCCCAGCTTAGTTCATAAAGCTTTCGGGCTGTGAGGAAGAAACAACATTTAATTTTACGTCTTTTAACTGAGGAGGAAAATACGGAAATGGTGGTTTAAACTAGAGAAATTTATATTGCACAAATTGCTAACAAAAAATGGCCATTTAAGAAGCTCACGTAAATGCAGCCTGAATTTGGTTGCAGGCTGAGGAGTTAAAACAATTTGATAAAATGGTTCTCCAAAGGAATTCCTCTTGGGTTTATTCTCCAGAGCGACCGGAGAGGCAGCCCTGTGAGTAACATCACTCCTTGTTACAAGAGCTCTGCTACAGCGAGGAACAACACGATGGATTTTAGATGTAAATCTGAATTTCATGACCTTTCAAGTCACATCCTTAAACCTCATTTGAGCAGCGTTTCCTCTTTATGAATATGCAGTTGAACTGAAGACCCAGAACTGACATAATTTTTTTTCCCCCTCATTTTTAGGCCCTCTTCAGGTGTAAATTAGGCCTTTCCAGTGTCATCCTTATTTACTTTATGCTCTGCAAAGTTAGCACTCATTCCATTATATTTTTGGTGCATTACATGAAGATGTTTCTGCCTGATAGGTAACGCTTGCACTCGAACAGAAGAGACAGAACAATTGTCAAGCCACTGAAATACAAATGAACACTGAAAAAGATCCTTGAAACCACTGTACTCACTCAATTTTAAATATGTGCCATATTTTTCAATTTAAAAAAAAAAAGCAAAACTACTTTTCTATAATATGGAAATAGAAACATAAAAATGAAAGCACAGCTTAAATAAAGAGGGACAAATAATCTCGCAAAGAAATACTGGATTTGTATATCTAAGTGTGTAAGCCAAAAAAATTAAAGTGTATTATTCTGTAATTTAAAAATTTCAGATTACAGAATCTTTTTTTTTTAAGGAGTGTCACTTCTAATAACTTGTTACTTCTGGGGAATTTTCCTAAAATAACTGTACAGTGTTATCAATAAACAAATCCTCCAAATACATGCCGGTCGTCCTAAAACTATAACACAAAAATGTCTAAAAATTGAGAAATTGATCTCAGGCTATATTCTTAAATACACCACGTTGCAAAACTAATAATTATTTTTAAAAAATTGTGATCTCCAGTGCACACCAAGCAGGATTCCAGGTTTCAAAGGCTGAGTATATCTGGCTTTGCAAAGAAGACAGTGACAAAATGGGAATAATGCCATGTGTCACATCACGAAGGGCACAGACTGGGGGAGGATTCCTACTTCTGCTCCTAATTCACTTGGGCACTTGTAAAACCTTACCTTTCCAAGAGGTAAAAAAAAAAAAGCAGCATTTTTAAAGTGCCTTTCCAGCCTGCCTCTTCCATTACAAATCTCTCCTTAGTTAGGAAAATTCAGAACCAACTCCTTTTCTTTCGGAAGATTAACATATCCATTACACAGAGCATCTTCCTACTGAAAATAAACATATGATCTGGAAAAGTAGGACCAAAGAGGGGCTTGAAGATTATAGGGTTGGGTTTTTTTCTCTATTTCTGAAAGTAACTTACTTTATAGTCCCTGGAACGGGGTAACATCCATCACGCTCTATTTCATTAGTCTTTAAGGCAGCCTTAAATAACTGGGCCTAAA
This sequence comes from Monarcha castaneiventris obscurior, assembly GCA_026261815.1. Classification (NCBI taxonomy): domain Eukaryota; kingdom Metazoa; phylum Chordata; class Aves; order Passeriformes; family Monarchidae; genus Monarcha; species Monarcha castaneiventris. Next base: position 19,993,252 of record JAMPIT010000467.1, read on the forward strand.
AACAGATCTTGGTTGATATGGCAAATATCTAAAAAGGATAACTCTGAAAATATCCCCTGCTGGGTTCAGCTTGGATTTTGCCCAAATAAATGCAATCACCTCTCATTATGATTGAGGAGAGGAGGGAAGAAGAGGGGGAAAAGAAAAAAAAAAGGAAAAAAGAAACCTCAGGAAAGCAAAGTGCAGCTCTGTTTAATCCATACAGACATGTCTACCCAAATCCCTTTGCTAATGTATATCTAATTCGGATAGGCTAACTCATCCTGGAATAACGAGAGCTCCTCTGAAAATGTGGTGCATTTTTAGTATTCTTCAAGTGTATTAATGTACTTCTGTAGGAGCTTTAGCAGGGAAAAAAATTAAAATATCTATGTATGTATGTGTGTGTGTGTGTATATATAAGATATACGTGCAGCTTTCTGAGCTAGGCAAGCTGATTTCTCTCTCGAAATTGTGAAGTTGTGAGGTTATTTAGGAGCAATAAGTAGCTGCTGGACAAAGCCACACAATAAACAATATTTACTAGTCAGGTAGAGCTCCACAAAGGGCATTTCATCTCTTCCCTGCCCCTCGAGCATCCCAAGTACCTTGCTAATGTTGACAGCTCCCACCGAGTGCTAAATTCTGCCTTTTTACAGCTGCAAACAGACCTACCATATCTGTAAGGCAAGAAACGTGAAAGAAAAGTACTTGAAAATAAATATTTTTCTTTTAGCATTCAACACAGTCCTGCCTCATCCTGCCAGCTATGCGTGACAATTGCAAATTCACCCTCAGCAGCAGAAACGTGGAGAGAAATGGGGAGAAATGGAGCTTTTGTGCGTTTTACAGCTGTAACGCTCCTTCCACGTGTGCTGCAGCCTGTGCTGGGCTCCACTCACATTCCCACTTCCCAGCTCCCCTGCTCCCTCCCAACCAACATTAACTTCCCATGGCAAAGTCCCACAGCACCAAACCACGCTCTGCTACACCCGATGCTTCAGCTGCAGGAATCAGGCTCTGAAATAAGCACTGAGGTCGGGTCTTAAAAAGCATAAAATTGAAATCGTCCCGTTTCTGGGCTTTGCCATTTATTTACACCAAGCTGAGGGGGGTTTTAAAGTTCTCCAAGGAGCCTTTGAAGGGAGGGACCTTGTGCTCTTTCGGCCTCACAACAAAATCTCCAGCAGTAAGAGTTTTGTAGGATCTTCACACAAAATTCCAGTTATCCCACAGTTTATAGCAAACAGGACTGAGCTTCCAGCGCATCCTTTGCTCCTCTCCTGTGTCCTCCTGCTTGTTTCACCCTCTCACCTTTTCAGATGTGCACCAGTCCCACCTCAGACTGACTTTAAATACCCCCTGCTTTTTCTCTTACCACCTATCCTCCACCTTTTTCTAATCTTTTTTCTTATAGCAGCACAGTACAATAGAGAACGCCTACAATTCATGTTTACATGTGGTTCATCAGACATTTAAACTGGACTTAAATTAGCAACAGTGATAGAGTGACACTTTTCCTCTCCAATCACAAGGACACACCGTTTATACTTTCATTTTAAAACTCATCTGCACATTACCTGAGAGTAATCAGGTCACAGAGAAGCTGATGCAATTTGCATCCATGATTAAGGAATGACCATCCCATAATCAGATACCCAGGTCAGAGAGTCTTCTTCATACCACCATCCTTATTTTTTGTTCATTTTTTGGTTCTAGGTGATTTAATTCTGCAAAGTGCAAGGACATGAATGATGCCACCGAAAGGTAGAATAAAAGCTCCTTGTTAGAGAAGATAGGGCAGATGACTGAAATGGAAAATTAAATTTACATGGGCTTTTCTACATGAAACAGATGTGGAAAATGTGTTCAAATGATCCTGTTTATTAATTATTGTGTCACTGTCACACAATAAATTTCTCAATATATTTGCTCCTCCCACAGTAAATATAACACCTCACCTACTTCACAAGAAAAGATGTTGCTTGCACTACAACACCAACTGCATTGGAAGGGTTCTTATGTAGAAGAAGATTTTATGAGGTCCTATAAAATGATGGAGAAAAAAGTTCCACATTCAGAGATGCTTGGAAAACAGCATTGAAGAACTGAAGGATCCTCTCTCTGCTCTCTGCAGTCACTGGAGCAAACCAAACCATGGATTTGCAATAAAATTATGACCATTCATTATTACCATAATTATAAGGGCAGTTTCAATGGCAGATATTAGTGGTGCATCATGGAGTGAAGGGTGCTGGGCACTTCCTTTTCCAGCCCCACACAAACAGCAGGGATGGAAGGAGCTTTCCTGCATCCCTGGCACTGTTCCAAGTGTATAAAATTGTGCATCAGCTCATGTCTGTGTGCAATCAGGACATAATAAATCTCACTATTAAGTTAACGTCTTCCCACAAAACTGGATTTTGGGAACAAAAAAGACAAATGGCCACTTTAAAAAACTCCTCGTATAAAGAGGCTTGAACACTAAGAGGCAATGGCCTTAAAATTGAGCAGTGTAAGTAAATATTAGCTGCTTGACCTTTTTAACCGACAAATATCTTGCCTAATTTAAGATTGTGCAGGCACATTCCCCTTCCCAAGCTGAGCCCTCCACAAAACACCAGTTTTAAAGGTAGTTTAGTTTTTTAATGGCTCAGTAATGATCTGCAACCCCATGAAAACAGGGGTTTACGATGGCCTTCAGCTACAGAAACCTGAATGGCGCCGCTACGATTTTATTTGGTTGGAAAATAAAACAAAAAAACTTGCTCAAGTGATGTAAGAGACCCTCCCATCACATTTCCCTCCCTGCTTCACACAACTGCACATGTATTGGGTTTTTTATATGCCAATGAGTTTGGTGGTGGTGATAAAATGCTGCCAAAAGCCAGTTTTGATGAATGGTAATAAAGTCAAACGCCTCGTATTGCAGTGAGCTTTTTTTTAAGGAGAAACCTAAAAATTCATCATAATTCATACTATTTGACCCTGTGAGTATGACCAAAAAAACCATAACATCAAAAAAAAAAAAAAAAACCCAACAATTCCAGCTAGTTATCCTTTTTACTTTATCTCACAGAGCTCTTAGCACAAAATAAAGAATAACACATTGATGCTTGTTAAGCCATGAAACATGAATGGGAAATAAAAAATTAAATCACTTCAAATCCGCCCCCTGCCCCCAACCTTCCAAATGAAAGCCCTCTGGTGAAAAAACTCATTTGCAGCATGGAAGTTTTCTAAGGGCTCGGGTAAAAGAGAGCAACCCCCAACAGAGAAGCCTCAGCATTCTGAGTGGGGTCGCTGTTGTTTGGGAATGGGAAGAAAGAGGATTTCCTACATGTTCTGGCTACCAGGTTTGCACTGGGGGTTTGGAAAAAGGAGTCAATTCCAAGGTAGTGACACATCCTTACTCTATCCTTGTTGTGATGCTCTGACCACCACTTTTAAACCATCATTTTAGAGCTCAAACCTATTTTTAACAAAAACTATAGAAAGTCTCTCTTCACGCAGAGAAATTTCACCACCCCGTTTTTCCCAAAAATGACTCAACCTCAGCTCTTCTAAGTGAATTTCAGACCAAGTTTTGCGCTATTTCTATGCAAGATCTTCCTCCCCTTGCCTCTGAAATTGTGTCTTGATGAGCTGCTCTGAAGATATTTGGCTTACACACACCTGTTTCTCAGGTTTTATTTATCTCAGGGAAAAAAAGTAATAACATGAAATTGTCCATAAATTGACCCAACGTTTTTTCCAGACTCCCCATGGCTAGAGCAGCTACACTTGGCCAATCCAATTTCTCAGTACATCAGAAAGGTTTCACCATTAAGATATTTAAGGAACATTAATCAATAACGTGGTATCAGTTTTAATACCTTATTGACCGGCCATATACTAAATATGGATGAGTGTAAATTCAAGCAGAGATTCTGTTTCAAAGTGCCCATGATGACCTGTGCAAGCACAGCCCAGGAGTGATTTAGAGGGGGAGATAAGTGTCTGGTAAATAAGAGATGCTCGATGTGGGGCTGTGTGAAGACTAAAACCACATCAAAAACATGGTTTATTGTAATATAAGGTGTTTTTCTTCCACCTCGTGGGGTTCCCTGGTTATTCACTGACACAGCAACACACAGGGCACCTTTTTACCTATATTTCTGTTATCTATTTGTATCAATTTCCACTACATCCCTTTGACTTGGGCTGTTTTCTCTCTCATGTGGCAGCAGAACCTGTGCAGAGGTCATTAAGCAGCAAATGTGTTAAATAGCCTTTAGCACATTTTCAGCATCATCTTCTAATTGCTTTTCTCTCCATAGGTAGATAGAAACCACTTTCCTTAAAAGAGAGAGAGAGAAACCTTCTCCTGTTTCTTTAACGACTTTTATTGATGGTTTTGTTTTGCTCCTACTTTGGGCCCAGACTTCCCTATCTATGCTGGCATTTTAAAGCAGTAATTTATGTCATAGGTTGAATCACATAATAATGGCATTTTATGGTTTATCATACTCAGCTTTCTGGGCATGTACCTCGGAGGCAAAAGAAGCAAATTTTTATTAACACATGTTTATACATAATTGACCATTTGGGAAGTAGGAAGGAGAAATGGCTGTGATTTACATAGTTTAAGAAATGTCTTAGAGCACCTCACCCAGTCTGGAGCTCCCACTGTGACAGATGAGCAAATGCCCATGGGAGATGACAGCATGGTATTTATGGTATTTCCTTCTGAGACAATTAAGTAACATATGCCAAGACCATAGGGATTATCTCTGAGCTACACAGTATGTAACTCGAGCTGAGGAGAAATATAATATTTTATAAATTTGACAAACCATAGGAACGAAGAAAAAAGAAATTATTCACCCACTTTAATAATGCAGTAACTTTTCCCTGACTTAATCAGACGTTTCTTGATTTTTCTTTTTTTTTTTTTTTTTTTTTTTTTGGGTAATAAAATGGTGACAAGCTGCATGCCACACACTACCTCGGAGCTGCTGTGCAGGTCAGGGAAAAGCTCAGATTCACACACAAAGTACATTCTGCTATCCCAGGATTGAAGGATTTGACAGCCCACTTGGTCTATAACAACCCTGATTTTACACCTACGGTAAAAAGTAAAGCAAACTTTAAAATCCATACACTTTTCCTCATTAATGGCATTTAATACCACTCCTAAAATTATTATTTTGTGCTTGGAAAAGCTCATACACCTTCACTGATTTTCACTGTATGCAGCCATTTATTCTTTTGCAAAGTAGATGCAAAATTAGATGTAATATTCAAAACTATAATAACATTAATTATTCTCTATTATTTTATATCAGCAAAGTATAACAATTTATTTATGAATGCACTTATATCCTCAGCTATTCCTCAACTCCACGTACTGTGTCAACATTCTGCATCCACTACACCACTAGGATATAAATTATAATATCATAGCTTCTATATGTATTATCAACAGTGCAACCTCTCCAAGAACTCATTTTTTGGGTTCTTATTTTAATTGTTTTATAAACTTTTTAGAAGAACAGCTTTTTCTTGCAGTGCAGTAAAAAGAATTTCTTCATAGGACTACTTAGTGACCATCATGCTACACAAATTTGCTTTACAAGGAGTAGGAAACAACATTTGCTCCACATATTCGAAATGGAATCAGATATTGGGTGAATGACTAGAAGTGAAATTAGATGCACGTCGCAGCATTTAGGGTGTCACCTGAACCACTTCAGAAACTCTCACAACTGAATCCAAAATTTCTCATGCTTAGACAAGAGAATGGAACAAGAATTGAGAGACTTCTGATCTATCAAAAGATCAGGTTGCCTAAAATCTCTTCACAAATACCAAAAATGATGACTAGTGTTGCTTTATAGGTGCAAATTCGGTCAGTTTCATATAATTTCTAATGAGCTTAAATTTTTAAGTCCTGATTGTTTTAAAAGCTGCAGCAGTCACCATTTATTCAACTGTTCTTCTGCAGCCCCTCATGTAACAGGATACTGGCTCATGGCTCTACAACAATAACATTACTTGTCCCAAATTTGTAATCAAGTTTTCTGCATCATGCGTTCAAAGAGGTGATAACCTTTCAACCATTCCTGCTGGAAGAAAACTCACCAGCTGAGGGGTTTTATGATTCTACGCCAATTTTTTGTTCCAGTTCACAAACCTGTGCCAAATTCTGAACTTGTTATCTATTTTATATTTAGCCCAGCAGATTTCCATTAACATGGGAATACATATGGTGGTTTTTACTTCAGAAATTACCTAATGGAGAGCGAGGAGAGAAGAGCAAAACAAACAACATAATATATAAATCTCAGCAGATACATTGATTTATTCCTCCAATAAATGTAAAACTCGGGTCAAAAGTATAATAAAGATATTAATTATAAAATAGCCAAGATGTCAAAGCTACTTTTTCTTTCAGCAGTCCTGAGTTGAAAGCTTAAGTTCCCCTTCTACACATATCATGTGATAAGAAAATAATGCTCCAGAGAGGGCATTACTGAAAGTTATGGATGGACCAGTTGGGCAACTAATAGGTCCTTAATGGCTTTCCAAAGTAGCCCATAATCTCTGGTAATACCATCTCTAGAGGGTCTGCATGATGTATTGGGTAATAATTGTAGTGCTTCTAAATATAGTTTGTGTTACACTGATTGCAGCACCGTTCCATCTATTTGGTGAGATTTTAATGGAATTCCTGGACTTTGCTCCATCAACACTGGGCACTTCTACAGTAGTCAGTGTTTCTGATTAGGGCATTCACTTTATTTCGAAATGTGTGGAGTGGCCACGATTTGGGGAGAAGGGAAATAATGACTTGGAAAAGAAAATCTGGTCCTTTTTTTTGTTACTGCCCTTCATGAGCTGATTTGGACACTTGAAATGGTGACAAGAAACCAAAGGACACTGGAAGGAGCTGCAGGTCCAACCATGAGTTCATCTTTCATTCCTGTTCAGCTGTCCCAGTGCTCCACTGGAACTAGTTACACATGCTCACCTCCCTTGTTATCCTTACCAACATGGCTGTGATTTTTAAGGAAGTTAAATATTCTCAGCACATAGGAAAAATCGAACCCAGTAGAGAATTTCTCTTTGATTCACACAGCAGCTTAATTACTCTGATTTCACCTTTTGCTTCAAGTTTCTCTTACCCAGGAAAGCCTTTTCCAGGAAGCTGTAGGAACACAGGAAAGGGCTCAGCACAGACCAACTCTTGGTAGCAGCATCCAGCCTCTGTCAGAATCATCCTAGGGCAGGAATAATCCTCCCAGCCATACCTTCTGCTCCCTCCTCTTTCCCCACACCCACAGATGCTGGAGCCTCCCAGACACACACTTCTCACTTCTATACAAAGAAATAGAAATTTGGATCAGCCCCAACCTGGTTGTTCCACCCCACAGGACTGATGTGCAATGCCCAGAGTGAAGAAAATTTTGAACAATCCCTTATTTTGGTGGTTAACAGCACTGTAAATGAATATTTTCTGCTGTAATTATGACAGTCTGTTCATCTGAATTTTCATACAATTCTGTTATTATAGTTTGGCTACATCACTTTCTAGATACAAGATAAAATATGAACAATGTATACTTAACATAGAAAATTCACATTATTGAGTAGGTTCAGTGGGTTTTTCTGTCCTCCCTGCCCCAGGAGCTCCTTTTTTAATATTTTGGGAACTGCCAGCATCTACTTGGTGCAAAGTGATGAGCCACTGCATCTGGATCTGAAATTGCAAATCCACCATGAAGGGGTAAACACACAAGCTCAGATGGATGCTGCAGGCAGAAATATCTGCTGGAGGTATTTGAACATCCAAAACAAGGAGGTTCAGACACCAGAACACCTTGTCATGCCTCTTCTTACATGACTTTAGAAGGTGGGGTCTCTGGGGTTAGTCCCAAGAGCCACACCACGATAACACACATGAAATGTCCAATTCCCCACTCAATTCCCAGATATTTTCATCCTGAGCCATGATGATGTCAAAACACAGCACAGGATTTTCTGCTTAAGTATTTTTTTTTTCTTTTTCCAAGAACAGGAAATATGGATTGGGTACAACTGTAAAAAAAGAAAAATCACACGTTGCTATTACAGGAGGGAGCTCAGGATGAGTGCAATTACATCAATATTATTGTAATTAATGATTACATCATGCTTTAGAAAAGGAGCACAGAAAAGGTTGGTATTAACATGCAAGACACGGCAGAGTGATATCAATACTCATTTTACTGTTCAGGTTTTTTTTTAAAAAGCTAATAGCTGTCAAAAATACCCATTATAGGCTAGTCTATAATTTGTAGAAGTCAAGTAATACATTTTTTCTGAAGGTATAATGGATGCTCCATGGAGCAATTATTTTAGAAAGACAACTTCATCTCAGCTGTCTCATGCCAGCAGAACTATTTAAGAGCCAGAAATGCATAATTCAACATGGAAGAGCTGTCAGATTTGAGAATACCTTTAAATTATAAAAACTTAGCACCACTAGTCAGTTATAATTATAATGGAAATGTAGTTTTCTGTCGTTTTATCATAGCAAACATCTCTTAAGAAGCAATTTCATGTGTTAAAATATTTTGGCAAAGTGACTTTTGATTCTAAAGGGATACAGATTATCCAGTTTTATACCTGAATATTTTCCTCACAAATTGAATGTAACAGCTCACATCGTACAAGATGGTAAAGCAAGAGTATTATTAAAATCCCATTGGAAATTGTTACTATGAAACAATGAGCAGCATAACTCACTAGGACAGGTCAAGTTATGCACAAAAAATATTATTTTATTACAAAATATGACAAGACAGTTTTTCAGCAGACAGTCAATTATTTTATACAGCGCACAGCCAAAACACAGAAGACAATTCTTCTTTTGACTTTGGCTTCTTTTAGCAACTAGAAAACCAAATTATGAATCATTCAAGTAGTCACTCGGATGGGTTTAGGATCAACAAAGCATATTAAAAGTGCTCTCGGAAAATTAAGGTAATATTTAAATCCTTTTTAATTTCTGTATTTTTGTCCGGGGTATTGCAATGCCAATTCTTTTCCCTTTAGGCAGGACTAGAAAAATTCTCTTGGCTTCACTCAGAAAAAAAAGCCTATTGAGTTATTATAAGGTTGTATCAGATACCCAATAAATGGTTTTTGGCATTTCCCTTCAAGAGCTGAACCGAACCACCAAAGGGTCATTCCAGGTCATTACCAGGGCTCAAGTTCATTTTCCTTTCTCATTTTGTTTGCTGAAACCCACAGCAGGTCCCAGTCCTCTCCACTACAGAGGAAATATAAAGCTCGTGTAAGATATTAAAATATCTTGTTTTGCTTTTGAAGTGAATTCTCAAGGATTTTACAAACTGTACTTAGCTTCCTTCAAAATTCAGAAAATCACTAAGGATTTTTTAAAATGTTCACAAATAGCTCGTTCTTCTACCTGTTCCTTAATTTCATGGAATTGTCTTTTCAAAAATGTTCACCCAAACCTTCACGTGGTCGTTTCTCAGGCTAATTAGCTTTTTATGATGTTGCTGCTGATGATGACCATCCCACTTCCCAGATTTCTCCCGGCCTTTCTGCTCAGCCCACACATGTAGTGAGCAGAGAAGCATTTCCCCCCTCATGGGTTGTGGTCAGTTGGTTTTATCTCTAAATATTTCCTGAATAATACTGTTTGTTCTCAAGTCCACGTTTCATTTTAAACAACTCAATCATCCAAGGTGCTCAGAGCAAATTTTAAGCAGGTTTGTGACAGCAAAACCTTGAATTTTAGCATTAAATATAACAATTTAATGTTAGTTCTTGGAATTATTCTGGCAGTAAAGTCACTTCATGATAAGAAAGTCGGGCAGGAATGATGTCCCTCCTTTTCTATTTACACCTCCTTTCCTTCCACAGCATAAGACAAGATTACACCCAAAAGATGGAAAGTTTTCTTCATTCTGTCCCTAAAGGGAGAACCAGCACATTAACCAAGTGCTGAGAAACAGGAGATCGACTTCAGAAAATATCAATTTCTGGTTTCTATGGCCGCAACATGATGTAGTATTGCATAACATAATACAAATTAAGGAATTAAATTGGTTTCATTTCATCTGATTTTCTGGCAGGCTTCAATGTGTTAAGTATTTACTAAAGAGGCAATTGGGATGCATGCAGCATGCAGAATTATGATTTATTAACACATCCTCAGTAGTGGCACATATTATCTTCCACAGTCTCACCTGTAAATTTCTGGGTTAAATCAGGTTCTGTCCCAGCAGCACATTCAGTCTCAAGATGCACAGTGGTGTTTTCAACCAGCAGATTTCCAGCACTCTGCAACATTTACCTTTATTCTGCATCTTTTTCATGTAATACACAGATGTAATTGCTTGAACAGAGCTTTAAAATTAATGCTATAAATACAAATTTGGGGTTTGCAGGACACCACACCATAGACTTTCAATGAGTCAACAAAATTGTAAGTTCGCCACTCTCCGCTAAACAACACGCAGGCAATTTACTAATAATGAATAATAAATATATTTTAATAGCTCCTTGGTTTGCTGTGCCACAGATTTGATTTAAGTGTAACAGGGGGCTCCCCCATCCTCTGCAGACGTGGCCAGAAAAGGTTGTGCAAGGGGCTGGGGTTGGAGCCATTATTTCAGAGAAACTCCACAGATTTGCTTGTAAGGGAGGTTTTCATCTCGTTCCAACGTCCAGGCTAAAGGAGCACTAATAATGCAAAGCTGCTGCAACTACTAAATTTCCAATCACATAATTAAAATTAGCAGTGTTGGGACTTCACGCCTGTGTGCTCTACAACAAGGGAAATGTTAATATTGCATGGTTTGAAGGAAAAGAAAACTTCCTAGTTTTCAAGAGCAGCAGACGCCTTCCAACACCTAGAGCAAGTAGAGTTAATTGGTTTCCAGTGATGGTTTTCAAAATCCAGACACATCATTCCTGATTATTCCAATGGTTTGAACAGCCCTACAAAACCACTGTGTTGGACCTAGATTGTCACCTGTGCACCAGGAACCAGGTAACCCATGTGGATCTCACCCTGCAGCTTTGCAATCCACTGAGGAATGGGGTTGTTCTTAGGATGAAAAAAACCCCCATGATATTTTAATATATTTTTACCACAAAAATTACTCCAAATATAGCATTAAAAGGTGTTAGATTTTTTTTTTTCCTTCATTTTACATAAAGCTCCACTCAAGGACATATTGCCTCCTGCCTTCCCCTGACACAAAGTGTATTTACAGTAGGGCCTAAAAGTTTTTACTCCAGTTTCTCAGTCCAACACTCTTGAATTCGATTAATGGAGACATTCGAGCACTTACGTCAAGTTATGCTGCATATAAATGGGGATAAAAGGATTACCAGGTTATAAATCAATTGAGAGATTCAGGGATATAAATCTCAGGGACACTGGGCTTCAGCCTTAATGGAAATGCAGAATTCCATTGGCTAATCACAATTTAGATTGCTACCAGATACATCACTGAGTTTCGCTGGGTGTCCTAAAAACATCTCCCTAGTATTGAGGAGAGGTGGGAAAAGTAGAAAAAAACCTTTGAAGGTATCCGAAAAAATCTACTTTTTTGTATAAAGCAAACTGTGCTGACAAAACTGATTTTCTAGGCAAGGAATAAGCTACATCATTGTGGTGGTAGAAGTCATTGTTCTTTTTTACGTGGTTAATTCAAAATGGGAGGATCTTTTACCTAAATTAATGTCTTAGAAAAGTAGATTTACTTATCTTGGGGAAAAATAGGCAGGAAGATAAGTATAGAAAACTATACTTGTACAGAAAGGCAGAAGTCGTGTGACAAAGTCATGGCATGGCCAAGTTAAAAAATGTTTTGCAATCCTTTGAGTCCCTTAAGGAACTTCAGTTTTGCAGAAATAGACTTTTTATTATTAATAAAAATAATATTTTCCTTCCCTTTGACAAAACAACGCAAGAAGGTTCCAACGTGCAGAAAGAAAACCGAATATTCCAGGTATCCTGCTTGTTTTTTCTGGCGAGGAAAGAAGATGAATTGGGTCAAAAAGCAGAAATCTCAAGCATGTTGCTGAGGAAGAGGGAAAGAGGGAGTAACAGCTGGGAAGAAATCTTCACTTCAGCACCACTGGGAAAGGGGGAAGGCCTTTGTGGGAACACGAATGCTCAGCTTTCCTCAGGGGTATGATAACTTCTGGCTGCGTTTGACAGAGAACATTTCTGCTGAGTACTGGAAGAACTTAAAGCCAAGAAGACACGATGGGAAAGGGAATGTTGGGCTGGATAAGTGAAAATGTAAAGGACAGTTCATACCCAGAGGGTCCCCTGTGAGTTTATAAACAAAATATGTAATTCTTAGAACCAAACAAAGACAAGTTGAAAACAACTCAATTCATGCACTGATTAGCTGAGGGCTTTTGCAGGCTGTGATATATTTTAAGCTTATCTAGCACCTAATATTATCATTAAAATGACCTAATGTTCAACTGAGCATTGTCCTATCTTCTAGATACGAGCAGGGAAAATCTATTTTAAAGGTTTTCTTTTGCAAGAAAAATGTCATATTAGAAATCCCTCGCCTGTTGTATTAAGCAAAAAACATCTCCACGGAGAGGCTCTTGTAGGTTTCCATAAATACTTGCTGAACATCAGGATATCCTACTGGAAATAATGAGAATGCACTGGGCAGACATGACCCCGAGCAAGTGGAGTGGGGAGGGTGGCATGGAGGATATTAAATCATGGTTCCTTTTTGTCACTGCCAATGGTATGTTCGGGTTCCATGTCAGTGTTGAATCCATCATCCCAGCAGTGCCTCCCGGTTCCAGCGTGTGCTGCACGAGCTCAGGGACATCACTCTTGTGTCACATCAGACACCGGCAAAGGGCCACGTTATGAGGAAAAATTGGGGCTTACCACGAAGTGGCTGCGATGTTATTTTTTTAAAAAACATGATTAATTTTAAGCCCAGGCAAAGAAACAACAGAGTGGATGGAGTGGGGGTCATTTCCAACTGTTACTTCATAGTGTGCTTTGGCTCAAGGCCAAGGAGACTGAAGGGGAGACCCTGTAATAAAATATCTTTTACTCGTTTGGTTTTTTTTTTTTTTAATACTAAAGATTTAGAAGCAGTTTGGTATTTTCTGACAAGGTTGGGGGCTTTTTGAAATCACCACCATTTCCCTTTTGCTAGGCAGCCAAATGTATACACCACATACAATCTCATTTAAATAGTCAATTATTACCTAAAGTATCTCCAATGGCTTGCATAGACTTCAGAATTCATGGTTTGGTCCATTTTTATGAAATGTTTCAGTTATTATTTCGAAGGATCTTGGAAATCCAGGAGTTCTGAAGAAGAGAGGAAAGAGTTGCACCCTATTAATTTGTTCTGCCAGAACAAGATCAAATGATGAAACAATTAAAATCCAATAACAATGGAGCTACCAGTATTTTAAAAATATCCTCCCTAATTTATAACATACCCTGCCCAATGCCTTGTTTACAAACAGAACAATCGTAATCATCTATTTCAGAACTTTTGGATTCTCCGAATATATTAAATATCTCTAATTTTCATTCTTTAGGCACAGAACTGTCAGTGAGTATAGAAATAAGTGGTTATGAAAGCAAGTTTTCCTCAGGTATTTAGTTTTAAGAGGGAAGCCTCACCCTAAGAATACAACTTTACTTTTCAGCATTTCCCAATATTAATATTATTCCTCATACAAACACTAATTATGGGCTGGACCAAGGACCCCTGAAGTTACTCCATGGCTTTGCCCATTTATACCAAACTCCCTGAACATTTGAACAGCCTCTAACATAACAAAAAAATTCCCTTGTAAGAAAGAAAAGGGGGGGGAAAGCATTTTCCTCAAGTTTGATTTTATCATCATTATTATTCCAAAGCTTTTGCAAAGGATAGCAGCTGTTTGTTACAAATAATACTAAAAAGAAAGGATCTGTAACTGTAATTTTTGCACTCTTTACTTACTTGGGGCCATTTACTGAAGTAAATTAGAGCAAGGAGTGGTTATTGTGCTAATGCAGGAAGAATCTGCCCTTTATAACTACAAAATTTCATAATAATGTGTTTTACAGTGCGGTCCAAACCTGATTAGTGGTAAAAAGGACAATAAAGAATGAAAGCAGATGCTCATAAAAAACCCTACAATATCCATGAAAAAAAAAACAAAAAAAACCAAACCAACCCTACGTTAAACATCACATAGAATTAAGAAACAGGAGATGGAATTCTTCAGATTTTACTTTTATAATAAAAAGGGAGACAGAAATACAGATATCTCTTCTAAAAATATGAAGCTGAGAAGAGTCTGACTAGTTTGATATATATTTGCAAAGATGCATTATACTCTCTCTATTTTATTCTTTTGGAATATTGTTCTTCATGCTTCCAAAATTTTAGAGACTTTTTAAAAGAAGTTTAAAAATGTTGTTATTATTTTTCTATTTTGTTATTGAATAAACTCGGTGAGATTTATGAGACAATGCACAAAAAAAAAAACAACTCTAACCATCAAAATTAATATAACACCAGTAATAATAAAATAAAGGTTTTAATATTCAAACTATAATGAAAATACACTTAATTAATTACAAAGAGCTACCACCTCTTTAAAAAAAAACAATTAAAACTGAACTCCAGCAGATGAGAAGCTGTCAGGAAAAGAATTTAAACCTGGCTCTGATTCTTTGCGTCCTCACCAACACTCATCATTAAGTCCTGGTTTTGGTATCATATGGAAAGAATCTCCTTGAATTTTCAGACTCAATGTTAAAATATCAACACTGGAGGCAAGAAAACAAATGAGCAGCAAAAAGAAAAGAGTGTGGCCACGAGCTGGACTCAAAAATCCAACTCTTCTGCACTGGAAAATTGTGTGTTTGATGTGGGATCACAAACACCGAGCAAACCTGAAACCACCAAGGCTTGGTACTTCAGAGAAGAGCTGTAATTGACAGCCAAAACTGATTTCTAAACATGTATTTGTGGAATTAATACTTCACTCCTTTTAATTGTTTTCATACATCTTTAATTGTATCGTAACCTGATCTTTAATAGAAATTTTCTGTAAATTCCCTTGATTTCTGCCCATTCTGCAGCACGACAAACACACCAAAATTCAGTGCAGCCACATGCAAGTGCACCCATTTGAAGAAATGTTTTCCATTAATCTTCCTTTTCTCCCACTGCATTAACTCATTTTTAATGGGAAAAATTCCTATCCATATGTTTAGGTGCATGTGTCAATGCATCTGTGTAAATTATTAGAAAAGTAAAGAAAAAATGCATTTTTGCTACAATTTTTATGTAAGTACATGCACATTTATTCATAAAATCAATGTGTATTTACAGATCTATATCCATTTTTATATAGATGTGCATTTCTACCTCCATGTGTTCATGTGTTTGCATGTATAAACACAAAAATATAAATATATATGCATATATATATATAAATATATATGTATCCTCCTGGTCTTCTTTCCTCACCAACTGCAGTCCTTTATTCAGCGAAAGTTTCCAAGTGTCTGCACATTTATTTCTGGATAAAAGAAGCAGTTTGAGCTCCTGACCACCATTCTCTAACAAATAATTCTTTGTGGCTGTAATTAAGATGGCTCTGAAAGACTGCTGGGATGTCTTAGTGGTCTGGAGAGCACTCCCCCCTCCCCTGAAACAAAATCCTTTATCACATTTTTGAATTAATTATAAAAGTTAAAAATTAAATCTTTCTTGTGTCCCCCATAATAATCCTCCCTGATCAGTTTTTGTCCATATTAATGGAGAACACATCCCCGGTAAGATTTAATTTCAAACTTTTATAATTATGGTTAAAATTAAATCTTACTGTGGCTGTATTACACATTAACATGAATGAAAGCCAGCCTAGGAGGATTATCAATGGTACTCCAGCACGATTTATTTTTAACTTTTGCAATTAATTAAAATCTTTGGATAAAGATCTTGTTTTGGAGTGGGGGAGTCCCTATTAAGATGAAGCCCATGAAAGGTTTCCATTCTTGAGCAGGGTATTGAAGATGGGAACGCAAAGGCTGGGAGCTCAGGGCAATCATCCAATAAATCATTCCTCCCTGGCCAAGCAAGGCTTAGCTCTGAGCTGCCTCTGCTCTGGAGAAAATAGTAATAACACCCCAAAACAGCAGTTTGCTCCTTAAAAACACTCAGCAACACCCAACAACAAGCATGGAGACAACCTCACACCACTCACAATGCTCATTTTTTGGGAGGCACCATCCCGTTCAAGTTCTTCTTTTTTCTCTCACTTAAAAAAAAAATATATTTTTCCAAGGGTAAAATGACTTTGCCTTGATTACTTGTGCAGTTTTCCCCATCAGAAATGAGTTTAGGCAGCAGCAGTGAATAGCACGAGGTCTCCCTCACACTCAGCTTTGCTGCCCCAGCTTCACTTTGCCGGCCAAAAAGGAGTGAAGTTCCCAGGGATCTCCAGGAATGCTGAGTCCCTCAGGGCTCAGGTTTTTCATTACCACTGCACACAAAGGTCTCCCAACACACTCTGCTGCCCCAGGTGAACCACAGCCCCCCTGGGAGAGGCCACAGACTCATGGGGAATGGGGGAGTTTGGAAAAGACCCTTCAGACCATCACACCTAATCATAAACCCAGCACTGCCAGGTCCACGCCTAAACCACGTCCCTAAGAGCCACGTGCTTTCTCCTGGCACCAGTTGAGGGTGGGTAGAACTTAAAATAATAAGCAGAATAAAACGTTGTTTGAGGGGTTTTTCCCCTCAGAGGAGTTTCTTCAGTCAATGGCTTAATTCTTCCATGAACATCTTACACTACTGAAAAGTTATATTAAGCCAGAAATCATTTAAAATTCCTCAGACAAGCCAACACTGTTTGGAATACGGGTTTTGCAGCACTTGGCTTTTTAAAAATAATTCTTGTTTAGAATCAGTTCTGCCCCATCCCTGGAAGTGTCCAGGGCTGGATGGGGTTTGGAGCAACTTGGGACAGTGCAAGGTGTCCCTGCCCATGGCAGGAGGTGGTGCAAGGGGAACTTTGGGGCCTCTTCCAACCCAAACCATTCTGGGATTGTCTAAAGTGTGCCTTGGAGAAAAATAAGCAGAAAGAGAAGAGAAGCTGAGAAAAGAAAAGGCCCAGAGAGAGAAATAGTCATAGCCAGACTCTGAATTAAATCTTTAAAGGGGATCATACTTGGCTGGAAACAAAAGTTCTGTCTCCTATACAATTCCTCCAGCAATCAGGAAATGGGAACTTGCCCATCCTTTGTAAATATGAAAGTATTTATATTGCATCAAAAGTCTCTGATTTCTCTGATTCCACTATCATGTTTTTCTTCTAAGACAAGCCACAGAGCTCAAAAACTTTGGCTAACCTCATTCCTTCCCAGTGATTTGCTTTAAGTTACACAGGAAGAATACCTCAGTTTGTGCTTCCCAGGAAACCTCACCTGAAAAATAAAATATTTATGAGAAAACACTGAAATGGGGAGGTCTGATTCTAACATGGGGAGGGGACCAGGAGGAGCAGAGAAAACATAACCTTGCACATCCACCTTGGAAAACCCAACAACATCACAATGAAAATATCAATGGCTTTTACAAAGGCAGGGGCTGAGACACCCTCCCTTGTTCCTGTGTCCTTAAGGAAAAAATTTTACTTCCTTTCTGTGTTGTAGTTAATTTTCTCTAGGCATTCAGTCACCCATCAACTAAAGTTCTTCCAGAAGAAAAGTTGGAAATACCTAATTTTTGGGTAATTATTAAGCAGAGTATTATTGAATGTACAAGTGAAAGGAAGATTATCCATAATACCAATAAATCCATATAAATATAAATATAATACATATATTCATAAAGAAGGGTTTTTTCCCTCTCTTTTCCTTCTCAACATGAAAGAGCATCCATATATGATATTTCCATGTAGGAATATCATACCTAGTCCTCAAATAACAATTCTGGTCAGTTCTGAGACAATGAGGAATAAGCAGTTCTGCAAAGCAGGAGTAAAAATCGCTTCAGGAGAGTTTCAAGTATTCAATGAGATTTTCTTGAACAATCTCCTCCTGATTTGCTAACACCCCTTTGAGTTAACCAAAGAGGATAATTCTGAGCCACAGAGGCTCTTTTCTTGTTCCTCTCCTCTGTTATGCTGTGATCAATGGTCTCCCATGACAAACCCCTTCCTTATCCACCATATTTCACTGGAAGCAGTTGCCTACATCCAAGCAGAGTATAATTTCAAATATAAAAACAAAACAGCAAACAAGCCACTTGTGGATTTTCTTCCCTTTCCTTGCTCGTCCTGTACATTCCTGACTAACTGAAAGCCATAATTATTTATTTTGGGAAGTCCTGTAAGCCATGTCATCGGGAGCACCGATGAATTTTCTGGGAATGGTTTGAAATGTTTCCGGTTAAGCTCTAGACTTAACATCTCAAGAAGAAAAACTCATGTTTCTACCACATATTTTATTAAGCCCTTTAGGTCCTTTTACAAGAGAGGAAATACCAATTAACGTATAATTTAGCAGAACAAAATATTATCCCATTTCAACCAGTACCCACTTCCTTGAAGTTTATTCAAGCATTAATAACCATTTAATGCAATTTAACTACACTGAGGTATCCGTTACATTAATATCATATATCCATCAGGAAATTAGAGTTTTGTCTCTATGAATTTTGTATTACAAGAAAGTCTTTATAATTTTATTCTGCACTTTATGGTGGCTAATTTAAGTTTTAAAATGGTTCAGATAACTTCCCAGTCTCTCTCTTCTACGCTGTAATATGACTAACAAATTGTTACTGATGTTAAAAGATCATGAACACATCATTTATTAAACAGGGCTGGAGAGAGAAGTTTGAAAGAAGAGTGCATTTCCCATATAATCCCTGTGTTTCCAGGAGCTGACATCCAACCATGGGAACAAACTCCATGTACTGGGGTGCTCAGGACCCTGGACCCCACAGGACTGGAAACAAACTCAAAAAATATACTTGAACTGAATCTCTCAACCTAAAGAAACTCCCTGCCCACTCTGCAGTAATCTTTAACATGGACATTGGGATGAAAATCTAATGAAAGAGAGATTTCACCCCATCCTACCTGAACTGGGGCTCATGGGTCAGCGATGCCCATGAGAAAAGGGAGTTGAGTTCAGTGATAACCCAAAGCAAAACAGAAAATCCTCCTAAAATGCTCAAATGTGAGACAAGCACACGTAGGTACAGCTCCTCTGAAGTTTCCTCAGAGAGACAGGGGAGTTTTGGTTATTGCAACATCAGCTTGTTCAGCTTTTTAAATTCACGGGTGTTTTTACCCTTTTCCTTTGTCAAAATATCAGAATATATACCTAGAGCTGCCAAAAACAACCAGAAATAAATTCTGAGACAATGTAAATTGATAAGCAATTGAAAAAAAAAAAAAACCCAATCTTGCTGTTAGGGATTGGAAAGGTATTTGGTGTTTAATTCTGCACCATGGATTTTATCTGAATATTTACCCCAATTTTTTAAATCTTCCTCTCCCACTTAAAGAGGAATAAGAACACAGATTTCTCTTTCAGATTGGAGAATTTAAAGCTTTTTGTTGATGATTCAATTTCTTAATAAGTGTTTCCTAAACTGAGATTCTTTGTATACCTTTACATACATTTGTGTGTAGCAAGATGAGCAATAAATCTTAGTTTTGATTTATGAACTAATGATTCTAGACCACCTTCTCTCTTCCAAACTGCTCAACCCTAAAGCATAACTTTTCAGATGTGTTTTTTGCTCATCCCATGAGTACTTTAGAGGGAAAATTAGTTAAAAGGAGATGATTTAGGTGCATCCCAAGGAATTTGCCAGGACAGCCTACACCTCTCCTCCCCTATTCCTACAGTCCTCCATAGATCCTACAAATCAGCTGCTTGCAGGCCAATCCTTTGGAAATTTCAGTCACCATCTCCCTATGCCACCAGAAAAAAAAACCCAAACGCTTTTCAAGCATTGAGGATTAATTTAGAAAGAAAAAGAGTTGTGTTCTGCCCTAATTGTATCCAAGAAGTTCTTTATGTGTTGGTTTGAGGGTCAATACACCTGGATCAGCTGGAAAATCAGTCCAGTTTCAAGCATTAGGGAAAGAGAAAAGATCTGCAGAAATTGTCCCATAAAAAGGGAATGGAGGAAAGTGACCAGCTCAGAGAGAAGAACCCAGAAAATGTGTTGGACCCTCTTCCCAGTGATTTCCAGATAAATTCTCTGAGCACAGATTATAACCTTGACTATTGGAGGACAGAAATCTTTGCTATACAGCCTTTAAAAGAATAAAAGCTACACAGGATCCTGCTTTTTATGTCTCAACCAACAAGACAAGTGTAAATAAGCTTGCAAACCTCTCAAAACTCACCAAACAAAACATTGCAAGGCTGCTACTGCCATGATTTCCATACCCTGGAAAAGAATCCTCCCCTGCACAAGCACTGGCTCTCCTCAGCCCTTTCCCAGCACAGTGCATTTTTCTGGGTCAGAAAATTACAGATTCTGTAAATATCTGAGGAGAAATTTTCCTGGGGTGCATTACTGAGTCACCTGGATGCCTAAATGAGAGAGTGGAAGGAGAGTCCATATTAAATTGCTTTTACTGACAGCATCACCCTAGAATAAAAGACATCTGTCACGTTGTTGATATGAATCTCCTCCTTATTGTGCCTTTTGGCATCTGTGGATTGTTAAAGAAGCCTGAAACTGCCTCTTCTGCAAATTCTTTCAACTCTTTAGTTCTTTTTATTTGTCCGGCAGGCTTTGGTCTTGTTAAGCTTTGCCTATGGAAAGGAAGGAAAAATAGGCCCAGTGTATTTTATAATTCCAGAAGTGCTCTGTGGCCAGAGGGAGCTGGCCAAACCCTTTGGTGGGAGAGTCAGCAACAGCACACAGAGCAGCTGCACAATGCAGCCAAGTTTAAGACTTAGAGGAATAACACAATTTAGATATTATAACTGTCTTGGTTTTAATTGTTTGGTTCACATGAAATTTCTTTCTGGGATAGCAGCGACAGACAGGTAGAAAACTTAAGCACTTGTGTGAAAAGAGTGTAATAAAACCATTTAATAGAGGAAAGCAGTGCAGAGACATGCTCAGAGACCTTGAAGTTGATATTTCTTTTATCTGTATTACAAAGCGTTGCACAAACAAAAAATACACCACTGCAATGTGCAGAGAGGAAAAACTTGCCAAGCACAAAAACTAAAGCAAGAACAACCAGTATCTGTCATGTTGCAATGATTGGTGCTGGTATAAATTAATAATATTTCTGTATTTAAATGCACCCTAGGATTAAACTGTGCTTACACCAGAAGTTCCCACCCAGGTCCTGGTTAATGAAATTATCAATACAATTAGCTTGAATAATCTCTGCTTTAGTTTAGCCACCCCTAAAACAAAATATATTTGCCAAGCCTCAGCCTGGAGGAAAAAACAGACACCAGAAACAGCATCGATGTGAAAGGAAATAATAAGACACTGCCAGCAGGGTTTACTCTGCCTAAAATCCTCATTTTAATGAACTTCAGCAGAATTTTACCCAATTTCTAAGTCTTGCAAACCACACTTGTGTAGGGTTTGTGGTTTTCCCTGTACACACATTTTTCCATCAATTCACAATGGGAAAAAAAAATAAAAGAGTCTGAATTCCTCATAGAAAGCTTAATAATGTTTCGATACATCAGTAATCCCACATCATAGAGCAACACTAAATCACTGTAGAAAGAAGGAATTCTTTTAAATGTGATAATTAATTGATGATTCACACTGCAGCTCTCATTTGTTGTACCTACAGCCATTTAATGCTGTTCTAAAAGTAAAATATAATTCAGTAAATCTTTGAGGGAAACCCAGATATTTTCAATATCTTATGGATACGGCAGAATATGTAACTAAAGTAATACAAATTTGCAGGTGTTTAAAGAAAAAGTCTTGCCTGATAAAAATCACTACTCAAAATAAACAATTGTGGATATTCAATATATTGCAGTGACATGCAGTATCATTAGTTCAATTAAACCTTCTTAGAAATAAAATTAAGCTGTGCTTTTATTTTCTAAATGTTCTATTCAGTGCTGGAAGACACCAGTGTTTTATGACAAAAAGATGCGGCTTGAGCACAGTTTAATATGTCACAAACTTTACAGATTTTTACTCTAATAAAATCCACTTGTGAACCTCTTCTAATAAAAGCCCCACATGCAAGAAAAAGTCAACTTACGCAGTTGATATTTTTAAACTGGTACACCAATAAAGTGAGGGGAAAGAACCCATAGAAGGAGAGAAGGAAATTGAAAAATATAAGTGTTATATAAAAAAGGAATATTATTCAGGCAACTATTTAAAATGTTTTACTATAACAACCTAATATGTTGTTTTTCCTTATAAAACATGCTGAGCAAGAGTGACATGAAGTGAAACTTCAGTCTAAACTAATTTTTACTAATAACACGAATCATAATTAATGTGTGTATTTTGTCAGTTACATTCTTTGATATTGTGATGGTATCACACCAACAAGACCTGGGTTGGGAAGAGCTTTGAGGTCCTCACATCCCAGATTGGACTGAAAATGTGACACCATTTTTAACAATTTGATGTAAGTAAAGTACAGACTGAATTTCTCCACAGAAGCGCCCATATAATCTTCAGTGCCACTAACAGCTTTTACAGCTCCAATTGAGGGGATAGAGAAGAAGTGAAAATTCCCATCTATTACAGCACATGAAAAGCCAGAGAGGTGAAAATGGAGCTTTCCTTAAATGTTGGTTTATCCTGGATATTTGTTATATTATTAAAATCGAAATATAGAAAATCTACTTAATGTGCACAGGAAAACACATTTTTTTGGAGACCATTTCAAAAATGATCTGTTCTACTGCTGTGGGGCTTTGTGTGTCTAATGAACATAAACCCAGGGGAACCTAAATTTTTTGTCATTAATTTCATTAATCCATCATTTGAACATTTGTTTCAAAGATCGCATTGGATTGTATAAGAAAAAGGCAGAATAAATAAATTCTGCAAATGAAACAAAAAGATCACAAATGAGACAGAGTTGATCTGCTGAAGGTTGAGGCTGCTCTTGCTTGGTGTTCTGCTCCCTTACAATATTTCAAGGTAAGAATGGCCTTAGAATGATCCATTTCAGCCCCTGTATAAGCCAGACCGACACAAATAATTTTCCATTATATATCAAAAAAAACCCTAAACAAACAATCGCCAGAAAACCACATGAAAAAGCAACAAAACCTCTCACTTTTTGTAGGTCACAGCAGTGAGCTTTGATTAGGAATAGGAAATAACCCAAACTAGATCTGGAGAATTCCCATACTCAGCCTGCTCCAGGCAACTCAATCCCCATGCCCTGGACTGTTCCATGGAATCACATGAAGCAATGAATCCCAAAGCATCTTCCTTAACTGATTTACACTTCTAGACATGCAAGATTCAGCCAATATTAATTGAAATTCAAGCTAAATTGGTCAGAGAATGAGTTCCTAAAATGCTTTATTCAAGGAGCCCGAGAGTCTGAATTTCTTTCTTCCACCATCATTATTGGAATTAAATTTGTACTGATGGATCAGCAAAGCCCTGATAAGAAATCAAAGATTCAGTAAGTTGTTTTTTCCATTTTGGAGCACTGTGGGAGAACAAAATGACATGTTCTGATAGGCAGCCCTGCTGTAGCTGTTACAAAAGTTACAAGTTATGAGTTCCCAAACTTTTCTACAATTGCTTTTATAATCTCTTTCTTTTAATATTCCCTTTTTAGGCTATAACTTTAAAATTCTCTCTAAACCAATTGAGAAGCAGAAAAATAAAAAGGCAAGAAATCCAGGGATTTTACAGCAAAAGCTATAACTGTGCAAATTTTTTTTGAGTAGTTCTTCTGCTAAAAAGCAGAAGGGAGAGAAAGCCGAAATTTGAAAGTGTTGAAGGGAAATAGGCCCTTTGTTGAATATATTTAAGAAAAAGCATTGATATGGAACTTCTCAGTGTGCTCTCTAAATTCTTTAATACCACATGGCATGATTCACAGCTTCTGTTTTCTTACCAGAGCTTTTCCAAAACTTTCCTTTCGAGACGTTGCCCGAAGTTTTCTCAGGCATGTGAATGGGATTTCTCTTGGCCTGATAGTTCTGCTACACATTTTGCCCTTCCAATAACTCTTAAGCATTCTCAGGTGCCAAGCAGTTCATATAATTGAGAATTCGGGTATTTCATTCTGGGTTTATGCAGGGGAAGAATTAATCCTTTAGTCAGTCACACTTCACATGCATTTGTTCAGAAAGTCGGGGGTGTTTATGTTTTTTTTCCAAAGCAAAAGTGTTCCTTGGAAATCTGAGAAGTTTGTTTCCTGGGTGTTTTATTCAAAGTCTTTGCCATATTCTTCCTAACTTCCTGCAAGTTCACTTAACAGATTTTTGGCTCCTTTGCAAATTTATTTTTTCTGTAATGGTGATGCACATAATCATCTGTTGGCCAGTAGCTGAAGAAATTTCATGATATCCATTCATGACAAGTTTTTTTCAGTCCCCTCATGGAGTTTTTGTTCTTTGTGCCTCTCATTTTTCTTTTCATCCATTTGGCTTCTGGTCTCCATTTCAGCACGAGGGTAGAGTTCACCTCTGTGGAGACTCATCAATAAATAAAAGACTGCACCCAGATGTTGCACTGGCACAGGGTGCCCAGAGAAGCTGTGGCTGCCCCTGGATCCATGGAAGTGTCCAAGGCCAGGTTGGGTGGGGATTGGAGCACCCTGGGATAGTGGGAGGTGTCCCTGCTCATGGCAGGGGTGAGATGGGATGAGCTTTAAGGTCCCTCCTAACCCAACACAAATTATTCTGTGACTCTATGAAGTTGCAAAGGCTCCTAAGCACACACCTGCATTCCAGATCTCGATTTTATCCACAGCCCCACACTCTGGGCTATGAGAACAGTTCTGAGAACAGCTGCATCCCAGATCAGGTAATATCCAAATAAAAATTCTCTGGAGAACAGGAAAAAATTTCATAGAACAACAAAATCAGGCAAATTTTGCAGTTTATTGAGCAGAATAACCTGAGTTAACTGAGTTTAAACCCCCTCACCCCATCCAGGGGTACTCATTCCCATCCATTTCTCAACCCCACAGTGAGAATACAATGCAAAAACTGGAACAGCTTTTCTTCCTTTTTCTAGAACCTTCAGAGTGGAATAATTAACAATTATCACCCAGTCCAAATGTGTTTTACTGAAAGGACTCTGTGTGAACACAGTGTCATGTATGGTCTATAAAGTCATGATTCCTGACCATGCAGCTTGGACACTTCCTGGGATCACAAGCCCCACTCCATTTGCTCTCTGCAATGACATTCCTGAAGTTTCCAGATGCCCAGGGGACCTTTTGGATCTACTGCTCTTCCCAGGTACTCAAATATCCAGACAAATGTATCCTGAAAATGTATCCAGACAAATATCCTGAACAAATGTATTTAAGTCACTGAATTTCATGCTTAAAAAACAATCCTGATTGAGGAGAAAAAAAAGAAAAATACAGATTTATCTGGGGAACGTTAAACAGAGGCTAACCCTGTACTCTTATTTCTGCAAAAAGAGAGAGGTAGATGGTTAATGTGTTTACAAAACAGCGATAGTCAACCCTGTAAGAACCATGAAAATCTCTTGTAAACACAGCACTCATCATGGAGAAATGGGGGTGGAAGGAAGAAAAATGAGGCAGAAAGCAGCAAAATAAGAGGGAAAAATAAACAACGTGAAGTACCAACTTCAATATGTTGTGCTCTTGTGTTGAAGGAGAGATACTGGAGAAGTTCCTTGAATAAGATTTTGAAATAAACGTTTACATTTCATTTACAATTTTGTCTTTAAGAGGAGTTTGAAGTGTGCTGGTGATACAAAAAATTAGCAGGTATCATCCATACCCAGAAAGGGGGTAATTTGTCCCATAAGTATGTCATGTGTCCTTGATGAGATTAATACAAATGGAATTACATATGGTTACACTAAGAATGAGTTCAAGGTGGCACATTAATCCTAGAAAAACAGTAGTGGGTGAGGAACATGACTGCTCAGGATAGAAAGGTAAACGAAGAAGAGATTTTAGTCTTGGCATGGATACAAACAGGTATAAACTGGCTGTCACTGAGTTTAGGCTGGACACCAGAAAAAACTACAAGAGGAACATCAGTCCAAAATAGCTGCTCAGTGCTCCACACCACAGGCAAAGCAGTGGAAGGAGAACTCTCAACCATTTTCAAGACAGAGGCTGAGGAATTTCTGAACAGGATTTTAGGATGTGAGCTGGTTTTTTGCAGTAAGCAAAAAAAAAAGCCTAAGCTGAGCCTGCGTCATTAGCCTACCTCAAAAATCTGTTAAAATTCTAGGGAAACACTGAAATTAATTATATTCCAGCAACTGGAAGTTGTTATACTTTCCTTAAGAGCAAACAGAAGTTAGGAAAGTTAGGAAACCTTATCGAGGATATAGGAGGAGACTTTTCTGGGCCTGGAGATGCTGGGGAAGAATTTTGCGAACAACTTGAACACTGCTGACTGGGCATCTTTGCATGATAAGGACCAGATGGAAAACCCAGAAGAGACTCCACGAATTCACTTGCAAATTATCACTTAGCATTAATTATGCCCAGAAAGCTGCCTCGCATTGACGTTCGCATTACCAAATACTCCGGCATGAAGATATCTACGTAAAAGTTTATAATCAAAGCCATGCAAGCAATTTAAATATTGCAAGGCTATAAACAGATTAAAGATATGATTTTATTGAAGTATTTGGGTTTGCAGTGAAACATTTCTCCATTGTGCCATGTGTGGCTTTTCTGCTTAGCTGCAAACTACAAACAGGCTGTAATAACACAGCTTTGTGATTAACCAAACAACCAATAACCCACAAGACACAGTGACTGGCCATCATCCTTGTGTAAATAAGGAAAGCTTGTTTTTGCTCACTAATAGCCGGCACACAACAATGAAATGCTTTTAATAAGTTTTTAAGAGGATAAGATCAAGAAATCAATTTGGTGAGTGCCCTTTTCGATGGCCGCACACCACGTCCGCGGCTGTAGCACAACACGTTTGCATTGTTATTTGGCTGTAAACAAAATGAAAAGATCTGTCATTGAAATTTAAACAGAGAGACTGGTTACATAAACTCCAACATTCTCAGCCCCAGTACAGTACAATCAACAGTCTGAAGAGACCGTACAGCTAAACAAAGTTTGGGGATGTTTTTGGATAGGGGAGAAAGATTAACAACCAGAAAATAACTCTTGGCTCCCGCTACAAACTCTTAGGAATATAATTTTAAATTTGTGTAAATCCAAAGATTGATGCTCAAGCTTATGAAATAACCATTTTTCCGCAGCGTTGAAATACACACCCACGTGGAAACAAATCTTTTCACTGGCCAATTTTAACAGAATATACTGCTTTTACCGAAAAAAGCAACTTAAATAAATCTGACCTATCTGTTCTCATAGATAATCGTAACTGCGGTCAGCAAACAACAAATCTTCTATAAATGGTCATCTCCCCGAATTATGCTGGCTTCAGAACGGGCTTGATTAATTGCACAAACACTGCGTGCCTCTGAATGCAATTTGTCTGTGTGGACCAACAGAGGATGCCTGAGACATTCCCAAGAGTCCCATGGGAGAGGAATTCTCTCTGTTTGTTGCAGGTAAACAACATTTTGCTTTATCACAAGACCCTGCAGATCACTCCAGTCCCAAACAGAGTCGTTGCCTTGCCCTAAATGGAAATATTAGGACAACTGGGATAAGAAGGAAGCTTGGAGAGGTCTCCTTCTAGGAGAAACTTCCCGTCTCTGACAGCATGTCCTGCTGCTGGTGAGCAGTGGGAGGTGAGCACTCCCAGGGCTCCAGCTGGATTTCGGCAGCTGACTAAAATCCTGTGCCTAGCCTTGAGGGAGGGCTGGCCCCGGGTCATCAGGTTTTTTTCAGCAGCAGCTGACACAGGGTTTGGTCAGGCTCAGATTTGAGGCTGGTTTCGAGATCAGCTGGATACAGACTCCTTCATGCACTGAAATCCATGGTGCCATCATCAAATAAAATAAACACATGATGCCTATGAGGAGAAAGCATCTTGTAGTCAGTTTAGCTCTAGAAAAATGATGAATCACAGCCTAATGTTTGCAATATCCATCTTCACTGAAATGTTGTAGGACACCATTAACTCAGGTTAATTTTCCCTCGTGGCATATTGTTTATAAACGCTATTTGTTGTGTGTGATTAAAACAATCTCCTTTATTCCATCTAAACTATGTTGGACACCAGTGACAGCTGCAACTCAGAAATGAGGATTTCTGACTCTGAGCAGCCAAAGGGTTAATTGGATCTTCCCACTAAGGAGTTAGAGAGCAGCAGGAAGAGTAACTGGAGAGGTGGATCTGACTGCACTCCTCTCACCTTCAGGAGGAGTAACCACCGTTATAAACCCCAGGAGAAAAAGGCCTGGGAGACAGAGCTGGTGAGTCGGGAGCTGTGCACAGACAAGTTGGCTACACGGCTTCCTGCAAAGCACCCAACACCTCCTCTCCATAAATCCCATCATCTGCAACAGGGATGTGATGTACAGCACAGAGCATGGGCTTAAGTCTGGGAAAAATCCAAATGCTTGTGCTCAGGGGTATAAGAGATGATATTTGAGCTGCACAGATGAGAATTGCACACTTCTGCTGCCCCACGTGCTCCTAAGCTCCCACAGGGATGCATCCATGGCTCTCACTCTCCTCAATTCCACCTGGTTTACTCATGCAAAGAGAAAATGGGATCCACATTGCCTTCTGTTTTGGCAAAGGGTTTAACAGTGCTTGTTTTGTTAAAAAAAAAAATCCATTGGACATTTAGAACCAGCTCCCATTTTCATGCCAGTTGTATCAAAAACCAATGTTTTTGATAAATTGTGCAGCTCGTGGCACACCTCTCATTTCTCCTCTTTTCTCTATAACGTACAGAGTTAAAGTTAACAAAAACTTGCTGCTTTGCAGAATTTAAAACATTACACACGCACATTGCCCAGATTGACAACGTGAGCTGGGATGGTGCCAGAAGAGCAGCGATGATTTATTAGGTCTGTAGCACTTAATCCAAGAAATAAAAAGGACTTATGTGACGGATGAGCATAAATGAACTATTGGGTCAGACATCCATTTCTTAAAAAGCAAAATAAAAAAGGTCTGAAGCAAGATACTGTGTAGGGTTTAGTATACATTAATGCATTATAGCTTTGCTGGTATACTTTGAAATTTCTGAGTTTTAACCAGCTCCAAACGATTATTTTTTTTTAAAACCAGACTAGCTTAAATAAATATTTACCAAATCCCATCATGTCATACTGCCCTTCCCTGGTAATATCATCATGGCTCAGAAAACATTTACAAAGAATTAGGGCAGAGACTGAAACCCTGACCCGAAGTCAATGACCAAATTCCCATTGTCAGCAGAGATGTGAGCTCCATGCTGAGCCCTCTCCTGTTCTGCAGTGTAAGCAGTGAAGGAAGAGGGACCATTTACATCATCCTAGGCAAGATCAGGATCTACACACGGGGCCAAAGAGCCTTAGAGCTGAGTGTGGTCTGACCCAACACCAGTAATAAACCAGTGCTTGGGTGCCAACAGCGTGTTCTACCTGAGTTTTCCTCTCAAAAGCATGGTAGCAGACCCACCACGTGATTATTCTGTAATTTTGGGGGATTTTAATAGGAAAGTGATTTTTTTCTTTCTATGAATCTCTTTGCTGCTGTGCTTTGAGCTTTACTCACCTGAAAAATAACAACTTTTATTCCTCCCATCTGTAGTATTGATAAATGGTTTCCAGCACATAAATTTCCCTCCTAGCACAAAAACTTGATCAGAAAGCAATAAAAAGTACAATAAATAGCCAGCTCCACTCTAACCTGTGTGGTTTGACACAGCAGAACAAGCTGTGAAAAGGAATATTGTTCCTTTAATAGACCGTCTGAAATGGTGCTCAAAACAGATTGGGCTGACAATTTTTGCAACCTTGGTGTCTCCTCCAAGATTTACAATGGCACAGCTCCCCTTTTTAGCAAATTAAACCTTGTGTCAAGGCTTAAAATTAAATCCAAACTTCTTTTCTTCTCTGTACAGAAGGAACAAATTGGCACCACATGCCAGTAGTCAAGGAGTGCTGATGGGAAACAGAGCGCAGGGAACGCCCTCCAACCTGGAAGGCGTCACTAGTCAAAATCAACTGGGATAAACAGTCAATTCCACTTAAAGTTTGACATATAAAGGCTTGTAAGATAGAAACATTCGAATATAAGAATTCTTCTGTACCACACAAACCTGTCTCAGTGCCAGCACTTAAACTTTCTGTGCTGTGCAAGCACTTTGTGGAATTCTGCCTTTGGTAGAGTTTGATGTTGTAAGATCCTGCCTTGCCAGGGCCTTTTTAGTTTGTTCCAGAGGGAAAAAAAAAAGGAAATACAACAGAGATTCAGAGTGCATGAACATCAATGACTTAATATCACATTGCCTACTGTTGCCAATAGAATTTTTTGTCATTATGCAGGATTCTGGTTTATAACATTTAAAATCTTATTTGAACACACACACATAAAACAAAAGGGTATTTCTAAGGAAGACACATGAGCCATTTTCATAGACAGAAAGGTAAGAATAGCTTCTACAAAACTACCCAAAGGCCAGACTGTTGTCCAGTTAAGGAAAGCACATCATGTCATTATGTGATGATTCCTGAAGCAGATCCTGTGTCTAATCCATCCCAAACCCCACTGTTTGCACACAAAAGTAACCCTACATATCCCAGCTTAAGAGCCAAATCCAGGCCAGGACTCGCAAATTTTTGGTTGAGCTCTGCTTAAGCAACCAGCACAGAAATGGCTGAGGGAAAAAAAAAAAAAGAACTTTGTAAAATATAACAAAAAGGTTAAATACACCTAGATTTAAAAGTCCCTTTATCTATTAATAACTGTGTAGATGACTGAGTGTTTGAGAGGTGACATGAATCCCTGCTTCAGGCTTTCCATTGGTTTTCCCCTAATGCTTCTAATAAAAGTCCTTATATTAAAAAGGATCAGCAACAAAACATCACACCTGGTTATGGGTGAAAAGTGAAAATAGGAGTTATTTTGTCCCAGTGTAGCACATCAAAAGAAAACATTCACTCCAATTTAACCTCAGTTTTAAGCATATGCACAAGATTTTACAGGATGAGGATCTGATTTCTCAAATGAAACACTCTACAAAGCTGTTAGCAGAAAACACAGCAAAACCATCAGCTCAGGACCCAGCATGAGCAAGGAAGGGATATCTCACAGCAGAAAGATATTGCAGTAAATCATGGAGTCACAGGGTGCTTTGGGTTGGAAGGGATCATAAAGCTCATCCCATTCCACCCCTGCCATGGGTAGGGACACCTCCCACTACCCCAGGTTGCTCCAAGCCCTGTCCAACCTGGCCTTGGGCACTGCCAGGGATCCAGGGGCAGCCACAGCTTCTCTGGGCACCCTGTGCCAGGGCCTCCCCACCCTCACTAGAAGAATTTCTTCCTAAAATCCCATCTAACCCTGCACCCTGGCAGTGTGAGCCCAGATTAAGGTTTCAATTGAACATCAAGACAGAACTCCTCCTTCCTGCAGCCCAACAAGTCCATAAGGGATGGAATTAACCCCATGCACACCTGGAATATCACATCAAGTTATACAAATAGAGGCTACTAGAAATAGCCCCGGACTTGCAGAGTAGGAATGATGAAGCTGGACTGTGACCTGTAGCAGTTTGAACAACGCTCACCAACAATCCCAAAAGCTGAGAGAAGCAAGCAGTGCAGACCATCAACAGTCCCAACATCAAACCTGGCTGTGTCAGAAAGCCAAGGTGAAACCAATTGCAAAGTTTTATTATCCCAAATTACGGGTTTTAGAGAAAAGGTTTTATTCACATAGATGATGTTTTCTAATATGCTGTTATAGGTGGGTTCTTCTGTTGCATTTTGGAAAAAAAAAAAATACTACCTCAATTTAGTTAAAATGTGAAGTTGTCCAGACTTGAGAAACACAAAACCTTGCTCCACAAGGTTGGAAGAAGTGATCTGCCAACTGGAAGACAGAAGGAAATATCCCTGGCACTGGCCCATGCTCTCAGGTGAGCACCAGAGTCTCTGCCAAGGCAGTAATTATCTGCTCATCATTCAATCTCTGAAAGTGCCCAGATTCCCCAAAAACCACCACATAAACTTATTTTTTGCCTGAAATAAACATTTCATTGGGGTAATTGCAGATGGCAGATGCAGAACTTTAAACAAGGATAAATTAAAGCATGGAGCTGTGCTGGAGTTTTGCACAACTTTGCAGGAACTTTTCATTCATACAGCATTTCTCAGCTAAAGTTTCAGTTCTGTTTTGCAGTTCACCTCTGTGTTTAAATAATAATTATGGTTGTGACATACAGAGACAAAAGCCAGAAAATTCAAAATTAGCAGAGACATACTCCATCCATTGTTTGAATGTGCTCAGCTGGTTTTGCTTTACTAATACCACCAAGACAGAAATTTTCATTTCCCAAAAACACAAACTTCTGGCAAGGGGTTACAGAGTGAAATAAATCTTATTCTTGGAAGAGACTTTTGTTTGACACCTGAATCATTTCTGCTGGTTTCTCTCCTTTTTCCCCTTCTTCAAATGGAGTCTTAGAACTCAAAGCCAAAATACAGTCTTAGAGCTATCACAACAAAAGCTCAGCATCCAATTTCTCCTTCCAAACACACTCTCCTCCTAAAATGTATCAACAAATCCATCTCCTTATTAGCCTGCAAGGAGCTGGGAAGCCTTGCCACAGCAAGGACATCTCAAACATTTCAATATGCAATTGCTTGCTGAGTGGTGGGGAAGCAAAGGTATCAAAGCACCAACTTTCAGAGATTCCTATTTCTGTCTGGAAGTTTTAAGACAGATGCTCTTCATTTTCTCTTCTAATAGACTGGCAAATGCTAAATGCATCTGACATCAGCAATAATAGCACACATTCCAATGGCAAATAATGAGTTTATTGTACTGTGTACCATTTTTGCCCACCTGTTTCCTCTCACATATTACTCCTTTTTTTTCCTCTTCTTCTGTATATGAGTGAGAAATCCCATTTTTATATGTTTATATACACACATTATGCATCTCCTGCTTTCTTGTACGTTGAACAAATACAAGAATGCTTTATTATTTTCAACACTGTGAGCTGTTAAGGAAACACTTTCTTCTCCTTCTGATATAAAAGAGCTCCAGATCTTTCTCTTTGCAATCCTAGAATAACCACAAGATTTTTTTTCCTTTCTCTTCATCAGGTCCCAATCCTATATTTCCTGGAATTGACTGGAAATTTGCCATGGAGCTCTGCCTATGCAGGTTTACTCTTTCGGTTTAGGGGACTAATTCCAGTATAATGCTATTGTATCTGTTGGGTTCTATCCCACAGGAATTGGGCCCACAGCTTCACTAATTAGTATCTGCTCTGATAGGACACTGAATCCCCCCCAAGCTTTGAAGTGGATCTGCTGAAGCCATCACCTACAGTGAGATCCCTAAAGACCAAAAGTCTTTTAAACACAAGAAAGCCAGGCTTTATTTGAATAAAATTAGAAATTTCACTTTCAAATGGGGAAAGCTCAAAGTGACTGGGGCAGGCAGGGCTGAAGTAGAAAGGTTTCTGCTCCACTGCCTCTCTCTGTCCTTGTTTGTGGGCTTTATTTCATCTGATTCAAGCCACTTGCAGAAAATTTTGCCCAATTTTTTCTCATCCCTACAATGATCCTGGCAGCTTTAGGTCCTGGCTGGTGCTCACTACTCCTGCCTTTCTCAGGAGCTCCTGGCGTGAGTGGAGATGTTTGCACCCATGTCCCACCCCCTGCCAGCCCTGCTCAGCTCCTTCTGCATCCAAGGAGCCCTCAGGGAAAGGATCTGTCCCACCTCCACCACGCTGCCTCGCTCACAGCTCCATGGGGTCCTCAGGTCAAGGACCTTGGCCCCTCTCTAAAACCCATCTCCACTCTCTTGGCTTTTCCTGCCTCCACAGCTCTTAGGAAACAGCAAAGCTTATTGTATTTTTCCCATTCCCTGTGAAAAGTTATGCCTTTTTTCATTGCCTTTCCTCACAGAATTGTCCTGCTCATGCCATGGGAAGGCCAGGAGGAGCTCTGCAGATCTCCAGCCCCTCGTGCTGGTGATAGATCCGTATCTATGGATCCATAGCAATGTCTCTCTCATCCACAGAACTCACCTAATCTCTGCAGCCTGCTAAAAATGATCCTCCCCAAAATCTCAAATTATTTCTTCCTGCCCCTTTGCCCTTCCTTGCTTCTCCTCCTCCTGGCACCAGGGCCATTTGCAAGAGTTATAGCAACACATCTTTTATAATTTACCACCAAACCCCCAAATTTCACATCTAATCCCCAACTAAATCCAACTTCCACCAACTATTTGCTACAATTTTAACTCCTTGGGATTTTTCTCCTCCCTTGCTGCCCCACACTCCTCAGATGTTCTTGCAAATGGGCTGTTAATTGCCAGACCATCTAGAGGGAAAACAAGAAAGCTGGCTACTCTTTGATTGCAGGGTTGTTGGGATTTGTCTGTTTGTGTGAATACTTCTCCTGGCCTACAGGGATGTCTTTTTACCTTTGTTACATTATTAGTTTTAAGAACTGTATTATTTATTTTTGCTGCTTTTCAATCTGTCGTGGTTAAAAATCTATTAAACTATAGGAGCTGAATAATTTTTTTCTTTCCCCTTCTTTATCCCCAAGAATTAACAAACAGTTTAATTAAAACAGATAAACAGAGACATGTTGGTTCCCCTGAGAGGATTACATCCACATCTGATATTTTCAGAAGAATAAGGGTGTGGGGGGGAAATATTTGTGAGATTGTAATTGTATGCAAAGTCGTAGTTATAATTTTTCCCTTTCAACAGAATGGATTTGTCTTTCCACCTTGAGAACAGACCCAGCCTCCAACCAGGGAGGGCAGGGAGGTTCCACAATGGAACCAGGATCAAGTTTTTCTGGAGACAAGATTTAGTTTGGTGTGGGTTGGCTTTAGGAAGAGGGAATGCAGTGATAGGACAAGAGGGAATGGTTTTAAGCTGGAAAAGAGGAGGTTTAGATGGGATATTGGGAAGAAATTCTTCCCTGTGAGGATGGTGAGGCCCTGGCACAGGCTGCCCAGTGAAGTTTGACTTTTGCCTTAGTCCCTATAGTGCTAAAATTTGAGGAAAACACAAAACGTTCATTTATTTTAGCTGATACTTTAAAACCCTCTGCAGCCAAAGGTGTAAAACTATGTGCTAAATAACCTCTAGAATATTTTAATTTCCTTTAAAAAAAAAAATAAACCTGGACATAATCAAATGCACATTTGGAAATAAGAACAAAATTTCTTTGAGTCCATTTTTAAGGTCTTGTATAATAATTTTGATCATTCTCCAATATTAATACTTATAATAATAATTATAATATTAGGAGGATTGAGGAAAGGCAGAAAAAGCTGAAATCAATGCTGAAAGCAACTCCTTAGATGAAGTCCCTCAAAATTTTCAACTGCAGATGAAACAACTTAGAAATAACCTCAGAGGTCTTCATTCATTCTTAGACATTTATTAAATTAAAGTGGATTACAGGAGATACACATTTTTCTTTGCTGCAAATTGCAAAATCATGATACAGAGTGCAGCTGAGAAGTTAAGGAATTAAGATATTCAAAACAGAAATGTAAGTGTGTAATGACAAGTCGTACGTTCACATAAAAATTTAAAGTGGTGAAAAACACATTTT
The DNA here is from genome assembly GCA_026261815.1 of Monarcha castaneiventris obscurior. Classification (NCBI taxonomy): domain Eukaryota; kingdom Metazoa; phylum Chordata; class Aves; order Passeriformes; family Monarchidae; genus Monarcha; species Monarcha castaneiventris. The sequence goes on from JAMPIT010000467.1 coordinate 20,029,155, forward strand.
TGTGTTTTCTTTTGATATAATTGTTGCATAAAAAGCTACAGGGTCATAATTAAAGCCCTTGATCTTAAAAAATCATCCTTAATTTTTCACTCTGATGGAAAATAGTCCATTATTTTCATAAGAAGACTATGACATTATTTCTATGTGGATTTTCTGAGGAGTTCAGGATGTATTTGAAGGAAAGCCTGTGCACTCAGCTACAAAAAAATAGACAAAAAAACCCCTAAAATACCCCCAAATACATAAAAAATGGAAAGTAAAAAAAACTAAAAAACCCACCAAAATATGGCCAAAACCCCACCAAATAAACAAATTTAAAAATGCCACCACAAAACATTAAGACTTTAAAATTTTCAGGCTATCTTCCATTTCTGCACCTAAAATAACTCCCACCTCTGACAGTCAATAATTTGGTCATGCTTTTTTTTTTGTTTTAAATTTAAAAAGCAGCAATTAATTTACAGTATGAAGCTGCAGAGACCCAAAAATAAAGATGCAAAAACTGAAGCCCAGTTAAGAAATCCCATTCTTCAAAGTTCCAGTACAAGGCGCAGTAACAGGGACAGTTTTTGTTATTAGTTAATTCAGTAATCAGACGAGAGAAAGTGGCAACGAGAACTTTACTGTGTGCCCTAAAAGCCCAAATCCAAATACCCAAAGCAAATATTGCCAGGTTGCTTATCCATTTAAAAAAAAATAATTAATTGGAATCAAATTTTGATACAACTCTGCTCAGAATAAGAACTTCTGCATATTTGGCAGGCTGCCCACTTGTGTATGCAATGCATAAAAACTGTAAGAATGGATTCTATACTGACTACGGGGTGCTTACTTTCCTTCAACGATAATTGTCTTAATGCCTGTTTTAATCAGTATTAACTACTAGCAATAACATGCTTTTAATTATGTTTTAAACGAGTCCTTTATTGGGCTGTTTTGGGAAGCAAATTAGTCAAAAGGAGCTGTTAATCAAAAACGTGTTACTGGCACAAAATAAATGTTCATTTAAGGAGCCATTTGAAATAAACCTGGCTCATTGACTCTGACAACCTACAAGGACACTGGGGCCTCCCGAGGATAACTCCTTCAGCTCTCTCCGAGCTACGCCTTGCTGCTCAGAAGTTATAAGTAGAAGCATTAAGCAGTTTAGGTCATTCATCAGCTAACTTTTACTACTGTACTCAAGAAAATGAGCCTCCTAGGAACTTCACAGCAGATCTATTCCTTCATTAGCTGAGTAATATTGAGAGAGATGTTCCTGTCATTATGAAGGGAGAAATCTATTGCAGGGAATTTTACTGGTGTCCCCTTTGTCTATGAGTTGTCTTTGTAGATTCCAAGGTATTTAGGCTGAAAAAGTGGCATAATTATCTGTGAACATGACTCGTATGTGTTCATTCCCTTCTGCTGAGTGATGTCCGTGCCCAAAAATTCAGCCACAGAAAATGATACTTCCACCTAACACGGAGGTGTCACTTGATGTCAGGTCATAATGTCACCCTCACAGCACGACTTTAAACAGAAATTTCATTGGATCTGTTCCATTGCCAGGTCTGAAAACTTCATTTTGCTGTGGCCATTTAATTTGAGTCACTTCTGCTTTAAACAAACTGAGGAGAGTTTGAGTTAGAGCAAGGGCCAAGAGTCTGGGTTTAAAGTCCACAAATCATGGCTCTTTGGCTGAAGCTTTGACTTGTAAGATTTAAGGCAATCTTGCTTCATGACAAAGAAAAAACTATCATAATTTAAAACCTGATCTGATTTTACTCCCTTGGCAGGTTTTAGTTAACTCATTCAAAGTCAACTTTCGTCTCCAACACCTGTATCTTGAACTAAAAACTCACTGAGATACCATTCCCCCACCCTGCCTACGACACAGAGTGCTGAAACAATATAAAATGAGTTATTATAATTTAAAAAACGGGTTTTCCTCAATCAGCAGCCCCTTGGGGATTGTACTGGAGCAAGCTTTTACTGGGGAGGCAGGTGGTTAATTAAGCATCAGCTCACAGTGTGTCCTTACGAGGCTGAGCCTGGGGGTAGGAATGAACTTGTGCGAGAGAAGCGGTTGCTGGATGAACACCACCACCAAACAACCCCAAAACCTGGGCAAAGGTGTCAAAAATCATACACACTGAAAGTTCAAGGAGTGCTGCATATCAATGTTTGGCTTTCCAAGGCCTGCTGTCACCCACTAAATCCAATGTCCAACATTGGAATAACGACAATATCAGCTCCCAGAGCCCCTTCCCAAAGGGGATAGCAGCAAGGCAGGTCCCAGGGGTGTTGTGACACACATTTTAAATGCTCTTCTAATAAGGGTTTACAGCATAAACCACCACCCTTCCTGCCAGCCCAGCCATACCTATAACACCTCCAATCTGGATAATTCCCTGCTTATGCAGACCAGAAATTCCAGGGAGGACTCCACACCAGCACCTCATCAGCATATCAGCTTGGGAAGCAGCAGGAGTGGGCAAAGGGAGGAATAGGTGCAAAAACCTGGTGGGCAGCAAATTACTGGGATGGAGATGCTTTCTTCTCCTGTTTATTTTTTTATTTCGCCAGAGAAAACCCCACCTGGCAAGTCCAAGTGTGCCAGAATCCGTGAGCAACACGACAAACCCAAGCTGCAGACAGACCTGGGGGAACTTCCAAAGCAGTAGGAAAAAAAATAAATTGGCAAGTCCTGCACCATAATTGCAATTTTTGACTCAGCGTCCTGGGGTGGGGCGATTATGAAAGGTGGGTTTTTATATCTGACTGATTGTGATTCCTTCTTCATTAGCAGCATTCCATGACACGTTTGAGATCATCATATGGTCTGATAAACACATCTTGATTTTATTGACTTATCTTTAATGCTTTCAGTATGTATCTAAGGGAACAAAATGTCCTTTAAACACTTAAATTGAGGGCTTTAATGTGCTTAGAAAAAATGAAATAAAAATTTTACTAAGGACAGCACAGTAAAACACCTTGAGACAATTACTCTTAATGAAATACAAAGATTACCAATAGCTACTGACATCTTCCATTACAAAAGCCATTATAAATCCTCTGTCTCATGGAGAAACTTTCCCCACTTTTTGAAGATTTTAACCAGACCATAATTGCAAACCTGATTTTTATTTTATTGCGTTCAAAGCTGATTGCACTTCTTGATGGACTTCATCATTCTCCAAAAATAGCATAAATGCTTTCCAAGATGTGGGTTTAAGAAAGTTATTGGGACTGGCAACTTCTTTTTCAAATTATCATTCATGGATCTATTTTCAACACCCTCTTTCTCAGCCCATTAAGTGTATTTCTGCAGCCTTCATCCCCAAGCCACAGTAAAAGGTTCTGTCTGACCCTGCTCCAGAGAAGCGATACTCTCCTGCTTCCAGTTAGCAGCAAAACCACAAACGTGGTTTTGATTTCTTCCTTAAGTTTCTGGAAATGCAGAAATGTGGTCTTTTCAATAGACTGTAATTGCTGCTCTTTTATTTTTGTTTTTTTGCTTCGTCTTCTTCCTCACACACAATTATTCCAGTCAATACTCCCTGTATTTTGGTGTGTTTGGGCTTTCATGTTTCTTGATGCAGAATGTCCTTTGGGGATCCAGTTGCTGCATTTTTACTTTTTGTGTTAAAAATGAACAGGGAGTAAGAAGATAACTCTCTTGGACCTGGTAAGAACCTGCACAGATTTATGCTCTAAGCATAAATCTTCTGTAACTACAAGATGACACCGAAAAGTTACAAAATCTGAAACAAGTCATCAATTCATTTTCTGGGCCCCCACAACAGAAAGCAAAATTCGAACTGGGCTTTGCTTAGAAACCTGGCAGAAGCTGAGATCCAGAGACAGAATATGATGGATTTAACAACCAAAAATAATAATCATGAAGTCAAAAGGAGATTTGAGTGTTTCACTGGTCAGTCCAACACTTAAAACCCTGAGCATGAACACAAAATCAAGGACATGAAGTGACGAGAGCCAGCCCTGTCCTTCCATCACCTTCTTTCTGAACTAAGTTCACCAAGTAAACTCCAAATTGCTAAAGAAAGATAATGCTCAAATCCAAGCAACCAGGACAGGTGGTACAGAATAAGGATGCAAAAAAAATCCATTACAATATATAAGATTTTAATCTCTTATTTATGATTCTTCCATAAAGTTTATTATAAGTCATTATATACATCTCCAAGTATCTCATCACAAAATGACATTTACAATGTAACCATAGCAAAATAATTCTGCACAGAACAATTTGCAAAATATCACATCAAAGGTAATGTGGGAGTACAACATAATTGTAGCAATTTCACCATATTAATACTATACTGCTCATACTTTGGGCCCCCAAGCAAAATAACTTTACAGACAGAATAGGTAGGCAAAAATACTTATCTCTGTTTATATCCTTTTATCTCAGATCTGCACGGAGCAGAGTGTGAAATATATAATGTATATTCAACATGACTAATAGGTCACACTACTTCTTCCTGTGAAATCCAGAGATTTTTGGCACAGAATTTTGTAAGTGGTCCAAATCCTGCTGTACATCTAAAAATCAACTCACCATTAAAAAAAATCTAAATACAAATACCTCTAAAACCACCTTTGGGGAAAAAAAAATAATTATTACTGAAATGTCTCTTATTCCTGTTCTGTCCTAACAAATCCTTCAGCGCCATGAGAGAGACTGAAAGCAGCCCTGAAAATAATTTATTTAATGACGGGATGAAAAAAGAGAGTGAGGGGAAGATAAAAATAGCTCCGGACCAAATTTGCACGAAGCATAACATGAAAGTTTTCTCGGAGACTCGCGGAGCTTTCGGAGTTGGGCTGTTGCAGGGACATTCATCTAACCAAATATGAGGCCCTATGGGAACTCTGAGGAGATTAAAAAGAAATAATGAAGGCATAATTGTGGGTTAGCTGGGAATAGCTCTTTCTCCTCCTCAGCATATGGAGAAGTGTGTCAGTCAGATGGTGCACACTGGAAGGTATAATACCTAAGGGGTTTGAGCGGCTGATGCTTCTTTATCTCTTTGTTTTGCTTTCAAATTTCTTTTTTCATCTGTTATTTTAAGAGATACCAGGGCTCGAGGTATTCTCTGTGGGTTTGTCTTGTTTCTTTTCTTTTTTTTTTTTTCTTTTTTTGTCTTCCTCAGGGTGGGAAATCGGAGAGCCACGTTTTTATGCATTGAAAATTATTTCCTATCCTTGCGGGTGGAGCATACCTGCTCAAACAGATCAGAATTATAAAGCTGAGTATCTAGAACAATTTTTTAAAGGAATTTTTAAAGGGATTTTTTAAAACAACAAACCCAACACTGTAGACCAGCACTTTTTATAGCGTTTTTTCATTTGCTTTAATATCTATTAGTTCTATGGGCTTTGCTGGACATAAATGACTCCTTCTTTACTTAAACTCTTTCAAATCTCTTGTTTTCCAACTGAAAAAACATCTCCATCAGAGAACGTGGATGGAGAGAATAAACTGATTTTAATACCATCAAAACCAAACCTCAATATTCATTCAGGCAACACTGGCAGCGGTTTGTCTTCAAATAAGCTCAATACTGAAAGTATGCACCCAGTTCTAGGTGTGTACCAGGTGAAAATTAGTATAATCAGTCTGGTTTTTGTGAAATGCAGATTAAATTTTGGCCTACACCTGATATGTTAAGCTCAGCCCAGATAAAAACCTCCTGCACATGAAACACCGGTGCCGACAATTCACCTTTTTCACTCCCAGCACAGCGAAACGCCCCCGTCTGTGAAGCCCTCAGCTAATGCAAAAGACAGGTTTAGGTCCCAATGCAAATGCAGAAACATAAAGCAGAGTGACACATCTTAAGGCAAATTGGTTTGGAGCTACTTTGTGTCCCCTTCTGCTCCTCTCCTTTCTCCACAGGGATCGAAGCCGGCTGCTCCTGCTCTTAGGAGACAGGGAACGTCCTACACCTCATGTCAGCCAGCATCTCAATCTCATCCCGCCCATGCTGCTGGAATCCAGCAGCTCCTCAGCCTCAGGGACAATAACCTGAATTTTGGAACCAGTTTTTAGCCCTCTCAGTGCACAAATTATCAAAAATTACTTGCTCAGTTTCCCTGCGTAGCGCCTTGAGAATGTGGCTGTTTTTAAGGAATACAAACATTGAGAGCAAAGCCGACTCACCAAATTTTCTAGATTTAAAGAGGCCAAGCAAACAACCCACCCTTCCACCTGGAATATGTAAAGCATAAGTGATCTCTCGATATTTCAGAAACAGATTGCAGGATCTGCCTCAAATCAGTCCAAATGCAATGTAAAAACAGGTCACTATCTCCAGGCTGACTTCTCCAAACCCCAGGCACGAAGAGAAATAATTCACCAGCACATCACCACCTTGTTGCCACTCAGATAAGGGTTGAGAGAAAAGAAGATCACTTGGAAAAATCAAACAATGCAAAGAAAAGCTTTAGGTTGAGAATATTTACGTGAATTTTGAAGTAAGTTCCAAGTGTGAGTACACAAGATATTTTGCAGAGCTTGGAGAAAGAAGCTCGGGGAGTTGTACGGATTGAGGTGGTGGATGGGACATGGATTTAGAGGGATTCCAGGATTAGTTCATTGGCAGACTCATAACTGGCTCCTTTTGTGGACACAGCCATGGATTCAGGCTACAGAGCACATGGAATTTACCCAGTTTGGAAGGAATGGGGTTTCATCTTGCCCAGGGCTGGGAGGCTGAGGTTTGACCCCACTTTCATGCTGAACAGGCATTTAGCCCAAATCATAACCCGGGCCATCGTTAGCAGAGCTTCCAAAAATATATTTGAGCCCACTTATGAAAATTAAGCAGAGCAAAAAAATTATCAATAATTGCTAGGAAAAAAAAAAAGGCAGGAAGTAGTGGAGATTAAAAGAAGATGATGTATTAGACTGGAAAGAGCGAGTCTCCAGAAATTATCCTCATTTTTTTTTAAGTTGAAATGGGTGAAAGTATTTTACAAAAGTTGTTTTTAATGAGACATTTTCTCTACATCATATCAGGACAGAACTGTGAACTTTTTTTAATGGAATTACTTGACAAACTGATCAGTGCCATATCACTGCCTCCAGACACAGTTCTTTTAATGATGTCCAAACTACTTAACTATTAAAATGAAATTGTGAGCCAGCACAGTAGGAAGTAGATTGAGCAAGCTGAAGATCAAAGAAGATACCATCACAGTGGCCTTTGTGTGCTCACTGTAGGTTTGCTCTGACTGAAGGGTAAAGTAGTGGTGAATTGAATTAGATTGGGTTGGTTCTGTACCAGAGCACTGAAGGCAACATAAAAGAAGGGTCAAATAAAATAGCACGAGCCTACCTTACCCTGGGCAAGATTAAAACTGAGTCTGTAATGCCACGAGCCATTTTATCACTTGGTGTAAACAGTGCTGGTGTGCTGGGAGCACAAACCTCAGCAATTTATTTATTTATTGGATTGTTCTGTACATTATTTACACACACTTTACTCACAGGTAAATGAAATCATGGAATCACAGAATAATTTGGGTGGGAAGGGACCTTAAAGCTCATCCAGACTCACCCTGTGCCATGGGCAGGGACACTTTCCATTATCCCAGGTTGTTCCAAGCCCCATCCAGCCCGGCCTTGAACACTTCCAGGGATGGGGTTTAATGTCAATCATGGGATTTTTCTTAAAGAAGAATTAAGTAAAGAAATGAAATTTGGAAAGAAATGCACAAAGTAGACACAGAGCTAGGAAATTTTCCCACACACTTGGATACTGAAAAGGAGCTGTAACAGATAATGTTCTTCCCTCTGCTCCTATTCCCTCCCGACCTTCACAGCACAGATTTTTGGTACAGAATAAAATTAAATCAATGAATTAAGAAATAAACTCTTTTGGAAACTTTAAAGATGCCTCAAGTGCTGCCCTTCCATAAAGAGCTTGACTCACCTGGTACTGGCAGTGAGATTAAATCACATGAACTGCACAACATCTCTCCACATCCCTAATCTTGGGAAAGTCAAGCACAAAATGGAATCCAATGGGTAACAACGCAAGAAGCGCTCATAGTTCATTAAAAAGACCTGGATTTCAGGATTTTGTATTTGCACATCTTAAAACAATACCAAACCCACTTATTTCTTGTTCTAGGTTTTTGCTTTTTGACTTGCTTTAAACTTGCACTGTTAGGACTATTTTCAGCTGTCTTTAGAATCTTACTTTTAACAATCCCATGCTGAAACAGGGAGCAGACTGCAGGAGGGACCATCAACATTTCAAGACAAAAGTGATTTATTATTTACCTTTGCACTTTATTCCACAGCCACTCCTTCTCCAGGAGCAGTACGGACACGCAGAGCTTGTGCTGCAACCCTAAAATTTATTTAAATTAAACGTAAATAAATTTTAAATATTAGCAAGAAGCTACAGGTGCTCGGGGAGAAGTTATTGGTGTTTTATGGGATTCATTTTCTGCACAGTATGTGGAGAGAATTAGCTGCAAAACTTTCTGTTATTACCCAGAGAAGTTGCCTGTTTAATTCTCCTTGTGTTGCTCAAAAGATTTACCTCTCTGTGCTGTTTTAATATTTAAAATATCAGAGTTTGAGTTTGAGCAGGGGAACGGGGAAGGGAGGAGGGTTTTGGGCTGGTTTGGTTGTTTTAGATGTATCCAGGGGTTGTTCCAGGGGTTTTGAGGGTCTGTCCATCCCTGCCAGGATCCCACCTTGAAGATGATGAGCCTTGGCAGGTCCTTTCAGCCTAAATACATTCCTACTCTGGGTATTTGTGTTAAATTCCATGGAAAATCCTCATTCTGAATTAAATAAAACTGAAACAATCCTCTCACACCATCCCTCCATTAAAACTCAAACCACAAAAAACTTGCCACAAGAGGAGATAAATTTAAATAAGACATAGTAGGTAAAGAGAAATTACTGATACAGGAACTATTAATTTTCCTTAAAAGAAGGAAACATCAAATTAGTCCCTGGAATAGAACAGCCACAAACCAAAAACTGCCCATGAGTTCTCTCCTTGTGTGACTTTCTCAATTTTTTTTATCTTGGGTGCTTAATTTTGGCATTTTTCTTCTCTAAATCTGAGGAGAACGGCTCGTTTTGGAGCCCTGATGAATCACTGGGTTAGATCTCCAATAACAACTGTGATCTGAGATAATACAACTCGTGCATCAAGGAATCCTTGCATCTTCAGTGAAGGAACAGAGCCCCAAGGCACACACAATTTCACTAAAGTTTCTGTGTTCTCAGCCACTTCATAATTACACACGGAGAATTTTAATTTGCATTTTTGCAGAAGTTAAAAAAAAAAGAAAAACGGCATCACACCACACGTTTTTCTTCCCCACAAAGGTTGCAAACTTTCTGTCACGTCATGAATTAAAATTGTTTCATTAACAAGGATTAGTTGAACACCAGTTTGCTTGGCCAAGTGGGTTACATTCTGAGTTTCAGTATCACAAAAAGAAACCAAGGAAAAGATTTGGGTGTGACCCTCTAAAGTAGAAAACTTTGCAATTTTGAACTCAGAGAACTGAAACTTGACTAGCATTGGATTTCACCTGCTAAAATCCAGCAATTCCAATTTCAGGAACATTTCCACGCTCCTCTGAATTTTATGATCTCTTTTTCCCTAACTCTATAATGTTTTATACACTCTACATATCTTCTTTTAAAGTTTAAATCTTACTTTTCCACATCATTCTTGAGCCAGAATTCTTTGATTTTGTGGCAATATAAGAAAAAAAGAAAAAATATGCTGGATTTAGACTAACTTTTCATTTGCCTTTCGTTATTTGTATATGCATGCTAATATTTCAATGAACAGTGGCATTTCTCTGGTTTAAATTAACTTTGGTGGCCTTGTCACAAAATTTTCTGTAGCACAAGATGGAGAAACAAGGAGGAAGCAAAATCCAAGAAAAAACTTAAAAAGATTTAAAGATTAAAAAAAGGCAGTTTTCCACTCCCTAACCTGTTCCCATTGTGGGCTTTTTGATGAGATGGGTGCTTTTGTAACTTGCAGAGTATTAAAAATATTATCACAGCTCAAGATATCCTAGTAGGCATCACGACAACATAAATAAAACATTAATTATGCTGATAATAAGATTTAAACTACTATTAGAAGCCTGGTAATTTGCCAATGGTAAAAAGTACTCAAGAGGTATTTCAGTCTACATGGGGAAAGTGAACTGAAAAAAACCCCAAACCTTTTTCCATTTTAGTTTATGCTCACTGGAGCTGTGGCATGAGGTATTTTTCACTTTAACCTCCTTCAGCATAAGCACCTCAGCAAAGTGTCCTCACTAGACATGAAATATTTCTCCTTCCCAAGTCTTTCACTGTATTTATTAACACCCCGAATCAAAGCCCAAAGATAACATTTGCCAAAACTCTTAATTTCATAGAAACAGAACCATGCTCTTACTCCAGATTACACGAGGCTAAAGGAGATCCTAATGTTCCCATTTTCTCACCTTAATTTCAGAAATAAATTCTTTTGCAGGGCAATACACCTTGAATTTCCTTCACTGCAACAATTTTTTAGTTCACAGCTATCTTTCAAGAGTGAACGTCTTCAGTCTGGAATTACTCAGACAACCTTAAAAACTCTGTTGTATGAAGATAAGGTGAAGAGCAATGTGCAAAATCAAGGGAGAAGTGTTTTCCTTGTGGGCATTTTCAAAAGATCCTCCATTTATATTAAAAAAAAAAATCCAAACCAACAAACCAACAAACAGCTTTTGAAGTAAAACAGAGTTGTCGAGAAATAAACCAGATTATCAAAATGGTGAGAGCGCGTCTTTCTTTCTCTCCTTTTTCCAAGTAAAGCCAAATTCCCTGCATTTATCCAAAGCCACCCCTTTAGCACAAGACTTACCGAGGACACCAGGACATGTCCTTGCAGAGGAGCCACCTGTGGTAGTGGTGGCAGGTTTGAAGAGCAGCAAGGACACCCCAGATCCTGGGAAGTGACTTCTCAGAAAGGCTCCCTAAGCCTGGATGCTCAATTAACAAAACCACCTGAAGGAACAGCGTTAATGGGTCACATTAAATAAAGCAAGGAATGGCTAAAGGCTCCTTTGCCTTGTGAAACTGCTCAATCTCTCTTTTATGGAGAAAAACCTGGAAAAACTTTTTCCCACCTGTGTGTCAGCTGCACATTTCAGTCCCCAAAATTCCCATCATGGCTGAAATACCTAAATCAGCTTCACCCAACAGCATTTTCCTCCATCCCCAGCGGCTAAGGGAAAGCACAACAACCTGGGAAAAGCCACCTGCCCTTCCTAAACTTCAGGGCAGGAGTTTTGTGCTCTTGCTTCCTGAAAAGTGCTGTGTGGGATGTTGCTCAACATCTTCTGGAATTTGAGAGTGCAGCTCCCCAGGTCAGGGTTTTAATCCTCCACCTTCTCTGTCTGGCACACAAACTGCACGTGGTCACATCTTATTGTTTCAAAGATAATGATTGTTCAAGGCATCTGACACTACATTTAAATTATTCATCCCTGGGTATTATTTATTCATCAGCTTGAGTTATCTTGCTTTGCTGGAGTACCTGGTTTTTATTGCTCACAGGGAAAAAAAAAACAAACCCACAGCAACGTGCCATTTTCTTTGTTTTAACTGACATTTTGTGACTTTTTCAAGCAGCTGATTGGGTGGCACTGATAACACCCTGTGCTGGGTGTTGCCAAGTTTTGAATAAGTGCCATTTCTGAGTGTTGGAAGGTGCTGCCAAGTCCTGCACTCGATTTTCAGTGACCTGGCTAAGCTCTGAATTTCTGGTGGGCAGTAGGGGACTCTGGGAAACTCTTCTGAGGGCCACAGATTACATCTGGTGTTGTCCATGAGGGGTTGGATCTCTGATGGGAGTGATATTTGAGGATGTGAGGGATGTGTCTCACCCAAACTGCACCAGAGCACCAGTACTTAAAAACTTTCAGTGTGGAAGTGCAGCACAGAGCAGCCTCACCCCCTGTCTGTTACTGTATAAAGCAAGTACTGAATATCTTTTATCTCTTTATCTCTTCAGACCATATTTTTTTTCCTCTAGGCACAGCCAGACAGAAAACCTGGGCTGAAAGAGCCATAAAGTTGTGTTTGGGAGTGCACAAAGCTGGGAGAGACAAAACTTCACAAGTTTTGAGTCTCATGCTCTGGAATAAAAGTGTATTTTTGGACCTAGAGTTCTTTTGTTATGGTTTCTCTACTTTGTGATTGCACACCACTTCTGATATTTAAAATGGTGACTCCCCCAGCCATGAAGGGAAATATTTCTGATCAGAACTGCTGTAAGGTGAAAAGGGCAATCATGTTCATTTGTGTTTGAAGTGGAAGCACAAAGGACAATCCCAAAATTTCCTCAAAGCACAAAAACATTGATATTTTTGTCATCAACACAGGTTGGAAACATCAACATTTAGGCTGGAAAAGCCCTCCAAGACCTTCAAATCCAACCTCCAGCACTGCCAAGGCCACCACTAATCCATTTTCCAAGTGCCACATCCACATGGCTTTTAAACCCCTCCTGGAATGGGGACTCCACTACTTCCCTGCTCATCTCTTTTGTGTCTGACAATCCTTTCAGTGAAGAATTTTTTCCTAATATCTGATCTAAACCTCCCTAAAACTCCTTCTAGGAGTGCAGAGTTAAAACTGAGTGTTTCCTATGTATGGAGATAATACATAAGGTCTGACACTTTCCTGCAGTGAAACCCCCCAATACTCCAAAATATATTTAAGAGGAAAGTCGAACTGCAATAGAAATGATCCCACTTCCCAGTTTTGCAGACACCACACTAACAAAGCCCCTGCTTGCCACAGTGGTTTTTGCACCATATGACTTCACAGCAACGTTTTCAACATCAAAAAAAAAGGTCTGCAAGGCTTAACTCACCAGTTCAGACATTTCTCTTGCAGTTAAAAGTTGGCTTGTGATGAAGGCGTCAGTCTGGGAACAATCTTTACCCACTTGAAGGGGGAAAAATCCCAACATCTTACTCCTAGGCACTGTTGTTATGGTGGTATAAATTGCATTTTATCAGTTTCAGCTGGTTTTTTCCCTGGCCTGTACATAAAAATCTGTTTTTAAGCTGAAGTCCTTCAAGGTTTACTAACCAAACTTTGCTATCAGTTACACATGCAGCCCTATTAATGCTAATGAGCTGCTTGAATTCAAGCAAGGGTAGAATTTGATCTTTCCCCCATTATGTTGTAGGCAGTCTAGGTATTTGTCTGCTTTAACTTAAAATCTATTTAGCAATTTCTCCTCTATAATGAGGAAGTCTTGCAAAACCCTTTCACAAAATGCCAAAGGTACAACACCACCAGGTCAGAACTGCATCTCCTCTCTGCCAATGACCACTGCTGGGTGTTTCCTAGAGAGAACCCAAAGCCTTGAAATGAGCTATTATGGAATAGTTTGCCTAGAGAAAAACAGTCTCGACCTGCCTCTCTCCTGGCTTGTGCTCTGAACCATGAGTTTCCCACTCTTTACGGACTTTTTAAAACCAGGTTCCTATAATCAGGTCTGTGAATGACAGTCCAATTTTGCAGCTACAGAGGGGCCTGTGCAGTGTGTGCACAACAGCTCCCATTAATACCCAATTACTCGATGTATTTACAAGCCATTTACTTTGTTAAGATTGCAATTCATTCTGCAGTGGTTCCAAAGCAAAGCCTCCTCTTCGGATCAGCTCACATTACAACCCTGGCCACAGGTTTTTAATAATTTCTAATTTAAGAAAAATTAACACTTAATTACAATGAGTTTGAACTCGAGAAGTACTGCAGCAATTAGACCCTTTCTCTTTTCCCTTTCTGCCTGTCTTTGCCCTTCTCTCACCCACAGGCTGCCAAAAGAGCATCAAAACTAAAAAACCCAGTGTTTTGACTTTAAGAACAGTGGCCAGTTTTAACTTTGTACCCTGGTTCTTGTAACGATGCAGCATTTGTTTGTCTGACCACTTCTTTCCAGGCCTTTCCTTACGCAGTTCACAGCAAACATTTGCCCTGTATATTCAGATAAGACAAAAAAAAGGTTAGATAAAAAAATATTTACCTGTGTAAATTTATAATCTGTAGAATTGTGTATGAATTTCCGTAATTGCATATAAATGTGCGTATTATTTCTGGTATCCATCAGCCTCAGTGCACAAGTTGGACAGAAGAACTGCAGAAGGAAAATGCATCATCCCTATCACAGATTCTGGTGGGATGTGAAGTTACCTAACCCAAACTACTCCCAGTAAGTTGTTATTTCCGTGTCCCTGATTTTCTGGATAGCAAGGACGAGCTCTTTCCCAGCAGCAGCTCACTCCAGAGATGTGTGCACCAAGCAGGGTGTCAGGATCTGCGTGTGCCTTACCTGGAGCCCTGGGGGAGCTGCTCCTGGCTGACATTCCCGTGCTGTGGCTCCTGATCAATTAGCACAGCAATCACTCTCCCCACCAGGGGGTGGTGACAATGAACCATCATTGCTAAAGCACTCAGATATTTCACAGATAGCAAGTGAAGCAAATTAGGGACGACAGCTCCAGAGCATCAGGTTTGAAGAGCGTGCGAGACGCCGGAGCTCAGCTCTGGGGTGAGACGTGTGGGTGATGCACCAGAGAATTATGGAATGTCTTGAGCTGGAAGGGACCCACAGGGGTCATAGGAGTCCAACTCCTGGCCCTGCACAGGACGACCCCAAGAATCCCACCCTGCGCCTGAGATCCTTTTCCAAAACCTTTTTGAATTCAGCTGAAGAGCTCCTGCTCAGATCCAAGGGAAGACATGACAAGGTTGTGTGATTTCAGCCCGTGGCAAAAAGCAGAAGCAGAAAATGCAAAATCTTCTTGAAATACTTAAGGAGTAGCTGACTTTCCAACCTTTGCATTTTCAATGTAAGATTTGGTTTGATAAACAGGATCAGTGGTACACGAGTGGTTCCAGGACAAGCAGGATTTGTGGAGCACGGTTTCCTCCTCTCATGGATTCCTCGCTCTGTCACAGCTGAACTGAGGATGCAGCTTCTTCCTCACTAATTTGAGTCTGTCCCATTCACCCAACTGCCCACTTTGATTACATTTGGAGGGAATAAATAGCATTATGATCCTTATTTTCAGTGACTAAAATTGCCCAACAATTGTGTGCAAACACAGACACATTCCACAGTTATATACTTCTGGTTTCCTTAGGAATGCATTTGCAAATCCTGGTTGAGTGGAGATCTTGCAAGTCTTCTGCAATAGGGTGCAGAGTGGTGAAAAATACAGGAAAATTGTACTGCAGGCATTAAGTGAGGGATGAACACCCCACCATGCTGAAAACAATCCAAAGAAATTAAAGAGATGGGTTAGAAGAACACTGAAGCTGGATGGGCTGGTGGGAATTGAAACGCTCTGGAAATAGGGTGAAAAAAAACAGATAAATGTTTAAATGGCCTTTGAATCCACAGGTAGTGCAGGTGAGGGTAAAAGGAAAAAAAAGTATTAAAGTCACTCAATTCAAAAAGTGATGTAAAGAACTTTATTTGTGTAAGAGATTTCAGTTCGGAAAGACGAGCACAAATATGAAACTACTGCATAAAACCAGATTTTGGCTGATTCGGGCACTTCATATAAATACGGAAACAAAATTGATAGCTTAACATTTTAAAAGAATAAGTAGGGAGAATTTAAAGAAAACACCCCAAAGTGAGTAGGAATGCCACATACTCACTTTGAGAATTGCAGATTTAATTTATCCTCCACAAAACAATTTGAAATTATCACCTGAATGAAGCTGCTCTGTTTGAACAGTGATTAAGAAGGGACGGGCCAGCCCTGAAATGAGGGACCTGCTGTGTATCAAAAATGCTGCAGAGGAAGAAATCTGAGAATATGAGGTTAAAGAAGCTCAAATTCTACCAGAAAAACAGCAAAATAGACCTGTCGTGGCTGCTATGCCATGGATGTTAAAAATGGGCTGCCCTGCCTAATACTACAAAAATTGGGAAAGCATTTTGGATAAAGAGGACAAAGCAGCATTTTCCTTTTAAAAGAATTCTTCACTGGCCACTTCCAATTGGGAAAGTGGTGCAAAGAAAAGCTGAATTGGGTCAGAGAGCTGACACTTCATCCAGCTGCCTGCTCCTGCCATCCAAGCAAGATTCTCTCTTCCTGGAGAAACAGAAAGCAAATTTTAACACCCTGAGAGTTCAAAAGCTGTGTTAGAGATTGAGCTTTGAGAAGATATGACAGTAAAACGAAATCATCCATAAAGGGTAGGTATGAGTGCCAATTCTTTAGAGCTCGCTGGTCAAACCTGCATAATTTATGCTTCTTGAGGATACTAAACCTGAGCTTCTATATGCCAAAGAAAAGAAGGAAACTTGGCTTCAGCCTATGGGCATAAACACTGCCATGTCTCCATTTCTTGGAAATAAACTTTATAAGCCACTAACAAAAGGAGTTTGTCAAACGGGCCCCAGAGTAACTTTATTTTTCAGTTTACAAATATACGAGAGGTGAACTCAACCCAAATCTTGATGAGGGCAAGCGAACTCTCTGGAGCCTCTGGGAAAAGCAAATGAAGGAAAGTTCAGAGTTAGATTCTGTACATATCTCTGTGTATATATACATGTCATAGATATAAACACAGACTAAAAGAATTTATTCAGTCCTGGGTAAAAGAAGCTTGAGCTTTACTGTATTTCGCTATAAAAGTTAAAAAAACTTCCTGGTTGCCATTTCCCCAGAGCAAACAGGGAATTGCCTCCTGTACATCATTCAGGTGGTGGACAGGGATTTCCTGGTGCTGGTCAGAGCCCGAGAACCTGGATTAGGATTTATGATCGAGTCCAACCATTCCCAGCATTGCCAAGGCCAGCACTGCCCCATGTCCCCAAGTGCCAAATCCACCTGGCTTTGAAATCCCCCCAGAAATGGGGATTCCACCCCTGCCCTGGGCAGCTGAGCCAGGGCTGGACATGAGAAAATAGTGGCAAAAGAGTAAAAATCTGTCAGAGGTGAATGTGGACACCCTGGCCAGGATTGATCCCAAGCTCCTGTGTCTCCTGGGAATTGTCTGTCCCTGTAAATGCCCAACTTTAACAGCAGCAGTTATCACACCATCAGATGCTCCTCACATTTATATTCATTTTAACAAATCCAGGATTGGCCACAGACTCCTTACATATTTTATGATTGACCAGAATCTGCTTTAGTCTAAGAGACCTAATTCTTCCATTACACACATCATGCATCCTTCTGGCAGCATAATTTACATCTCAAACCCGAATAATTTTGCATACTTTTCATTTTAGCATTCTGACAACTTAAAAAAAAAAAAAAATGCTTTAATTCTGTGGAGTAAATTATCACCAACCTTAGAAAAAAGTCCAGGAAGTTATGAATGTTCTTTTTATGCATAGTTGTCTGTACAGTTTGGGTGTCTCTCCCCTCTCAGCTTTATGTGGTGATACATTAACAGAAGTGTCACAGAGCATATGAAATTCAAACCAGAATCGTGAGGTTTACAGGAACATTTAACACATGGCATGGAATTCAGTGTTTTCCCAAGGGA
Source organism: Monarcha castaneiventris obscurior (assembly GCA_026261815.1). Classification (NCBI taxonomy): domain Eukaryota; kingdom Metazoa; phylum Chordata; class Aves; order Passeriformes; family Monarchidae; genus Monarcha; species Monarcha castaneiventris. The sequence goes on from JAMPIT010000467.1 coordinate 20,046,721, forward strand.
ATCGTGCAACCTTTGTTTACTCTTGGACTTTCTTCCCCAGACCAGCTCCTAATCTTTCTGTACTCAAAAACGTGGTTTTTACTCTTTGGTTCATTCCCTGGAACTGACACACTCAGTGCTGGAATAACCTAAAAAGCTTTAGGAGTTAAAAAAAAATGAAAAAAAAAAGCACTGTTAAACAGGGAAAACCTGTGCTCCTGATTTTCTGTCCTTCTGACATCCCCAAAAGAGGGTCTTTATTTAAAATGAGCTCTGAACACATAAATACTGCTGGTTCTCTAAACCTTCAGTGAGGTCTTGTTTATTCCTTGTTAATACTGCCTGAGATGAACACACTGGAAGCACTTAACCAACAACAGCAACAACCTTCTGGTATATTTATGCAGAAACAAACCTCTCAGCTTGTCAATATACACAAGACAGCAAATTTTCAACATTCTTGAAGGTGTTGGGGTTTGAATCATTTTAAAATAAATCCCACTTCTTCTCCCAGAAATAAAAAAAAAATACAATCTTTATTATTAAACTTCTTGTGTGTTTTGTTGCCATTTTAACAGTAATTATTTCTATGTAAACCATGTAACAATTAAGGAGATATAAAAAAAAAATGTATCCTATACTTTTTCTCTAGTAAGATACAGCCAGTGAATATACACAGGGTGAACAAAATAAATCAAACTAGAACTGTATTTAACAGCAGAATTCAAATTCATGCTGGTGTGTTATTTGGTCATATCCAGCAGCAGAAAATTCCTAGAAAGATCCCCTATTATTTAGGCACAGGAATGAGGATAGACTCAGCTTATAGTGGGGTCTAGACCCAGCTGAGTGACCTTCAGTCCTGCCAGAGCCATCCTTTCCAAAAAACTCGGGGCTGTTCAGCCTGAGGAGGAGAAGAGAAGGGTCTGAGGAGAGCTCCGAGCCCCTTGCAGGGCCTAAAGGGGCTCCAGGAGAGCTGGAGAGGGACTGGGGACAAGGGATGGAGGGACAGGACCCAGAGAATGGCTTCCCACTGCCAGAGGGCAGGGCTGGATGGGATATTGGGAAGGAATTCCTGGCTGGGAGGGTGGGGAGGCCCTGGCACAGGTTCCCAGAGAAGCTGTGGCTGCCCCTGGATCCCTGGCAGTGCCCAAGGCCAGGCTGGATGGGGCTTGGAGCAGCCTGGGGTAGTGGGAACTGTCCCTGTCATGGAAGGGGTGGCCCCTTCCAACCCAAACCATTCCAGGATTCTCTGTTCTCTCTACCCTTGTGTTTGTATAGAGAAAAAGACACCAAAAGAGCAGGAAGGGAACATCCTGACAGGGTGATTCCTGTACCTCCCACATCCCTGCAGTGCCATTTGCATCCAACTCAAACTCAGAGATGCCCTGCATGAAATAAATTCTGCACCTGGGCTGCCCCCCGTGTCGGGTGGGAGAAGGCAGGAGAGAGCCCTTTCCCACAGGCTCCTCCACCCTCTGGAAGCACAGGCTCTCACAGAGCCTGAATGTGTGAAGGAAAGGGGAAAAAAAGCCTTTCTCAATGCTAGGATTTCCTCCTGATGTAAATTTTCCCCGTTGTGCCCGAGTGCAAGAGAAAGTATTTGCTGCACATCCTTCGGGTGTGAGGTCATGTGCATTGAAATCCCCCGAAATCCCCCAGAGAGGCTTTGGGAAAAAAACTCTGGGACCTTTGGAAAGTGCAACATAACCTCTCTATCAGTGCTGTGCTGCTTTGTGGGGTGCAGGGGACGAGGAATGAAGTTTTCCACTCCCTAACACAGAGCCCGTAGGAAGATCCCTCTAACTGTGCACACACAAAGCATCCTGCCTTTTCTAATCCCTTTATTCCTGCTACGGCCAGCTCTGAAATTTCCTCAACGGCTGCAAACTTTTTAGGGTTTTATAATGGTAATCAGTGATTTTAGAGGGAATAAATCTCTCCCAGAGCCCGTAGCTCCGGATAAAGCATCCCCAGGAATAAGTCAGGGAGAGCGTCGGCAGTGGAGAGTGCTACATTTCATGTGCTGCCACAGAAATGCTTTCTGGCTGAGGTCTAATATTAATCTGTTTTGTCCCTGACATCCAGTAAAACTACAGTGTAGCAAATGCTTTTAAAACATACATATTCAATAGCAGAGGCAATAAAGCATTCGGGACTGTTGGTATGAAGAAGGTTCACATGCACACAAATATCTTTGAAACTCCAGTTAATCAAGGTGTCAAAGTAACTAAAGCAGTTTTACAGATTTTATTGAAAATAAATCACTTTATTATATACTGAAATATATATTATTGTTTCCCCGTAGAGTTTTACTGTCTGCTCGCCTGCATTTCTTTTTTAAATAGAGCATCTCCTGCCCTCTTTAGTCCGGTTTTTATAACTACATTGAGCAGGAAATTCGGCATTAAAGCCCATCTTTTGCCTGCCTTCTCCTCCTGCCCTATGCAAATAGCCCATTATTAGCCATTTTCTGGCAGAAGTAGCTGAGAGGAAACCGAGGAGGAAATGATATAATGGCTCCAGAGCCCCGCGTTTCCTCCCTGCCCAGCTGGTTGTGGGATGACCTTACAAGTTAACTGGGAAGCTGGAGGTGGCACTGAACCTCAAAAGATTTACACCTTTGGCTCCTCATTTCTCAGAGCGGAGCTTCCATGCAGGGATGGCTGAAAACTGCACGGAGCTCAGCCTGGGGAAGGTTCAAATGAGTGAAAGGAAATATTTGATGCGATCTAATGGACATCCTAATTGATATTTATAGACTTCCCGGGGAAAGTTTTCGCTGGAGGTTTTTTAACTCCCATTATGGAGGAGCTGCTTTCCTTCTGAAGATGAGATCTGACTCAGATCTGTTGTTGTTAGACAATGCAGTCCTTTAAAATTCAGTGTTACACGAAGCTCCTATTAAGTCATCCATTGGCTAATTATTTTTCCCAGCCACAGTGCACGTTTTCCAACAGCTTATTGCCATAAAATAATCACATTTCTATAAAGTTATCACATCTACACCAAAAGCTCCTCCATCTTTTTTTTTTTTTAACATTTCTCCCTAAAGTTAAAACATGTCTAATACAGTCCCTGTATACAAAAAAAAATGCTTTCAGCATTTTGGACTGCTTTCTAAACTGATAAATTTCATCCTGATAAATGCAAATTCAGCAGCACTTCTTTTAAGATTACATTTATTTTTTCACCCCAAAACCGGATTGAAGTGGAAGCACGGTATCTAAAATGGATTTGGAATATTAAAAAATTGCATCTGTACTCAGGAATTTTATACATCTGTGTATATTTATACATTTCTTATTCTACATCAACAAAATTCAATTACATTTGCTGCTCAAGAGAGTGCTGAGGACTCGCCCAGGTCTCTCCATCTCCCCTGGTTCCTCAGCAGGACAAAAGGGGGACCCGGGTGATTGAAGAGGGCCAACCTGCAGCATCTGCACTCAGGTGCTGAATTCAGACTCACTGGAGCTTTTATTCACCCCTGAGCACTTCTAGGTTGTATTTTATATTTTAACACGGATCTTTACAGTTTTTCATCCATGCAAACCCCAGTAACTTTAAACAGAAATCTCAAACTCTATGGTTTCTATAGCAAAGGAGTTTACCCTCATCTCTTAACCTTTAAGCCCTGACCATGCCAAAAAATATCAGTTTTCCAAATGAGTGTTTCATTGGGGTTGTTATTCATCATCAGGAAGTTCCCAGGCAATTTTGATCACAGGGAAAAAAAAAAGTACACGTTCTTAAGTAACGCATACATGGTTTCTTTCCAGCTGATCAGCCCTGATAGCACATCAAATTCAAAGGCTGGTGTCCAGCTATTAAAAGAGAATTTAATAGCAAAAAATGTGAGTGTGCCTTCCACACTTTAAAAACTGCCTGTAATCAAAATCTAATTAGTATTCTATTTTCCTAGTGGGAAAACTGAGAGAAATGCGCACAGACAGACATGGTGTTAGATATTAAGCCAAAAGATGTCTCCAGAAACCAGCCATTCATCTTTTGCCTTTTTTTTTCCCCTCTTCCTTTATCACCAACATCTTGTCTCTTGAAATATAGACATCACTAAATCAAAAACACTTACCTTTTCACATCATTATAGAATTGCTCAGATTAAATAAGAGCTCTGTTCAGCTCCTCAAATCTCAGCTATGTTTTCAAACCACCAGGGAGGGCTAGTTCTTCCTGCTCACACAATTATCAAATTGTTGCCAATCTGAGCGTTCCCTGTATCAATCTCATTATTATTAAGTAGTCGGAATCACCTATGGATCTCATTACCATCGCTTGGAAAAAGGTCACAAGGTGACAGCTGCAATAATTTACTTTTAAATTATCATTGAAATAACCTTTTTTTTATAGACTGTTTAAGTTGTTTCTCTGTATTTCTCATGTTAAAAAGCAGAACATTAACGACCTCACAACTCTGCTCGATTTTGTTTGCTTGTTGTGGGATTTTATTCTCTGTTTACTTTGGGAGTAGCAGGGTCACGATCACCCATCCTTTGTTTTCCTGGTGGAACTCCTGAGGTTACTGGGTGGCTCACACTGTAAAAGAAAGCGAGGTCAAATCACTAAAGATGAAGTCCTTTTGAAAAGTTAATTAGTCACTGAAAATGCATGAGCATTAAGGGGAAAAAAAAAAAGAAGGAAGAAAGAAAGACAGAAAGAAATGGCAGTTTTAGCAGGACTTTCTCTTAGCAACTGCTCAGTTTTCATCATTTCATCTTTTAAAGGTGTCTGTCGGTTTTCCAGCCATAAAAATAGTCTTAAACAGAAAAAAAAAGAAACAATTTTTCAATCTGAATAAAAAGCATGAAAATTGCCTTCCTCCTGTTATCAGGAGGGAAAAAAAAAAAAAAAAAGACTGCCAGAACTTGTTTATAAATTACAAGTAAACACAAAAGGGAACAATCCTTGCTGGACGTCTCCCACTCACTTTTTAAGTGGATCACTCTGCAAAATATTCTGCTGTTGGGTTGATATTTTTAGAGGGAAACATTTTTGCTCAGTAATGTGGAAATAAAATAACTGCAATCACTTCCTTCCTCTGAGAAAATGACACATAACATTTTATATTTAAAATTCAATTGAAAAAGAAACTGCATTTTTTACCCAAAGCCTTGGAGCTGTGCATTCTATTTTTTTTTTTTTTTTCTGGTCTGTGCAGACTTCTGCTGCATTTTGGATCTGAGCTTAATAGAAGATGCTGCAAAAAGCAGCAGCTACAAGTAGTGGCAGAGACTTCTCAAACAAATATGCAAGGGCAGGACAGAAGAGATGAACAAAACAACACTCACAAGTTCAGAATATGATTGCTCTGGATGACTGTAAACTGCCAGAGATTTTCATCCCTGTCTCTCATTAATTCTTCTTGCTCCTGAAATAGTTTCAAGTGTGATTTCTTTTTAAAACAGCCTACAAGATCACCCCTTTTTTAGGCACAAATCTGCTGTGCAAATCAGTCATAAAAACACCAAAATGATCCCCACCAATGTTTGCAGTTGTTGCCATTTATAACATTATTTAAGGAGTGTTTGCACCTCTTCCCTTGTTGTTAAGAAAGGGAAGGTGCACATTTTTAAGCAGATATTGCAATCTCTGCTCTCTTACCTGGAGTATTTCCTCAGTGTCTACACCCTGTAAGGACTCAACACCTTCTTGCCACAAACAAATGCCTGAAACAGCTCTGAGCAAAATACAAACCCCACAAATAATTACATGAAACAACAGATTTGTCTGTTTCAGAAATAAATTCGCCTCAAACGCGAAATGTCTCTGTCCAGACACAAACATTTCATTAGCAAACCCTTTGTATCTCACTCCATTCAGACTTGCTCACACAACTCCACGTAACAGCTCGTAAATGTGGGTCTTGTAATACAAACAGCCATAAATACACAGCACACACGGGCTATATATGTATGGATATTCATATTTGTCAGAGAAATCATATCCTTCTATCTTCCAAAGGCTTCCTTTGTGGCTTTCTTGCCTTTTAAATTCAGCTATTCTTGAGCACAGTTTGTCTTTGAAATATGTCAGGATAATGCATTATTGAAGTACTGTACTGAGACTGTACATAAAATCAGTCACGTTCAACAAATTTCCATTTTACTTAGGGTCTTTTTTTCATAATTATTCCTCACTTCTATCACAGCCCCATCCTCAGGAGCTCTCTGGTTACGCCACTAAAATTACCCACATGCTACAGGTTATGTCTCCAAGGGACCTGCCATCAAGAGAAACTGAAGGTAAAGGAAGAAAGCAAAATAAAATACTTTTTCTATCATTCCTGTGAATAATAAATGAACCAGGTTGCAAAATTAAGCACCAGACAGATGAGCTAGGTTTGGAAAAAACTTTGTTAATTGACCAGATGCATCAGAATGGTTTATTTTTTAATGTTCAGACTTTGAAAGCTGTGGGGAAGGGCAAAACAAGGATTTAAAACCTGTCTTAAAACTTCTGGCATGAATTGGCAATGCTTGGTTCAAGAAAGAGTTAAGTCTAACAAGCAGAAAAAAAGAAATTAACTAAAGTAAGGCCCTTGTGATACAATGACACTTGCTCTATGCTCTTACAGAGAAAAACACGATGATAAAACACCACAAAGAGGAGTGTTATGAATTTTATTAATGACTAGAAGACAGTGTGCAAAACATCAAAGGTCTGTGGAAAAGATTAATGACCCCGTGTGAGACTGTTTAATTACCTCCAGCTAATTAGATTCTTGACCAAATTTTTAATATCTGCATTCCTTCTAAAGCCTAATTGAGATTCCACATTATTTATCAATCTTTCAAAAAGCCCTTAGTGCGCTGCTTTTTTTTAGGGTTTTTTTTTTTTTTTCCCTTTGCACTTTGACTCCATTTATGGTCAATTATTAAATAAATAGCAAAGTAACCGTTCTCTCCAAACTGTGTATGTGGAACACTTTCTGCCTGTTTATTTTGACTGGGAGCCTATCACAGGCATCTTTTATACATAATGAAGCACTCGGAGAAATAAACTGACCGACTCCACTGTAAACAGCGGCGATAATATTTTTGTTATCTGGGCTGCGCTCAGGAACTCCTCGTGTGGTTTCTGTAAATCAGAATTTGCTGCTGTCAGTTAATCCTGACTCCCATGTACCTTGGTCCGGGCCCGGGGCGGGCGTTATCGCGCAAAGAGGAGGAGCCCGTCCTCACTGCTGGATTGTTCTCCCCCCGTTCATGGAGGAATGCTCCAGTCCTACAAACCACCACTGGTAAATAACTTGTCTTTCATAAGGAGATTCGTGTCAGAGGGCAAGGGACACCTGCAATAATTATTTCTTTTTTAAACCCCTTTGGTTATCCCCAGTTAGAGCTACCGCTGTCTGCATCACACGTGAAGGTTGACCTTGGATGAAGGTTTTCCTTGGTTTCCTTGACTTTGCTTTAAGGTTTTCCACACAATTTTTACCAATTCGTTTTGGAGTGTAGGAAACGGGAAAAAGTCAGGCATTTCAAGGTCTGTGATGGAGAATATATTTTTTGTGTAACTTTGGATAATAAAACTCTTCCCATTTACATGGAAGCAGAGAATCTCTGCCCCCTTCCTTGCTTTAGCTATAAACCCAAGTCTTTGATTTGAAACCATTTGCTTCGAAAATCTTTTTGTACATTTTATTATAAATTAGAAAAACAAAGTGTGCACATGCAAAGTTATATCTTTATATTGCATGCATAAAACAAAACACTTTGGGAGAATTTCTTTGCCGTTTCATGTAGATTTTTTTTCAAATTATCCACCAGAGTTTAGCTCATGAAATCATAGCACATATGCAGAAATATAGGGGATAGATTAAAAGAAATCTATATATTCTCTATTAAATTTTACATGTTTTATATTATTTGTATAAAACATTGCTGGCTGGCACAACTATTAAAGTACAGAGGATTTTTTCCTCTGATGTAGACATGAGTGTCTGTGTGTACAGACAGACACTGAAAAATCCTACCACATTTTAATGTGTGCAACTCTAATAAATGTAGAGGGAGCAGGACTTGGAGGGAGGGATCACATTTTTCATTATCTATCACGTTTGCAACAAGCCCCATCCAATGGGACACAAACATCCAGGCGTTATCACAAAAACACATCATTTAATAATATAAAAAAGTGTACGTCAAAATGGCAAAGAATGCAAATCAATACAAAAGGATAACGAAGCAGGCACAGAAGAGACATGTAATACATTATCTTTAATTTCTTGGGAGTGACGAAATATCTGGTTACACACTAAATCACTCAAAGGAATTCTGCAGGAATAAACTTATTTGGGATGCAGTAGTCAAAGCTTCTTGATCTCTCTGATGCAATAAAAAGCTTAAAGTGCCTAAAATCTGTGTATCCAGGTATTTGTTGTGTGCTCCAGTTGGTAGAGAACTGCTTGAAACCCATTAAAGGCTTTATCCTTATAGATATGGGTATTAATAATATAATTTGTTTTGTATCTATGCACCATAAATTAGGATCATGCTTTTATGTTTGTTACTTGGTAAAGAAAGGATTAGGGAAAAAAAATGGCCCTGTAAAAGAGAGCACCCACTTTTTGCAAAACTGAGGCATTTTTGCAAATTTTTACCCTTTTTTTCTTCACCAGGCTGAGCAGGGTCAGTGTTCCTCTCTCCCAGACTGCACCCACCTGTCTGAGGGATTCTCTCTGTGCCTTTTACATCTGATCCACAGCTCCAGCCCCAAATGCGTGACAGGTGATGGATGCTCCTGTGTTTTGGGGGGACCATAATGGGCACTGGTACTGAAGCAACTGATCTGGACAGACAAGGTGGTGATGGGATTAACTCAAATGGCAATTCAGGCCCAGTTTAATCAAATGCTGCTTGGCTGTGCTTTAAACCAAGCATTTGGTCTGGTTTTAGAACCTTCACCAACCCAGGGAGACCCTTTGGCTTCCCCTGCCCTGATCCCCACCCAGGCATCCTCCAGCTCCAGAGATTTCTCTTCTTCCCACTGCCACAACACAGGCTGCTCCAGGGACGTCTCACACAAATCACAGCACACTGGCAAACTGAGCAATCCTGTATGGAATCATGGAATCACAGAATCATTAGGGTTGGGAAAACCCTCTAAGATCGAGTCCAACAGTTTACACAGCACAGCCAAACCCACCACTAGGCTGTGTCCCCTAAGCTCCACCTCTCCACATTTTTTGACATTCAGATTTTCACTTATTCCATTTAGTTCCAACTGTATGGGTGCTGCTGGTGGTGCAATAATAATTTCAAAACAAACAAACAAAAAATCCACCCCCACAAAGCAAACAGCAAACCAAAAGCTCAGTCCAACTCAACCCAGTACAGAAAACATCTCTGCTGAAGAAAAAAAACTGGGGATTTGTGCAGCATCCAGAAAAGGTAGTGTGAGGCTAAGGGGAGGGCATGAGGCAGAAGGAGAATTCACTTACTTTAAAAGAGAATTTATTAGCCCAGTCTTGCCCCTGTGGCCTCTGAGAGACTCAATAACGAGCTTGTCTCCCTGTGCCTCACCCGGCTCTTCCACCTAGGAAAGGCAGGCGGATACCTCCACTGCTCATCCGTAATCTGCATTCCCCTGGGAGGGATGCTCAGCCCACAGGAGGACACGAAGGCCAGAGCAGAATTTCTACTTTTTTCACTAATATTCATTCTCAATTTTCTTATCTGAGATTCTTCATTCCATCTCGTACTGGGTATTTAAAGTAACAGAACAATGGAAGCTGAGTAATTATACTGAAAGAACAGAGTAAGACAAATTTTGTTGTTCGGATTTTTGTTTTGCTGAATTTTAAATAATCTGTTTTGTCCTAATCTGCTGAACTAGTGTTTGCCTTTATGCCAATATGTTCTTGTATATCTGGAACTCTTGCATAATTTTACATCTTTCCACACTGAGCCTGCCCAAAACCAAGATCACTTCTAACTTAAAGTGCTCCTAAAAATTTGAAGTGCTCTATTAATTTTAAATTGCTCTACATCATGTCTGCTTAGAATCCCAACTGCTTTTTCACGCAAAAAATATTAAACTATAAAACGCACATCTGCAACATAACAGCTACCCAGCTTTTTTTTATTATTATTTTATTTTAAAGATCAGCTTTCTCTCTTTTTCCTTTATCTTTGAAAGGAAAAAAACTCTCTCGGAGAAAAATAATAGAACGACTCATCACACGTTTTATTACGAGCCTCCCTCTATTGAAAACCTTTTAGGTTTGTCACAGGACTAAATATATTTTATGTCTACCAATTGGTAGCACATAGTCCAGCCCATTAACCCGCTGACCTCAATAAATTATGATTTCCTGGCAGGAGCAGTATCCCTGGAAGATTGACACATCCCCAAACACGCTCCGAGGGTTAACAATACTCCCCAGGATTTTTACAAGACGGCTCCTGATCCGAGACTTCTGTCTCAGGCAGCTCTTTCGAAAATGTTCTCAAAGCCTTTGGTGTTTTTTAGAACCCTGACTTTATCCTCAGCAAAGGGATGAAATGGCATCGTTTCCAGCTGAGCCCATCACGTTATCTGTGGAACAACAAAGCCCTGGTGCTCCACTGGCACAGCCTCCCTGCAGGGCACCTTGGCCAACCCAGCCTTGGCCCCTGCTGCGAGGTCACGGAGATGTCCCTCTGCTTCCCTTTGCTCACATCAGCTTTCCACGGAGCAATCCTCTCACCTGACCCTTAGGGGTCTGTGCAATCCAGTCCTGCCTGTCTCCCACCACCTCTGTCTTCTCTTTGATGTTTGTAAATGGATGTTGTTAAAAGGAACTTGTGGAGTGAAAGACAAAGGAACTCTGTTTACTGGGAAGTTAGGGCTGATTCAATATAAAACTGTACTTAACTCAAGGTAGTGGTGGACATCGGTGGCCAGGCTAATTTTTCGGACAGATTTTAAAGCTGAAGGACTCTTATTTCCTGAACTTGCACAGCAACTCCAGCACTAACAAGTGGATTCACTGTCAAAGTCATTTTCTTTGTGCCACTGTATCTGAAGTAGTTTATATTAATCTATCAAAAGGTCACTGCTCCTTTAGTGAGTGACCATAAATACACACAAATACAAAAACCATGCTCTGAGCATGCCACAGATCAAGCTCCTCCAGATCCATATAGATTTGCTACTTTGCCACAAAGATATAAAACCAGCTGAGTGATGGGATGAAGCAATAACCCTTCCCGGCCGTGGTGCTTTATCTTGGGAGTAGCCTGGGAGGTGCTGGTTTACACACAGTCCATCACAAGAAGCTGCTCCTGGGATATTTTCCAAGTCACAGGTTCACACAAACTTTCTTGACTTTAAATTAAATTCAATTGAATTTAATTAAATTTAAATTCACACAAACTTTCTTGACTGGATCTCTATGTGCGCTCTGCTCTTCAGAGGATCTCTGCTACTGGAGCAGCTGGGCTCCTGCTGGGGATGTGGATTTTTGTTGGAAGGGGCAGCTCATCTGTCATCCAAGATTAGGAGGTACATTCCCAGCTAACCAAGGAGTCACCTGCCTGCCTTGACCAAATTCCAGTTTCTTTTCTGAAGTAATCCCAACTGCATCCACACAAATCTCTGTAGGAGAGCGAGATCAGTTACTGACACAAACAAGGCTCCCACCTGGAAAAGGGATGTGAGTCTTTCTTTGGTAATATCTTTTATCCATTTAAAGAGCTTTCTTTTTGCATTATCACAATGTATTGAATGTATTATTGAATTATTTATTATTTATTATTTATTTATTATTTATTATTTATTATTTATTATTTATTATTTATTTATTATTTATTATTGTATTATTTATTATTTATTATTGTATTATTGATCCCTGTACTACTTGTGAATCCATACAAATTCTCAGTGGGGCTGTGGCTCCTGAAGATTTCTTTGATGCTCATTTTTCCTGGGGGACAGCACTATCAGGTGAAAATTTTGGTTCCATTTGGTTTGGCAGTCCATAACCTGACACAGGTATCTAAGGCTACTTAAATGTTTGTTTGCTCTGCTTAAAAGACAGTTTCTCTGGCAAAGGCATTGATGTCTTTGTCTCAAATGAGATTAGAATTCATTATTGACCACATCACAACTTCCCATCAAGGTAGAGGCAGCAGCTTGGGAAAGGAATGTAACATCTCATGAAAAGGAGAGGGACTGGATGAGCTTTAAGGTCCCTTCCAGCCCAAACCCTTCTGGGGTTCTGTGATGATTCTATGAAACAGGAATTAGACCAGAAACACTGCAACAAATCTACAGCAACAAAACTGGAGGGTGATTTCAGCCATCCCTGCTGCCCACAAAGGTGGAGCTCCCTCCTGCAGCCCTGAGCTGCCTTTCTGCAGGACAATATCTGCTCCTGCCTGGAAGAGTGACTGAAACATCCTGTGTAACTTTAGTTATAACTTACAACCATGTTCAATATTTCTTCTTCCTTACCTCTCGGGGAAGTTGTATTTTGGGAATATTATGGGAAAGCAGTGGGACATACCTGTGAATCCACCTTAGATATAAAATCTCCATCACTACTGAAGTTTTTCCACTCTGAAGCTCTGTATCAGGAAACACTGTACCCACATTTCCCCTTTACCTGACTGCAAGATATTTAAAATAAAGCGGCTACAGCTGCCATAACAAACCATCCATCTCTATCCCATCCCCTGGGTCAGCTTTCTGCCACTTGAATGTTCTCAGAGTCCAAGTTTCCTGGAGAAGCCTTTGGTTCAATAAAATATTTGCTGGATGCAAAACCTGTGGTTATACTGGGTTTTGTTAAGCAGTTTCCTAATAAAGGGCAATGCATGTTGAGCCTTCATAGTAACTCAGATGTGACACAAATAATACAGCAGATAATTACAATGCCCTTTCGCTCACCTCAAATTTAAACAAAGGTTAAGCTGCCCTTTAGAAAAGTAAATATTTTCTGTAGTCAAATAAGTGTAGACACCTTTAGAAACAAGGATATATTGCCAAACTAAACTGAATGGAAAATGGTTACAATAGAATAAATTCAAAATATAAAGGATGCAGAGCTGCTCAGCAGAAGCAGCAGCCAGACATCCTGGCATCATGGACGGTCCCTTACCTTACAAAATTCCCAGGATGGTCTCCATATGTTTTCCAAAAACTGTTGCTTGAAATTTCTGTCTGGTCACAGCAGATAGGAGAGAGAAATATTAAAAATAAGAAAGTGCATAATCTCCTCACCTCCTTAAGTCTAGTAAACAATTTATATCAAATTTCATACAACAGAACAAATCCATGGACCCTTAAGTAATTAAGAAACAGACACTGAGGCTTAAAAAATAAACTTCAGGGGAAATCTCCCATAGTGGCCAGGAAATGGCTCATAGGTTTTATTTAGTTCTCATAGCCCAAGGTTTAGCTGTGAGGGAGATAAGAGCCAGGTGTGTTTTGCACATCTAATTTGTTTAGTCTGAAGCTCATTCAAACAGCACTTTTCAACTCCAAGTCTGCACCCGACTTCTAAAATCTCAGTCTGGGATGAATGGGTGTCAGATATAGTCAGGGGCCCTAAATGAGAAAGATCACCTTTTGCGGGGAGGAAATTGTCAATTATTTCTGGTGTGCCTGGTTTTGGGGGCTGGAGGGTGGTCAGGCATCCTTCTGTTGGCTGTGTTAAGATGGAATCATTGACTCACTAAGGTTGGAAAAGACCTCCAGGACCATCGAGTCCAACCTTTGGCTGTTCATCACCACTTGCACTAAACCAAAAATCCCCTCTCTACTCACGTTTTGGACACTTTCAGAGATGCTGACTCCAGCAGATGCTCCAGACGACCAGCAAAAAGTCCAAGTTGTCCAATGAATTCTCTCATACTAAAGGCAAAACCACACAGAAGGTCACTTCCAGGGATTGAGGCCCAAATAGCCTCTCTGCTGAACTGCCCAATGAAAAGCTGATAAATGCCCAAATATGTCTGATTTTCTACTTTGAGACGAGCAAGCCTTGAGTCCCCTGTGGATGGGGGAGGCAGCTGTGTGTGTGTGGGAAGCTGGGAGGAGATTCATCCTCCAGGGATGCATGGGATGAGGCTCCAGGGCTGCAGATCTGCAGCCAGACTTCACATTGGCAGGGCTAGGTAGAGGCTCTGTAAAGCTGACAGAGATTTTCAAAACTTTGGTTCTTAATATTTTGACCTTCAACCACCTCTGGCAATAAAGAAATTGCAAGATGTTTGAAAGAATCACTTTATCCATGAAAAAGAAAGGGTTCATTTGTGACAGTAACGTTCACAATGCTCCAAGACAGGGCAAACCAGAAGAAAACATGTAAAATATCCATCATTACCATTCCACTGTTGACTAACCTGACTTCCAGGCTCTGCCTGAGTCTCCCAATCCTGTTGGGTGTAAGTCACATCCAACTTCAACTCTACGTGCATTTTGATGAGTATTAATCGTGCCCTTCTCTGTTTGATCCACTATAAAAAAATAGTCGATGAATTTACACCCTGTTACTTATTCATGAACAAGTTGTGCCCCTGAATTTTAACATGCTATGCCTTAAACCATCAGCTGTATATCTGCTTTATGTGATGCTCCTACATAAGCTGGCAGTCCATCAATTTAGTGTCCATACATTTCTTTGAGAGCTACATTATAATTAGAGCTTAGGTTAATACTATTCCGTAACCATAAAACAGACGTAAAATAATTATAACTCATTTAGTGAAATTAGAAAAAGAGCAATTATTAGACTCCCATTGTGAGGCTTTGCTGTGAGGGACAGACAATCTATCTGCAAGATGTACTTTAAGAACACCATTTTGAAAGAAATAAAGTAGATAAATTACTGTTTTGTTTGGGTTTCAGAAAACTTGGACCCATAAATACAAGTTCAACAAACATAAAGGATGTGTGCAAGGGAAGTGAAAGTTCTACTGCAAGAAGAGAGATTAAAGTATTTAGATGAAGCTTTCCTGACAATGCCTCTCAGGATGTTGGGAAGTTTGAGTTGTTAAGATTTGCAAGGCATTAAATACTGAAGGGATGTGGACAAAGGCCTATAAACTTCCAGCTAAACATGAGGATGTGCACGGTTGGAGCAGGAGGGAGTGGAATCACTGATGCTGACGTGAGCCTCAGCACACTGGGAGTGCAGCATTTCACAGAATCCCAAAATGGGTTGGGTTGCAAAGGAACTTAAAGCCCACCTCATTCCTGCTATGGGCAGGGACAACTTCCTTTAAACCAGGCTTCTCCAAGCCCCATCCAAAGTGGCCTTGGACACTTCCAGGGATTTCTGACAGCTTTAATTAAGTTTTTATATATCAGAATTTCTCATTCTCCAAGCTCCTGGTATGCTGAGATATCCATTTATATGGGAAGAAATCACTTTCTGCTGGGAACAGCCCTTTCAGGCTGAAATAGGGCTTAGGCCTCTATTGAGCCAACAATTTGCCCACTTTGACCTTCTCTGATAGGAGATTAGGATTGTAAAATATCTGATGAATCAGCAACCAAACTGATGCCTTTTCCTGACAGTGTCTTGTCCAGCTGCTGCTCACACAGAGGAAAAATCCCCAATATTGTTAGTTCCAAGCCTTGAAGGACAGAACTTTCTTCAGATAAGTGGGATCTTTGCCCTCCCCGCCAAATGCAGGATCTTTGCATGCCTGAACTGTGACTTAGATCTTTGGTCCTATGGGTTTTTGTTTTTTGTGCACTGCTAGTAATGGAAAATTACATCTTAAACTGGAAAAGAGCAGGTTTAGATTGGATTTTGGGAAGAAATTCTTCCCTGTGAGGGTGGTGAGACCCTGGCAGAAGTTTCCCAGAGAAGCTGTGGCTGCCCCTGGACCCCTGGAAGTGTCCAAGGCCAAGCTGGACAGACCTTGGAACAACAAAGGCAGGGGATGGAACTGGATGAGCATTAAGTTCCCCCCCAACCAAATCATTCCAGGATTGTTATTGATCAACCTATGCCATTTGTAAGGAAGTTTGACTTTGTCCACCTCAAAAGAGCTCTATAAAAGCCAAATGTTCCCTCAAGAACTCCCACGAGAGGAAAAGGAGGATCTGAAAAGAAATCCTGCTCATGCTACTCAGAGCCCAACCCAAAAACCAGAGTGAGACCCAATCACAGGGAAATCAGTGGGTTCATGAAAATGTGTAAAACCCATTGTGGTAGCAGAGCTAAACACAACAGAGCACAGAAAGGCTCCTGCTAGCTGCTAACAGTAAAAACCATCATGAATTAAACACCAAACGGCTTTAAAGTGCCTGTAATTTATTCAAAGCAACTCTACACTGATATTTCTCTTTTCTTTTGGGGTCAGGGCATTTACGATTCATATTTTCAGTCTTATCTCTACAGTCGAGAGAGACAGAAGGAAGTCTCTACTATCAGGCTGATTTCAAAAGCTGGAGGTAAAAACATCAAATGTCACACAATATGGCAAAAATACATCCTACTCTATGAAATTCTTTGTTTCCTTTGCTTAATTTCTCTGGAATGCTTTTGAACTTTCAAAGAATCCTATAAATTCCTCCCTGCTTAATTTACAGCAACATTAGAAATCAATCAGAATTAAAATTGAGCTATTTTTTTTAACAGAAAGAAAAAGGGGGAAAGCACATACAAAACATTTTTTTAAATGCACGTGTTATTGCATTATTTCTACGTCCAAGTAAAACCTTGTTTATTGGTTTGTGTTGTAACATAATTTCTCGTTAAATGAACCCTTGGAAACAGAAGTGTGGTGAGAGAAATTTGACACTCCCAACATTTGTAAAAGTGGAGAGGGTTGTGCTGGGCTTCCTGCTTAAATAGTGGGAATGTGCTGCTGGAACTGTAGGAATGGGGGAACGACCCCACTTCATCACTAATTTTACTTTCCAAGTGACTGGAAAATTCTCCAAAGCTTCCTGTTAAACAACACAAAAGACAAGTTCAGAGACCTGGTACCTCTGACAGTTGTGAAAGACAGGAAAAAAAATGAATGACATTCTCCAGAGGATATTTTTCTGTCACTTAAGCAGTTTACATATTTCTCTATTTTTACCGTATTTTTCTTCTTCTGATCACCAGGGATCGTATGTGAGTTTAGGGTCATTAGGGCTCTGTCTAGTGCCAGACAGATTCTGCTGCAGTCAGATTTTTATGATGACAGCATGAAATTTTTGGAATGCACTGGTGAGTTGTGGGACTATTGTTAGACTGTCATTAAAAAGAAAAAAAATAAATATATCTTTGCTTTCTTGTACTACGTGCAAGGCTTTGGCTTTAAATTTTGCAAAATACAGATGATTTCTTAGAAAAGATGGAAAAAGTAGCAAGTGAGTTTAATAATTAGTATCCAAAAATATATTGAACTGATTATTCCATCCAGAGTGAGAGAGTATAATTTTTTTTTTTCCGGGTTAAGGGAACAATAGTTGGGAAAACAAAAAATAAACAAAACAAAACAAAAAAAGCCAATGAAGAATTTGACATTTTTATTTAATTATTTCTTTCCTTCTGTCTCCTTTCTCTTTCTTTTCAGTGTTTCAATCAGTTCTCCCCATCCTTGGGGAACACTGCTTGAACCTGCATTTGTGAGTTATAAGCTCTCTGTACTGTACATAGCAGTTGTTAAGGATCAACTGATTAA
Organism: Monarcha castaneiventris obscurior; assembly: GCA_026261815.1. Taxonomy (NCBI): domain Eukaryota; kingdom Metazoa; phylum Chordata; class Aves; order Passeriformes; family Monarchidae; genus Monarcha; species Monarcha castaneiventris. Next base: position 20,064,336 of record JAMPIT010000467.1, read on the forward strand.
CCATTTTATAGAAGATTTAGAGGACTCATTCCAATTTTTACAACTCCATGTGGTTTTTAAATATTGTAATGTTTTCAACCAATATGTTTTCTGTCTCCCAGCTGTAAAACAATACCTATTGGCTTGGGGGGAGGGAATTTATTTTTATACAATTTTGGTATAATACAATTTTTTTGCACGCTGCTAACAGCATCTTCTGGGAAAGAATAAAAAAAAGGCTCAAAATGAAATATTGTTCTCCTCATTCCTTGCTCATTCACTTGGGCCACTGAAATATTGTGGCCCAATCATTTGTTATCACCCTGAACAACCTAGGAAGGGACACATGATGGGATTCACAAATTCACCTGTTTTGTCAGCTTAGCAAAACCTTTAAATTCTTTCATCTATTTAATATCCTGTGCTTTTTTTTTTTAATTTAGAAACAAAGGGCCCACATAAAACATGTCGAGCTCCAAAGATTTGCCTGTGTGGGCACTTAAAACAGTTTTGTTGGATATGTGGGTTTGTATCAAGACTCTATGGACAAGGCATGGTTCAAATTCTTGCCCCTCTGCAGCTTTTAGTAACAGTATTTTCTCTTGGGGTTTTCTCTTTACTCAAAAAAATTGCAAAACAAAAGGTGAAAACTGATCTAAACAAAATGGTGAGTAAATTTAACACCAAAGTACTGCCTCAGGGTGATGCTCTGGGCACCTCAGCCTTTGTTTTCTAATGGCCCTAAAAGAAAAGTCCTTCCTTCAGGAAGTCCAGATGTGTTTCCCTGTGCATCTAAATTTCTAAGGGTTGGCTTTGAGTCACAAATTTTAGATCTTTACTTCTTCAGTTGATGTCAGGGTAAATATTAAAGCCTTTATCCCATCATGCTCCTGCCATGGCTTCAGCTGAACAAAGAATTTACAGAATTGCCTGTTTATCACCACCACCATCACTGATAATGCTGTAATATTGTGATCATAGTATCACAATATAGCAGCTAATACAATAAGAACGTAATGATTGCAATTATAATTTCAGCTAATGTTATTTAGTGTAATATAACAATGCTCTAACAAGTATAATAACAAAAATAATACTTAAGGTCCTGAGCAAGAACGAACACACTCTTTGGGTTCATGTACAATGTACACTTAAGTGTTGATTTCACAATAAAATCTAAATACTGTCAAAGAGCACCAATTTACCTCACAGGAGCCAACCAGGCAGGACAAATTTAAACTGGTTTATCCTGCACTCTTTGTGAGTTAAGCTAAATTCACATTTACCACAGAGCAGGGACGTGGGCACACACTGCAGAGCCATCAGTTAACACACACTGGAGCTCTAAATTAGGAGGGTTTTTCTACATGGCCTGAGAAACCCTTCTCAATTAACACTGGAGCATCTTCATTTCACTAAAAACACAAATAAGATTAAGACATGGTCAAAGATATGGTCACTAATTAAGACACGGTCAAACAATTGCTCAGATCTGGGATTCTGTGAGATCCCACCCCTCTGACTGGATATTGCTCGGAGTTCTGAGCTATCAGCTGAATTCACCTCTTTCTCTGCTCCTGAGAAGGGAATCCCCTAAGGGACATTCCAAAATTGGGACATTCAGTCAGGATGCAGGAGATCCACATTCAGATCCAAACCAGAACCACGGCAGGTCTTCTGTCATTTTTAGTGTAATTCACTTTGCCTCACACGCTCCATCTGGCACCCAGAAACTCTTCCAGATGAAAACTTTAAAACTGGTATTAAGCAATAATTTAACTCCTGACTAAAAGCCTTTGCACAAATAATCTCCAATAAAACCCACAAAGTTCTCCCTAGGAAGACAATGGGAATTTTACAATTATTGTATTTGTAAGGGAAGAGCTTGGATCTGAAATGTGCTGGCACTTGCACTTCCATGCCTCTCATCTAGAGATTTTTTCTTTCTCCTCTACATTAAATAATGACATTTTCTTCCTAATGTCACATTTCTCCAAGGGGAGCTGGGAGGTTTCCTGCAGGTACCAATCCAGAGGGCACCACAGAGGAAAGAAAGAATATTAAATCACACAGAGCTGCAAATAAAAAGGGCAAGGGCGTCTAAATATGATAGTTTATTAATTACTGTGAATCTTATAGGATCTGTGTAAAACCTTTCACGCCAGGATCTCTTCATTCTTCCTGTGATACTCTGCAACCTCATATTCCCACAGAACTTCTCCCAGCACTCACCATCTTAAATTTCCCATTACAGAAACACAGATTGCACAATCGATGCATTCTTAATTTTTTAGTTGAAACTGTAATGACATTTTTTCATAGAAAAGCACCAAAATCCGCTTTCCTTTGAAAATCTTTTTCTTACAGTATTTTCTTTTTGAAACGAATTTCTTTTGCATCTAATATCCCAAAGAGTTTATGGCACACCAGTTGTGACAGATGTGCTGTTCCTAACATTGTCCCACTGACAGGAATTCCACAATATTTTCATTATTTAACTGCTGCAGGTTTAAAAAAGTTAACACAGGACTCCTGACTGAAAGAAGAACATGAAAACTTCAATTTTAGTCACAGTTTTCTTTATCTGGAAGTCTTGGACTAACCCATATCCTGCCTTACCTTTTAGCTGTTTCACATGGATCCCATCTCTTTTTATTGGACTCTTGATGCCCACTGATGTTTTATGCATAATGATGCTCAAGTTTAATTGAGCTGTAAGCTTCAGTTTAATTATGAGCCTTCATGATACCTTCAGCACTTTTTCTTCTCTGATTACTGTAACTGGTTCTCTCCAACCCCTTTAAAATCCTTAATCTATTAAACCACTTGTAGACAAGTCATTTTTAGGAGAAAGCCTAATTACTCTATCGCAATTATCTTAATGCATCCTCGGTATTTAGGGAAAAAAAAAATAATAACCTGAGTGAAATGCACTTTGTGGACTATTCCAAACATTCCCATTTAATGATCTGAGTCACACTGCATCTCTCTTGTGCTTTAAATGAATTTATGTGGAGAAAGTGACACTCCAAGTCCTCATCTCTTTGGTTAAATTTCTGATCATTAAATTTCCCACAGATTTTAGAGATGTGACCCTCAGCCTCAGTGGGAAATTCTCTTCTTTCAATGCATGAAATTCTCATTCTTTCAGTTTTAGAGCCAAAACAAAGAGGTAAAAATTTTTTTTAAAAAATCATTTACATGTGCCTTAGATTTATTTTCAAAAACCCAACCATGAACTTTTCAATAGGTCAGCTTTGCCAAAAATCTGATGGGTTTTATGGAAGTGAAATTATGGAAATTAAAATTATCTGTTTGAAAAAGGTAATATTTGTACTCATACTTACAGCTTTTATAGAACCAGATTATCTCAAAATAATGAGATTTGATCCAGTCAGTTCTCTAAAGTATAAATTATTTCTATAATTTCTATATTTATAATTTCATCTATTACATGCACAGCCCCTTTCTACTTCTTAATAATTAGTACTGATATAAAATACCTTTCCTCACAGTTTTGAGCAGGATCTTGGATGTTTTTTGCGTATCATTCACCATGAAATGCTAATTTATAAGAAATGTGTATACTTTTTAAGGCAATATTCAGTCACTTTTGAATACTCTAAAAAAATTTAACATTTTACAGTGGACTGCTAACCAAAAAAAAAAAAAAAAAAAAGAAAGAAAGGAAGGAAAAGAAAGGTGAAATAAATAGAAAGCACTATCACCTGAGTCCTTTTGGATCCAAACCCTGAGGACTGTTCCTGTCCCTGAGATTTCTGCTTAGCTGAAATAGTTTAAAATTTTTCCAGAGAGTTTGAAAATTAGTCTCAAAAGTAGCCAACACATATCATTCAAAAACTCAAAGAAGAAATGTGCGACCTTAGAATTTTTTGGCAATTTTTTTATAACTCCTTTTAAAAGTTTAGTACATTTTATAGCTATAAATTAAATGATATATTGACTACAAATATAAATATATTAACTATATAACTAGTAATTAAATCCTAAAACAGAACTCACACTAAGAAAACAAAACACAGCCTAAAAAATGTATGAGAGAGAGGAGGGAGCTGTACATTGTTTTTGTTCAGTCAGAGCTGAAAACCAAATAAAATCTAAGCTCTCTATATTTCAATGCCTTAATATTGTTTGTGTTAATAATGCTCTGTGATTTACATTGGCATATGCATTGTGAGCATGGAAAAATACAAATAAATTCATTTTATAAATGAGGAGGGCAAGGTTCAGCATTAATGCTGACTTGTCTCTCTCCAGCTCCAATTTCCTCACTTCTCCTTGTACAAGCAATGTCACACAAGTTGCATGTCTGGAATAGGACTTTATTTAGGATATTCCTTCCCTCTTCAGGATTCGTCACTTGTTCCCTAATTTACAGACTTGTTTTCTGCAACAGGGATCTTGATGGGGTTTTTTTCCTCATTTCTTCACTTGATGACCATATAATTAATCTGCCTGTTTGGTTAAATTCCTGAATTTGGGATCAAATAAATTTCTTGCATATAAATGAGCATATCAAGTACAAGGAACATATCAATTCCAAATCAGTGATTTGTCTTCTTGCATTACAGGCTACTTTCTCCAAAGGCATCACTTTACATTATGCACTTCACCAAGTGCAAGACTGAGCTTGCAGTTCTCGGGATTGCTGAAATGTCCTGCTCTCCCTCCCCAAACATAGGATCTGCTGAAACAATCCTTATGGAAGACAACTGTGGTTGCCTAAGGAAATGCAGAATACAGAAGTTTGCAGCTTATCAGCAAGTCCTGATTATGGTTTGTACTTTATTGTAGAAAAGGGCTGAGGCATTTCCTTGTCTCTTTCTGCTTCTGTTTTCTTTTTCATTTTTCCCCTTTTTTCTCTTTCTTTTTTTCTTAATTTTTCTCCATTTTCTTTTCCAGTTAAGATTTCTGCAACTTCAACATTGCCACTCAAACTACTGGCCAAATGTCTCCAGAGACTATTCACATGTTCATATGAAACATTTTAAATCTATAAACCTCTTCTTGACCAGCCATCTCATTTTATATCGGGAGGAGAGAGAGAGAGAGAGAAACTCCCATCTACAGAATAAATGCTCCACGTTTTCCTCAATTCCTTCAAAGCAGGTTTTCCATAATACATTTATAGTGTTGGTGCTGTAACATAATTTTTTAGGCAGGAGTTTCCTTCCAGGTCCATATCACAGACCACTAAATCTTGTGATGGGGCAACGCCGAGTGAGCCCAGACCACGAGCAGAGCGAACAACGCCGGGCTGACAAATTCTCAAAAGCAGGAGCACTTTTCTGCCAAAAAACCACTCGCAGCTGCCTCCTCATTTCCTGGGGAAGTCAAGGTGTTCCCCTGGACCTACTTTCCAGCGCTGTGATTATGCAAGCGTTGTGGTGCTGCTCTGTAATGTATGCAGATCAATTCAGCCTCGTTAGCATCACCCCGGCCTCATTCCTGCAGTCTGGTGCCAGCCTCATCTGCGAGGGTGGGCAGCTCTGGGCTGCTGGATGTGCCAGCAGCCACAGCTGCTCTCACTCTGCTCGTCCCCCTCCAGCAGGGCACTCCTTCTCCAGGCCTGGTGCTGCTGATGCCTTCTCCAGCCACCTAGAAACAGAGACTAGACAAGAGTAAGGGAATAAAGGTCGGTGTTTATTTGAAGGCCTTCAAGGCACACCCTGGGGGAGCCAGAGGCTGCCTCCAAAAAATGGACCCCAAGATGGACCCCAGGTCACGAGTTCTTCACACCTATATAGGTTTGGTTCATTTGCATATTAGGGTTAATTCTCCAATTAAAGCCCCAGTTTAATGATGGAATTCCCCTCAGCTTGCTCCCCCTTAGAGGCTTTGGGTTACACATTTTGGGCCTAGAAGAGCCTGGCTGTCCTTGAAGGCAAAGCCTGGAGAGGCTTTGTTGTGTCTGCCCAGCACAAGAGAGCAGAAATTACAGGCTACAAAGAACTTCAGAGTGACACTCTAAGCAGTACAGAAATGGAAAAATATAAAAGTTAAAACCTAAGGCATCACTGCTCTTGGGGTGTCCACACCAGCACCTTCCCAATGCCAGCCCCACAGGGACAGCAGGACATCGGCTGCTGCCTTTCCCTCTACGCCCTCCTTGCTCCTTCCCCAAGCATTCACCTCACTGGCATCACACTACTCCTGGTTAATAAACTTTCCCCCCCCAAATTTCCACCTTTATTGCTCTCCCCATACTCCAAAATCCACCCTGGAGCTGCCAACGGAATCTGCACTCTGCAACCATCCTGGTTTTTGGTACTTCGAGCACCAGCTCAGACACACAAAGAGCTGCAGTCTGAATATTGCAACTTCCAGCGCACAAAAAACGCAGTGTTCAGGCACTGAGATGATAGCTGAACTCAAATTAAACACTTTTATGCTGCCAAAACCTTCTCTTGCCTTTTTGTCTGGCCCTTGTACAGTTTGTTCACATCCATCATTATTCCATCTTGAGAAGAATCAGGCAGGAAAATGTGTCCTCTTCTGTCCCTCTGTTTACCACTTTGAGGTCACAAACATGGGAAAGGTTTGAAAAAGGTGTTACTAAAATTTTTTGAAGATTTGTTCTCGCAGGAAGTGACTTACTGAACTTAATCCTTCTTAGTTATCTCCTGCAAAGGTTAAACTGTGCCTCAACCAGAAGAAAAATTGAAAGTTCAGTCACTATTAGAGGAATGGTATAAATTGCTGCAAACACTGGTAAATTGAAATACACTCAAATCCAGAGCAGAAACACAACAGAGTTCTCTCATAACTAATCCCAGGAAAAATTCATATGCATCACCTTCACTTCAGGACTTTAAATCACATTTAACGCTATTTTTCTAAGAGGTTATGCTTCAGGTCAGTGGAAGGTGGTGCATGATATAGAAATGGCTGAGACCTGCAACTTGAAGCTACAGAAAAACAGCCTGGAGTTTTGCAAAAGTTGATTGTGCTCTTACAGATATCATATCCTCTGCATATGAAAATACCTTACTCTTCAAAGCTATATTAAAATTCACACCACCAGTGCAAGGGGTGGTTGATACACCTGGAATGTGATACTCTTATATCTCCAGTAATATTTGGCCAAAAACATGGGGTTCAACTCAGAGCATTAATCTGAATGAGTGATTTCATCTATCAGTAGTTCATAATTCTGATGGAATGTGAGTCGTTTATCTAAAACCTGTTGGAAAAAAAAGATCAATAACTGGTTCATTGTATGAAATTGGTTCATTGCTGAAAATCGAGCCAACATTTACCAGAAATTGTTTTCCTACTGGACAATTCCTGAATCTGGTGACACTGGGTCAAACCATCACTGAGCAGAACAGAATTCAACCTGTGAAGATTTCAGCTAAGCTTGACCATTATATTTCCTTCCCAGCTGCAAGAGTTTTGCACACCCACAAATTCATGATTTGCAACCCCACAAATTTGGGGATGATTGCAACCACATTTCTCTACCTGCAGCTACAGAATAACCTCAATGTAATTCATCCTCACTGTGTCCCAGAGTAGCTCCTCTGTGGATGTTTCTCATGGCTTGTGTGAAGCACAGATTTTTAAATTTTGTATCAGATCAAAGTACAATTAAAAAATATTTCTCTGCTTCTTTATCAAAACTGTGAAAACTGGTAATTAGGCAAAACCCAAACAATTTGTATTTTTTAGGGGCAGTAGAGGCTGTTACCAACCCCTTTCTAACCCAAAAAAATAAAATGTGTAGCCAAAAGCATTTTATTCAAGACTAGATTTTCCTGAGCAATACACACTTCATAATTTCCCAGGAAAATATTTACTTAAAAACTCACAGGGAAAATATATTTCATGGGGAAAAGGCTGCTGAATTTAAGTAGCATGGCAAAATACCATGTTTTGACTGGCATTCTACAGTTATTTTTTCATAACTTTTAATAATGTGTTTCACTTCTGGTTTATTCAATAAACAGCTCAATCACTTGATACTGAAATCACTCTCAAAATTTATTTCCTTCTATCAGGCATACGAACCAGTTTGTTATTTATAGGATGAATGTTATTATTGTAGGGTTTTCCATGGATGTTGACTGCCCACTACTGACTGATTGCCTGACCTGGGGAAAAACAAGATTATTGTGACTTATTTTAAGAGAGTTTACCAAGAAATTAACAGACTTTATAGAGAAAAAGTGAGAAAACAAATCTAAATTAGTGGATTTCACTTGAGAACTCCTTTCAGCCTGTTTGATGGGGTTTGAGGGGGGTTGGTTTGCTTTGGTGTTTTTCAGAAGGGGTCAGAAGTACATAAAAAAGACTAAATTTGATTATTTCTTTCTGCCCATGTCTATGAGTGCCCTCTGACCAAGGATCCCTGGAGATCAGTGTCTGACCTGCAGCCCAGGATCTTTCAACACTCCCAAATTCTCTCGGTCCAAGCCAATGACAGAAACTCCTCCTGCTGCCTCACTGCCCAGGAGATGCTGGTCAGGATCTCCTCAGTGTAAATCTTCTGCCTCAGCAGGAAAAATTCCCTTTCAGAGATCCTTCACTGGAGGATGCACCCAGCTGCTACCAGGAGCTTTCCCTGGAAATAACTCACATCATGTAACAGCTCCAAACCCTCATTTCAGCTCCAGGAGCCAGAGGCAAAAGAAAAGCAGAAGTTTGGTTTGTTTTTTTCCAGGGAAAATCAGGACACATCTCTGACATTGAGATATTTCCCTGACATTCCAGAGAAATCCAAAAACTGTCATGTTTCCACTCGGAGTAAGAGCTCTGTCTTTGCGTAATTCCTCTTGGATTGGAGGGGTTATTTCAGATCCCTCATTTTATTTTTAGGACCTGTAAAGTTACATATGTCATAAGCTATAATCACTCGGAGTGTACTTACAGTAAATTCATGCCAAAGGATGGATGCAATAAGGGAAACTGATCCCACAGAACCTGGGGAAAGAAGAAAGAAATTACAAGAAAATTAAACAACAACGCTGTTAGAGAGAGAAAAATAAATTACAAAAGCCTTGTAGAATTATATTATCTTTCCTTCTGGAAATATCTCTGCTCGTGTCTAATTTTCTTCATAATAGTTTTGTATTGGTAGATTTCAATCATTTGTTAACACCCTGGTGCAATCAAATCCTTTTTTCCCCCTCTGTTGTTCTGTGCTGAGAAATTCCAGTTCCTAGGAAATTTCTTCTGCTAGCAGCTAAATTTCAACAGTGCTAAATTTAATCTCCTATAAACTGGCTCAGCGTGGTCTACTTATTCCTGTATCTTTGAAATTTGAACTGGTGATGTTTTCAAACTTTGTGTGAAAAAACAAAATAAATAGAATTTTTTGGTTTTGGAAAGATCATTCATGAAAACATTGCATAGAAGAAGCTTTAAGTCTGATCTTCGATAATCTCCTCTAATTTTCTTCCAGCCTGTCTGTCCTCCTTTTATTGCATTCCAATTTGCATTTGCTACAGCTGCAAATATACTATAATATAGCTATACCATAATTCTCCCAATTTTTCTGCTGATTTTTAAATGATACAACCCCAAATTATTCAAGTTGTAAATATTAGAGTTGACCTTAGAAGTTTCAGTTCCTGGAAAACACAACTGTTAGACCACAAAGTCCAGATTATAAATTTTATATACAGTAAATAAACTAAATAGATACAAGCAAATGTACGAATTCTTGCCCAATTAACATCTGAGTTAATGCAATCAGAGTTTTTTGAAGAGGTTACTCAATTCCCAGGGGAAAATATTCAAATTTCTTTGGGCCAAGCTCCAAAAAGTACAGAACAACAGTGAACTTTGTGTTAGAAACACTTCATGTGTCAACTGTACAATTCTTTTGCAGTCTGAGTGATGCAGTTTTTACTTAGGAAATGTAAAAACACTTCTGATCTCCAAAGCTGAGCCACACTTTATTCCCATCCATGGATAGACACTGTTGGAACGTGTCATTAAAAATTCTTAAAATCACTACAGTTCATCGCTGGACTCTGTGCCACCAGTTTACTCTGGAACTCTAAAAATATACATAAATCTATCATATACAAGGATTCTTTTTATCATTGTTTTAATTCTGTTCTACAGATCACTGTTATAGAAGCAGACTGCTACTGATGAGGTTGCAACTGCTGAGGAAGAATTCCAGATAAAGATCTGGAATATTTCCCTTTTCACTGAGAAAAGGATGAAGCCTCTTTCCACCAGTGCCATTGCAGTTGCAGGTGTTCACAACACATTGACTCATAAAATAAACTTTTGGTATTAGAGAGCAGGTGATTTTTTACAAAATGAAAAAATTGACATTTTCTGCTTTGGAAAATGACAGTTTCTGACACTGATGGAAATCTTCCAACCTTTTCTCATGCAAACAGGCAAAGCATCCCGGAGAAAAAAAATTATTCCCATTTGGGCAAGTTTGTCTTGTTAGTTCCAATTGCAGAGAGAAGCACGATGCCTAATCTTTGGCTGTGCATGAGCATCATAAACTGCCTGAGGGACTGGCAGGAAGGGACAGAAAAAACAACAGCTACAGCCATTTTCACATCAGAACACAGCTGGAAGGAGAGATAATAATGATACCCTCCTTATGCATAACATTCCTGTGTCTGGAGCACTTGGGAAAGATTTTATTCTTCTCTGGAGAGTGACTGCCCACAAATCAAGCCACTGATTATGTTGAGGAGGGGTTGTCTGCTCTTCCAAATTGGACATGTCCCTCTTGCAGGTGAACAATGTGGATAAAGAAAAAGGAAACACAGAACAAGAGGAAATCAAGATTTGGGTCCTGACGCTGAGGGCACCGAACATGAGGGATGTAAAGGGACCTTTTCTCTACTCCTCTGTAATTAATGATTTCTCTCTGATGACTGAGCAGTGAAATTGGCTGAATCCTGCTCTGACACAGGGCACATCCAGTATCCCAAACCCAACAGGCCCATGTCTTGCAGGATGTCAAAAGTCTTTATCAATAACATAGAGCTGTTCCATTCCTTATTAAAATTAAATTTTAATTAAAAGCACACCCAGTCTGTCAACGCTAGCAGTTAGTTTTTCAAATTGAAACCAAGAAATTTCAAGGTAGAACAATAAAATATTGTTATCACTCGGGCAACTCCTGTGGACCTCAGCAGAAAGTGCTGAATCCGTACCCAAAACACTTCAGGAAACACTTTGGGATTGTGGAACCAGGAAAGCCACAAATCATATTTATCCCAGATTAATCCACTCCAGGGGTCCACCAAGTCCAGGACCTCCACTCCCACCATACTGCACCATGTTTTCATAGCCCAGGGTAGGAGAAAGGGAGTTCAGACCCACTCAGGGATGCTGTTATTTCTGGAAATAAAAGTTCACCCAAAATTTCTTGCAGGTGAAGTGACCTCGTTGAACAGCACTGACAAGAAACACTGAGGCCCTCACAAAATTGCACTTTTTAGGCAGGATGGAAACTCCCTTAGTCACTAATTACACTAATTACACACCTTGGATGATTGATCCCATTTCAAGTCTCCCAGTAAATATTCTTGTGGCACTTATATTTTTTTCCAACAACTACACCATTCTTCATTAATCATTTGGATGCTTTTGGTATCAACACCAAGATGACTTTGTCGGCCCAAATAGAAACCATTTATGCCCATGCACAGAACTCCCTGTATTTCCCCAATTCACTATTTAATTGTTGGTTGTGCTTCCTCTCAGGCAACTGTTGTTGGTTTTCAGAGCAAAGCTGGGTGCTGCACTTTGCATCGAGTAAACACAAGCCTATCTGCTGGTTCAAAATGCTGGAGATTTATTTTAAAAATTAATTAATTAATTAAAAACCCCACCAAGTTTAACAGTTTAACTTCATTTTTTTTAATAAAACCCAGTTTCTTCTGATCTTCATATGATAATAAACTTTCCCTAATATTTTCCATTGAAGATTAATACACTTCTCTAGAAAGTTATATCTAATTTATGTGACTTTAAGGGTCATGCTTTAATAACAATGATGAAACACGATTATTACTTCCTAATGCTGAAATTACAGTTTTTACATTGTAAATTTTTCCTGCTATGCGCCCTGTGGCACTAACATTTTTATCACTCCATGTGTTTCTAGTTTTAAAACCTTTACCCCTGCTGTTTGAAAAATATTTCTCATTTTCGTCCCCTATGGAGTACAGAAATCCCTAAAGGCAAACCATTAGTGATCTTTCTGCCTTTTCCCAAACACTTATTATGATCACCAGTGTTGCTTCCACTGCCTCATTGGCTTTTGGTAAAGTATGCAAATGAGATGTTCAAAATACACACTTTTTGCAACTGTGCAAGTTCATACTGATTTATAAAATGGGAAGGCTATTAAAGTGACTGAAAATGTCAGCAAGATTTATGCATGGGTGACAAATTGTATTGGAAATGCTCATTTTTAACGTGCTGGCCTGGGTTCCTTCTCTTTTTTAAAAAGTATTGGATGTGATACACTTGCTTGAAGGCCATTTGCCCCTCCCATCTCCCCATTTGTTTTAAATAGACTCTGACAGTGGCTTTTTGACCAGGAAAATAAACAAAACTCTTCACTTTGATTGTTTTGATCATGGAAAGCAAGAACTGTTTCTCTTCTTGTGTTTATCCAGGAAACTATTTAAGAAAATGCTTTCACCTTTCCTTTGGGATGAAACACTCGTGGCCCAGACAGCTCCTTCCTGGAGAAAATACCATATCCAAATACCATAAAGACCACTAAAAAAAATCAACATGTGCCATCTACAAGTAGAACAGCTGCTAAATTTGCCAAACATGGATAAGGCAGACATGGAATTATAAGAAAACCAGCAAAGAACCCCTACGCTATAATTTTATTATTAAAAAAATGTGTTATAAATCAATGAAAACACTGCAGTGAGTTTCACAATAGCAAGGAAATGATGGAGGAATTTCTGAGGGCTCATTTCAATTTTGGCACTGAAGGCAAAAGGAGCCTTGTCACTGATGCTAAAGAGAAAAGTTTTGGGCCCATAATCACACATCATATTATCAAATATGTACAGTCAGAAATGGAGTAAAGAAAGAAAATCAACAAACTATTGAGTGTCTTGAAACACTCATACATAATCTCAGAGGTATAATGAGAAATACTGCTCTGATACCAACATATTTATAACTTCTGTCAACATGAACAATATTATGTGAGGGTTTAAACACTTTAAAGCATAGCATGAGCTAACAGCACCAATATTAAGGGAGAGAAGCTGTGCTTTTGTGATTATTTTCTTCTGTTCCTGTGCACTTGGTTTGGTGCAAATCCCATTCCTGTGAAAGCTTAAACCAAGGCTTGGGTTTATTCAGCAATCCCAGAGCACTGGGTTTGAGCCACCCAACCTCGAGCTCCAGGTATTTAAGAGCCTCCTGACAACAGACACCAGAGTTCCAACAGCATTTAGAGGCACATAAATGCAAACAGAGCTTTTAATGACCTGTTCCTCACTTGTTTTTGTTTTTAAAGCTGTACAGGAGTGAACATACCCCAAGAGTTCTGTGCTGTGATCATTTGGGTACCCACAGCAACTACAGATGCAGTCTCCCTCTTCCCAAACTCAAAAAGCTTTAAAAGTTATTATACAATCCTTTGTATCGAAAAATTCAATACTGAGAACTTAATTCTACTTTTTATATTCAGATCAGTCAGTACCAGTACCATTATTGCTCTGATTTTCCTAATTAGTTCATTAAGTTGCATAATAATTGGTTTACTGCCACCCACTTTTTATGATGCTAGAACTGTGAAAATAAAATTGATTTAGGGCCTTATTCTGATCTATTATGCTTATTCACTCCCATATCCTGGTGCTTGCTGCAGGTTTTTTTCCCCTTCATCTCTCAAAGTCTGCATATTTTTCCCTGGTTTCACTTAAAATGCAGCCCATATTCCAGTTTTATATAGGTGGGTTTCAGATGTGCATTTGACAAGTATAAACAAATAACCAAAGCATTGCCAATGGAAAACATCTGTCTCTCACCTTAGGAGGTCAAGATAAAACTCAGTGTGTGACATGCAAAGTATGAATTTGAATTTATTTCCATTGTGCTAATGACATATATCAGTGCCTTGACAGAAGTGGCTGGCATGTTATATTAATGGGGCTCTGTCCTAAAAGTGACACTGGAATACCCAGACAAAAGCATGAAATGGATGAGAAGAGAGCAACTCTTTGTTGTTACCTTGAGTCGTGGCACAGTGTGTGAAATCCAGTCCTCCTACTACATAACTAAACAGTTATAAAAATGTCCATTCAATGCAGATGCCTGGTGCAATAGGAGAGAGAATTCAGGCTCGGATTTGGGAAAAAATTAACATGATCCAGCACTGGATTTATAGGGATGACTGGAAGGAAGAACACTCATTTCTTTCTGGTCCATAAAAAAGCCACGGTGTCCTTGTCCTGGGTAGTCACAGCCAGACCAGAGCAGGCACAGGACACTAAAGGATACAGGAAATGTGCTCAGATAAAACTTAAAATTAGTTGTGGACATCAGTATCGGAATGGAATGGGAGAGAAGAGGAAAAGCAGGACTCAACAGGTGAAATAAATTGCTCTTCCCTCATTTCTGTTGCTTTCCCAGAACCAGAAACAGGACAAGGAATGCTTCAGCTCTTCACCCATAGAAACCCAGCATGGGTTGGTTGGAAGGGACCTCAAACCTCTTCTCATTCCACCCCTGCCACTGCCACGGACACCTTCCAGTATCCCAGGTTGCTCCAAACTCCATCCAGCCTGGCCTTGGACACTTCCAGGGATCCAGGGGCAGCCACAGCTTCTCTGGGCACCCTGTGCCAGGGCCTCCCCACCCTCACAGTAAAAAATCCACTGAGTGGAAAACACACAGCAAAAGAGAAAAAATAAAAGGAAAGAAGAAAGAAAAAATTTATGTATTTGCTTATGACTTGAGGTACCTGCAGGTTGGAGACACTCCTGCACACTCCCAACACCAAAGTTTCCAAAAAAACTCCTCCCATCTCCTCCTGTGGAAGAAACTATTGAGTTCCACACATTGCAGCTCCCCGTGGCCCAATCCATCAGCCCAGCCCCAAGCTGCAGTGGCAGGATGAATAAAGCAGAATTGGAAAACAGCTACCAGAAGTTTTCATGAGTTTTTGCTGCTCTTGGCCTGCTTTTTTATTTTTGGCTGTCGACTTTGCAGCTTTTGGAAATGGAATTATTCAGCCACTATGTGAATCTGATTTTCCCTCCAACAGCAGCAAGGAGCTGACCCCTGTGCATGTGCTTCAAGAGTTAAAAGTTTATTGAGATTGCAAACTGTTTAAATGTTATAGGGGATGCAATATGGTGCATTCCACTCCCGTGCTGACCAGATGGCTGCCTTAAACAAGAGCCATCCTTTGTGCCACCACTGCTTCCAAATGAAGCAACACCAGTTTGGAGGTGGCCGAGCCCTCCAGAAATGCCAATTTCCTCCCAGGTTCCAATACACAATCACTGAATTAATTGCCCTGGAGCATCAAGTCCCAAAACTTTTCTGCCAATTTTCTGCTGTCCACCAATCCTCAAAATTTCTCTCAGGCAACAAAACACTCGTTTTATCAGGAATTTTGTTAAAAGCACTCGTGAAGACACAGTTGGCTCATTCTGACAGGAACCAGTTCTTAAAGCATCTCCATGAGGGTGACTATACTTTGAGAATATTTAATTACTTTTAATTGAAAGATGTTTACATTATAAGGAAGAAATCCTTCCCTATGAGGGTGGGGAGGCCCTGGGCCAGGGTGCCCACAGAAGCTGTGGCTGCCCCTGGATCCCTGGAAGTGTCCAAGGCCAGGTTGGATGGGGCTTGGAGCAGCCCGGGATAGTGGAAGGTGTCCCTGCCTGTGGAACTGATGAATTTTAAGGTCCCTTCAAACCCAAACCACGCTGGGATTCAATGAACCACCATCAATCCAAGTTTTATACACTCATGACCAACCTGAAGCACAATTTTTAAGAGAAAGAGATTCATCGACTGGCACTGCACTGAAGAACAAGTTCTGAAACTTCTCTCTATGCTGAGGGATATTCATCTCACTATACAGATACTACTATTTTCCAGAAGAAGGCTATGGAAGCAAGGACCAGTTCTCACCATGCAATATTCCCCTTTCATTACTCCATTTTCCCTATCCTCCCAGAATATGATCTCATTTGATGAACGTTCTGTCCCCATGTAAATATTTTCAAACAGTGCAATAAAAAATTCATTACAAAAGTGATTGCCATGTTTCGGGTAGTTTTGCTAAAAAGAGATGATTTGCACATTTTTTTTCAACTGTACACTTGAAGGGAACTGATGTGAAGTTAGTGCTATAATAAAAATGTAAATAAAATTCATTATAGTTCATAGATTTCCTGATATCATCTTTATTGACTCAATATTGCAGAAATACGTAAAAATAAATATAAAAATTATTTTGAGAATACATCAGAACACCTTATTTTATCATCATAAAATAATAATGGAAAATCCCTTCAGGAAAAAAAAAAAAAGAGATGACATTTACAATACATGGATTTTCTTATGTTTTCCACAAGTTACATAAAATTAAATGTATATAATTAATGTTCCACTGTTTATGAGCAGCACTGCTTTGCTCTTGCTGCATACAAAGTCTCAATGCCAAGATATAAAATAGACCCATTGGAGCCAATTTCCCTGCAGGATCACGACATTTTTTATGGTTTCTTGTAACCGTCTAAATCTCACCACTTGAACAGTGTTTGTCAATGAATCTTTTAGCTTAATTACAAGATGTCGTACGTGCTCCATGACCTGTGTTTGAGGTCAAGGAACATTTATATCTCACTGGAGCAAATGGAGCTGTTAGCACTGAAATGCAGCATTCCGTGGGTTCCGTGCCGGAGCTGACAGACGTCAGAGATCGTTTGGAATTCTCATTGCATATTGTAATTTACTCCTGGGGTGTAAGTCAGAGCTGATAAAGTGCGGCTCAGATGTAGGGATTGAGATTTTTTTGAGTATTTCCTCACATCCATGGGATCACAGAAAAATTTGGGATCATCCTGCCATGACCCGCTGCCCAAGCAGGGCCAGCTCCGGGTTCCAACCCTGTTGCTGAACACTTGATCCACTCATGCCCTGCAAACCTCCAGGGATGGAAATGGCATCTTTGGAAAAAGTCCTGCCCTGTTTGATACCCTCAAGGGGGAAAAGGTTCCTCCTTGAGTGCGGTGTGGAACTCCACCTTTCCCAGTTGTGCTGGTTGTCCCTCATCCTGAGCAAAGGGAGATGGTCACAGCCCTCACCCTCCTGGCCACATCCCTGCTCTGACCTCCCAGGATCATAAAGACAAGGAATTCAATGGTTAAGTTGGAAGGGACATTAAAACTCATCTCTTCCCATGGGCAGGGACACTTTCCACGATCCCAGGGTGCTCCAAGCCCCGTCCAACCTGGTCTTGAACACTCTCAGGGATGGGACAGCCACAGCTTCTCTGGGAACCCTTTGCCAGGGCCTCGCCACCCTCATTATAAAAAATTGGGATGCAGCAAGTTCTGCAAAGATATTGAGAGTTCCCCCCGTGGCCTCCTCAGGTCACTGATAAAGATGTTATCACAAATAAAGCCTCAGAGAACCCTGCATGTTCTATCACTTCTCTCAGACGTTTCTGGGGTTACAACTCAGCCCACCCATTAACTGCTGCCCTCTCTGAGCCTGCTCATCCAACCAGGTTTGGGTGGATTGTTTGGTTTGATTTGTTTCCAGCTCCAGTTGAAGACACACCAACTCCTTCATAGTCCGTGTTTGTTAAATACTGACCCGCACACTAAACTCTGATAGGATAACAGCTTACCAACGTTTAGGAAATTTCAGTGAGAAATTAAAACTTCAGTTTTTCTGTCTTCACAAATAGAATAAGAAGCTTCTACTGCCTGGATAAATTGAAGAGTTTGACAAAGAACATTATAAACTCCAGTTTATACGGGTTACATGAAATGGGAAAAGCGTGGTCTTGTGAGCACCAACTAAGCGCAGGTTTGGAAACTGGGGAACTGAATCCCAGTTCCATTTTTAACATTAATCTGTCACCATGTGATCAGTTGAGAAACTGATCTCTGACCAGGCTCTGAGAACATAATGATGGAATTATTTAGGTTGAAAAGCCCTCCAGGACCATGGAGTCCAAGCTGTGCCCAATTCCCACCTTGTCCCCAAGGAGCACTGAGTGCCATGTCCAAGCATTCCTTGGACACCTTCAGGGCCGGGGACTCCAAACCTCCCTGGGCAGCCCCTTCCAATGCTTAACCTCTCACTCATTAACACAGACTCTGATGGAGAACAAAGTGACATTTCTAGGTAGCCTAGCCATGGCCACCGCCACTATCCATGGTCACATCACTGCTCCACAGTCTCTGCTTCCCCGGACATCACAAAACAAGTCACCAAAAAAAAAAGCCACCACTCTGGGATTGGCAGTGAAGAATCAGAATACTTATTTTCAGAAGAATTATTCCAAATAAGCTCCAAAAGTCAAGAACAACACTCTCCCCCTTGCTAAAACCTCAGTACAGCTGTAACATTTAACTCAGCCCTGTAATCAGCTCTGGGTACTGAGGCTGACACCAAATCCAGGGATAAACATTTTGCTTTTCTACGATGCATAAACAGGCATCTTTCTCTGTGCATTCCTCACTGGATCTCCAAGCCTTTGCCAACTTGATTACACAATTCTTAACTAAATATTTGCCAATTGCAGCTGCGATACTAAGTGGTGCTGCTTGAAAATTCCTTTAGCAAAAAAGAAGAAAAACATCATTACAGCATTTTTATTTTTAGTGGCTTTTCTTTTAATACAAAAAAAAAAAAATTCTTTATTAGATAGCATGTTGTAATGAATAAGAACTTAAAAAATATATATCCACCAATAATTTTATATTTATTGCACTTAATTTAACAAATTATCACACAAACCACATAGGCAGCAGTTTTTCTGTGAAATTATTATACTTAAATGAACTTTTGACAATGTATTAATTACAAGGACATGACCACATTTATTCTGCTGATCCGGTAATTACATGCATTAAAGAAATATTTATTCAGAAACCATGTAGTGTACTTCAAAACAGGCTTTTATTGCCAGGCTACATTTCCTGTATACAAACTGCCTTCTTGCCATTTATGAGCCCTTTTCAAACTTTTACAGAGGGCAGAAAGGGGGCCAGGAATGCTGAGCAAACTCCGGGCTGAAACTTTCTCTGCACATTTAATAGGACCAGGACTCTCCATCAGACACAGACCTCAGGCTGGATGGAGAGGTTGGGGCAAATCTGTACAGATTTGTCCTGTCTGGGCTTCATTCTGCTGATTTTGGGGGGAAAGAGAAGAAATAGGTTCAATAATTTGCATTTGAGCTGGCACAAATTAGTTTTTGTTTTCTAGATATGAAACTCAAGCAACCCAGCCTAGCTGCCATTGTGATCCTAGAAGTGCACAACATTTTCCTGGCTAGATATGAGGATAACCCTGATTATAAAGTGTTCTGCCATCATAACATCCCTGAGCACTCAATATGCACAGGTGAAATGCAAAAGCCAAGTTGATCCCCAGATTTTGTTTGCAGTTTGTGGTGCAGCCTTTGAGTTTCACTCAACATCAAAACCTGTGAATGACTAAAATAAGAAAATTTAAGACTGAACACCAAAGGTCTAATCTCCAAAACTGAACACAATTTTCCTTCTTAGCCAGTGCACATAAGCGCTCAAATTTTCAATTATTTTTTTATTAACTTTTAAAGCCATCCAGTTCTGTTGTATTTGACAGCCAGGGCAAAAATTTGAAATATTCTCACTTGCATCACAATTTTTCCATTATGAAACAGAGAACATCTTCACAAAAGGAATATGTTTGTCTAAATAAAACCAACACATTTCTCTCCTTTACTCTCAATGGATGTTTCATAATGCCAGGAAACATTTATGGAGTCCTCTAGTAATGAGCTGGTCTTGACTGTGAGCAACAGCCAAAGGTTAGAGACACCTGATAAAAATCTCTGCATGTTGAAACAATCTAATTTTGCTCTGCAGTTGTTCTTAATTCTTATTATATAAGCCAGGAAATTTTTTTGGCACGTCACTGCTTTCATTTGTAATGAAAACTTATAACGCAAGTGAAGAAAGGGCAAAATTTGGAATTTTGAATGAACAGCCTTAATTTTCATAACCACCCCAGCCAAAAGAAACAATTTGTCATAAAGGAAGGGATGTAACTCATTGTAAGTGGTGTCTCACTTTGAAAAACACGAAGCAAAGCACCAAGGGAAACAGGCACAGCAACCCAAATATTCTTAAATGGGGGTTTAAGTCCATTCATGGTTTAAATCACTAAATTAATAGGTATGAACCTTTCCTCCCCACATGAAAAGATTTACTCTTGCAAATTGGAAGTGTCCACAGAATGACTGGATGTGACAAGGTGGGGTTCGGTCACTGGTTGGACTCGATGACCTTGGAGGGCTTCTCCAGCCTCAATGATTTGTGATTCTCTGACTAGTTCATGCTACTTTTCCCTAGTTTTTGGCTATTTAGAGTGGCTGCCACGTATCTGGAATGTCTGGTACCTGTGGATGAGGTCAGTCCTTGTTCCTGAGAAGTTTGGAAGAACAACGGAAGAACAACTGCCATGACTGACAAACTGGACACGCTTTTTTTGTCTTAGGAGGAACCAGCAAAGTCAAACAGGCCCATGTTTTGTTTAAGGTCAACAGCAGCCCCTCAGACAGGAAAACAATGTCATGGTGTGATTTCAGACCTTTCCACTGCTATAACAAGCAGCAATTTTGGGTACAGGATAACCACAGCAAGGTGGAAGCTGCTAAAGGTTATGCAAATGCAGGGAATTAGAATTCTATCTCAATGTCATTACATGTGTCTACTTAGATGCACATTTTCTGCTATGTTTAAGTTAAACAAAACACTAAATGACTGTGTAGTATGACATCTCATTAATATGTTTCTATTCACATCTGTGCCTTTAGTATTAAAAAAAGGCTGTTCTAGTGATAAGAGATTAAGTCCTTTAATTAGAAACAAATGACAAATCACTGTTAACCCCATGTGATGCTTTCTAAAACTTCCATCAAATATTCCCCTTAAAACATTATTAAGCACAAGTTCAGCAGATCTACTTCCTAGAAAGTGCTATTTAACAAAACCCAGGCAGGATGTTAATACTGAGGCTGAATTACAGGTTGCCAGAGCATTTCCTGCAAGGAAATTGACAGGGGATCATTTTGTTATGGGGCCACCTCCAGCGTGTTGTGACAACCAGTCATTACACCTCTGAGCACAGCACTCAGCTGTAGGTTTCTACAGGATGCAAATAGCTCCAAATGGGTTCAATTTAGAGACAGCAGATAATGTATCACTCACTTCTTTAAGGTAGAAGCTTTTAATTTTCAAGGAAAAAGAAAGAGGAGTACATTTCAGTCTCTGGGAATAAAGATCCACTTAACAAAGCCCGCCAGAAGAAAAAAATAAATAAATCGAGAGTAGCAATAACTATTATAAAAATAAAAAGCTTAACTTGCTTTTCCCACTTGTCTCGGAAACCCACAGGCTGTGTTAGCCCAGCATCCCTATTTACTTAGGATGCCACACAACTGCTCATTTCAAATCTGTGCTTTGCAACTGGTGACAAATACTAGGGAGTAAGATTTCCTATTTGCATAGCAACCCTTTCATCTTGAGCAGTCCCAACAGATTTTGCCAAGTACCCACACAGAAGATCAAAATGGAGAGCAATAATTACTGACGACAACTAATTCATGGTACAGGCACGGCAAGAGTTGAAAAAATGAGGTTTACCAAAATGACAACAAAATAAGGAGACAGAAAATGCCCAACCTGTTCAAAAATGGCCCTTTTTAGGAATCACAAGAAAGAATTTGCTAGTTCAAAGCACAAAAATGGCCCCAGGTATTGCAAGATTACATATTTTTGCAAGTGCTGACTATGTCGTAAACAAAGACAAAACTCCAGGTATACAACAAGCAACAGGTTCACAAAGGTTTTAGTGACCCTTATGTCCTTGTGTCACCTTGTTCCTGCCTAGAAGCTCCAAACACAGAATTTAAACAGTGCTATAGTTTCTCAAAGTCAACTTCTTTAGGGTAAGATATCTCATATATAAAACATATGTAATAACAGGACAGGCTATTTCATTTAATGTTGATTTTTTTTTTAATGAAATATGGATACCTACAGAAAGACGTGTCAGTGGCAAATAAAAGCCATTTTCCACATCTGTCCATCACAGCCTTTAGCCAGCACTCCATACAACTTTAAGGATTTCTCTCTGTATTGTTTAGGTTTGGTTTGAGTCGGTTTTTTTTCATCCACAACACTGTGATTTAACAAAAATGAAAGTCAACATCTGACCAAGCCAGACAGAAAGTATTTGTGTACTAAAAAGTGGCCCAAGAGGCAAAAATGGATGTTTTTCTGCAATCTTACTGTAAATACATTGTAAAAGGGAGGTACTTGTTAATATATCACCATGTGATGTATTTGAGAGCTGGAAATTTGGTATCGAGTGTATTTTTCTTTGTCTTCAAAGTAAAGGAAGGAGTATGCAAATTGAAAGCCAGAGCAAATTAAAGGTACTTCGTAATTGACATTTTAATTATCTTGTTTGGATATTATTCATTTTATTTATTCTCCTAAATGCAAACAATTCTGGACCACTGTATAAATATTATCTCCACTGGAAGCCGTCAGTACCTCTAATAAAAACGTACACTTGCTTGGCTACCAAATCCAATTAAACTTATTCTAAACATACTGTGCTCATTGTAACAATGTATTTCTGAATAACACACAAAAGACTTTGGAAAGAGGGGACAGTTTAAACCAGGCCAGTGAAAAGACGTAATTAGAGCTGTGTGGGCTTGGCAAAACCAGCTCGACAAACAAGCCCGAGGTTACTTTTGCCAAAGCCCTCCAGGCTCACTGAGGTTTCATTACAGTGAGGAGAGCTTAATTCTGGTAAGTATCAGATATAATAGGATGTAATCAAATATAAAATAACAATAATTTAAAAAAAAAAAAAGACAAATGGGAAAGGAGAAACCCAACCCTCCTCAATGAGAGTTAAAATACAAGCCGTGTATTCACTGGCTGTGTTACAAGCGGGTTCAGCCAGTGCAGGTTTGTTTGGGAAGAAGAAAACCTGAAGATGAATTAGTAGGTTTAACACAAGCAATTTATTTTCTGGAAACTCTTTGTCTGTGTTTGGACTTTGCCCACAAACCCTACAGGGAGCTTTGTATCTCCTGATCACCAGAAACACACTCAGGACTTGCTCACGGGGCAGTCGTAGTTGCTCGGGGTGGTTTCATTTCTGAGGGGGGTGAACTGCTCCAAAAAGGAGCATGTAAACAACTCCTCCAGCTTTGATTACCCTTGGACAAGACACCAGGGAATGTTTTTGAAGGGTTCCAAGGGATTTAGAGCTTCAGAGGGAAGCATGAATCTCTTGGTGCCCTGACACAGCAGAAGAGGACCTTCCTGTCCTCCACCAAGCAGGAACATTCCCACCTGTGTGCAAGCAACAGGTAAAGCCCCATGTCACACACACATCCCTGGCAGACAAATTCTCCATTAAACAAAAGTGAATTTCATTTCTCAGGGAGCTGACTTTTCCCACATCAACTGTTATCCAGAAACAACCAAAATTCTCCAGTTCAATCTGCTAAAATTACTTCCAACCCTTCAGAGGCCGTAGGATATTTTGTTATTAGGGTCATGTCAGAAAGGCACTGTGTGATCACAGTAATCGCTGTGGACAGCCAGAAGAAGATGAAGACAAAGATGAAGAAGAAGAAGAAGAAGAAGAAGAAGAAGAAGAAGAAGAAGAAGAAGAAGAAGAAGAAGAAGAAGAAGAAGAAGAAGAAGAAGAAGAAGAAGAAGAAGATTAAGATATTTTCATCTTCTAAAACATCTGCTAGCAGATCTCCCCAGCTGCTGCTTGAAGAAGACAATAATTAGAACCCTGATGAAGCTCAGGGGTGGCAGAGATTCCTGGGGGGGTTAACGATGCCATTCCAGTCACATCCAGGACACGTGGCTGCCATGTTACACATAGGAAAACCAAGGTTCCATGGAAACGTGGTTCTTCCCATCATACTAAGAAAAAATGCAGCACCCAACATTTTGGTGTTCTCAGATCTCCCTCATTCTCCATCCCAGTAGGAAACACTGCACTTGGGAAAGTGTCATAATTTGGGGGATCCAAGGAAAATTCAAGAAGGTATTTTTGGATTTTTAAGGTTTTTTTTTTTAGATTTTGAATTAGGATTTGCAGTATTCCAGGATTTCTCTTCCCATGCACTGTCCCCTAGGAGCAGGTGGAAAATTGAGGAGCACAAACTACCCCTCACCACCTCTTTACCTCTCATCCATGAGCACCTTCTGCTCATGGTAGGAAATTTGCAAATTAGAGTCATGAGCTGCCTTTGAATACATTTTAAATTTTATTATAACAGCTCCATACAACCCTAGCCTTCCCTTTAAAGTTAAATCATAATTTAGGGTTTACAAACTCCTTTATTTGCTTATCTAAAAACCAGCTTTAGGGAAACCAGCGCCACTGAAAATCTGGACAATCCCTCCATCTGCAAGGAGGGCAAGGATCTTCCCCAGGCATTCTGTGCCAATGTAAGGTTGATAAATTGCTGTGAGAGCACACATTTGTATACAGAAAGGTTAATTTTAGTTCTAAACATTATTATTATCATTGGACCTGGATTTTAAACCTCTTGAATTCTGATAAAATATCTCCCTGGAAGCCGAGTCTGCAAAAGGTAGATTGCTCCCAACCATCACCTTCCCCAGCCCTGATGTGGCTCCACCACCACCCCTCAGAGTTCAGTTCCCACCATGACATGTAAAATAACCTGATTTTTTAAAAATTGTCATTTAATTAATATTAATAAATAAAATTTCTTACATAACTCGGGTTCTGGAGAGGCTTTGTTTTTGTAGAAGGTTGTAGTCCAAAGCCACAGCCCGATAAGAACCTGAAATCCCAGGGGGAAAACTCTATTTAACCCCCAGTTCAACTTCTAATGAAAGGAAACATAGAAATGTAGCTATAATTCAAGATATCGTATGGAAGTCTGTTCAAAGTTTTTTCAAAAATATAAATTACAAGAGATTATTGATTTTTAAAAAGCTTACTTCAACAATCAGCTTTCTATCTCATTCTATTTCACTCTCTCTCGTTTATTCATTTCCTTATGTAAAAGAATTTAACCAAAGGAAACTAGCATTTTAATTCAATTTCTCCTATAAAATATATAATTTTATTTTGTCATAATGGCTGCTTTTATTTCCAGAGTCAGATTTTATTTAAATTTCAGTCCATTAGGAACAAAACTTGCCATTTTCTGATAAACAAAATCAGCAGGGAAGCCTCTTCAAACTAGGAATGTATTTTCTATCAACCTTTGTTCTGGCTGGTCTAAATGACAGGTATATTCCACTTTTCCTGCGTTTAGTTTTAAAGATTCTATGGGGAGAAGGGCGAATAAAGAGAGTGACATTTTTAACAACAAAACTAGCAATCAGAAAAGCAGCCCGATGACAGGCATGTGGAAGAAATGGGGGGAAAAAAATAAAAAAAAAAAATATCTAATCCATCGCTTTGGACCACCAAAGAGGACTAATATGAGTCATTAACAGAAAACCGTTAATTTTCCTCCCTGTGACTGTTGTTTGTAGAAGTGCTCAAACCTTTGAGGTTCAGTCAATTAACTGTTTCTTGGGAGGCTGGAAAAGAGACATCAAGGAATTCTTTAAAAGGAAAAGAAGGCAAAAAATCCCTAAAATAAATGTAGATGTAGTGTTTGCTAAAAAAATACAGATTATTGCTTAAAGCCAAAAATCCAATGGGGAGATGCAGCGTTCCCAAGCGTGAACAACATCCTGCCGTGTTATGTTTTGTTTTAGTCACCCAACCATGGCCAAAGTCAGCATTCCCCCAAAGTGTGGAAATTTAGATCCCTGGCCCAATCCAGCTGCTGGTTTTCCCTCAGAATTCCCTTCCAGTTGGGTGTTTGGCTTGGAAGGAGGCGGCAATCTCTAGGGCAGAGCGAGAAGCCGCCGTAAGCGCACGTAAACCCAACCTCTCCAAGCCAGGCAGAGCTTTGAAGCCAACATTAAAATGTTTATTGGGTCCATGGCATTCCTCAGTCAAGCCTGAGGTCACACAACTGCTTTTGGGGACTTTTAAAAATAGTTTTTTCCCCACCATGTGGCACAGAGCGACCCTCTAACCACTGGTGAACAGAGAACACCATGGATGGAAGAGTGGCACCAGTGCTTTAATGGCCAGACTGGATTTGGAAGATGCTTCCAGGACCTTTGCTGAAGAGCAGAGGCACAATCCCATGCAGGGAATGGCTGGATGCTGTGCCCTGGGGTGCAGCATTCCCATTCCACAGTGACAAACCAGTTTGGAGCACTGACTCAGCTGACACTGGATGGCTCCACAGCGAGGACTGAGCAGAGGAATGCACAAGGCTGTTTCCAGCAGAAATTCCCACTCTTGCTTAATGACTGTTGTTCTAAAGTCTTTAATCCAGTGTTGGGGAAAAAAAGAAATTGGGCCGATTTTGAGCAGACCTAGGAAGTTGGATGCTGCAGGTAGGACCTTCTCAACTGCAAACCAGAGCAGTTTGGGACTGCAAACCAGAGCCTGAGAATCATTTAGGTTGGAAAGACCTCTAAGACCATTGAGTTTAATCACAATTTCACAGAATCTTTAAGGCTGGAAAAGACCTCTAAGATCATCGAGTTTAATCATGATTTCACAGAATTTTTAAGGTTGGAAAAGACCTCTAAGATCATTGAGTTTAATCACAATTTCACAGAATCTTTAAGGCTGGAAAAGACCTCTAAGATCATTGAGTTTAATCACGATTTCACAGAATGTTTAAGGCTGGAAAAGACCTCTAAGATCATTGAGTTTAACCATGATGTGGAAGTGGCAAACTGCTGCAGGAGCCAAGGAGAGCAGATATTAGCAGGTATTTTGGTGATACCTAAAATGCTTCCAGAACCCCAAGCAATGCTCCTCCTGGGACACATTAACAATCAAAATTATAGATTGAGCCTATGGCCTCCAAGCCAATTTCCTTCAGGTTTTGGGAAGTGATTGAACCCCTCTGCAGGGCTTCACTGTGGGAAGGGAGAAAGGCAGCTGGATATATCCACACCATACTCAGCACCTGGAGCACTCCCGAAATCCCAGGTCTGACTGTGTGGGGGCTCCTTCGGTAGCTCCTGGAACATTTTCTAAAATCTCTTCTCAAGCACTGACCTTTGTGGTTGAAAAAGTCCAGATTCCTCTGAGCTTTGCTTTGTTTGCTACTAATTCTGACATGAGGATTCACAGGGTATTCCAAAAGGGGAGTAAAACGAAGGAGTTATTGCAGCCCTAAGAGACTTAAAGGATTATTTCCTTGTAAAATACAAATGACAGTTTTCCTGTAATGTTTCTCCTCCATAATGCACATGTTAATCTGTAATTTCCTTTGCCAGATGCAGTGTAATCCTCCTCCTGCAGACACCACAGCACAACTGCTGTTGAGAAAACAGCAGCAAGAGGAGTTCATCCATTCTAAGATGGTAAAAATCAACTTCACCAAACAAATTTTTCGGTTCTCCTTGCAGGCAGGCACCCAGCCTGATACAGAAATATGCAGCTCACTTCAGATTCAGAGCTCACTTCTCTTTAAAAATGGCAAAATTTATACTTGATTTCAATCAAACTCCTTCTTTAAGTTTGATAGGAGTCACCCAAAAGGCTGTTTTGCAACAAATCCTAAATCAATGTATAAAAACTTCCACAAACAGGTCACAACCCACTCATTTACCAGTTGCTTCTTTGCCACTTTTTAAGGATTCCTTATGCAAAGAGGAATTTTTAAATCTTATGCAGGGTCAGTAAATTAGTTTAGAAACAACATCTTAACAGTCTTTAAGTAGAAAAGCAAATCCAATGTGTTTAGGAACAAATCTACCACACCCCATTAATAAGTAAATAAAGGATCTGGATGGATTTGTAGAAAGGATGGAGAAAAGGCTATAAAACCACTCAAAACTTCATTTTCACTGTATTGTGGGTTGTTTCATTAAGTTTCTGTAGATGACTGGGTATTATTTCCTCAAAATCATTGTTCCTCAGCCACTGTGATACGTTGAGCTCTTCTCCCAGCTATGACAGAAGGAATAATTATCTTCCTCATTAGTTTTACCTACAGCATGAGTGCCAATTAATCTGGTGATGATAAATGAGAGTGGAACAAGTCTGGGGGATTACAGAGCATGAACCCCTCAAGCTGTTTCAAAGCTGGCCTGGGGCTCCCCACATCCTTGTCGTGCAGGTTTTTCAGTGGTATTCACCCTCTCAAAGGTTCTGAGAGGGACTTAAACCTCACCTGCTTTTCCTAAACGTTTCCAGAGAGAATCAACAGTGACATTTCAAGTTCTGCTTTCTCCTGCTCCAGCTTCTTTCCCTCCCTCTACAACGTTGTACATGAATTGATCAGCAAACGCTGAGTGATGACAGAGCCAAGTACTGCAAAGTATTTTAAAGTCATCCAGATGTTTGTATCCATTCAGGTAAGGAGTTAATGATGCAGCAACATAAATTAGGGCATATTTCAGGGCCATCCTAGTGCCAGCAGTATCTGACCCATCTCTCTGACCACAGCACCCCAAAAACTGCAGAAAGAAACCCTGGCAGTATTTTGATTTTTTCAGTCTTTGAAAATGGTTCCTGCTGGTTCCTCCCCAAAGCCTCAGATTTCCCCCAGGTGAGGGAGAGACCAGAGAGACACCGAGATTTTAGGTTTAATTAATTAAGGAATGTGAAATAGTTGCAAGAGCAGCAATGTGGTAGCAAACTCACACTCAGCATCTCCCTCTACCCCAAATGTGGGACTGGCAGGACCCCACACAGACCCTCAGGTCTGGGGACAAAGTCAGGGACATCCATACAGGAATTTGTTGGATTTCATATATTCAACAGCTGAAGGTGATACAAATAATGTAGTTTTGTGGTTATAGTCAGTTTCCAGTTATCCAAGAGATCCTGGAGATCTCAATATTCCCACTCTATCTTCACAAAATATGCTCAAGCAATACACACTGCAAAATCCTCATCTCAAGTAATTAAAGTAATGCAAAGACACTGCATCAGCTAAAGCACGAAATTCCACAGTTCTCCAAGAGTCCCATTCCTGTAACTTGGTTGTTCTTGGCTTAAGTATTCAACATAATGCTGCTCATTACAGGGAGCAGTGACATCTCTATCCAAGGGGAAATGCGGTTCAAGTCAGCTTTGGTGTTTAAATATTAGTAGTAAATTCAAATTCAATTTCACATGATCAGTGTATGTGACACTAACTACATCAAGGTAGACTTGGGGATTTCTCAGCTCCGTATTGAAGAGAATTACATGACTGAAAACTAATTAGGGAAGCACATAAAGTGAATTTATTTAGTATTCTCTTGTATGTAGTTAACTTAAAGTAATGTATCAAATTTCCCACGGAAAAAAAGTGTGGCTACATAACACTGAACAAAATGCATCAGAAATCAGATCTAGCAAATTATCTTTATTTTTCTTCTCTTTTAAAACTGAAAATGCTTAAGCTGTAATGAAAAAATGATAATAGCAGGGATTTTTCCTCTGGAGAAGAGGAGTGCTTTGGTACCGCGTCTCACACGGGGGATTAGAAACAGCTGCCGTGGAAGAAGAAAGAGCAGTCAAATGTTATTTGTCTCTCTGACCAAACAGCACCTGAATTTTGTTTCCTGAGGCTCCGGGGTGCACTTCTGGCAGCAGTGCCCTGCCCAGAGCAGGAGCAGAGCCCAGCAGCTGCTCCACAAGCGGGACCACAGCCCCGGCATCCACAGGGAGCGGGATCGTTCCAGGACTGTTCAAAACTAACACGTGTCAAAAACTACTCCTAAATCTTTTCTCTCAGCCCTCACACACTTTCCTGCTGGTTGTATAAAGCTTTAGGATGAACCCAGTTTCCCCAGCCTCTCCTTCTCCCCTTGATGCTATGCTGTCACACTCGGACTCTCCAACTTCTCCCTCTCCCCTCCTTTTCCATCTCCCTTTCCCTCCTCCTCCTCTGCTCCCTCTATCCACCAGGCCTCTGTCTTGGGGTGACTCTATGATGTGTATCCCCTATCACGGCTCTATGCCAGAAAATTAGCTTTGTGCCTTTAAACTGAGCTTAAGAGGGGAGGGAAAAAATGAACTTTTTAAAGCAAGTTCCAAGGACACAGAGATAGGGACGGCTCTGCGTTCTCCAGTGGCGGTAGCACGGAGGGAGCTCCCTGCCTGTCTCTTCAGCCGGGTTTTTTGGGGTTTTTTCTCCTTCCCTTTTTCTTCGGTGTGTTTCCTAGGACTTTGGTGGGTTTTCCTTTTTTTTCCCCTCTTCTGGACTGTTTCAACAACATCAGAACACATCAGGAGAACTTCTCTTCAGGCCCGGAGGGGGCCTAAGGCCACCCCCCACGGCAGCTCCGAGAAGGAGGGACCACACCTATAAGAGGACTCCAATTTCTTCCCAGGTTTTCTCATTAGAGTGAGGGTTTTACTATTTAGTATTATTATCCTTTTCCTGTGTGTTTGTTAGTAAATAGGGTTTATCTCCTTCACTTCCCTTTGAGGAATTTTTTTCCCTAACCTAGTGGGGGGAAGGGTGGTTGTAACCTGCTTTTCTCCCAGAGGATAGATTGCTAGATCTTGGCCAAAACCGGCACAGCCTCCTGCCAGCCAGGCTGAGCCCAGCCCTGCCTCCCACCTGGGTGGCACTGGTGGCAACATTCTACCTCCAAACACCCAATGAATGTTTTATCACGCTTTTGCTGCGTGTTCTAAATGATAAATAACGACAATAGATGTCTTATCGAGTATTTATCTCCTATTGTCAGGCTTTGAGCAGAGCATTAAGTCTAAGTGCTGGTGAGGCTGGGTATTAACAAAGCCATTTGTGATAAATGGAGCAGCCTTGGTGGGTCACTGACACTTTGACAAGCTTTCCATAGGCATTTTTCCCTGTAATGTTTTTGCTCTTTTGTTTTTACCACCCAATTGAAGTAATTGCATTCTAAGAACAATAATAAAATATGTTATTAATTGGGAATAAACAAATAAAGCTGAGACTCCTGAAGGCACTGAAATAAGAGGGTGATGTGGCTGCAATGGCAAAGGGATCCACTCTTTTCACTACCTGCAATGCTGTCCTAAAAAGCAGAACAAATAACCATATTACAGAGTCATATGATGAATTATTGATGAATGATTGGTGATTAAGTTCAAAGAGACCTTGAGGATAGCATCCAAAAAGTCTTTGCACTGGAACCAGGTAGTTCCTTCAGCTTCAGCCTGGGTTTGTGGTTCTCTCCCTAAGGCAAAGCTCTTTTTGCACCATAATATCTCAAATAATAATAATATCCCAAATAGGAACTTCACTGAGCTGTGCTTATTGACACATTCCAGTGGTGTTCGTGGTTAAAAGCTGCCTTTTATTTCCTGTGCTCCTATTTATCATCCTGTGTACAAGGATATGGGAAATGGAATATTGAGCTCATCTTTTGGGTGGGAAGCCTCCAACATTTCGTTATTACCTCCTGCATCAAGACAACATTCTCCCAAATTTCAATTCTGCTTGCACATTCAGGTTCAGCCACCGACCCAGCCCAGCTCAGCACCTGCCTGCAAATCTGCTTTCAGACAAGGGAGCAAAAAGGGATCTCCTGATATTGAAACCAGAGCTGGGAAGAGGAGAAGAAACCTCAGCAGAAGCTGCTGGGCAGCTCCACGGGTGCCCATCACTCTCCCAACTCCAAGGGCAGTTGGAGCTCTGCCTCCCAAACACCACAAGTCAGATAAGGCAAATCCTGTCCCGGGGGATGATCTATTTTTGACTTAGGCACACTCAAGGAAGACTAAAGTGATGAGTAAACAGATTTTTGAGGATGCAGTTTTAAGCTGTGTTGACTGTGGGGCGGGGGGACCATCCTCTGGCATCAGGAGAGGAATTTGCCCACAGTTGGGAAGTCAAACTCTGCTCCTGCCAGCCCGGGAATGTCCTTCAGGGCCTTTGTGTCCCAGAAGCTGGGCTTCCTTACTCAAGCAGCACATTTCTTGAGGGACAGAAGGCTGTAGTTTGAAAAAATAAAATAGGAGAACTTTCCAGCTTTTTCTTTATGTGAATTTTTGGTCAGTGGATTGCTGTTAAATTCCCAGGATTTTTCCAAAAATGGGACATTGTCAGTGTTCGATGACCACTCTTGGTACAAGACGCAGTAATACAATTGTTAGATTCAATAAAAATAGCAAAACCTAAAGTTACATATGAAACCTGATGGCCAAAAATAGATGGGGAACAAAACAGGGAATTTTGATTATAAAATTGAAATAAATTCCTGATTTTAAAACAAACATTTAGCAAATCTCTCAAAGGTCAGCTCAACATGTCAATGCTCACCTGATAAATTAAATCTGTGAGTTTGTGTTTTATATAAACACAACATCCAAAGGACCTAATTTTCTTCCTAGCACTGGAAATGTGCTTAAGGGATTTTTTTCTCTCCCTCACAAATTAGTTTTTCTGGGGTTAATATATGTGAAATAATATCCAACCATTATTTGTCTATAAGCATAGAAAAAAAATGACAAGGATTTTTTGGGTTTTAGGGGTTTTTTTGTTGTTTTAGGTTTTTCTTCTTTTACATTTGTAGTCTGTGCCTTAGATGTGAAAGAGTAACACAAATTTTCTGCCACAGACAACACTTTTGGGGTTATGATGGGATGTTTGGGGTGTCTGTGCAGGGCCAGGAGCTGGACTTCCACAATTCTTGTGGGCCCCTTCCAGTTGAGGATATTCTAGGATTCTCTGCTTTCATTTTTAAACAAAGTGGTCATATCCTAAAACTTTTAGGCTCCCAAAGCCTTTAGGGTGTGGATCTCACCCACTACTGACAGTTCCATGTACAAGGGGTCAGGAGAAGGGAAAGGAAGGGAAAGTATCCTGCATCCCCCACCCTTCCAAGCCCAAGCCCAAGCTCTGCTGTGAAGGCCCTTTTTCCTTCTCCAAAATCAGTTTAAATTAAAAATAATTGTTTCAAAATGTCTTCATAAAGATGTTTCAAATGCCGCCTGATCCAGCATTGAGTTTGTTGATAGAAACAACAGATTTAGGGATAAAAGGCTGTCTCAGCTTCAAAATGATCCTTTCCACACAAGCACAGAGTGGGGGATGATGTTGGACCCTATTATTCATGGCAAAGCTTAATAAAAATAAATAAGCACAACCACAGAAACCAATCCCAAAATATCAGAACTCATTTCTAATTATTATATGTGATTGTGGCTTGAATATTCACCCAGCTCAAGCACCGCTCATTTTTTACATATTTTATCCAGAAATCCTTCTTCCTCCTTATCTAAGGAGTTCTTAACCCCTGAGATAAGAAACAAAAGGCTGGAAAACATGATCTGTATAAAACTGATGCTAAGTGAGCTGGCTGAAGCCAAAGGGAAGGATCAGCAGTGATAAGTTTGTACATAGAAGGGTGGTAGCTGCAAAGAATTTGCTCTGCGTGTCCACTTCAAAAAGGATAAATAGTAACAGGCTGGAACTGCTGAGAAGGAGATTTTGATTAGACATTAACAAAAAAAGAGCCTATAGAGATTGTGGAAACTCCATCAGTGGAGATTTAAAGAGCCAGCTAGACAAGGATCTGTTATGAAGGATTTGGGCACAGCTGATCCTGCCTCCAAGCCCTATGTCCTGTAATATCTGTGCTCTTCCCTCTCTCCTTGCACTGTTCATTCAGACATTGTTCTTACCATGTGAGAAGATTTTTCCTATTTTTTATCACCTGCAAATGAAGCAAATTCAATACTCCTATTTTTTACTTTTTCCTGAAACTTCAGGCATCTAGCATTCACTAAGTATTTTAAAAGTCGTCAGTAATCCAAAATTATGTCCACTCTTTATGTCTATTTTCATTTAACAAATAGCACATGTTAAAGCAAACATTTATCAACATGACACACAAGTGACTAATTAAAAACTGGATGAAAACTGAATAGAATGAGTAAATGACACCAAAACACAAAACCAAACTGGCACCAGGCATCTCAATGCCTGAAGAGTAAACTTCCCCTCCTCTGATATTTTAGATGATGCTGGAGGAAAAATTAAAAAATCTTGTTAGGGAACACTCCCCCTGTCCTGATTTAAACCAAAGATTAAAATGAAGATGAGAAGACATAGATGAAGTAGTTTTGGTCAAAGTACAAACAACTCCTAATTCCCATACAGATTAAATGTGGCTTTATCTCCAGGATCTGTTGCTTTTCATCAGAGCAGTCTTGGAAGGAAGAGACAGGAGGAACTGCAATGCAAACTGAAAACCACCCAGGAAATTTTCCTGAGTTTTGAAATAGTTTGAATGACGTTCTCGGGGCATTTCCAGAAATAGAAATGCCCAGTGCTCAAGTACAGCAAAGAAAGCAAATATCCCTGCTGCAGCAAAATCAAAAATAGGCCTGGAGCTTTCAAACCCTCCCATGATCATTTCTTTGACCTTGTCCCTCTTGCCCGTGCGAGTTCTCCCGCTGTGTTCCCAGAATCCACCCAAAGTGTTGGCACCAGGAGAAATTAATGGCACTTTAATGCAGCCCTCCCTCAGATCAGGCTCTCCATCCTTCCTTTCCAGGCTTCCCAAAGCCTGCCTTTCTTTGAGACATTTTCCTGCTTGCCCAACACATTCCATTTTTCAGTCACTGCTGAGCATCGTTTCCTTCCTAGTCTTTCCCACCCACTATGAATTTTTAAAAATTGTGGGGTTTTTTTTTCTATACAGGCCATTATATTTAGATTTCCTCTGTTATTTCTATATACACACAATATAATCCATCTCCTTTCTACCTTCCTCAAGCCAGATTCCTACTGCAAACACTCCAACCTACTGGAATTTTTATCAAGAAATTGAAGCAATTTCTTCTTCTTTTTGTAACTTGCTCGACAACAAAAGTTGCACATTAGAACTGATTAAACACATCAAAAATCTGATGGATAAATCAGAAAAATGTCTTAGGTTTTGTGTTTAGTCCCTTTTTTCACTGCCCATTATGGCCTTTGCTTTAGGAACTGCTTCTTGGAGCCCACTACCCATGGGATGTAAAATTCTATAGATTAAGCTGAAGTTTAGAAAAAGTTAAGCTGGTAATTTGGTTTCTAATCACCTCACACAAAAATCCCAGTGTTTTGTAATGACATCATACATAATCATAAGGCAAAATGGGATGCCATCTGTTTTGCACCATTTCCCTTTGTCTTATTAATCAGAACTTATTTCTGTATCTCACTTTTTCTCCTCTGTGTAGATAATTCAATACATGGAGCCTTTTTTTTTCTAAATTCAGGATTTGTCTGACCCTCAGGTTTTTATAATTTTATCAGCTCACCAATAAAGTCAGCATGAAATTAGTTCTCCTTACTTGTTGTATTATTTTAGATAGGTGATTAGGTTGTAAATAATTCCTACAACCCATTAAAAAAATTCAGTTATGGTGTAAGGATACCTCAACCATAAAAATAAAAACAAACATTTTTTTACCTTCTTTTCTTCCTCAAAAATATTTAAGGATTAAAATTATTCTCATGAGCAAAATTAATTTAATACTTATGTACAAAACCTACTGCACCATTCACTGTGAATGTTTTGTTTCAACCTGTCATAATAACAACTGCTCCAGATCCTGAATGTTTCTAGGAAGAAAATACCCTGATTTCAGTCCAGCCCAGTGTTTTTAGGATATCTGGGATGATCATCCAAGACCTTTTCCCTCAGGTCCCACCAGAACCCTCTTGGTGCCCAAAACCCTCAAAGAGCATTTGTAGGGACTGAATCCTTTCTAGAGGATCTTACCATGAAAAAACACCCAACATGAGGTTTCTAAACTAAACTTCTGTTCCAGCCTGAAAAAAATAAACTTATTGATTACAAATCAGTTTCTGTGGAATGTCTGCCCACCTCTTTCCCCACACACAAACAGGAATATCCCTCCCAGCACAAATTTTTTGGGGTACAAACTGTGCCTGCATCTCAATTGGAAATTGCCAGGCACATTGCAGCATTCCCCAAAAGGAAATAATAATATGCAGGCTGCAGAATGTGCTCCTCCAGCATAAAGCATCTGCTTTCACAGTTCATTAGAAGTTTCTTTTTCTCTGATCGCTTTGTGGATAACTTTTTACATCCTATTTAGAGCCAGCAGTAGATTGGCATTTCCAAAATCACAGTTTGAACACTTTACAAAAGCTGCAGCAGCCACACGCCGTGGTGGCTTTATCAACTTCAGCCCCTCCTTATCAACTTCTCCTGACAGAGTTTTCTACATGGAAAGTTTTCAGTAAACTTGTGGGGTTGTTTTTAAGTTTACCTTTTTAACTCTTTCTTTTCTTTCCCCTTTACAGCAAACTTGTGGGGTTGTTTTTAAGTTTACCTTTTTAACTCTTTCTTTTCTTTCCCCTTTACAGCCTGCTCAGTTTTCCATGCTGAGTGAGCTGAGAATTCCTGGAGTTTCATCAGTGCAGGCCTCCCTTCTCTCCTTTATTGAGGGGTAAATAATGCAGGGAATCAGAGAATAATTTGGGTTGGAAGGGACCTTAATGCTCATCTAGTTCCAACCTTCCTCTAGAGCACGGCTGTCCCCCACTTATCCACTCCTTCATGTAATTTATATTTATTAATTAGGGGACTAATTCCAGGTGGGGACTAATTCCAGGCTGGGAGTTTCACTGAAAGCATCATAAGCACAGCCTCCTGCCCCAAAATCTCCTGTTTGACTCTGGCAGAGGTTGAATTGATGTGAATTTTTCCAACAAGTTTCAGACAGCCTTTGCAAAAGTGCAGGTTTTAAACCAGGCTTTAACACAGAACACCTTGGAATGTAAAATTCCCCCAGCAGCCTGGGATGCTCAGCCACATCAGGAGATGCTGAGGACCTGGACCAATTTGGAATTAGCAGAAATTCCCTGAGCATCCCCAATCCAAATCCTGCTGCCCTAGGCCAGAGCCTCTCATCTCCCTGGAAAACCAGGGTTGGTAAATTGTTGCTCCTCAAGAAAGTTCAGAGACTGATTTTGTCCTGGGTTCGTGGCACTGTCCCCTTCCCCACCAACTCCTCAGTGCTTCCTGATGGAGCACAAAGTTACCCCTGAAGCTCTCTCTGAAAACCAGTCCCTTCTTCCAAAATAATCTGGATTTTCTACAGATTACTCTTCCCTTTCCTGATTTATCACTTCCCCAGTTCTTGTGTGATCTGCAAGCATTAGAAGTTTTTTTTCCAGGTCATTACTCATTCCATGGAAACGCGTTAGGCCATGGCTGGATCTCTGTGAGATGTTGCTGAAAACATCCCCATTACTTTTTGCAATTAGTTTACCACTTTTAAATCTCCTTAATAGGGGGCATAGCCATTCTTTATGCCCTAATTTCTTTTATTGAAATGTGGTGTGGTACTAAGTCGAGGATGGGATTTTCAGAACGTTATGACAGCTCCATGAGCTCCTTCAGTGCCTTTAGCTCAGGTCTTTGCTCCCAAAGCCTGAAATCTTGGAGCCAGCTGGCTGCCAAACTTTCCCTTAATTCTGTAATTTTATCTAAATTGTCTAAATTAATTCTATCTAAATTAATATCTGTAATTTTTACCATCACCCGTGCCAAGACCCATTTTTTAAGAAAGCACTTCAACCAGTGTCTTAAACACAAATGAGGGGTGACTAAATAGAAAAAGTTAGGATTCATCAGAATAAGTCATATTAATTAAAATAAGCCATATTAATTAAAATAAGTCATATTTATCAAAATTCAGATGTGGGATAAAATGCCGACTTGGGGTTTTTTTTCCTTTTTCATTGGGTTTGGTTTGGGTGTTTGTTTTTTTTAAAATCCTGGCAGAAATTATTCTCTTTTGGGAAATGATCCTTCCCTCAATAAAATAATTCAAGCTCTTTTCTTGCAACAAAACCACTGTCAGTCCACCTTTGAAAAGGGTGTCTTCAAGTTAATAACTATTTCTGACTTAGTTAAAGAGTAGAAGGTCTCTTCCAGGCAGATTTTTTAATTCAATCAGACACTTAAAGGTAAGATTTCTCCCTTCTAGGATTCTCTAAAGGGTTTAGATGTTTAATGCATTTCAATAAGTCTCTGACTAGCAAGGAAAGTCTTTTTGTTGTGATTTATTGGCTTGTCTAGCACCAGATCTCCCAATAAAAGCTGGAGGAGGGATGAGCCGGGAATCTCAAACCAGGCAGTTTCTCCTAAGCACAGCTTCCTATTTTATCTTTTAATTCTTTGTATTATTTATTCCATATTAAAGCTGCCCAGGACTCAGATGATGCTTTAACCAGAGATGTTGCAGCCTGAAAGTCTGACCACGTGACAGCACGTGATGGTGAATATTCCCTGAGGAATGGGATGGCTCCATGGCAGGGGCACATGGGAACAGTTAAAATTTACCTCCTGCTGTGTATTTAAAGGGCTCTGTTTGAATTGATGAGCTCTAGATCCCAGTCTTTGAGAGCTGCACATCAGTTTTGGTGGTGGTGCCTGATTTACAGGAATACTTAGATCCATTCATACACATTTTGATGGATATTAAATAAATATATGTGTATATGCAAATATAACAGCT
Source organism: Monarcha castaneiventris obscurior (assembly GCA_026261815.1). NCBI lineage: Eukaryota > Metazoa > Chordata > Aves > Passeriformes > Monarchidae > Monarcha > Monarcha castaneiventris. Next base: position 20,103,117 of record JAMPIT010000467.1, read on the forward strand.
TTGTGCATCAGTTTCCCATAGTTATTCTATTATATCCCCTAATTTTTTTTAGTGTATTTTCTCAATTAAGAAAAAAAAAATTAATCACGTTATAACTAAGAAAAGCAAATATTTTCACCCAAAATCTCCATTTCTGGCACAAGTTTCCAAGAGGCAGCAAGGGTCCCCAGCCACTCCAGGTTCAGAATTCCATGGTTCTGCCCATCCTGCCCAATATTTGTGTGGCTTCTGGACCTGAGTCAGTTCTCTCTGCTTGCTCAGCCAAGGATGGATCATTAGACTTGCAGCAATTAGATTTTACTTCAAATCAGCAAAACGGAGATTTCCCCCAATCCCATTTACAACACTCTTGGAGAAAATAGGTACAATTTCCAATCTCAGCCTCCTTTCTGCTCCATTGTTATACAAAATGGGCGCCAAAAGCTACACATAACTATAAAATGATTATGATTTATCTGGGTATTTTGTTCCTTTAATCTATTAGGCCAATTGTCCTAATTTAACTAAGTAATTCTGTTAATTTAACTTTGGGGTTAATCTTGCTTTAAGAACACTTTTTGCTGAACAGTAAGACCGTGCTCAGCTGGTGCATTTCCCTTTTTAGACCTGAATGTAACCTTTTTTATAAAAAAAACCCCAAAAACAACAAAAGTTTCTAGTATATCATGTGATCAATAGATACAAGTACCTTCATTTTTTAAATTAGTCTAAGGCTATTTTCCTTTTACTGTTGTATAAACAGGGAATTGAAGGGTAAAATAGTTAAAACTTAATGCTATAGTGCTAATGTGGCTTTTAAATCACGTCAGCAGCAATCACTGCATTATAATTAACAATTTATTGAACCAGCAATAAAATGAACATCACATTACTTCTTAAAGCAGCAGAATAAAATGGCTAATAAATAGCATAAGCCAGACAAATTGCAGAGTAATAGAAATTTTCTTAAGATTTATAGTGTGCAGAAAGATGGATGTGCTATTAGTAGGAGCTCCAATACTTGACAAAATTCTTTTGCAAAGACATAGTTACCAGGCATGTCAGAGTTCACAAGTCTAAGTGGTTTATCCAAATTTCAGCTCACTGCTATTACAGTGGAAAATACTCATTACAAGGTTTTGTAACTGCAAGCAATGTGTACATTTGCCAACATTCGAACTGCTACTGCCAAAAAGATACTAAAATATTTTATAAACTGTCAAATAACAAGTCTGCTCGCTTAATCTGAGTCTATTTTCTACTTCACAGGCGGGAAAACCTCCCGGGCCTGATCCTGGGGTCTCCACTCGGGCAAAATTTCCCTTGGCTTTGGCATTTCTGAGTTACCACGAGATTTTCCCCTATGGAAATGGCTGAGCTGGGCCTGGAGTGAGGGGGAAAAGCCATTAGGGAAGAAACACGGATTGAGTGGAGCTGGAATTCCTCGTCTCTCCCAGGGCTGGGGTTACTGACAACGGAACCGTGTTGAGCTTTCAGTGTTCCTGCTGTTCACTCGTGTTGTGATTCCTCATGTCAAAGTGTCTCTCTTATGTTCTTATTTCAGCATAGCAGATGCAGTTTTACACGACGTGTCACAACATGGAGCATCAACTGGAAGGAGTCTAAAAGAGCTTTTTTCCTTTTTTTTATTTTCCCATTTTTCTTTGGAAAAAAAAAAAAAAAAAAAGACAAAAAACCCCAGTGTGCTTTTCACTGCAAAGTGTGGTGAGGGAAATTGCCATGCAGAGTTTCCTTCAGTTGCTGTGAGGAAAGATCTTTCACTCTTTAATTTTAAACTGAGATATATCCAGCATGTTCAAATATATATACCTCATATACCTCATGTTCAAATTTCAGACGTATTTGACGTACAAACCTTAACATGAAATCGAGTTAATCTCAGCAGTAATTAGCTGTTAGACAGTGGGGGCTGATGAGAACATGCACATCTTTAATAATGCAGCACTCCCCGAACCTTGAAGATAAATTACCATTCACTGACTGGTTGAAGGTGTTGTTGATTCCGTGGTGAGATTGTTATTCTATCTGATGCCTTAGGTTTTAACTTTTATATTTTTCAATTTCTGTACTGCTCAGAGTGTAACTCTGCAGTTCCTTGTAGCCTGTAATTTCTGCTCTCTCGTGCTGGGCAGACACAACAAAGCCTCTCCAGGCTTTGCCTTCAAGGACAGCCAGGCTCTTCTAGGCCCAAAATGTGTAACCCAAAGCCTCTAAGGGGGAGCAAGCTGAGGGGAATTACATCATTGAACTGGGGCTTTAATTGGAGAATTAACCCTGGTATGCAAATGAACCAAACCTATAAAGGTGTGAAGAACTCGTGACCTGGGGTCCATCTTGGGGTCCATTTTTGGAGGCAGCCTCTGGCTCCCCCAGGGTGTGCCTTGAAGGCCTTCAAATAAACACCAACCTTTATTCCCTTACTCTTGTCCAGTCTCTGTTCCTAGGTGGCTGGAGAAGGCATCATATCATTTTCCAAAAACAAAAGCGTATTTCTTAATGACTCTGCTTTTCCAGCAGGGAATCCTACTGGGAACATCTTCCACTTGGTCTCTGGGAGACTGTGGGGTGAAGATGAGCACCCAAGGGAGGGAATTCCTGGATTTCCATCACCCTACAGTCATGGCTGGGGTTCCAGCTCCATGAAGAGGTGGTTTTTAGGGTCCCTTCCAACCCAAGCCATTCTGTGGTGCCTGTGGATATTGGATACACTTAAATAATAATAATAAAAACAGCTGGACCCACCCAGCTCCCCGATTAAATGGCTGAGCCCCAGCCTGGCTGCACTGGAGTCATTATTGACACAATCTCACATGGGGACTTTGGTCTCCACAGACCAGGGAGGATTTTCCTAAACTGAATTCAACAGAAGGAGGTATTTTCACCTTTATTAATTAACTCCTCTAATAGGGAGCCTCCAAAGAAACAGCAGCAATTGCCTCCTTGAGACCTGTGAACTTATCCCTGCCCCTCATTCCTGGCCACAGCCACGTTTCCTGCTCACCCCACACCCACACCTTGGCTCTGAAGGGGTCGGAGGTCATTGTTTGAACAGCAGCAACCACAACTCTCACCTGGAGATCAGGAAAGCTCAAGAGAACATGAAAATGCCAAAGATGAAGATTCAGCCTCAGGTACCAGCAGGACTAAAGCTCATTAAACTAATTCCAGACCTGCTGGGGTTTGATTCCTTGGACAAAAGGCCAGAGCACAAAATTAATACAAAATTAAATAGGACATGTTAATAGTCTTCATTTTTTCAGAGTGGTGGGATATGGATCTTCATTCAAAAGAGAAGAGGTTATTGCCAACCCCAGCTGAAAACTCACATTGTGCAGAGTGCTGAAAACCAGACAAGCAGAGAGAGGCACAACCCCCTCGGACAGCAGACAGGAATAAACCAGAGCCATAGGGATGGGGTTTTCCCCAACATCAGTTCAGCTCTAATTCATTGATGGCAACAGGTTATTTTGCAGAGAAAAACAAATTATTCATATCAGCTTAGAGGGCTCCCAAGGCACCCAATAAACACTAAAAAAAAAATCTCGATTAAGAAAGTGTTTAAGGTGAATGCTTTCCCCTTTTTTATATTTAAGGGTTTGTGATCAAGGTACAAGTTTTGAAACAACAAAAGTGGGAATAATAATGGTGTAATGAATTGAAAATATTCCAAAAGAATGTCTCTCCTCTTATTTTGAGGTCCTCCTTCTCTTACGTCCCCTCCTAATATTTTGAGGGTGTTAAAAATGCTCTTATTAAAAACTGCTGAGAAACTTCCACAAGACTTTTATTCCACGTACAACCCACCCTGTCTAATAGTCCTGAGTAAAACTCTAAGCTTCAAATAAATGTACAACCTGAACTTAAGAAATAAAAAGTACAACATAAAACATTTTAAAATATCCATAATTATATCATATGAACTCAGGGTCACATCAAGATGAGGAAATAGCTGGGTAGACCAAAGTGATTTTTTTGCTGTAGAGATCTTAAAAAGACCAAATGTCCAAAAGCCAAGTCTGGTGTAGTTTTGCTGAAGGTGGGAACCTTCAGGACAGCTGAGTTAGCTGGAAATTCACTGAGATGAGAAGAAATCTCTCTGAAAATCAGGTGCTGCCTCCAACTGCACCAAACACAGCAAAAAAATCAAGGTATTTCAACTTGGGAAGTGTCGATCAGCATGGAAATTAATTCATTCCTTCCATCAGCTGAACCACACCAAATTCTGCATCATACTTAGCTTGCTTCAGGTTTTAGTGAACTATTCAACAGCTCAGCCTTCTCTGAGATTTAAAATATTTTAGAGTTTTTAGATATGGTGAGATTATTTTTTTATGTATTACACACAGACATTGATTTTTTGAGACAAATTGATGAAAAAATACTGGTCATACATGAAGTGTAAATAATAATTGATATGGAAAACTGCCCAGTCTCATATCTGATCCCTGCACTTTCCCATCACTGCTACAGCAGTGGCTGTGCTGCTGGAGCCCAACTAAATCCAAAGGGAGTGACCAGTTCATGCCTTAAATCTGGGGAGAAACACAAACAAAATATGAAAAAAACCCCAACTAAAAAAAAAAAAAAAAAAAAAACACAAAAACTCCCCAACAACAAAAACCCAACCAACCAACCAAAACAAAAAACCAAAAACCATAAAAAAAATCAAATGTGGGGTAGGACTGACACCAACCATCAGAAGTCTTGCAGGAGAGGCCAATCAGGATTTCCCAAAATTATTCCCTCACCAGAAAACTCTGCACCCTTTGGGTTAAGGAAAAGATGAGAAATAAATCATGGAATCACAGAAAATGCTGAGTTGGAAGGGAGCCCTCAGGATCATGGAGTCCAATCCAGTGAAACACCAATGCAACCCTCCTGCAGCAGTGGAAAATACCTGTATTTGTCTAAAAATTCATGGAAAAATATACAGATAACTGGATCTGACTTCTTCCAAGCTCTCCATTACTACCTGGAGAATTTATTTAACATCAATTTGTTGGCAAACCAGAAGGTAACAGGAACTAAAGGGTGCCCAGGGACACCCCAAGCCTGGTAATCAATAGGAAAAATTCCATCTTTAGAAGAGAGAATTAGAAATACTTGAGCATTGTATAAATAAATGGCTCACCTTGGTTTATATAGATTTTGGAGGCGTGAAAAGGTGCAGTAAATTACAGTGTTTTAGATAATGTCTAAAAGGAATTAAGTGAAATGTGAGTTTCTAGTAAAGAACTTTGTTACCCTGGAACATGTTCCATAAAACTCTCACAAACTGTTCACACCAACACTTCAAGTGTCACAAGTGCTTTCTAACACCACCAAAGTTTTTACAGCTGCGGCCCTCAGTGGCCAAGCTCATGCCCAGAGCTGTGCTTTGCCCATCACATATTTATTTTTTGGGCCACTGCAGATGGTCACAGGGGAGTAAAAACAAAAGAAATGCAGAGGTTTTGTGTCTGGCTTTTATATTTTTGCCACAACCACGTGGATGGGCATCACAAACCTCAGGGAAAATGCACAGGTTTTCCAAAGGTACTCCCTACAATCTGTGGGATTTGTTGATCAGCTCCAGAAAGCAAAGCTGATGCCAAATAATTTCCCCAAGAGCAGCACACCTTGGAAATTCACTTTAAAAGGGTGTTTCTGCTACATGAGCATGTCCAGGAAAACCTCGTGGAGAGCACACGAAATGACTCTGTAGAGCATCAGCTCTCCAAAGCACAGAAAACATCAAATATCAGGAAATTGTCCCACAAAGTATGAGGATCACGAAGCCAAACCAAGGAGAACTCTGGGGAGATGAAGGTAAAACCTCACTGAGATTTTTCCAACTTCCACTGTGGTAGAACAGCCACAGTAACACCAAAACACCCAAAATGTGTTGAATATTTCTCATTTCAGGAGCTAAACATCTACATTTTCTTACCCAGTGAAGTCAAAGGCTCTACCAAAGCTGCAATTTCTAATAAAAAAAATAAATTTGGGGATTAAAATTTCCAAATTCAGCATGGAAGGCTTTGATTTGTTATAAATTGGCTTTGTTTTAGGAACAATACACATTGCCCTGACAAATACCAGCTAAAGGGGCACACACAGGATATTTATGATTAAAAAAACTATTGAACAGCTGCCTTAAAAAGTCTAACTCTCCTGTTTGTGCAAGTGGGATAGGAGAGAAGGAGAGGAAGCAGCAAAAATATTTACTAAAAAGAAGTTTGAGCTAAAAATTTTTTGTTTGTTTGTTTTTGGGTTTTTTTAAGAATCATCAAGACTTTGAAAAAGTGAGAGGATTTTTTAGAGGCTCAAGTGATTGACTGTCTTCAGTAAGAAGTTTCATTAAATCTGCTGAGATAATTTTAAAAACCTGAGCAAGGACTTGAGTCCGATTTTTGCAGTTCAGACACATCAGGTATTTCTGGTGGGAGCAAATTTTCCTTCTGCTGCCATCTTGTGCCCCTGAATCTCAGCCTCTCCTAAAAGCAAAAAGAAGAAAAGGAAAAAGAAGAAGAGGAAAAAAAAGAAGAGGAGGAAAAAGAACCTTTATTAAGTTTCCCTAACTGCTTCAGGAAGGTAGGAAAAGCTCTGCTTTAAGGGAGGATTTGAAGGAAAATACTGGGATAACCCTCTGAAAGTTCAAGGCTTCTCCTCCCAGGCAGGATGGGACACATGGAGCCCTGGTTAATTCCTTATGGACTGGAACAACACCAGGCTCTGTGTTCTCAGGACTTAAAGCAATAAAAAATCTGTCCTGTTTTGAGGACAGCAGCAAAACTGTGACCAGAGGGCTCTGACAAGGCATTAATGATCAGTGTGACCACTATAATTCTCTTTTCTTTCTCTGCCCAGGCAGAATTGATATGAAATCAATGTCTCTTGTGAAAGAAATATTTGATTTTTAGCCACTTCATTCCAAAAAACGAAAATCTTCCAAATCCTCCCTGCTTAGAACCTAAACCACCTGATTTTTGAAAGACCACGAGGATGGACGGCATCCCAGAGCAATCTCCATGCACCTGATGCTGGTTCATAGTCCATGTCAAGGGTGTACAAGTTCTCCCAACCCTTCCCTGTGCTCTTGATTGATAAAATCAGGGAAAAACCAGGATTTTTCTAGCACTGCATATCCTTGCACATCAACAGAATGGGTTGGGTTGAAGGGACCTTAAAATCCTTCTTGTTCCACCCCCCTTCTGTGGGCAGGGACACCTTCCACTCTCCCAGGCTGCTCCAAACCCTGTCCAGCCTGGCCTTAAACACTCCCAGGGATGGGGTTTAATATCAATCAGAGATACTCTTAAAGAAAAATTAACTGAAGAAAAAGAAGCTACAAGATTCCCTCATTTCCAAATGAAATTTGGAAAGAAATGCATGAAGCAGACACAGAGCTACAAAGTTTTCCCAGACACATTTAAAAACCCTGTTGCCTGTAACCTCTGACCTTCAGAGCACAGATTTTTGGTGCAGAATAAATCTAAATCCATGGAATTAAAAAATAAACTCTTCTAGAACAGTAGAGGTGCCTTGAGCACTGCCCTTCCTGAGAGGGGTTTTACTCCACTCTAAATTCCCAACCTTTTGGCACTGGTTGGAAAAGCCAAAAATAGCTGGATATTTCCTAACAAAAAACCGCTTTATTAGGAATAGAAAGAATTTGTGTTGGTTCTGAGGCCCAGTTGTTGCACACCAATATCAAACTCCTAAATCTCATCCATAGTTCCCACACCAGAGGTTTCTTTTCGGAGCCAAGGATGGATAAAGCCTCTGGGGGACCACACCCACCCCACCAGAATTCCAAATCATTTTTCCCATTGCCCACACACGTGTATGGCACAAAAGGGAAAATTAAAACTTATTCTGGATGAAAATGTTATTCCTTATATCAGTTTAAACTATTGAACAACAGGTGTAGTATTGAAAGCATAAAATGTGGTGTTTGCTTTCCACAGGGTTTCACTGGAACCTGACTTGCAAGGCTCAGGGATTTTTCATTGAGAAACTTTAGTTCAGAAAAGGGTTCTGGGCAGTGGAAGGGAATAAACACAGAAATAAAGAATTTAGCAAAGTAACAAATATCCAGATTTCATAGATGAAAAGGAATGACACACACCGATAACTGTTCAGCGCTGGAGGAGTAGAACTTCTTTAAAATCCCAGAAAAAAAAAGAGACAATGAAGCATAAAAATAAACACAAAAACCCAATATTGTCCTCATTTATAGCCCTGATTGCACCTATCACTGTGAGTACCTAAAGGAGGACACAGCCTTGTATCCAACACCAGCACAGAGTAATCCCACACCTCAGTCCAGGCAAAAAACTCACAGGAAAAGGGACTCACTTCAAAGCAGTGGCACTGATGCTCAGCACATGAAACCAGTACAGCTCCCAGCTGAGGGTGTGGGAGTGGTGGTGCCTTCCCAGGGCCTTAAAGGATGAAATTGGGGGAAAACGACATAAACCCTCACAGATGGGGGCTCAGAAAGCCACCACACTTCAGGTGGCTGAAGTTTTGTCAGTGGTATTTCATTATAAAGTCAGAGGTTCTCACCCTTATCAAAGAATCCAGGCCAGTTGCTACATCTTGGATTCAGGATTTTCATTTCTTTTAATTATCTGTCTGCATTACTTTCTGTTTACTGGGCACATCACCTTAGGAGGTGACTTTTTTTGCAAAGAAAGGAAGCACCAGCTCTTGGGTTTGGAAATTTCTTGCACAGGGTTTGTATCACACTAAAACATCACCATTTCCTCAGCTGGCCAGAGCAGTGGAGCAGCAGCAGCACAGCAGTTTAGGGATAATTCTGGGCCCTTCTGACCCACAGCCACACCTGCGGCCTTGGCAGGCTGTGGGATACAGAGGTGCACATTCCACATGGGATCCAGCATGGGGCTGGGATGGGAGTTTTGGAGATCATGGAATGGGTTGGGTTCGAAGAGAGCTCAAAGCTCATCCAGTTCCACTCCCTGCCATGGGCAGGGACACCTTCCACTGTCCCAGGCTGCTCCAGCCTGGCCTTGGACACTGCCAGGGATCCAGGGGCAGCCACAGCTTCTGTGGGAATTCTATCCCAGCCCCTCTCCACCCTCCCAGCCAGGAATTCCTTCCCAATGTCCCATCCAGCCCTGCCCTCTGGCAGTGGGAAGCCATTCCCTGTGTCCTGTCCCTCCATCCCCTGTCCCCAGTCCCTCTCCAGCTCTCCTGGAGCCCCTTCAGGCCCTGCCAGGGGCTCTGAGCTCTCCCTGTGTCCTTCTTCTCTCCAGGTGAGCACCCCCAGCTCTCCCAGCCTGGCTCCAGAGGGGTTCCAGCCTTGGAGCAGCTCCGTGGCCTCCTCTGGACTCAGCAGCAGCTCCACTAAAATAAAAGTGAAAGACAAAAAATCTGAGTGAGCTACCACTGAATTAAAATGGGATTCCACTGATTTCAGTGAACTTTGCAGCACTTTGTGTCCAGGCCCAGCTTTGGCTCAGTCCAGAAAGGCTCCAGGCTCTGCTCCTCTCACGGAGCCACAGGCTCCGACAGGGCCATCCATCCTGGAATGCATCTGGGAACACACTGATACTTCAGGAGGGTATCTGTGAGCAGTTTAATTCTGTTAAGACCAAAATAATGATAAACAAGGATAATAGTTACAAAAATTCCTCCTCCCAGAAGAGTCCTAGAAATCCTAATTTACTGGCTGGTAGCTGGTAAAAGGGAAATACAGTAACTTAATAATCTGAGCATAGCAGTTTTCAGTGAGGAAAATTAACTAATTCATTATCACTTCTAATTTGCTGAGGCATAGCTGCCATATTTGTAAAATCAGCAGGTTCAGAAAAAAAAAAGCAAGTTTTTAATGAATGTTCTTTTTCTCCCCGTCCCAGATCCATAAATGATACAATTACTTAGCTCCCTCTAGTGCCGATTCCTAAAATAAATTTCCCGCTAATGACTGCCTTCACCAATGCAATCATCGGAGCAAATTAAAAATTCACTTGGCAATAATTAACTAGTGAACTCTCAAAGGATGGAGTAAATTGCCATGAACCAAAGCAGAATTCAACTGGTGGCGCAATTACAAAGAAAGGTCAAACGTAGGCTTTCTGCAATAACAAAAAATGTGCCATCGACGTGCAGACATCGAGGGCTTGGAGCAATCGAGGCACTCGTGCCAAAGCAGAGCAGCAGGCAGGCAACAGGCACAGCACAAGGAGCAGCTCCAGCAGTCCTCTGACTTTTCCAATCCCATTATTAAAACTGCATTTTTGTTTTCTTTTCTCACTGCACTGCTCATTTCCAAGGCTTGGTAATTCGGCGTTCAAAAGATGCCCTGTGATGAAATAGGACAGCTAAAAATAGATTTCTTTTTAAACTTAAATAGTAAAAAACTTCTTTTTTTTTTAGTATATAATAGTAATAATATTATTAATAATAATATCAACAAATATATACTAATTGTAACAAAAGTACATCCAGAGGAATCACCCAGATGTTGGATCACAGGGGCAGGAATGTTCCTCACTTTGTATTCCTGCTGTGGTTACACTCCAAATTAAAATAACTCTGAAAAAAACCCTAAAACCAGATTATTTATAAGAATTTTTGGGGGTTTCTTATCACTGTGGGGTGGTTGCTCTATGCATTATTTCTGGATTTCTTTCCTTTGCTTCCCTACACAAAATACCTCAAGACAAAGGATTTTCTGTGTAGGACAAATGCTGTTGTTACCTTTTCCTTGGAGTTTTCATGCAGTTGCCACTCTGCAAATACAGCTGTCAAATAGGCCAGGCTTAACTCAGAATGGATGTCACAGCCCACCAGAAAAGATGTGTGAAAGTTCCCATTTAATGGTCATCTTTGGGAAAAAGCATCTCATTAAACTGCCAGAGGGCAGGGTTAGATGGAATATTTGGAGGAATTTTTTTATAGTGAGGGTGGGGAGGGCCTGGAATAGAATTCCCAGAGAAGCTGTGGCTGCCCCTGGATCCCTGGAAGTGTCCAAGGCCAGGCTGGATGGGGCTTGGAGCAGCCTGGGACAGTGGAAGGTGTCCCCCCATGGCAGGGGTGGGATGAGATGAGTTTTGAGGCCACTTCCAATGGGATTTTGTGATGATTAAAGCCTTTCCCAACCATCACCTCCTGCCCCACTGTCCTGACCCTTTTCCAGGCTGTTCCAGCTGCATTTCTCTGCTGTTTTAGGAAGAGCAGCCCACGTGGAAGCTGCTGTGACTATTTCTGAAAGGACACTCAGCTCTCTGGGAACGCCAGCCTCGGGCTGTTCTGTACAAACTGAACTAAACATATATATTTTTAAAAACCCCAAACTAAGCTCTTGTTTAGGATGTGAAGGACAGGGCATCCAGCACTGCTCAGTGATCTGATCCTGACTTCAGTCGCCTTTCTGCAGGAAAAGTGAATCTCAGTCCCAGGCTGGCGTGGCCTAACCTCAACTTCCAAATATTTCTGGCTGCCAGGTCAAAAATCGAGCAGTCAGTCTGTTCCCATTCCACAGCAGCTCCAAAGGGGTCACCCCCACACTGTCATGGACTGGAGACTGACCCCAAACCTCCCCTCCAAGGCTCCTTTTCCATCAGAGCTGCTCCCACTTGCAGCCATCCCGGGAACTGCTGTCAGCCAGTTCATGTTCCTCCTTGAAGTGCAGGCACTGGAAATGGAAGAGCAGCCTGGAGCCCTCCCAGCACAGCTCCAGGAGATCCTCCCTTTGTCATTCTGGGATTGCAAAGAGCTTCTGGAGAGGGGTCACGTGGATCTGGGGGCTGCAGGTCCCTGTATCCCCAGCCTGAGCTCTCTGCTGGCAGACAGGGCCTTGTCCTTGGCTTTACTGGAAACACTTCCAAACACCACACCAAGACACCTTAAAAAATCTCCAGAGCAGCTCATGGAGCTCCTCACCTGCTGCCTTAAAGATTCCTGAATGGAAGGCACCTGGCAATGTGAAAATATTCACTTTACACAGATATTGTCTCCCACACAGCACGTTTTGCCTTTTCATCCACACCTGTTTCTTTTTTCTTCACCCTTTTCTTTGAATTGAACAGGTAATGGCAGTGGATTGTAACATTCCAGTCATACAGGATATCCCATAAATGTTTTTAAAGTTGCATGGTCATCTGGAAAATTTAGGCCATGGTGAGATGGAAGGGAAAAGAGAAAAGGGAAAAGGGAAAAGGGAAAAGGGAAAAGGGAAAAGGGAAGGAAAGCAAAGGAATTTAATCCATGGCAAAACATAAAAATTTAATTCAGAACAAAATTTTAGATAAATTTCATCTACTTAAAACCCACGGAAATACATTTTCAATGTTCAGAGAAAGATCTCACACACCAAACAGCCTGGTGGTGCTACTGACAAATGATAATTATTTTAATTATATTATATATTTCCACAGTGTGTATTTATTTTTGTGAACATAATACAATGCTTAGTGTACCAATATTTATAATAATTATTACATAGAATTGTAATATTAAGTACAAAATATTAAATGTTTTATTTTTGAAGTGTCCAAGGCCAGGTTGGATGGGGTTTGGAGCAACCTGGGACAGTGGAAGGTGTCCCTGCCCATGGCAGGGGTGGGACAGGATGGGCTTTAAGGTGCTTTACAACCCAAATCATGTGGGATTCTGTGAATCAATAATCCTATTTTTTTATTATTATTATTATTGTTGTTGTTATTATTATTATATTTATGGTATGTATTTTATATCATATATACTATAATTCACATATTTCAATGCCTTCTTTCTCTGGCCCATATTTCCATAAAACAAAAAGCAAACCAAACCACCAAGAAAAAGCCATCAGTGCTAATAAACCACTGATAAATCCACCACATCATTGCCATGGGATCAGTGCTCTCCACGAACCAAACTGAGGGACTGGTGAACATAATTCTGTTAAAAAGGAAGGTGTTTTAGGGATAAATTGTCCAGCAGGAATTTCTAAACCCCATCCCACTTTTCCCAATGCTACCACAGCAGCTCAGGGTGAAGATGATCAGCCCCAAACTAACCCACCATGGAATGATTATTTTTGGGATCTGTTTGCAGGAGGAAGGACTAATAGGAATTGTGCAGATTTGCATTTCCTTTCCTGCTGAAGGCAGCCAACCTCCACCACCCAGAGCAAAACCTAAACAGGGCTCAGCTGTAAAAGAGCAGCTCAGGTTTGAATTTATTTCCAAACTGTTGATTATTTCAAGATTTAGAGCAGGAGTTTCTCTTCCACATCATTACAGGACAAGCAGCCCAGTATCATTTTTAAAGGCATACAAAATTTTCCATGGATTTTAGTGGCTTTAAAGGCAGAATAACTCTACTGCTGCACATAGGAAACACATCAAAGGTGCTTTCAGGAATTATAACATCATCATCTGATGAGAAGGGCTGTTTTAAAAGCTCTGCCTCCATTCAGCTGTTCCCAATCCCACTCCTCCTGCTGATGTCCCATCCCTGGGTTGGGATAAACTTCCTAAGGATCTCCTGGGTTCCTTTGCCTGCCAATTTCCAAGGCCCCCCTTTAGAGTCAGCAGCACCAGGGGAGTCCTGAGGATGCCCAGCCTCAGGGGCTGCTGTGGTTCAAATCATTAAATATCCCTTAATTTAATAGATTTAATTGAGCTTTGTCTGTACTTGTGCAACTTGAACCCATCCCCTAAAAATGAGTGCTTAGGAGCACTATAAAATCAGTAGCTGGGTACAGGAAACTACCTAGAAAAGCACTGGAAATTTTTTTAAGGCAGCTTCTTCAGGCAAAGGGAAGTGGCTGCAGGATTTCATTTGCTCTGCTTTGATTTCTTGTTTCTTTAAACTTTTGCCAGAAGTGATGGGGATGCCAGACACACATTTTTTGGTGTACTGTAAAATCCAAATAAATACAAATAGCATATGCTTGGGTTTGGTGTTTCCCCTCAGATTTCTTTTTCCCCCTCTGTGGAAAAAGCAGTCAGTAGGAAAATAGGTATTTCCAGTCTGTCATGAGAGCAGCCACAACGAGGATTCAGCAAATCTCCCTTAAAGAATCGCTTACAGAGGGATTGGGAGATGAAGAGACATTTTCCTGCACACGAAGAGATTTGCAATCAGCGGTGTTCTTTTGTGCTGCCACTGATGCTTCCAAAAGCACATTTACTGGAGCGCTGGTGTTTAATGTTTCAGACTGAAAAAACAAACAGGAATGAGCAAAACCAAACAGAGCAGAATTCTCAGATGATCAGCTTCCTTGCAAAGGTCCTCTATGGCTCACTTGAATTCACTAAGTCCTCAAAAATAACTTCTAAGAAGCCTCATGGCAGTGGTCTGGAGTTTGGTATTCATTCACTGTATAGGAAAATGAGATTATTTAAATAGAACCTTCATGAAAATTGTCCAGGATACCTTAAAATCAATATTTTTAAAGCAGAATATTTAAAAACCAGCAGTTATAATTAGAGCACCAGTTCATTATATCTGCATGTGCAGCTTTAATTCCTTAAATTCTAGGAATATTTTTAAGCATAGCCTGAAGTATTCAAAGTTTTACACCACCAGAAATTTCTGCTTACTGGAAAGGAAATCAAATGTGGGTTTGATTAATTGATGTAGTCACATATTAAAAACTTTTGCTTCTTATCCCATTAAAAGTAACACTAATGAGCAATGGCTGTGACCTTCAAGGGGAAAGCCACGTGTGCTTCAACCCCTCAATATTTACCACCCAAATTTAATCTTTATAATGGACACCTTAAAAGGAATCTGATAGGAAATACTAAGAGCTGCTCCAAAAGTAAAACACTTAAGGAGGATTTTGATTAATGCCTCGTGATTAATCAATTGATTAATACAGTTTTCAATACAGATGTGAGGACAGTGCCTACTTTAATCAACCCTCCTGAACACGGTGAAGACAAATGATGTATTTTTGAGTCGACTGAAAAAACAAAGCCCATTTTAACAGTTATGTAAATCACAAGTCAAGCCTTCCTTACTATGCCCAGATTTTCCCTTTTACAAAAGCCTTACACACAGGAACTGTTAATTAGGTAATTGTCATCCTTTTGGGAAGGAACTTGCTATGAACCTAAAAGTAGTTCCACTTTCAGCCAAATGAGTGCACTTCTTTAAAGAAATTGTTTTAGAATTGCACTATAATCCATATTTAAAGTCCCTCTCTCTGATATTTCTTTATTCTGAGACTGTTTCTAATTTGTGATTATGCTTTCTACCATACTAAAACTGAAATCTTTATTCCAGTCAAAAATAATCACCCCGTAATTACTGTGACAAACTGCCCAAGCTGTATCATTGTGGCCATTCCGACTAATGATATTGTATTAGAATGCCGAGCAATAGACTTCAAATGGAAAATATAATTATGTGCATTAGTTTGTCTAAGCATTTATAAGATCACATATCCATCAGTTATCAGGTCTCATAAAAAAAGCCATATATCACTGTCACTGCTGGTTTTGTTATTGGAAATGGGGGCTGTTATGAACTCGGCTTAGGATGTGTGGCTCAAATTCCACTTTTTCTGTTGTCCGGTAAATCCTTGTGAGCTGAAATCCAATAAAATGAGCAGAATTCTCGGCCGATGGCACAGGAAAAAATTATTTGACCGTCTCACCAAAGTTTAATTCAATGTTTATGGTGCCAAATAATCTTGGAGGTGTGTTTGGCCTTACTGTGCATTAAGTGGTTCACAGAATCATGGAATCTTTGAGGTTGGAAAAGCCCTCCAAGACCATGGGGTCCAGCCTGTGACCCATCCCCACCTTGTCCCCAGCCCAGAGCTCTGAGTGCCGCCTCCAGGAATTCCTTGGACACCTCCAGGGATGGGGACTCCAAACCTCCCTGGGCAGCCCCTGCCAAGGCCTGAGCACCCTTTCCATGGAGAAGTTCCTGCTGGTGTCCAACCTGAGCCTCCCCTGGCCCAGCCTGAGGCCGTTCCCTCTCCTCCTGTCCCTGTTCCCTGGGAGCAGAGCCCAACCCCCCCCCCGGCTGCCCCCTCCTGTCAGGGAATTCCAGAGGGGAAAAGATCCCTCTGGATCCTCCTTTTCTCCAGGCTGAGCCCCTTTCCCAGCTCCCTCAGGAATTCTCCACCCCCTTCCCAGCTCCCTTCCGTTCCCTGGACTCCTCCAGCCCCTCAGGGTCTCCCTTGCCATGAGGGGAAAATCAAAAAGTGGGAGAAAACGTGAGGGGAAAAGAAAGTGAGGGAAGTTCGGTGAGGGCTCTGCTGCAGAGCTTTTCCCTTCTGGGTCCTCCTTTTCTCCAGGCTGAGCCCTTTCCCAGCTCCCTCAGCCTCTCCTGGTGCTCCAGCCCCTTCCCAGCTCCGTTCCCTTCCCTGGATGTGCTCCATCTCCTCAATGTCCTTCTTGTCAGGCAGGGCCCAGAACTGACCCCAGGACTGGAGGTGCCTCACCAGTGGATGAATCTTGGCTGAACATCTCCGTGCCTCCTGCTTTCAAAGCTAAGGAAACACCTGAGCACCCTCTGAGCATCCTGAGCAAGCTGAGCACCAACCCAGCTTCACCTTGGCAGAACTGCAGTTCAATTTCACTCAGACTCCTTCTCTACACACTTTGCTTTCCTTTGGAAAACCTAAACTGTTTAGGACCCTGGTAGGGAGAGTCCTTTCCAACCTAAACAATTCCAAGATTCCTTGTCAAGGAGGATACTTAAAATCATAGAATAACAGAATGGTTTGGGTTGGAGGGGAGCTCAAAGCTCATCTCGTTCTACCCCCAACACCTTCCACTATCCCAGGCTGCTCCAAGCCCCATCCAACCTGGCCTTGGACACTTCAGGGATCCAGGGGCAGCCACAGCTTCTCTGGGTACCCTGTGCCAGGGCCTCCCCACATATCATCACACAAGAAGAAGAAGTTATTACGTCACCAATTACCACATCACAATGATGAGTTACCCTCAGAAAATATAAATAACATTTTCCTCCCTCTTTTTGGGTCATCTGAGCTGCATCCCTGTGGTTCCAACACCCCGCTGAAATAACACCGTGCTGCGTTCTGGTGCCAGTATAAATTTCAGCCATCCAAACAAGGCTGTGTATTTGAACTGACAAAGAATAAATTATTTGCATCTGGCATAACTGATGGTTGTGTCAAAGCCCTGGCATATAATTCTTAATCTTATAGATGCCTGTTTACTTGTGCATAAGATAGCAGCGCTGAGTCTCTTCCCAGAACAATTATCAAGTTATTGCTAAGGGCGAGCCTGGAACTTCCAGGGAAAGCCACATGAAAACGCAGCCATCCCGGAGCAGGCTGAAAGGGATGTATTGAATTAGAGCTCACTGCTCTGCTTTCCCCCTCCTCTGTGCTCCCAGGAAAATGGGAATCAGAGCGTGCCAGGCGGGCACAGAGCCACAGGTGTGTCTTTGCTTCCCAGGACAAGGACCACAAATATCAGAGGACAAATGTCACTCACCTTCCTCCCTGGGCTGAGAAGGTTCTGAGATAATCCACATCCTGTAATACGAGATTTTTTTTTAAGTGAAAACTATCTTTCAATGAGCAAAGAGTTGTTTTTTGGGGGGTTTTCTTTACGGTTGGTTTTAATTAATAATGATTTTATACATTTAGAAAGAAAATCCACCAATGCAGACCTGGAGAATGTTTAAGTTACGTTGTTTTTCCAGGAGAATTTTCACTGATTTTTATTAATCCTGTAGTTTGTGATGGCTGGGTTTTATCTGATGTTGTGTGGTTTATATTTACATTTACATTTACATTTATATTTATATTTATATTTGTATTTGTATTTATATTTATATTTAATAACCTATTGTATTTGATTCTCATATATGCAACAAAAGACATGAGAACCACAAGACCTCAAAGGAACCTTCACTGCACCCACCTGTTTTACCCCAATAAAGAGCTGGGGCTCGATTTGGAAAGATGAATAGGCCATGCAATTCCTGCCTCTTTATTAGCAGAATTAATTTTAAAGGGTCAATGTACAGCCTAGAAAATTTGTCTCATATTAAGATGTCCAGATGTTTTTGGTCTCTCTGTCTGACATTCCCACCATCAGAATAAATTGTATTTCCAGCCTAATGCAATAGATAAGAGAGAGGAATAAATCTCATCCAGTTCAGTTGATAAAATTAACATGCTGATGATATTTTAATGTTTCCATATAATCAAGGGAGCATGGATCATGCCTCCACCAGTTCCAACGTAATTCTCTTCTTTAATCTTTTCTCAAGGAAGAAAAAATGGAGCATTAGAGAGGAGTAGGCAGCGAGCAGAGGGTGCTCCAGTCTTGGGGCGAGTCGTTTGCGGTGTGGTTGAGCGGCTTTGCCCAAAGGTATCACGGAGCAGCAGCCAGAGGCCGGGGTCAGCACCAGCCCTGCTGCAGTGCCACCGTGCCACTCACACATCAGGGCTGCTGCTGGAGCAGCTCCACTGAGCTGGAGAATGGCATTAACGTCTCAGAGCCACTCAGCGGCCACACGACCTTGCTCAGAGGGCAGAGAATCGTCCTTGGCTCGCACGGAGGGAATGGGAGCAGCTCCAGGCCAAAGGAGGGCGGAGTGAGGCCCAAAATTGCTGGAGTAGGACACTGGTACAGGGCAGGTGGAAATAAAACTGCATTTCGTGACCTAAGGCAAAGTGAAGACATCAAAGGCAGAGGAGATAGAAAGCAAAAAAAAGGGGAAAGGAAAGGAAAAAAGGGGAAGGAAAAAAGGGGGAAGGAAAAAAGGGGAAGGAAAAAGGGGGAAGGAAAAAAGGGGAAGGAAAAAGGGAAAGGAGAGGAGAGGAGAGGAGAGGAGAGGAGAGGAGAGGAGAGAGGGAGGAGAGGAGAGGAGAGGAGATGAGGAGAAGAGGAGAGGAGAGGAGAGGAGAGGAGAGGAGAGGAGAGGGAGAGGAGGAGGAAAGGAGAGGAGAGGAGAGAGAGGAGGAGAGAGGAGAGGAGAGGAAGGAAGGAGAGGAGAGAGAGGAGAGGAGAGGAGAGGGAGGAGAGGAGAGGAGAAAGAGGAAGAGGAGAGGAGAGGAGAGGAGAGGAGAGGAGAGGAGAGGAGGGAGAGGAGAGGAGAGGAGAGGAGAGGAGAGGAGAGGAGAGGAGAGGAGATAGAGGAGAGGAGAGGAGAGGAGAGGAGAGGAGAGGAGAGGAGAGGAGAGGAGAGGAGAGGAGAGGAGAGGAGAGGAGAGGACTCTGTATTGAACCTAAGAATTATTCCTACTAGGCAGAAACCATTGGTTTGTGGTGGAATTCTTCAGGCAGAAGACTGCAGTTGAAGGGGTTTAAAGATCCAATTCCCACTACATTTTGATGCTGTTTGGGCATTTAACTGATTCACAAAGCCTTAAACTCCTGGCTTTGGTCTGTACTGTGAGAAATGTCAGGATGCATCCCCTTCACATATTTGCAAGGGAAACATTCATCAGGTGCAGGAATAAATGGGACACATCAACAATCCCAATATATTCATATAATCTCCCTACTGTGGGTACTCAACTTCCTTTGGCATAGTTAAAAATAGAAATGTTATATGAGGAAATTATTGTAACATTGTTATAAGTTATTGCAATGATTGTATCATTGTTACAATTATTGTACACATGGTTAAAAACTAATTTAGAGAAACAATGAAAGATCGTCCAAACTGAAAAATGGGGAAACTTCATCTTTAAGATATGAATTCTCTATTCCAAAATAATTCCTGTGTCTTTGAGGGTGGCCTGGGCTGGCTGAAACCTGCTCAAGAGGAAGGCAAAGGCAGAGGTGGCACAGAAAAGGTCCTGCCGAGGACACACAGCTCTGTTTTGGCCAGTGCAAGACCCAGAGACAGCCCACAGAGCAATGGTTTCAAACCATCTCCAGAAGGAATTTCTACAAGGAAAGAGTTTTTAAACATTGGCAGGGGCTGCCCAGGGAGGTTTGGAGTCCCCATCCCTGGAGGTGTCCAAGGAAGGCCTGGATGTGGCACTCAGAGCTCTGGGCTGGAGACAAGGTGGGGATTGGGCACAGCTTGGACTCGATGACCTTGGAGGTCTTTCCCAACCTCAATGATGCTGCCATTTCCACATCAGGAAAACGAGCCTGCAGAAAGGTGTTTTAGGGGTGCAGGAGGATGAGGTAGAGGAAGCACAGGTTTGAATTTCAGTTATATTCCACAAAGCCTTAAAAACCATTCCCATTTTCCACGTGGCCAGCACTGCACTTACAATTCCACCCTCCCACCCCAGCATTTCCCAGCCTTGGGGAGAAGAGGAGAAGGACCAAAGCAGCGCCATCCCCCCGGAGCTCTCACACGTGCCCAGAGCTGCCCAACACGTGTGTTCAGTGCTGCAGGGGCAGAATCCTCACCCCTGAGCTCGTCAGTCACGGCTCTGCAGTGATCTCAGAGCTCCTGGAGCAGCACAGCACGGCTCAGACACCGCGGAACCGCTCGGAGCTGTCAGCACATTTCCAGCAGATTGATGGCTCTGAAGACCTCCAGTGTAGAGGGTAATGTTAAGGATCTGCAGTTACTCAGCTGAAGCTGAGATGAGGGATGCCTCCTTTCCAGGCCTGGTTATTGAATTTGAAAACCCTCATAGGTTTTGCTGTCACCGGCGTTGCTCAAAACAGACTGTTATAGGAATGAGTTAAAAAGGAACGACTGGGAAAAGAAGTTTAAAGGAAAACGAAGATGTATCTTTGTGGTTTTCAGGTTAACGCAGCGGCAAAAAATAAAGTCTCACTGTAAAGGAAAAAAAAATAATCTTTGTGTTAAATTCTGGTCCTCAGAACAGCTTTCTTTACAGCCAAGAACTCCTTAGTGTAGAAGTAAGCTCAGACTAAAACATTTTACTATATGAAAGTTTGCCATAAGCAGAAGCTCACCATGAACTGAAATGCAATTTGCATATTCTATTTCACTGATTTTACTTTATTTCATAATGAATAGCCTTCAACTCCAGGTAAAAAACCTAAAGATAGAAAACAGACTGTAAGAAAGGACCAAGTCAAAGAAATATTAAAAACCAGACCAGCAAAAAAAAAAAAATTAAATTTTTTCAAATTTGCTACATTTGAAACACAAAGAACTATCTATTTTCATGTAATTACTTCTCATTTTCCATATAAAACCATTTCTATTCCTGAAGTAAGATACAATATTAACCCTCTGCCTTCCTAATCCCACACATTCCTTCACTTTCCCACCTACGTCTCCATGAACTGATCATGCTGCACATTTGGCCTTAATTCCTCGAGGTATCTTGGCATAATCAACACTTTGTGCAACTTAATGAGTATAAAATGGCAAAAAAATAGGAATGGGAACTTATGAAAAATCTCGGAGTAACAAATTTAATTTCTTAAGGGGTGAACCTGGCTGTACATCTGCAAGTTCGTGAGGAATATGGCTCTAAAAAATCATAATATAATCCTGAATATGTATCTCTCCCTTGGGACTGGTTTCTTTGCACCAGAAAACAAAGTATTTGTTAAATAACAAGTCCATTTTTCATTAAGCATCAGGAAGTAGCCAGAATAGTCAGGTATAGCTGGAAAGGAAAGCTGAAAAGGATAATTTGAAAAGTGTTTCTTTTCTGGACTTTCATCTGTGACCTAAAACCGAGGGTTGTCATCTCATTTGATGCTGCTGACTGGGAGGTCCATGGGAAAAGCAGGATTTAGTGAATTTTGTTGGGAATAAAGTGCTTAAATTCCTCCTCCAGAAGCACCTGCCTTTGCAAAAGAAGGCTGCCCCTCTCTTCTTCCAACTTCTTGGAGATATTATATTTCCTCGCCCTTTATCAAGCTTCCAGTCCCTTTCATGAAACCACCAGCAGGACTTTGGGCAGTTATTATCCAATAATTATCCAAAAACAGGGCTCATAAATTCAGAGAGTGATATATTGCTCTGGGATCCCTCTTTCCCTCTCCAGCACTGCCTGGAGCACAACCCATCCCTGCCCACAGCTGGTTTTTCAGCCACCCAAGACCCTTTGCAGAACTTTTACTTCTTCACTGAACCAAACGTTTAAAACTTTCCCTATGAAACAGAAGGCAAAGCTGCTCGCGAGGATTTTTTCCGTCTTCTTTTCATCTGTCAATGAAATATTTAATGAATCAATCAATGGAAAGTCTCTAGGCAGGAGGGTTCTAAACTCACTGCCATAAGCAGGCATTTAATTTTGATTTACTGAGGTGGTTATTGCTTATTAATCAGATAACATTATGAAAGCTGAGTACGTGTGTGTCAGTTGTACATTAATTAGTTACTAAAGTAAGAGAAGCTAAAGAGCACCAGGAGCTGCTTACATGTCCCCTGAATCAATTTAATTACAAGGAAAAAGTTCCAGAGCACATTCTTCCACATGGGTAACCATTTACATGCAAACAAATTGCAACGAATAGTGAGGTCTTCAGACAAAAAATGGCTTCTTGAATTCACATAAGCAGCAGATAAATGCTTTTAAACTTCATTTTAAAAAAAAAATCCAAGCAATTTTTTTGTCAAAAAATTAACCAAGTGCGTGCAGGAGTCAGAAGTTTCCTTTTTTCCAGAATTATCCGTGCTGTGACTTACAAACAGTTTGGTCATAAAGCTGGACATCCCATGTTGAGACCAGATTACATCACAAATTTCCAATTCCCAACAACTCTCAGTTATGGGCCACTACATCTTGATATATTTTCATTTTCTGTTCAAATATTAATCTAAAATATTCACTGGGAGCAGCTCACAACTGGAAAATACCCAATATTGTCAGTGTTTTGCTCTGCCAGCCACCCCACACTGCTCCTGCTGCAGGGAAATGTTCTGGGATTCATGGATTTATTCCCAGGGAGGAAAAGTGCCCTCACCTGCCTCACTTTTCCCACCACTCTGGTTTATGTTCCCTCTCCAGCATGGGCTGAAACAAACTTTCTAAATTTAATAATTCTTTTATAAATTTTGGAAATTTGGCTGCGGTGACAACATTTTTTCTTAGAAAGCAAGCACATATTTACACTTAAACCGTGTTTAAATCATCTGCTGCAGCTGAACATTAATCCCAAGGACTAATTCCAATTATTTGGATAATATATCCCAATGCAACCAGGTAAGGAGGCTGCCAGGTTGCTGTTTGTCCTCCTGTGGCATCTCCTGCCCAGCCAGGCCCTTTTCCAGAGCCAAAGCCAGCACCTCTCCATGCCCACACGTCCTGGGAATGGAAAAACAAGCACCAGCCTGTGCTGGGTGGTGACAAACACAGTTCAAAGTGCCATTATCACTTGTTCTCATGGTGATAATTAATCCCATCATCATTATCATAATGAGAAGCCACATTCCGAAAATGCTGATTGAAAAACTCCAATATAAAGAATACAGTCACTCACTGCCCTTTCAGCCTGAGGGATTCTTACATTTGCTGTTGATTAGCACACAGCCTTCCAAAGAATTTTTATGCCCCAATCCAAACTTTTCTAGTGTTCTTATGTCTCACTTCGTGATTTTTTAAAATGTTCCATTCTAGCATGAAGTGCCAGGATTGCACTTTTGTTCATTAATTTGTGATGGATCTTTAATCAGATTTTTTTTCCTGATTTCTCTCCTCTCTCAGAGATGTGGTGACAAAGGAAGACAAAGAAATTGAGAGAGAGAGAGAGATTGTCGTGGTTTAAACTCAGCCAGCAACTAAATCCCACACAGCCACCTGCTCCCTCCCTCTCCGTGGGATGGGGAGGAGAACTGGAGAAACCTGTGGGTTAGATAAAACCAGATTAATAATTGAAATCGATTATGATAATATTGTTATTAATAATTGTAATGAAGAGAGAGATAACAAGGAAAAGGGGAAGGGAAGGGAAGGGAAGGGAAGGGAAGGGAAGGGAAGGGAAGGGAAGGGAAGGGAAGGGAAAGGAAGGGAAGGGAAGGGAAGGGAAGGGAAGGGAAGGGAAGGGAAGGGAAGGGAAGGGAAGGGAAGGGAAGGGAAGGGAGGAAGGGAAGGAAGGGAAGGGAAGGGAAGGAAGGGAAGGAGGGAAGGGAAGGGAAGGGAAGGAAGGGAAGGGAAGGGAAGGGAAGGGAAGGGAAGGGAAGGGAAGGGGGGAGGAAGGGAAGGAAGGGGGAAGGGAAGGGAGGGAAGGGGGGGGGGGGGGAGGGAGGAAGGGGGAAGGAGGGAGGGAAGGGGGAAGGGAAGGAGGGAAGGGAAGGGAAAGGGAAGGGAAGGGAAGGGAAGGGAAGGGAAGGGAAGGGAAGGGAAGGGAAGGGAAGGGAAGGGAAGGGAAGGGAAGGGAAGGGAAGGGAAGGGAAGGGAAAGGAAGGAAAGGAAGGAAAGGGAAAGGAAAGGAAAGGAAAGGAAAGGAAAGGAAAGGAAAGGAAAGGAAAGGAAAGGAAAGGAAAGGAAAGGAAAGGAAAGGAAAGGAAAGGAAAGGAAAGGAAAGGAAAGGAAAGGAAAGGAAAGGAAAGGAAAGGAAAGGAAAGGAAAGGAAAGGAAAGGAAAGGAAAGGAAAGGAAAGGAAAGGAAAGGAAAGGAAAGGAAAGGAAAGGAAAAGCTCTGAATTGCCATAATCATAAAAAGAGAGATGGCTTTGGGAAGGGACCCCGTGTAATGCCATGGACTGGCCCTTGGTAGTCTAGGCCTTCCCACCAGGCAGAATTCCAGCCCCTCTTGCAGCTGCTGAGCATCCCCCCAGTACAGACTCTCTTTTCAGCTTTTCAGGCATCTTTATGAACATTTTGAAGCAGACAAATAACCTGAGCCTGTCCCGCAGACACTCCTCTTCTGCAAGGCTGATAAGGCAAATCCAAACCCCATTAGATAAGCATGGCATTTTTAGAGGCCTCAGATTTGCCTCCAGTTCTCAGCTCACCATTGGGCTCTGCAAACACAAAATGAGGTGTGTGAAATCCAAAACTCCCTGTAAACAACACAGAGCCCCCTTTAAAATCCCGAACTTCAAAAATATTTGTGAAATATGTTCTTCACATACCATATTTCCATATTCTGTAGATACAGAGATATAGAACGACCTGATCCTGGTGAAATTTAAGTCTTGCACTATAAACAAAGGTAAATTGGTTGATCAGAGGAGCTTCTCCCAGTGTTTTTATCTGTTCTGGATGTATTAATTAGTTGTACACATATGCACAATCATTACATGGTGAATTAAAAAGGGGCCAATAATAAGCTTAAGCCACCATAAATCATACAATAAACATCTGAACAAGAAAATTTATTAAACAACATGTTCCCACAACAACTTCACCCCCTTCCATTAAATCCATAACCCCCTAGGACTTGTTCTACTATTCCCTATAAATTAATACTTTATTAAAAGAGTAAAATAAAAAAGCACAGCTCACCATGCCAGGACATGTCTCTTCCTCTCACATTTTGGTCTGGCAGTTTGTTTTTTGTGGCAAGAATTCCAGCCTGTGGCTATTTTGGATGGAAAATGGTGTCCTCCTACACGAACATTTCCTTCATTTTAATAATGTTTCTAATCTGCATCAACAAGAAACCCAGTGAATGGGTGAATGGGATGTTTCCAGGAAAAGATCTCCTTGCAGATGGTTACTGTGCCTTTTTTAAGGCCAACAGCTTGGATCTGGGATTCCTGCATCCCATATGAAACGAGGATCTTTCCCAACCAGCTTCTCCAATAATGACTGGTGCAGATATTGCAAAAAAAGAAGTTTCTTTTTCTGCAAATATTTTGTTGAAGCAGATTCTGTCTTTGCTAGAAATAAACCACTTTTCCCAGCCTAAAATTTCCTAGTACATATTCTCCTTTAGGAAGAAAATGGGTGTTCCTCTGGAGAGCACACTGGGATTTAGATCTTTTCCTTCACAGCACTCCAAAGTGACTTTGGACAAATCACTGTTAATCCTACATTGCTCAGGTGTCAGAACTGATCTTATTTAACAATTTTGATAATTAATTTGACAGAGGATGCAAGGACACCAATTACATTGTTTTTCCTGACTTGAATTTGGAAGGCAGCGCTGACTCCGAGGAATATTGGACGATAGGTAAAGGAAATGAATGATCTGGGGACCTCAATGACAGAAGGAGGATAACATTTAGCAACACAAAACTTCAAGTTCAGGAATTTAGGAGTGAATAATTGCTATTTTTGAGGCTGTTTTTTGGAAATGGAAGAAGAAGGCAAAGATTTCATGATACGCTGAACATAAATCACTGATGCAACAGCCCCATGAACACAAGTGGTGGGAACATCTTAGGATGGGGAAAGAAAAATATTCTCATTATAAATAGGAGAATATTCCCACTCTTCTACAAGCACCATGTTGGGGCTGCCTAGTGCTGCAGTCTGTTCACAGGCAATAGGAAAATTCATCAAAATATGGAAAAGGGATACTTGGGAAAAAGTCCAACCCCACTTAAGTGGTGAGAAAGAAACAAAGTCATTTATTTAGCAGTAAAATGAATGGAGACTTGGCTAAAACTACTCAAAATTGCTAGGAAAGGTTGGTGCAAACATGAACAAGCTATGACTAAATTCAGCTTATTAAAATAATATGTGTAAATAACATCTTTCAGCAGGAGAAAGGTTTCCCAACAGGAGTAGAGGAGGCAAAAAAATGACTTTAAATTACAGTGGTCAAACCCAATTCCATTGTGTGCTTCCCTGGAAAAGCTGGGGAATTTTGTAGCCCTTATTGTCACTTTGAGTATGTTGAGTACTTTTTGTGTATTCCATTACACTGGAGATGAGAGCCTGACATCCTCAGAGTTGCTTCAAAATCCCTGGCAGGACCAAAAGGTGTGGGGGGGTTGGGTGCACCAGTTTTATTGGCACTCTTTGAATTGGATCTGTCAGGCAGGAGAGGGGTTTGCATCCCACGTGGATCCTCATAAAGCGCTCTTGCTGCACCTCATGTCTCTGTAAATATAGATGAATATTTAGCTAATGAATATAGATAAGAAATAGGAATAATCACAGGTACCACACACATGAGCCCATACACGGCTCAGGTGTGCCCGTGCTCTCTAGATAAGGATGGATCTCAAAGTGAGGTGTAAATGTAGATTTGAGATTTGTATTATTATCACATTAAACAATAAATATGTGTAATAACCTGTTTAGCTATTTCCACTTGTTCTAAACACAGGGTACAGCCTCCCCCCATATCCAGCCAAACAACAGACACAATCCAGGCTCTTAAGCCACATTTTCTTATGCTAAAACCTTCCATCTTTTGCGAGTAACTCATCTGATTTCCATGATCATAACGAACTGGATAACACTAAATTATAACAACAGCAATCAGGGGCATGGGGAGCAAGAGGATCCTCGATTGCAGCCCATGCATCACTCAACAGCCCCACAGAAGAAGAGATTGAAAAGCACATCAATTCACATAACTTCCTCCCAGTGCCCATTGTCTTTTTCAGTTCCTAATGATGCTGAAGTGTCTCCATGATTAAAATTTAAAGGTTTCCCAGTAACCAAGTAATTTGCCCAAAACTCCTTATCTAGCACTCACCACGAAGACTCTGATTTTAATATACCATTAATCAAGCTCCAGCCAAGTTTACTACTGATACTTTCAATTACAGAGGAACTAACTTCATTCTTCTCAGTGTGGCAGTGAGAGACCACTTCTCTGATTAGCCACAGCCCCTAAAA
Source organism: Monarcha castaneiventris obscurior (assembly GCA_026261815.1). Taxonomy (NCBI): domain Eukaryota; kingdom Metazoa; phylum Chordata; class Aves; order Passeriformes; family Monarchidae; genus Monarcha; species Monarcha castaneiventris. The sequence goes on from JAMPIT010000467.1 coordinate 20,130,693, forward strand.
ACAGATGGATAAAAAGGCTGGGCTGGATGCACTTTCCTGAAGGAACTATTTGTTGCAAATTACGATTTAGTAAACAAAATTGGATCACTCTGCTGCAGGATAAACTTCAGCCAAATTTTGAGCCCTACATACCCTAATTATAATAAAAACCATGAGCCGATTTCAAGTTTTACGGTGTAACAATAATGTGGGATTTGATGAAATGTAAATTGACGCGCCGGTGAATCGAGCGGGCGAGTTCCAAATATCCGCGTATTTCCCACCACAAACATTCCCACAAATGCCCGTGGTGGGTGTTTAATTGAGGCACATGAATAGATCCACAATCTTCAATAGGACATCTCGTGCTCTAAGTGATGCACGTGCACAAGTGATTGCAGGATCAGTTATCAGAAAATGATCCCCGGTACAATTTATAAGAATTCCAACAGATTGCAAATAGCTATGATTTGTCACACAACATCTGGTCTCTTCTCTCCACAATTAAATGGACAAATGCAAATAACAATACAGGCTGTGAAATCGCAGCTTGGAAAAAACAATTAGAGGGAAAGGGACCCCTACCTTACCCTGCCGGAGTGATGGAATTTGCACGGGCCTGCCTGGCTCAGCTAACGAAGAGTCAGCACTTGTATGAGCTCTAGTGTGATTGCCACAAAAGAAATATTTCATTCTGAAGTTGTTTCCACAGCTGCAGTCAAAATTTCAGGCAAAATGGGATGGTCCTGTTACTGCCCTGGGAAAAACTTTCCCTGTTCTGCAGGTCAATGCCCTGTAGGGATGGGTGAGGAGATGGACAAAATTGTAATGTGTTGTTTAAATATATCAGCATTATCATAATTTATAAATCTATATATTATTACTGTGTCAACCCAATCCCTTGGTTCTGGATGCTGCCAACCATTAATTCTATTTAATTCACCTAGAGAACTCTACAGCACCTCCAGGAACCCTCCAAAATTGCAAGAACTGTCTCAGCAGTGAAATCAGAGGGACAGGTAACAATTAGCTTGGTTGAGAATTAGGAATATCCATCACTAAGCTCAGATTTTAAGCAATGTAATTTAAACTAAAAGGATATATGTAAAAATGTTGAGGAAAAAAATAAAAGAGAGGGTGTTTACTCTACAATAACAGCAACTGAGACAGATTTCCACTGACAGCATTACTCAAAATCTCTGGATGGCACCGTCTGCTGGTAAGTTTGATTATCTGGTGAAAAATCAGTTTGATCTTTAAGAAAAGAGCAATGAAACATCTAAGCTTCCTGTCATTCAAACCCAGCCTTCACAGAGGAGTTGACATTCTCCACTTTAGTCAAGTAGAAGTTTTAGCTCTTATGTGGAAGGCTCTTTTACTAAGACATTTGGGGGAGGTAACAGATTTCCTTTACATTGATGTCCAAAGAAATGAAAGATTTGGGTGTTTTTTCAGATAATGAGTGAATCTGTAGTTTTTGGAGTGACCTCAGCACTGACCTCCTCTCTGTACAACCTCAGCACAGCTCTGCAAGCAGTGAACTCAAGGCAACGTCCAGGCAAGGAACTTCACTTTTTTTTGGTATTCATCCAAAAGTTCCCAAATTTCTGCTGCTTACTCTTCTTTCAGAATTTTTGTTCTCTGGCAATAATCAACAGTATAAAGTGGAATAGATAAGGTGTACAAAAGAAAAATAAAATCACTAAGACTGTTCCTGAAGTTCTCCTTTATCCCAAACACAGTAATACCTTTTTGGAAGATGTACAACGTTAACCAATTCTTTTCTGTCAAGTAGCAATTTTTTGGCAGATCCCTTTTGCATGATTCATGAAGGACCAGTAAAAGGCTAATTGTTCAAATTAATTTGCGTAAATGACTAAGCAAGAGATAACAAAATTACATCTGCACTTGTTTGGCAAAGATTCAATAGCAGCGGCCCTGTACTGCCAGCTGCTTCCAGACAACACTCTCGCAGAAATTAAAAGCTACAAATATTAATTAATACACTTTTTTGGTACGTTAATTTGCACTGAAAGGTTCCGGAGTACAAAACTGCTGAGAAGATGAACCATGATAATTAGAATTAATGGGATGGATGCATGTTTTTTGCAGCTGAAGTTTTAAAAACCCATGAATGGAACTGGGAACTTGGAACTGACATTCTCATAAATCTCTATGATAATGCTGCTATTAGTATTAGAAGGATTAAGTGCTGTGGCTCCGGCGTTATCCATCACATGACACGTTGTATCCCATCTGTCACCGCAGCGGCTGAGACATGAGCGCTGTCCTTGAGGAAGCCGCGTGAAAAGCTTTGGGAATTCAAGGAATTGCAGGATGGATGGCTCAACCCCCCGACTCTCCAGCAGGAATAATGGCCGGTGCTCTGTTCTTGTCAGCTCAGGGCTTGAGCAAATACTCCGGCTGTGGTTAAGTTAAGTTAAGTTAAGTTAAGTTAAGCAGCCTGAATTGGAGATAAATCAGCAACAGTCAAATGTCACAGATTTTTCTCGTTCACTCCTCCCCATCGCTGTGAGTTGGACGTCTCTGGAACTGGATTTTACTGGTGTTTACCCCATTAATTAGGCATTTTTTAGGGCTCGACACTGAAATAACAAATAATTTTTACATGAAATCACTAATGAGATCATTTACCTGCTTCACAGTGTTATCTGTGTCATACAAATCCACTTCTCCATGGAAATGCTGTCAGAAAAAAACGAAATTTTAGATCCATTCTGTCTTGAAATTTTGCCTGGAAAATTAACTTCAAATTTTCTCTTAGGGCTTTCCAAAATTTTGAAAAATTGTCGTATTTTACATCCTAAAAATACTTCACAGGGACACATATAAGACCACGCTGTCCATTTCACTAATTACTTTTTCAATGCTAAGGAAGGTTGTAGAGAAGAAAGTTTCAAGCTTTTAAAGGTAAGAAATTCTTAAATAGCACTTTGCCTTCCATTTTGAATAATGCCTGTGCACATAGGCAATGGAATTGGTGAGAAAGGCTGGACCAGAAGGGGTGACTGAGAAAGACCAGACAGAGGAAATTATCCTGGGAAGGAGCAGCTTCCTCACCCTTCCCAAAAAGCCCCCCCATGGTATTCAAGGTCCCCAAAGCAAGCCAACACTAAGGAACATCAATTAGGCAGCTGGATCCATAATATTTTGCCCCTCAGGTATTTTGGTAGGAAAACTCTCAAAATTATGCTATTGCAATTTATTAGAATTATTAGAACTTATTGTTGGTGGAATTCTTGGGGCTGCCTTGTGCAGCGCCTGGAGTTGGACATCCATGATCCTTAACAGTCCCTTCCAATTCAGGATATTCTATGATTCTACCCATTTTTTTTATTCCTTTACTCTGAATAATTGGATCATTTTCCTCTTGCACAACAACTCTGATTTTATTCTGCTTTTATTCACCTACGTGGGCTAAAAAAAATAAATAACAACTTGTTATGTCCCTTCTCAGATGACGTCATGGAATAAAATAAAAAACTCTCCTTGACCCTGACCCTGAGCATGTGAGTTGTTAATTTTGTGCAGTCAGACTGCTCATGGTCTCACAGCTCTCGAGAACTCAACCCAAATCTTCCCATTCCTCGAATCAATCAGTGGCGCTCAGCTCCCCAAAACCAGATTTTCACAGCCCCATCCAGCAAAAAAAGCCTGAAAAACACAAATTTTATTAATCTTTTACAACTTATGTTTATAGCAATAATAAAAATATATTATAATTTATTAATTACTGTGAATTATAGAATATGTGAATATTTTTCCTCAACAGGAACATTATGTTTATGGTCCTAAATATTCACCCAGGTGGGCAGAAATCAATTACCCTCAGAAATTAATACATTTCAATAAATAATATAAATTAATATCTTCTTTCTGCGCTCTGAAGACACAACTGTTTACCTCTACACAGAGATGTGAAACAGAATTGCTCTGTGAGTCATGAAGGGTAAATACACAAAGAGGTTTTGAGGCAAGTTAAATCAGGGATTAAAGAGAAAACTGAATAAAGTTGAGAACCACAACACTCACATAACACAGGAGAAGAAAACAGGAGCGTGGATAAAACAGGGTACAACACAGAGTCATTCCTAATCATTTAAATTGTTAAAAAGAAACGAAAATCCGAGGAAAAAAAATATATCATCAACAGAATTTTGCATTTCTGTAGGAGAAAATCCAAAGCACTTTATTGATGCTTCTGTGGGTTATGATCCCAATATTCCCAGTGTGATAATCATCACCACTACAGTTTGGAAAAAGCAACAGGAAGGGGATAAACTTTGCCCAGAGCACAGGAAATCCAAGGTGCAGAGGGAGCAGTGCCCCAGCTGGATCCTGGTGCTGTCCAGGATGCTGGTCCAGAACATTCCACCCACGACACCCACTGGGCAAGGAGCACCTGGAAACAGGGTTTTTAATTCTCCTTGCAGCACATGGAATTTGTGGAATTGGAGACCTGCCAAAGATCACCTGGAGGCATCAGGAGTTTGGTGGGCAGGGAATTTCTCTGAAATATAATTACCACCTCTACGTTGTCATGTTAAAGCAAAGAGTAATGGTGGTGGCTGTTTGATACTGGATTTTCTAATGTGGATTTTGTTTTTTCTCTCTGTCTTTAATCAGCACACTGGACTTGCTGAAACTTCCCAAAACACAGGATTTTTGGTATTTTTTGGTGTGTGTGATTTTGGTAATTTTTGGTATATTATTTTGGCTTTTTTTGGTGTATGATTTTCACAGAAGTTTCACCTTTTTTATGCTGTTGTCACATCTTACTTGCAGCCACATCATAAAACAAATTTCTGGCCATTCCTGACACCAAAATTCATGCTAAGAGTAACTTGAAGAGCTTAATTATTAATTAAATGAACTTCCTTTAGGCTGTAATAATAGAGCAGCATTACTAAAAAGAGTACTTAGATTTGCATTTATGGCCCTTTACTGAAATCATTTGCTTCCCCCGAGACAATTCTTCTTTCTTCCATCCCATCAGTCTCATGGCCCAGTACAGGGCATCAAACCTGTCGTTATCAGTCTTGGTCTGATTGATACAGAAAACTTCTCAGGAAGATTTAAGGAATATTAGGTGTTTCCAGGGATCTAATAGCAGGAAGTAGGCAACTGTCACCCAAAATTAGGGGAATTTGTGCCACAGGGCAGGTAGGAAATAGGTAACAAAGGTCAGTGAAAATATACCAAATTTTGCTCACCCACAAAGGCTCCTGGAATAAATCAAATTTGTGGAGGAGGCTGATGACCATCAGACATTAAGAAAATAATAAAACTATGCAATAAACCACCCCCAAATGAGAATATCCTGGGCACCAATCTCATTTCCTGGCAGTCTCTTGGTGACTCTCAGAAGCAGCTCCTGGTGGCAAAGGGACAGTGCCAACTCAACCTGAATTCCCATATGGAGAACAGGAAGCATCTTTGAAGTACACTCAATTTTCCAATGGAAAATCTTAGCAGTGCCTCCATGAGAGCACTAAAGGAGCACATGAAGCTTTCTTTGAGGACAATTTCCCCCTGGATATGGCAGTGAATCTCCCCAAGGGCTGATTTTCTTTCGTCACATTCCTTTATTTTCCCCCTAGGAAGTCAAATGAATTACAATATAAAAGCTGAAAACATGCCCCACAGCCGTGTTCCCCCCTTTCCTGTTACACAGCAGTGCTTGTTCTCTGCTGCTTTACTGGGGTTTTATGGACAACCCTGGTGACCCTTTAACACCCCCTGTTTGTTATCCCTGTCCCTGAGCCACAGGTTAGAAATAAAACCAGGTGGCACCTGCAGTATTTAACATTCCGTACACAAAGCATTTGCACATAAAGTCTGGGCTTGGGATCCAAGTGAAGGCTTAAATCATGGAATCCCAGAATGGGTTCTATCTTAGATTACATAATGTGTTCTGGAGAGGACCTTGGGCTCTGGGACCCTGGCTCCCTAACTACGAAGCCTCTAAAATGTTTAGTCTCTTAGCTTAACAAACAAGTCCAAGAATGTAGGCAAAAAAGCACCAAGAATACAGAAGTTGCAAAAAGGTATAACAGGGGTATAAAAGAAAAGACAAAATTCATCATGGCATCAGGTTGAAGGTTAAAGACCATCCCATTCCATGCTCTGCCATGGGCAGGGACAGCTTCTACTATCCCAAGTTACTCCAAACCAGCCCTGTATACTTCCAGGGAACCTGTGCCAGGGCCTCACCTCTCCCTGAGTAAAGATGGACTTTTTAAAGTGATAAGAGATGGTCTTTCATCATGTTTTTGCACAAATATCTCTGTATCAAATATGCTGCTCTTAATTTTTCAAAGAGAAACCCCACAACATCACTGAGCGATAAACGAGCGTTCAGGGCCAATGGTCTTAACCAAAAATTTGCATGGGCATTTCTGTTTGTGTTATTTTCCCTCGAAATATCCCTGCCACGTTTGGAATATTTTGGTCGCTTCCATAAAGGAAAGGGGAGAAAAACTGCAGGAAATGAAGTCCTGGGTCTCTCCAGGGAGCAGTTGTGCCGTGGATGTCAGAGGGGCTGCCTTGATCCGAGCAGCTTACACCGTATCAGCCCCGTCCTGCAGGACCGTGTCAGGGGGTGGCGAGCAAGAAGTGATTTATATTTGTGCATCAGACATCCTAATTCCCTCATGCACGGTTTCAATGGAGAGAGACACCAAGAGCTTTAGAAATGTGTGGCTAATTATACATCTCATCAAACGCTCAACACTTAAACTCGTGATGAGCACAAAGCACTTGTCTGCTCCGCCACCTATCCCCTTCCTGGGATGTCCTTTTTAATGGTCTCTTATGTAAAGAGTTGGCTGCTTAAATATTTGAAGTCTGCCAGTTTAAAAGATTTAAAGTATTTTTAAAATGCAGAATAGATTTGGGTTTTGTGCGCTCTTATCATTCAAGAAAAACCTTCACCGATACTTTTTTTTTTTAATTAAAAAAATCCCTTTGGGCTATGAACGCCAAGTTTTAGCCTGGAGGGAATTTTTATTGCAGATATAAACCCCTGGAAATCAAAGTATGTATACATCTACCACCGAGCCTGATAAACCCTTGACTGTGACACTGCTACTGAGGGCTGCTATAATATCTGATGACAAAACTGACAGATTACTTCTGATGAGAATGTGGAACCCTTTTTGTTTTTAACTTGACCCTGAAGACATGTCATAACATTTGTAATATCTGCAATAAAGTGTCAACTATACTGCTCTAAGACTGCTGGAGCTTGGAGTTAAGCATTCGGTTTAGTGCTCCTACAGCTTTCAATTTCAAATAAAAAAAGACTCTTAATTTCCTTTTGGACAGTCCAAGCCCAGTAGAACTGCACTAATTTGTCTTGGAGAATATGAAGTGGTAGTGGGGAACATGACTGCTGGAAAGGAAATCCAGAGGAACAGAAAGGAATGAAATAAACCTATCAATCATCCCTACCTAAACTGGGGATTTACAGTCCAGTGGGAACGATCTTAAGAGGGGATGGCAATAAAAGGACTGTCAGTGACTACCTCAGTGGCAGGGCTGGCTGGATTTCAGTCTAACATTTCACTGTGACCCCCCAGCTGCACAAAGTTCAAGTATTTTAAGCCTATTTCCAGAGGAATAAAAACATCAATGGTATCTCCCATCCCATGTAATCAGAGGTGATGTTTGGTTGTTCAGTTAGGGAGAGGCATCTCCTGGGTGGGTCTCTCCAGTCCCATTATCTCCCATGTTTTGGCCTGCTCTGGAACCACACTGGGACCAGAGCATCATCAGGGCTTGAGAAGACCTTTGAGATCATTGAGTCTCACCATAAAGGATGGCCATAAAAAGCCTCATCTTGCCACGGATGCCACATCTCCTCTTTGACTCAGAGACTGCATTTCTAAAGGTGCTCTGGAACAGAGAATCCCCACTTCTCTGATAAACTGGTCCCAAAATTAATAGCCTGATATAAAAGTAAGCACCAGGCACAAGGCTGTGAAAGACAATATTTTGCTGCCACTAACAAGGGCTGATTTCTTTGTCTAAGTGTACACTATAGTCAAACTAAGCTTTATTTCCCAAGAGATGAGATACTTCATTTATTTGTGTAACTTCCTCAGACTTTATATTCTTGTGTGTTTCAGGACTTCAGTAGTTGCCTTCTTGTAATATTTCAGCTTTTAAGCTGTTTTCTTGCCTCACTGAACTCACATAAGATACATCTGAAAGCTTTAGTACAAATTTACTTCGAATAAAGTCTTCAATTCATTTTCATGGCACCAAAAAGACAGCTTTAATAACTGCAATGACAAATAAACTGGAAATCATTCCAGGCCTTTTCACTTAACTGACAAGTAGAACGCTCTCATAATGAGCCGCAGGTTTTACGTTTTCTCTTTGACCATAATAGCTTCATTTAAGAGCGTCAGACCCTGACACTTCATCATTTATCTACATTATTTCTCATCTTCTTTCAAATAAATTATGGAATACTAGACTGAGCACATAAAAACAAAGTGACTTGTTATCTGTAAACAGCAAGATAAATTGTCCAGAAGTTCCTCATTTAGTTCCTTTTAAATTTAAGGGCAAGTTATTGGATGTACCTTTTTTTTTTTCCCTATCCCAATTTTTTGCATTTTTTTACAGCCATCTTATTCTGTTGCCAGTGGCCTTTGTGCAGCCATCCAAAGCCTGATGATAGTGCAAAAGGCATAAAATAATTCCATTATCCCAAGGTTGGACAGGGTAGTGCAGAAAAGAAAAAAAAAAATAAAAATATTGAAAAAATCAAATAAACAACTTCCATGGATATTCCTCTCCATCTGTAAAACTCCTCGTCCGTAATACATCTTGTCACTCTGGCAAATGTGACACATCCAAAGTAATGAACAGTGGGGCTGTGACTGTCCTCGCCCTCAGAAAGAGCTGATACATCCCTCCAGCCAAGCCCCCCTTCCCTCCTGGAATACATTAATTCCTGGCTCCGAGCATCATGGAACGCTCCGAGTTCACATTTCCTTTATTTTCCAACCACATTGTCCTGAGCACCATTAGCAACCTTGCATTTGTGTTTTAATTAGCGGCGACAGATGAAATCGAGAGAGGTTTGGTTTAATGGCACCCCGACAGATGAAATCGAGAGAGGTTTGGTTTAATGGCACCCCGACAGATGAAATCGAGAGAGGTTTGGTTTAATGACACCCCAACAGATGAAATCGAGAGAGGTTCGGTTTAATGGCACCCCGACAGATGAAATCGAGAGAGGTTTGGTTTAATGACACCCCGACAGATGAAATCGAGAGAGGTTTGGTTTAATGACACCCCGACAGATGAAATCAAGAGAGGTTTGGTTTAATGGCACCCCATGTGTTCCCAGCACACCTCTGCTGGTGAAAATCACATTTTCCTGATATTCCAGGCTGTGGAGACCCCCTGGAGCCCGAGCTGAGCCCTCAACTAGAATTTGTGAGGCCACACCAGTGGCACGCAGCCATCAGTATGTTTAACACTAATGGGGGGGAGTCTTTGGGAGGACACTTGGACTATTCCTGGTTTAGGGACAGGGAAATGAACACAGAGCATGTCTCCAGCAGGATTCCAATGCATAAATCCAACAGCCTCAACTCCAGCTGTTTTTAAGCCTCATGTATCAAGATAAAGTGAAAACCAGAAAAGCAAAATGTAGGTAGGAAGGCTTCTCAGGTTTGTCCTCCTTTTTACCTTGAGAGATTTCTTCAAAAAGCACAAAATTACCGTGTCAATGGATTCCCTGAGTATTCCTCATCCCAAGAGAGACTCTGTCACTCACCACTATCCTCAGGAAGACAAGGAACTGAAAAGGGCATGAAAAACTGTTAAGGACACTCCACCCAAGTGATGCAGCTCACAAGACTTTGGGTTTTGGTGGCAATTTTAGACAGAGCCTTCATTGAGCTGGGCTGAGACACAAGGACATTCCATGGTGTAGAGCCAACATCCCAAGCTTTGGGTTGATGCCTTAGGTTTTAACTTTTGTATTTTATAATTTCTGTACTGCTTAGAGTGTAACTCTGCAGTTCCTTGTAGCCTGGAATTTCTGCTCTCTCGTGCTGGGCAGACACAACAAAGCCTCTCCAGGCTTTGCCTTCAAGGACAGCCAGGCTCTTCTAGGCCCAAAATGTGTAACCCAAAGCCTCTAAGGGGGGGCAAGCTGAGGGGAATTACATCATTAAACTGGGGCTTTAATTGGAGAATTAACCCTGACATGCAAATGAACCAAACCTATCAAAGTATGAAGAACTCGTGACCTGGGGTCCATCTTGGGGTCCATTTTTTATGGAAGCAGCCTCTGGCTCCCCCAGGGTGTGCCTTGAAGGCCCTTCAAATAAACACCTATCTTTATTCCCTTACTCTTGTCTAGTCTCTGTTTCTAGGTGGCTGGAGAAGGCATCAGTTCTATGCTCAGTTTGGGGTCAAACCAGGCAGTGGAATCACAAGGGTTATTAACAGGTGAATAAATTTATGAAGAGGTGAATAATTCATGCATGAGCTCCATCAATCCCCCAGAGCAGAACGGCACCTACACCACTGCCATCCCAACCATGGAGCTGTGGAATTCCAAGATTCCCCACCCCACAGACACAGCACTGCAAAAAAAAAATGGCATGATCAGAGAAGGGCTTTCACAGGACTCCTGAGCACATTTAAGGTCATACCTTGACCTGTTTGATTTTCCAGGTCATTCTCTGTCCAAGCTCTTCCTTTCCCTCTCCAAATCCTGGCACTGTGGGCACACAGCCATGTTGCAATTCAATCATGTTCTCTGTGCAGAGCAGGCAACAATCAAATAAAGACAAAAATAAGAGTTTAAGCTGAGGTTCCCATCAGCTGCAATTCCATATACATAACATTTTAATTATATCTCATCTCCAGTGTAATAGTTAGAGATGCCATTTGATACAGCTTTTTTTTTTATTATTTTATTTGAAAAATTAACTCTAACTAAATTAGCAAAAATAAAGTAGTAAAAGTTAATTGGGAATTATCTACTCCAAAATAACTCTTACTGGTAAATGCTTTGTATGGTTATAAAAGGCTGATAAATATAATTGTATTTATGTAATGAGAATCATGTTTAATTTACTGTACTTGGTTGTTAGACAGCATTTTATGCAGGCCTCATAAGTGAGCTTCAGATTATTGCTTGTATTGCTTTTTAAAACAAAAAAAATCACCATCAGATGCAGCACACGGGAAATGTCCAGATTTCAAACAAGGTGGCAATGAGTTGTCCAGAGAAATATTTGGGATGAGCTGCATCTGCCTGGCCTAAAAATGAGAGTGTTTAGGAATGCTCTGCAGGCTGCTGGGTCGTGCTCAGTGCCCTGATTTAAGGACTGGGATGATTTCTGAGATCCATGGGCAATTACAGCCCAGTGCATGACAGTGGGGTGATGCTTGCTCTTGGCAGTGCTGGAAAAACAGGGAATTTCTAATTTTTTTAAATATATTTTCTTCAGTTTATGCTATTTTGGTCCAATGTTTTTACATTCCAGAAAGCACAAGTCAAGGCAGCTGCTTATTTTGTGGGTTTCTCAGTTTGCTCTGGTTTAGGAGCAGACTTGAGACTGCCACTTTTCTGTCAATGTTATTAAAAATTATCCACAAAAAACCTTGGCATGACTGGAAACACTGGAGGTCTGTGCATACTCTGTGCTTTTTTGTGCCATTTCCAGTGGAGATCTGGACATATTCTGTGCTGATCCATACCATTTAAATAAAGAAGAAAAAAAGAAGGTAGAACTTCTCTTTAATAAAGTTAGGACCTGAAAAAACCCAAATTAGACAAAATGCTACCGGTCTCTGAAAAAACAAATGTGAAATCCTGGCCCTGATCACTATGGAGCAAACCAGTCCCAATCTCAATACTCTCAATGACATCCTCAAAGTAGACAAAGAGGCAAATATGTGCTGATTTTTGTGGCAATTTAAATATTTTTCCATTATTTTTCTCATTGCTAAATGAATATCTTTGAATATAGAGTGCTGGCAGTACTCAGAGGCCATGAAAATCCCTAGTTCCCATCACTGGTATGTGACATATGGAGTGGATAAAGTTGCTTTTTAATTTGGGAGAGGTGTCACAGGGCACCACACGTTGCACTCTCCTCTTGCTCACCATTTACTGCATCCTCTCTCTACACAAATTTCTGAAGCATCCTTGCTCCATTAAAAAAAAGACCCACTCAAAAATTCATAATATTGTAAATATAATGAATATTGAATGTTCAGATTTTCTTTTAAACCACTGCACCTCACGAGGCAGCTGAAAATCTGAGATTCTCATGCAGTTATGGTAGTGGGGCCAGAACACAAACTCCCAAAATGAATATTGAAAATTCCAAAGCACATGTGGATCTGGAAGATTTTAGGCAAAGGATCCAACCAAAAATCCTCCTTTTGGAGCAAAGTGATTGGCAGCAATGACTTTTTGACTCTGGAATACCAGAAAATCACCATGTATTTTTAATTAAAGAAAGAGAATGTTTCTCTTCAACTCCCCCACATCTCCTCCAGCTTGGCCTGGTTTCTGTTATTTCTGTTCTGGATACGTGGCTGCAAGATTTATTGTATCAGATTAAAAGTAAAGGCTATTAATGTCAGATTCCGTAGGGATTTTTCGTTAAGGCTTCTTGGTTTTACTTTATTTATAAATTATCATCTTGAGGCTTGTAAAAAGGGCTTTCCCCCCTCTTATTCCAGTGACATTGTAATTTATATTGCTGGTAGTTCCATTGGAGAATTCAATTAAGAATTACAATTTGTTTCCTTATAACAGGAGCTAAACAGGGGCTGTGTCTCTACACACAGGCTATTAACAGATTTTACACTGTTAGAGTGCCAAAAAGATAATATATTGTGCACCAAAACCTTAAAAAAGCAGTTAAGCCATTTAGTCTGTGTGGACACAAATGTGATTGTACAGTTTGCATGATATTTACCTACCTACCCCAGGAGAAGGGGCAGAACCCCCTTGTACTGAGATTTTTAACAGCTCTAGAGGAGAGAGAGAAAAAAGTTCTCTTGAGTCCATCTTCCTCTGCTCTCATTTGAGGTGACCTACTTGGGCACTGGGAAGATATTTTTCCCTGTGAGGGTTGGGAGGCCCTGGCACAGGGTGCCCAGAGAAGCTGTGGCTGCCCCTGGATCCCTGGAAGTGCCCAAGGCCAGGCTGGATGAGACTTGGAGCGACCTGGGACAGTGGAAGGTGTCCGTGCCCATGGCAGGGGTGGCACTGGATGAGATTTAAGCTCCCTTCCATCCCAAACCATCCCATGATGTTTTAAGTCTCCCCACAAGATGCTCTGATAATGTCATTTGCTCCAAATATTACTTTTCCTCTAGCTTGGGTTCACAAACACCATGCTTATGTTCCCTTGACTTCCTGCATCAGCACCCCTGAGGTATTTCACAACATAAAATCACTCTTAGGTACAAACCTAGAGGACAATAATTAACCAAGAGCAAAAATTCCACGGACAGAAAGCACTCAGGAAAAGAGAAAGGAAGCTCTTGCTCCTGCGTGTTCTGTTTTCTACAGCACGAGGCTGTAACATCACAGGTCCCAGCAAAGGCTGGTGAACACAGAATAACCATCACTGGGTCATGATTACAGGCACACCTGCCCCAGGTGTTTCTGTGCATCACCGTTTTTTACAATAGCCTGCAAAAGTTTACATTCCCTATCTGCAGCAGGCTGGTTATTATTTTCATTATTTCCAGTAAAATTAATGTTCGTTAAAGGGATTAGATGACAGCTGTAAAGACTGAGAGCCTTCATTTATTGCCAGACAAATGAAGTTGTAACAGCTTCAGCAGTGCAGGTTTTTTCTCAATGCTGTGCACATCTGCACAAATTTATGGAATACTCGGTGTGGGAAGTTTTCACGGACATGGCTGGATCCCCCAAGGAGCCCTGGGAATGTTCCCACCACTCCATGGCTTCACTCAAGGCCTGGTGGGGGTTCAATCAAATGTTGTCTGACATGGAACACACAGAAAGGAACATCCTGATCATCCAGGTTCTACAGTAAAACCAGGGATTTAGGAGAAAATTGTGTTTTTATGAGGCTTTCAAGTCATTTGGAAGCACAGTATTTTATAGAATCATGGAATCATTTGGGTTGGGAAACCCCTCCAGGATCGAGTCCAACCTGTGCCCCATCCCCACCTTGTCCCCAGCCCAGGGCTCTGAGTGCCACATCCAGGAATTCCTTGGACACCTCCAGGGATGGGGACTCCAAATTTCCCTGGGCAGACCCTTCCAAGGCCTGAGCACCCCTTCCATGGAGAAATTCCTGCTGATGTCCAACCTGAACCTCCCCATGTCCAGCTTGAGGGGATAATTCCTCTTTTCCTGTTGCTGGCTGCCTGGGAAAAGAGTCCAACCCCCACCTTCCTGCAACAAACATTTGCAATAAAATTCACAAACCTGTTCCCACACACAAAAAAATACTGATTTTTTCTGTTTTGACACAGTCAAAAGTGCCTCAAACACCGGAATAAGGCAGTGAAAAATAAAACGATTGAGTCACGATGAGCTTGGCAAGGTAAGCGAGCATCAGTTTCCTTTTCCCTTTTAAAGCTGTCACATTTCTCCTGCTCCCTGTGTTTTCAGCAGTGAAGGATCCCTGTGTTTCCCCGAGACAAAGGATGGGCTCACAAACTCTGTCTTCTGAAGTGATGAGTTAAAGAACACCGCAGGAGTACTTGCCAAATCATACCACCATTATTAATTCAGGCATGATGAAAGTGTTCATTTTAGCTGTAATCATGTAATTCATCAAAACACTACTAGAGCATATCATTGGGAACTATTACACTGATAGAGCACCTTATTGCACCTTCCCCGAAAGCAGGAAATGTAGTTTTTGATGCTTATCTGCTGAAAAGCAATTCAGTTTGGGATTTTGGAAGCGCTATCTTATGGCACAATAAGAAAAAAGGACATTTCAAACATATTTTCTTGTACTTGGATGATGTTGTTATTATGTTTTGGGGTGATTATCTTCAACGATGACGTTTAAAAACGGTGGAGCACTGAAATGTTGCGTTTACCCAGCGCTGAAGGAACGATTGGGTTATGAATATACAATATATGAAATTTAAATGTAGATTTTCAATCTGCCCACTTTTAAAACAACTTCAGAGGACAGAATCTTTCCGACACAAGAACCTTTCCAAGTACAGGGGGTTTTTTTGAGTTTTTTCAGTGACAAACAATACTTATAAAAAAAACTGCATCCCGTGATAATTCTCAGGATGTTGAAAGGAATAAGAACGAGTTGGGCTCTGAGGGAAAGGCAGATCCCAATCCCATCATGATTTCCCTCATATTCTGCCTGACTCCTGCTCTACACACACTTCCTGAGCAAGCTGGAATTACAGAAAAATAAATAAATGAAGAAATGTGAGATTGAGTCGATTCCCTTCCCAGTTTACCCGTGCCCGAGTGAGGGACCCCAGCAATTTCCAAAGAACAAAAAGTCACTAATTGTCCACGTCAGGAGAGCTCCATCATTACAAACAGAAAAGCCAAAAGTTTCCCATTCCCACTGTCAGACTAAATCAAAGAAAAGCAGATGAACGCAGGTGAGATGCAGAAAGAGACATGTTTGGAGAGCTGGCATTGAGCTCAGAACCCCTTTTCCTCTCTCTCCCCTTTTCCATCCTCCAGCATGGATATAAATTGGAATTTGGGGATTGGAGGTGTAGGAATGACCATGCACAGGTACACACACACCTGCAACACCCCGTGAAGATCCCTGATGGCCCCTACACAAATTAGGTGCCAATCTCTCAAAGTTTAGTCCTTAATTATTTATCAAACATCCTTTAATCTAGAGCAAAACACCCTTGGCAAAGGATTAAGATGTAAATTCACAACCAACAGCTCTTACAAACAGAACTCTCTTTTGGGGACTTCCCAAATTTTTCTGGACATTATTCTCTAAACTATAGCAGGCTTTTATGCTCTATACATCAAACCCTAAACCCTTTTCCGTCAGGAAAAAAACGGGGTCTCAAGTCAGTAGCAGAGGGCAAAAATATGTAAAAACTCTCCAAAGATGATGATGAATATAAGTATTAATATGATGAATGAATAATGAAGATAATTCTAACACTATTAGAATAGAAATTAGGCCTCTAATTCTGGAAATCAGAACCATAGTTACACGTCTAACTCCTATTTTTCTTCTTGGTGTGGGGATTTTGATTTGTCTTTTAGTATCTAAATCTGCTTCTACACTAAATGGATGAGTATTTTAACTCCAATACAAGCAGGGAATGAGATCTTGGAGGTCTTTTCCATTTCCTTAATAATTCCATTGGCCTACAGCGTACAAGTCTCCTCTACAAAACCCTCAGAATAATTTCATTTATTACAAATGTTTATGAAGCAGCCCAGTTTTGCATGCGTTTATATTAAAGCCGAAGAAACAATAAATTATTGTTGGAAGCAATGTTTTATGCTGAATATTAAAGTAAGCTAATAACATTTACTATTCTATCCAGTAATTATTTGAGAGTAATTAGAAGCTAATAGCTACCAGTTTATAGCTATTAAGTCTCTTCAGCACTCCAACTTGGCTTTTATGTGATCCTTTTGTTTATTTTCATTGTAATTGTCACTGCAGATGCCTCCATGCAAACACAACCCCCTTCTCCTCCACTCCTTAAAGAACTCAAAATCCAGGGATATTAGTTGGCCACAGAAAAAAAAAAATATTTCCCCTTCAAGGAAGCTCTTTCAATTCTCCAGCTGCAAAAGTGATTAAATTTAAGCATGTGACTAATTGTGTGAAGTGATTTACTGGGATGAGCAGGAGTGTAAGGGACATCCACACACACCTGGCTCCTCCAGGATTTTATGTCTCATGGAAAGAGAGACTACAGCTTCTTTTGTCCCATTTTCCAGTAAGAAATGGATGCTGTTCCATTGCTGGAGCAATCCCACACCAGGAGGATGAAGCAATTTCACAGCACGTGGATGTAAAATGAGGTTTTCACATGATTCCCTTTGAACAGTTTCCTAAATGCTGCAGTGGATCCAAGATTTTCCACAGCACAAGGAGTTGCTGTCCATCTGCAGGTGGAGTAGCTGGAGCAGCACATCTGAGCTTGGGACAAATGTCCCTCAGCCTGGCAGAGCTGCACAGACACTTCTACGTGGTACCAGCCTGGCAGGACAAGATTGTTTCATAATAAAAGAATGATCAAGAATTTCATAATAAATAAACCTTACGTGTCAAACAGCAAAATTCCCACGGAGCAAGACATAAAGCCAAGATTAAGTTAAATATATCTGGAATCACAGACTGGGTTGGGAGGGAAGGAGGCTTAAATCTCATTTTATCCCACCTCTGCCATGTCAGGGACATCTTCCACTGTCCCAGGCTGCTCCAAGCCCCATCCAGCCTGGCCTTGGGCACTGCCAGGGATCCAGGGGCAGCCACACTTTCTCTGGGCACCCTGTGCCAGGGCCTGCCCACCCTCACAGGATTTCCTCCTAATCTCTAATCTAAACCTGCTCTCTATCAGTGGGAAGCCATTCCCTGTGTCCTGTCCCTCCATCCCTTGTCCCCAGTCCCTCTCCAGCTCTCCTGGAGCCCCTTCAGGCCCTGCCAGGGGCTCTGAGCTCTCCCTGGAGCCTTCCCTTCTCCAGATGAGCACCCCCAGCTCTCCCAGCCTGGCTCCAGAGGGGCTCCAGCCCTTGGAGCAGCTCTGGGATCTCCTGTGGATTCACTCCAGCAGCTCCATGTCCTTATCCTGGGGTGCCAGGGTGGGACTCAGGGCTCCAAGCAGGGACACCAAGTGAACCAGGCTCCTAAACCAAAGTCCTAAGTCCCACCATGCACATCTCCTACAAGCTGAAGCAAACCCTAAAACATGAGGATTTGGTGGCAGCTACCCTGCAGATATTTTTAACTGGGAAATTTTCAGTCCATTCAAGGAAAATTTCCAGGAAAAA
This sequence comes from Monarcha castaneiventris obscurior, assembly GCA_026261815.1. NCBI lineage: Eukaryota > Metazoa > Chordata > Aves > Passeriformes > Monarchidae > Monarcha > Monarcha castaneiventris. Next base: position 20,148,691 of record JAMPIT010000467.1, read on the forward strand.
AAAAAGCATACAGTAGAAAAAGCTGAAGCAACCACATTTACAAAACCAAGAGAAAAGCCAATATTTAGCTCCAAAAATCTGTTTTGTTGCACTAAACCTTTGGAGGGAAAAACTCTGCTGTGCTTCCCAAGTTTCTCCACACCTGCATGTGGGAAAGGAGCCTCAGGAAACAGAGCTGCACCTTCAGGCATCAGAAAGTGCTCTGGAAAAAAAAAGCCCAAATGACAAAAAATAATCAAATAATGTGTGGCAAGAGTGGCCACAAAGCATCACTGCACTGAGGGGAGACAGGGGACAGCAGCCTCTGGGCCACTCCTCACCTTCCCAACGCTGGAAACCATCAGCAAAGTGACAGGAATAACCATGGATTTAACTTCTCCTGAACTTTTTCACTAGGCTACATTTTGCTATAAAATATGTTCACTTGTGGTGGTGTTTTTTTGTTGTTTTTTTTTTAAATCATTATCTAAGCTCATAAGTAATATTTCTGAAAGAAGAGACTGGTAGATATAACAAAATAACGATGAAAATCTCATTTGCTTAATAAAATTCCTTTGATTTTAAATCAAAACTGATCTCCATCCATTTGAACTTTAACTACCTAATTTTGTCTTGCATTTCAGATAACACACAGTAAATGCAATTTGTCATCATAAACGTATTATTATTTAATCATATGAAACTTTTGGTTTATCTTGAGAAAATATTTATGGTAGTTTTAATACACGGGATCCATTCTTGACAGAAATGATGAAACAGATTTATCACCCTTGACAAATTATATTGCAAAACGTCCTCTCCTGGCTGCTTACAACAGGAATATTAACAACACACACAACTGGAAAACCACCTGTGATCCTCATGTTTTTTAGGTTCAAATCCCCTTTCATGGACACTCCTCACTGCTTGGAATGTGAGTTACTTATAAGAGTAATTCTATGAGTGACTGAAACCTGTAGCCCTTTAAATCAAACTAAGCAGTGTTTTATTAAAGTGCCCAGCAAATCAATCTAAATCCAAGGATAATAAAGCCCTAATCAGGTGGTAGAAAAAATAATAGGTTGTCATGCATGAGGAAAAATAGGCAATCATGGAATGTTTTCTTTAATTAGGTTGTGTAAAGTGGAAGGACTGAGTAGGAACTGGCAAGACATTCATCATGAGCAAGGTGGGAAATTATTGAGATTACTGAGGAAGGAGAATTGAGTGTGAAATACTAAGATTTGACTGGACAGAAAATTAAAACTGGTTTGCTGTTCGTGTCACTTGCTCTTGGCAACTCCTTGGCAGGTAGGGTTTTTCCAAGGAATGGGAATCCAGAGACTTCTGTAGTTTAGAGACCCCCAAATAACTCCTTCTAACTTTTAATGGCATTTAAGTGTGCAGGTTCTGCCTGTGCCTCCAGAGAGACAGAGTGGAAATTCATGTCCATGGAGTTTTAGCTGGAAAAATCATGTGGATTTGATTGCTTCTCTAAAATAAAGTGATTACTCCTCTTATCCCAAGTCATCAGGACACTGTCGTGTATTGGAGCTGCTTTAAAAATTACAAACACCATGAAAGAGATTATTTAGGCAGGCAATGGATTTTCCTAATTTAAGGAAAATATCTTAGCCTGTGAATTAATTATTAGCATTATTATTATTATTACAAAATTATTTCTGAGCCATGCAGTGCTGAATTCACAACTGTCATGCATAGAAATATCAACAGCATTGAGACAAGATTATAAATATCCTGAAAAAAAAAATACCTTGGTGCATTTTGGAGATATTCTAATTAAGGAATTTCTAATGCACTTTAATTTAGGCAGCATTTTTAACCTCTGTCCTAAGTTTTAGGCAGCATAGGACACACAGAGAGCTCCTGACTTCTTCCCAGCTGTGATAATTTTCAGTATGAGAGGGAGACATGGTGTCTGTGTCTTCTCGCTCATTTCATCAAGAAAACTATCATTTTGGAATTCCATAATCATAAAAGTTATCAAAACAGGGGGTTTTTTTCATTATTGGCTTATGAGGGAGAGAGATCTTGGCTCTTGCTGGTCCCTTCTCTCACCATTGTATTTGGTGGTGTTTTCCACAATACGAATGCAGAGAAAACTCCTAAACATATTTAATGCTGATCTTACCAACAAAAGCTGCCTCCTCCTAAAATCAGCACAGGAGCAGAAATCAGTTTAAATTTAAGCTGACTTCAAATCTTCTTTTAGGCAGGGTTTTTGTTTTGTGAAAATTGCATCACTGTCGAAGACCTCCAAACATTCTGTTCAACTGAAATCTCACTATTTCCTTGTAAAGACTGCAGCTGAGGGGTGTCCACAAATGAATTACACTCCACAGATTTTTCTTGGAGTGATGGAAACTGGGAGCTCTTCAGTAAAAGGCAACAAAGGTGTTCTCCTAAATTTTAGCCAATAATTCCAGAAAAGCAAACGTGGGAGCAGGGCAGGAATTGACAAATCAAAATCTGACATTATTGTCAGATTCGTACACAAAGTTTGTTTGGAGAAGTCTTCAGGAAAAAAAAAGTTTGAGCTTAAAACTTGGTATTGTCCCTCTCCAAATGAGTGTTCTCTGCCTTTTCCCAGGAGCACTAAAATTGCGTGATAATTGACAAATGGAGCTGTTTTCCCTTCTCTGCTATTTTAAGAGTAAATAAAAATGCTTCACAGAGGAATTTTCACATCAAAAAGAAGTTTCAAGAGCATTTTCTCCTTATTAGCTGGCCTGACCTCAGGACTGGCATTGAGGATTTCCTTGGGAGGCTGCTCAGCTGGGCAAGGATGTGAGGTTTGGGATCACGGGATCACGGAACCGTTAAGGTTGGAAAAGTCCTTTAGGATCATCAAGTCCAACCCTCGCCACCTCCAGCCCACCACTCCCACAAAAGAAACCTACAAATCACTTGTCACCAACTTTGATCTACCTTGTTTCAGGTGGCTTCCCCTCTGTCTATTATTTCTGCCAAGAGACCCGTGAAAATTAAATACAGCCCCCATCCCTGCTCGAGTGACCCGGTGTTCCATCATCCCACAGCGTAATGGCAATAAATCATTTCAACTTTAATCTATTGTTATTGATGAATGTACAATTATTTGTCATCTAATATGCTGAAAATGATGACCAAAGAAATAGATCAAGTTTTTTTTTCTTCTCCCAAGTACGGCATTGATGGATTGTATCCCTAAACTGTTATTACACTTATAATGTACTCCTCTGCTATGACAGCACAGCTAGTTTTTTAATCATTCCATAGTAATCAACTTAAGACAACACAGCAAGACTCATAACTCATGTTCTTTTCATTTTTGGCAGTGATGGGAAATGAAAATGTTTTTATTCTTTTGAAATAATTCTTACCTGACTAGGCTGAAGATTGCTTTAAAATTGTAAATAAATGGTTGTTTATTGAGCTGGAACTGAAAAGTGACACATTAAAATGCCCGTTTCTGAAGAAAAAATAATAATTTAGGCCTGAGTGAAGCTAGAGTTGGTTAAAGAAATACTTTGTTTTTCTTTTAACTGGTTTAGTGCTAACTAAAATCTGCACGTGCTGGTTAAGTGGTGCAAGCAAGGCTCTAATTTTCATATTTAGGAGCAGAGTAAGCGTGCAAAGACAGACTGGCCCAGGAAAGAAACCTCAGGGTGCATTTTCCAAAACTCCCTTCAAAAATCTGTGGGCTTGGGAGCCACTTGGCACTTTCACCAACAGCTCAGAGGTAGGGCATGAACTAGAAATTGTAATCAACTTAAATCTGGCAGATTACCTGGAACTTGTAAAAATCTCCTGGAAGAGGAAAACCTCAGTCATTCCTCCAGGAATCCTAAGGATGGGAAGATCAGATGCTGCTTTCTAGGGGTTACCTTGCTTCTGCAGCATGCATACAATACAGAAGAGGAGAAAATACTTCAGGAAACTCTTGATTAAAAAAATGGTCTGGGAAAACCTGGCATTGCAACACCACCAAAAAACATACACTAATAACAACGAAATTTTTGAAATAAAACAATGGCAATTCTGTTCTGTGTATATATATAAACCCATCATATATATATATTTTTATATATATATATATTTTTTTTTATATATAAATATATAAAAAATTATGGGTGTTGTCCCATTAAATGGACTAATGAGAACTTTTTGAACAAGTTTCTTGCCCAACAGGCTTTGCACTGCTCACAGCAGCTTTCCCTCACCTCACCTTTATCTCCATATATTTTTGTCTCTTTCTCTGGCATTTTTCAACTGGCTTGCAGTGCAAAACCCAACCTCCTTCCTTGTTCTGCTGCAGCTCCAAGGTTTGTCCCACCCCACTTGGGCACTGGTGGCTGCTGGTTTGGGAGTGCCCTGGGCCTCCCTGGGCTCCTCAGCCACACGTTTGTAGGGTTTGTTCTCCAAAGCAAGAATTTGACAATGAAATCTGACAGCACTTTTGCCTTGAAATCCTTTTACTCTTATGGACTTTTCCCCACAGCCATTTAGGACCAAATGAAACCATATCCCAATTTTCCTGACAACCATTATGACCAACTGTTTCCTCCATCCACCCAGATTTTTCTTTTTCACTGCCATTAACCCAGCTTCAATAAAAGACCCAGAAACAACGGACAGGGCTGAATGTTCAAAAAGGACACTCCACTGAGGAAGCAGCAGGGACCTAAAAGCCCATCTGGTCCCACCTCATACAGGCAGGGACACCTTCCACTAGACCTGGCTGCTCCAACCTGGCTGTGAGCACTTGCCAAGGCCTCATCACCCCCACAGCCAACAATTTCTTCCCAATGTCCCATCTAAATCCATCATCCTGCAGCTTAAAGCTGTTCCCTCTTGTTCTGTCACTCCAGGCCCTTGTTCCAAGTCCCTCTCCAGCTCTCCTGGAGCCCCTTTAGGCACTGGAAGAGGCTCTAAGTTGTCCCTGGAGCCTTCTCTTGACTTCTTTTTAAACACCTAAGAAAAATTCTTCCCCACAAAACAAACCCTTGCTCCATCCCTGAGTAACTTGCAAAGGAAACTTTGCCAGGACTAATCCTCCAAAGGAACTGGGATTTAAGCACTGCCCTGACCATGAGTGCTCCTTTACAGCCTTTTAAAAATCTTAACCTTTCCAAGTGCTCTGCCTGGGTGCCAGAGCTGCTCAGCACCCAGCTGGAAAAAAATGGAAGTGGAAACACCCCTGTAAGCCACGAGAAATGCAGACTCCCAGCTTTAACAAGGCTCCACAAATCCCCACCAGGTCACAAAGGTCAGCTCTGGCTTGGATCCTGATCCATCCCCCTGGGTGCTGGCTGGAATCTGTCACCCAGACTGCAGCTGGGCTGGTGACAAGAAAAGAAATGGCTCTAAAAACAGTCCAAATCCTTCTGTCTTGGAACATAGGAAAGTCAGCAGTCAAGAACTTGTCTGCCATCCTAAAAGGTCCATAAGTACCACATAATTCCCAAAAAAAGCCCTCTTTTAAATGCCTCCACTTTCAAAAGTTGTTCAAATCAATGAAGTTTTGTTCTGATAATCAGTATATAGCACATGGTTAGACCACAGTGCACAATGTAATTTTTAAAAATCAGAGAAGGGGTTTCCAGCAAGCATGGGGACATTGTTTGAAATCACTTTGTGCTCTGTCTCCATCGGGAAGCTCACACACGGATTCCAGAGTATCCATCCATCACTCCCAAAAATGAACGAGTTACAGAGGAGGAACTGGACCCGTGGAGTTTTTTCTGGTCCTGCAAAAGGTCAAGACCTTTTAAAATTATTTTATGGGGAAAGTAGAGCAACACTTGCCATGCACACAGGAGAGGTGCAGGCAGCAAGTCCGAGCTCTGGAGTGACTCCAGCCTTGCACTGAGGCACACAGGGATCAGCTCTGTCCACAAGGGAATTGGGAATGATGAGGGATAGGTTCATACCTGTTTAACATCTTTTCAATGCCCCTCTGCAAGGCCTGATTTCAAGACAGTCCTGTGATATAAAACACATCTTTCTAGAATGAAGAACACTTTCTTTTCCTTATGAGCCTGTTTTGGTTGGATTTCCCACCCCTCACTTGTTGCAAATGCCCACAGCAATTTTCAGCACATCACCTCTAGTGTTCATCACAAAACATTTCTTCATCAATGCACAGCACTGAGACAGCAGAGATCCACTCAAAAACCCCTTACCAACAAAAATAACCAATTCTGGGATATAAATCATTACATCTGCACCAAAAGCACGCAGTACTCAACTCCAGAAATCTGCTTTCAGTTACTAAATGTGGGAAAAACCATCAATCATGGCCGTTTTAATGAGAAATGACTAACAAATAATTAATGGGGAATGTAACACTTAAAACAACAACAAAAAGACCCAACAAACAACACCTAAAGTGCTGCCTGTTTAGCCACCCGACACACTAAGCTCTGTTTGCTTTTCCACTGAATTTACTGAGGGAATTATGGATGTTGCTAACTTGCTCGGATCTCCTTGCCTTTAGCCATCATTATCAGTTCTCTTTAGGGGTAATCATTTTTCTTAAAATCATGACCCATTTGATATCTTAAAAACAGCAACATTAATTTTCATTTGTCACAGAGCAGGGTATAAATTGGCTAAATGATGATAGCATTCTTCTCGAGTAATCAGTTCTACATGATTAACCTAAATATTGCCAAAATATTGTTTACCATTCATTTGTATCCGAGGCAAAGAAGAGCCACGATCCATGAGTTGGAGCAGGATTAATTTAGGTTCTGATCTGTATTAAAACTTGCCACAATGATTCATAATCATCTGACTGGATATTTATCCTGACAAAACATTTTCATTTGGGGAGCTCCTCCTCACATGATTATGTTGCCCAAAAGCATCACTGCTTTCTCACACTTGCTCTTGGTTGCAATACACACCACAGAGAGGAGAATATGGGTTCGGGGTTGGATTTAGGGTTTTTTACGTACTCCTAACTTTTTTCACTTCTTCATTTTATTTTCTTGCTGCAGGAGGATAAAGTCGATGGTCTTTACCACCATCTACTGGATTTAATGACTTACAACAAGCCGCAATTATATCAAAAGATAGGGATAAAAATGTTTAATCTGTGATATAGATAGAATTTACCTATTTTATGGCAAACACGGCATTGCTTATCACATTGTGTGCATTCATGTGTGTCGTGGCTTGTAGTACAACCCTCTCCAAAAATGGACAAAACCAAATTCTGAATCAGTGACAGATACAAGCAACAAGACAGGAGAAAATGACCTCAAGGAGAGGTTTAGATTGGCTTTTAGGGTGAATTTCTTCATGGAAAGGGCTGTCCAGCCTGGCACAGCTGCCCAGGGCAGTGGTGGAGCCCCATCCCTGGAGGGATTTATTATCACTGTGGATGTGGCACCTGGGGCAGGGGTCAGTGGTGGCCTGGGCAGTGCTGGGAATGGTTGGACTCGATGATCTGGAAGGGTTTTTCCACCCCAAATCATTCCCTGATTCCATATTCTCCTTTTCAAAATGCCTGGCCACTTTTTTCCTCAAGCAGCAAAAGCATCTACACTTAAACCACACCTCTGAATGACAAAATTTTTCCCCCATCTTATCAAAATGGAGTCCAATGCCCCCAAAAAAGACTTTTCAAATGGACACTACTGCCCATGACCTGGAGGTGGGAAAGAGGAGGGAGGGAGTTTTCCATGCTGGATTTAGTGATAGAGGTCTGGCTTTTCTTTGTGCTACAGGATCCAGATTTGATTTTTGAGACAGGATTTTTGGATTATATTCCTTTATCTCCATATTGGAGAAAATACATCCATTATATAAAGAGATTCTCCACCACCACCCCTGCCATGGTGGAAAAAGTAGAAAATGTTTGACTGATTTAACTGTATTTTTTAAATAAAGAATAATTGTTTGGCAGTTAGAGAAACCTGTTTTCCTTTTTCTGCATGCAGAAATTAATTCCTGTGCTTTACATGACCCCAAAAAATAGGGACCAATATTTCATCCCTGAAGAGCCAAGTGGCCCAGGGACTTTTCAGATCTCATCCCTCAGGAAAGGGATGGGCAGTACCTCCTGCACTTCCCTCTCACAACACCTGCCTTTTGTGATACCTGACAGGTCAAAAAATGCACCTCCAAAACCAATTTAACTCAAGATTTGCTTCAAACCTTCTTCCAGGTTGCTCCAAGCCCCATCCAAGCTGGCCTTGAACATTTTCAGGGATGGGGCATTCACCACCTGTCTGGAAAACTTTTGCCAGTGTTTCACCACCCTCACAGTAAAAACTTTCTCATATCTAACCTAAACCAACCCACTTTTAATTTGAACTGCTGAATTACCAGTCTCCTTCCCAGCTTACTCAAGGTTTTATTTAAAACTCTGGCCTTTAAGAAAAGAGAAAATAAAAAAAAAAGAAGGAAAAAAATTAAAATGAAGCAAAAACCCTGCAGCAGCTTCTCTCATTGATACCCAGCAGAGGACTGTGTCCTTCCTGGAGGGACCTCCTTGGATTTTGCACCTGATTAAGTCTTAACTCAGGGTTGGAGTCACGCTCTCAGTGACTCAGTGCTCTGGTTGACTGCCTGACAATCTCCACAGGGTAGAGTGCAATTTACTTGTGTGCCCCAATTAGCAGTGCTAATTGGGGCACAAAATCTGTGTAAATCTTTTTTTTTTTTTTTCATTTTTTTTAAATCAACCACCATTCTGGGAATGGCAAGTGGGCACTGGAGCAGGAGGGGGCTGATCTGCCCCTGTCCTTCAAACGTGTCACAGAGAGTGGGGAAGGTTAAAAGGTTTGTAGAATCATGGAATTCCAGGATGGTTGGGGTGGGAAGGGACCTTAAAGATCATTTTCCAACCCACTGCCATGGGCAGGGACAGCTTCCACTGTCCCAGGCTGCTCCAAACCTGACCTTGGACACTTCCAGGGATCCAGGGGCAGCCACAACTTCTCTGAGCACCCTGTGCCAGGTCCCACAGCCAACAATTTCTTCCTAAAATCCAATCTAAATCTACTTTTTTTCAGCTTAAATCTGTAACATGTGGAGAAAGGCAGAACTTTTCTGATAATATCAAGTTCCATAAGTTTTTCTTCAAACAATCCAGAAGTATTTTTGATGGAAATGTGCAGGCGATTGCAGAGGTTTATGTACAATTATTTCAGCTGTGTGTCAGATTCCACAGGCACTGAGTGATACAGTAACTCTTTTAACATCAATATTCTGGTATTTTCACACAGAAATGGCAATTCAGATGCCATTAGCATGAATTAATATTTGTTTTTAATTCAGAGTAGTAAAGTTGTGCAAACTCAGGCTGGAAAACCTTTGCAAGCTTTTGCACACACGAAAATCAGCTCATTTAAGATCAAGTGATACTCACTGGATCATTGTTGTGGCTGATGCTCCAAACAGAATCCCAGATTTCAATATAAATATTTATCAATTCAAAGAGGGCATGCAAAAGAAACAGCCAAGAAAATGAGATGCGTTTTGCTTTTCCATGCTGCCATTTGATAACACTGTAAAAGAATTATTGTACACTCCTCCAGCTAAAAAACTCCCCCCTGCAGAAGTGCAAACTGAGTTTATCGTGGTCTATTATAATTATAAAAGAACAATTGTCTCTTCCCCAGAAGCTTCAAGTCTAAATCACCTCGTGTGATTAATTCAGGATACGGTGAAAAACCACAATATTTAGAAAGGACCCTGTCCCATTGCTTCAGTCAGGAATTGAAGGGTTTAAAATCAGAATATTGACAACTTGGACTTGTTATTTATGGGTGTTGTTTCAGGGTGACTGAAACAGCACAAGGAAAAGCACTTTATCTATGGAAATTTTGTGAATATCCTGCTCCAAACTCTCCATCCCAACCAGACAAGATGGGACATGGAGGAGGGGTTGGTCCTGAGAGCTCAGCTTTAAAAACCTCCATTTCTTCACTTGCCATGGGCTTTTTAATTCGAAATAAAAAATAAAATAAAATATACACAGGATATAAAATAAAAATATAAAATTATCTGGTTTTATAGCTCTGTCATAAATGGCAAGAAGAAAAAAGTTTGCTCCTTTTTTTTGGGGACTTTGCTTTTTCATACTATTGCACTTAAAAAGAATTAACTTCACACACCTGCTAAGGCACCAGGGGAACAAATATTGAGCCAAAAACACCCAGTCAGATAATTTTTAAAATCCCACTTTCCAGGTGGCACCTCTGGAGCACTTCTCCATGGCACCAGGTCCTGCCTGCAGCCCAAGGGCAGGAGGCATTTTCTCCCCTCTCTAAATTATCCCTCCTGGAAAAAGCTGATTCCAGGGTGGGTGTGGAGGCCCCTGATCCTTCAGCTGAGCCAAAGGCTGCCTTTGCCATGGATTTGGAAATAAGAGAGTGGCTCCACACCCTTCCCTGAGCAGAAAGATCTGTTTTTATCAGGAGCCCAGCAGGGCCGTGGATCTGGCCCCTTTTAATCACACACAAACACAGCCAAAGGCTTCTGGAGCTGCTCAACAACAGGGTTTAAACAAACACAGGCAAAATGAAAAGCAAAGAGAAACAGGAACCATTGTAGGACTGCTTTGTGCCAGTAAATATCTGTGGTTTCCTCTGGATCACAGCCAGAACTCGAGGTTTGTGACACCAACATTGCCACCCTTCAGCACCCACCCCTTCAGCACCCAGAACTGCACATCAAAAAACACCAGATTTTGATGCAGCCTGGGTGAATTATTCCCACATCTTTGCCTGTAAAATAATTCCCTTTCTCTGGCCAACATCCACTTTGCTGCTGCAACGCTTGCGTCACTCATTGCAGAGGGATAAAAGGGACCCTCAGCTCCAATTCCTGCCTCAGGATTCACTTCCCAACAATCCCAGGGAGTGCCTTGAGGTCAGTGTGGTCCAGGGACAGGAGGAAGTAGCAAAGGAGCCATCCAGAAGATGTTCCTCTGCCGGGACACTAAAACCTGTCTCCTTTTATCTCCCAACCAGGTTGCTCCAAGTCCCATCCAACGTAGCCTTGAACACTTCCAGGGATGGGGCAGCCAAAACTGAAATTCTGAGCTGAGCTTCAGAACTGAAATTCATACCCTGAAATAAATTTTTAAATTTATATTGAGGACAATTCTTTCAGTAAAACACATTTTCAACAATTTTGTTTTCCCCACAGGAAGATAAAAGCTCAAAATGGTCAGAGTGTGATACAAAGGAAAGCCCAAAGAGGAAGGAGCTGCAGGAATTGGGTGCAACTGGGAAGGAAAAACTTTTGGAACAGTAATTAGTATGGAAATAATCTTCACCCACCCTGTGGAAAGCCTGACATATGTTAAGGTCAGGCTCGTGCAAACTCAGAAAATCTTTTCTAAGCTGAATCCTTAAAGGAGGATGATTTAAATTAATAGGTACAAATACCCTCAGGGACTGCAATCAGAGGCAGAGGCCAGGGGAGAAGAAAGAAGATTGGACAAGGCATAGTTTGACCCAACAGCACCCTCTTGATGTGTGATTTTGGGGTTGTCCTGTGCAGGGCCAGGAGCTGGACTTGATGATCCTCGTGGGTCCCTTCCAACTCACAGGAAGTACAAAGAAAGGGTGTTCCTTGAAAATCCAATCTCTGCACACAGAGATGGAGTTGGGGAACTTGAAAATCAGGAGTTCTACACCAGATATTCCTGCTCCAGGATATTTGGGAAGAGCCCAGGAGTTGCAGCAACCAAGCCCTCACAGCAGGCTGGCAATGACCCCTGTCCAAGCTGATCTCCAGCTGATGCCTTCTGCAGCCACCTAGGAACAGAGACTGGACAAGAGTAAGGGAATAAAGATAGGTATTTATTTGAAGGCCTTCAAGGCACACCCTGGGGGAGCCAGAGGCTGCCTCCAAAAATGGACCCCAAGATGGACCCCAGGTCACGAGTTCTTCACACCTATATAGGTTTGGTTCATTTGCATGTCAGGGTTAATTCTCCAATTAAAGCCCCAGTTCAATGATGTAATTCCCCTCAGCTTGCTCCCCCCTTAGAGGCTTTGGGTTACACATTTTGGGCCTAGCAGAGCCTGGCTGTCCTTGAAGGCAAAGCCTGGAGAGGCTTTGTTGTGTCTGCCCAGCACGAGAGAGCAGAAATTCCAGGCTACAAGGAACTGCAGAGTTACACTCTAAGCAGTACAGAATTTGGAAAATATAAAAGTTAAAACCTAAGGCATCACAGCCACCACCAAGGGCACAAACAACCCCACTGGACCTGCACAGGCCAGTCTGTCCCTCTGGTGACTCCAAAACAACCCCCTGCTCTTCCTGGGAGTGACAAACCCTCTGTCTTCAGCACAAACCAGGATTTCCTATGCAAATCACACGAGCAAAACCACATTCAACATGACAGAGCTAATCAATGACAACACTGTGGGGACAGCTGAGCAGCGCTTCCATGGAGCAGCCCTCGTTGGGAGAAACTCTGGGCCACAAATAATTCATCTCCCCTTTATTAAATAATTAGATACCAACAGAGAACCACTGATTAGGCTGCACTGCTATGATAGTGTGTATTTTCTCTCTTGACTTTGTCACCGAGGTCACCAAACCACCCAAAGCCAAGGAGGAGAGAGGGAGACAGTGCATGGGCATGGCTGGAGAGAGAAGCCTTTCATTAACCTTCCTGATCCCCCATAATTTCATGTGTCAGCAGCTAATCAGCCACTCACTGACATCATCAAGGGACAGGGAGGAAAGATGTCCCAAGGGACAGATCACTTCTCACAGGAGAAAATCTACACTTGCACCTCCAGCGTGAGCGGATTTTGCAGATAAATAAAGTGGGTTTGCATTATAATCACTGCTTCAATTTATGTTTATGCTGTTGGCAACAAAGATTTATATCCAGCATGATGGAGATCGTCGTTAAAGGAGACAGTCCTTGAAAGCCCAACCCTTTCAGACTTTGTCTCATACTTTGTCACTTAAAAGACACAAGAAAATCATCTCCTGGCTGACTCCTGGTCCACAGCTTTATTAATTGACTGCTTTCCCAGACAGAGGAGGAAATACAGGAGATACTGCATTTTTCAGTGCTGGATTTTAATCATTCTGTATTTCCTTAATACTTTTATCCCGAAAGATTTTGTAAATCTAATCAACACAGCAGTTAATACATCTACAGCCATCAGAAAGCCCCTCTTAAAGCAGGATAGAGATGTGTCTTTAACAGTGCTACCAAAAGGGCAGGGACGTGGGGGGGTCACCCCATCAGCCTGGGCTCTCCAGGGCACAGCAAAGGATTCTAGCCAGGGGCTGGGGGGTTGTACACCTGAATTTCTAGGATTACATGGCATCTACAGGGATCATAGATGGAAAAACTGAGCCTGTCTCATGCAAGAAGTTTCCCAAAGTAATGTTTCCCACACCAAGGGAGAAGGGAAGGTCCTGCTGAGCATCTGTGCCGGTTTTGGCCAAAAATCTATCAATATATCCTCTGGGAGAAAGTCAGGTTACAACCACCCTTCCCCCCACCAGGTTCGGGGAAAAAAAAAAATTCCTTGAAGGAAAGTGAAGGAGATAAAACCTATTTATTAACAAACACACCGGAAAAGGACAATAATACTAAACAGCAAAACCCCTCACTATAACGAGGAAACCTGGGAAGAAATTGGAGTCCCCTTGTAGGTGTGGTCCCTCCTTCTCGGAGCTGCCGTGGGGGGTGGCCTTAGGCCCCCTCCGGGCCTGAAGAGAAGTTCTCCTGATGTGTTCTGATGTTGTTGAAACAGTCCAGAAGAGGGAAAAAAAAAAGAAAAAAAACCCACCAAAGTCCTAGGAAACAAGCTGGGGAAAAAGGGAAGGAAAAAAAAAACCAAAAAAAACTGGCTGAAGAGACAGGCAGGGAGCTCTCTCTCCGTGCTACCGCCACTGGAGAACGCAGAGCCGTCTCTATCTCTGTGTCCTTGGGAACTTGCTTTGAAAAGTTCATTTTTTTCCTCCCCTCTTAAGCTCAGTTTAAAGGCACAGAACTAATTTTCTGGCATAGAGCCATGATAGGGGATACACATCATAGAGTCACCCCAAGACAGCATCCCTGGCTCTGCCCAGGAGCAGTGGCAGCTTCTCTGTGTGTCAGTGCAGCCTAGAGCCTGCCCCGGGTGGGATTGAAGGGATCCCCTTGGAACTGCAGGGGTGGTTTTGGCACAAGGAGTGTGTTGGGAGCATCCCACAGCTCATTAACACTGACAGAAGGCACTTGCCAACAAGGAAGAGGAAGAAGCAGGGACTGAGGTCCCTCACACCCCAAAAACAAGCCTTGAAACCCTGAATCACTTTCCACGGGGATGTATTTTATATTTGGAAGTAGGCATGTGCCTGCACAGCCTTTCCACGGTCCAGGCATCAATTTAACAAAGCCCACCCCTTAGGTTGGACTTGATCCCAAAGGTCTTTTCCATCCTAAATGATTCCATGATCCCATGATCCATTTGGAAAGCCAGAACACATTTCCTCTCACACACTTCCCACAATCCCTTCTTACAGCACCCTCAAGTCCAGCTCAGCACCATGCTGCACAGCCATGAGGCAATAAACCAAAACCAATACAAAATATCTATTTCTTGGTCATCATTATCTCATGGACTGATGGATTTGTGCAGCTGGACCTGCTTTTGGAGGATGCTGGAGTTCCTAAATCCTTAACGACCCCATGTGAGCTGATGCCTGGGGTTTCTGTCTCCCTATACAACATTTGACCATCCAGAAGGAGAAATTCCACGTCCCCACTTGGAAAAATGTCCCCATGCCCCATAAACTATGATAAATTTATAATTAACACATCCCCATCAACAATCTAAATGAAGACTTTCCAAATAGCCAGGTGAGCTTGGATGTGGGAGGTTGACTTGGATCCAAAAGGATATCCAAAATTTAATTAAAATAGTGCTTCATAATGTTTGAAGAGCAGAAGAACCTCAACTTGCAGTCCTTCAAAATGGAAAAAAAAAACATTCCTGCCCTGACAAAGAACTTGGAAGAGATGCATATCTAGAAAAGAGATCATGGTATGATTAAAAAAAAAAGAAATATGGAAAAAAATTTTGGAGTGTGGGGAACAATAATACTGTTGAGTTCTACTTGGAATTGGCCATTTTTTTCTACTGGAATAGGTGTTATCCTTCCAGCAAGCAGATCTTACAGAGTCAGTTTCCATTCATTTTTCTGTGTTTTGGATGGTAATGTGTTAAAACAGAATTCATAGAGGGACAGCTACTGAATTTTACACAATTCCTTAACAAGAATTAGCCCAAATCACTGAATTAAGTAACTTTGTGAACACACTCAGGTGATAACATGAAACATATGCACTTATATTGACTGCAAAACAAGAGTGCAAAATGTTATTTTTGTAAAGATTTGCACCTTTTTTTTCAGGCTGCAATTATATATTTCCAAACATACATACACAAATATATCTATTCAAAACTCCATTTTTATTAGCACCTCTTCTCTCAGCCCTGACAGATTCTGCACCTACAGATCTCATATTTCTCATCAAACTGTCCCAACCTGGAATTGAAAATGTTGGGAATACAGAATTACTCCCCGGGATCTTCATCCCAGTTGCTTTGTTGGACACAAAAATTGGAATTGCTGGGGAACTGTGCCTAAATCTCTCTGATCTAGCTCAAATCATGAGTGTTGTAACACAGAGCAATTAACAGCAGAGCCAGGAAATTGCCACTTAGATCAGCTGCCACCAACACATTCAAACCACACCAAAAACAAATGTGAAATGGGGTTTTCCTAATATTGAGAATATTTCCTCTTCAATTTTGAATGGTTTTTGTGAAGCAGAACATCACTAAGAGGGAAACTTTTGCCTCTCTCCCATGATTTTCTAATGTATCCCTTTCTTCTTTTTTAATTTCGACTATATTGTGAAATTCAAATTCAGAATTAAACAAATAAACAAAATGTTCCGTTGCTTTAAAATTGATTTTTTTTTCAGCATGGTATTGATTTATCCTTATAATGAGACCTAATTTCTACTTTTTAGGTCTTTTTTCCTCACATCTAATTCTCCTACAAGGTCCATTTATAAATAAAAAGCTGAATTTAGCCCAGTTTTACTTTCATTATCAGGTTCATAATTGAGAATAAGGATTTTTGAACTCAGGACCAGATAATCCCATTTTCTCTCTGTGATCTGGGCATCATCTTTAGGCAAAAAAATAACCTTTAATGTTCACATCCTTCAGCAAAACTTATACAAAAAGAGATATGAGAAATAAATAGAGCCAAATCTAAACCCACGGCAAAAATAGAATATTCCAAGATTCGCCTTTGCCATGGGTCCATAAAAGGGAATTTGCCAAATGCAGACCAAGGTTCCCCAGAGTTCTGGGGTTGCCATGGGATAGGAAACTCAGGAAATTGATATATAAACAATATCTAAATTCTCAGCATATGCAGAAACTCCATCTGACACGGCCTCATTACACAGTTTGTTCTTCTGGGGAGAGAATAAATTTCACACCTAAAAATATGTATTTTCAGGTACTAAATGTTAAATATCTGTTCTCCATTCCCACCTACCCTGAGACTACCAAAATGTCTTTTTTTGCTGTAATCCACCTACCCTGAAGTTACCAAAAAGCTCTTTTTTTTGCTGTTAGGGCTGTGAAGAGGATTCAGCCAACCTTCTAATTTTAATTTTCTTGAAGAATCCCTGGAAAGATGTGGAAATGTTTTCTTTCAGGACACAGAGTGCTTTGTTTGGCTTTAAAACCCGTCACTAGGAGCAAAGTCTGGGCTTCAAGAACTCCTGAATGTCAGCACATCTCTGATTCCCAAAATATGTGGTTTAGGGAGGGATATGGAGCCCATTCCGACTCCGGGATAATTCCAGCATTAATTTTCACCTCTAATTGTTTCCTCCTCAAACAGCCCCACGGAGAGAGACTCCCAGCCCTTCATTACACATAACTTATCACAGCATTAAATTTGCCTAAATTGTGCTCCAGTGCTGCCACACTGCTGACCCTTAAGTCTGTAAACAAATACATTTGTTCTCCATATATTTATGTTTTGTCTTCTAAATGGTGAGAAAATGAGCCTGGAATCTTCATATTGTAATTGTATCATCAAAGCCTGTTGAGAATACGATAAAGTAACCAGAAGTTAAATTATCAATAAGAGTCATTTATTTTGCATTTTTATTTTAAAGAATACTTATGAGAATTGTGATAAATTAGCAGTGACAAACTACTTCTTGCAGGCTGATTTTGTGTGGAGAGTTTAATTAAACATTGCAGCTGTTTATCTCTATGGTGATTAAATTTTCATATGTAAATTACATGTATTAAGATCAAGATACTTATGTAAATGTCACTTGCCTTAATGTTTTGTGTTACTGTTATTAACATCTCACCATCAGCTTGTAATCTTCTTGTATTGCATTACGCCGCCGTGCACTACATGACTAAAATAAGTAGATTTATATCTTAATAACAAACAAGTTTTTAAAAAGAACATCTCGCTGTGTAATTGAGATGTAGATTAAAAAAAAATTTAAAAAAAATAAAGCTGTCGAGGGGGAGCTGCTGGAAATTTGAGAACCTTGGTTTAAGTTGCATTTGTTTGTGGATGTGGCACTTGGGGACGTGGTTTAGGGATGGGCTGGGTGGCCTTGGAGGGGTTCTCCAAGCTGAACAATTCCATGGATGCCTCCAATCTGTCTGCAACAAATATTTGAAGTGGGAAGCAGCATTTTTACACACAGGAGCCACAAACAGCCACTCAGGGCAGTTGTGTTACTTCCCCTTGGGGGAGAACAGGGTAATTTCACTGCACCTACCCACGAACAAAACAAACTTTGCCTGGACACCTAAAAATCCACTCAGAATAACTCTCCCATCAGCTTAGAGCAACTGAGGGTATCATGATTTAATCTGTGTTGTCCCCACCAACTAAAAAGCAGAATTCTGTTGTAGATCTGACATAAACACTTTCTAAAAAACAACAAAGCAGATTTATACTTCAAGCAGAGAAAAAAGCTCAATATACACCCACACCCATTTCCAGCAACCAAAAGAAATCCCCTAAGAGGTCACAAATGTTTCTTTAAGAACAGAACTTTAAACTCCTGGATCTTATAGTGAGTCAAAAAGAAGAACATTACTGAGATTTGCCATTTACTAAATTTTCCACCTACTTTTTCTTCTCTCACTGTACCCTGATGAGTCTCATTCTTATTCCCTTTGATGATAAAGATTAACTACAACTTGGAGTGAAGGAATAGGAAGATCTGCCATCTGATCTTAGTTATTAGACAGAGGGAAGTTCTTAATACACAAAGTTCCAACTCGATGCCAGACTTTTCATTATGCCAGTCATGCTTGGAGCCTTCCGACAGGCAGACACTCACTGATAGCAGGAAATCAAATTCATCGTTTGCAAAAACAAATTAAGAGCCCAAATTGCAGTAGGCAATACACAGAAAATGAGACAAAACCACTTGGGATTAATTTCTTTTGAGGAACCCATAGGTTCTGTGTGATCTCGGAGTTTGCACTCGCTGGTGGGATGGAAAGGAAGAAAGGGAAAGATCCCTGGGAGGTGGGGGCTTCATTTTACCCCACAGTCATCCAGAGGCACATGGAGCTATCAAAGGAGAGCACCTCATCTCCAGGATCTCTAGGATCTCCAGGATCTACTCCAAAGCACTGAAACCCTTTGAAGATGCCCCAAACAGCAGTGTGGATGTTCTGATGGGTAAATTGAAGATGAGGCTCAGGAGGAGTTGGGTAAGGGAGTGAGGTTGGCACAAGGAATTAGCAGTTATTTTAATGGGCACTACCCCTCAGAACCAATAATTCCATCTGATGAGAGCCTGACTTTGTACTCATAGGGTGTCACAAACAAATCTCCCTCGACAGCTGCAATCCCTAAACCCACTCTGAGTTGCCTTTTTATTTGAGTCTTCAATTACAACCCAAACACACTTCGGGGATTAATTCAATTTCCTTACAAAATTTTCGATTTCCAAATTTAAAATAGACCATATCTGTCCTTTAAATCCACTCACACAAACTGCTAGAAAAGTGGTTTTATTTTCCTTTTCCCAGCACCAGATTTCAGGTCTTGCCAGAGGATGTTTGCAATGTTTAAACTGTCCTAAAGTCCTTATCCATGGCTTGATGCTCCCAGACATCCCAGCTCTGCTCTGCCTCTAGCACATTATTCCACATTATTCCTGCCTTCACCTGTTCAGCTAAAAACAGGAGAACAACATTTTGGACATTACCAACAAGGAATGTGAAGGATTCTTAAAAGTCAATTTTTCTAGAAGGAACTGGTGCTGTGTTCCACTCACTCTGCTCTGAAGAGACACAAGAACAATCCACCCTGAAGACCACTGAGAATTTACCTTTGAAATTTCTTTTCCAAATTAAAAGTGTCATGGGGTTTTGTTTCAATGAAACTTCTGTTTCAATGAAAATCTGTGCTTGCAACTGTTCCTTCCCATGGAAAAAACTGTTGTGGCAGAAGAATAAATCTTTCCAACTTTCAGACATAGCAATGTTTTCAATTAATTGGAAATTGGATATCAAAACATTTTGGGGGTTTCTCTCCTGCACAGAGCACGTCTTTGATGGGAAACTCCAACCTGTGACACTTCCCCAGCTGAAATGGGGCAGAATTTTTGCAGCTGCAGAAAGACCCCATCCAGACACAGAAAATGGCTTCTGAGTGCCATCTCCAATGTGGGAGAAGCTTCCCAGGCTGCCAAGGGGAAAGACAAAATCACAGCTCATTTCACAGAACCTTCTTCACCAGCAGCTCCACACTCCAATGGATTTTCTTTCTCCACTTTCAGGTAAGTGAAGGATTTGTCCCTGCATCCACCAATGGATTCGTTTTCTATCTCAGTGTTTGCAGTTCAGGCTGGAGTGTCCTGGTTTATCACCATTACAACCACGCCATGAAAAATGGAGTGTGGGGCCATAAAAAGAAGGAGACAAGAGGAGTGGGCTAATTGTGAGGGAGAAAGCTTCTGCTTCCTCACTCATCATCCCCAATCAAGGAGAAAGGGTGAAATATTGTTTATGGGGAGTTTGGAAATTACTGCATTTTCCTAAAGATTGCCTGGATCTCTCCACAGCCCTGAAACACAGACAGATCATGATGAAGTTCACCACTAGGCATTTTTCTTCAACAAGAAAACCTTCTTGTTCTGCTATTTAAGTTTAGTTTGCCATAAAACTTCCTCTATTCACTGGCTGACTGTCTAGAGAAAATAATAACCCTGAGTAATGATCATAGCCGGGATAGTTGGCAGCAGGTCCACCACAATTACCAGAAGTTAATTAGAATTATTAAAATAACAAACACGAGGCCACCGATATTATACATCTACATTTAATAACGGAACCCAACGGTGCATCTGATTCATGAACTACATTTATTATTTTAAAGCATTTTCTTTCTCCCCAAATTAAATATTGATGGATTATCCTCTCCAAATCAGTTGGTGGATTGGATTCTATTTATACAGGTCCTAAAAATTAAGCTTTAGAGCAGAACTATAAAGAGTCTCTTGTCTCCCTGAACAGTAAAATAACTTGCAGTTCATTTTTGCTTGTTGCTGCCCTCTCC
Organism: Monarcha castaneiventris obscurior; assembly: GCA_026261815.1. NCBI lineage: Eukaryota > Metazoa > Chordata > Aves > Passeriformes > Monarchidae > Monarcha > Monarcha castaneiventris. The sequence goes on from JAMPIT010000467.1 coordinate 20,169,292, forward strand.
ACAGTGTTCTGTTTGGAAAATGAAATTCCAGACTTAAAACCAATTTGCCAGACAATTTCATCAAACACAGTTTCACCTCCTGTTGCTGATTTAATCCAAATTTATTTAAGGCCACGCTTGCAAGAAATTTCAAGTTCAAGTTGTCAACATCCTTGCACCCACATGAACCCTAATAATTTTAACATGCACAGCCTCCACAGTTTTAATTTTCAAGGGCATTTCAACACCTCTCTGCTCTCTGAAATGCTCTGCTGTGCCCCTCCTGCCTCCTTCCTTCACACCACGATTATTTTAATCAGACAACTCGGAACAGATTGAACACGTGTTTACTCCACTCCAGCATGTGCGCAGTGTTGTAAAGAGCCTGCCTTTATTTTTGGATCCTAAAAGTGAATTATGCAGCACATGGGATCAGGAGAGAATCTTTAAGCTTTTATATTGGTGGATTTGAGGAGGAATTGCTGACACACATCCCTCTGCCTTACACAGACAAGCATTGTCAGGGCCATGCATCATCATATTTTCTGTTCATTTTTTTAACCAAATCAACCCCTTTTCAGGCCACTGTAATCCTCAGTCATCTGGCAAAATGCAAATATCAGTTTAGTTGCAATAATTGAAAATATATGGAGCTCCCTGAGCTGCTCAGAAGGTTTTCTTTTGAGGTACAAGAGAAAGTTCAATTCTTCTTTCCCTACCCAGATACCTTGGTCTTCAGCTTTCCTCTATCCTTTATGTATGAAAGGAAAACGTATACATATTTTAAAGTTATCTATCTCTTTCTGTATATATATAATTATAGTTTCTCAATATTTTAAAGAAAACTATTCCTAAAGGCAATTAGTAACAAAAGCAAAAATAAAAACATTACCTATTCAAACACCAAAAATGACAAGCTAGGTACTGGATTTGCATCCACTCTGCCTTCAATTAGCTACTGTGGGTTCAAATGACCCCAAGTAATTAAGGAAGAAGGAATAAAAGAGTCAGGAGAACCATTAAAAATGCTGAGAGATTTTCAGGCTATAAATTGCTTTTCCAAACTTCGCAGGAGCAAAAGGGATGAAGAGGTAGGAAATGCAGCTCCACTAAAATGACTTAAAAACAAAGATTTACACTTCCTATAAAAGGATTATTTTCACTGTGAGTAAAACCCTTCCAGCCCAAACTATCCAAGGATTCTACAAAAGTTTAAAATTAATAGAGGAAGGAAAGAACAAGAGGGAAGAGCTTTCCCTGCTGCTGCAACTTGAACCAGACTTTAGTGTCAAATATTGTGGGACCAACCCATCCAAGGGGCTGGGAGAGCAGAACACACCAAAGAGCTGAGCTTCCCAAAAAAGGTTCTGCACAAATTCTGGGGGAAATAGATGCGAGTCTGGGAAACAGCTTGCTGTGAGAACAAGTTAGAGACTCTCAGTCTTAAAATAAAAGTTCAACACCGACTTGCCACAGTGTAAAAGTCCTAATAAAGATCAGCCTTTAAACAGCAGCTCTCCAGAACGAGCCACACACAGCAGATCCAACAGGACTCCAGCCCACCAGGGAGCATAATTGACCCTTTTCCTCACTCCTCCAGCAGCAGCATGAGGCCATGGAGACTCCCACACTCACTCCTTGACCACTTCGACATTGCCTCCCTTCCAATCTGCTCCTCTGTGTTTCCCAGAGTATCTGGGGATTTTCCCTAATTAAATGATTTCACACCATATTATCTCTGGTTAACACGAAGCCAAGCTTTACTAATTTGATCTCCCCATGTCTGGCACCATTTGTTCCTGCTCTGTCACCACCTCTGAACACAGCCTGCCTTTGACCTCTTGGGCTCGGTCCTAAAGCTTTCACAGCACCTTCAGTTGTCCAAAGCCAAGGGTTGAACAAAACTCAGTGTTGGGACTGAGAAAGTATCCAGCTGAATTGCAGATTGATTAGATAATCATTATTTTTTAATAAAAATTTACACTGTTTTTCAAGGAAGTTTGTCCTTCAAGTGAGGCACTGGAAAAGAAGCAATTTTGGGACTCCATTTTCCTCTTTTCCCCCTCTTTCATTCTCACCTTTCCTCTTTCTATGTTTCAAAACTTGGCCATTGTTGGTGATCAGTTCTTTTGGTTTTTTGTGAAAACACTTTTTTAACTGTCATTCCATGATGAACTTTTCCCATTTTCCTGCTGTAAATGGAGTGCCCCAGCTCCTGCACAACATGAGGATGTGCACATCCAACATGGGCTCCCCTGAACACAGGGAAAAATCCCATTTCTTCAACTTTTACCCAGAGTAGACACATGGATTCCCTCCCTCTGATTTTTAAAATCACCCTTTTCTAAATTTTGAAGTGGTGATGTCAGGTTTGCTGGTTAGGACAAGAGGAAACAGCCTCAAGTTTGGCCAGAGGAGGTTAAGGTGGATATCAAGAAAATTTCTTCCCTCAAAGGGTTGTCCAGCCCTGGCACAGGTGCCCAGGGCAGTGGGGAAGTCCCCATCCCTGGAGGGATTTATCACCCATGTGGATGTGGCACTGGGGGACATGGGGCAGTGCTGGCCTTGGCAGTGCTGGGAATGGTTGGACTCGATGGTCTGAGAGGGTTTTCCAAGCTGAATGGTTCTGGGATTTTATGATCATCATTCCCTGAGGATGCTAAAGCAAATTTTATTCTTTTTTACTTTTCTCCAATCCAAATCCCCACTCTCCATGTCCGTGAGAGCTGATCCCTGTTGGAAAACAATTAAATGATCCTTGAAACTTGTCCAAACTCTGGAACATCACAGTTTGAACAGATGAGAAGTTTTAGAAGTTGAAAGTTGAATCCCCGACTAAAACCTACACAGCGAGTTCTGCGAGGACCCAAAATAACAAACCACTGAAACTCTGAGGTGGGGGTGTCATTTCCAACATTGATTTCCACTGCTGGGGCTGAGTCAAAGGGAGCCTTGTCACCGACTCTGAAGTTTCCATGAAGCCAGGCCTTTGTGCCCCAGCTCCTGAATCAAAATTCCACCCAGCAGAAGTGTGAAAATATTTTCAGCGTATTTATTAGCACCTCCTCTCGCTCAGAAGGCAAACAGAACGATGAGATTTCAGGAGAGTGAAAGACAGAATATTAGTCCCCTGTGCTGCCAGTGCTCCCAAATTTCTGCCAATACTTGTCACTCCCGACCCCGGGCGGCCTCACGCGATTTTATTTAATCAGCCCATTTCCAAATCCTTTGGAAAAAACAAATTAAGTTAAATAACAAACAGCATAAATATTTTAATAGGCCTTCACATTACCAACTGCCAGACCAGCTGTCTAAACCGCAAGAGTTTTGGTGGCTTTTTTTTTTTTTTTTTTTTTTTTGTAAGATATTTTAATTTTTTTTACAAAGCTGAAACACATACGTCTGCTCCTCCAAAGGCATCTGTCTCAGGAGTGATCCCTGGCCTGGGGCAGCGTAGCACAGACGCTCTGTGGGGACACTTGGAGGGTGCTGGGTCCCATCTCTGCAGCCTCTCCACCCTCCCATAGCAAGTGGAAAGAGGACAAAACGAGTCCTTGAGCTCAGAGCTAAAAGTTCGACTTCGTCCCTGAATAATTTTCAGCAGAAAAGAAAAAGGTGAATAAATCTGATATTGGGTATTTACCATCCAGGAGAGAAAAAGCAGCTTTGCTTGTGGTTCCCTACGTGTGGAAAGTCTGGCTGCCCACAGCCATGATCCCAAAGTGTGGGAGAACAGGCTCATAAATGTGACTGCCTGGCTAAAGATGCCGAGAATATGAAAACTATAGGCGAGATTGAAATGAAGACAAGCTTTGAGTTACCCAGCCCCAGTTACTGAACAACTGGAAAACAATGGTGTGGCTGGCTGAAGAAAATCCCCTTTAATTAAACAATGCCCTCTGCTTGCAGAAAGGTCCAAGGGTCAGAGCAGACCCTCCCAGCTTAGCAGAGGGTCCAAAACGGAGTTTTTAGAGTTTAAAATGTAACCCCATATGGAAATACAATGATTCCTATAGGCTGTGTGTAAATGTTATAAGATTTGTAGCTTGTTCTAGATTGGTTAATGGAAATTAGAATATTCAGCACAAAAGATGATTTATTGTGCTGCAAACGGGAACTCGCTCTCTTGCCCTCTTGCATTGCTCTCTTGCCCTCTTGCCCCTGCTCTCTTGCCCCTGCTCTCTTGCTCTCTTGCTTTTACTCTCTTGCCCCTTCTCTTCTTACACCACTTCTGCACCCCTGCATCTCTTCACTGCTTCTCTGACCTGCTTCGAGCTGCGGCTGGCAGCTCCCGGCAGCTCCCTTACACCCACACCTTCATCAATAAATCTCATGCTCTAAGACCAGCACCAGAGATCTCCTGTCTCCCGTTTGTCCTGACCGTCCGAGGCTCCACACTCCCTGACTGCAACACCAAAGAGCAGATCTGACTTCATCCAGATGATATTTTGGGAATGTGGTGGCTTCTGTGACAACCTGGTCTAGTGGGAGGTGTCCCTGCCATGGCAGGGGGTGGAGCAAGATGGGATTTAAGGTCCCTTCCAACCCAAATCATTCTGGGGTTCTAAACAGGAGGAAGAGGATGCTTGGAACCCCCAACCCCAAAGGGACCAGCTCAAAAGGAGGGGGGTTGTGTATCTACAGCTGAATATTTAATAATGTGCTCATAGAGAGGAAGAAGGAAAGATGCTTTGAATCTGCCAGTGAAATACCTGCTATTGAATTGAAAATAAAAATGGAAAATCTTAATAAATACTCCCAAGTCCAATACCTTCTTAGGCAAATCTAATTTTAAATGTTGTGAATTAGGAGAGAGGAAACTGTCATTTCTCAAAAGAAGAAAATACCTACAATTAAAAATATAATTGACAACCCAAGTTTTGGCTATGAAATATGAAAACACTCTCTGCCTCCTTCATAACAATAGTGAGAAGAGGATGAAAATTTCATCTTCTCTTTGTGTCTCATCTAGGCTAAACTCCATGAAAATTCAGTTTGTAAAGACAGGACTAATTCCTACTGACTGTAGAAGAGAGATGAGCTCACCAGCTGAATTTTAAGGAAAAAAGCTCCATTACAGAACCTGGAAGTGTCCTATGCAGTGGGCACTGAGCAGACCCAAGTTCCACATCATGAAGGTGCCCATGGATAACCACAGCCAAAGTTTTCAATCTGAACTGATAATACATGAAATATATATTTTTATATATATTTATATAGCAGTTTAATGATTACAAATAATAAAAATATATTTTATTTGTATGTATTTAATGTATTATAAGTTCATATGTAGTGTCTATATATACTATATAGACACACTATATGTACTGATGTAATTTAATTAATATTCATGAAGCAACAGGAGTTGATTGCCAAATTTTGTCCTATTGTGAGAACACTGATTTTCCTACACCACCATATTAATAACCTGCTCTCTATTTTCTACAACTCTAAGCCAAAAACTTATTTGGAGCTTCGGGAAGAGTTAACATTTAGCAAAAGAAAAATGAAAATAAAATCTTTAAACTCTTGCTTAGCTTGAAGTTCTCTAGACTTGTGTACAACACAACAACTCCTGTGATTTTTTGGGTGTTTTAATCCCAGCGTGGTTTGGGTTGGAAGGAACAGAAGAGGTCAGTGATGTTTTTCTCTTTTCTCAGCCTCTCCAGCAGTGGGAAAGATCCCTACACAACTGAGTGAAAACTGCGGTTCTCGGGAGGAAAAAAAGGGAATTTTGGATTTTCCTTGCAGAGGAAGCAGCTGAGGTTTGTGCGGTGCCACCACGCGAGGGAGCCCTGTCCTCAAAAATTCACACTTTTAGGAGCCAGGACACCAAAGGAGGAACGAACCGGACGGCAAAAACCAGAGCCCCTGGTCCTTCACGAATCCCAAATCATCCCAGCCAAGTTTTGGGAGAGCTGGGGAGAGAGGAAATCCTCCGCTGGGGAGAAAAAAAGTAGATTTTTTAATACTCTCCTCATTTCTACTTGAACACAGAGGAAGTTTGTAGTTAAAACAAGAGAGGTGCATTATTTTGGTCTGAAAACCAAGATAAGATGATAATATCAATCAAATTCACAGGCAAAGAGTAAGGCAAAACTGAGCCTGGAAATATGAGAGACGCGAAACTTCTATATTTTGCCCCATAAATTATGCTGCTGTCCCCTGGAGAGTATTTTAAATATCCACACAGAGGGGTTTAACTGCACAGCCCAAATGTCTCCCACCAACCTATTCTGACATAATTCCCTACCAAGCAGGGGCTAAAGCAGCCAAGGGGGGTTTTTCACCCCACAGAAACATTGACAATATTTAAATCACAACTTAGATGAGTCAAATCGAGCTTGCTCCAGCACCGTGACCCTCCCCTCCCTGCTGCTGTCATGTGCACTAAGCATGACCTGGGCTTCCCGTGGAAAAGGGAATCGGAATTGCAGCCTAAAACACCACGAGCAGCAAAGGGAGCTGGAGGGGCTTCCCACAGCCTTAAATCCACTCCTTGCTGATGTCAAACGTTCAGTTCAAAACCTAAACAACAATTTCCTGCAAGCCTGCTCCATTTGCACTGCAGAAAACCCCACAATCAACTTCTGAATGTTCATCTACCGCCACAGGGATGGTTTAAGGTTTGGCAAAAAGTCATGGAGATAAAGAGATGCCAGCAGCACTGAGCCCTCATGATCCTGCTGGGCTCAGTGGGGTGCAGAGACACAGCACCTCCCCAGGGTGAGGGATCCCCCCAAAATGTCAGAGCACCAAGGCTGGGAAAGGCAATTCCCAGGGGAATTCCTGTATTGGAAGGTGCCACAGAATCATGGAATGGTTTGGGTTGGAAGGGACCTTAAGGATCATCTGTTTCCACCCTCAACACCTTCCACTGTCCCAGGTTACTCCAAGCCCCATCCAACCTGGCCTTGGACACTGCCAGGGATCCAGGGGCAGCCACAGCTTCTCTGGGAATTCCATCTCAGGGCCTCCCCACCCTCACAGGGAACGATTCCTTCCCAATATCCCATCTCACCCTGCCCTCTGTCACTGTGAATTCATTCCCCCTCATCCTGTCACTCCATCCCTTGCCCAAAGTCCCTCTGCAGTCTCTTGGAGCCCCCTCAGGCACAGAACCAAGCTCCACCCTGGTTCCCCTCAGAGGCATTAGTAGAGGTTATACTGAGCAAATCTGAGAAAGAAAATTATCAATAACTAAATTCATAATTTATCAAAAGTCTTCCTAAAATACAAGAATGTTTCTCCTGCCTCACGTTTCTTTACAGCACCTTTGTATCACTTTAAATGTTTTGCAAACTCTAATTATAACAATTACTTTAAAAAGGTGTCTTCACACCGCAAGCCAAAATACTGGGGAATGTTATTACACACCTGTCCTCAGTCTCTCACTTCTTTTGCAAGGCCACATGATCCAAAAGCTTCAAGACAGAACTTCTGAGACACAACTTCCACCTACACCCCGTTCCTTTGCTCCCTGATTTAAATCCGTGTGTACAAACGTGGAACAGGAGGTGAAGGCACGGGAAGCACCACGGGCTCCTACCCACTAATTACCAGGAAATGGGAGAGGGTTTGACAGTGCACTGCATCCTCCTCACAAGGGGTCTCATTTTCTCTCCTTACTTGTATTAACTAACTTAGTCTGTAATTAAAAGAGCTGCAATCCTTGCGATAAAGCGACGCGGCTGCTTTGCTCTTCACTTCCTCGCTCCCTGCCTTGTGCCACCCCTGTCACAGCATTAATTTTTCTAATTAATAAACTAGATTTCATTTATTTAATGTATTTATTGATGGATAATAATCGTGAAATCCTAGAATCATTTGGGTTGGAAGGGACCTTAAATCTCGTCCAGTTCCATCCCCCTTCCATGGGGGACACATTCCACTGTCCCAGTGATGCCTTAGGTTTTAACTTTTATATTTCTCAAATTCTGCACTGCTTAGAGTGTAACTCTGCAGTTCCTTGTAGCCTGTAATTTCTGCTCTCTCGTGCTGGGCAGACACAACAAAGCCTCTCCAGGCTTTGCCTTCAAGGACAGCCAGGCTCTTCTAGGCCCAAAATGTGTAAACCAAAGCCTCTAAGGGGGGAGCAAGCTGAGGGGAATTACATCATTGACCTGGGGCTTTAATTGGAGAATTAACCGTGGTATGCAAATGAACCAAACCTATAAAGGTGTGAAGAACTCGTGACCTGGGGTCCATCTTGGGGTCCATTTTTTGGAAGCAGCCTCTGGCTCCCCAGGGGGTACCTTGAAGGCCCTTCAAATAAACACCGACCTTTATTCCCTTACTCTTGTCCAGTCTCTGTTTCTAGGTGGCTGGAGAAGGCATCACCAGGTTGCTCCAAGCCCTGTCCAGCCTGGCCTTGGACACTTCCAGGGATCCAGGGGCATCTCCAGCTTCTGGCCTTCCCCCACCATGCCCACAGCAGGCAGCTTTGGCAACGGGAGCTCCATCCCTCTGGGAGAGCCCAGGGAAGGCAGGGATGCCTTCACAGGAGTGGTGCTGCAGGGCTGCAGACATTTAGGTGTTAATGTGAATTTAACATCCTGTGAAGGCAGCACTGCATGCACAGGAAGGAATGGAAGGCAAAACTTTCCTTGGCTCAGCCATGCACATTTCCTCCTCGCACACACTTTGGATTATAGTTGGATCGAGTTGTGCCTTGTGCTCCTTTTGTCCCCAAATATGATCTGGAAAAAGCAAAGAAGCATCCTCATGTTTTCCTAAAAGTTATCATTTTAATTTTTCCAAATAAGCCATTAAATACATTGTTGTCACATCAAGCTCCACATCCCCTGCTAGACTCTCAGTCCCAACAGGAGCTCTGCAGGAAGCTGTCACCACCCTGCCTATCCCTGACCACATGGATTGGGAAGGGATGCTGCTCACACCATCCCACTGAATTCCCGTGGTTTCATCCTGGGTCAGAGTTATTTCCTTGGGTACAAACGGGAGTGAGCAGATTCCTCCAGGCCTGTGTGGAATGCACACAAATCACATGCTGTGCTTTCCCTGCCTTTGATCATCCCACTCCCTGAATTCAGCGTGTGCTCCCAGGATGGCACTGCCAGAGGGAGGGAGGATGGGCAGTGGGACTGGCAACACCTCCTAAATCACAATTCCATGAACTGCCATCGAGCTGCCATTGGTACCTGCAACTCCTTCCTGGAGCAGGAGTGGGATGAATGAGCAGAGCCTTCCTAATTCATGCACTCCCATCCTGTCACAGGCACAGCAGTTGATGCCTCCATTCATCTGCCTTTGCCTGGCAGTGTCAGGCTGCCCACAGAATGTTCTGTGCACAGTTCCACGTGCACTGCTGCAGCGACTGCTCTGCCCACGCTGCTCACCTGGGGCTGGAGAGTGCCAAAAACCTCTGAGAATGCACATGAACACCCAAACTCAAGGGCAGCTTAAAACTTCACCTCTTTGTCCTGAAATCAGTGTTAACCCAAAAGGTTCAGGATCATCTAATCTCTCTCATGCACTTTGGTAACTCTTTCTGCTTGAGAAACAATAAAAGCGAGATTAGCAGACCTCATGGGCAGGAATCTTTTCTTAATTTCATCCTTTCTTAATTTCACCTCATCCCTGGAAGCGTCCCAGGCCAGGTTGGATGGGGCTTGGATTAACCTGGGGTAGTGGAAGGTGTCCCATGGCAGGGATGAGCTTTAAGGACCTTTCCAACCCAAACCAGTCTGGGATTTTAAGATTCTCTGATTCTATTACTCTCCCACACAGACCAGCCAAGTATTTCTCTAAGTATTTGCTTAGCATAAGGCCCAGGAATTAATATCTCACACCTAGGAATAGGAAGCCAAGGTTGGAGACCTCTCAGATAATTGATAAATATCAGTGAAATCTGTCATCCACAACAAGATAGCTGATGTAGATATTGAACTACCAATTAAAAGCCTCCAGAAATTTCATTTACACATTTATCCAGAACTCCTGGAGCTAAAAATAAAAGGATTTGTTGATATTTGTAGATAATGACTGCTTGAGAAAAGAGAATTTCAGATCTGAAACATCACAACTTTACAGCGAGGGTTCCAGTACCATCACCCGCCACAATTTACATGGATTTATCATTTGTCTCTCAGAAACAAAAATTACATTTGGTAAAATCAGTAGAAAGCAAACAAAACATAGCCCATTCTAAAGGCAACATAATTACACAAAGCATTATTCAATTTTTAGTAAAACATAAGGGCTGTGATTGCAGCAGATTTTGCAAAGCATATGAGGCATCATCATTTAGCTGTAGGTTAAGTTGGATTTTTACATATCTGAAGAAACAACACCAAGAGAAAAAAATTTAGGCATGAAACACCATCATTCATAGTGAACCAAAACTTCTAAATGTCTAAAATAGTCTTTTAAATAATTTTTTCTTCACCTATTAATGGAGTTTCCAGGTCTTCCATCTCCTTACAACAAACCTTAATTCTGCTAAGGTTGGAATTGAAGGGAAGGTGTTCAGCACTGCCCCAGCTCAGATTTAAAGTGGTTTCTCTTAAACAACCAATTCTACTGCTTCCAGAGATGACCCTTCTGGAGAATATCTTTATTTTAATTTTTTTATTAACTGCTGTCTGAATAGCCTGCTCAGAATATAAAAGACAAACAACTCTTCCCTCTCCCTGTAACAATTAGCAGCCATGATAAAGCTCCCATTTCCAACTTAGTTAATTTAGCATGTCAAAAAGCAATCTTTGCCTGGTAATTTCAATGCACTGAATGTCACAGAAAGGCCAAGTGACAGATTGCTGCATTTCAGTCAGAACACTCATCCTACTAAAAATGTAATCACTGATGTTCAGATCTCATTTGATATGCATTGTACAATATTTGGGCTGGGGGCAGCCTTTGGCATCTTCTTTGCCCCCCTCTCGTACAATAAAAAATGAATTCATGTTGCATTCTGAGTTCTAGCATCAGTTTTGAGAATCACATGGACAGGTAAGCCTAGACCACGATACTTCAGTGGAATTCTGAGTTCATATTGGACAGGACTAATCTGGAATTCACTCATCACTGTAAGTAACTTAATTCTGAGTTCAGACTCAATAATGTTGGTGAGAACTGAAATCTGATTCCGAGTCATGCTCAGGAAAGTCCATCAGAAATAAATTAAAATCCTGCACCAATCATTAGCATGCCCTGTGTTTAATCACATTCCTAAAAGTGCCTGAACTCCATCATTGCAGGATGGAGAGGCTCCAGTTGGAAGCTGAATTTCAGGGCTCTGCCATGTGCCTCGTGCCCCATCTTCCAGCAAGCTTTTCGTGAATCTATTTGTTACAAATTATTTGGATGTACAAGGAATTTATTTGTCTTCTTTTCCAAGAATAGTTTCATAACCTCACCACATTCCAAATCTAAATAACACATATGCTCCATGTTTAACAAACTCCAGTTGGTGCTTCATATGTGTACTTTTCCTCCTTATTCCAAGGATATGGCTGCAGAGCACGGGGGATCAGGCACCAGCGTGGCTGAACACTCTCTGATCCCTGCTTTTCAATTGTCAGGCAGCAGTTGACTGAAATTGGGGGAAAAAATGATTATTCTGACAGGCTTTGGTAAGTCATTGGCTCCAAAACCTTCTCTTCCAAGTGTCCTGTGTCTATCAGATGCTCAGTCAGGCGTGTGACATCTCCTTCTTGCAGTGCCCATCATTGGTGTGCCATGGCACCCTGAGGTTGGTGACTTTAATTTACACTTCAGGAGTGGGGGAAGTTGGAGAAATGACTGATTTTTGCCCAAACTGAAGTTGTCCCAGATGGAGCCACGTCAATAAAAAAGTGGTGGGAAAAGAAGTAACCCTGGAAGATGAAGAGTTACGAGAGTGAGGATCTAAGGCACAGTCTTTTATGCAACAGCTTGTTCTAACTCTTTTTAATATTTACACTGAATTCTAGGTCAGCTGACGTGGTGGGCAGGAGATCAAGCCTTTGATAAAGCATTAACTGCACGTCCACACCCGTGCATGGGAAAGCAGCACAGATTATCTCACTTCAGGCTCTGCTTCCCCCCTCTTCCCCTTCCCAGCTCCCCCACGTGACCTGGCACACCTAGACAGCCCCACCAGAAAATTAATTAAGCATTAAGATGAGTCCTGGATGGAGGCAGGACCACTCTGAGCCTCTAGACATCGATGTATGGAAAACAGCACTGGAAACTCACGTGTTTCCATCCCAGCCCTTATTAATCCCCTAAGGAAGTGCCTCCTGCAAAGTATCAGATCATAAACAGTAATGAACACTTTAATTAATATCACCCCACTGCCAGGGAGAGATATTACATGTAAATTCAATAAATCATGGCTGCTCACAGGCAGTGTGGATGCAACCTGAAGAACAAAAAAGGGTGGTCTCAATCCCCAAAATTACCTCAAACACATTGCCTGAGTGTAAACACAAATCTGCCTCCAAATTTTATACCTCCCCAACTGGCTTTTTAATACAGAGCTCCTCATTCAGAGTCATTTTTATTCACAATAAAGAGTTCAAGGTTCAAGGAGAAAGAGTAAGAAAAAAGAAGAGAGTGGAGGAATTTCCATAACACCCCAAGATTCACGGAGAAAGGTTCCTTAAGTAGGTTATTTCCAAGAAATGGCAGCCATAAATGCACATTATGCTTTGTATCCTTTCTGGATGGGTAGAAAGAAGTGCACCTCTAAGTAATAAGAAAAACTTTAGTTCATTAAACAAACCTTAAGGGGAAGAGCAAATGAGAAGTGTTTTATATTCAGTGTCATCAATTCAGCTGAAAACATGTTTGTACCACTTCATGAAATGAAGGCTTTTTATAGCGCCGTTCCTGCCAACGTTGCCTCATGAACATCATAAAATTAAACATGTAAAACCAACTCTGGAGATGGCAACAAATAAATTCCAGAGAAACAGTCACACAAAGTAACTCGCATTCCCAAACAAACAGTTTGTGGAATAAAAGGAGGAAAAAAGTAGGTATAGAGAGGAAAGCATCATGCAGGGGGTGCACTGAATTTATACAGAGGTCAGAGGAAAGGGAAAGGGATTTTTCAGCCTTTCTTTTCCAATGTATTTCTGAAGCCCCCCCATTACAGCATTGGCATCACCACCCCAGACCACGAAAGTGATTAATTACTGACATTTCTGCACTAGATTCACTGATGGAAGTTACCATGGAAGGAGCCTCAGCTCCATCCCCCAAATGTGGCCTCACACCAGTGCTGCAGGAGTGACCCTGGTGGCCGTGGAATCATGGACCTGAATCATGGACTCAAATGGAAAGGATCTTTAAACCATCTATAAAGCCACATCCACGCAGCTTTTAAATCCCTCCAGAAATGAGAACTCCACTACTGTCCTGAGCAGATAATTTTGGGAAGAAACTGTTCCTAATATCCACCCTGAGCCTCCCCTGGCCCAGCCTGAGGCTGTTCCCTCTCCTCCTGTCCCTGTTTCCTGGAAGCAGAGCCACAAGGTCCCCCCTGAGCCTCCTTTGCTCCAGGCTGAGCTTCCTCAGCTGCTCCTGGAGCTCCAGACTCTTCCCCAGCTCAGTTCCCTTCCCTGGACAGGGATCCTTGTCCCAAGGGACCACAAGCACCACACCACTGCAGGATCACCCTTGCCAAGGACTCAGCCCCTGCTGCTGTTGTCCTGTCCACGGTCAAGGTTCCTTCCCAAAGCTGAGCAGCCACCCTTGATATCTCCCAGAAATTTGGATAGATTCTCATCTTGCTCTTTTCTATTCCCCAGCAAAACACAAAAATACAGATAAAAAGGAAGAAGGAGGTGGTTTAATTTGGGGGTTTTCTGTAGGATGTTTTTGGGATAGAACAAGCCCATCCCTCCCTTCATTGCCCTCCACCCCAAAGGCAGCAAAGAGAAGAAATCTCCCCGACTGCCACCCAGTGATCTCGAAACAGCTGAAAGGAGGCACACAAAGAGCACAAAGACCTCCAGAGTTATGCCACAGTCATCAAATACCAGAGGCGTTTGGAAACCACTGCTGTGGCCCCGAGTAGGAGCAAACCTCTCCAAATAAGGAAGCATTTCTCCTCCAACGTGCAGGAATTGGCAGCTCCCCTGCTGGAGTTTATGTAAGATTTCTCAAACAGATCAGCCAGCTAACAAATGTCAAAGAGCCTTCCTGGCTTTGGAGGGCAATCGCCAGGCTTTGATTGCAGGAGGGGATTCTGATAAGGTTTCCAGTTGGGAAAGGAGATTCCATGATGGAGGTGAAGGAAGAGTCCAAATAACGAGCAACCAATGAGGAAATGGTGAGGAATGGCCACACTGCCCCCATCAAAGTGTCCCCTCTCACATCCCCATAAGGGTAACTTACAGAAAAATGGGCATTTCCAGAAAAATGGGGATTCAGGATCACGTTACAGCAACGTGCTGCTCGAGGGCAAGAGGTTCAAAAGCAGCATGGCCTGACAAATACCAGATACTGATGGGACAATCTTAATAGGGAGACAAAATATTCCAGAGGAGTCTCAGAGGGGTCAGACAACGCTGTATTTTTAATATTTAACTATATTAATCTCAGAAGACTGACTAAGTAAATTCAGCTTTGCTTTCCAGCAAAAAGCTGCTGGACAGTTATTTAAAACTTGCTGGAGAGGAGATCTTAAAACCAGGCTATCCTGGTTAACCAAGACATGATATGGCAAGTGCTTAGCAACACTCTTTCCCAATTTTTTTAACCTCCACCAGCCTCCCACGGAGAATGACAAGGAGTTATTACCTCCTGACAATGAGCTCTTTCTTCTGCTTCTTGTCCCATTAGGCCCTGATCTCTGCTGCTTCTGCACAGAAGGTATTTTGAATATCTAAATACCTAAAAGACATGATTGTGTGCACAAAAGGCTCTTCAGAGCAGGGAAGGTTTGGGGCTACTGCGCACAAAAATCTCAGAAGAAAGGATCCAGCTTGTTTTGCCTCTAAAGTGCTCGACACCTCAGACCTCAGAGTGATGGTGGCACTGAAAAATACAGGGTTTATTGTTTTATTATTTATTAAGCTGCCTATCAGAATTAGTGAAGTTTACACTCGCATTCACTTAGGTATTGTCACTTTCTGAACAGCAAATAAAAATAAGCAACAAACACTGATACAGTCCAATAAAATAGAAAGTTTTGTGGGATTTGAAGCCCCGAGGCACATCTATTGCTTCTTTACCTCATTATACAAAGCAAGAAACACAGAGTCCAGATCAGCATCTGTTTCATTGCCACATCTCAATCCTAACAAAATATTCACACACAATAAATTAAAAAGGACCCAAAGCCAATCAGCTCTTTGGGGACACGGAATAAAAGAGGTTTTGATCCCTGGTCACAGAGGAAAGGTGAGATGGGCATTTACCAGGGTTTGAAGGGACTAAACACAGAGCAGCAAAATAAGGAATCGGTTTAATTCCACTTTTCCTGCTTGAAAGATTTTCCCACACCATGCATAACGACAAACAGCTGATGGCAGGAGAGGGAAGGGCAAAACACATCTGGGAAAACACACGAAAAGGGTTTTTTCTTGCCTCCTTCTCTGCAAACTCCTCTCTGGTTTGATCATCCCTTCCACCAGCGTGAGGTCAGGCCCAAACCCTTTTATGTGGGCAATTAATAACTCTTATCATCACTTGATTTATCTGTCTTAAACATGTGTGGATCACATGGAGATGGACTGGGTGAGTTATTACTTTGTGGAGCCAAGCGAAGAATTTTGTTTTTACTGTCCTGAAGTTCTTATTTCCTAACTTGAATAAGAAATACCACAGATATATATTTCAAGAGGGACGCAAGCAATGTCTTTGCCTAAACACATGCCTGATTTATTATTCAGATTTATAAGTGTACTCTCTTCAGTGTTTGAGTTACACATTTTTTCTCTGCTGAAAAACAAGGATTAAATCTTAACCACAATGCCTTGATTTAAGCTTAATTTTCCCGTGCACCATTTTCCTGCTTTTCGGCCTCCTGCAACTCTGAGGTTCCATGACTAAGTTCTTCCTGCTGCCACAAACTGATTTTTCAAACACAAGATTTCTCTTGTTTGGCCCATGCGTAGAATACCATAAAATCCAATCATAGTGTCTGCATTGAGTAAATCTTTTTTTAAATCTAACTACAGAGGCTCAGGGCGCCCTTTTTCTCCACAGCTCGCTGGAGATCGCTCTGAGGGAGGCGAAAAACAACAGGATTCCTCCAAGGACATTTCTAAAGCAGCCCCAGAAAAGGGACACTGAGCAAACAGACTTTCATAGCTCAGAATTCAGCTTTTGCATTACATTTTATGAAAAATAACTCCCAATATAACACAATCAATCATTGCATTGCACAGAGGAGTTTTCAATCCAAATGTGTCTCTTCTGTACAACCAGCAGAGATAAATAGGAGAAAATCTCTGATACCTTTTCACTTTCATGACCCTGAATATTCACCTTTGTCTTCAAGCCCACAGCCAGCTGGACACAGAGACATTAAAGCCAAGGAGATCTGAGCCATAATTCTCCTTCCATGGCTGTGGCAAATACATGGACTCTGGTTTATTGATTCAAAGCCATTAACGAATGTGAATGACCAAACCATGAAGGTTTCTGAAGTTCTACATCTAAACTGGAGTTAGGCATCCCAAGATCAAATAAAAATGCAAGAGTGGAAGCTCCACATTAAATTTATCAGTGTTATTCTCTATCTCCACAGCAGCAGCTGTAGCCAGCAGCGTTTTCATTCCAATTTGTATCCACGAGGTATCAGCATTTCAGAGTCACCCTGACATCCTGGGAAATTCTCATTGCCAGGTAAAACTCAGATAAAATAGAGAATATCCCAATAGCAGCACCCAAGGATCTCTGAAATGTAATATTTTCTCAGGCTGAAGGAGTGGCACTCAGTCTCTCCCTGAGGGTCAGAGTTGTCAATAGCAGAACAAATTCATCTTCCCCAAACTGCACAAAGCCAAACCCAGCCTTGCTGGAAACTTCTCGTCTTTCCACACCAAGGTCCTCTCTCAAGTTGTGCCAGGGGAGGTGTAGATTGGACATTAGGAAAAATTTGTTCACTGAAATCGTGGTCAGGCATGGAGGGCTTCAGCCAAAGGTTGGATTTGATGATTTTGGGGGTCTTTTTTAACCTTAATGATTCTGTGATTCTGATTCCAGAAAGACACCAAATTAAACCTCAGCCTGAAGGAGCCTGAGGAAAGGCAGCCGAGTTATTGATTACACTGAGCTGCAGAACCCTCTTTTTCTGCCAAAATTTGTCTGTGAGAGGGCAGAAGACAAAAGCTTTTGAAAAAATCCTCCTTGCTGAATTAAATCTATTCCCTCTGGGCATTTGCTCCATCAGATACAAAGATATATTTTCATTGCAGTCAAGATTTAGCCGTTTCCAGACTTTGTTTTCCATCCAGTCAAACTGATCTGCAGTGATTAATAAGAAGTAAAATAATTTGAGAACAAAGAAGAAAAGTGTACTCAAAGTTAAGCCCAAATGTAAAATTAGAGATGGTGCTTGTATCTGTTAACTTAGAAATTAATCTGAGCCTGAAGAAAAACCCATGGTAAGTTGAAATTTCAATTACAGTTTCTGAGGAGCAGAAATAGCCAATCCAACATGTTCCATGGTGCCTTTCTGCTACGGACACAGCTTCCAACATGATCCTGATGCACAAATGAGGCAATTACAGCAAACTGGGTTTTCTTTATGAGCATTTCTCTACCAAGATACTTTAAGAAAAGGGTGTTTTGATGTTTCCCACAGACCTGAAGCATATGGGAATTAAGAAGGTATTAAAAAACCAACAGAAACCCTGCTAAGCAAAGGTACAAAACACATAAAGCTCCTCTGAGCTACAATAACCTTGTGGCTGCATGAGCTGATGGATGAACAGAAGAACCCAGATAAGGAAGAACTGGAAAGGGATGAATTAAATCAGAAGCAATAAAGACATATTAGAAAGATTTCTAGAAAGTATAAATCAAATCACAAATACACTATCGTGGAACCTGGGGTCAGCAGTGATATTATGGGAAGGATTTTGCATTGGTCTCTCTTTGCTTATCACCCAGGTAATCTGATGGGTCACAGGACTGCAGAGTCCCAGTGACTCTCAGCTGCCCAGGTTGGTCCTTCCTAATGCCCTTGTGGGTAAAAAAATAATCCTTTCTCAAGGATTAAAAGCCCACAGTGCCCTATGAAAAGACCAGAATCCTTCCTAAGCAAGAGTTAACCCCAGAGCAATGCCTTAGACAGGTGGATATTATCAGAGCATCTTCCCTGGAAACGTTAATTTGTTTGCAAGTCGAAGTCCTGAAAGAATTTCTGACATTCCCAGTGAAAAGATCTCAAGTCAAGACTTGGCTCAGCAATTTAATTCAGCTTGTTTTGTTGTCTCAGTTGTTTGTACAGTATTTATTGCCAGGCTTTGTTTTCCTGTCACCTCCATACCCACTCCACTGCCCTTGTTTATCACATGGCTTTCTACACTCTCATAATCCTTTGAGCTTCCTTTCAAGTAGCTTGGAAAAAAAAAAAATCACAGTACGAGTTCATGAAACAATGTATGAATAAGTCATTTCCTCCTTTAAATACACCTCTGAGTAAATGATCCAGAGACTTTTCAAGAACCATTTACATAACAGTCGCTGATACAGGCTTCAAATTTTCATGTCAATCTCAGAATGGCATTTTAAATCACCCCATTTTCCTAAACGAGGTGAGAGAATTTTAAAAGCAGATTTTGCCAACTTCTAGACCCCTTCTTTTAGACCCAAATCTTTAAATGGTGAATTCTCCTCATCCTTCTGCTTTTGGGGTAGTGCAGAAATGTCAGAAGTGCTCTGGGTGTATAACCTGTAATCCAAACACAGTTGGGTGCTACTTCAAATACATTTTCTTTTACGACTACAAATGCCATAAATTTCAGCAACTGTCAATCCCACTTCACAGCCTGCAGCTTGAAAATAAAATTTGGAGGCTTTGCTAGATGTGAGTAACCATCTCCTGCAGTACTACTGGGAAGACACCTATGAATCACAAGATGCTCAACTAGCTGCAAATAAATTTAGGTAATTCCAGGCATAATTCATAGACAAGTAAACAAGAGAGTGGAATTTGGCTTCTACGTGGATTTCTGAGGCGTTGTAAGAACATCCATCCCTCCTTGGGCTCAGAAACCAAGAACAGGCTCAAAGGTGAATCTCCCTCTCAAATCTTGTTGGAGTTGGAAGAGCAGTAGGGAAGGTGGGGGTCGGGCTCTGCTCCCAGGGAAATAGGGACAGGATGAGAGGAAACAGCCTCAGGCTGTGCCAGGGGAGGTTTAGATTGGAGATTGGGAACAATTCCTTCCCCAAAGGGCCTTCTGCCAGGGCAGTGGGGGAGTCCCCACCCCTGTGGGGATTTCAAAGCCGTGTGGATGTGGCACTTGGGCACACGGGGCAGTGGTGGCCTTGGCAGTGCTGGGAATGGTTGGGCTCTGACCTTAGAGGGCTTTTCCAGCCTAAAGGACTCCATGACTCTGCTCCAGAGAAGTTTCTGGATGTGGCTCCTGCAGCAGCAGTGCAATTGCTCTGAAGGCACCATGGAATGCATAAACTGGATCATCAAGGGCTCCCAAGCTCCATGTGCTGCTCCAGGGCTCCACTGGGAGCTTTCCTTGACCTCAGGATGGTGATGAGCTTCCCTTTGCCTGGGATGGAGTCAAGGACTTCTCTGCCAGCCTGAGAACAGGAAGCCAGTGCTCAGATGAGCTTCTTTTGGAAAGTCCTTGCACTCAGAGGTCTTGGGGCACAAAGGGAAGGGCAGAGATGGAGATTGGGATCTCTGGCACGGTGGGAATCTCTTTGGGGCCTGGCCTCTACATCTGCAACACTCCTGATTAATTTTTTTGCTGAACCCAGAGTTTGGGGAATGGAGGGACAAAAGAGCTCATCCATAGCAGTTGGCACCTTTGTTTGAGTGACCTAAAAGAACCCAGGGGTTGGGAGCCGTAAATTCCCAAAGACACGGTCACATTTCTTTTTTTGGCTCCGAGTCTGAATGCCAAAAACTGGGACAGTTGACTTTGATGTGCCCCACTCCCAGACAGTTGTGACCCTGAGAGATTCCAAGCCACAGAAAAGCCCATTCTTCAAGTTCACTGGAGAGGTCAGAGCCTTGGAGGTGTGGAATCCAAAAATACAACGTGATTTAAAACAGAGCTGGAGGAGAAGACAAAGCAGCCGGGGGAAGGGAAGGGGCCCGAAGGCTGACTCCAGGCAGAGGCGGAAAAAGGACACGGAAAAGGCAACGGAAGCTCAAAAAGGGAATCTGCAAAAAGTCAGGGGGTGAGGACCTGTGACCCTGTCCCAGCTGAGCACTGGGTCAGCCCAGCCTTTGGAAGGAGCCCAGAGGGAGAGCTGCAATCCATCATTTTTATCAGCAGCTATTCCATGCACAGCTCAGGCACCCCCACGCCAGGAAGATTTCTCAGACAACCTACAAGCACCAGGCTGAGGAAAAGGACAGCACTGCCAGAGAGGGAATTAAGAAAGATGATGTGAAAATTGGGAAAAGAAGAAGCCGGTGTCGAAACCAGAAGAAATCAGAGCCTAAGTGCCTTTTTCTAGTAGAAATCATGATTTTATCCAATTTCCACAGGTAGTGGTGCCAACTGTGTTGCACAATAAACACTGGAGAAGAGGCTTTGGAGAACATATCCGTCACCACGACGTGACATGTTAGTGCTGCCTGCTTCCCAGAGTGAGAACAAACAGCAAAATCCAACTCCTAATGAAGTCAAACAACCCAAAAAGGAAAAGAGCAAAAGGAAACACTCTGTCTGTCTCTCTCCCCCATCACCAAACACATTAGCAAAATGGAGTGTTCATGATTAATTCACATTCCTTTCCCACCGTCTCTCCTGCTAGAGCAGCATAAAATGCAGCTCGTTGTCTCCCCTCTCTGAAGATGCAGGAGACGCGGCTTCACGGCACCTCGAAGGGAGCTCTGGAGCTTTCCCAGCAAACTCCAGGATGTCTGCAGCGATTTTACCAGCAAACTCCAGGATGTCTGCAGGGATTTTACCTGTTTGGTGACAACTGCAGAGCCTCAGTGCCAGGAGGGGATTTGTCAGAGCTCTGCAAAGAGCCCAGCGCTCGCTGCCCCCACTGCGCCTCGACCGACACGGAATTCTACAGCATCACATGATTTTGGGGCTCAAGGCACTGAAATTAGGCCATAAAAATGCAGAGAGTGGAGATCTTTACAGCACTGAGATGGGCACCGTGGCTGGATAGAGAGATAATTAGAAGTTAGTGACAATTTGTACAATGTACAAGGAGAAAAAGATCTTTCTTTTAAAAAGAAGAAAGCTAAAAATGCTTCGACTCCACTACACTTCATAAAAGCCAGCTTTTTGTAGCTATTTCAATTAAGCCCAGCAAACTCTTCAAAAATCTTTCAGATTGTTCCAGATCTCACCTGACTCTGTTCTACATTTTCAGGCAAGGGAAAAAAAAAAAAAAAGTTATTTTACTTTGAAAATCTACATAATTAAAACCAGCACTGTCTTCTGATTGATAAAGTTTCAAGTGACAGCTTTGCAGCAAGCTGCCTCCCACACAGAAGCAATTTGTAAAAGCCTTTCAGAGTTTTATGTAACTGAAAAATCCAAGTTTGCTTTCATCCAGGTCTTTCTTTCCAGCCCTGGTTTAAATGTGGCTGCAAGGAACTGCAACAAATAGATGCCTGAATATAAGATTAATTTAGGGACCAATCATTTTGTCTAACCATCAGGCACCGACCGACAGCAAAGGCTTTTTCTCGTTATTCTTTTGTATTTGGCAAATTTTGAAACAATTTTATCTTTAAAACCCAACTTAACCCGAATTTTTCAAGCACAGCTGGTCACACAACACATTTGCCACCAGCTCAAATGGGCTTAAGCACCCACAAGAGCAAAGCCAAAAGGAACTAAAACAACAAAGAAATGAGAGATGACAAGAATTCTTCCCCTGGGTTGGTGAGTAGAAATTTGTGGTTGTTTTTTCAGCCATGCAGCACCTTCAGCACTAGAGGGAGTGCCCAAAAATCTGAACATTTCCTTCATCAAAACTTCAGCAAAATTTGAACATGAGTTATAAAACTCTCATCTGAATCCACATATTCTCTGAGATTTGGAAAGCTGGTAGGGGTAGGACAATTAATTCCATATAAATTTACCTGGTGGTTTATAATAATTCTAAACCTGGTGGGTTAGATTATTTCTCTTAGGAAATAACCTAAACCTCAAACCCCTCACCTGGATGCAGATATCAACCTCCCCCAGCACATCAGCAGCTCCTAAGGTAAAAAAGTACATATAATGCACTTAAAAAAAAAAAAAATAATGCAAAGTAGCTGAATCAATGTTGGCCCAGTATAGTTCAGGAAAACAACTTTTATTAAATGCAAACATCACTAGTTTTCTTTTCCTAGTAAACTGATCTAGTTCTTATAACTAAATAAAATTACATTTACAGGCCAACCACTGTAATGCTCCACAAACGCAGTAGAAACTGAGTGAAAACACTGAGTAATGAAAGACACGAGAAAAAGGTGTCAAAAAGAGTAAAATACTGAGAAAATTAAACGATATTTCTATTTTAGCCCTGGTAGATAGGGCTAGTAAATTATCTTAATGGTCTAAAATTATAGCCAGCTATTTCATAGAATTCTCAGTAACTGCATTTCCAATCAGCATGAACATGAATTCTCATTTCCTTTGTCTTTTGATGCTTCAACAGGAGCAGGCTAAAGTGAATTCATACATTAGTTGAGACTATGAAGACTAAAAGTCCAGAGGAGCTGCTTGTGTGTCATATTTCCTTTTATATTTTGCCTTTCCTTTGTGATAAAGAACCAGATCCCAAATTTGACTTCCAAGAAGTCATAGTCAGGTAACAACACAAGGGACTGATGCCTTCTCCAGCCACCTAGAAACAGAGACTAGACAAGAGTAAGGGAATAAAGATAGGTATTTATTGAAAGGCCTTCAAGGCACACCCTGGGGGGAGCCAGAGGCTGCTTCCAAAAATGGGCCCCAAGATGGACCCCAGGTCACGAGTTCTTCACACCTTTATAGGTTTGGTTCATTTGCATATCAGGGTTAATTCTTCAATTAAAGCCCCAGGTTAATGATGGAATTCCCCTCAGCTTGCTCCCCCATCAGAGGCTTTGGGTTACACATTTTGGGCCTAGAAGAGCCTGGCTGTCCTTGAAGGCAAAGCCTGGAGAGGCTTTGTTGTGTCTGCCCAGCACGAGAGAGCAGAAATTACGGGCTACAAGGAACTGCAGAGTTACACTCTAAGCAGCACAGAATTTGAAAAATATAAAAGTTAAAACCTGAGGCATCAGGAAGGGTTAGGAAAAAGAAGTTGAAAAAAAAAAACCAAACCAAAAAACAAACCAAAAAACAGGTCGACAAATCAGCAAATACTGAAACAGATGCACAGGACAAAGATTTGGGCCTCGTAAAACAAACCTCTCATAGTTTCTAATTCTGGTACAAATTGAGAAACCAGAGACTCACAGAACAACCTCATCTGGGAGACCTCTGGAGGTCTCAAACTGGTCTGCCCCAAACACCTACTCCCAGCAGAGCCAGCTTCACAGGGAGATCAATCCCTGGAGGGTTCATCCCCCTGCTCACTTCCCACAGCATTTAAAGGTTTGAAATGCTCTTATCCCAAGGGCCCTGCAGCAGGGCTGGCACGGAGCTGCCCATCCCAACAGCTCCTCCTCATGCAGCACCAGCACATCCAGCAGAGCACCTCCCCTAAACAGCCCAGCTCAGGGAGAAAATAGCCCTAAATTGTCCCTAATGCTCTCCAGCAATCTCCTACACGGCTTCCACCCCAACCTGCTGCCCTTGCAGCACTGGTTAAAGCCCCCCAAAGGAATTCTGAGGTTTCCTCCGGGTGCTGGAAGAAGCTTTGGTGCCCCTACAGCTCTGCCCCGTGTGCTTTCCATCAGCATCCCCAAATGTCCCAGCTCAGCCCCTCCCAGGCAGCTCCCACTCACAGCCCTGAGCAGGAGCTGCTCCTCTGAGCATAAACGGCCCTCTCCTCACAAAATCCTGGAATGTTTGGGTTTGTGTCTCATCCCACCCCTGTCCTGGGCAGGGACAGCTCCCACTGTCCCAGGCTGCTCCAAGCCCCATCCAACCTGGCCTTGGGCACTGCCAGGGATCCAGGGGCAGCCACAGCTTCTCTGGGAATTCCATCCCAGCCCCTCCCCACCCTCCCAGCCAGGAATTCCTTCCCAATATCCCACCCAGCCCTGCCCTTTGGCAGTGGGAAGCCATTCCCTGTGTCCTGTCCCTCCATCCCTTGTCCCCAGTCCCTCTCCAGCTCTCCTGGAGCCCCTTTAGGCTGCTGGTCTCAACCTTCATTCCCAAACACATGAACCACGCCATCAATCCACGAATTCCTGACCAGAAAGGAAGGACACTGATCGTTCCCTGCCCTAGTGAGAAGAAGACAATCTTTAGCTGTACCCTGCAAGTCTGAAGGCTTTTGTTTCCTACAGACAGTGACAGCAGCCTGAGTGATGGGTGAAAACCCTCAAGACAGCAAGCCCTGAACACCCTTTGCCAGGCACATTTGAATGATTTGCTTTTTCAGTCAGACTCTTCTCTTTTGTTCCAGCTCTGTTGCGATCTTTCAACATCCAAGTGTTACTTAATTCAGGAGTTTGTCACATAAAAGCCATTTTTATTCTTCTTTAGAGGAGGTTTTCATGAGAGATTTGTTCTTGCTGGGGAGCATTCTTAACAGAAAAAAAATCTATATTAATGATATTTTGCAAACCAGAGTGCTAAATACTTATTAAATCTCTTTTCTTTGCTAGTTACTTGCAAATGGAACTTGATTTTTTAACCTTCCCAGTAAAAGAGAAAGTAACCACTGCAAGAAAAAAGGAGGAATTTTGAAGTTTTGCCTCTCCATTGGTGCAGTTTTGTCCTGAACTTTGTTATGTGTGATCCCTTCAAAGTGTGAGCATGGAAAAAGAAAATATTTGTGTGTAGTAATGGCCTCATCTCTCTGAGGCACTTGCCATGCCAGCTGCAGGGATAAATCTCCTGTTACAGATAGGCTGGGGCTGCAAAGCAGCCAAAATGGAATGTTAATTTAGGCTCAGCCGTGCTAAAGCCAGGCAGGGCTCAGGGCATTCCTGGGGAAAACAAGGTCTCCACAAAAGCCTTGCTCTGAGAAAGGCCTTGGCAAAATACTTAAAAGTTCTGATTTTTCTGATTAGCTCGAGTCTGGGAGCTGTTAGAGAGAAAATCACCCTTGGAAAATCCTTCTCATTAATTTGTCCTTATTTCCTGATGCCTTTTAACACCCCTTTTCTTGCTGGCTCATCCTTTAGAGTTTTCCAGAACGTATTCCCTGTCCTCCTCCATTGTCTTTATCTCCTCAGAGATAAAGAGTTCTTGGATTCTTTCAACCTAAGCAAAGATATTTTCTCATTGTTCATCCTCCTGCCCATCCATCTATGGGATGATGGCGTAGATCAAAGATAGGATCTCCCCAATCAAACCACTAGAATTCCATGGCTGTTCCCAAAATACCACACATCCAGCCCAGCTTTTTCTTGGATTCAAGCATGGAAGCAAATTTCTGTGGGTTAAGGACCCAGCCACATCACCCAACACAAACTGAGTCCCTGCAGGCTTCCTGGCCAAACTCAAGGTGAAGTGGTTAAACTACAACAACATAACGAGGCAGCTGAGCCCTCAGAAGTCATGGAAATTATTCCAAATTAAGCCAAAAATAAAAGGGAAAGTTACTTAATCAACAGCTCCAAAAAGAAACCCAGTGTCAAAATGAATTCCTGATGTCCTCCTGACACCCAGAATGTGGGGAAAAAAAGCAGGGAAAAGGAAAGTCAGTTCAGCCTCAATATTCCAACTGCTGGTGCTTCCCAACAGCTCTGAGCTGTTGTGTTTCTGTGGAGAACTTTGGTCTCCCTGAGCAGCATCTCCCACTGCACCTCCAGAGGCAGAAGGCTGGGCCAGGCCTGTTCCAGGAGATAATTTCTCATGTTCTTATCAATTTTCATACACAAAACCAAAGCGACTGTTACTTGTCCACCAGAACGTGCAGCCAGAGAGAGCTCAGGAGTCAGGGCATGTTCCTGGACATGACTCCAAACCATCAGGGGAAAAAAAGAATGGAATTCCATTGCTGTCCTGCAGGCTCTGATCTCCTTTGCTCATGTAAACTCCTCTGCAATGGTGATTTCACTACTGGAGATAAAATTGCCTCTGACTTTCAATCAGATGCTCCCCAGTGCTTTTCAACACCTTGTCTTCATCAAACAACCTGGAAAACTCCACCCCTGCCCACATGGAAAGGTGATTTGTTCCAGACTAAATGAGCTAATTTAAATTTTTGGTAAGTGTTGAGAGTGTAAGGACTAAATCAGGCTGCACAGACCTCAGGAATTATTCATTTGTGCTCACGGAAGAAGTCAGGACCAAAACCACTAGGAATTTATGTTCTCCATAAGTTTTCCAGGATAAGTGAGATGAGTCTGGCCAGCTGTATCAAACCCTGAGATGGGCTCTGAGCAGCACCAGGATATCTGGGCACTCAACACTACGAGGAATAAGAAGAAATATCCAAAGCACAAAAAAAAATTTTAAATAAGTTGTGTCAGGAAGAGCCTTTGCTCTCAGGTTACAGACAGAGAGAGTCCTTGTTGTCACTCAGCTGTTACAGAGCTTCAACTAAGCACTGCTAATTATCTAATATCGAGCCACTTCTTCTACTTAAAAGTAATTTTCCATCCTATTAGTTTTTATATCAGAAGTCATGCAGAACTGACTCTGTTTATCTTTTGTTCTCCGGTATAAGTTAGAGTTTCTTAAAATGCAGACCTGAATAAAATCTTAATATCCCTCTTAATTTGTCACCCATATGAAAACCGAACCTGCAATAGTTTGTAGAATCTCTTCCACAAAGGTTTTTTTTTTTTAGTTGAACTTTTCTTTTTCCCACAGGAAAGCTAATTTAGTATGACCTGCCACTAGGAACATTGAAATTCTTGGGCTAATTAATTCTTGTACCTGAAAGTGAATATGACTATTTTTTTATAAGTTTTTAATACCTCCCTCTAAAAAATTCAATCCTTGGCATGTAAAACCAAAGGAAAGTTAGAAAAGTTTTCAGGAATAAAACTGTACAGGAATTAGAAGTTTTAACAGGGATTAATTTACAGAATGATAGAAGTTTTTCACCTCTACAAAGCCAGTAGCTGAAATATAAAATCTGGAAGCAGTGAGAGTTCTGGAAGCAGTGAGAGTTCTGGAAGCAGTGAGAGCAGTAGAACTTTGGCATGGTGGGACAGGAACACATGAACTTTCCAATCTCCCATTTCCATGAGTAAAAAGCAGGAGATGTGTTAAATTTTCAGAGGCAGGGATGAGCTACACTGCTTGTGTGGTTTGATAAATCATTAAGAGCTAAAACAAACAACTCTTCTGTACTTGCACCTCAAAGGGGTGAAGCTTATCCCAGGAGGACCAAGGAAATGACTTCAAGCACCAGGACTGCTGTTAACAGTGGGCTTTGACACCAAAATTATTTTATTGCATCATGTTGGGCCTCAGATATTTTTCTGTTATTTTCTTTCATCAACTGCTTTCTATTTCAGTGTTTCCACACCAAAATCCCCCAATATTTTACACTAAATACCTACACAGATTTCTATTGTTCATTTCTGCAGCCCATTCCTCACTCTGGGTTTTTCCCTTCTAGTAGAACAACACCTCACTGCCTTTTATTTGCCAACAGCAGAGTTAAGAGCAATAATTGCAGTAAGACCAATAATAAATCAAAACCTCTTACATCACCATCCTAATGGTTCTGTGCAGTGTCCAGAATACAAAAGAGGTGACACTTCACACCCAGGTGGGACAAGGGACCTCCTCAGCAGCACAGAGGAGCAGGGCTGGAGGCTCTTCCCCACACAGGTGGGGATCTGGCTCTGGTCCCAGGGAACAAGGAACAGGACGAGAGGAAATGGCCTTGAGTTGCACTAGAGGAGGTTTAGGTTCTTTATGGGGAAAATTTATTCACTGAAAGGGTGGCCAAACCTTGTCAGAGGCTGCCAGGGCAGTGGTGGAATCTCCATTCATGGAGGGATTTCAAAGCCCTGTGGATGTGGCATTTGGGGTTACAGGTCTCTGGTAGCCTTGGCATTGCTGAGGAAGGGTTGGACTCAGTGGGCTCAGAGGTTTTCCCAGCCTTTGTGATCCCAGGACTCTGTGAAAAGGGTGGCCAAACCTTGTCACAGGCTGCCAGGGCAGTGATGGAGTCCCCATCCCTAGAGGGATTTAAAAGCCCTGTGGATGTGGCACTTGGGGACATGGCTGTGTGGTAGCCTTGGCATTGCTGAGGAAGGGTTGGACTCAATGGGTTCAGAGGTTTTTCCAGCCTTTGTGATCCCAGGACTCTGTGAAAAGGGTGGCCAAACCTTGTCACAAGCTGCCAGGGCAGTGGTGGAGTCCCCAACCCTGGAGGGATTTAAATGCCCTGTGGATGTGGCATTTGGGGTTATGGGTCTCTGGTAGCTTTGGCATTGCTGAGGAAGGGTTGGACTCAGTGGGCTCAGAGGTTTTCCCAGCCTTTGTGATCCCAGGACTCTGTGAAAAGGGTGGCCAAACCTTGTCACAGGCTGCCAGGGCAGTGATGGAGTCACCATCCATGGAGGGATTTTAAAGCCCTGTGGATGTGGCACTTGGGGACATAGGTCTGTGGTAACCTTGGCATTGCTGAGGAAGGGTTGGACTCAGTGGGCTCAGAGGTTTTCCCAGCCTTTGTGATGCCAGGACTCTGTGAAATGCACACGGCGTTTCCCCACATCTCCAGCTGTGCCATGTCCCTCAGTGAAGGATGCTCCCTATAATCTGCAGAACAGTTGTTTTCTTTCCCATGCACAGCTCAGGACGCAGAAAACCACTGTGTTTTCTGTTCCCTTTTGCCTTGTACATCTTTCCACACCACTGATGATCTGGCTGAAAGCTTTCAAAGAATTAATCTGAGACTCTGGAGTGTACAAAGCAGCACCTGCTGAAGGCGTGACAGCAACGCTGGGCTGGGGATCAGCTCCTTTCCCTCTTTCTTGTTCCTCATGGATTTCAAACCACCCCACCCTCATCCTGCAGGTGCTGAGAGTATTTGTGGAAACCCAGACTGTGAAATGGGCACATCCAACGGGTGCGGGTCAGGCGCCGCAGTCATTTGTGTCCAATTGATTTCCAAGGATAAAAGTTTTGTCCGTGTATTTTCTGAATCATCACCGGTTATTTGAACCTTTTGAACCTTCAGGAATGAGGGCTGCTGCAAGTCAGGTGGGGTAGCTCTGTTTCACAGGGTGAGATGGAGAAATTCCTTGTGGACACACTTGTCACTCCGGAGCAGACCCTCCAGAGCCGCCTCTCCAACGCCCGGAAGGTGACGGGAACAAGACGTGACAGCAACACCCTTCACAGGCTTAGCTCCCCTGAAAAGCTAAATTAAAGGAGGAGCAGGTGTCTGTTAAGTCTGGGCTTGCAGTTCCCTCGGGTACGTGGGGAAGTGTCAGCATTGCACTCGCACTGCTCCGGTTCTGTCTGGGAACGTGAGTTGGGAAGGGCAGCGCAATCCTCAGGACGTGCCCCAACGTCCCTCCAAGCACAGCCTCCCCTCCATCCCACCCACCTTTGGGGGCCCCTTTGCGCTGGCACAGAACCCAAAGAGAGACCCCAAGCACCCTCACAAAGCAGTGCTGATTCCCAAACACAAACCACTCCCTGAACCCATGTTTCGAACATTTTCCCGTTTGGGAGCTGCACTTTTGCATTGGAGCCCATACCTGGCAACCACACAGAGCAGGATATTTATGCAGCTCAGGATGTCTGAGGCAGCAACAGATAAATATGACTTTTTCAACTCTAATCTTCACGTTATGAAATGAGCTTTTCACACATTCAGATTTTAGGGCAAGAAATGCCACGTTTTATCAGCGTATCCTATAAAAGGAGCTACACGTGGAGCACCTCATCAGCTGTACACCCCAACCAATAAAGCTCTTCATTGGTTCTACTTTCACTTGAACCACTCACCCATAAATTATCACCTTTGCCAAACATTTTTTCTGTGGTAGAAAACATCTTTCTGAATCCAAGTGTGATAAATAAAATACTGCGTGAAATAATTAAGTTGACGCTTATTAAATTAATCAGAATTCACAACACATCAACGTCCAGGCGAAAAGACATCTTTTAAGACATGATAGGAAATGCAGATATTTAATAAAAATGAGCAGGAAAGTTTTGGAGTTAAATTTTTCTGTTAATGAATGACCTCTCCAGCACCAAGGGAACCTCACAGGATCTGTGAGCTCACTCTGGAGCACAAAACCTGCAGCTGTTTTCCTGGATTCTGTTGTGAAAACAGACTTTTGGCAAAACATGATTATTTTGGAACTCTGCAAGGACGTTTTATGTTGCACACTGCAGGTATTTTTACTTAAATCTTACAAAAAGGTGGCTTTGTCTCGGAGACTTCATTTTCCAGAGACATTCATCAAGCACCACGTCAGCTGTCAAACATAAATCAATTAACCTCTGCTGAGTAATTCTTTTTAATTACTTAAAAAGTAAAACCTTTAGAGGTAAACCTGGGAGGTTTTTTTGTTTATTTTATAAGACATTATTTTTGCTGTTTACGTTGGTCTGGATCCTGGTGGTTTGTAAGTGTGGTTTTGGCCCTTATAAATAATCAGTAATAAATAGACATCCATAATTCAAGGCCAGTCCAGGATCTGTCACTGCTCTGCCTGAGCAATATTTTAAAATGCACCAGAGCCATGCTTCTGTTCTTTTCTGACCTGCAAGGGGAAGAAGTGACACCTAAGGCTATGTCTACATTATTTATACCACTTTGATAGATTAAATCTTTACCACAAGGCTGAGCTTTTCAAACATGCCTGAAAACGTTTAAAAGATTCCACAGGTGCTCTTCCTGAGTGCAAACAAAGGCTTCTCTTTGTAGTGCGAAAACAAAATTAAAATGGAACAAAACCCTGGGAGCTGTAGGTGCTGCTTAGAACAGATCCTTGACTGGACATGTTGGATCTATTTATTTTTAACTCAAATATTTTTGGAACTCAGCAGAGTAATACCTATATATTTATATGGGGGTGGGTGGGATGCACCATGTCCCCAAGGGCCACATCCAGGTGCCTCTTGAACACTTCCAGAGGTGGTGACTCCACCACCTCCCTGGGCAAATTATTCCAATGCCTGACCACTCTTGCAGGGAATATTTTTTTCCTGATACCTGATTGAACCTCCCCTGGTGAAACTTAAGGTCATTTCCTCTTGTCCTTTCACCTGGGACACCACAGAAGAGCCTGGCCCACTCCTCACTCCCCCTTCCTGTCAGAGTTGTAGAGATCCCTGAGGTTCCCCCTGAGCCTCCTCTTCTCCAGAAAAACCACTGACGCTGATTGGGTTTCTAATTCTTCCACTGTTTAATCATTTCCAAATTTGGAAGCAAGCAAGAATTAGGAGACTAAAAACCTCTCAGCCACATCAGAGTCTGCCATCAGAGTTAGAACAGACTGAAACAAATTCTCTGCTAACTGGTACCCAAAAATCTAACGGGATCAATGGAACAGAGTTTGGTCCTTGACTTTGCAGCTGAAGGATGATGCTGAATTCTACTAAAATCAGTAACAGCTCAAGTGGAAGAAGAGCTGAAAATATTCTTTATTTTGATCACTATAACTTAAAAATGACCACTGGATTTTCTTTCCCTATATCTCTGTGACAAGAACAAAAGGCCAGAATTTTAGGCCTCACTTCAGCCTAAAATTGCTTTAAAATGTGCTTTCTGAAATAGATGCCTTCCTTCTAATTCCCAAAGAGTTCACAACTGTATTTTTAGAAAGGCAATTTGGAATTTAACAAATACAGATACTTGGAAATGTCTCTGTGCTTTCCTACTTTCACAAAAAGACATTAAGGTCATAGATTTTTTTCCAGAGTGGAGATGACTTTGGGGTGGATGTAACCATGGCTACCCCACTCAGAATCAAACCAAACTGCTCAGTTTGGAAGCCAGTGAAATGTATAGAATGCACATGGTTTGATCCACAATAATTGTGACTCAGATTTATGGAAAACCTTCTCAGTTGCTATTCCCAAATAGGGAAAAGGAGAGACCCCCACTGTGCCAAATCCATCCTTGGATCTCTTAGCCCATTTTGTGGCATCCACTCCAATGGTCCCATCACCCTCAGCCCTAATTTTTTGTCTGATTTGAGGTTTCTTTGACTTGTCCTACAGCAAACGGCCTCAGGCTGTGCCAGGGAAGGATCAGGTTGGACATCAGGAGGAATTTCTTCATGGGAAGCGTGGTCAGGCATTGGGAGGTGGTGGAGTCCCCATCCCTGGAGGTGTCCTAGGAAAACCTGGAGGTGGCACTCAGAGCTCTGGGCTGGTGACAAGGTGGGGATTGGGCACAGCTTGGACTCAATGCCCTTGGAGGTCTTTTCCAACCTCAGTGATCTTGGAATTCTGGGATTCACTGACCTGTCCCCCAGCCTAAAGTCTTTATTTTAAGGGCTGGTTCTCCTCTCACCAGAGAGAACTTCGAGAATCAGGAGCTGCTTCCCTCCATTCAAACGAAATAAGCAGAAATGAGAAAATCAGATGTCATCCAATTTATTTAGGGAAAAGAAGCACACTGCCCTGTTCCATGCTTGGTTCAATCAGCTTTTCTCTTATTTCAGAAAGGTTTTACTACAGAATTCAGGGCTCTTCAAAATCTACTACTAATAGGGGTGAGTGACAGGTATACTCATTTTTGAGGAGTGATGACACTGTTTTAAATATTTAATGCACCGAAAAACATATGGAAAGAAAATAATATGAAGTTGGCTTTTGCACAATAACACCATATTTTCTGTCTCTTTCCATGTTGCAGCCACATGATAGAGAACTGTAAAAGAAAGGAAAATGGCAGATTTCAAATCAGTTATCCTGGTGCTACCGGCTTTCAAAAAATTAACATTTTCCCCCCATTTTTTTCATTTTTCCAGTGCAATCAATAAACAGCCATGGCCATCAATCTCCACGCCACAGAACAATATTTTATTTCCAAGCTGATGCCTTCCCATGATGAATTACAGTCATTAGAAAGCATGACAGCCTGTTAGAGTGCCTTCAGCACACGTGCAAGTGCTGCTGACAGAGGAAAGTGGTTTGTTGTTTATGTTGATTATTATTATTATTATTATTATTATTACTATTATTATTATCTCCATTTGAGATCACAGAATCCCCAAATGGTTTGGGTTGAAGGGACCCAAACCTCATCTAATTCCAAGCCCTGCCAAGGGCAGAGATGCCACCCATCCCTACCCACACAAAGATGTAAATATTACCCTGAGCATGGATCATGCTGGACAGCCCATCAGAGACAAATTTAACTTTTCCCAAACGTTTAAAGTGACATCCCAAGGTTTTTTCCCCTCAATAGATATTTTGTGTTTGCTACAGTTGCATTTGCAACCTTCAAAGGCAGTTTTGTGGTCACGTATTTGGATAGATCACCACTTGTGGTACTAAAACGTGGAAATCAATCAAAAAATAAAATTACCTGAAGAATTTATCTGCTCTCCAGGTACTTCAGAATGTCCACAAAGACAGGATCATGGCTGCAAATGGAATTGGAACTTGGCATCTGTGACTTAGCGAGACAAAGAACACTTTCAGTAAATAATTACACACATAATAGAACTGAGCTCAGCAACACTGAGCTTAACAGGCTGCCAGAAGTCTGAGCTGAACTCGGTGGAAGTGACTCCCTGTGCCAGGGAAGCAGAACAGCTTTCCCAGCTTTTGAGACCTTTCTTCTCAATCTTTTCCTACGTAAAAGCCTTTTTTGCTCCTGCACTTGGAGCAGCCGACGTAAAAACGAGGCGTCTTCAGATGGATCGCGGGGCTGGGAATTAAAATAGGTCCCTGCAATGCCTTTAATGTCCCAAAAAAACACCCTGACAGGAGGCACAGGCAAAGGACAGACAGTGGAAATGGGGTTTGGGGCTAGAGAATTCATCCTCTGGAGCAGTGGGATCAGCAGGGGGGAGAGGTGAGGTGGGACAGGGAGCAGAAAGGGATAAAAGCCCTGGGATGAAGCCTGGGAGGGAATTTAGTGAAGGCACAAGAAGTGGTGGAAATGAGGGAAGGGAAGAAAAGCTCCTCATCCTCCTTTTTCACTCTGAGCCATCCAAAGCTGAGATTAGAGCTAAAAGCTTCCACTGACAAACTTAATGGTCTTCAAATCCAAAAGGTACCTGGGCATCATGTGGTGCTCCTGAATCTGGGAATAAATAACAGCTCCAAAGGTGCTGCAGGTGACTGGCACAAAATGTGAGCATACAAAACTTAGGTAATGCTTAACATAATTAGCATTGTTTTCTGTGGCATGATCTGCAAAAGATTGTGAACCTCAAAACATTCCAGGAACATCTGAAAGCAGGGGAAGAAGTTGAATTTTATTGGATAAAAGGAAAAAAAAAAAACAAACCCACAAAGCAAAACAGGAGAGGAATGAAATATAAATGATAAATTTGCACCAAAAAGAAAATGAGGAGGCCATACTTAATTATCAGAATTTAAAGTAATATTTTTCTCACTGGCTGCTGGGAGTGGGTCCAGGATTGCAATTGAATGATGGACTCCAGGCGAGATATTCAGAAATAATCAACAAAGAACTCCTGAAAAAATAACAGGGACAGAATTATTTCTTTTGTAAAATCTCGCAGCAAACACAAGCTTTGAAATCCTGCCCTACATCTTTGCTAAAGTTTTTGAAATCCAGAAGAGTTGGTCTGGGGAGAAAATTCCCTTTGGAAGAGCAAACAAGCAGCATGCCCAAAGGAATGGAGAGCAAAGAATAACTTCTCATCCCCTCTGTGGCCCCACAAACCTTTCAGCAGGGTACAGCTTTTGTTTGAGGCTTTAGCAGTGTCACAGATGGGATTTTGGTGTGTTTTCTGTTAGTACTGGCACTGAGATAACCCAGGAAGTGTCTCAGGACAGGCTGGACAGGACTTGGAGCACCCTGGGATAGCAGAAGTTGTCCCTGCCCATGGCAGGGGTGGAATTAGGTGACATTTAAGGTCCCTTCAACCCAAACCATTCCATGATTGACTAAATTTCTTCTGCCCCTACCAAACTGACTTTGCTCCACGCATGTCCAGACCCCGCTGAATTCCTTAATTCCATCTGCACCGACTGACACCAGGAAGCCCAGCCTAGGACAGGCTGCAGATCCCAGTACAGAGCTTTGTACTTTTCTCTCTGGTTCAATAAGAAACTCCTTGGAAAGACAGGAATAACACAGCAGCTGTCAGTCATTGCAAATGCCTCTTCTCCTTTTTTCCTTCATATTTTCCAGCTGGATGCAATGACCCCCCTGGTCAGTCCCTACTCCAGAATTTGCTCTGGGCAATTCTAAATCTGCAACACACAAACCTGAAGGTTTCCATAGTGTAAAGAGCAGATTCAGTCCCATCCAGGCCAATATTAAGATCACTCCTGTTCCAGAACCTTCCTGCTTTTACACAGCGACGGATCTGAGCCTATTGCACTTTTTTTTTTTTTCCTTCCATGCAAGCTGCCATCTTGTGAGGAAGGAGGAATAAACATATGGATTTGAAATATGTTGGAATAATCACTTTCTGCACTGATACTTGTCTGTCTGTGTAGACATCAGAGAACACATAATAGTAGCTTTGTGCATGCTGTGTTATTTCACACCGCCTCCCATTTCACACGGAAAAGGCATTTGACTTTGTCTAATACAGCCTGGATTTCTCAGGGATTTGCCACCCAGAAGAATCCAACTGTCTAAAGCAGTCCTGTTTATCTCAGCACAAATACTGGAAATTTGAAGTATGAAGTGTTAAAAGAGCATCAGTGACCAATGGCCAATGAAGATAGAAATCACACTTCACTGTTTTTTCAAGGAAAAAGGGAAGAAAAAAGAATCTTGCTAAAGAGCTGGTGATCACTTAGGCATTTAAAACTTACACTGTTCAGACTTAAAATGATATAAATATAGAAACAGCGCTGACATAACTTTATTAGAAGCCATAAAAACCCCATAGAATAACTAAGCATGACCTTTAAGGAACTCATTTTGCTTTTCCAAAGACCACGTGGAGCCAAGTGCACATGGAACAACAATGCAGGGATTTATATCCTAAAGGGAGTCAGATATTCAGACAAGAAAGAATTTGAGGAGAGGGAGAGAAGTAAGTGAGGAGCAGAGACATTCCTCTGTCTGTTCTCCTGCATGATTAATAAGCAAATTACATCTCCTCTCTTCTCCTCCAACATTTCTGAAGCGTATCTGGTCTTTTTGGGAATCTATCTTAGTATGCCAAGTAGCTGCCAAGACTTCCACACTCTCCATGCAGATGATTAAACTGGTCAAAATATTGTTGTGTGAAAAAATGAGTAAGAGGATAATGAATCCCTGGATTTGGAGTCGTCTGTAAAACCTCCGAAGAAATCTGGCAGCGGGGAACACGCTCAGGATGAAACGGAGAAGGGAAGAGAGACGGGAGGTCTCAAAAACAAGTCCTGCATCAGAACTGCTCAGGGGTTTGTGACTCTTTGTAGCTGAATCTGTGCAATTGTGTTCCTATTTTTTGCATGGCAATTGAATAAATGTGGATATGAAGGAACACAACGATTTTCCCATGAAATTCTAACCCTGAGTTGGAGTGAACTGAGCGGTTTCATCACCAAGAGTTTGAGTTAACACCTGCTGGGTTCCCTGTCTGGAAGGACAATGCCATGAATTTCCATCTCTGTTTTTCCAGTGCCTCTGGTACGAGCATGGCACATCCACATCGCTGCTCACCTCCCCTTTTCTCCCATGGAAAATGGGAAAGTTCTGCTGGCATCACAAGGGTCTTGCTTTAATTAATTACATCTTTCCCTAGCACAGTGTTCAGCTCGCAGTGCTATTATGAATATTATTGAGGCACAGATCCTCCACGCTAATGAGGAGCCCAGAAAGATGTGCAACTCCATGGCTACACATGGAAAATGTAAAAGTTTTGGGTTGTGTTTGATCTGGGTGTGCTTTCATTAATTAGAGCAAAGCATTGCAGTACCTGAAGGGGGCCAACAAAAGAGCTGGAGAGGGGATTTTTACAAAGGAATGGGATGACAGGACAAGGGGGAATGAATTCACAATGACAGAGGGCAGGGTTAGGTGGGATATTGGGAAGGAATTGTTCCCTGTGAGGGTGGGGAGGCCCTGGCACAGGGTGCCCAGAGAAGCTGTGGCTGCCCCTGGATCTCTGGAAGTGTCCAAGGCCAGGTTCAAAATTAGCCTATTCATAGGTCAAATTGGAAATAAAAGCAAAAAAATTCAGCTGTTTCCCTATTGTGTTTGGAAGAGCTCAGGTGTGATGAGGAGCAGCTGAGGGAGCTGGGAAAGGGGCTCAGCCTGGAGAAAAGGAGGCTCAGGGGGGACCTTGTGGCTCTGCACAACTCCCTGACAGGAGGGGGCAGGGATTGGGCTCTGCTCCCAGGGAACAAGGGATGGGACAGAGGGAACGACCTCAGGCTGGGCCAGGGGAAGCTCAGGTTGGATATTGGGAAAATTCCTTCATGGAAAGGGCTGTCCAGGCCTGGGGCAGTGATGGAATCCCCATCCCTGGAGGGATTTAAAATCCATGTAGATGTGGCACCTGGGGACACAGGTCAGGGTGGCCTTGGCAGTGCTGGGAAAGGTTGGACTCGATGGTCTGAGGGCTTTTCCAACCTCAACCATCCCGTGATTCTCAGAGCACTGCCCAGGGCTGCTCTGTCTTTACAGGGATCCAAACCCCAGGAAGCTCCCGGAGCGCGGCGATCCCGGAAACACTTCTGATCTGTAAATACTCCCCTCAAAAACCCGACTCCTCCAAACCTACACTTACAGCCTGATTTCCATGCTGACAGTTTCGCTCCATTTGTTGAATTGTAAACCATGGAAAGCTCAGCAATAAAACGTCTGCAATCTGGAGCAGTAATGGGAGGAATGTCTCATAAACAAGATAAGTTGTTTCTTGCCAATATTGTTACACTTCATAAATACGAACTCGAGTCTGTTTTGCGTCTCCTAGATCAGTAGCAGACTTTTATTTTAATTAAACACAACATATAAAATATTCATTTAAAAAACAAACATCATTGTTTTAAAGACATTGTGCTAAATTAAATTACAGCGCTTTTGCC
Organism: Monarcha castaneiventris obscurior; assembly: GCA_026261815.1. NCBI lineage: Eukaryota > Metazoa > Chordata > Aves > Passeriformes > Monarchidae > Monarcha > Monarcha castaneiventris. Next base: position 20,207,592 of record JAMPIT010000467.1, read on the forward strand.
ATCGAGTTCGTGCACAAAAGAACAATTTGGAATTCTGAGTGGATTGAGACAGCACAAGTGTCCATCAGGAACCTGCAGCAAGAAGCTGGTAGCTGCCCCATGAATAAATAAACTATTTATATTTCCTGATAATGTAAGTGCTTCTATGAACCCAGTCCAATTCCCAAAGACTTCTCATTCCAGCTGGGGCTGTAATTAAGCAACTTTATCACCTGGCAGCCAGGAAGATGCTGCCAGTCCCATTTTCTGCAGCAGAACTCCTGAGTTTTCACTTCCCACTGACATAATTTATGGTCTCATTTCATTAGACTGATGCTGGGTATCTTTGATGGAGCCATTTTCCAGTGTCTCTACCCCAAAAGTACTTTCATTTCGAAATTTCCCCCTGTAGCTGTTCTAGGCTCCCAAATAAAACCACAACAGGATCAGCTCGAGCCTCATTCGATGCAAATGTTATTCCTGGTTTAGTAACACAAACCCAGCTCCTGGATTTAGCTCGGAATCCAAACACATTTCATCCAACACGAGCCTCAGTGATGACATAAATTACAGAAAGCAAGTTTTTAAACTGTCAGCAAGGAAGAATTTTAGGAATTGAGAAGAATTTAGCCAGAAACTGCTGAATACTGAATTTTCTGTAGAAGCAGCAGCCCCTAACCACGGCCTGGGAGGCACCAGCCACACATTTCCTTCATGGTCAACATGGAAAATTGTATCACTCAGCCATAAATCTACCAAAACATGAATGGAAGAGGTAAGAATTTATTCAGAAACTCTATAGCTGAGAGCAAAACTCAGCTGCATCACATCACTCACCATCCTGTGCCTTTAAATGAAAGGTTAAAATAACTGAAACTGCTCAGTTATGGCTTTAAAGCCACTGTGTGACACCAGAGTGCAACACAGACCAGGAGCCAGAGCCAGACTGGCCAAAGCTTTAATTCCATCTTTAATCCAGGAGAAGAATGGAAGGAATAGGAAAAACAAGAAGCAGCATAAGTGTCCTGTTACATTTCAGGCTTCTGTGGAATTTCAGCAGAGTCTAAATGGAAAATGAGGAATTATTAAAGTCTGGAGATGCGCCTGTGTCACTAAAAAACAAGATGTGTCTTAAATACTAATTCCTTGAGTGATTTTCCAGAAAAGAAGTCCTCAATCAGAGTAAGCTCCAGGAAGATGAAGAAAAGATGCAATAAAATCTCTGTCCCATCAGGCTCAACAACCTGGAGGAGTCTTGGAGTCCTCCAGCTCCGAGGCAGGAGATGGAAATTTTTTTTTTGTATTTTTGATTTTTTTTTTTTTTTTGATAAAACCAAACAAAACAGTCAATGGGCTAATTGGGGATCACATTCTCAGCAGGGACCTTCCCAGCCTTCCTTCCTCAGGGATCCTTCTCTGGGATTTGCCTTGTTTTAAGCCTTAAATCCACTTTTTTCCCAAGAAAAGAAGAAGAAAAGATGAACAAGGTGGATTTAAGGCTTGAAAAGTGTATTTTTCACCAGAAAAAGATGAATAAGAAAATGCACAAGCCCCCGGCCATCACCTTTTTTCCAGGTCTGATGGCTGATGAGTTACATTTATTTCCTGGGGGATAAATGCAAAAAGAGCACAAAGCACCCTTTCCTCACATGCTCATCTAATGCAGAATTCATCTCAGCACATTTATTTGCAGTTTGCCATTTCTCAGTTTTTAATAACTGGTTCTAATAAGCAATATTGCAGTTTTAGAATTTTTTTTACAAGACCCTGTCCGATTTCCTCCTGTTTTCTGCAAATGAATTGTTTTTATTAAAAGTAGAGCTGGTTTTGGCAACAGGCTGGATGCTTTTAACTCCTAATAGAGAATTTCCCCAATCTCTTAATTTGGCAGGGCCCATGCTTGTGTTCCAAATTGCTTTTAGTACCTCTACTGATTCATTACACACAGATATGGTGCAAAAATGAAGTCATTTTAGCAGCTTTTATAATATTGTAGCATTTCTACATGAAATAGGTTTAAAAGACAAACCACACTGGGAATATTTCTATTCCTGGTCAATTTATATTAAAAAAAAAGCAGCATATGAATGAATTACAGGAATAAACAAGTGGCACTCATCAGACCAAGCATTGTATGGGGTGGGGATGGGGAAAAGGGGTTATTTTTACTTCCAGATTGAGAAGGAATCTGTGAATTAGGATTCCTGCCAGTTTTGTTTTTTTTTTTTTAAATCCAAATTTATCAAAATCCAAGTTCAAGCCTGGAATAAAAGCTTCAAACTCCTCATGGGAGACCTGGGTAAGCTGGATGAGTATTAAGTGAACTAATTCAGACCCTGTTTCCTGTAGGCCTGAGACACAACACCCACTTTAATCACACAGCCATTTATTTTTATAAAATGTACAATTACTAAATTGGGCTGGTACTCAATACATCACCAAACTGGGCAGTAATTGCTCCTCATATGGATTCCTAGTCTGGGTTGTTTCCTGATCAGTATTTCCCTCTGATGAAAAACTTTTAATGCTTTCAGATTTTGAGACAACAGAGCAATAAAAGCTGTCAGTTGAGTCCCTCTCATGGTCCATGAGATGTAAAATCCTCTCTGCTTACCCTAAAACCTGAGTGAGATTTATTCAGAATAAACCCCGAGCTGTAGTGGCTCTGAAAGGATGGAGACACATCGATTGCCTTTGCTCCTCATTGGGCTCTAACCAAATTCAGCTTTCCCTCTCCTCCTTTTCCATGCATCCCAAGTTGGAGCTGGGGAGTGATCATGGACAATCCTGCTGGAATTCCAAGGGCAGGAGGTCTGCACTTCTCCCAGGACCACACATCCATCAGCAAGAGAATGTTAAACTCCTCTTTGGCCTAGGAACACAGAATTCCAGGCTCACTAGCCCCAAAAAGGGACTAAAATGTCTCAGTGCTCACAGGCCTGTCCAGACACCTTCCACTTCTGCACATTTTTATCATCCCACAGAGCTTTAGGGAGTCAGCACCTTCTCTAACAAAAGTCTGAATAAGAGCTGGGCTTCTGAAGGATTTGGGTTAGTTTTGTATGGCCAAAGTCTCTCTGTTCTCCTAAGCAAACACGATCCCCCAGCCCCTCACTCTCACATCTCTCCTTTTCCAGGCTGACCAGGGAAGTCTGATCCTCCCTTGGATATCATATTCCTTACAAATCGTAAAGATTTGCATTGTGTGAAAGCAGTGACTCACTGGAGCTATTTCATTTCAGAGTAAACCCAGAGGATCGTTACTGGTATTGCCACATTAATTCATATGCAAATCTTTGCCACGTTAATTCACACCTTCAGCACAGCAAGAGTTTGCCCAGGCTGAGATCCCTCAGGAGTGTCACAGAATCACAGAATTATGGAATCACTGAAGTTGGAAAAGACTTCCAAGATCATTAAGTGCAAGCATCAATTGATACCACAACGCCCAATAAACCAGTGCCAGTGTTTAATCACACTTTCTGTGGAGAAATTATCCCTAATATCCAACCTGAACCTCACCTGGTGCCACTTGAGGCTGTTTCCTCCTGTCCTCTCCCTGTTCCTTGGGAAAAGAAAGGCAGGAATGTGCAGCAAATGCTGATCCAATCCAGAGAGGTGTTCCAACCTTTGTCTGCAATTTCCCCTCCTCACTGCAGCAGCTTTGTGCTGATAAAATCCAATTGGAATAAATCACTCCTTTTTTCCTGATCATTATTTCTCTGGAGTGCCTGGGAACTGTGTTTTTGCTGATCTGAATGAATTTCTATTCTAAATAACAACTAAATTAACTTTGGTGGTTTGATTAGCATGGGGAGAGCCTCGAGCTGGTTATTTTATAATCACTCAAACTGCATTTTTATTCAACAGCTTTATCATAACATTTTGCTAAGCTGGAACTTGAACAACATTTAGTAAACTGAGAGAAGTTACCAATATCAATATCAGAATTAGAGCACAATCTGTACATAGAGATCTTACAACCATTAAGTTTGGGAAAGGTCTCCAAGATCATTATGTCCAACCTTCAACTGGTTGGTGGTTGATCTTCAACTACCACCATGTCAGCTAAACCATAGCACAAAATTTTGGGGGTTTTTTGAACCTTTACTCACTTTTGGAGCACTTCAATTTTGTCCAATCTTACTGAAAAACTTGCCTGGCCACAAAGTTCTCAGCAGAATGTGCTGAAGAATAATTGCTGTAAAAGTTAAGGGAATGTTCATCAGGGAATGTGTAAAGCACCCTCATGGAATGGGGAGTGTTGGGAATTCCTCATGGAATGTTCCAGCAGGTGTCTGAGCACAGCCACCCCTCCTGAGCACCACTGGGAATAGGGAATGGCCTTTTATGATCACAGCCCTTAGGCAAAGAGCCATTTAGGAAAATGCATACCTGAGCTTTCAGCCAATTTAAACACTTTCTCACACATGAACTGTTATTAAAAATGCTTCAGCAAATCCCCAGGTATCCTTATTTTTCCCAGATGTGTACAATATTCCTCAAACATGTATAATCATAATAAACAGCCACGTTTCTGGTGCAAACACGTGAAAACCTCTCACAGTGTTGGGATGCCTGGAGCTGGTAATTCCCAGCATCAGGGAATTAAGGAGCACCCCTGATATTTTTCAGCTGGCCCAAAGTCCAGCTCAGCACCATTTCCCGAAGTTAACAAATTGACTTCCATCAATTCTAAATATATGTGGAGCTAAATATAGTAAACCTCAAGTTGAAAAATCACGGCTAAAGCAACATACACTGAGTCTCAGTCTGTGCACCAGCTGTGGGTAAAAATGTGCTGAAAAGTAGAACATTTTGTCTCTTTTCATTTATCAAACACTCAGTTGCAAACACACAGTCATCTGTTTAAGAAGAGCTGAGAATCTGTTAAAATTATTCATTTGATGGTTTTCTGAATTTAAATCACAATTTTCTCTGGAATTCGAATTCTCAGGTAACTTTTTCTGGATAAATGCTTTCAATCAAAAAAAAATTTGGTTACTGAAGGTCTTTTATTTAAAAGTACTTTTACATTTTACCAACAGTTTTTCATTTATTTGTTAATATGAGCAATGACACTTTTCTAGACAGTTGTAAAACACGTACCTACATCAGGATACAGATTAATGAATCAACCCAGCTGCTGGGATAAATTCAGATATCAATTTATTTCTTTTTTCCTGTGTTATCCTAGATAAGGGGGATTGCTAATGCCACATCAAATTTGACATTTTCATCTCTCCTAAGGAAGGATTTTGTTGTTTTCACAACTCACCAAGTCCCTGCTTGGATCTGTGTGAGGAGGAAAAAGGCAACACAGGACCCATGTGGAGTCCAGATGAAAGATTTTGGGCAGATCTAGGGTTTTATTATTTATTTCCTTTTAAAACCTACAAGGTTAGCAAAGGATGGTTGGAACTGGTGACTCTCTGTGAGCCAAATCAAACTTTCACTGTCCAGAACAGTTGTCTGGAGTTGAACTAATTCTGTACAATCCCTCTAAAGCCAAGACTAAGAGAGGTTTTTACTTTTTCTCCTCACACACTCCTATTCCTTCAGTGGCTGCGTCCTGTTTGAGCCCCACTTTGATCCCTCTGTTCTTTCTTCCTTGCACATTCCCTCAACATTTTGCTCTCCTCTCCTTTCTCCTCATAGTACAAACCTGTAGCTGGCCTCTGTTGACTTAAAAATGTCTGATGCTCCCATTGATGCTTCTCCCTTTGCCCTTTCTCTTTTTCCATCCTTTTTTCTAATTTTGTTTCCTCTTTCTATCTCCATTTTTTCCTTGTTTTAGCTCCTTCTCCCTCCTTTATTTCAGAGTTCTCTGCTGCTGCTTTGCCACCTCTCTCTGACTTCCCTTCCCTCTCTCTTCCAGATTTCCTCCCTCCTCTTCCCTCCCTTGGGATTCCTTCAGCTCTTCCAAGGACAGGCCCACAGCAAATCTCCTTTACTTCTTAAGCTCAAAACCACGAATCCATCTTTTTTTTTAAACCACGTATCACCCAATTTCCTCGCCAGCTCTTTTTTTTTATTTCCCTGACCTAAGCTTCCAAGTCTCCATCTCTTTTTTTTCCCCCCTCTCTGCTCCCACTAGGGGAGGATGTGTCTTCCAGACACCCCAACATCGCATTTTTCAGAAGCAGTTTTGACATCTCTTTACATTTGAGGACACCCTCCCACTCAGCTGCCTCCTCATCCTCTCTCAGATGCTTCCCAGAAAGCCCCAGCGTTCCTGGTGACAGGAAAAGAGTTCATCAAAGTTCTGGCACCTAAGTGCTCTGTGAGTGAACCTCCTACGCCCCGGGATAAAAATAAACAACAACAGGCAGAAATATGGCTCAGGAACCATATGCTTGGGATTTTTGGCTATCACCAAAAGAATGGGAATCGCTGGTGCTCCAGGTCCTTGAGAATCAAACCACCCATAAAGCAAAAATAATTATCATCCATCATTCAGATAAGTTTGAAGCCCAGACGATCTGATGAAGTGCATTGGCTCGTGTTTGTTAATTCTTAGTGAACTATTTTTTGATTGTTAAATTGTCTGTCAGGTTGTTTTTCCTCCCAGCTCCCAGCCCCAGACAGCTGGAGGTGTTTAAAGGAAAAGTAATGTGCATTTTTTTCCACAATATGGAGAATTCCTATTCTTATACTAGCTTTTATTCTTAGAAGCTTTGAGCCGAAATTTGAGTTCCACCGCAATGCTTCCACTAATTGCCTTGAATAATTCAAATTTTACCACTCTCAAGGGCACAACTGGAGCCAGACTGTTCTAAGCCATATTTGTTACTCTGGAGCCAACAAAATAAGTCCGTTTTATGTTGTAGAGCATGCTGAGCTTAAGTTACATTATTTTGTTTGCTTCGAATTTAGACAAGTGAAAAAAAAGCTCACAGTGGATCAACTTTGCCAAAGGAGCCCACCAAGAAACCCAGAACAAACCCAATTTTACTTTGGAAGCAGCAGGAACACATCAAAAATCGCAGCATAACCCTGAAAATTGTCCTTCGTCAAAGAAAATTAGCAAAGGCCCGAACTGTGGGATCTCTCTATTTTTGGCTCAAGAGAGAAATTCTGAAGCTGCTGATGATTTGAAATGGGTCCTGAAGAGAAGGAAGGAAGGAAATTAGATTTTTTTTTAACTTACAAAATTGTCTTGCCTGTGTAATAACACTGAGCATGACTGTCACTCCGAAGACATATTAGCTCATTTAGGTAATTAGTGTGAGCAGCATGTTTCCCTGCTTATTCCATTCAATTATAGGGTGCTCACTTTGTCATTACTGGAGTATCTTAATGTGACTTGTAATTAGTGTAATTACAATCCAATGTTAATTATATCTGCCACTTAGACATAATTTTATATAGTAATGGTCTTATTCTCAATAACCTTATTATGTTGTTTATTCAAACAGGAATTTAGCCTTCTTTCATGCGTCAAATATGGAGATTACAAAAAGTACTGCCTGTCATTTTTGTAGTTATGACTCGGGGAGCTTCGCCTTGCAAAATCATATTTGGGGCAATCAATGAATGGAGCAAACCAAATTATGGGGGCTGATTATTAGAGACATGCTGAACTCACAGAAATGATTTGCACAGGAGGCACATGAAGTCATCCCACGGTTCATGAGAGCTGCAGAGAGAGGTCAGGGGCCATAAATTACCCAGGGAACAAGAGCTGGGATCCACAAAGCCTGCGTGGTGCTGGGTGTGCTTCTTGTGCTGCTACTAGTGGTGCCCTTATTAGCAGGGTAATAAAATAGCAGAAGTGCCAAAAAAAAAAAAAAAGAATCCTGGGAAAATATTCTCAGTGTTGGTGACACCTTTTTGTACATGGATTACACATCTGATGAGCAGTTTCATTTTTCACAGGTTTCCTTTCTGTGATCAGCTACATTCTTGGGGGGTACAGCCACACTCTGGGTTTAGTTCTGACCAGGAGAGGGGCTTTGAAGAGTGCCCTGATTTTTGAGCTTTGCTTCACTCTGTGGATATGGATTTCTGCTTCTTTTCCTATGGGGAAATGCTGGGAGAGCTGGGGGTGCTCATCTGGAGAAGGGAAGGATCCAGGGAGAGCTCAGAGCCCCTTGCAGGGCCTAAAGGGGCTCCAGGAGAGCTGGAGAGGGACTGGGGACAAGGGCTGGAGGGACAGGACCCAGGGAATGGCTTCCACTGCCAGAGGGCAGGGCTGGATGGGATATTGGGAAGGAATTCCTGGCTGGGAGGCTGGGGAGGGGCTGAGATGGGATTCCCAGAGAAGCTGTGGCTGCCCCTGGATCCCTGGAAGTGTCCAAGGCCAGGCTGGATGGGGCTTGGGACAAACCCGGGATAGTGGGAGGTGCCATGGGACCAGATGATTTTTAGGGCTCCTTCCAACCCAAACCAGGCTGGGATTTTATGAAGACACATCCCAGAAAAAATCCATGGTGCCCCAGGGTGATCTCCCATGGCACCAGACCACAATAAAAATCCACCAAATGCAGCCAGAGGGCTCCCAGCACCTCCCTGCTCTGGCCCCACCACTGACCACTGCAGCCATGAGCTCCTCACACAGCAGTGTCCTTCTGGAAAATAAGTTTTTCTTAGGAATTAACCCCAGAGTGGAATAAACTCTCTCTGGAGGAAAAAGTGCTCTCCAGGCCAAATCCCTCTCTGCCCCACGCTGTCCTATGTGCTACCTCAAACAGCCACAGGGAAATATATTTGGGCTAAAAAGCCCTAAAAGAGCCAATCAAAACAATGCAAATATTTGTGCTGCCAGAGAGGCCCAAAAGGACAACATCAGTCACGTTATTTAATGCACAGTGTGCATTTAATGCTGAAGAGTGGCATAAGAGCCGCAGGAGAGGAGAAGGGAATTTGGCAGCTCTCTGGGAGATGGAAACCAAGATCCCCCTAATCCATGTCTTTTACTGAGTCTGAAAAGGGTTTCAAGCTTTGAGCTCTCTCTTTGGAGGCAAAGGAATCATCCAGATTTCCACGGCTCCAGGGTGATGTCCCAAGACAGCTGCCAGCCCTCTTTGAGCTCAGGAAAATCAAGAAGTCTCCAAATGAAAGCAGAGAATCGGTGAAAATAAAAGCAAATCAGGGTATGTGCACCAGAGAATGCTGCTTAACCCAGCTGGAAAACCAGGAAATGTTCTCCAGTCCTGAAGGGAGGCTGGGGGAGCAAATCCCACTGGGAGCTGAGTCCCCTCCTCTGCCCATGATCTTTAAGGTCCCTTCCATCCCAAACCACTCTGTAATTCCATGATTTTATGAACTATTTGGTCACTCTTCCATGCAAGACTTTTCCTTAGTTCCTTTATGTTTCTTCCACATAAAATAGGATTATTTTTACCACTCAATCTTGCATTTGGTGGGTATGAAATCTGCTTGGATTCTCTTTCTTTAAAACTATCAGGGACCCTAGAATTGTCATTTTTAATGGCCCAAAGGAAAAGCAAAAATACTTTTTTTTGTTCTGTTTGAAGGTTTGCACAGAGCACACCTGGAGTAACAAAGTTCTGAAATTTTAAGGTCATTTGAACCTTATTTGGGAACTTCACATGTGAAAGTTCCTCAAATCCAACACACAACTTCATGCACAGCATTGCTTAGGTAGATATTGCAGCATTAGGTGATCAAATATATCACTTGGTTATATAATAACTGTAATTTATTGCTCCTGCAATGCAAATCACACTGGCACTTCTGCATAAATAGTGTTTTCTCACTGGCTGCCAAGTAAATCATATTTCTGCCACTGACACTCAGTAAACTGACATTTCTACCTGTTTTACTTGCTATTTTTTTCCTGATTTTTTAATTCCAAGTCCATCTCCTTAGAGCAGGCAGTGGATTTAGAGCTCCCCAGTCACTCAACTCACTCATTCCTCACCCTGTGCACTGTGACACCACACCAGGACTGCTGCAATCACCAGCTGGATTTTATTGCTTAAATACATCAGCTCTGGCACCTCTGGAACGTGCATTCAAACCCAGGAATGAACCATTAACCAGCAGTTTTCCTCACAAAACTCTCCCACTTTCCTGGTAGCTGAAAGGCCACAGCAGGAGGAGCAGATCTGCAGTGTAAGAAACATCTCCTCTCTCTTCCCACCTGCAGCCCTAAACCAGGGCAAAGTTACCAGTCAGAAGAGGTGGTTCCCTATATTTTAGTGGGGTTTGTGGACAAAACAACATCACTGCCCACTCCAGCCAGTGGAAAATTCTGCTTGGAAATGAATTCGAGATGATTGATCCAGGCCAGGTTGGATGGAGCTTGGAGCAACCCAGTGGAAGGTGTCCCTGCCTATGGTAGGGGGTGGAACTGGGTGAGCTTTGAGTTCCTTTCCAACCCAAACCAGTCTGGGATTCTGGGATTCTGGGATTCCAGGTCTGCACTAGCTCATCCTTAGCTAGTGTTAATCCTAGAAAAGCCTGGGAGCTGGTTACACCTCCAGGAATCATTTCCTCCCTGGATTTGTTTCCCTTTGAGGGGTCACTTCCAAGCCCATTTTGCCAGTGCCACTGCATGACCAGAGGAGCATCCCAGGGAATCCCAGGATGGATTTCTGCCTTCCATGTATCCCCCAAACAGCAGCATTTGCCCACTCTGGAGTGGCAGGAATGAGGTGGCCAAAGATAGCAGGGCCCATTCCCATCCCCACACCTCATCCAAGGATGGAACAAGCTCCACCATGGTGCTCCTCTGGAAGGTTTCCTCACATGCTGCCCTGGGACTTCCACTGAAGAACTTTTCACAGTGTCCAGAGGGAATTAATTCCAGTAATTAACTACCTTAATATTAAAGCTGTTCCCTCATTTTTAACCAGCTCTTCCCTGCTGTGATTTTTTGCTGTCATCACTCATGTTCTATCACAAGAGGCAGGGAGAACAAATTGTTTCTTTTCTCTTCCCAGACCTTTCCATATCTGAGGATTGTGTTACTGTCACTGGGCATCCTGAACGAGAGGAGAGAACAGAGCAAGGGCTAAATCTGGGAAATATGAGTGGCCTCTTCCTTCTTAGGCTCTTCCCATCCATCCCTGCAGGTTTCCCTCTGCACCTTCTGCACCCTGAAATCCCTGTTTCACAGAATCACCAAATCATTTAGGTTGGAAAAGACCTTTGAGTCCAACCAAGACCACCACTGACCCACACCCACATGGATTTTAAATCCCTCTGTGGATAAGGACTCCACCACTGCCCTGGACTGCTGTGGCAGCACTGGACAACCCTTTCCATGAAGAAATTTTCCCTAATATCCAACCTAAACCTCTCCTGGCGCAACTTGAAGCCATTTCCTCGCCTTAATTTTCTCATTCATCCTCTGTTTTGTCTCCTCCTTCCCAAACCTCTTCCTGTGCCTGGGAGAACAGAGAGTTCCAGCAAAGCTCTGCTTTGTCTCCCATACCCATGATGTCTCCTGAGCCCCCACATCCCTGGTCCCACAGCAGAGGATGCCAGACTCCAGAGATGGAGTGGCACCCACAGCAAATCTGGGAGTTAGGCACTCTGCACAAATGCTGGTTCTTATCTTCACCTCTGGGGAGCTTTACCTCGAGCCCGAGCAGATGAGAAACGGCTGCAGATGTTGTTTCAGGTTGTTGATTTCTCCTTCTCTCTGCCAGCTCTCAGCTCCGGCCGCACATCTGATGCAGCCGAGTCCGAGCGGGCACTGCCCAGCCCTGGGCTGTCCCAGCCTTTCTGTGCCCTTTCCATCATCCAACCATTCTGCACAACGCATTTATTAGTTACTGTTCTGTGCCAATTCATTTGCACCTGTTCTAGACACGGAATTTCTACCTCTTTTTCATTCTGCCAATCATTTTGTGCCACCACCACCAGAGAAGATGGAGGAGGAGAAGAAGAAGAACAGGGCAACGCCCAGAATCCTCCATCTTAAACCCTTCATCCTCATATTAAAAACCCTAAAATCTCCTTTTTTACCTTGTAAAATACTAGACCACTACTCATTTTCACACTCCTGTGGCTTGCAATGATTCTGGCAGTGTTGGTAACTTTTCCCATGGGCTGAGGTCAAAGCCGGTGCCATTCTGGGCTCCTTGCCAGGGTCTGGGACCCCCTTGCTGGGGCTCCTGACCCCCCAGGGCAGCCCGAGGTGTGCCCTGAGCTCCCAGGGCAGCCAGAGGTGTGCCTTGGATCCCAACAAGCAAACACCTGGAGCTTCCAGGGAGCTCCCAGCTCCCAGGCCAGCTGCCTGCAGCACAGCTGGAGCTCCCAGCCTGGGCTGTGGTGAAAACCAACAACCCCCATCACTGGTCAGACACCCCATCGAACAGCCTCACCCCACTCCTGCCTTCCCATGCAGCCTCTCCATGCCCAGGATGTCAAGGCTGAAGCACCTGATGGATTGGGGCAATTACTGCATCTCAGACATACAAGTCACACTAATGCACAGCAAATACAGCTCGCCCTTAATTACAGCTACAGACATGGACATTTGTTTTTCTTAGTAATTAAAATGTTCTATTGTGCTTAATACTGTTATCTGTATTCTTTGGTTAAGTGCAATTTAATTTGCTTTAAGAAAGCTGGGTATAATTTAAAATGAAAAATGAATCCCTTCTGCTATTTTTTTCCCCCTAATGCTATTGTTTGCCATGACTGCAGTTTTAGACACAGCAACTTCTGAGTTTGTTCACAAAGTTTCTGGAAGGTGATGCTGTTCTAAAACCCAAAAAAACACATTTATTTGTGACTGATTCTAAAAATTTCCTCGTTGCTGAGGCACTTAATGGGATGAAGGAGGTACCTGAAGCATTTCCAGGGCAAAGGAGCTTTCACAAGGGAGGCAGAGGTTGCACTGGGCTCCCTGAAGTCCCCTGGTCACAGCTGAGGTGCAGTAATGAAAAACATGGATTGGAATCATGGATGGGTTGGGTTGGGTGGGACCTTGCAAATCATCTCATTCCAAACCTCCTGCCATAGGCAGGGACACCTTCCATGTGTCCACCTTCCACCCTGACTATCCCAGGTTGCTCCAAGCCCCATCCAACCTGGCCTTGGCCACTTCCAGCCATAGTTTTTCTGAGCAACCTGTGTCAGGGCCTTACCAACCTCACAGGGAAGAATTAATTATTATTAATTATTAATTAATTCAAGAGCAGCTGACATAACTCCCCTTAAGCCCTCCAAGACGAAAAGTTCCCCTATAAAAGGGGAAATATTTTTGGATGTTCCACATTTGAGAGAAAGAAAACCCCAGTGGTGTTGGCAGCAGCTCAGTCCCACATCCACCTGCACTGGGAACCAAAAAACTTCTTACTCATAATTTTTTAACACAAAAAACAGGTGGGAAGGTCTGCAAGCACCAATTTGGTCTGTTTAATATTGTTGTTACTATTTGACTTGCCACAGCACAGAAAGAATTTCTTCCCTGCAGGAAATGGTTGTATTTTTTCTGTGCACACTGTCCCCTCTGTGGCCACAACCCTCCGGAATTGGCTGCCCCAGAACGATCCAGGACAGAAGTCACAGGAAGGAGCAGAGTTCCAGCAAGCACTCAGGGATGAAATACTGCAGCCTGTGGGACTGGCTCCCTTCTGGGAGGGAAGGGATCCAGCCCCAGAGCTTCAAACCACACTTTGGCTGAGTCACTTTTCTGAAGAAAAGGGATTTTTGGTAAACAGCACGAGCTCGGAGGCTCTCGAAGAACGTCCTCGCTCGGGTGTGCTGTGCAAACAAAGTCCTTTCGAAAGCCTCTCTCCTCAGCCTCGTGCCAGCAGCTGAGTTTCCCCATCTTACAGGGTCACAGGAACTGGGATATTGTGAAATCACTCACCAGAGATGACCTGCTTTAATCTCAGCTGTCATTTCACACACTCTAGGAAGGATGGAGCAATGTTTAAACATCATCCACTCCCTTCCTGTAAATTCCTGTTCTGTTTTTACTCCTTATCTCAAGCTGGAGAATCTCAAACTGAATCTGAGGTCCTGCTCTCCCTGTGTGGACTCATTAGGAGAGCACAGAAATAAAGATGTCAATTCTCACTCAAAACAGGTCATAGTCTGGTCCAGAACTCGGGTTCTTTAGCTCAAGAACTGAGTTTTCCCCAGCCCACCTTCCACAACAGGTTTGATTCTGTCAGGCTATAAAAATGATCTTCCAAAGCAGATTTTTGCTCCACAGGAAATACAATCCTATTCAAAGCCAGATTCCAGCATCAATATTATCTCCTACTGAACAGAAGAGGTTGCCCAGAGAAGTGGTGGATTTCCCATCCCTGGAAATATTCAAGGCCAGGTTGGAGGTTGCTGTCAGCAGTCTTTTCTCAAATTCAAGGAAATTGAATTTGCAAACCTTGCAAAATAATAAACATCACAAACCCTCATGGCACAGAAACAGAAAATTGAGGGAGGAGAGTGGTGCTGTTAATTCAGAATAAACTTTCTTCCTCCCCCAGAAAGTATCCCAAAACCCACACAGTTAATGAATGGAGTGTGCATTTGTGATGAGGATAAACCAAGCAACTTCAGGTCACTACTATGAATATTTCACACTATTTAATGACAGAAAGTTCAACTTTCAAACTGAAAATTTCAAAATGGTGTTAAGATGTGTAACTCCCATTGACTGACAATTTCTGGCATCTCAGTGTAGTGTAAGCCTTTTACCAGGGTCTCTTCTCAGCTGTTTCACTGCCTTTGCCACCCTCCTGTGACTGTGGCTCCTTCCACTCCAGTACTCTGAACCCATCACACAGCTGTGAATTTGTTCCACTTGCTCCTCTTAAATCCTAAACTAGAAAGGCACAAGCAGAATTCATTTCTTTTCCTGTTTCTGTTTCTGTGTTTATTTTTTTTCCTCCTGGCAAACCAAACACTGCCAGAATTCTGTATTGCTGCACTGCCCTGGCCTGGGGTTTCACTCAGCCAGCTGACACACACTAAAATCACAACTTGTGTGCCCCAGAATTCAATGTGTGCTGGTTAACCTCTGTTAAAAATTCCCCTCTTTTCCCTCGTGGCTGCAGGGACACCTGGGCAGTCATGGAATGCAAGAGCCCTCCTGGTCTGCATCCACCTGAGCTGCCCATGTGAACCCTCTCTCTGTCCTAAGAGAAATGGATAATATAATTAATATATATACAGTTATGCCCAATTAATAACACAGCCAAAGCTTTCTCCTCTGAAAAGCAACAGTTAGGTAACCAAGCCCTGTGTCAGGCCCCATAAAATACTTGGAAAAGCAATATGTACAATTGCAATTTTCCAGCAGAGACCAAAACAAATTAGCAGCTTGTATTCCTCTGTGCTTTGCTAATAATTTGTTTCCAGGGCTGTGTCGGTGAGCAGGGGTGGTGTAATGAGGGGCAGGAAATA
The DNA here is from genome assembly GCA_026261815.1 of Monarcha castaneiventris obscurior. Lineage (NCBI taxonomy): Eukaryota > Metazoa > Chordata > Aves > Passeriformes > Monarchidae > Monarcha > Monarcha castaneiventris. The sequence goes on from JAMPIT010000467.1 coordinate 20,222,907, forward strand.
GTAACAGCCTAATTAAACTGGGGTGGGTAGGAAGCAATCATCAATCCTGCTTAGCTGCAGCTCGGTGGGCAGCACTCCCCCATGTGCTGGCAAGAAACGAATTTTTTAAAAATTAATAATAAATTAAAGGGCTAAGCAGAAGCAGGATGGGAATTGCTTTGACCTGGACCGTATTTACACGAGTTATTTATCAAAATCTTCACCAAGACTGCCTGATGTCACATCCCACCACAGAGAAGGGAATATTCATCCCCAGATTTACAGATCTGTGTGGTGCATGGAGCAGCAGGGCACAGAACAGAGATGATGCACAAGTTGCCTTCTGCTTTATGGTACTTTGAATTCACAAAAACCCACCTCCGTTTACGGACCAAGGAATTTCTGGCCTCAGCAGCAACATCACAGCAAAGAACAGCAGCATCATCAAAACTCTCTTTTTCCACTCAGTTCAGCTGCAGCACTTCTAGAAAATATCCTTACAGTGGAAATTGTGCCTCACCTGCAGGAGGAAGCCCCTGTGTCCTCCTCTAGCAGAGCCCTCAAGTGGGAGCAGCAGGTTCTTATGGAAGGGGTATTTCTGCTGGCTTTGGGACATCAGCTTTCAGGAACAGGAGCCAAGCAGGCGAGTTCCTGGGTCAGGAGAGCTGCAGGAGAGCTGCAGCCACAGCCCAGATTGTTCTTTTTTGCACACTGATGTCACCTGGAGCCATGAATTTTTCACTCTTGGAGCAAACACAGCAAAGGCAGCAAAATGCTGTGACAAGGCCTCGTTCCACTCTCCTCACACAGCCAGGGAAAACTGCAGATGCCTGTTCATGGGAGGGAGAGAGAGAAAACCCCAAGTGCCAATGTTTCAGGGGAATCAATCCCTTGTATTTTTGGAAATCTTAATCCAGAGGAAAGTTATCACACAAGCCCCAGATCCAGAATTTACGAGGTGTTCATGCAGCACTTGGGGTAGAAATAAGGGCACTTCCTGATCAGGATTCAGCATTGCCACACTCTGGTTTTTCCCATATTTCCTTCAGTTATTCCACTTGCTGACCCATTTGGATATCACAGCACAGAATCATTAAGGTTGGAAAAGACCTCCAAAATCACCAAGTCCAACCTTTGATTGAGCACTCCCACTCCCACTAAACCACATCACCCACCAAGTGCCACATCTACTCAGCTTTGGAAGACTTCCAGGGATGGTGACTCCACCACTTCCCCAAGAAGCCCATTCCAATGCCTGATCACTCTTTCAGTGAAGAATTTTTCCCTAATATCCAACCCAAGCCTCCCCTGGTGAAAATATTTCCCTTTGTCCTATCACTGGTTGCCTGGGAGAAGAGGCTGACCCCCTCCTTGCCATAAACTCCTTCCAGGAGTTGTTGAGGAAAAACTTTCTTAGACTTACCTCAAGAACTGTCCATAATATCAGCAGGAATGACACCAAGTATTAACAGGAAAACCATAGAACTTCATAGACATTCAGGATTTAAAAAATGGATGTTTAAAACTACATTAAACCAGTGTCTCCTTCCACAGAGGGAGTTTTGGGGACCTGCAGAACATTAAGGGTTTTTTCAGCTGGACTCAATAACCCCCATTCAATCTGAGAGCTGCACCTGAGAATCCCTGTGCCCATCCCATCTCACAGTCACAGTTTCCTCCATCTAGGAAAAAAATGGGTTAAAGCTTTGGAAGCTACTTGAGCATGAAGAGAGCCAAGTGTATTTCAAGTAAACACACGAAGAGCTGAAATACCTTAAAATCCAGGAGACCTCTGCAATGAGATTCCAGAAGCCCAATGTGTCATGAGACTGGGGATGGTATCCTAAAAAATCCCTGAATTAACATTAAATCTCCCACAGAGCATTTGCCCTGATCTCTTCGGGAGCCAGGCTGAACTTATCTATCATTTATCTGATATTAACATCTATTTGTTTCCAAACTGCTTTTGTAGCTGCACTGATTACACAGAATTTCTTCCAAATAAAAAGTCTGTCTGATGCTAATAAATCCCCTGGCTCACAGTCACTGGCACAGCAGCTCTAATATCTGATGTAAATAATGCATTCAAGATGTTCCCTTAAATCAAGAGTTAGAGCAGGGTGCTGAGACTCCTGCCTGAGGGCTCTAAACCCCTGTGTAATATTAATTATAATTACCTCATTAAGCTGCTGCTTTAGCACCTTTACACCAAAGCAAGGCCACTGAGGGAATTTGAACCTAATTCCTAAAGTAAATCATGGCAAGGTTGGGATCTCTGTTCCTGAAGCATCCCAGCAAATGTCCTTCAGAAAAAATAATGACAGACACCAATCCCAAAGAGCTGGAAACTCTTTGGGAGTGGGGAAATAATTAGGAAAAAACAGAAAATAAGCAGAGTTTATTACTGCAGACAGTATTAACAGGGATTATTATTATTTGTTTTCATTGTTTTGTCCCCAAAAATTTGTGATTTTAAGCCAATATCTTCTTGCAAACATCTTAGATCTGCTGCAAAGCTGACACCATCTGTCAAAACATGGTATCACTTTTAGGGCAGTGAATCCAAAAGGACCAGAAAACCCTAAAATTCCTGAAATTCCTGAAATGTCAGGCAGGTTGGGGGGATTCCAAAAGCAGGGTAGTGAACAGTAGAGGACTGACCATGTGTGATAAGTCAGCTGCCACATTGCACAACATCCCCTCTCCCAGCTGAACTTGGAACTCAACACCATCCAAGTTTCATGTTCAGATGCCCAAAAACCACCCTAGAATGATGTTTCATGAAGAGTCCTGTGTTTGTGGCTTTTTTTTTTCCCCTTTTATGTCAGTTCAGTCCTATGTCAGGCAAGAGGGATCCTCCAGGGCTGTGGGGAGTGTCCTGATAGTCAGGACAGCAGCTTTTCACCACCAGAATATAGGAATTAAAATACAGCTCTCATCATTCTTCTATTCCCAGTATTAAACTGGAGAGGGAAAAGGTGCTGCCAGGAGAATTTGGAATACCACATGAATCCTTACATCCACAAAGTACCTGAGAACATCAGCTGGAAGAAGATATGTGAGTATTTCCAATACAATTAACACCAGTGGTGGGTTTGAGCAGGTTTAGCCTTCAGCTAACGCAGGGGATTTGAAGATGTAAAGTTTTCCCTAAAAAATACCAGGAGTCACCTGCTTAATCTACTTAAACTCTCCATAGGAGGCCTTATTTCCATATTTAAATGTTTTTTTTTAAAACAGAACCCTTATTTTGCAGTGGTCAGGATAAGGCACTTCATGGCCCCACACTTCATTTACACCCAGAACGTGAAAATTTCCCTGTGGTTGTCCCCCCAAAAGGCACATTTGGGTTGATGAACACAGCAGAAAGACCCCCTATAATACAGGGTTTTATATAAATTATCTCTATTGTTTTCTGTTTCAGTCTTTGCTGCTCCCAGCCCTGGCTTCAGGAAGGAATTGTGCTGGCATGGGATGAGGTGAAAGCAAGAACCATCCATAGCCCCGAGGTTCATACCAAGACACAAACCCAGCCTGAAAAGCCACAGGGATATTTGAGAAGACACCAGGTAAAGGCTGAACAAAGAGCCCTTCTCACAGCACTCCCCACAAAGAGGCCAGATCTGAAGGGATCTGTTCTCACACGACGCAGACGTTCACAAAAATACACATTTTAATTCCCTTTCAACACCACGCTCTTCTTCACAGCTCTGTTTTTAGGGTATTTGTGGTGTTTCTTGAGTTATCACACACCTATCAGAGATGCACCTCTTCAGGTCTGGCACATATTCCAGCCTCGACCTGGAAAACTTTTCCTACTTCCCAATCTCTCCACATAAAATACAGGCGGGCACAAGAACACAAATAAATACAATTAAATACGGTTTCAATAGACACATTTTTTGTCTTCTGAGCATCTTATTGAAGGATGTTTTGGGGAAAAAAAGTGAAATACTCAGCTCTGAACCAAGCTGTGTCAAACTTATTGCCAAGTCTAACAAAGGGCTCCTGTGAAACGTAACTCTTCTGTGGAATATACTGTAATTGTACTTTTTGAAAGCAATGTCAAATCATTGACATCCACTTGGTGTTCCACGGGAAAAGTTACAATATATAGAAGCTGTAAATTAGACCCTAATCCAAACTTATCACGTTGATAGTTGTTAGACAGACTATTTGGGTGCCTATTTAGCTCTGTGATTTTTCCATTCCTCGTTCAAGCTGTTGTCTTTCCCTGAGATTTTCCAAATGGGATTTTCCAATAACCTTCACCATAAATTTACGTTGCAGTTACAGCACAGTAAAGTTAAAACTCCAGCCAAATCACAAATGCAAACTCACCAAGGATTTATGAAGAGAAGAATCAGGGCCTGGCAGATGAAATCCAGGTTGCAGGAATTGGAGCAAATATCTGCGAGCTGCCACCATATTCCTGAAAAGCAGAATCCACAGAAGCTCCAAAGTGAGCAGTTATCCCATTTATCATCTACATTAGCATATATTTTTAAAATTCATCTTGTCTAATTAATGATTTTCCATTCTCAACATGACACAAGGAATGCTGTGTCACAATCCAACCTATGCTTGCATTAGTGAGCCCTAACATCCAACAGTAGCATCCCAATGGAGAAAATGATTGATGCTGGGAGTCTCCAAGGTGCCACCCTAAGTACAGAAACATGGACATGACACTCCCAACCCAACCTAAAACATTCCTTTGAAAGCTGGAGAAATCCTGAAGGATTCAGGCTGGGCAGACATCAGCATGCAATGGATTTACAGACACAAATTCCTCCACGTGAGGAAGCAGGATCTTGAGAGTCCCTTGTTAATCACCATCAGAAGGTGAAGGTGTTCATTATCATTTACCTTGGTGCTGTTTCATGTAGCTGTGGCAGAGATTTCAGAGGAGATTGTACTTTCTACATGGGAATGAAAATATAACCACACTCCTGGGCAAATAGAGGAGGAAAAAAAGAACGAAAAGCATATTTTCCAGAGAAAACGAGCTCTTGTTCTCTTGAGGAGCCTCCCTCAACTGCCAAAACTATGACAACAAAACCCATTTTGGAGGTAGATTTAAGGGAGATTTTACAAAAGATGGTTTGGGGGCATTTTTCTTGTTTTGCTCTTCCTAACAGAGCCACATGGCTTAATTAGCATAGGCCAAACATGGGCAGAAGATGAGTCCCACCTCTAATTCCTGATATCCCAGAACTTCTCCAGTTGAAGACACATTTACACGGCAGATTTAAGGCTGCAAATTCACAGAGAACATTTACTGGGGAGAGAACCAAGTCTGAGGGCCATGCTGATAGTGCTGTGCCTGCTGACATCTCCCTGGAACTCCTAGGTCTTTCTGGAGGTTGAAGATGTCCTCTTTCAGATATTCCAGAGATTATCTGGCTGCCCCATCCCTGGAAGTGTCTGAGGCCAGCCTGGACAGGGCATGGAACAGCCTGGGATAGTGGAAGGTCCCTGCCCATGGAATGAGGTTGTACTCTCTGAGCTTTAAGGTCTCTTCCAATCCAAACCATTCCACGATTCCATGATTCTCACTAGAAAATCCTACCCTCTGGAAAAAGTCCCCTCAGCACTTTTCCAGCTCTCATGCACAGGGTTTCACGTTGGGTCTCCACTGAGATCATCAGGACAGAGTTTTAAATCAAGAAACCACAAACACTCTCCCACCTTGGCTACATTTTAATAGCTGAAGTTTTGTGGTTGGTGAGGGAAAGTTGCTCAGTGCATCCAACCCAGAATCCAGAGGGAAATACAACGAGGGACGTGATTCCAGGTGCCCAACAAACCCATTTATGGCACTTTTGCTGACTGCCACAGGAACCCCTCCGTGAGTGACCGTGATGTCCGAGCACCACATCCCTGCCACAATCCACGATGCCCCTTTCCCTGCTCCCCACGCCTCCCACTGCTCCTGCTCCATCTTCCCCACTCCTAACATTTTGAACAGCTGAAAAGCTGCCAATTTTTTGAAGGCAACCTATTTCCAGAACTGTTTCTCTACCTCGAGATCTGTAATTTCTCCCAAAACACCCCTCTGGAGCAGAGCCCAGGACTGGCAATATGTTCCCCAGGAGCAGGGAAAGGTTTACGTTTCAATACCTATTGCACCTGTCACCATAATACCAGGCATTTTCCACCCACGGCGCAGGAGAGAATCCAAACTTCCTGTGGGATGTGCAAAACTCGCACTCAGCCTTGGGAGCCATCCAGGCATGGTTATCAGGAAGAGAAAAGCTATTTTCTGCTGGCTTGCAGGAATTGATGGCACCATTTAATGTCTTGTCTTTATATGCAAGTGTGTCTAACCCAGTTTCTCCACAGCTGCTGTGACGTAAATAAATTGGGTATTATCTCCATTTTACATTGTAGGGTGGAATATAAATAGTCCTGGGCATAATTCAGTGCTTGAGACATTGAGTATAATTCACTCATGGAGCTGCTGAACACAACACAAAACATTTGACCTGCTTCAGGTATAGCAGGACAAAAATATTATCTGGGATCTGTAGACATCTCGCCCTAAGTAGGATGGTGTTTCTGGGAAAAAAAATCTCATTGGGTTGATCATTTTTTTATCATTGTAAAACGAGACTTCAAGGGCTCCTTTAGAACAGTACATCCCTACTATAACGAGCAGGAACTATTAGTATATGTTATACATGAAGAAGTCCTAAAATATCTACACTTGCTTTACAGAATTAGCTCCCCTTGAATGGTAACTTTGTAAAAAATCCTGGTTTTTTTTCAGCACATCCTATTACCTAATCAGACAAAATCATTTGCTCCAGCTGAATTTACTAGAGGGAAAAATGTATCTCTTGGTACCTATAATTTTCCTTCAGGCTTTCCCTCTTAAGGTAGCAGTGTTTCAGCTGCAGGCTGGAATGAAACCTCATCATTCCCAGGAAAACCCAATCCACCCTTAGAAATACCTAACCCAGGAAAGGAGATACAAATTGAGAGGGGTTTTTTCACCATAAATACAGCTTTGGGCAGCAAAACACCTCCGATTTTTGTTTCAGCAATAAATCACTTCCCTGACTTGAGTTAGTAATGAGATTTTTAATCATGTGGATTGAACATATCCTGGAGTTAATAAAAAAGTATGGCTTCCTCTTTATCTTTAATAAAAGATTTGTACACTGCTCAAATGATCAGTATTACGTTTTTAAAGGACCTGAGATTGATGCTTTTCAATTCTCCTTCCTATTTTTCCAGGCTTTTATAATTCAAAGGTAATATAGGGAAGAGTTAATAATTCATGAGGTAATTTTAAGGCTTTTATTCAGAACCCTTTTGCCTATTGACTTAAGGATGTGCCATAAAATATCCAGGTATTACTATCCCAGCAATTTGCAGCTCTGCACAGATGAAATCTCTGAATTTATGCAAGTCAGGATTCGTGTTTAAGAATCAGAGCACATCATTCCAGCCTTGGAAGGGTACAAGGGGAGGAAATAGCTTTCCAGCACTATTTAAACGAGAGTATTTCATGTCTTCACACAGTTCTGCTTTTTCGCCCTTGTTTGCAGGTTTATTCTTGATGGAGTTATTTTTGCAGTTGCCAAGAGACAAAGGAGCCGGGGGAATATTTTTAAAAAGGTAAATTCTGCTGCACGAGTCCTGTGCTCCCACCTGCACGAGCTCCAAACCGAACCCCCTGCTCTGGGAGAGCTCAGCTGGACAAAAAACAGATCTCACAACAACAACCAAAACAATGACAACAAAAACGGACTTGTTTGAGATGAAAACACCAAAACTGGCTCCCAGTTCGTACAATCCAAGAATATCCCATGTCAGGCACTAATGGATGCAAAGTTGGTGCTGTTGGGATGAGGCAGGGAGGGACAGCAGTGACCCCACAGCCTCCCTGGTCACAGAGCAGGCACCGCCAAATGCCATTCCATGAGCTGACTGGAGAGTTCATCCAAGAATTCCACAGAAAAGTGGCAGTTTTGGTTGTGCCTCTTCGTAGTTTGCAATGAAGAATGGGAGTGAAAATGGGGTTTGGGCTTGCAGTATTTGGTTCTTGTAAATTAATTTCTTTTATTATAATAAAAACCAAAACCCAAACCTCACTGAATTTGTTATTTAATTTTCTCCCCTCAGAGCTGCTCATCAGACTGTGTTTGGTTACCTCCACAAAATACTGGATTAATAACAGCCCGGGTTCAATACAGGATTTGATATTGGGAAGAAATTCTTCCCTGTGAGGGTGGGCAGGCCCTGGCACAGGGTGCCCAGAGAAGCTGTGGCTGCCCCTGGATCCCTGGAAGTGTCCAAGGCCAGGCTGGATGGGGCTTGGAGCAGCCTGGGATAGTGGAAGGTCTCCCTGCCATGGCAGGGGGGACAGGAGGGGCTTTAAGGTCCTTCCAGCCCAAACCATTCCACGATTCCATGATATTTGGTCAAGACTTTCCTACCTACTTTAAGGTATTTTTATCATCCTACTTCCAGCTACTGCAAAGGAATCACCCATCTCCCACAAGATCTCAGGGAATGCTAAGTAACAACAGGAGAGAGTAAGGAAAAATGATGCTAATTAATAATTCCACCTCTAACAAGGAGAAGAGAGCTCAGGTGAGCACAGAGCCATCACTTACTGCCATGAGAAATCAACAGCCCCACCTTTATCAGCATTTCCCTGCATGGATAACCAGGAGATCCTGTGCCTGTTCCTCTAAATTTTTCAAATGGGACACAAGTTTTACCACCCCAAGGAAAACAGTGTCTTTATGAACTTCTAGTGACATCAACTGGATTATATTTCATTTCAGGCCAGCTCTGTGCCCCATCCTCTGTTCTCCAGACAGTTCCCATCTCTGCTGGAGCCTCTCTGAACTCCTCTTCTTGGTTTGACCTCAGAGTCCCAAAAACTCCTGCCTGAAGTTTCCTGCCTCTCTTCTGCAGCTCCAAAAATGCAAATTGCTGTCAGGTTCTTCAGATCCCTCTGAGAGACAGGCAGCATATGTCATGTGCATTATTCAGAGCTTTCCATGGCTGCTTTTCCAGGGAGGTTTAAAAAGGAACAGCAAACCGTGTGTCAAACCCAAAGCCTTTGCCACGATCAAGATAATCATGAAGTGACATAAAGTCTAAAGCTGGACGAGCACAGGGGTTTATTTCTAATGTAACGGGATGGCAATGCAATAAATTTAATACTTTTTAGCCAGACAGGACTTGAAGGTGCACTTTACACAGCTGAGGTCTTTCGTAGATGAAACTCTGAGGAAATAGCTCAAGAAGAACACGGAAAATGTAATTTTTGTTATGCTGAGGAGCGGGAAAACCATGGCAGTGAAGCACAATGAGAGGAGTTTCCTTTGTGCTCAGCTGAAAAATAAACACATTTTCCCTGTAATGAGTGGCCTTCAAAATCCTGAGAGCACCTCCAGGCTCTCCCACTCGGGAGAGGAACAGAGGAATTTCACTGTGGGCACATAAATTCTGGGAGCTACTGCCATTATTCCTCCTGGCCACACAAACACATCTCTAGCCTCCTAAAAGAAATATCCTGGGAAGACCCCAACACACAGAAATACCCCAAGAAGACCCCTCCTTACAGCCCCCCCTGGAGATTCAGTCCCCTGCATTTCCACGGCAAACAGAGATAAATAAACTGCCCAGGATTATGCAAACCCATGGATATCATTCAGTACACAACAGCAAACAGGCTGTGGAAGTGGAAGCATAAATTCTGGGATCCTTGTTTATGTTCCCAAAGATTCCGTTTCCATGCATTTGTTGAGCATTATTAGAAACAGCCCAGCCAGCAAAGCAAACCTCAAATCCTGCCTTAACTAAGGTTTAAAAAAAAAAAATCCCAAACCTTTGAGTGACTCCTAGCACTCAGCCTAGAAGTGCCTGCCAGGAAAAAGGGAATTTTGGAGATGGCATCTCATCAATTTTCTTCATTTGTGTCAGAAGTTGAGCAGCTGTCTCCTTACCAGACTGAAGTGGAGCCAAAAACCTTGTCAGGCAGCCGGAGAAAAAGCACTTCAGAGGAATTCATCTCCAAGACCCCAAAGGGTATCACATTTTGGAGCGGGCATGTGTTAATATTCCTACTCCAGTATCAATTGGCTAAGTTCTGCAGCAGGAGGGGGGAAAAAAAGGCTGCTTTGTTTGTTTACACTGCCTGCTCAGGGAAAGCAGGATGCTTCACATACTTGAACTCCCGAGTTTGTTTGTTTGTTTATTTATTTATGGCCAGCAAAAGGATTTTAGCTTTATCTTCCCCTGAGCTGGTGAGGAAAGTGAAATAAGATGCGGCTCCATGGAGGCACCTGGGCTTTCTGCAGAGCTCTGTTATTCCCAGCAGCGTGGGGATTTCAGCACGGGATGAATAATCCCAGCTAGAGCCGTGCTTGAATCAGCTCCCAGCTCCAGCAGCCTCGGATTGTGAGAGACTGGGAAAACCCAGCTCTAAATTTGTGCCTTCTTTAGCATGTGCTGGGCTGAGGATCCTTCAGGGCAGCCCCCAGACAAACTTTGTGCTGCCCAGCACCGCGGGTGTGATGAAGGAAGCGATCAAATTCCAGCAGTTATTGCTCCAGGAGCTTTGCCAAGCAGGATCCATCACCGTAAGGCACAGTTTGATCAAACTGAGGGAAGTTATTGATCTTAATTCAACCCAGAGCACAAGCCAGGGAAGGTCCTGGCACTCTCCTTTTATCCTCAGAATCCCAAATATGCACAGACCGCAGCAGGTATAGGGGTCTGACCTCTCCAAAGACATGTTTTTGTGCTCCTATTAACCTGAAAATTCACATTTTTCCCCTTTGTGTGTGACAATTCCACTGCTGAAGCAGATCCCACTCGGCAGGATCTGGGTGTTAGGAGGAGACAGCAACACCCTGGGATTTGGTGCTGTCTCCATGTGGGATGGGGATTCCTCAGCCCACATTTCAGAGCAGGAAGAGTCGGCACCCACAGCCATGGCAGGATATTGGTTCATTTGATTTTGATTGAATGGTTTGGGTTGGAGAGGACCTTAAATCTCATCCAGTGCCACCCCTGGCCACAGGCAGGGACACCCTCCACTATCCCAGGCTGCTCCAAGCCCCGTCCAGCCTGGCCTGGTCCAAGGATCCAGGAGGATGAAGCTGTCAATAACCCACCCTACAGGCAAAGGTGCCATGTCCAAGGTAGGAATTAAAGTGAATAAATAAAGGAATAACCAAACATTCAAGATCCTCCTTCACCAAGCATCTCCTCTCAGCCAGCTTTTCCCCAAAATGTTTATTTACTACACAGCCAGGCTTTTGGCAGCCTTCCCACTGCAAAATGTGCTTCCCAGATATTACAAAGTGAACTCCAAACGAAAGAGACTTTTTTGTTCTTAGGTCTCCCTCTCTTCCACACAGATCTCACTTCAGAGCTGTGCCTTTAAGGCACAATTTTGCCCAGAATCTCTCAAATACTCAGATAAAGAGAGATGAGTCCACAGACCACTTCTAAAAAATGAGATTTCCTGCGTGGTCTTCAGCAAACTACTTGAAACAGACATTTTTGCTTCCTCTATTTATCAAAGCAATGCTTCCTTACTTTTCACAGGTCTAGAAATAGGAAAAAAAAAAAAAAAAGAAAAAAAAAAAGACATTTATGAACCTGAAAAATCATCGCTGTCGTATTTTTAGCATGATTAAATCATATTTTTTAAAATCAATTAAATAATAGACCAACAGGATTTTGGCATTCAGGTATTGCATGGTGGGAAATAAGAGTTTTTTGGGCTAGACAGAAAAAAAGAAAACAACAGCAAACAACGGTGATGTGAGTGGATGATGTTCCTTTATTTCAGCATGGAATCATCAGAGAATCATGGAATGGTTTGGGTTGGAAGGGATCTTAAAGCTCATCTTGTTCCTGGGCATGGGCAGGGACACTTTCCATTATCCCAGGTTGTCCAACCTGGCCTTGGACACTTCCAGGGATGGAGATAGACATAGATATAGATATAGATATAGATATAGATATAGATATAGATATAGATATAGATATAGATATAGATATAGATATAGATATAGATATAGATAGATATAGATTATATAGATATAGCTATAGCTATAGCTATAGATATAGATTATAGATATAGATATAGATATAGATAGATAGATATAGATATAGATGTAGATAGATATATGTATATACACCCATATATATATATGTGTGTGTGTGTGTGTGTGTGTGTGTATACACCCAACTATTTTCCACAATGAACTTCCAGTCACAATCGAGATCTCTCAAAAACCCAACTATAAATGCAAACCAGTAAGAAAAAATTGTGGTTTAGCTCCTTTCCCTGTGGTCCAGCAGAGATTCCTGGTCAGCACTCTCAGACTGGGCCGAGCCCATCCTGCAGAGATTCCCGCCCAGCACTCGCAGACTGGACCAAACACATCCAGCAGAGATTCCCGCCCAGCACTCCCCAACTGGGCAGAGCCCATCCAGCAGAGATTCCTGCCCAGCACTCACAGACTGGGCCGAGCCCATCCTGCAGAGATTCCCACTCAGCACACTCAGACTGGACCGAGCCCATCCTGCAGAGATTCCTGCCCAGCACTCACAGATGGGACTGAGCCCATCCTACAGAGATTCCTGCCCAGCACTCTCAGATGGGACTGAGCCCATCCAGCAGAGATTCCTGCTCAGCACTCACAGACTGGACCAAGCACATCCTGCAGAGATTCCTGCTCAGCACTCACAGATGGGACTGAGCACATCCTACAGAGATTCCTGCTCAGCACTCTCAGACTGGGCAGAGCCCATCCTGCAGAGATTCCTGCCCAGCACTCCCCAACTGGGCAGAGCCCATCCAGCAGAGATTCCTGCTCAGCACTCTCAGACTGGGCCGAGCCCATCCAGCAGAGATTCCTGCTCAGCACTCTCAGACTGGGCCGAGCACATCCTACAGAGATTCCTGCCCAGCACTCACAGATGGGACTGAGCCCATCCTGCAGAGATTCCCACTCAGCACTCACAGATGGGACTGAGCACATCCAGCAGAGATTCCTGGTCAGCACTCACAGACTGGACCAAGCACATCCTGCAGAGATTCCTGCTCAGCACTCACAGACTGGGCCGAGCCCATCCAGCAGAGATTCCTGCCCAGCACTCACAGACTGGGCTCAGCACATCCTGCAGAGCCACAATCCTCGGCCCTCTGCAGATATTCCCGGGATGGAAGCGCCTGCTGACAAATTCCCGAGCTGCCAATGTACAGTGATGAAATTCAATCACCTCCCAGCTGCACACTTGTGACTTGTGAAGGCAGGGAAACGCGGGGATTGGCAGCAGGCTCTGGCAGATGAGCTCATTTTACAGATGACACTGGAGATTCTGCCAGGCTGACGTTGAACTCTCCGCTTGCTTTTTTGTTGTTGTTGTTGTCATTCCAAAGCTCCTTCTTGGAGCTCTCCTGGGCTCCCCGTGCCTGCTCTCCTGAGTCTCCTACTTATTTTTCTGACTCTGCAAAGTGCTGTGATTGCTCAGCTTGGTTCCCTCAGCTCTGCCTATGTAGAACTGAAATGTAACCGTGTTTGTTCTGGAAAAATTTCCCCGTTCTCTTCAGTATTTCAGTGCATTACCCCATAGATGTGCCCTAGTTAATTTCTCTGTTCAAAATAGCTTGGATTTCACTGCACAGGACCCCCTCCAGAAATAGCTGAAATGACTGTGCCTTGACTCTTGGGATCTTCCAGACCACTTAGAGAGAAGGAAAAATTCCTTACTGAAGACAAAAAGGTTCAGAGTTGATGTCCAGTTCCAGCACTAAGGGCTGAGCTGGACTGATTCCATCCAAAGCTGGGTGACATGAGAGGCTCTCAAAGAAATCCCAGGAACAGAACCCCAGAGTGGTTTGGGTTGAAAAGGACCTTAAATCCCACCCCATCCCACCCCCTGCCATGGCAGGGACACGTCCCACTATCCCAGGCTGCCCCAAGCCCCATCCAGCCTGGCCTTGGGCACTGCCAGGGATCCAGGGGCAGCCACAGCTTCTCTGGGAATCCCATCCCAGCTCCTCCCCAGCCTCCCAGCCAGGAATTCCTGCTCAACATCCCACCTAACCCTGCCCTCTGGCAGTGGGAAGCCATTCCCTGTGTCCTGTCCCTCCATCCCCTGTCCCCAGTCCCTCTCCAGCTCTCCTGGAGCCCCTTTAGGCCCTGGAAGGGGCTCTGAGCTCTCCCTGGAGCCTTCCCTTCTGCAAGTGAGCACCCCCAGCTCTCCCAGGCCAGAGGGGCTCCAGCCCTGGGAGCAGCTCCGTGGCCTCCTCTGGCCTTGTTCCAGCAGCTCCATGTCCTTCTCACACTGGAGATCCCAGGACTGGTCACAATAATCAAATAAAATTTGGATTATTCTGTATCATTTTTTTCACCCTTGAGCTCTTTGCCACCACCACTGAAATGTCCAACTGAGATCTGTGACCAGGTTGAAATAAGACACAGAATCAGGTGACAAAAACTCAGATTAATTTCTTATGGTTGTTTTTCTGATGCTGCTCCTGTGTGATGTAGAGCCCTAACTTGGATTTATCACACCAGAAAAACAGATATTATATTCTATTAATTGTATTTATTACAATGTATCTGCAATATAATAAATCTAATCAAATAGAACAGAATAGGGTATCGTAGGCATTTTAACAAAGGTTAATTGGGATATTAACTGTCCTCCCTGTACAGACTTTTAATGTGAGAAATGTTTGAAACATTTAAATCTCCCTTTAATCGCCAGACCTCAAGGCCACACTTCTCATTCCCAACCCAGAAGCTTCCACTAGAAAAAGATACAGATTTTTTCCTGGGAAAAACTCAGACTCCTTATAGGAAAAATGAAAAATTTTTTACAATTTTGAAGAACAGACACCATCCCCCCTGAAAAAAATGTTTAATTTCTGTGAGGTTCTGTAATATCTTTAAGAGGTGGAATCATCCTCCAAAAGCTTTCATGGGAAGCCTTCAGGTTATTGGTCATGGTAAGAAATGGAGAGGAAAGAAAATTCTCTGGCTTGCCAAAATAACCCTCCCTCTCTCTTTTGATGTCTCTGATTTTTGAGGGAGAAAGCAAATTGCTCTGTGAGAGATTTGCATGAATCACAGCACCAAATCCACCCAGGGAGCTGAGATTAGGGGTGATTTCCTCCAGGAGGGAACAAGGAATCGCCTGCACGGAGCCTCTGCTGTGAGAAATCCAGGGGGAAAAACAAGGAGCTGCTTCCCCGAGCCCTGCTCTCTCTGCCGGAAGGAAGGACAGGCCAGGGACTACAGAAAATTAATAATTAACCAAATAATAACCAATAATAACCAATAATTAACCAAAATTATTCTCAACATTTCACGGGATTTCAAATTGACAGCATCTTCCTCACCCTTCATTTGGATTTTGATGCTCTTGAGTAGGATGGGGAAATTTCTCTTGAAAGTGGCACGAAAATATCCAGGAGAAGGGTTTGTTTAACAAGAGCCCGAAGCAGGGAACAGTTCATTCCCAGCCTGTTTCTCAAGACAGCAAACACACGGAATCATTACCAATCCCCCTCCTTTTTCTATCTTTTTGATAACTCTTGCACAATCTGCTCTTCCCCAGCGTTTCAGCAAGAAGAATTCACCCCTCTCAAGCCTTGGGTTTTTTTATTCACCCCCAAAAGCTGCAACTTTCCCTTCGAACTCTGCACGTCATCCTCATCAAATCCTACGCAGAAATGGGCATTAAGTGTTTTGTTTACTCATAGCTCGGCAGAGCCACAACAAAGAACAGAATGTAAAGAATGAGCTCCCTTTGCAGAAGTCATTCAGAGCCAAACAAAAGCCTTTACCTTCCCCAAAACAGATTTTTCCAAGTGGGCCTCCTCTCTTTCTGAACTGCCCAGCATTACAGGGAGCTCTCAGATAACTCAGAAATGTCTGAGAGCCAAGCTAAAAGCAGAAGGAATGAAAAAATTCTCCTGCATCTGAGTTTTGTTTTTCATTAAAAAGGCACTAAGGAAATATGGGCTTTTCACCACTGCAACGTGAACAAGCACCCACTTTCCACATGACGTGCAGGGACCTGCTGGATCCAGGCTCCTTCCAACTTCCCCTCGGCTGTGGCAGCTGGATGGATTTGTTTCCACCTGCTTTCCCCTTTTGTCATTCCTGAGGTATGCTGGAGAAAGCCAGGTTAGCTCTAAACTCTCAGCTTTTGGCTGCGGCCAAAACTCTTCATGTTTATTATCTGATCGCATCCCTCCAAGTGCTTCGTGTTCCTTTCATTCCCAGCCCCCCACACCTCTGCACCCACGGAGAACAGCTGGGGTTTGGAGGTTTTTCTTTCAAATGAAAATGCCCATTTTTAAAGCCCCCAAAGGAAAAGC
The DNA here is from genome assembly GCA_026261815.1 of Monarcha castaneiventris obscurior. Lineage (NCBI taxonomy): Eukaryota > Metazoa > Chordata > Aves > Passeriformes > Monarchidae > Monarcha > Monarcha castaneiventris. Next base: position 20,239,264 of record JAMPIT010000467.1, read on the forward strand.
ACACGTGGCTGATCCTATGGACCTGCTCCTTCCCCACTGTTTGCCCCGGGAGTTACAAACTCCTGTGGTCACTAGAGAAGGGATCATCCAAACGTGGCTGGAGAGACCAAAATGCTTCTGAAAGAGATTAGAATCTCATTAAAAATGTTAAAAACCTCTCCCCCTAAACCCTTTTGAAGACTGGCTGCCTCCATCTCCTGTGCTGGTGTTGGAAATAAAGCTGCCAGAGAGATCTTCTCCCATTCCTCCTGAATTTCAGGGGGATAGGAGAGAGTGGGTGTGGGGAGGGAAGGTATCTCGAGTACAAGAAAGGATGATTATCAAGTCTAAAGAGAGCACGTCATAAAATGAAGAAATATAAGGCTATTTTTAAAGCAATTATTTTGTTTTCAAGCTGAAAACGTGCTGCAGTATTCCCCCTCTGCTTGGCATTCCAGAGGAGGTGCTGCATTTAGCTAGAGCAAAATTAATTCCCTGGAAGGGAAGAAAAACTGAAACACTGGCAGCAAAACAGAAAAGCAGAAGAGGAGAGTTTTGTTTCCTCTGTTTTGAAAAGGAATTTTGTTTCCCAAACTTGATCAGCTCCCAGGCCCAGCTCTGCAGTGACAATCAGAGCGATTCCCTGAGAGGGCTTGTGCAGAAGCTCCCCCTGGTACCACAGAAATGTGTGAGTTCAGAGCCATCTCTTCACCCTTCAATCTGCATAATTTATCCAAAGATATTCTGGAAGTTCAGAAACCTCTTCCAAAAGTTAGAAAGATTTAAGAACTTTTGGGGAGAGGGGAAAAAAAAATAAATAAATAAAGAATGTGACCTGTTACGTAAACCTGTATTTTAAGAAGTGCACTAGAGACAGGAGGAAGGATCACAGGGGTTGGACACATACCCAGCTGTCCCGATTTGGCGGAGCTGTTTTAGCTGTCAGCGTGTGAATTCTTAATGTGTGATGATTATAAAGTACGGAGAGGGAGCTCTGCTCCCTCTTGGAATTATTTTGCCTTTTTCTCCAAGGAACAAACCCAGAGCTGCTGCTGGCGACTGCCCCAGATCAGACCCACACCTCAAAGCCCCTTCCAAACTTTAAACCTCGGAATATTGATTTATTAAGATCTAAAGTGATAAAATCCTGCTTATCCCAGGCTCAAATTTTCCTGACACCTTCACTAATTACACACCATAATGAAATCCCAGAAGCGCTGATATAATTGTTCCAGCAGGAACTCAGCCAGCAGAACACCTATGGAAGTTTCTTTCCCTTCACTCATCACTGTGGGAAGCAATCTCAGAGTCCTCTCCAAAATCCCCCTCAAACAGATGTCTTGCAGCACAGCAAGACATTATCAAATTCAGACTTGGAGAGTGCATGTTCCAAAATCCCTCGGAGAGAGAGTTTTGCCAGGCACACCTTATCAAGCACAGGAAAGGGAGTGGGATCCAGGGAGGGCACCCTCAGTGGCACAGGGAAAAGCAGCTCTGTGACCTGTCCAAAGCCAGGTATGACCAAAGACCTCCTCAGCCCTGAGCAATACCCTTATCTCTGTCTGCAGACGGAATCACAGAATCATGGAATTGTTCAGGTTGGAAAACACCTCAAAGATCATGGAGTCCAACCATTCCCAGCACTGCCAAGGCCAGCACTGCCCCATGGCCCCACGTGCCACATCTACATGGATTCTAAACCCCTCCAGGGATGGGGACTCCACCACTGCCCAGGGCAGCTGTGCCAGGGCTGGACAGCCCTTTCCATGAAGGAATTTTCCTCATATGCCACCTGAACACCCCCTGGCCCAGCCTGAGGCCGTTCCCTCTGTCCCATCCCTTATTCCCTGGGAGCAGAGCCCAATCCCTGCCCCCTCCTGTCAGGGAGTTGTGCAGAGCCACAAGGTCCCCCTGAGCCTCCTTTTCTCCAGGCTGAGCCCCTTTCCCAGCTCCCTCAGGAATTCTTCAGCCCCTTCCCAGCTCCATTCCCTTCCCTGGACTCCTCCAGCCCCTCAGGGTCTCTCCCTTGCCGTCAAGGGAAAATCAAAAAGTGGGAGAAAATGTGAGGGGAAAAAAAATTGAGGGATGTTTGGTGAGGGCCCTGCTGCAGAGCTTTTCCCTTCTGGATCCTCCTTTTCTCCAGGCTGAGTCCCTTTCCAGCTCCCTCAGGAATTCTCCAGTCCTTTCCCAGCTCTTCCCTTCCCTGGACACGCTCAGAAGGAGCTGCAGGGTGCTTCTGCCTGACCCCCACACAAGGTTATGGACACTCCATGTCCCTACTCTCACTTGGAAGCCTGAGAGAAGTTTCCATGCTGGGAGCATCCAGGACAGCTGACCCAGAGCTGGAGCAGCATCAGGAATTGTCCATAGCGGACAGACCAGGTGGCCACCAGCACCACACTCCTGCTGCCTGCACGCCCAGATCCATTACCAGGCAATCCTGAGACAGATTCACAGCTTTCCCAAGAAAACATTTCCAAGTGGGATCGATTTTTTTGCTGTTTTAAAACCAACATTAGCAAACGCGACTGCACGGTGCACAGATCTGTCAGATTTGTTCTCAGCTGCAATCCTGAAACGTGTCATTATCGTGTGCTGTGTGAGCAAAGCTGGGCCTGGCTGCCATGTGACTGAGCTCTAAATTAGTTTATGGATAAAGTTCCTTCCCAACGTGCTCCATCTTTCACTCCATCTTATCTTAATGAGCTCTTAACCTCTTAAAAATCAGTTACTGCCACAGAGACTAAATACAAGGTAATAAAGTCTCCAAGAAAACCACAGGGAGGAATGGCCCTGCTCAGGTAGTTCTGCTTCCCTTGAACACAACTCCTGCAGCTTCCAAGTGCACTGGAAAAAAGTAATTTCCACTGCATTCATTGTAAAATTGGTTTGTGATCACAAGGTCGTGCTGTTTTTTATAAATAAGTGTGGGAAAGGATCATCTGAAAAACGTGCATTTCTCCTGGCAAAACTCCACAGTTCCTGCACTTGCAGCCTCAGCATTTTGGTTCTGGATACCTTTTTAAAAGTGAAAATATTACTCCATACAAAGTGCCATGGAATATCCTGAGTTGGAAGGGACCCACAAGGATCATCACAGTCTGACACTTGCCTTCAGCATGGGATCATTGCCTTAATCCCACAACAACCCCTTCCAGCAGGAACTGCTGCTGGAATGACAGAAATCCCAGAAAACCTCACCCTGTTTGGGCTGAAAATCCTGCAGGTCCCTCCAGAATGCATCTGAGCACATCCAGAGGATGCCACAGGCACTGGGATCTGGTTCCTGCTGGGATCCAGAGCACCCAACACCCCCATGAACATATTCCATGGGCAGCAGCCCTGTCCACACTGGAACTGAAGCTGCTCCACTTGCACATTCGGCCAGAGCTGCAGCACATTTTATATTAAATAATGGTTTCATTTGATCCCCTCATATCCCTGGATGAAGCTGCTGTTTGAGAAGCCAAGGAGCAGCCTGTACACCAGAGAGGGTTTGCTGGATTTGTGCCATTCCAGAAACAACTTGTACAACTTTCGAGCAGAGAGATGGAGAATAAGAGGTGGAATTCTGGACTTCCTTAGAGAGGATGCTCCAAGGGCTGGAGCCCCTCTGGAACCAGGCTGGGAGAGCTGGGGGTGCTCATCTGGAGAAGGGAAGGCTCCAGGGAGAGCTCAGAGCCCCTTCCAGGGCCTAAAGGGGATCCAGGAGAGCTGGAGAGGGACTGGGGACAAGGGATGGAGGGACAGGACACAGGGAATGGCTTCCCACTGCCAGAGGGCAGGGGTGGATGGGATATTGGGAAGGAATTCCTGGCTGGGAGGGTGGGGAGGAGCTGGGATGGGATTCCCAGAGAAGCTGTGGCTGTCCCTGGATCCCTGGCAGTGCCCAAGGCCAGGTTGGACATTGGGGCTTGGAGCAGCCTGGGACAGTGGGAGGTGTCCCTGGGCATGGCAGGGCTGACACTGGATGAGCTTTGAGCCCCCTCCCAACCCAAACCATTCCATGATTCCATGACACCAAAACAGGAGCTACTCCCACCCTGCGTGCATTTAATGTGATTGTGTCAGTGGATTGTAAAAAGTGATAAAAAGACATCAGAATTTCCTTTTAAAATCCCCACTTTTCTTGTGCTTCACAGCTGGCCCGTAACTCATGTTGGGAACTGCAAGAAGTCGGGGATGTACAAACTGTCTCCCACACCCTGTCTGCTCAGGAAACTCGCTGTCATGTGGAATTAATTCCTTTTTATAATTTTTAAATACATATCATTTCAAGCTCATGGTCCAGCATCTCTGATTCATGGCAATAAAGGTTGCACAAGAAAAGAACTGCGTAAAACAAAGGTTAATTGGAGGGTGAAATCCCCTTCCTAACGAAACCCAACTGGAAACTTGCCGGTTCCAGAGACAAAGCCCTGCAGCACTATCGATCTTTGATTCCTGATTGCCAGGTTTAGGAATTCAGTGCCTTTAGACAAGAGCAGGAGGAGGCAGAGAGGGGAAGCAAAGAGCTTTTCCAGCCCTGCAGCTCTGGGATTCTCCTGGGATGTTCCAGGCTAATTCCTCAGTGTCACACAAGAGCTTTGTGACACCTCCACCTTCTCCCCTTCAGCCCTGGAGTTTTCAGGCAATATCAAAAACCCCGAGATCAGAACTCAGGTCTCTGTGCCAGCCTCAGGGATTTAGAAACCAGAGGCAGCTCTCAAACTCCCAAAGTTTTAAAAGAACACGTTTTAACTGCTGAGTTTTACATTTTCAGATTCTCTTTCATACCAGCGAGGGCTGGATGTGTCCTTTCATGCCCCAGCTCTGACCACTGTGGATTTGGGAAGGATCCTGTATCTGCCAGGACTCCCAACAGCACCAGGAGGTCTGGCAGCCACAAGATCATGCCCGAAGGAATAAATGAAGCAAGAAAAAAGCAGCAGAGGAGGAGAGGAAAGGATGGGAAAGCGACGGGAGAGCAACGAAATGGCATTTTCTGAGCATGAAGAATGATCACAGAGGTCAAAACCGAAGCTGCTGCAGGAGTTTCTGATTAAACCCTGCTTTGTTCCAAACTGCTGACGTGCAGAACTCCAAATGGTTTGGGGAAGGTATCAATCTGATAGCAGCCTCTCCTGCAGGGTCATTTGCCTACTTGCTTTACTCGAAACCTTGGCTCCTCGACAGCTGCTCGGATGGGCTATTGGGAAAGCCACATTCCCAGGCTCCCCAGAAACTGGGGATTAAAGGAAATTAATTATTGATACAAGTCTCTGCTCTGCATGTTTGCCTTATCAAATGATCTGTAGCTGTGCCTGTGGCACGGGAGGAGCACATCTGAGATCTTTTAATGATGCAAAAAGCTCCTTCGAGGGGCAGCCAAGGAGAGCAGCGCTCCCACTCTGGGCTCCCTTCCCAAAAAACGAGGGGAGGAATAAGAAGTGCAAACGTTGCAGAAAAGTTTTAAAGAGTTAAAACTTCCCTGTTTCTATCAGCAAATCATTGTAGCGGCTCTGCCTGCTCTGATGAGCACTGGCTTTGTGGGATAATGCATTTCCACAGTGAAATCCAAATATCCTGTGCATTTGGGGCTGGGATAGGCTGGGAAAAGCAACTCCAGCTCTCTCCAGCTACTCCACTTTTGGCCTGGGATTTAGTGTCTGAAGCTGGGCAGCTTTGTCCTGCTCAGAGGGGGTGGAAGCAGGGATGTGGGATCCGGGATGTGGGATGCAGGGATGCTCTGCACTGTGCATCGATGCCATTAGGTGGTGCTTGAAACAGAAGATTGCAAGAAAGAAAAGCCAGAGCTTGTGTGCTGCCCAGGCAGCCAGCTCGGTAAATATTTTATTCTAGTGATTACAAAAAATAAAAACAGCCAAAATAAGAGAGAGAAAAATACATATTTAAAAAAAAAAAAAAGCTCATTTTAGGATTCAATTTCCAGTTTAAAAATCTGATATCTAGGCCTTGGTTGGCAGAGCTGAGTAATTAAATAAACAGTCAACTCTTCCTCCTGCTTGGAGCAGCTCTGCTCACACACACACACACACAGAAACCCTCCCTTAAATCAGCCTCTGATATTTCTGTGCTCAGCCAAACCTGCTCATCACGCCTTAGATCTCTATCTCCCTCCTAAGGTTGATAACTGGTTTTCCAGTAAGTTTTGAGTCAGAGATTGAAATACTATTTAATGCACCAGCTTGAAAATGGGCTTCCAGGAAAAACTGTCCAAGGAAAATCTCACTGGGAGTTAGGAAGGAATCTTGGTTCAGCATGGAAAAGCAGAGCTCACTCCCTTCCCCTGCTCTGGCAAACACCTCCAGGCAGCAGGTGAATATTTATATTTTTACTCATTTTCCCAGCTTCCCTTCAGTGTCCCATTGACAGTGAATGGCCTGTGCTGAGCGCTGATGAGAGTTCATCAATTAAATAATTGCATCCTGTTAGATTTAGCAGCCACAAACAAATTTGTGCCTCCAATTCTGCATAACCCTTTAGAGAACTCCTGACTTCCTAGGCCCTCCTAAGGCCCAGGAGCTGAATCCTTGTGGGGCCCTTCCAACTCAGGATACTCCAGGATTCTATGAATAAGCAGTTCTTTTATTTCTTTTTCTCCAGCTCCTTTATAATTTCAATTCTTCCATTATTGAATTATCATGAAACAGTGAATAATCATTCATTATTCATGTTCTCCGCGCCGCTCTGGATTTTATAGCAACTATATTTTAACAACTCTCACAGCAAAGGGCAGAACGGCTGCAGATTAAAAAGAAATACAGAATTATAGATCATGGAATCATTAAGGTTGGAAAAGCCCTTAAGATCATGGAGTCCAAGCAGTCCCCAAGGCCAAGGCCACCACTGACCCACGGCCCCAAGGGACACATAAACATATTTTTACAATATTTTTTAGAGATGGGGACTCCACCACTGCCCTGAGCAGCTGTGCCAGGGCTGGACAACCCTTTCCATTGAGAAATTTTCCCTAATATTCAACCTAAACCTCCCCTGGCCCAACTTAAGGCTGTTTCCTCTTCTCCTGTCACAATATCCTCCAGGAATTGTTTATGAAGACAGCTATAATCCTGAAATTTGCTTATGTACTGCACGGAATAATTAAAACAGAAATACTTTAAGAAATTTGGGGCTCAGCAAAGGCAGAACTGCTTGTCCTTGTTTGTATGAGGACTCAGAGATCATATATCCCTGGAAGAGGCCAAAGCAGCATTCCCTCCTCTTCATGAGGTACCTGAAACACCAGGAGGTGGGAGGGAGGTGGACAAAAGATATAAAGGGAGGCAGCTGATCCATTTTCAAACCTCTCTCATTCCTTTTAGGCTTTAGATTTCACATAAATATTTCTTTAAATGCACACATCTCTGTACCAAAACTACCATTTGAGAAGCTTCCAAAACTTGGCTTTTAATTAAAGCCATGAAAGTATAATGCTCACACTGAATAAGTATCAAAAATAGAGACAAAACTGAGAAAATATGCAGGCATTTTTCTTGGGGTTTGTCAGGCACTGCAAAGACAATTAAGTTTCTTTTCTTCACTGTACATATAATACTCAGAAGTGAAAGCTTAATTAACTTGTCAGAAACTCTGGCATCTCTTTTCTTGAGCTGCTGAACCCACCTTCCCCAAAGACTTGAAGGGAAAATAAAAAAAAAAAAAAGCGGAATGCTCGAGCTGAAATACCTGATCATGCATGACATTCCTGTCCTGTTCCACAGTTTGTCTGTCATTACCAGAGGGTTTTTTATCCATCTGGGTGAGCACACTCTGTTTCCATTTGTCTGGGAATGTCTCGGAGTTGTAACTGCTCCGAGATGATGGCCCCCGTGTCAGAGCAGTGGGATGTGCTGGCACTAATTACAGTGCACACACATTCCTCAGGAAAATCCTGGAACTGGCAGTAAAATGTCCTCAATCACCTGGATTTTCCTGCCAGTTCAAGGCCCGGATAAAGCAGTAGGGAAAGGAAAACTTTTGTTACCCCTTGATAACAATTCCCTATCCCTGGGTGGATTTAAAAGCCGTGGGGAGGTGGCACTTGGGGACACAGGTTAGAGGTGGCTGGGGAAACACTGGGCTCCATCTGAGGGGGTTTTTCCAACCCTAGTGATCCTCAGATTCTACATCCTCACTTTTCTGGGGAGACTGAGTGGGGTTTGGATGCAGGAAGAAGCAGAGCCCAGAACTTGAGGCCAATTTCTGCTGCTGCAGCGCTGGGATGTGGCATTTGGGGACATGGGTTAGAGGTGGGTTTGTGGCACTTGGGGATGTGGCACTTGGGGACATGGGTTAGAGGTGGCTTTGGCAGTGCTGGGGGAACACTGGACTCCCTTTGAGAGGACTTTTCCAACCCTAGTGATCCTCAGATTCTACATCCTCACTTTTCTGGGGAGACTGAGTGGGGTTTGGATGCAGGAAGAAGCAGAGCCCAGAACTTGAGGCCAATTTCTGCTGCTGCAGCACTGGGATGTGGCATTTGGGGACACAGGTTAGAAGTGGCTTTGGCAGTGCTGGGGGAACACTGGACTCCCTTTGAGAGGACTTTTCCAACCCTAGTGATCCTTAGATTCTACACCCTCACTTTTCTGGGGAGACTGAGTGGGGTTTGGATGCAGGAAGAAGCAGAGCCCAAAATTTGAGGCCAATTTCTGCTGCTGCAGCACTGGGACTGCTCCGTTCCCTGCTGGCTGGGCCCTGCTTTTTGTGGATATTTCACATTTCTACTCGCTGAGTCCAGAGGCAGCTGTGGCCAATAATTCCCCGTCAGCAAGCACTGCCTGGAATTGTGCTTGGAGCAGCTGGAGGAGCAACTCCTGACCCTGCTTCCAAGAACCAGGAGAGTTTTAGGGAAAAGCACGAGTCCACAAGCCCTGCAGCATCTCCTTCCTCCTGCCCCACACGATGCTCCAAAGGACCTTCCTTAAACCAAGGTTAACCTAACAAACCTAATGCTACCACTTCAACTTGGCAAGTGTGAGAGGTGGCTTTCACATTTTTAGGGGATTTTTAATGCAGTTTTTCAACCTGAGCTCGCTTAAGTCTGAAAAATATTGTGCTTTATCCTGCTGTAATCTCCTCTCCAGGAGCTGCGTGTTTAACCAAAGAGCAAAGGTCCAGGTGCTTCTCTGTATTAGTAATGACCCAACATCTCCTCTTCAATAATGCAGCACGGGCCAGAGCACAGCAGCCTTGAGCTCCCTCATTTTAAAAATGGATTAAAACTTCCAGACAGCGCAAGGGAGCAGAAATTGGTGGGGTTTTTCCAAGGTGAGGCATTCAAGGGATAATTTTTCACCTCCCATATAAATCACCATCTTTGATTCTCAACTAATTTTGCTCCTCTGTTTCCAGCACGATCCCAGGTTTTAGTGAGCTCTGGGATTGCGTGCATGGATCTGGCTGTTTCAACAGTAATTCCAAGCCTAAGCAATCCTACATAAAACATCCTGGTACAAAACCCTCTCTGGGTCTCTTCTGATAGATACTAAAACCAAACATACAGAGCTCTTAACCACTCCACAAAAATCCATGCTTCAGGTCTTTCTTCTTTTTTTTCTTTTTTTTCCTTAAAAATAAAAATAAATTTAGGTTTCACATTCTCCAGAGAGTCGCACAGACCCAACAAGAGTTTTCAGAACAATTCTCTCGATACAAAAGGGACCTTTTCTGCAAAACATCATTTTATCTCCAGGCCTCTCTGGGCACTGCTCCTGGCTTGGAGAACACCTGGAACAAGCCCCTGTCTCTGCTATTTTTGCTTCTACAATGAATTATAATTCCTTGGTTTGATGTGTGGCAGCTCCCAGGAAATTCCTGGTTCAGGACTCCACAAACCAGGACAGGAGCTCCAGTAGCTGACGAGCACTGGCCACATGTCTGGATTTATCAGCTTAAACCACAGCCAGGCAATGGGATGGGCTTAGAGCTGGGAGAATCGGTGGGAATAAAACACACAGGGCACCCCTTGAAGGTCCTCCAGGAAAAGGGCAGCTCCTTCAACTCCCATACACCAACTCCTGGGGTAAAACCCTGCATCTGCACCTTCACCATGTGCCCAGCAGGCCCCACCTTCCTAAACCCTCATTTTATCTGCCCTCTGCAGAATCCAAGCAGACAAACGAGCTGGTTTCCTGAATGAACATAAACACTAAGCCCTGGATGCTCGTTGGGAATTCTCCCCCCACTGCCAGCAGTGTAGGGCAATAATCCTTCTCCCCATAACAGATTTAGATTAGCAATGGCAGCGGTATTAAAAGGGGCCTTTGGAGCAGGGAAACATGTGCTGGGAGTCTGGGCAGGGTGTTTACAACATCTGTTTTGCAGGTATTAATGCTCGGGAGGCACCGTGGTTTGTAAGGGATAACAGGTCCTGCCATTTCCCCGGGGCCAGCGCTCTCCTCCCACCTCCCTGTGCCTCCCCCCTCTCCAGAGGCACCAGGGAATCTTTAATTGTGCTACAGGTACAGGCCCAGCCATAAAATAGCCCAGCTGGGACACAATTAGTGCTGTGGAACACAGGAAAACCACATCTGGAGAAGCAGGGAGGGAGCCTGGGGAGCGCTTGATTCCAAACTGCGTCTCCAAGGGGGAGCAAATCTGTTCTCCAGCCTGGCTGAGCTCCGCAGTCGTGCTTTGGGCTCTCCCCCTCCCTTGCAGGCTCTCGTTTTTTGGATAAAATAAATGAATCTCTCCCTTCCAAGACGTTGCATAAATCCTGCTCACATCAAGGCTGGCTCTGGTCCCACGCAGACAAATGCCAGCACCAGTGAGGTGTCTGTGGTCACTGCTGAGGCTTTTCCAAACAAGCCTGGAGGTGTTTGTTCATCAAAGCCCAAAGCTCCAGCCAGGCCCGCTGGAAACACAGGTTTCCTAACATTCAGCGTGCCCAAAACATTGAACCTTCACCAAAGTAAACTTGGAAGTGGGAAGGGAAAATGTCCAGGGTTTGATACAGAAATGAACTGTCCTGGAGTTGCTGCTTCATATTTTATGAAGATGGAGATTATTCTGCCTGTTACACCACTGGTAGCTCTATATTTATATTTGATACAACTTCCCTGTGTCTATCAGACCCTCCAGCATTTGCTCCAACCTCAAAGGATAAATTTGGCCTAGAGAAACCTGAATGTTGGGCAAAGAAGGGAGAATCCAGTGGCTGAATAGCGAAATGGACTGACAGGCCCATGTGACAAGGAGCTAATTTTCAGCTCACACTCAGAAATTCAGTCCCCAAACTTTATAAATTCGGTTCTGCACTTGGGATCTGCCATCCCACTAACGGTAAAAATACACACACCCCTAAACAGCAGCTTATTTGGGGTTAGAAAGTCTAGAAAAAGATCTGTCAGTGGAAATAATTGATCCCCGGGTGCCCAGGGAATGGAGTTCTGTTGAGGTTCATGATTCAGAGGAGGAACACAAAGTTATTTATTAGAATGATGGAAACAAACGGGGCAAACCATTCCACCAGTTCAGCTTTCAAGTTTGATGCTGCTCATTTTTAAGCCCTATTTGATTTTGTGTGTGCAACACCTATGAGCAGAACCACAGAATCACAGAACCATTTAATTGGCAAAACCCTCTCAGTGCCTCTCCCAGGGCTGTGTAAAACCTGAAATCTCCTCTCATCTCGCTGGGGAAACACCACATTTATGCTCCGTTCCCACATGAAACTTTCTATCAGAGCATTAAAACCATGCACCCTGTAGGACCCACACCAGGCTTGGGGCAAAAAACCCAACAACAAACCTTCAAACCTCAGGATTATTTTAAAGAATGTGTTTTCACACACAAATAAATCATCGTTTCAAATGCAATTAGCCATTTTAATTAATCTGAGCTATAATTTGTTGACGTGAGCAGCACGCTGGTGGCAGGAATGTGGTTAAGGAGCACACAGAAAAAAAAAAGCTGGGATGTGATTTACAGCTTTCCCTGCTGGTATTGACATCAACAGGAAAGCCCAAGGAGAGCCAAAAGTCCAGAAATGCCTTTTGTCTTTTTTCCTACCATTCTTTAACAGATAGGTCACTGAAATTCACCCTTATGGCTCAAGCAGTTACACTTTGCTTTTCTGTGGTTAATTGGAGCAGCAGAAATCTTGCAAAATGCACTGGCAAATATCTAAAAATCTTGGTGACTCACAAGGTTTGACCAGTTCCTTTCATTTACTGATTCACTACAAATAACACGGGGTGGGGGGAAAAGTGGCCTGGGATGGTTTTGGGCAGCAAAAAAATGGTTTCAAGATGAGTTTCATGAAATTGTTTGAAGTGATGAGTGCACCTAAGTACTGGGAAATGCGGGTGAGAAGAGGTTTGGCTTTGTCTCCCACAGAAATTGGTATAAAATGTGTATAAATACAAATATATGTATATATTTAAGGTTTTTCTCTTAGAATTAATCCTGTACACTGTACAGCACCAGCCACAATATTTACATCCAAATCCTCCTGTTTTTTTCTCTCTTATAAATAAATATTTTGAATGGAAAGGTGCAAGACAATAAACATCTCTTTTGTAAAAGAATTAACCTATATTACTTCATTTTATCACTGTTGTTGTTGCTCTGGTTTTTCAGGAATTTTTGTTTATTTTTTTTCCTGAGGCAAGGTTGAAAACCTTTTGGTCAAAGGTTGCACTTGAAGATCTTGGAGGTCTTTTCCAGCTGAGTGATTTTAAGGTTTGATTCCAGCTGTGCTGTGCAGGAGGGAAGGGAGATAAACTTGCAGAGATCTAGGAAAGAAATACCTGTGCAAGCTATATCTTTTCCCCGAAATAAAACCTTTTTGACCGATTTGGGAGAAATAAGGATTCCAAGCAGCATGAACCCTATAGATAAATAAAGATATTGCTCACATTTGTCTACAAAACATGTTGCAAAAGGCATTTCAGATGCAACTCGAGTGCTGAAGGAACACCAGCAGTTTATGTTTGTTATTTCAGAAAATTCTCAATGAAAGTGTCAGTTCCAAGAGAAGGCTGAAGAAATCTGCTCCAGACTCCCAGAAACGACTGAACCAACAGTTTTTAATTGAATCTCAAACGACTGCAACTGTGTTTCGCTCAGCACCCCGTTCCATGGAGATCCAGTTGGATATAGGTAATAAGATTACTCCTGGGTTAGTGCCTGGAGCCTGGAAAACACTGCCAAGAGGGAATATGCAACATGTTGTGGGGTTAAGGAAGCCTAACACGGTGCCAACATCACACTGTGACATTGCCTGCGGAGTGTGAAAGGATTATATCCTGTCTTAACATACCATTTCCCCCATGCCAGAAAATGGGAAAGGCTCTAATCACTGAGCAAGTATGTGAGGCACTAAATATAAACCCCAACCCCTTTCTGCTGCTGCAGGATCAAGTTTCCCTTTAGAGCAGCTCTGCTCCCAGCAGTGCCTCTGAAATTTGGGGCTGGAGGTTCTCGTATTTATGGCAGCTTGGTAATTTCCAGATGAAATCAGACTAGAGGGAAAGAAGCAGAGGGTTGGTGTTGGGTTTTTTTTAATATGAGCCGTGCAAACTTACTCCAGGTCTGGGTTCTTTCCAAGTCACGCATTTCTAAACAACAAAGATTTGGCAGCCAGATTTTTTACAGCTAATTTTTTTTTTTTTTTTTTCTTTTCATTCTGGCTGCTTGAGTCAGAGCTGAATCCTAACTCTGCTCGCCTTCATATGTACTGGGTCTGCAGCAGGAAAAGTAGGTCAGGAAAGATAAAAACAAGCAAAACCAGGGCAAAACTGGGGCCTCACCAAAGTAAATGGCAAAGCAGGGATTTTACCAGGGCAAGAGACTCTGGTGATGCACAAGGACTGCATGGCACAAAAGCAGCCCCAGTGAGTTACAGTGAGGCCACTTTGACACATTCCAGCCTGGAATCCTGGAGGTGTTTAGGTCAGGAAACACCTTGAAGATCATCCAGTCCAACCATTCCCCAGCACTGCCCCATGGCCCCAGGGGTCACATCCACACAGCTTGGAAATCCCTCCAGGGATGGGGACCCCACCTCTGCCCTGGGCAGCTCTGCTGATGCCTTCTCCAGCCACCTAGGAACAGAGACTGGACAAGAGTAAGGGAATAAAGATTGGTATTTATTTGAAGGCCTTCAAGGCACACCCTGGGGGAGCCAGAGGCTGCCTCCAAAAATGGACCCCAAGATGGACCCCAGGCCACGAGTTCTTCACACCTTTATAGGTTTGGTTCATTTGCATATCAGGGTTAATTCTCCAATTAAAGCCCCAGTTTAATGATGTAATTCCCCTCAGCTTGCCCCCCTTTAGAGTCTGATTTACACATTTTGGGCCTAGAAGAGCCTGGCTGTCCTTGAAGGCAAAGCCTGGAGAGGCTTTGTTGTGTCTGCCCAGCACGAGAGAGCAGAAATTACAGGCTACAAGGAACTTCAGAGTGACACTCTAAGCAGTACAGAATTTGAGAAATATAAAAGTTAAAACCTAAGGCATCAGTGCCAGGGCTGGACAACCCTTTCCATGAAGGAGTTTTCCCAAATATCCAACCTAAACCCTCTCTGGAGTAACCTGAGGCCATTTCCTCTTGCTCCTGGGGAGCAGAGCCCAACCTCCAGCTGGACACAACCTCCCTTCAGGGAGCTGTGGAGAGTGACAAGGTCCCCACTGAGCCTCTTTAGGGCTCTCCTGATTTTTCAAAGCTTTCAATGCATCATCACACTCCCAACCCTCAGAGAGCCCATCCCCCTCACCACAGAGGGCTCATGACCAACCATGGCTAATGTGCCTCGGCCCAGGGTGGCTCCAGCAGGTCCTGAAGGCTTTGCCAAGGAGCCGTGTGGCTGCCCAGCCCCAGGCTAAGGAAATAAGGCAGGAGCACCGAAGATCTCCCCATTAAAATGTGGGATATGGGGACCATGGGCTCGCCACACCAAAGCACGGGGGAAATGGAAGCATCACATGGGGAACCATAATGGAGCAGAAGGAAGTGACAGATCTTCGAGGCACTGCTGAGGCTTTCCAACCTTGCATCATTAAAAAAAATCATTATTAAATAAAGAGATGAAAAAAGGAGATTTTTTAATGCATTTTTATACTGGTGAAAATATTTGGCCGGGGTACGTCATTCCCTGCATCTTGATTTACTTAAAGCGTAAATGTGGTGACCTTTAAAAACTGGAACAAAATGTGCTAGAGAGGTTTTATTGTTTTATTATAGAATGATCAAAAAATACAATTGGGAAGAAGAAAGGAGGTACCTTTTCTCTAAGTAACCATTAATGCTCATGCCCTTTAATTCTAGCTATAATTTAAATCTAGTTATAATTAAAGTCTTTAATTTTCTCCTTAAACCCATCTAATCAATGTTACACTTTCTCCTCTACTTTTTGTTTTCAAGAATTAATCAAATTGATGTTCCTTCTAAACCAGCACATTTGTACTCTGTTATGCTGTAGCTGCTCCTGATAACATCATTTCATTTCCATCTGACCTCTGATTAGGAAAACAATTTTAAATAATGCCAAGGAGTATATGTTATAGCCAAAAAAAAAAAAAAAAAAAAGAGATCATAATTAGAAACTAAAGATTTAAGACCTCCAAAATTGCATTGGACATTTTCCAATTTGTCAGTAAATCAAAACACTGTTTCCAAATCAGACTTTAATGGCAAGTTGAAACATCTAAATATCTTCAATAATTTGCACTTCTTCCCAGAAAGACTTCAAGTCACCCCCAAGAGAAAGTCAAAAAACCAACAACTGCAGCAGAACTTGATGCCTGAAAAAGGAACCAGAAGGTCCTGTCTGGATGGAAGTGGAAAAGGCAAATTAATGAGCAGACAGAACAAACAGAACGAAGATGATTGGTCATCTGAAAAGCCGAATAGACAAGAAAAACTCTTTGATATCTCTGATATTCTGCTGGTGACGCTTACTGGTAAATAAAGATGGCTACTTAAATAAATAAAGACATTTCAGTAAAGGTTTGTTCAATCCTTTTTTAAGGAGGCTGTAGATATTTCTGAAGAAGAAACTTCCCCATTTCCCCCCCTCAACACTTGCAGCCCAGCTCCTGTTCTGATAATCAGAGCAAGGGTCTTGTGCCCATGAAGAAAAATCTGCAATTGCTAAATTGGGTCAGATTAAGCCAGGCACTGTTCCATGGACTAGATCCAGATGGGATTTGGGATCTTTTAGCACTAACCCAAAAGGCCACTATTTCTTGCTTCTGCTCAGAAGAGGTTTTCTAGATGTGCCAGCTGATCTGTAAGCAAATCCAGCAGGAAGGGACAGTCCTAAATCCAGCAGGAATGGACAGTCCTAAACCCAGCAGGAAGGGACAGTCCTAAATCCAGCAGGAATGGACAGTCCTAAACCCAGCAGGAATGGACAGTCCTAAATCCAGCAGGAATGAACAGTCTTGCTCCCCTGCTCCTCTCCAGCTCCATGTCCCCACCACGTCCCTCCAGGCACCCTAACACTCATCTGAGTCCTCCATGAGCCAGTTTACTTCACTAAACTGGCAGTAACCTTACACAGCAAAAAAAGAGCCATTTTCTACCAGCTCCTGTCCTCAAGCAGTGGGAAGAAGTGAGAAAAAAGACAATTTCCACCCCAGCTGGAGAAGAAGACAAGGTAGGGACAAGTCTTTGGTGGCCCCTATAATTTACAGGTGTGTTCTCATTACATTTTCAGCAGCAGGTATTTTATCCGTGCAATGTAGCAAATCTGTTCGATATCTGGCTATTTTTGGTTTCTGTTCAGTTTTTTTCTCAACCTAAAAATAGAGTTGTTGGACCAGCTCTTGCCACCCAAGTGAAACTTCCTCTCTGAAGCCACCCCTGAAACAAAGCTCTTCTCTCTTCAGAGACAGAGGCAGCTAATCTTTGATCTGAGTGAAACCAAAGACTCAGGCCCTGAAATTCAAGCCAAACACAAGAAATAAATTCAGTAGTAATTGAAATATCAATTTCAATAGCAGCTACTTGCAGTAACATTTCCCATTTTCACGGTCTTTTTACATCAAAAGTCCTACGGTTCTTTGCAGAAACTCTTCAAGATTATGAAGAACAGCCAGATCCTTGTGCAAACTTCAGGAGCTCACAAACACACAGGATGCCACCAAATTGAAAATCTAATTTCAGACAGGAGCTGGAAGTGACTTTGGAATGAGAAACTCAAAGCTCGTGCAAGTCATGCCAAGAAGATCAATAAGAACCACACGTTGCTTAAGCTGTTCCCCTTTATGCCCATTATTGCCACTGACAGGTAGTGCTTGGATTTTGATTTTCTTTCTAGGTGATTGAAGGAAGAGCATGGAAATGTGGCAGGAGTTAAGGATCCAGGAAAGAGCAGGTGTTTGATCGGGGACAGCTTTTGGGGGATGAGGGAAAGAAGTCATTCCCATGAGCAGGTGGTCCCCGGGGCCTGTCAAGTGACTGGATGGATGTGGCCGTGATTGACAGCTTCTGTGCTGGCTGTCAGGGGGGCTTGCTTCAGCATCAGCAAGTTGCCAGGGACATATGGCAGCAAAGGGACAGCCAAATTTTAGGAGCACGTCGACAATGTAGGCTATAAAAATACCTTCTCCGGAACTTCTGGTGCCGGGAGGAGGCACAGGAGGGGAGCGGAGAGGGCAGGATAGCTGAGAGCACCCTGATCATAGATTGAGGTTCAGGTGAGCTCCCAGCAGAGGAAAAACAAAGTTCCCAGAGTGACAGCCCCGATGCCAGGGCAGCCACCTCCAGCCACCTCCAGCCACCTCCACCCCACTGCTGCTGAGGGCCTGTGGGAGCCTTGTCCCGTGACCCACGGCCACCCGAGATAAGCCCATAGCTACCAGGAAAAGATATGGCAGAGGATTTCCTGCTCTTCAGGGGCCTTGAGGAACCGGCTGGAAATCTCCATCTCCAAGGGCACGGGACTCGGGCAGGGCTGTGGAAATGCTGGTGGGGGGCAGAGCACCTGTGTAGGACACAACAGCTCTGTGGGGCACAGGCCTGTGTAGGACACAACAGCTCTGTAGGGCACAGCTCTGTGTAGGACACAACAGCTCTGTGGGGCACAGGCCTGTGTAGGACACAACAGCTCTGTAGGGCACAGCCCTGTGTAGGACACAACAGCTCTGTAGGACACAGGCCTGTGTAGGACACAACAGCTCTGTGGGGCACAGGCCTGTGTAGGACACAACAGCTCTGTGGGGCACAGGCCTGTGTAGGACACAACAGCTCTGTAGGACACAGGCCTGTGTAGGACACAACAGCTCTGTGGGGCACAGGCCTGTGTAGGACACAACAGCTCTGTAGGACACAGGCCTGTGTAGGACACAGCTCTGTGGGGCACAGCTCTGTGTAGGACACAACAGCTCTGTGGGGCACAGCCCTGTGTAGGACACAACAGCTCTGTAGGGCACAGCCCTGTGTAGGACACAACAGCTCTGTGGGGCACAGGCCTGTGTAGGACACAACAGCTCTGTAGGGCACAGGCCTGTGTAGGACAGAGCACCCAAATGGGGCACAGTGCTAAGGACACAGACCTGTGTAGGACACAGCCCTAAGGACACAGCCCTAAGGACACAGCCCTTGAAGGACACAGCCCTTGAAGGACACAGCCCTAAGGACACAGGCCTGTGTAGGACAGAGCACCCAAATGGGACACAGCCCTGAGGACACAGCCCTGTGTAGGACAGAGCACCTGAATGGGACACAGCCCTAAGGACACAGCACTGAGGACACAGCCCTAAGGACACAGCCCTTGAAGGACACAGCCCTGAGGCCACAGCCCTAAGGACACAGCCCTGTGTAGGACACAGAACCTCCAAGCCTCAGGACCCTCTGACCCACAGGACCAAGCAGAAGGCAGGACACGGCACCGAGCCCGGAGCCGAGGCCTGGGAGCCAGAGTAGGGAAATCAAAGCAGTCCTGGCGCACGGCCAAAGCCAGAACAGCCCTGCACCAAAGCGTCTGCCCCACACACTGAAACTCCCAGGGAAGCACAGACCCACGGAGTTCCCTATTTCTTTTAATTAATAGAATTTGCCTGCGGGCCTTTTGGGAGAGTTCAGACAACCATTGTTGCTGGTGTTCCCACACTTTCCCTTCCTCCACTGGTTCTCTGCTGTTGCAAAACTCCGAGACAATGACACAAAACAGCCTAAGTCCAAAAAACTTCAGGAATGTCATCTTCTGTCCCAGAAGCTGCCGGGGCCCCTCTCAATCTCTGCACAGGCTGCACCCCAAAACCTGCAAACATCCCCACCAAGCCAGCTGCTGGCCCATTCAAATGCCTCTGCTTTTCATTTATATTCTGCATAGGTTTTGAATGCTTTATCAATCTCGCAGGAGATAACATCCAAACAAACAAGAAACGGGTTTAATGATAAACCCTATCAGAAGATATTATCTTTCAGCTGTTAAATGCCTCAGTGTTTGGCCAAAGCAGATGGAGACAGACCCGAGATGTGCATTTGGAAATGAAAAGGAACACTGACAGTGGGCTGATTACAGTGATCTCAGTGGATGACTTTCATATGACTGTGACAATCCTGTGAATACAGAGATTATCTTGCAGGGATGGATTATATATTATTACAGTCCATTAGGTCCATCTCCTAAGTCTCACCATTTTAATGGCACATTTAACATCATGCAAATATTGGGGGAAAACACCAGTTTTCTCTCTCTTTTTTCAGCATTGTTGATCCCCAGACTAAATTTATCCAAGACCAGTGTGAGAAAATGTGTATTTAAGTTAAATGAGACTCAACAATTCCTTTCAGCAGTGCACAGAAAGCAATCACACCACCCTACCAATAAAACCCCTTAACACACGTCCTGGGATATTTCACCACAGAGCACAGGAGCTGATGGAGGAGCAGTGGCTCAGCCTGATCAGTTTATTGCAATCCTTGGGGAACTGAGGGGTCTTTCCACCCATAAATACTGGTTGAAATATGAGCTGCAAAGAAATGGAGGGAAGAGCCTCTCCAGGGCTGAGCACCACGGCAAGGAACACCACAGACAACGGGGAGCAAACCACCAAGTTTCTCCCTACAGGGTGCTGTAAAAATATTTCCTCCAGCTCCTCTCCATGAGAAAGTCAGTGAAGTCCCCGAGCCTCTGCTGGTTTCTTGCCAAAGCCATGTGAAAACACAATTGTAGCCTGATTTCAACATATAATATGACACAGGCTTGATAAATACCGGGCTCAAGTTCATAGGCTTTAGAGAGATGTTTCATTGCATGTCTAAAGGGCTTGATCCCATTCCAGCTGAAGTCAATGGACCTTCTCTCATTTACCACAGGACGAGGCCCCAAAGCCTTGAAGGAATCCAGCCTTGCAGTTATAAAACCCAGTCTCTCGTGGCCAGAAATGTTTCAGGCTCTTGAAAAAGCCGGGCTGACAAAATGCAAATCAGTCACTTGGTGCAAACCCACAGCCCAGCACAAAAGATCTAATTCCATTTTGATCTCGTTTGCTTTTGTCTCTCTCCTTGGATTAAGCATTCCCACTATTTTCACTACAAGGTTTTTAATGTCCTGCAGCTGGATCTGCTGGACACAAATTTAAGGCAGCAAAAACAGCTCTGAAGACAGACTCAGGTACTGAGCACAGCAACATCTCCTCAGTGGTTTGGATTTGATTGAAGGGGCAGTTTTAATGTTTAAAAAACAGATGCAACCTTGAACTGAAGCTCCCTTGAGCTCATTAAAGATTTTATTCTGTAAAATGAACCCATCACTTAAAAGAAATAATTTTAGGCTAATATTTGCTGTGGAATTCCTTATAAGGATTCCTCCTAATGGGGATGTAAAGAGCTTTTTCTCACAGCTGTCAAAGTAACAGACCTGAAATTAGGACCACCTTGTTAATTGGAATATTGTTAAATGTGGATTCACTGAAAATAAACATCTCTGTTCCATACTCTGACATTTTATTTCTACCTTCTCTTGGAAATCACACCACAAAAAAGAAGTTCTTTCCAGTAATAGAGACATAATCTGAACCTCAAAGAGGAAAAGTGCAGCACCCAGATGTTGAATTGTCAGCACATCACACCTGGAAGATGCAGCAATCCCAAATTCTGTTCCTTCTTTAATCAGAAGTCCAACAAACCCCAAGTTTCTGATAACAAATAATATCCTCTGGGAGAAATCTCTTCCTGCTGCCACTGTACAATCCATAAATTTGACAGGAAATCAATCAGTACCACTGCAAGAGCATTTTAAATAAAGTCCCTATTGAATTCTCAAGGAAACTAAAGAGAATACCAAAGAATCAGAAATTCCTACCCTGAGCTCCTCTGGAATGTTCAAGCTCCCAACGGTTTCTTTCCCAAATCAGAAACATCTTTGGAAATGAATCAGATATTCCTCACGCATTAGCACTGCCTTCCCCCAGTAAAAATAAGGACATTTCAGCATGACAGGGATAAACTTCGCTTTTTTGAAATCCTGCACATTCTCAGAGACCTCAAAGATGATGGGAGGGACACAACTTCTGGCCACAGCATTTAGGGAGGTTGCAAGAACCAACAATTTTAAAATAATAACCAGGTCATCAGCTCCTCTACTTGTGACGTAGATGTTGATATCTTCCAAATTCCTGTCCTTCTTAGCCTTCCAAAAACACTGAGGGGATTGGGATTGTTCAGCCTGGAGAAGAGAAGGATCTGGGCTGACCTAATTCTGGTCTTCTAGGACCTGAAGGGAGCTGACAAGAAAGATGGAGAGGGACCATTTGCAGGGGACTGGAGTGAGAGGACAAAGGGGAATGGCTTCCCACTGACAGAGAGTAGGTGTAGATGGGATATGAGCGTTAAATTCTTCCCTGTGAGGGTGGTGAGGCCCTGGATGTGTCCAAGGCCAGGCTGGATGGGGCTTGGAGCAGCCTGGGACAGTGGAAGGTGTCCCTGCCCATGGCAGGGGTGGCAATGGATGGGCTTTAAGATCCCTTCCAACCCAAACCAGTCTGGGATTCCATGAAAGACAAAGGGAGCTCAAAGCCCCCTTCACAACAGGATGCCCAAATCCCTGGGCCACCAGCCTGGGGGTGGGAGGGCTTTGTCTGCTTTTCCTTGTGCTGCCACGTGACAAAACCAGAGGAAAGGAAG
The DNA here is from genome assembly GCA_026261815.1 of Monarcha castaneiventris obscurior. NCBI lineage: Eukaryota > Metazoa > Chordata > Aves > Passeriformes > Monarchidae > Monarcha > Monarcha castaneiventris. The sequence continues at coordinate 20,261,326 of JAMPIT010000467.1, forward strand.
GAGAAAGGTGATGAGCAAAACCAACTCTTCAGGATCACACCTTCAGTAGCAAGCCCTGGAGTCTGACCTTGCTGCCAAGGCTTGATCTGTTTCATAGCAAACTTGATCAGTTTCATAGCAAACAGCAACACCAAAAAGCTGTAAAAGTCTGTGGTTCAGTGTGCAGGACTCTCCAGTTGTGCCCACATATGGTACAGAGCAATCTCTGCTGAAATACAGCTTGGATTAATCCCCACACAGAGGTAGAATCCCAAGGAAAGCTTTAGGGGACAAAGGCACCCCATCTGATCTCCAACCCCATGCTCCAGCCCCTCACCCAGAGATGGACAATGATGACCTCCCATAAAGTGAGAACAAGCTGCTCCTGACCAAACCTCTCCAAAAGTCCGGCTGCAGGGGACTGGATGGAGAAGGGGGGGACCACAACCAGTTCCATTCAGAACATTTGGAAAAGGAGAGTTACACCAACCCAACCCTGAGGGGCCCGAGCCTGCCAGCGTGTGGGAGGATGTGCTCCAAGGATCCTCGAGCTGCTCCTCTCCCTTTCTGGCTTCCAGAGGGAGCCAGACATCCCTCTCCGTCAGGCTGAGGCAGCTGGGCACACGGGGAAGCTGAAAACCGGCGAAATTTCAGAGTGTAGGGGGACGGCCAGGACAGTTTCATTACTTCCACAGTCGAGCTGACGATATTTTGGTCATGCAGTTTTGGATTTAGGCACTGAAGTCTGCCTCACTGCTAAATCCTTTTTTGGATTTGGCCTTAAAACCTTATGTTCAGCAGCATTTGTTTTATCTTCGAGACTTAGAACACAAGGAGAATTTGGCTTGACTCTTTTCTTTCTTCATTCACACGAGGAATCCTGTGAATTCATGGGGCTGGAAATATGATAATAATCTCTCCTTTAAATCCATCCCCATTATAGGACACCGAGGCTGCACAGCACAAAGGAAGAGATTCACAGTTCAGGATGTCAAATGTGCCTCCAGATTTCTTGGGTTTCGCTGCAATATTGAACTAGACTTTTGGTAGCAGAATGGGAGCTCTTTTAAAAATAGTTTAGACAAGACATTTGGTAGAAAATGTTAAAGCATATTAACTAGTGAATAAAAACTAACACAGGAAAATGTACTTTCGAAGCTATGGAGCTGCTGCAGTCATGGCTGTGGGAGACCTGTAACTCCGTCTCAAAAGATTTAAGCAAATTATACATAATGGGCCAGCAAATTTTATATAATGAGGCCATTTCTGTTCTGTTTTATACTTTTCTTTTTAATTCATTGCATAAATGTAGCAGAGCAGAAGTTGATGCTATATGTTTATTTTATTTAAGTGTCTATCAAAGAATAAGAGAAATCAGACTAAAAAAATGCGTCTCTAAAAGCAATTGGATCATAAATATTTACTGGCAGGGCTTTAGTTAGTCTGCTGAAACAACAGACACGAAATTAAGAGCACCTTGTTGATTAGAAGGCTTTTGTTCAGAGCTTTGGAGTAAAATAAGTAATTCTAAATGTGCAAGTGTTTGCATTCAGTCACTGTATATAAAAACACACAGTTTTCTCCAGCAGGGAGCTGCAATCGGAGCACGCATCCAATTGTGGCTGTTACTCCGCAGGAATCTTTACATCTTAGGACGGGCAGAATATACATTTTTAGTGAATTCAAATGATTTTTGTTTTTAGAAAAACTGTCAGAGATTTTCACCGCCGCATAGCAGGACAAAATAGCTGCAGTATGTTCAGCACTTCCACAAAATACCTCAATTTGGTGTCCTCCAGACGCATAAAGCGAGCAGAGAAAGGTAATTTGGAGACGAGTGGACAAACCCTGCAGGAGACGGGGAAAGCTGAACCAAGTTTCTGAAGTGCAGCAGAAAGTCTCTTCAGCGAAGTGACGCCGTACAAGAGGAGAAGCACCAGATGGCAAACTGGCAGAGTGTGCTCCTCTGCCAAAACGAGTGTGTCAGGAGAAGGAGAAAAGTGGAATCAGACGAACGGAAGGAGATAAGGAGTGATTGGATTTGGAAGCACAAGAGCTGTCAGAAGATGAGGAGGAGTTTTGGCTGAACTTTGTGGAAGTGAGAAGCTTCCTGCAAAGCAGGGCAACGAGTTTGTGCTCCTTCAGTGAAATGGAGCGCTCTGTGTGCTCCCAAGGTGGGCTGAATGTGCTCAGACTCCCAAATTACGGCTTTTAGAGGGAGAGGAAGTTCTGCTTCAGAACGGGGTTAATTCACTCTGAGTGCCCTGGGAGAACCTGGCTGAACTTGCAGCTCAGTGAGGGTGCCATTACCCAAACCTATCAAGCTGAGGAAGCCACAGTGGAAATAAATATTTCCCTGAATGCAGCAGGGATGTAAAATAAAATATCAGTGAGGGCAGGGATGGACAATCCTGTGAGAAGGGATCCGTTCGCTTCAGTTGTGGACTGAGGTCCCCACAGCAAGGAATTAAATGCAATTTACTGTAAATAAAAACCAGATCTTTCACTGCCCTCGCCGCTGATCTCGGTGCATGGCTTAAGTCTGGCTCAGAGAACAAAATCATTGAGTTCAACACAAGTTTTTTGGGGGTTCTGCATCAATTCAGTTCAACAAATGTGGTGCCACCTGAGGCACATGATGAGCCCTCACCAACACTCCCTGTCCTCCCTCATTATCAGTCTCAACAGCCTCTGATAAATGTGGGCATTCACACACCCACTTTATGTCACAAAACCACCCCTTCCCATATTAGATGGCACTGGGATTTAACAGACTCATTAATGGCCATGATGGACATTTACAGGCTTTAATAGACATTCATAGGCTGGGTACACGTGGGGCTTATAAAATCAAACCAAAATAAATATCCTAGTGAGGTTTACAGGAAGTACAGACTAAGGGTATCAATCAGCAAAAAATAATTAAATGGTGGTCCAGTCCTAAATTCTGAACTGCTTAATATATGCATAAATGCAACATTTAGAAATCTATCTCCTGTTTATATTTAGAGCAACGGAAACACGGAATTGTTCAGGTTGGAAAGATCTTTGAGTCTGACTTAACCCAGCACTGCCAAGCCCACCACTGATCCATGTCCTTAAGTGCCACAAAATCTGTATTTTCTTATTCTTTCAGAAGGTGATTATTTATTCTATCTGAAGGGTAGTTCAAGTAATTTTGTTTAAGAAATAGCAATTTCCCTTTCGAGGTGTCATGAGATGAGAAAACTGCCTTGTAATAGCAGTGTGATGGAGAAGTGTTTAGAATGGCAGTGAAAAGACTGTAATCGAGAAGATTTAAACCAAATTTTAGCAGATGTTAACAGAAATTGTGTTTGAAATACAATAAAATCTCCTTCCTGTTGTGTGTTACTACATCCACCTGACCTCATTGAAACAGGAATTCTCACCAAAAACTCCAATCTGCTTTTCTCTGATTCCCCTGTTTATTTTGGCTTGGTTTACACTCTGCACTCTCTCCAGTCAGTCTTTGACCTCCTGGCCTTTGCCAGTGGCCTTTATTTTTGGCAGCAGCCCTTTGCTGGAGGAGCTCATTCCCCCAGCTCCTCTCCAGCTCCTGGGGCTGCCTCCCTTCCCTGCCCACACTCAGCAGTGGCTCAGAGGGAGCTGCTCTCTGGCTGCTCTGCAGGCTCCAAGGAGGCCCTTCCCAAGGTGAGTAAATCCAGGAAAATGGCAATGAGGGGAGTAAAGTCAAATAATGCACAGCAAAAGCTCACTCAAGAGGAAAATCTCTTTTCTGCCATGAGAAATGTGAATAAACATCCACTGATCATTTGTGTCCATGGCTAAAACTCAGCTTAGAGGCACGGGACAAATGTTCCAAGCCTGGGTTACTGAGGTTTATTCCTACAATCCCATTGATTTGTGCTGCAACTGACAATTCCACAGCCACAACATCATGGAATCATTTCAATTGGAAAATCTCTCCAGGATCATCGAGTCCAAGCTATGCCTGATCTCCCCCTTGTCCCCAGCCCAGAGCTCTGAGTGCCACATCCAGGAATTCCTTGGACACCTCCAGGGATGGGGGTTCCAAACCTCCCTGGGCATTTCCAATGCTTTGTCAATTAGAACTGATTTAAAACATCAGGATCAAATCCTCACTCAAAACCATCCCAGCTTGCATGCTTCAAGAAATAACAAACTCTCTGGTAGATAAATAATACAAATACACCTTATTTTTGGTCGAAAATTTATGGAGCTAATATATGTGCAGCCATGTTAATTACTGATTTATGGTCCAACACTCCTCAGGTCATTTAATACACGTTATTAGTGTTGTAATGTTCCAAATTCCATCTCACCTGGAAAACAACCCTGTGAGGCAACGGGGAATCTTTGGGATAAATACCAGTATGTGCATCACTGCGGCTCCTGCTTCCCTGAAATCACTCATGTCACCGAGTCTGAAGGTGGATCTTGGCTCAGAGGAGTTTTTAAAAGGTGAAAAACCTCAAGGGTTTTTCTTAGCTCTGCTTCAGACCGTGCGAGTTCATGCACAGAGCGTATCTGAGAGATCTAGAAGGGAAAACCTTTAATCAGCATTATCACAGATGACAGAGGAAAGATTTCTTTAATTAATGGTCCTTGCTGGCAACCTGTGCCACTGTAAAATGAGCTCCAAATTTGTTCTGCCATGTTTATGGGCTGCAGTTCAAAAACGCACAGAGTGTGGAGTGTTTTACAAGCTCCCACAGCAGCACAGAAAAGCAGGTGGTTGGACACAGCGTGAGGAGAAAATAAACACAACCATTTATCTAGAACAACCTGCAACCCACCAGGAGAGCTCCCATACCAAAGCAGGCACAACTTCAGGATATCCAGGGAGCAGCAGAGCTCCAGAGGGATTGGATTTGCATGGAAATCAAACCAATTCTGCTGCTGAGGAGAAGAGAAGGGGCACTGCACACCCCCAGCACTGCCAGGGCTGCAGCTCCACCAATTTACCTCTCACAAACTTCACTTTTCCTGCCAGGTTTGTATCCAGCTCTCTGCTTTTGACATCGTTAATCAAGTCTGTCAGGAACTCTGCAATAGTTAATTAACTAATTAATTGCTTTGCACGCCTGAGTGGAATGGAAAGCACGGCCAAGGCTGATTTTGTTTATCACAGAATCCCAGAGTGGGTTGGGTTGGGTTGGGAGAGACCCTAAAGCTCATCCATTCCACCTCCCACTATCCCAGGGTGCTCCAGGCTGGCTCTGGACGCTCCCAGGGATGGGGCAGCTTCTCTGGGCAGCCTGTTCCCAGATCCCCAGGGGTGCCAAGGCTGCAGGGCAAAGCAGGATATATATTTTCCAGTGCCTTTCCCCCAGCTCTGAGGCTGCTGAGAGGTTCTGCCAGTCTTCCCATCACAGGCCAAACTTTTGGGGATTGAGTTTTTTCTGTTAGGAGCATCCCAGCCACCTGGAACTTGTTCTGACTCTTTCCTCCAGCATTCCATTTCCCCCCATGAAATGAAGCATTTTTCCTGCTTCAAATTTACTTTGAAAAGTTAAATTTAACCCACACCCCCCGCCCCCCAATACAGGTTCTCACATCACTACAATTCCTTTCCCTGCTGCACAGGTGTCTTCCCAAGGATTTTAGTGGCCAGGATGGGCCCCCAGAGCGGCTGTTGGAATCCATTCTCCAGGAATCACCGGGTGCAGATGCAGGTGCAGCTGCAGAACCATCAGGCACAAGTCCTTCAAGGCTGATAAAACATGCAGTGCATCTGTTCCTGCCACGGCTCGGGGGCTTTGCCTCTGCATCTGTGCAAAGCCACACCAGCAGGAGGCACGGAGAGAGTTCATTTCTCCAGGCACACGTCTCATTTTTGCTGCTGCCTCAGGATCTTTTGTCCACTTTTCCTTTTTTCCTTTTTTTTTCCTATGTCCCACTGAACTCAAAATCGATTTCCACTGATCTGTTGTTTGGACTTCTGAGCAACTTGGCTTAACAATTTGGTGTCATTTAGATCTGCTCCAGGGCAGATTGTTCTCAGACTGCTTAAAATTCAGTCCATGAGGCTCAGGGGCTGCTCCACACTTTCTCTGAGGTGAAGCACCACATGGAAGTTGTGCTATTGGGTTTCTGGGTTTTTTTCCAATAATGGAGCATTGCAGGTGAAATTGAGGCAGAATTTTTAAGGATTTCCAGTCCCTTGGCAATGTCAGCCATGAGGCATCCCTGCTTTGCTCCTCTTTTGTGTTTGATGAGGAAAAGCTGAGGGAATTGGGATAATCCATCCTGGAGAAGAGAGGCTTTGGGGTGACCTCACTGTGGCCTTCCAAAACCTGAAGGAGCCAACAGAAAATACGCAGAAAAACTATTTACAAGGGCCTGGAGTGACAGGACAAGGGGAATGTCTTCCCAGTGCCAGAGGGCAGGGATGGGTGGGATACTGGGAAGGAATTCCTGGCTGTGAGGGTGGGCAGGCCCTGGCACAGGGTGCCCAGAGATGCTGTGGCTGCCCCTGGATCCCTGGCAGTGCCCAAGGCCAGGCTGGACACTGGGGCTTGGAGCAGCCTGGGATAGTGGGAGGTGTCCCTGCCCATGGCAGGGGGTGGAATGGGATGAGCTTTAAGCTCCCTTCCATCCCAAACCATTCTGGGAATTTTATTTGGCTCCTCTTTTTCAGAGCCGTCAACTTTCTGCTGTGCTTTGTTTTAATTCCAGCGGTTTCTGGGCACACAGTGAGATCAGGGAGCCACAACAGCACATCTGGACCTCACCACTTACAAGATTCCTCATGGTGGATGCATCATTTCACCCCCCACTCCTCGTTTTATTCATCTCTCATCATCCAAGGAGCGATTCTCGCATCGCTTTGCAAACACAGCCAAGCAGCAGCAAGTGGGAGATAAAGGTTATTTCCCTGGGATTCTGCCCTAAGCTCAGAACAATATTTCTCTGTCACCCAAAACCCCTCTCCAAGCTGCAGGGACAGCAAATTTCTCGTGTCCCGGGCCACGTTCCCTGAAGGGTATTACGGAAAAGTTCAGTGCCCACAAACTGCACCGGGTTCATTAATATTTAGTCAGTTTCATGTCCTTAACACACTAAATGAACAAGTGGGTCATTGATCCAGCCTCGAGTGAGTGTCTTGGCATAAGCAAACAACATTCAGGGCAGCACAATGCAATTTCGGGTGTGCTTCTAGGAACAAAGAACACAGCCCATATTTCTGGGATGGGGGATTCCTAGGAAACAGTGACCCTGGGAACGGCCTGCAGGGTCCTGTGGGTGTAGAGCTGAATAGGAGCTCCCAGCCCAGCTCTCCCTGCAAAGACAATCCCCGTGGTTGGGAATGCAGGGGAAGAGAACGGCCTTTGTAAAGCAGGGCTCTTTCCCACCATCAGGTCTGACCTGGCCGTGTCTCCTGCAGGAATTATACAGAGAGACAATGAGCAGAATAAATGAGTCGAGAGCAAGGCTTGCATGAGGTTTGGGGGGGGGTTTTAAACCACCTTCTGGAGGCTATTCTCATCACAGAGAAAAAAAGGGTTTTCCTGATATAGTATAAAATGAGCCTGGCAGAAAAAATAGCATGGAAAGGAAGTAATGATAGGATTTATCTCTAATTAGAAAGATTTAGGCTCACACTTTTTCTGTATCTTGAAGAATAACAGAGATTGGAATCAACAACCTGGATAAAATGAAGGTAGCCCTGTGCTAGCTGTAATTTTTCCTACTCTTGGGATTTGCTTCACTTCTTCCTATTCAAAACTTTGCTGTGGGCTTGAGTTAATTTCTTTACCCCAATAAACTCAGTTCTTTTTTCCCTCAGGAGTCCCATATAACCTTTTCTTTTCCTACTACCAGATGGAAAAGCATCTAGATCATACTTTGTGATAAACAATGTTCACAAATCTCAATAAGTTTTTCCTTTGAGGTGATGAACGAGGGGGTTTTTTCTGCATTGGGAAACAAACCAAGACCTCAGTGATTAAAATATAAGAACCCCAGGATTAAATATGTTCTGCACACAGATTTATCTATCAAACCTCTCTGCACACACGTGCACGCACTGACAACATCACTCAGCCTCACACCAGTGTGAACAAGTTTTGCAGCCAAGCCACATTCCATTAAAAGGAGTTAATTTTCTACAGCCCCACTCAGTGTCCCCGCTTAGGAATTTAGTTTTCAATTAAATCCAAGCAGTTTGAGATTTTTTTTTAAAAAAAACCTCTCTTTTAAAGCCTCCTACCAGCCTCCTTTCCATGGCTTACATGAAATGGCACATTTGGGACTCTTGCCATGGTGATCTGAAACACGATCTGCTCTTCTTTAGGGCCTTGGGTGGGGAAAGCAGGGCCTGAGAGCCAAAATAAGGCACTCGGGGAATTTGGCAGGATGCAAAAATGAAGGAAAAGTGGAGCAGATGTAGGAGATGTGTGCTGGACACAGGGTCTGGGGGGTTCAGCTCGATGTTGTTTTCAAACAAAATTTGCCATCAGCTTTAAGGGCCCCAGATGAGAGCAGAGCACTTTAGAGTCCAGCATGGCAGGGAAAAAGCAGAGGAAAAACCAAAGCACAATATCCAGCACACAGCAGAGCTTAAATATGGCTTCAGTTATTAATTATGTTTGGTGCTTAGAGAGAAAAGGCACTTGGATCATTTCCTTCATTCTGGTAATACTCCAGTTATTACATTCTTATGTATTTATGTTTCATTTCGAGAGAGAAAAGTTGTTGTAAAACTAAAGAAATCACTTCAAAGGTTTGCAAAGATTGCTGACTTGGACTCACATGAGAGCACAGCATTTGTCCAGCCCCTTCTTAAAAATACTTTAAATACTAGCAAAAAAAAAAAAATTAAAAATTCCCTCAAGAAAACACATTGTTCAACTTTGAGAAAACGAAAAATCTCCCTGGCATTAGAAACCCAACATCTTTACTTGCTGAAGCTCCACTTGTGTTCCTCGGAACGCTGTGAAACCCCACCAATAACACAGACGCTTCCATTCATTCCCAAATTTCGGAGCTTTCCCATGGATCTGGAACTCGGAATCACCCAGGTAAGGGCTGCCCCTCCCTGCTCTTGGGAAGTTGGGGAATGCTTGGCCCCAGCTGCTGTGCAGACACCCAGGGGCTGCTGTCTGCCCTGCTGTGAAAACCAAGCGCGGCCACTCCGCCGGTCCCACGTTCCAACTGGGATTTTGCCATCTGTCCCTGTGTTTGCAGGGCTATTTCCATTTCCAGCTCATACCAAACAAATTCCACCTCCAGCACCAGGAGCACTTCAAAAGGGATCATGTGCATGGGGGAACGTGCCTGGGAGTTGGGGGACCTGCATCTGTTCCCAGCTTTAAATCTCGGTTGGCAGCAGCGCATTCAGGGCTCCTGGGGAGGGGAGGGATCGATGTTACCACATCCAACGGGGCCATAAAATTCCCAAATTCCTTCACTCCACGCTTTTCCGGGCTGTTAGCACCCGACTCTCAGCTGAGGTGTGGTAAATTGTGACAGACAGGCCATGGCTGGGTAGAAGTCTGATACAAGTATACTGAATCTGAAACACCATTAGTTCCAGGAAATTTTGCTTAATTACTGCTGAAAACGGAGAATCTCCAAACATTTTGCACGCATCTCAATTCTCTAAGGGGTTTAGTGTGAAACAGATGCAAAAAGTGGGGGTTTTGTCTGGTTTTCCCCCTTTCCTAGGGCTCTCTCAGCAGTACTGCATCTCTAACCAGTGCCTGTGGACCTGGGCAGTGGAGAATTCAGCATTTTTGGATATATAAAAAGCAAAGCAGAGGCTGATTTGACACATTTTTAATCTCCCCAGCTCTCACTGAAGGGGGAACCTCAGCCCTTGGTTGTTCCTCCTCCTCCTCCCCCAAAAGCAGGGCCTGTGCAGAGCTGCCAACTCTCATTCTTTTGGAATGAGACACTCTCATTTATTGTCTCAATTTCAATCTGCCCCAGGCCCAAAATAAAGGCAGCCACCATCGATTTCAGGAGGATATTTAGAAACATTCCAATTCTCTCGAAGCCAATTAGATGACCATAAATTGGCAACTCAATAAATTTCCTGCTGGGGATTTGGTTGTTGCACCAACACCTCCTGCTCCCTTCACCCAAACTTTCAGTTTTCTACAAAATAATACATAAAAGGAGGTGGCAGTGAGTGGCAAATGGGACAAAGGAAGCTCCCTGCCTTCCTTCAGCAAACTTCAAAATGTCCTACCACGCAAGCAGGAATGACCCAAACAATATAAAATATTCCTGATTATACTTTGGAGTTATTTCCCCTTGGTCTTGCAACTCATCAGGGAGAAAGAGCAGAACAAAATAATAAATTCAGCTACACCAGAGACACAACTTCTGACCGCTGGAGCACTTTGAAGTGCACACAAACAAGTGCAGTGCAGATGCTTGGCTTTTCCACTTGCCAGCAAGCTCGGAGCAGATGGGATGGAAGGAGGATTCCAAAAGTGCTGCACATAAGGACAGAGATCCCCAGAGGTGCTAATAATCCTGATTTTCCTCCATAAGATGCCGTGCCTCGGCTGTTTGATCAATAACTTCACATCTGAGCAACTCGGAGGATGCAAAGCAGCTTCTGCTGCTGGGTTGTGTTTAAAAAATACCACATATACAAGCATTGGTACAGCAGGACTGAAGTAAGATCTGTGCTGGAAGACAAAGTGAACTTTGAGACAGCAAAAAAAGTCAAAAAAAGGATAGAGAAATTTAAAAAAAAAATTAAAAGTACAAATGTTTTGAAAAGCAGCTCCAAATGAGCACACCAGCACCAAGTGGGCATGGAAATGTAGACACAAAGCACGAAAACTCAAGTGGCTCCTTCATACATGCCAGGCAAAAGCAAGGAAATAAAGGAGCTGTTTCAGATGTTGTTCAAGCCCTATCAGCATTTTCTCTGCTATTTTAATCATGTTTACTACAGTAATGCCTGAAGAGCCAACCATGGAGAGCCTCATTTGATTCTGTCAGGGCTTAGTTAAGTCCCCGCTTATTTTCTAAGCAGATGTTGCTCATGATTTTCCTGCTCATATTTGATCATTTCTTCAAATAACAGCTATAACTGAGAAAGGAATTGAGAAAACATTCTGTGACAGATTCTCGTGTTCTGGATTAACTGGAAAGCATAATCTGATCCTGGAGTCGTGCTGTCGAGGAGTGATTTGACACATCACTTCCATCTAAGGGCTTTATTTCCTGCCTGGATGGGGGAGAAACACTTTTAACTGGACACAATCACACGTGGATGTGAGCCTCTGCTGTGCCAGGGCTAAATTGCATTTTGCTGCTTGTGGCACTGAGGTTTCCCTCCCAAGGACTCACTTGAAATGCAGCACAGCTAAAGAAACGCAAGTTAATTTTCCACCACGTTTTGGGAAGTGTTGGCATACGTAGAAAGTGGCTGAGAGGGTGCTCAGGGCACCAGGTGAGTCCTGCATCAGATCCACATCTCCACATTTGGGGATTTATTCCAACTAAACTCCACTGGTGACAGCAGCAGAGAAGATCTGATTTCAACCCATGACAAAGCCACTGCAAAAAGGTTGATACTGTGATAAAAATAGCTTTTAAAATCAACTAATTAATGATAAAAAAAAAAAGCCAACCCAAAAATGAGCTTAAGATTTATGTTCCATCTTCCTCTGAGCTCTTTTCCTTCAGTGCATTAATCAAGCTAAAAGCAGGGCAGGGATGGTTGTTTGCATAAGCTGAGTCAAATATATTTTAGCTGTTGCTGTTGAAAGCAAAAAGAATTATTTTGCAGGAACCGAAGCTCCAACATTATAATACATGCAAAAAAGGCAGCCCAATTAGATTCCTTTATCCCCAGCATATGGCAGAGAGGTACATGCTATGCACTAATGTCTCTGCAGAGCTATTTTGGGATCGTATGAGGCTGCAATCTGAGAGGAGTGGTGACAGATCCACAGGCACAACTGGGTTACATTCGTCAGGGATGTGCCTGGAGAACTCCTCGCAGCCAGGAACTTCACAGCAAGGAGCAGAAACTTCCCTCATGCCTGTATTGCTGCCATTTCCTGGGAAAGCAGAGGGCAGGAGGAATGCTCAGTGGACAGCAAACTTCAGGGTGTGAGTGTGAGCAGTTCACTGGCGCTACAGAAAGAGGGAGGTGACATCAGTGACAGACGTGGTGAGACCTCCCTTTATCTCTTCACAGACTGTTTGCCTGTAAAGACTTCATGTATTCAGGTTTAAATATTCAACTTTTGCCTGCATTAATGTCTCTGCTTTAGCCTAAACTTGGTTTAAACTTTAATCAGCAGAGAGAATGCATTGAGCCCTCTCTCTCAGCTTCGGTGATGCTTCCAACACTGGCTCTAGTTTGACAGCACAGGATGAATATCTGAGGGATGGATATTCCATTTACACCAGAGTAAACAGGTTCTTTCAGAGAGGCAACTTCAAAGCCTTGTAAAAACCTGCAAAAAATCCGAATTCCTCTGAAAACAACAGCAAAATTGCCAGCGATCTGGACAGGGACAGGATTTCGTTGTGGGGGCTGGAAAGAGATGTTTAAGGTCTCTTCCAATCCAAATCATTCCATGATCCCAGGATTCTCAGATCCTGGGAACCCTGCAAGCTCAGAGGCTGACCTATACGACCTGTGGCTGATAATCTGCAGGACAGGCCTCATTTTGCTACAGCAAATTTATTCTGGATGGAGAGGGGAGGTCAGGATCAGCAGTGGCAAGAAGAGGATTCCAAGCAGGAATGGGCTTGATGGTCTTTCCTTGATGACGGACACACAGGGTTTCACCTTGTCCTATATTATCTTTTTCCTGATTATCCCCACAAAGACAGAACTTTCCCTGCTCCTTTGCCACTTTTCCCTACAGGGGAAGTCACGGCCCATCACAGATCTCCACCTCTGGTTAGGAACAAGTTAGGAAGGAAAATAACCAGATCCAATTTCATCCTTAAATGAAAGAGGTTTAAATACATTTATGGAATGTATTTAAATCCAGCTGACAGGAGATTCCAGGGGAGGAGAGGGAGAATATCTGCAGCTTGGGATGATCAAGTGACAGAGGGCTGAGAGCAGAGACCCTCATCCTTCCATGGCTCTGGGCACACCCTCAGCCACCTGCCTGCAGCGAGGGATGGGGCACGGAACACTGCCCTTTCCCCATGGATCCCAAGGTCTGGGAGCAGGGATTGTTTACAGAACAGGTTCTGTCCCTCCCAGAGCAGCAGCTGCACTCCAGCACATTCCAGTGGGGTTGGAGAGTCCGGGGGCAAGGTTATGGAGAGGAGAGGGAAGGAGGGAGGGAGGGAGGGAGGGAGGGAGGGAGGGAGGGAGGGTTGGCAGGTACTGAGCACCCCCTGCTCCTGCTGCCTTCAACATGAGATGGGAATATGAGATGAATGGCGCTGACAGATCAAACTGCACAACAGCTCAGAAACAATGGGAAGGCATAAATCCTGTTTGCTTCAATTAAATAAGTTGATAATTATTGTTCCTGATCCAGCCTGAGAACTTTATCCTTAGGGAACAGCCCGGGTGCCCCACACTGCACCACGAGGCTCTCTCAGATTTGTAAGCAAACACCAAAAACAGTTCAAATGTGGATTGATACTTCCTGCATGAGCTCAGAGAAACAGAACTGCTCTTTTCCTTGTAAGAGCAAACCCAGCTTTATCTGTTATTGATGCCAAGGAGTCACTATCTGCGCATCCGTTTGATAAAAACATCACAACTTTAATTGCTAAATAATCTCGTACAAGGCAGGGTTATTCCGAGTGCCGAGTTCTCTCTCTCACTTCAGCTCCTCAGAGGGTACTTTCTGGAAGGATTTGCATGGCAGTCAAAGCATGCAAAAATTTATAAATACCAACACAGATGCCAACATGTCGGGAGAAATGTAGTTATAACATTTGAAAGCTAGGAAGAAATTAATGTTGATCCTGATTGGAACAGTCACTGTATTTGCAGTGTCTGGAGATTTTTTTTTTTTTTTTAAAAAACAACAACATAAATTTGCTTTGTAGAAAATCCTCCATGTCCCAAACTCCATTTCTTGGCCCCAACATGGCAGTGTTACAGGAAGAGAAGAACAGTTTATTTAAAACAGTTCCAGGATTTAAGGCTGAGCTGACATAACTAATTTTTCCATCCAAACATTGCCGGCTCCAACACAGGCATCAGCTCCAAATCAGCCATCCTGGAAGCTGGGCCCGTGCTAAGAGCAGACAGAACTCACGTTCCTGCTGGTGGGATTGCACAAATCACCACGGGCTGAGGAAAAGCAGATCCTCTCCCCAAGATTGTCTCCCCAAATCCTCATGGTGTGGCTGTTTCAGACTTTAAATTATTCCCAGAGCACCTGAGGCTGTGGAAACTCCCTGGTGTGTAAACAAAACTCTGTCTGAGTGTGCAGGTGGAAGGAAAGGGAAGTTTTCTGCACAGCAATGCTCTCAAAAGATTTATTTTTGCTCTCAAAATACTCCATGCCTACTACTTAATTAATTTCCTAACAGAGCAGTTAATGCTGAGGAAAGGGATGAAGGGATAAGGGATGAAGCTACGGGATTTACTCACAGCCCAAGGCAAACTGTGAAGAGTCTCCTACATGATACAGCAAAATCCAGCATCAGGCTAAAACAAACTCTTTAGATGGGATTTGGGAAGGAATTCCTGGCTGGGAGGGTGGGCAGGGCCTGGCACAGGGTGCCCAGAGAAGCTGTGGCTGCGCCTGGATCCCTGGAGGTGTTCAAGGCCAGGTTGGATGGGGCTTGGAGCAGCCTGGGATAGTGGGAACTGTCCCTGCCCATAGCAGGGGTTGGAATGGGATGACTTTTAAAGGTCTCTTCCATCCCAAACCATTCAAGGATTCTATGGACTAAGTTTTATTTCAGTATTTCCAAACCCTTCCTCACAGAATTAGAGTTTACCATGTTGCCATGTTAAAAAAAGTGCATGTAGAGTAACAAAGTCACCTATCTGAGAAAAGAAATGGGAATCCTGAGCCCCAATTCCCTTCCCAGACATGAGTAGTTCTCCTTGCTGTCAGTGGGACTGTCCCCATTAGTGCTTGCACCCCGATGGCAACGCTGCTCTGCCAGTAACTCACCCCACGTGAGGGCAAAGCAGCCAGATCCTGCCTCCCACAGCCACCACAACCACGGGGGGACAAGAGTTTGCCTTTTCCCATTAATTCCATTGCCCTTTTCCCATTAATTCAGTGCCATTGCCCTTTTCCATTAGTTCAGTGCCATTGTCTGCAGGACGCAGAGGAAGCAGGGACAGCTGAGCCAGAGCAGTGTCAGAACACATTAGGGCTCGTCAGGGCTGCTCAGACTAAAGCCTTCAGGACTTGGTTTTGCTGGCAAAGGTGAAAACTTAGTTTAGCTTCTAATGACTTCTTATCCACCCAATAGAATCCCCTAGGTTAAACAGCAAAAAAAAAAAAAGAAATGGCAAACACAAGAATGTAGGAGTTTTTCACTTTATCCATTTCATCTTTGCTGTCAACACAGTCCCTCTGCCATTTTAAACCCAGCTTTCATGGCACGAGCTAAAGGTGACTCCGATTCACTGGATCAAAGAAAAAACACCACAACCTCTCTATTTTCAGTTTCATGTGTTTTGGAGAACCTGTAAGTTTAGGTGTAAATACTTTAAAACCTTCCTGATGAGCAGATTTAGGTGACACATTATTCTGCAGGACAGGCTGAGACAGAGTCTCTATTTTCTCTCTTGTGTCAGCGAGAACTGTTAGAAAGTTTTTGTTTTTTATTTAAATGCTGATAAACAGCTTAAATTAGATTTGATCTTAGCTAAATGTGCAGCTCAGACCTTTGAAATGGGAATTGCAGTTTTGATTTGCCCTGGGATTTGGGCAGCTCAGTGGGGATGGGGATGGATGAGGACATCAAGCCATGGAGTCCAAGAGCACCACCAGAGACAGTCCCAAGGTGGGCTGAAATGGGGTCCTGGGCCATGGGCAGGAGCTGGAGGGAACGTGGCCCCTCTGGAAATACTTTTTAATAAAAATCTTAATGAAAAGTAAAATGCATTTCCCTGGTTCCTGCCAGACAGGGGCTCTGGGCAGTCACTCAGCACCGAGCAGTGCCCCCAGAGTTTGTCCAGCAGCTCCGTTTGTCCAAAACCACGACAATCTACAGACTCCTTACTAAATCAAACAAGCAAATAAACCCAGGGATTTCTGACAAATGTGTTCCAAAAGGCATCCATAAAGATTGGGACTTGAACATTTTCACCGACACATCAAGCACTGTGTTTAAATTTAAAAAGCATGTGAAGTAATGGAGTCTACATCTTACTTTGGAGATGTGTCCAAACAGAAATGAACTTTGCTGTGCAATAGCAAGGAGTTATGGATTGATTTTGGAGGCCAGGCTGTCCGTACTTCTCTACAAACGTCACATATTTCACCAAGGGCTTAATGCTATTTACATTGCATGAGAGATGGACAAATGGGTTTGGGCAAAACGTGCCAAAGCTGAAACAAATTCAGGGCCTGAAAAGAGTGTGGTTGCTTCTTACCACACACATTCCTTGCCTGTATCCCATTCCAGGTACTAATCCAGAGCAGTGAAATCCTGGGAAGGTCTCTTCTTGGCTGACCAGAAGCAGGGAGCAGCAAGTCACAGAGCTCAGCTTGGTCCTGAGCCTGAGCTTCAGAGAGTATTTGGGTCCAGATCCATTTTTGGGTGACAGCTCTGTAAACATCTTGAGCAAACACATCTTAGGAAGTGCTCAGCCCCTTCTGGCTGCCCTGGGAAGTTGAGTGACTTTGAAAAGGCAGCCAAAGTTTTGGGATCGTGTCCATATCACAGAAGTTTGCGGCACTGATCTGCTGGATGAAGTCCATCCTCATGATCACACAGTGCTTCCCTTTAAAGAGCATCATCACACCCCTAAGCCACTGAACATTTACTTGCTGCCAAACACTCAAAGGCACACACACAAACCCTAAAAAGGAATCAGAAAATCTCGCCGCCCCGCTCGCTTCGTTTTCCCAAATGTTATTTTTTGATGGAACTCTTTGAAGCTCAGCTTTTCCCTGGAACATCTCGGAGGACGGAGCGTGTCAGAGCAGCACATCCACACATCTTAACTGTCATCTCCTGACTCTGAACCCAGAACTTGGTTCAGCGTGGCCATGAAATCCCTGCTATCCTCGAAATAAAGTTTCCATCTCAATAGTTCAAAGCCACGGTGCCATATGCTAAATGACACGAATAGCTCGTTCATCTTTATAATTAACTTCAACTCTCTTGACTTGCCTGCCTGCTCCGTGGTGTTTGGCTGCTTCTCTCCAGCTTGGTGTGATCAGAACTGTGCAAACCTATTTGGAAATTTCTCCTTCGCCAAGGTCATCCCCACTCAGGGTCAAGCAGGAAAAGGGCCCACGGCACTGACCCCACTTGTTTTCCCTCCTCACTCAGAATTCTCTCCTTCCCTGACACCCTGGGTTTCATCTCCATGAGCCAGTCCATAACCCATTTCAATGGCTCTTCTCCCAAGCTATTTTTAATCTTAAAAAGCCCCATCAGTCTGTGGTGTCACAGGGAGTCTCTTGTTCCTTTGAAACAAGGACTGAAATGAAGCAGCTCTTCCCTTCTTATGTAGATAATTGTTGGTATTTTCAAAGACATTTGGGGGGATTTATTAATTATTTATGGGTTTTTTTCCCTTCCTCCCTTTCACTCCAGTGAAGCCACACACAAATATCTCACTTCTGCTTTTTACTCTTTCAAAGAATCACAGAATCCCAGCGTGGTTTGGGTTGGAAAGGACCTTAAAGCCCACCCAGTGCCACCCCTGCCATGGGCATGGACACCTCCCATTATCTCAGGCTGCTCCAAGCCCCATCCAGCCTGGCCTTGGACACTTCCAGGGATCCAGGGGCAGCCACAGCTTCTCTGGGAATTCCATCCCAGCCCCTCTCCACCCTCCCAGCCAGGAATTCCTTCCCAACATCCCATCCATCCCTGCCCTCTGGCAGTGGGAAGCCATTCCCTGTGTCCTGTCCCTCCATCCCTTGTCCCTTCCCTTCAAACCTCTTAAGCTTTTCCACTGAAAATATCCATTTTCGAGACACAATCTTCCATTTTATCATTTCTTTGGAATAAACCACATTTCTGGTTTTCTCTTTCTCTTTCCCCTTGCTTTCCCCCATGTCCTCATTACCCATTCCTGAACTTTCTCCTCTTTTCATCAGCAAATATGAGAAAAAGGAGGAAAAGAGGTGAAGTGGTGGCAAAACCAAACATTTGGAATATTTTCCCTTTAAAGACACAAATATAAAGGCATTCTCCCCATTCAGCAAGAACAACAGAAGGAAAAGCAATTGAAAATGTTCAAGAATTGTCACAATTTCCTCGTTTTTAACCATCCCTAGGAAATAAACGGGAGCTATTCAGCCATGAGTACATTTCACTGAAGTGACACTTAACAATCCAAAAATATGGCATTTCATTTTGCATTTCTCTCTGAGCAGGAGATAATTTCATGTGTGGCTGCTGCAACAGCTGCACTGGTCCCCAAAAATTCCTTGTTTGAGAGGAAAACGAGGGTTAATCATGCTGGATTCAGGTTTTTGGGGTGTTTATTTCTTTGGTTTAAAGTCAGACTTTCACGTTAAAAATATTACAAAAATTAATTTTCACAGAAAAATGATATCCAAATTGAAATGCCATTTTCTTTATCCATCTGAGGCTGAAGTTGGATTCCATTGCCACAAAACTGGAATCTGTTGCCTCCCACAGCTCGGAAATCGCCCGGGAAGTGCTGGACACTAATTCCTGCTGACTCCACATTTGGAGGTTTAAGATCCAAGTTTAATCAGTCCACTGAAAACAATGACTGGATCCAAATCCAGCTGTTGCTCTGCCAAGGAAAGAATCATTTCACCCGTTCAGCAGTGGGGTTTGTAGAATATTAAACCCTCCTCTTTTGTTTCAGCCACTTTTGCTGGCAAAGGAGGGAAAAACAGGGAAAAGCTCAATGCAGACACAGCATCTTGCTGGCACAACCAAGGAGGGATTTGTGGGGTGAATCATGGAATCGCTGAGGTTGGAAAGGATCCTTCAGATCCTCTAATCCAACCATTATGAAACATTTTTTCCATTTAACCATTAAAATGGGCCATGTTTTCTTCTGGTTCTTGGATGTGAGGTGAGGTGGAAGGGGCTGCAAAAGGAGAACCCCACAACACCTCCTTGGCCTGAAGAACCTCAAGGTTCATCTCAAGGTCTTTTACAGAAAAAAAGAGCTGCACCTCTAAGTCAAAGTCAAAAAAAAAAAATCACCTAAATAAAGAAGCAAATCTTTTCTGTATTTCTTAATAAGTTTTACGCAGTACAAGCACCAATCTCAGAGCCACCAGCAGCAAGGCAGAAAGATTCAACAGTCTGCAACTCATGTGCTGAAAAACATCCCCTTTAACTCTGAAAAACATTATCTTTTAATAGCACGAGAGATCAGCCATAACATTTCGATTTAACCTTGTTTCCCTTCCCTGCGATTTTTTATTTACTCAGATAATATTAAATATTTGATGTCATAAAATGTGTTCTTGACCTAATAGATCTTTAAATATCTCCCTTTTTCTGACCGATATCTGCGTCCCTGTGTGCTGGCCAAGTTCAAACACAGTCTAAACAACTTCCTGGCTTCACCGTGCATTAAAACAGCTGCCAGCCCTGTGCTTTTTTGCTCTATTTCACAGTTCCAACTGCTCCAAAAGCATTAAATTTCCACTCATGTTTAGTAACAGGGACGTAAATACAAAAATGTTCCATAGTGTGGAGACATCCATATATTTTTTGGGTGCCTTATTGTTTAAACACTTTGCTAAACAGAGCAATACATTCAATTTCCAGCAGAATATGACAGGAATGTGCATTATTTTTGAGTAAGGGTATAACTTGATGTGATATTTAAGCAAAGATGGCTGCACAAAGATTATTTCCTGGAAATCAATATTCCACGGGGGAGAGCTGATGTCTCAAGTACATGGGAGAGTCATTGACTACAGCTGCCTGTGATGTGGAAAATAGTCTACATGGAGGTTGTTGGGGCTGGAAATAAAAGTATGGGAATATGGGTTTTATATGCATTGTGGAGTTCACAATTGCAACACTCTGCTTGAGACAATCCCAGGAAATTAATGTCCTCTATATTGCACACATCACTGCGAATCCATTCCGTAGAATCACAGGGTCATTAAGATTGGAAAAGTGATCCAAGGTCATCGAATCCAAGCTGTGCCCGATGCCCACCTTGTCCCCAGCCCAGAGCTCTGTGTGCCACCTCCAGGCCTTTCTTGGACACCTCCAGGGATGGGCACTCCAAACCTCCCTGGGCAGCCCCTGCCAAGGCCTGAGCACCCTTTCCATGGAGAAATTCCTGCTGGTGTCCAACCTGAGCCTCCCCTGGCCCAGCCTGAGGCCGTTCCCTCTCCTCCTGTCCCTGTTCCCTGGGAGCAGAGCCCGACCCCCCCTGGCTGCCCCCTCCTGTCAGGGAATTCCAGAGAGGGAAAAGATCCCTCTGGATCCTCCTTTTCTCCAGGCTGAGCCCCTTTCCCAGCTCCCTCAGGAATTCTCCAGCCCCTTCCGAGCTCCGTTCCCTTCCCTGGACTCCTCCAGCCCCTCAGTGTCTCCCTTGCTGTGAGGGGAAAATCAAAAAGTGGGAGAAAACGTGAGGGGAAAAAAAAGTGAGGGAAGTTCGGTGAGGGCTCTGCTGCAGAGCTTTTCCCTTCTGGATCCTCCTTTTCTCCAGGCTGAGTGTGCCCAGATCCCTGAGGAATTCCCCAGGCCCTTCCCCGCTCTGTTCCCTTCCCTGGACTCGTCCTGCCCCTCAGAGTCTCCCTTGCTGTGAGGGGAAAATTAAAAAAAGGGAAAAAACGTGAGGGGGGGAAAAAGTGAGGGAAGTTTGGAGAGGGCTCTGCTGCAGAGCTTTTCCCTTCTGGATCCTCCTTTTCTCCAGGCTGAGTGTGCCCAGATCCCTCAGGAATTCCCCAGGCCCTTCCCAGCTCCGTTCCCTTCCCTGGACTCCTCCAGCCCCTCAGTGTCCCAGAGCTGTCCCCAGCCCTGGAGGTGCCCCAGCAGTGCCAGCACAGGGCCGGGCACTGCCCTGGGGCTGTGTCACACCAGGGCTGGCACAGCCCAGGGGCCATCGGCCTTTTGCCCACCTGGGCACCCCTGGGCTCGTGTCCAGCTACTGGCACCGGCACCCCCAGGACCTTCCTGAGCTTTCCAGCCCCTCTGGCCCAGCCTGGAGCTGCAGGGGGTTGTTGTGACCCAAAGGCAGGACCTGGCATTGGCTTTGTTGCACCTTTTTGGCCTCCTCCCATGGCTCCAGCCTGTCCAGATCCCTCTGCAGAGTTTCCGGCCCTCCAGCAGCTCAACACCCCCACGCAAACTGGTGTCATCCGCAAATTTCCTGAGGGTGCCTCGATCCCCTCGCCCAGATCATCAATAAAGACATGAAACAGGACTGGCCACTGACCCTGGGTGACACCACTGGTGAATGTGACACCATTCCCCACTGCTCCCTGCGCCCCCATCAGCCAGTTCTTAACCCAGGGAAGAGTGACCCTGTCCCAGTGTGGGCTGCAGCTCCTCCAGGAGATGCCGTGGGAGATGTGTCCAAGGCCGTGCTGAAGTCCAGGTGGACACATCCACAGCCTTTCCCTCCTCCAGCAGCCGAGTCACCTGGCCATGGAAGGAGCCCATGAATGCTGCTGCTCCATCAGCTGTATTTCCATGAGGTATTGGTGATGTTTGCCAACATTATTTCCATGCGATGGGAGCCTAAAATAGAGCAGTGGGTGTAGGCAAATTCCCGGGATATTCTCCTCCGTGGTGCTTGCATCACACGCTGGAAGAGTGGATGAGGCAGCGGCCGGGTCCCAGAGTTAGGAATGTGACGGAACGGCCCAAGGCCAGCTCTGAATTACACGCTAATTTTTTTTCCTTTTGTTAATTACAAACGTTTCTGTATTGGGAAAGTGGGACGCAGTTAATGTGTAATTAACTCGTTTGGGCAAGTCAGAGCCCTCTGCTGAAAACTCCACCTCCTTTTATCTGATCCATCCACGCCCTTGAGTGCCTGCAACCCTGCATGGGATGCGTGGGATTGCTCTGATGGCAGATTCCCAACTTTACATAATGTAAACAACACAGCTCCATTCAGCAACTCCTTGCCTCCCCTGTAAAATTGCTTCAAGACCCAGGAGTGCAAGAAAAATCAAGCTGTGGCCTATAAGGCAGAGAAAAAGAAATTAAATCACTTTTAAAAGAAGGTCTCTGTGGTGAGGGCAACACCAAAGCAGAGCAAATTCCAAGAAAGGGATTTTATGCTGTTTAAAAAGAAAAACAAACTCAACCAGCTGAACCCAAAGCTCCCCAGTGCCAGGGGCAGTGCTGGGAAGTCTGAACCCACAACTGGTTCACCACCAGTGGAAATAACGTTTGTCCCTCGCTCTCCAGCCGAGCAGGAAATTACACTTGGGAATCTGAAAGTTTTTAAGATGCCTTAAAAGTGTAATTAGGTGTTCAGGATGCCAGAAAGGACCCTCCATGCTCAGAAATGGAGATTTGCAAAGGCAGAAGTCCAGAAATGCTGGGCACAAAGCTAATTTAATGTCTCCCTGGCCACTCAGCGGCTCCAGCGCTGGGACAGCAGAGGTAATAACGAAATTCCAGTGAGGATCCATCTGCTGAAGGGCTGAAAATGAGGGCCTTTGCAGGGATACTCCCTGTGCTAAGCCAGGCTGGGTTTAATTAGTGAGGTGTTAAGGCACCTGAGTAGCAAACACAGTCACATCTCCTGGCTCTTCTCAGAGGCAACACTGAGGGGATCCCATTCCTTCCCCCCATTCCCAATTAAAGCTGGGTGAAGCAGCTCCTTCCTTATTAAACCAGCCGAGAGCAGATGGCTTGAGCTGGCTGGAGCTGGGTTTGGGGACCTTCTGAGTGACAGCAGGTGGATGTATTTGAAGAGCAAGTCCTGGGGGGTGCAGGAGGACACGAAGGATTCCGTGCAGCAGTCAGAGGCGGTTTGGTGGGAAGGACAATTCATTTCCTGCAAACAGGAGCTGACTTGCTCTCTCCCAGGCAGCTCCAGTGTGCACTCTCCTGCTGCTCTGATCCGAGCAGAAACATTGGGAGGAACTGCGTGGAGTCTACAAATGGCAAAAGGAAATGTCCCCAGCTGATCACTCCTCGCACAGGATCTCTCCCTGGTACTGCTTCCATGTTTTCATGTCACCACTTTGGCACTCTGAACATTTGTCTTTGGCACTTCAGATATTTCTGACTGCTTTCTCAGCCTCTAGTGCTGGAAGAATTCTACCTAAAAAGTGAAGAGAAATTCATTTTTCCTTTCCTTTTTTAACTTCCCATAGTCTTGGCAGCAAACCGTGTCATGATGATGTTGGCAACAACATATTTGTGGCAGAAGGAAGAAAGAGAATCATAAAATATATGAAAGAAAAAGTTGACATTTTAATGAAATACCTTGTAACTTCTTGGAAAAAAGTTATTAAAATGCAGTCAGTTTATAGCTGTTTGTACAGATAGGAGGAGGAGGAGACTTGCTCCTGAAGCCTGTAATAAAAAGCGCTTGTTACCCAAAAGTAACAGTGGCTAGAAATGGTTTTCAAAATCCATTGCTGGAGAGCATTTTAGATTGGGGACATTCTGGGCTTTTCTGAGTGCTTGAAGATTGCTGGCACATGCCTGAGGTTTGGGAGAGCAGCCTGATTTGTTCCTCAGAAGAAGGAGCAGAATGATGGAGCATCTCCTGCTCCTTCCCGGCGGCTACCGGAGCTGGCACGCGCTGCTCACACAGCTCCAAATGAGAGAGTTTATCTCAAATGCTGCTCTGCCAGATCCTGGAATCAGAGAACATCCTGAGCTGGAAGGGACCCACGGGATCATCCAGTCCAACTCCAATGGTTGCCAATATTCCCAGCCTCTGCAAAGGTTTTGCCTGTGTTTGGAGAAGGAAGGATGCAGCTCTGTGGACACTCAAGCCTGGGGATTCCCCCTGTTTGTCCTCCTGCTGTTGCATCCAACCTCTGGAGTCACACATTCTAAAATGTCACAAATCCCAGGAAAAGCCTCTTATTGCAAAGCACGGGGGCTCTGTCATCAGCCTCAGCATCTGAGGATAACAGAGCATCCTCACCTGGATCTCACAGAACATGAACATTCCCAGCCATGGATTTATCAGCGGGGAGAAGAAGGAATGGAGCATTAGGGGAGGTTTACTCCCATCTGTTTTCCCCCCAGAATGGGCTGTATGTAAAAATAGAGGGCAAAGAGTGGTCACTGAACTGTCACATGCATGGCACAGTCACCAACTGATGTTCAAAGCAGGACCTCAGAACCTCCCTGTACCACAAAGGGATTTCCAGGCCCAAATAAAGCTGCCTGGTTTGGTGCCTCCTGTCTCACCTTTCCAAAATGAATTACAGCTAAATCTTGGGAAAATGACACTTCCCGTTGGTTTCAGCTACAGGTGTAGGAAGGATGGGTGTTGCATTTCTGGATGGATTCTGACATTTTGATTTAATTCCAAACCAAATAAACTCCCTGATGTGTTTGACCAGACTCCATGATGAAGAACTGAGACATTTCTTACACGGTTTTATATCATAAAGCAAAAAATGAGTTTCAAATGGAAGAGATATTTCATGATTAGAAGAATGAGCACTACTGCAAAAATTCTGTAGAAATACAGTTTTTACCACAGCTGAAATTTCTACCCCTCTCCAGAATTAACCTTCAGCCTCTGCCCTTCCTTGCACCAGCACTCACATGGGTGTAACACAGATCAGGAGCTGATGTGTTCAACGCAAACCTGGCAGAAAATAGAGAGGAACATGCAATAAAAGAGGAGCTTGCAGCAGGCTCAGCTGCCTGACCCACCCCACAGCTCCTGGGCCAGCACGTGAGCCCAACCAGAGCTGCTCTCACACCACTTAAGGCCACTCTCATTATGTTTAATGAGCTTTAGTTTCAGCTCTGGCAGAGACCTGGCAATCTGTGCTGGGTCACTCAATTGCCAGGTTCTCTGGGTGTCCCACCACTGTAGGACATGTCCAACCCCAGGCAGGAGAATTGGTTGTGATTCATGACAAGTGTTGCTTGTGGGGTTCCTCCCTGAGAGCTCTGGGGCAGGGGGGCACTTCCCTGGCTGAGGAAAGGAGATCTGATTCTGTAGGAAGTTTTCTGCCTGCCCAAACCGGGCCTGGATTTAAAGTTCTGCAGGGCAGTGACTGAGCAAACTGAGGGTTTGTTCAGGGGTGAGTAGAGAAGGTGCCTGGCCTCACTTGTGGGACCATAACTCCAGACAGATCAGCTTCTGCCACGAGATTCTGATGTACAGCCTAATCATGGAACCATGGAATGGGTGGGGTTAGAAGGGATTTTAGAGCTTATCTCATTCCAAACCCTGTGCCATGCTCAGGGACACCTTCCACTATCCCAGGCTGCTCCAAGCCCCATCCAACCTGGCCTTGGACACTTCCAGGGATCCAGGGGCAGCCACAGCTTGTGTGGGCAACCTGTGTTTCAGGTTTATTATTAGGAGATAACAGTTGCAAAAATTATCCTTCAAGATTTCCAAGATAATGCTTCTTCTAGAGGCAGAACACTGGAGCACACCAGCCATAAATGTTACACCCTGGGATAACAGATCCTAGCCACTGGAGCAGCAAAGTGCCCACCCAGCACGGATCCACTTATGGGATTCTGGGGATTGTGCTCCTGCCCGGAGCCGTGCGAGCAGAACAGAAATAGAGCACAAAAAGCAGAACTCTGATCAATTATTGGCCCTGCAGAATCCAGACTGCTTTGGCAGATCAGCTGAAAATCTCACAGCCTGGAAAAAAGCCTCGGTAACCAAATAAATTTTCTTTTATTGGCAGCTACTGATAAAGATTTCAAGCGCTGGGCTGGATGGAGGGAATTTAAATGCACATTGACAATTAAAGCTCTGGGTCACCACCACGCTGTACTAATGCCAGTTTGGGAAGGCTTATGTTATTTTTGTGTCATTTGTGCTCTGTTCAAGAACTTTGCTGTTAATTATCGTGCAAACTTCAGTTAAGAATCAATCCATGCCACAATTATCGTATCAGTTCTGCTGTCTAATTAAAAACTGCTGAGTGATTGGAATTCCAATATGGTGATACAGGCACGGGCTGCAATCCTAAACAAATACGAGTGTGAAGTTACTGAACAAAAGATTATCTAAGCTTTAATATCAACTGGCAAAACTCTTTCCCTCTGGATCATTAACTTCCAGACCTATTATTACATACAAATGCCCAATTTCTGTTAATTCCCAACTCTAATTCCTTTTAATCATTATTTTGTATACATTGTGTTAAGGCTTTGCACTTGTTTACATTTGCATAATTATAGCAATTGTCTTCTAAGCTTCACTCTGCTGAAATCATTCTAATTTGGGATTTAGCCCATTTTTAAAGATTAGTCGACTTCTGTAGAGCAACATATCTGGGATTGGTGTTGCCTGGATCTTGTGTCAGTCAGACCAAGCACAAGGAGCAGTTTGGAAGGACCAGGAAAGGGGCAGAGTGGAATATCCATGTGCTCAGCAGAGGAGCTGTGAGCACAACAGAAAAACCAAAGCATCTCTGGGATAATCTTTCCTTTACGGATGTAGCAACCCTGGGAATATCACTCATGGAACACCAGCACTTCTGGTGCCTCTGAGGAAGAAGCAGCACATCTACCCCTGCTTGGAAATCATGTGGTGCTTTGCCCCTCTCTCCTCTGGTGTCCTCTGCTCAACAACACCTTGAGTAGTGGGGGCAGTTTTGGACACCCCAAGATCAGAAAGATGTTAAAGTATCAGAGAATGTCCAAAGGAGGGCAACAAAGGTGGTGAAGGGCTTTGAGGGGCTGAGGGCACTTGGTCTGCTCAGCTGGAGAAGAGAAGCCTGAGGGGAGACTCATCCCAGTTACAGCTTCCTGGTGAGGGGAAAAGGAGGGTGACCAGGGACAGGACCCAGGGAAGGGCTGGAGCTGGGCCAGGGCAGGGTTAGGTTGGATTTCAGGGAAAGGTTCTTCCCCCAGAGGGTGCTGGGCACTGCCCAGGCTCCCCAGGGAATGAATGGGCACGGCCCCGAGGCTGCCAGAGCTCCAGGACAACACTCAGAGATGCACAGGCTGGGATTTTGGGGTGTCTGTGCAGGGCAGGAGTTGGATCAATGATCCTGTGGGTCCCTTCCAACTCAGCATATTCTGATTTTCTTTTTTTCTCGTGTTCCCACTACAGCAGCTCCAGCCCAGAGCCATCCCCAGGCTCCAGCAGGGAACAGCAGTGAGGACTCATCTCTCTCCTCATCCGTGGCCTTATCTTCCTTTAGTGCTCCTGTTATGCCTTGATCATCCATCAGCCTGACTGCTTCCCTGGCCAGCTTCCTGCCTCTGATCTGCTCAGAAAACTTTTTGTTGGTAGCTTTTCCACATCCAGTAAGTGCTCGGAATCTGCTTGGCTTCCCTTTCGCTTTTAAATTGAGAGCCTGAAGTTTTTTCCTTTAAAAAAAAAACCTCAACCCAAACCAAACCTAATAACTCCTTTGTATGTCAGTTTATATTTTCTTTTTGGCATATCTTCCTGAAAATAATTATGTTGTGCATATTTGTGTGGAGTAGTAAAAGGAGTTGTTGCCCTTAAAGCATCTAAGCCGCCTACAAACATATTCCCCTCTTAGCTGCTCCTTTAATTTCCTTTTAATTATCTTCCTCATTATTAGGCAGTTCCTCTGTAGGTGCATTGATTCTTTTATGGTTTTTTTTCCCCTCCTACAAGGATCCTCACTGTTGTTGTGGCTACACCAGGGTGGCTTTTTCACACTCTGGTTGAAGTGGATGAAGAACTGAAGTAACTGAGGAATTCTCCTTCCTTGTGCTGAGTGTTTGATGGTCACAAACTCTCTGTGGGATGGGGTGGCTGTGGCACTGTCAGTCTGAGCAGGGATCACCCAACTCGCCCTTCCTGGGCTTTTCATCATCCCTGTGGCTGTTTTATCACCAGGACCCTGAATTCTCCCACTGCTGGGAACTGATGTTTTGAATTTGGGCCATTACTTTCTTTCTATTTTTTTAAATTATTATCATTTCTATTATTCTATTCTAATTTTTGTTCTTGGACATCCATGATCCTTCCAACTCAGCACATTCCCTGAGTCTCACATTCTGTCCCCTGAGCTTTCAGACTTGTGCTGGTCACATAAAAGCACTGCCAGGGCTGGGGTTGATCTCATTGTGTGTCCCCAGGTTGGTCACAAACATTTCACATTCTTAATTTCCAACCTGGGCTTCACCTGACTTTCTTCCAGAATAAAATTTCCATGGTTTCATCTTTGCAGGATGCTTTATCCTGAACTTTGTCCATATCTCCTGGCTTCCTTTCACTTCACCCTCTTATCTGTGTAATTATTAGTGCTGGGAGAGCAGAGCTCCTCTCTGCTGTAGGTTATCTATATTTCAAAAGCTTCTCATCCCAATACCTACCAGAGCCTTTTCCCTGCCTTCTGCCTCTCTCTCTCTGCCCTTTGAAGCATTTCAGCTCCCTTTCATGTGCTGCCAATCCAACTTTACTCCTTCTATACCTATGCTCTGAAATATGCTGCTGTACACACGCAGATGAGATAATCTGCAGCTTATTAAAAGCAGAGCTATCAAAAGACCATCAGCAGCGCTCAATAACACGAGGCAGGAGCCCAAAAATTTTATGCAAAGGAGATATTAAGAAGTTGTTCCTTTGAGAAAAGGGATGAACTGGTGTTTGGGTTGGGATGTGTTCTGTGTAGGGTGCAATTTAGGATAAAAACACAAAAAAGGGACACAGCTCGAGTATGAAACCCCATCTCATTGCCTGAAAATTCCTAGATGTGTAAATGGGCATCTTCTCCATAATCACTCCAAGAAATAAGTGTCATTTTCCCTTCCCGTGCTGTGACAAATAGAAGCAGGAAACTGTGTGGTGTTTGTGTCCTGGCTGTTTTCTTTGCTTTTCCAAAATAAATGAAAAATGATTGCTACCTCTTTCAGTTACCTGTTTCTTGCCCAAACATCTGCTAGATGGTTTAACCTATTAGAGATAGGCCAAAAAATGAAGCTATACCCACTTCAGGCTTATTTTATCTTATTTCAGGAGGAGAAGGGCAAAAAGGGGAATTAACTCTTTGCTGGCTGCCCATGTCTTCAACGAGTAAATCAAAATAAAGCTCTTCACAGCCCAGACAAACCCTGCGTGTTCTTTCCATGTGTCACAACACCTTTTAAAGCAACTTTAAATGTAGGACCTCAGATAATAATAATTTCAGTTATCTGGGGCTCAGAGGCAGGAAAAAAACCAAAAAAGACTCAACACTTTTTGCATACAAAACAGTCCTCAGCAATTTTTTTTTCAAAACAAAACATCAAATGAGCCGGTTCCCTCAGATGTTGCAGATGAATGCAGTTGTCACCCTGCCAGTGTGGGAGGATCTTCTCCCCAACCCTCTGCAGAAGCAGAAGGAGGGAATGAGCCCTCTGCAGCCCCCAGGAAGCAGCTCTGCTGTGTTTGTGTGGTACCAGGCTGATCTGAGGGTCCGTCCCCTTTCTTCTCTCCCTGCAGGCCCAGAGCATCTCAGCCTTTCAAAGCCCTGATGTTTGTCACTCATCCAGAGTTTGTGCTTCTCTGCAGCTCCAGGCAGTGGCAATCTGCAGAGGTGAGGGAGGGGAAGAGCCCTCTAATGGATTTCTGCAGTGGGGTGATTCTTTTAAATCGGTGTCTTTGGAAAGTGAGTGGCTGGGGGAGATTGATAAGGGGTGGAGGCCCAGGAAGGGCTCCAAGGCACATGACAGGCACATGTCCCACACAGCCCAGAGATGCAGAGCCTTTCCATGTGGGGAAAAAAAATCAGCCAAATAATTTGTTCTTTCTGATTTTTTTCCAAGGGAATGAACAAAAGAAAATTTCACGGGCACGGGGTGCCCAGAGAAGCTGTGGCTGCCCCTGGATCCCTGGCAGTGCCCAAGGCCAGGCTGGACATTGGGGCTTGGAGCAGCCTGGGACAGTGGGAGCTGTCCCTGTCCATGGCAGGATGGGCTTTAAGGTCCCTTCCAACCCAAACCATTACTCTGTGAAAATTTTCTACTAAATGCTGTCAAAAATTCCCACTTCAAAAATGAAAAATAAAAAATAGACGCTTCTTTAATTTCTTTTTCCGTTTTCCCCAGCTCTAAGGCTGAGTTCTAGGAATTATCCCTGTGATTCCAGCAGAAGTCTCTTCCTCACGATCAGAAAATGATTTCTGAAAGAAGGATATAATGATGCAAATGAATCAATTTGCAAAAGGTCTGCTCTGATACAGAACATACATAAAATATACATGAGCTACCCTGAATAGCAACTCTGCAGTTAGGGAAGCAATAAGTGTAATTATCATCCTGGATTACTTAAAATACAAATTGGCATCAAATTCCAGTAGCCAATACAAGTGTAATGACAATTTTGGTTACACATAATACTTTTTTTGCCTTTGAATGGGAGATAACAAATAAATGCAAAATGCAAACCATCTTAGTATGAAGTAAATTCTAATTTAAATATGATATGTGGGACTACAGCTCTTGTTGTTTTTAGGTTTTAGGAAACAGTTCATTGTCCTGCTTTTGGGGGGGAAGGGGAAAGGAAATAAATTCAGGATCAATTTGTACTGATTTCATTAGATCTCAAATTGAAATTTATTTGGATAAAGTATCTTAGAACAGTTACAATAATTACCAGGACAAGCAATTAAATAGAAATCCAGGATTCCAGACTGGTTTGGGATGGAAAGGGCCTTAAAGCCCATCTGGGGGCTGTGATTTTGGAATTAAGAGCAATGCTCACCAGAGCTGCCTTGTAGCTGCCCCTTCCAACCAGGATCCCCAGAAAATAATGATCTGGCCAACATCAATAATTAACAGATCATGGAAAGGTGTTAAAATGCCATGAAAAAAGCAGGATTTGCTCTGCAACACTCGGGTCTGACATTCCAAATGCAAGGAGCAAGTGCAGCAAGCTGTGTCCTAGGCATGGCTGTTACTGCAGATAAATATTATATTCTTTAATTATTATTTGTTGGACACCTCTGCACTTATAACATCTGCACAGTTTGTGCCCCCATGGGATTCCTCTGAGCTGGGGAGAAAATATCCCTCTGGCATTAATTACTTACAAATTGCCCTGAGATAAGACTTTACCTTCCAAAGAGAAATCCTACAGGATTCCACAGATGGATGCCCCAGGATACAGGGACGTGTTTGGAACCAGAACCAGGCACAGGTCACAGAAACCAAAGCTGGAGAGTTTCTGTCGACTCAAAAACCCACAGAAAACTTCCAGCTCTGGAGGACTTTGTCCCCAGTCTCAGTTTAAAAGAGAATCCTTTCTAGAGCACTCTCAGGCTGGAACAGTTGCACAGATTCGAAGATGCTCTCAATTTAGGAAAGTTCTGCCCCTCCCGCCTCGAAGTAAAATATGAGGAATCACAGACTCTGAAAATGGGAAGGATTTGAGATGGGCAACGGCAAGTCTTGAGTTTCTGAAATGCAGCAGCACAAGCTTGGATTAAGTGAGGCGTTTTGGAGACACGGAAATCAGCCCTAACCACAGCATCCCAAATTTCGGGATATTGACCTTTGGAATGATGGACAAATTGGGATTTTAACTTTAACCACTGCCCTGCTCATAGGTCACTCAGTAATCCCACCCTGGCAATGTGCACAGAGACCTTTCCAGCTGCGCCCCTAAATCCCAGCTCCTTAAACCAGAGCCACTAAACTTCCCCTCGACACAAAGCTCGTGCTCAGCATCCACAGAATCCCAACCAAGCCAGGAAGTTTTGAGAGGATTAAACGTGGATCCTGCTGTGCTGGGAGGTGATGGGCAGCTCAGCAGGGAACATTCCTCAAAGGGATGGTTTTGTCCTAGAAAGCAAATCCCTCCTTGGCACCGTGGGCTTTCATCAGCCCTGTTCAGTTTAGGATTTGAACAATGAAGCAGCAGTTTGGCCCTTCCACACACAAACAGAACAATTCCAGAATGCAGGAGGGCCGTTTCTCAGGGATTTCTGCTGTTGTTCTTTCTCCTCGTGCCCGTGTTTCAGCAGTGCTGAAACCCCGATGGGAAAAGGATGAAATTCATTAAATGCCTTGTATAAATCATGGAGTGTTTTGCTCCCTGGCTGACTAAGAAGTTAAAAAATAAATGAGTGTACTTTGGCAGCTCTGCACGTGGGTATCACCTAGTTGTGAATAATATTTACATGATTTAAGTACGGGCCAGTCCCTTGAACTGAAAATGTGAGTTTAGTGTTGAATTAAAGAGGACTAGAAATAATTAATGCAGACATCCTGAAACAACAGGATGAAGGGCTAATCCTGCCATACTTGGAATTATAAAAACCTAAATCATTTTATGTAGCTGTCAAACCAGTTTACTCGGGGGGGGTGAAAGAAATGCTGATTTTATTTTTTTTTTGTCAGTTCTGTACTTTTCATTTGAATATAGGTCAGAGGTTTGAGTGCTGAATAGCAGGTGAGCAGAAAACTGGTTGTTTTCTAGGATAAAACCAGGCAGTAGGAAAGGTTAGAAAACTTCCTTCATTGTCTACTCCCAACTCCAACATCTGGAATGCAAAAGCACTGAAAACACAGAATTTGGGGGGAAAAAAAATTATGGTGCTCCTTTTTTTAACATTAACTCAAACATTACTTGGGTTCTTACTTCTTACCAGGACTTCCCAGGTGATCATGGGAATATATGGAGCATATTTCCTGCTTTTCTGTCATCTCTTCCCGAATTCCCACTCTCTCTGGGCCCTTGTGCAGCTCCTATTCATGCTGATATTACAAGTTCAGGCCTGATATTACATGATTGTTGTCATTAGAGGAAATAATTTCTGCCAGCTCCATGATGGGTTGGGTCACGATGCTCCATCCTGGAATTGTTCCAGGCCAGGCTGGATGGGACTCGGAGCAGCCTGGGAGAGTGGAAGGTGTCCCATGGCAGGGGGTGGAATGGGATGAGCTTTAAGGTCCCTTCCAACCCAAAGCAGTCTGGGATTCTGTGATTTTATAACTGATCTGGATGGGACTGTTCTGTTAAATATAATTTTATTTAAAGAAAACAGAAAAAAAAAAAGGAAATTTGAAAGTAAATCTTTCATTTTGCGTGACATGGAGACTTTTTTGATTGGGCCGACAACTCCAATACCCAACTTGTTTTGTCTTGGAAAAAAAAATCCAGTTTCAGCCACCAAAAGAGGCAATGTTTTGTTCTCAGTCAGTTCCCTGCAGGCTGCTGCCCTCCCAAGTCATCCCTGAGACTCCAAACTTGAATTATCCACCCAAATCCTTCTCACTCTGATAAAATTCTGCGAGGTGGGTGCCTGAATGACACACCAGGCACAGAGCTGAGGCCTTGCTTTGTGAGGGACAACAGCAAAGCTGGGATGGGAATATCCAACCCCACAATCAAGTGGGGTATTTTCCACCCAGGAACACGAAATTCAAACTCCCTGCACGTGTGTGGAGCCATCTGGCACTGCCACAGGAGCTGCAGCTGGAACACGCAGAGGGAGCCAATTGTCATCACCTGAGCTGCCAACATGCAGCAAAAAGCAGTCAGGCTCTTTTCCAGGCAGCAGGAATATTTGTGTGCTACGGGGAAGGGAAAACAGACTGAGAACTCTCCTAGGAAAGCCTAAAACAGGAAATTAAGAAAGCCCCTTTAACGATGCACGTGGATTGGAAAGGAGGGAAGGCAGGACTCAGCACATAAAGCTCTTTCATGGAAATGAGAACAGGCTCGTGATGTAAAGAATAAAAACATGGTTTGTGCTGGGAATGGGAAAATGGAACAGGGAGCTATAACCCAAAGTCTCACCATGCCATAATTCAGGTGTTGCAGCTGCAGTTTGCCTTAAAAAAAGTAAATTCCTCGCTAAAGGGGAGCAAGATTTCCAATTTTCCTGAGAGAGCTGTTGGATTCGTGAGAGGCTTTGTCAGGTTTGTGTCGTAACCACAAAGATAAGCACCTGTTGCCTGGGGAAATACAACCATTTCCTACCACCACGACACTCCACACTCACAATTTTATCAGAGCTCCTTGAAAGGAGCGGCAAAAGGCAAAGAAAAAGCGAAAAATGAACGTGGTAGCTCAGGGCTCGATGAGTGGCTGGTAAAAAATTGGGAAATACCAGATTGGCTTTGTGTAAATGAGGAAATGAAGACAAACCCAGAAAATGGGGCTATTTTTCCCTCATAAAACTCACCGACAGCAAGAGGAAAGGAGATTGCTAAAAGATACATTTTTTAAAATGCTGTTTATGTTTCTGCCCATCTGAAATGATCCCCCTTGATTTATTGGTGCAGGATATATTGCTGCAGCAGCTGAAGTGATGATAATAGCCCAGGAAAAATGTTGATGCTGTTATTTGATGATGGATTGAGGCCCTACGGAACCGGCGCGGGGATTTGTCAATGTGAACTTTGCAAATGATGCTCCTGGAAGTCTGTAAACAAAGGGAAGTGGGGGAGAACCACCAGCACCTCCCACTGCCGAGGTGCACAAGGACTCCTGCAGGGGGTTGCTTCAATTAGGGATGATTAATTGCAGTAATGACCCACCCCTGGCCATACAGAGGCCGACGGGGCGGTCACTTCAGCCATCCTGGCCTGAAACACCTCACAATCCCAATTCCACCATTCCAACAGTTCCCAGGGGTTTATTTACCCATTTATTTACAATCATGTGATTTTTCCAGTTACTTCTTCTCCCAGTTTATTTGGCCTTCTAAAAATATTTGGCACCTCTGCATCTCCCAAAGGGAAGTTCCTCAATCTGTGCGATTACTTATTGTTTGTGTCCTAAATGTTGCATAAAGGAGGAAAAATCTTCACAAAAATTAGCAAAGAAAGATGTCCTGCCACCCATTGATCCAGTCCACAGAGTGGGACCTACATTTTTTTCAGCTGATGTGGTTGTAAAGCTCTTTACTAAAGGTA
Organism: Monarcha castaneiventris obscurior; assembly: GCA_026261815.1. Lineage (NCBI taxonomy): Eukaryota > Metazoa > Chordata > Aves > Passeriformes > Monarchidae > Monarcha > Monarcha castaneiventris. The sequence continues at coordinate 20,296,372 of JAMPIT010000467.1, forward strand.
CTGAAATGAAAAAACAATGTCAAAACATCGTGTTTACCAAGAGGAAAGCGAAGGACTGCAGCCATGTGACAATCCTTGAGGACTCAGGAGCCAAGGCACTTGTCAATCTGCATTTCTGGAATTTCTGCCCCTTCTTCTCAATTATGGAGCAGGGCTTTAACACACAGAGCCCGTGCCACTGCTGGTGGTGATCACTCCACTGAGCACCGTGGCAGAGCCAGGGCCAACCCCCAGCTCCATGCTCACATCACAGCCTGTGAACCTCAGCTGGTGTTTTTATTGATAGTGGCAGACAAAAGGATAAAAATAATCATCGGAAGTGCTACAACAAGACAACAAATAAAGGATTTGATAATTGTGGGTAGAGCTGTCAGATGGATGCTGGAGCTGCCAACAGAACAATGTTGTGTTTCGCTGTGCAGAGACCCTTCTCTTGTTGTCAAACTTCCCAACAGTGCAGATTCTAACAAATTAATGAGGCAACAGAACAGGAGTTTCTAACTGCTCCTGTGGTGCTTTGGTTTAAAATTTTGTGTCCCAGGAAGAGCAGGTAGAGAACCAGGGTTATTTTCTGGGTGTCACAGACCCCCACCACTGACCTGTGCAAATCACTCTCCATCAAAAAGCAGCAAAATTGTTTGCATTCAAGCTCAGGTCACAGAAGCAACAAGCAGGAATTGCTCTTTCCTCAGAGGGGGAGTCCTGCTGGGATGTAGGAGCAGAGCTGATCCAGCAGATTCGTGCTGCTGGAGCACAGAGCTCCCAGTCCTCCCCTTCCCTCCCTTCCCTGAAGCCTCCTGGGTGTCTCCCATGAACCAGGTCAGCCCACGAGCCAGTGGAGAACTCCGAATAAAAGAGTTCTCTGCCAGGTTAAAACCACAAGAGAAGGATCTGACAAGGGCTGGAGCAGGGAAGGTGGAGGGAGGAAGAGAAGGGGAGGAAAGCAGGACCTTTTCTTCCTGCGGGGACAAGCTGCAGGAGTCACATTCCTTTAGCCTGGGCAGCCCACGGGGCTGACCTGACCTGCTCCAACACATCTCAGCCAAGCCCTGCCTGTTTCTGCAACTCAGGTGTCTCTAAATAGTGCTCAGTGTACAGTAAAGTCATCATCTGATGGGGAAAAATTCCACTGACCCATCCTCACCCACACCCTCGGACACCCCAGGTGTCCCTACCCATGGCAGGGGGTGAAACAAGATGAGTTTTAAGGTCCCTTCCAGCCCAGGCAGTCTGGGATTCTCTGGTTCTGTGATTCTCTGATTTGCATCTCAGCTTATGAGAAAGACAAATGTATTTCACCTCCTTAAAAGGAGCAATCCTGACAGTACCAGGAGTTTCTAAGCAATGACAAATGGATTAGCAGCATGAACAGCAGAAAACCCCAAGATGGATTTTCCAGGATGGGAAGGAGAAGTGGAGAATCAGCAGAAATTATTCTATACCTCAACTAAAATTTGACATTCAGGTGTAACTAAAGCAGAGCCATCAAGTTATGCTGTAAAATCTTGGGAAGGCAGAGGAGCTCCTTCTGCCAGACCCAAGCGGGATGGGAAACAACCTGCTCTGGGATTTTGGCTCCCCAAATACCCTCCCATTATCCAAGGAAAAAGCATTCCTTGGCACCAAGTGCCCTGTGGGGTCACACTGGGCTGCACTGGGAGGTGGCACATCAGGCAGGGCAGGACAAAGGCCAGGACACAACTCAAGCAAACAATGGGTGGCACCCTCCTAGTCCCAGCACCGGCCCTGCTTCCCTGGATTCCCAAGGGGTGTCACCCTGGGAAGGGAAATCCTCACCCACATTCCCAAGCACTAGCAAGTGCTGGGAGCTCGGCTGGTGCAGCTCAGCCTGTCAGAAATCCCCTGGTCACTTCCAGCACCTGAAGGTCCCTGCTTGAAAGGCCAAACTCAGGATGCTGACCCCAAAAAATCCCCTATTCCCAGCCTTAAACCACTCTGGAGTTCCTCCAAGATTTTCCTAGGCACCGATAGGAATCTTTTGCTTCTATTTTGGAAAAATCAAATGGAAACCAGGCTGAACGAATTTGAAAGGAAAAGCAGCCCCCATTTCCATATTACCTGCCTTTCAGGAAGTGGCTGCTTTTTACTGCAGGGAGCTGGGAGCCTGAGGGTAAATAAACAAATAGGCACAAGGAAAGAGAGGAGATGAAACACGGAGGGGTTGCTGGATATACATCCAAATTATTTAAAGGAGGCGCCAGGGGAGGCTGTGCCTCGGAGCTGGAGCACAATTAGCACAATGAGTGGCACCTCAATTACTGCACCAGGGTTACCCAAGGCGGGCACGAGGATCCTCCCTGCTCCCATCCCCGCGGCATCTCGGAGGCATCTGCACCCCCTTGCTGTGCCAAAATGCCTTGGCATTGCTCTGCAAATCAATGGCAAGGAAAGGCTCCAAGGAAGGAGCAGAGGAGGTGGGAGGAACCCGAGGTGAACAGCAGAAGATGAAAGAAAAACGGGATTGAGGAATATTTTCAGATAAGAAAAAGTCCAGGAAAAAACAAAAAGAGGCTTTCCAGGTGTCTTATGAGGCTTCTCCCACGGGCAGAAATCTCCCTGCTGGCTTCTCCCTAGGGATTGTTTTGTTGTTTTGGGTTTAGGTTTGGGGATTTTTCAGGTTTTGGGGGGGCAGAGCTCATGGGGTAGCAGGCAGCAGAAAGGAAGACAGGGCTTTTTAAGTTATCTTAAGATAATTTAAGAAAGGGGATCTGTGGGCTCAGTCTCAAGGGTGATGGAAATTGGGGTGGCCTGAGCCACTCCTCACACTCCTGTCACCTATGGGATCATGGAATATCCTAATTGGAAGGGACCCTCAAGAATCATCAAAGTCCAATTCCATCACTTTCCTTCTTCATCCCTAACCAATTCCAGGCTTTTTGTGTTTAAAATAGGGCCTGGCCCCTTAATGCTGTTTAGGGTCCCTACAGACCACGTTATCTGCAAATGAACAGAGGTATTTGGCTCTTTAAACTGGCTTTATCATTGAAAAATGTTACATTTCTGAATGCACTGGATTTCACATTTTAAATTTTAGATTTTATGCCTAGAACTGAAAAGCACTTTGCCATCTGGAGGTCAAGTGGTAACCCACGTGTTCATACTTTGCTTCAGACTTGCCTGAGGAGAATTAAAAAGTTGAACCTTGATATACATGAGGGTAAAGCATCCAAGATTTTTTTAAAGATCTGCCCTGATTTCTTTTGGATATGGAATTTCAGAGCCTACTCAGGCAGAACTTTAATCATAAAATCCCAGACTGCACTGGGCGGAAGGGAGCTTAAAGATCATCTCATTCCACCCCCTGTCCTGGGCAGGGACACCTCCCACTGTCCCAGGCTGCTCCAAGCCCCGTCCAGCCTGGCCTTGGACACTTCCAGGGATCATGGGGCACCCACAGCTTCTCTGGGAAATCCATTCCAGGGCCTCACCACCTTCACAGCCATGAATTTCCCCTCAATATCCCACCTAACCCTGCCCTCTGGCAGTGGGAAGCCATTGTCCACTCCATCCCTTGTCCCCAGTCTCTCTCCAGCTCTCCTGGAGCCCCTTTAGGCACTGGAAGGAGCTCTACGGTCGCCCTGGAGCCTTCTCTTCTCCAGCCTGAACAATCCCAAATCTCTCAGCTTTCCTAAGTACACAGAAAAACATTTTCCTTCCCTGCTTTTCACCAAAAATATCCCAGAGCACCACGGGCACCACCATTCCCCCTTAAAACTGAGAGCAGCTCTGCTGGCCTGTGAACCCACCCCGAGCCAGGCAGGTCTGATTCCTCCTGTCCAAGCTGCCACTGAGTGCTATTAACGAGCCCCTAATTGATCATTTCATTGTGGGCTGAGCGCGCCGATAAATCCCAAACGCTCCAGTTCCTTGCAAACAATCACACGATTGCCTCGGCTCTGCTGCCAAGGCAGCCCTTGACACAATGATTTACTGACAGTGCCAGTCACTGTCTGGCTGTGGGACTGCCTGGACATCCTCTCCTCCAGAGTGACTGATACCCTGCAGCAGCGACGACACAACAAACAACTCCGCCACACAACGCAAAAATATCTTGACAAGTTCAGTTCCTTTAACCCCTGGAGCCCCAGCACAGGACCTTCCTGGGCTTTGCTGCAGAGACAGCAGGGCCTCGAGTGCCTGGGAGCTGCCAGCTTGGGAATAATGGCTCTGGAACTTGGGGAGTTGAGGAATTCTTTCAGCACAGCAAAAAAAGAAAAAAAATCACAACTTTTCAAGTCGACTCCTGAGTTGCCAGGGAGGGGAAGTGCGGGAGATTTCTGACAATTATTTTGAGTTTGCTTGAGGCTTTTAATGTTCTCCAATTGAAATTAGACAAAAATCTGGGGATTTAAGTGTTTACTTCGGTATTTATTTAAATTAATTACTTTATTCAACAGTAAATCTATTTTTCCCAGTGAAATTGCTATTCCAGGCAATAATACTTTGTTCTGTGTAATATATGGAGGTCTTGCAGTGAGAGGGCAATGGGGAATGGCTTCCCACTGCCAGAGGGCAAGGTTAGATGGGATATTGAGGGGAAATTCTTGGCTGTGAAGGTGGTGAGGCCCTGGAATGGATTTCCCAGAGAAGCTGTGGCTGCCCCTGGATCCTTGGCAGTGTCCAAGGCCAGGTAGGACAGGGCTGGGAGCACCCTGGGATAGTAGAAGGGGTCCCTGCCAAGGCAGGGGTGGAACTGGGTAATTTTTAAGGTCCCTTCCAACCAAACATTCTGGGATTCCGTGACAATTGCCTTGATCCAGCCCAAGCTGCAGTCTCCTGTCACGTGGCTCCATCTCCAGTAGGAGCCATTTCTGGACAGAGCAGGGAAGGGGGAATTGCACAGGTTGTTTTTGGGGATTCTGGCCAGGTCATGTCCAGAAGGTGCCAGGCTGTGGGGTTTTACAGAGTGTTGGGTGGGTCTGTAGGGAAAACAATTATTGGGTGGAACAGAACCCTCCCCTCATGTTCCTGGCCAGAGGTTGGGCTTTTAAACCACCTCAGACATCCATGTGCAACCAAAGGCATCAAAGCATAAACATGAACTGGATGAGCTTGCAGAGCATTTGGTCCCTAATTTTTATTTCCCTACCACTATTGATAACATTTTTTCAACCTGCCTACAGACTCATTTCTAATTTCCTGCCTTTGAGATGTGCTAGAACTTCAGGAGAAATGCTGAGTTCCACAATGCCTGATCCCAGCTCTCCAGCTTCCCTCTGATACCCATTGGCAAAGCCAATGGAAGGAACAGAGTAGTTGAAGTGCCAGTGAAAGAAATCTTCTGCTAATTGGCTTTAGGCTGCAGCAGGGGAACCTTTCTAGATCTCCCTTAGGCAAAGAGGGAAAAGGAATATTAGATCAAAACTGAGCTGAACATGTAGGAGCCGGTGCTGTGGTTAATGCTGGAGGATGGCAAAGGTTCAGACTGTGTTAGGAGAGAGATTCCAACCCACTTTGAAATCTTTCAGTGGAAGCCTTTAGTCTTAGCCCATAAACACTCCCAGTGACAACGCAGAGACAAGCCAGAAGATTAGGAGAACACAAGTAGGATAATTATTTCACACAGAAACCAAAGCTCTGCAAGACTTTAGAAAATCAATGATTTGTTCATGTTGATGTGGCCTCCTTCCCTTGCTCCAGTTTTCCCAAAACTTGGGCATCGAACACACTTTGCAAATCATTTTAACCAACAAGCTGCTGCAAACCAGGCACTGAAAAAGAAGAAAAACATAGCAGGGGCCACAGAGGTGGATTGGGGAGGAACAATTAGAAGCATTTCAATTAAATACACATCGTGAAGCCAAGCAATACCTATGGGCAATATATCTGTCAACACCCACGTGAAGGATGTAAACAGGAAGAATGGAAAGGGAAGATTTAGTGCAGCTCGCTGGGCATAGCTGGGAGTGGTGTGATTAAATTAAGAAAGGTAATTCAGGTTGAATCTGAAGAACAACTTCCTGACAGTGAAAGGTTTCAGCTTCAAACAAGCTCCCAAGTAAGCAGTTAATCCCCACTCTTTAAAACATGACTGGGCAGGAGCCCTCGTACCTGCACGGTGGGGAACGGAGCAGCTCCTGCCAGAAGATGGATTGGGAAATGAAGTAAACCTTTAATTTCTATAATGGCTGCGAATCTCCCAGTGGGGACAAGAAAACAGAGAGAAAAGGAGCCAGATGAGAGAAAAAAGCAGAGAGGCAGACCTGTCCTAAAGTCAAGAGTTCGGTGGATATGTTGGAGAAAATAATTTAGTGTTAATGCAAAAGAAATCAAAAGTGATGCCAGGGAGAGAAAGGGGTGAAAGTCCCGGGTCAGAGCTCAGCACAACCCTGGCAATTTCTTTTCAGGGAACCATGGAATGGTTTAGGTTGGAAAAGGCCTCTTAGATCACTGAGTGCCACCACTCCCCAGCACTGCCAATGCCATCACTGACCCATGTCCCAGGGGATGCACTTACAGGTTTTTGAGCAGCTCCAGGGATGGTCACCCCAGCTCTTCCCTGGGCAGCTGTGCCAATGCCTGACCACCCTCTCAGTGAAGGAATTGATCCCAGTATCCAATCTAAACCTCCCCTGGCACAACCCGAGGCCATTGCCTCTCATCCTGAGGGTTTTATTTCCCTCAGGGTTTCCAAGCAGCTGTGCCTCAGTCCATGGCAGCACCTCTCTGGTGTCACACAGATTTTCCTCTTCAAGCAACCCCCAAACAGCAGCACAACTTCGTGAAGACTCAGCCTCAGCCTCACTTCCCCCAAGTCAATCCAGCAGGGATGTGTGGATCCCTCCTCCTGCCCTGCTCCCTTCCCCTCTCCATCCTCCAGCCAGCTTCTCCCATCCCCTCCAGCCTCTCCCCACCACCATGCCAGCAAACAAACAACAACAAAAAAAAGGATAAGGCTTGCTAAGTCTCATTATCCTGCTACACAAATTAAATCCACTAAGGAGAGGCAAACTGAAGAGCTTTGCCCAAGGTTACAATGATATTCAGAGGCAAAGCCAAGACTAGAGCTGGAATCCTGCTTTCTCCTGGAATGTTTAGACTACAGCTCCTGCAGCAAATGCTTTCACACTTTATAGTGTTTACTAACTTCATAATGTCTGCTCACACACTGCTCTGCCTGGAGGAGCTGCACCAGAGGGAATTTAATCAATGGAAAACAAATGTCATTATTAGGAATTGGGCAAGGCAGCACTTAGCAGATAGTTGGGCAGAGATAGTTGGGCAGATTGTGTTGTTTCAGGAGAAGGCCAGCAGTTTTGGTGGTGCTGTAAGGGGAAGAAAACCCCACAGGGATTATTCAGGCTTCACTTGGAAGGTCCTGGAAGTGCAAATCACCATCCATCATCTTTATGGTGCATCACATCACCTGAGGTATGAAGTAATCATCTAAAAATGCACTGCCTGACGCAGCCATCGTTATAATCAATAACCTCTACGACTGGAGAATGTAAAGGAAAATCTTTTATTCTATTGATGCCTTGTTTTCATGCAAAGGGCTCCATTATCAGCATGGCACGAGTGCAGAACTCACCTGACGAGGATTGAAAAGCATCGTTTCAGAAATAAAAGTGCACGGCTCAATAAATCTGTAAATCATTGCCCCGAAGCTCTGATTGGCTCTGGATTAACTCTTGGAATATCAAAGATGCTTCAAAAATCAGCCCTCTCCATGTCTGCACACAGTGTTTGCCAAGCTCATATTTATAGATATGCATTCAAAAATATATGGGAAAAGGGAAATCAATGCCACATTCCTGCACTACCAACCCAGGGATCTCAAGTGCCAGCTTATGCCCACCTGGAGATGATTCCAGCCAGCACAGCCTGGAAAAAAATGGGAACTGCACAGGCTGGAACAACTAATGCTGCAACTTAAACATAGGGGTTTGTCTCTGCAAGTAACTCAACACTAACCTGAAGCTGCTTCTCAAAGGGAATCTCAGGAACTGAGTTTGGAAGGACACAAAACACCCCTTTAACCACCCATTCCATGCAGGATCTCGGGAACATCGTGTGCAAACATCCAAAGGTTCATGAGTGAATTACCACAGACTGGTTCTGAAAGGGGGGAAAATGAAGGATTTTGGAATACCTAGAAAAATATTCTCCACACAGGAGTAACACACAGGCAGGTCAGGCCCTGTGTGTAAGCTGAAACCACATCTATCTGAGTTATATGCTATAGATTATATTTTATGCTGTATTTTATATGATATTTATGTCTATATGGGTGAGTATTGGGGGTGTGAGTGCCGGTTTTTTAGGGAAGGGCCCTCCCCTGCTGCTGTTTGAGAGCTGGGGCAGGCAGGAGAGGAGATGAGATGGGTGGGGATGTGCTACAGGACTGCACGGAGTGTGAAAACAGGGATTGGGGTTGGGATGTGAAGCTCTCCTTTTACCTGTTTCTGTTTCTAAAGGTACGAGGCACTTCACAGAATCATAGAATTATTGAATCATGGAATACCCTGAGTAGGAATGAACCTACAAGGAAAGGACACTTCCTATTATCCCAGGTTGCTCCGAGCCCCATCCAGCCTGGCCTGGAAATTGTCATCCCAGGAATCTTCTGTCTCAGGATGGTGTTTCCCTCCTGTAACTTTTTCCCACGTGATCAGACTCTCTCTCTCTCTCTCTCTCTCCCTCTCATTCTTTTTTCACTCTTGCAAAATACTCCCAGCTTCAATTGCAGTGTTTGGAGCCAACACGTCTGGCTGGAGCTGCTCTGTCATTCAGAGTCTTATTATGCAAATAAAACATAGACAAGCTGTAAGTTCCAATTGAATCCAAACACCCCGGAGCATCCAATAAATGGAGACGTCTAAAAAACAGAACTCCATGGATGACACACATTTGTCATCCAGCTGAGAAATCTGAGATAGGAAGATGAATAAGAGTGAATTTACAAATGTCAAGAAGCTTCAGGATCCTTTCCCCCGTTTCTGTTGCTTCAGGGAAGAGTTGAGACCCAGGAATACAAAAAATCCCCTCATGGAATGGCAAGCTGTGTTTGCACTTCTTTCTTTCCCTGGAAGGTGATCTGGGGAACAAGGGGCTTCACTCGGGAGTTATGGTTTTTGCAAATATTTCTTAGGTTCCTAAAGCAGAGATGAACAACTTCAACAGACCCGTTCCAAACTACACTTCAGCTGCTTTACAAGCAGAAACCAAAAATATGACAAAAAAAAAAGAAGACAAAAGTCAAATATTAAACGTTTTCTCAGTGGTTTGAAAGCAAAATTATCACTAGATCGGAGGATGAGGCCTGTGCTAGAATAACCAATATTTTAAACAAAGAATGAGAGCCACAAAATATCAATTAACGTTAATGGACAATGGAAGAGATTCTAATTAATATTTATCATTTAGCAAAAACCTGTTGTTAATATTGAAAATATTAACGAGGAAATCAGCAGTCTCTAATTGGCAATACTAATGAGGACAAAAGGCTTGCAAACAGCAAAAGACACTGATATTCCTTCCAATTTAAGGAAAAGTACCACTGAATTTCTGGGTCTTCTGGATTTGCCCTCTTTGCAGAGTTTCTATCATCATAGCAGGGCTAAAATTGGAATTTAGAAGCCCAGTGAATTTTTAAAATTTGAAATGCAACCTTTTCAGATTGCAACAGGTTTGCAAATTGCTGGGATGTCTCACCCACACAGACCAGTCCCTAAATCCCATCAATTCCTGTCAGTCTGATGTGACCCCAAGGGCTGTGTGGAGCACCAGGAGGCTCTCAAGTGGGAAAGGAAGCAGTGCTGAGAAGTGATGGCTGCCACAAAATGAGTATTTATGGAGGTTTGCAGTCGGGTTTGGATCACAGTCCATGGAGCTGTGGATGTGGTGGATGGAATATTTGTGCCTCGTCCAGAGGCTGACCAGCAGCAGAGATGAGCAAGGCAGGACTGACCCAAGAGTACTGAAAGAATTCCTGCAAATTCAGGGATTTCTTTAGCATATTCACTGCGGGGTTGGTATCTGGGGTGTGAGTGGCCACTCCAAAGGTCTCTCCAGCCACCCAAATTCCAGGGCTGTGGAGCTGCCAGGACCCCCCAGGATCCCAGGGGGAACTTTAGGGTTCCTCCCCTTCCAGGAGCCTCCCCTGTGCTCCCCCAGGGATCAAAACACCTCACTCAGAATCTCCTCTCTATTAGTTTGTTCCTGCTGGTCAGAATAACATTGTAAATTATTAAAAACATGAAGAATTCCGAGCTCCATCCCCTCAGCTGCCACAATAAATCAGCAGAGCTGCGAGTGCTTCAGCAGCCCCAGCTCAGTTTACAGCAGATGATAGCAGGGCTTTGTCTCCATTTCCTTCAGCGCCTGCAAGGCTGCTCCTGCTGGAAAAGTCACAGGGCACCAATTAGCCGAGGGAATTCTTTTCACACATTTCTTTTCACATTTCCCCAGGTCGTCCTTAAGCTTCCTACAACTGCAAAATGAGGGCTAAAATGTAAATACAGAGGTGAGATAAAATCAGATTCCGAGCTTATTTACTGTCTCCAGTGGTTTTCCCGCTGCCACGAGGCTGCTGCTCTCCCCTCACCAGGGCTGGTGTGCATTTCACTGGCAGCAGTGACCTCAGGAACAGGTGGTGCTTTGGAGCCTTGCTGAAAACAAGTATCCATAATCATCATCCACTCCAAAACATGATTGATTTTTTTTTCTTCCAAGCATATTCCAGCATGTAAAGAAGGGAAGAAGAGAAGTGTCTTGTATTTACTTTTACTGGAAAAGCGTGACAGACTGGTCCTGACGTCATTTTGTTTTGCAGAGGCTCAGCTTAGATATAATTACAGTGACAAAGAGAGCTCCATTCCCTCGGACGGGTGCCGGAGCAGTGCCAGGGAATTCAGGGATGCCTGCACTCAGCCAAAAGGGTTTTAGGGATTACAGAGCAGCCAGGGCCTGCACCAGGGCAAGGGCTGAGGAGATCCCAAAAGGTGTCAGCACTGGGAATGCCTTCACACTGTTGCTTTGGAAGAGACCTAGGGATTTGTTCTCACCCGGGGAGCTGGATGTCTCATCAGTCACTTATTTCCCAAAATAAGTAAATTGAAACAATCAGTGGCTGAGTAAAATTCTGTAGTAAAACCCTGCTCGTAGCATTGCAACAATTGTAAATTGTTGTTTTTGATAACAGTAATGATAAGCAAATTTAATCACTTTTAATAAGGGGTGGACTGAAGAATGGGACTGAAACAGTCTCCTGAAGCATCCTAGAGAAGACCATCCACATCCCCCTCGAGAGAGGAGGATACCCTCCCTTTCATTCTCTTATACAGTCTCTTCTTGCAAGTGACAAGAGGAAATAGTCTCAAGTTGCACCAAGAGAGGTTTAGGTTGGATATTAGGGAAAATTCCTTCATGGGAAGGGCTGTCCAGCCCTGGCACAGCTGCTCAGGCTGTGGAATCTCCATTCCTGGAGGGGCTTCAAAGCCCTGTGGATGTGGCACTTGGGGACATGGCCAGTGGTGGCCTTGGCAGTGCTGGGGGACAGTTGGACTCGATGGTCTTGGAGGGCTTTTCCAAACTAAACCATTCCATGAGCTCTTCCACCCTTCCACATGTTTTGGTACGACAGGGAACATTTATTATTCTGTGTTTGCACAGTCCCCAGCAAGCAGAGACCTCCTTCTGGACAACCTGGAGGTTGTTGGAATAAAAGGATCATTAAGGAATTAGGACAGCATTAGAACTCAGCTGGGGGCTCGCTGAGGTGTGGCTTCATGCTGGCACCCTTTGGTTTAGAATTAGACTGTCCCATTATCTTCACAGAGTGTCAAACACGGCCTTTGCAACAAAAACCTACCAAAAAGCTTAAGAAAAATGTGTAAAATGCTGCATAAAAAATCATTAAAAATGTGAGGTTTAAAATAGTCTGATTTTGCCACCATCTCATTTAATGAACTCGGAGCATTTCCCAAAGCCCTGGCAAATTTTAACTTCCTGAGATCCTCCAGCCACTAAAAACTCTCCATGGGATTGACAAAACCTGAACTTCAGTGCATCCCAAATGGGCTCCTTGATGGTTTCTGCTATTGTGTAGAGGAGAGCCCTGAGCTTTCAGGCTTTTCTCTCTTTTATTATATTTTTTCTCCAAGAATGCTGACTTTCATGAATATTAAATCCCATTTCCCAAAAGCAGCTATTTATTGAGCCTGTTTGCCCTTTATTACCCGAAAAAGAGAAAGCTTGTATTTCTCCTCGCCGTGGAAAGATGCTTCCTAAGTAATCCAAGACGCTACTTTCATGTTTGTTCAATAAGTATTTCAAGATGTTGCTATTTTGATAATCTGCTGACTGATACATAATTCACAGCGATGCAAAGTTTAATAATATCTCCGAACTCTGATAGAAAATGAGCTCTCAATGCTGAGCCCAGCTCTGGAGCAAAGAGTTCTTCGTTTGTTTGGTGAAGCGATCCAGAACTGCTGTTGCCCAACATTAAATCCCTTCATTCCTGAGCTCACACACTCCTGCAAGGGAGGAGGATGGAATGATAATCCCTCATGGAGAAGATCCCTGCCCATCTCACAGCCAACATGCAGTGAAGGAGGAATTGCTCAAGACATCATTCCACCCACGAATCCCTTCCCTGATCAATTCTCCATCAGGAAGGGTTTCAACAAGGAATTCTGACCTGACCTCCACAGGGAAATAAATGAATGACAAGAATCATGGATGACAATGTCGTTTCCTGGGTCTCTTGGAGGCTGTGCACTCAGGAATGTTTGCCTTTTGCCACCTGTTCTGGGCTTTAAACCTGCTGGAAATTTTCACAGAACCGCAGAATCCCAGAATGATTTGGGTTGGAAGCTTAAAGCTCATCCCAACTTTAAAGTTCATCATCAACTTTGCCATGTTCTACCCCATGCCATGAGCAGGGACACCTTCCACTATCCCAGGTTGCTCCAAGCCCTGTCCAACCTGGCCTTGGACACTCCCAGGGATGGGGAGTCCACAACCTCCTTTTGTTTGCTAATGGAAGACAGAAGGGATTTATCTGCCTTTAAATAAATACCTGCTATTAGATACACCCTGACTAAACATCTGCTAATGCTTCAGTTTCTGGGATTTTCAGAGCCTTCATGCATTTTTTCTCCCAGTCTGGTAGGAAGGTATTGCTTTCCACATTTAAAAGACAACAAGGAGAAATTTGGGGAAATCGCCATTTCCACAAAATCAGAGCATTTGACAGGCACAGTTCAATTTTTGCCAAGCGCAACCAGAATCCTGGAGGTTTTCTGAAGGAAACCTCCCTCCTTTCCAACCATCTCCTCCTGGAGACTCCATAGCCATGAGGCATGATGGCAGAGACTCCTTTACTCCGTATGAAAATAATCCAGATTTCAGCATTTGATGCAGAGGAGCAAGACAAGAAGAGCAAAATCCTTGGAGGAAAAAGGCAAAACCTTGTGTGACATTGGAATGTTTCGTGAGCCCCTGCACCTCACCCCACCAGTGCCACGTGCTTCCCAGAGGAAATCACACCAGATCAGGCCATGATTTTATCCTTCTCCTGACTTAGCTGTGCCCCAACACGTGTGAGGAGCATGGGATCGGGGTTGGGAAGGATCCAGGAGAGACGAGATGTTCCGGGCTCGGCGGTGTTGCCGCGCGTGGCTTTTGCCTCCCTGCTGCAGTCGGGGAGCCCCATCTGTGCCTCGGAGCCCCATCTGTCAGGCGGAGATGATTCCTCCTGCAGATCCTGGTGCCGGTGGCTTCATGCTCGGATCCACGGGAAAGGCAGCACAGGGAAGCGGAAGGAATTCCGAAGGCGTTTCAAACACACAGCGATCTTTCCGCTCGGGAGATTTATTTTGCAAGATGTGTTTGGGAAAAAAAAAAGAAATGGATTCACTTCTAAGGTGAAGGTGGGGAAAGAATGAAAGAAAAGAAAAGAAAAGAAAAGAAAAGAAAAGAAAAGAAAAGAAAAGAAAAGAAAAGAAAAGAAAAGAAAAGAAAAGAAAAGAAAAGAAAAGAAAGGAAAAGAAAAGAAAAGAAAAGAAAAGAAAAGAAAAGAAAAGAAAAGAAAAGAAAAGAAAAGAAAAGAAAAGAAAAGAAAAGAAAAGAAAAGAAAAGAAAAGAAAAGAAAAGAAAAGAAAAGAAAAGAAAAGAAAAGAAAAGAAAGAAAGAAAGAGAGAGAGAGAAAGAGAGAAAGAGAGAAAGAAAGAGAGAAAGAAAGAGAGAGAAAGAAAGAGAGAAAGAAAGAAAGGAAAGAAAGGAAGAAAGGAAGAAAGGAAGAAAGAAAGAAAGAAAGGAAGGAAGGAAGGAAGGAAGGAAGGAAGGAAGGAAGGAAGGAAGGAAGGAAGGAAAGAGAAAGAAAGAGAAAGAAAGAGAAAGAAAGAGAAAGAAAGAGAAAGAAAGAGAAAGAAAGAGAAAGAAAGAAAGAAAAGAGAAAGAAAGAAAGAAAGAAAGAAAGAAAGAAAGAAAGAAAGAAAGAAAGAAAGAAAGAAAGAAAGAAAGAAAGAAAGAAGGAAGGAAGGAAGGAAGGAAGGAAGGAAGGAAGGAAGGAAGGAAGGAAGGAAGGAAGGAAGGAAGGAAGGAAGGAAGGAAGGAAGAAGGAAGGAAAAGAAAGAAAGAAAGAAAGAAAGAAAGAAAGAAAGAAAGAAAGAAAGAAAGAAAGAAAGAAAGAAAGAAAGAAAGAAAGAAAGAAAGAAAGAAAGAAAGAAAGAAAGAAAGAAAGAAAGAAAGAAAGAAGTAAAACTCCAGTCTTGCTGCTTTCCTTGTTCATGTCCACAATTCATCTCATCTTGCTTTCAAGGGACTGGGATGTCTTGGCTTGTACCCTCAGATTAAATATTTTCCTTTGTGGGCAGAGAAATAAATCAGGATGGAGTTTACCTGCTGCTCCAGCACTTTTCTCCTCATTCCAATTGCCTCACCCTCCAAGTGCCTTTTATCAATCTCACTAAAGCAGAGCTTAAATAAAACAGAACCTGGACAACTTCACAGAGGGACCCCTTCCTTTACCTAACTATGTGCAGAGTACTTTACCTTACTAGCAGCAAGTATCACATCATTTGTAGGGTTACAAATCCAATTTACACACCACAACGGGTTTGCAGCTACCACAAGTGCTGCAGTCGATGGAATTATGGCAATTTGGATTGGATATTGGGGAAAATGTCACCTCTGAAAGGGTGGTCAAGCACTGGAACAGCTGCCCAGGGAAGTGGTGGAGTCATCACCCCTGGAAGTGTTCAAATAATGTGGATGTGGCACTTGGGGATATGGGTTAGTGGTGGCCTTGGCAGTGCTGGGGGAATTGTTGGACTCAATGGTCTGAGAGGTCTTTTCCAACCTGAACCGTTCCATGATTCTAATTTCGACAAGCAAAAAATCTGCTCAGTCAAAACGTGATTTTTTTTCACAGTTTAAACTCATGGCATGTAATGGACCCCCCTGTAAACTCCCAATTGTTCCATAAAATCCTAAACATTCCAGTCTCTAACACTCCTCACCCAGGAGCCCTCAGGAACTTCCCTATGGTACCAATCTCTCCCCAGCTGCACATTATGAGTGAGCAAGATGTAACAAATTAAAGAGTGGTTTGAGAACATTAAAATGCTAAACATATTGAAAAATGCTAAACAAAAAATCTGGGTCTTCTGCCTCTCTGCATGAATCACTGCCAACAACTACAACCTGATCTGTAACAGCAGAAAATTACAAACAGGAAAAAGGAAAACAACAAAACCTGCCTTGAATGAGTGAGCCCCGCTCAGGCTCTGCTGCTGCGCCAAGGAGAACATTAAAAATGGAAATGGGGCTAGCAGAAGGACAGGGTCATGAGGAAAACAAATGGGGACAGAGCCTTCAATCATTCACAGAACAAATATTCCGGTGTCACAACTCAAGGAAAGCTCATTTTCCAGCCATTCCAGTAATCAGCTACACTAAACAAACCATACTTTATACCAAAAACTGTATAAAATTACCTAATTCTCCCATTATAGACAGGAGGATCTATGTATAGCACGGAAGGAACGAGCCCTGTGTGCCCTTACCAGACTGTGCTCCGTTGGCAGTGTTGTGTGGGATAAATCTCTCCTCTTCGGAGCTCTCTCCCCACTTCCTGTGCTTCTCTTATGCAATGCACACTAAAATAGGAGAGTTTTGCTTGCCCTTTCCCAGCTGTCTTTCCCCAAAGACACTGAAGGATTGGGTAAAACCCCAAACCTCACTGAAAGCAAAGAATTGGGGTTGGGAAAGGTTTGTGCCACCCTGTGAGGTTGCAGTGCCAGGGGGTTGGTGTTGCTCCCCTGACCATCAGTGCAGATGGATGGGACCATGGAACGGCAGGGATGGAGCTGCTTCTCTATGACAAACAAAAATTCCAAGCCCCATGGATGGGATTTCCAGGCCTGGGAAGAATCCAAAGCTTTCACTTGGAAGCTAAAAGGGTTTGTGTAAAGACAGACCTGTGGCAACAGCAGAGCTGAACCAAATGGGGCTGAATCGTTGGCCAACATCTGACAACCACTTTTTAGCTTGTGCAGATGAATGTTGGTGTCTGGAGAAGAGAAAGATCAGGGAGAAATTAGAGCCACTTCCAGTGCCTAAAGGGGCTCCAGGAGAGCTGGAGAGGGACTTGGGACAAGGGATGGAGGGACAGGACATGGGGAAAGGTGTTAATCTGAAGCAGGGTAGGTTTGAGTTGGATATTAGGAAGAAATTTTCCCTGTGAGGGTGGTGAGGCCCTGGCACAGGGTGCCCAGAGAAGCTGTGGCTGCCCCTGGATCTCTGAAAGTGTCCAAGACCAGGTTGGAGCAACCTGGGACAGTGGAAGGTGTCCCTGCCCATGGCAGGGGTGGAATTGGATGAGCTTTGAGTACCCTTCCAACCCAAACCATTCTGGGATTCTACGTTAATTTTTCTATTCGCATTTAACTCCAAGGCCTTGTCCCTCCTCCACGTTTTCCTGGGAACAGGGAAGAAGCTCTGCAGCCCCAGGAGGGCTCTGGCAGCTGCTGGCCATGGTGGCCACGCAGCTCAAGCTCAGAGCAGCTCAAGCTCCCTACTCAGATGGGCAGAGCCAGCCAGGCCAGACAGCTCTGCTGAGCCAGCCCTTCCCAACAGCCCTGCACGGCTCTCTCAGGCCCAGTCCTGCCTCTAAGCTAAGGGATTTCTCTTCTTATCCTTATCATATATATCAAACCAACCTGGACATCAGTGGGAGGGAAAAGAAAGGCAACGAAATGGTTTGTCTTGAACGAAAAAAAAAATCGCGTTGTTAGTTAAAATAATGAATGTTTGTTTATATTTAGGCTTGTTTCCCCTCTCTTCAGGTCTCTCTGTAGTTTCTGCTCCCTAAATGAAGCCCAAATGCTTCTTCCCTTTGTAACTGTGGATGAAAATGCAAATCCCTGTACAACACGAAGCACTGGTTTCATTTATTGAAACAAAATGAAAACCATCTGAGGCAGAGAGCAAGCCAGCCACGGTGGGTGACAACCAGGGATGCTGAATTTCATAGGTGAAGAGCCTGAGCTGCCCCAGGAGTGCTGCTGCCCCCAACACCAGCACTGCCCAGAGCTTTCCTCAGCCCATTCCAGCAGATCCCTGGGAGCCCTCAGCAGAACAAACTCACCTGCTCCAACACGGAAAGGATTTCTAAATCTACACCCAGCAAGGATGAGAGAGTAATGCTGGAAAAGCCCCATTCTTCCCAAGGAAAGGATATGGGGAACCTACAACTCACCACAGAGCACTCACTCAGCTTATCCTGGAATCCCACGATGTTTGGGTTGGAAGGGACCTTAAAGCCCATCCAGTGCCACCCTGCCATGCCTAGGGACAGCTCCCACTATCCCAGGCTGCTCCAAGCCCCATCCAACCTGGCCTTGGGCACTGCCAGGGATCCAGGGGCAGCCACAGCTGCTCTGGGCACCCTGTGCCAGGGCTTCCCCACCCTCATAGGCAGGATTTTCCTCCAAATACCCAACCTAAATCTCCTCTCTGTCACTTGGAAGCCATTCCCCTTGTCCTGTCACTCCATGCCCTTGGAACCCTTCTCTCTGCCTTTGACTAAGCAAAATGCTGTCTCACTGCACAGCACCACGGCCTTATGATTATCCCAAGGAAGAAACTGTAAATGTGCAGCTTCGGGCAGCCAATCCCATCAAGGGTGAAGAATTCTTGGCTGATTTAGCAAGAAAGCACTTTGGGTGCAGAGCAGCAGAGTGTACCCAGGACAGGGACACACGGCCAGAATGAACAAACAGCAGCCTTTTGGTGGAGAGCTGCAAACAGTGATGGCCTTTGAAGTGCCTCAACCATAATTCTCTTTATATTCCCAATACAGAACATACTGGGCACTGTTGCTGTGAGGGATAAGGATCCACAGGATCCACAGGATATTTTGATCCTGGAGCCATGGCTCTGTGTTATTGCTTTTCCTGCTGCTCAGCTCCTGCCCCAAAATGAGGTGCTCTCCAGCTCCTCATAAATCTCATTGGCACAACCCAATGGCTTAAACCAGCCTGTTACACAAAGTTCAGACTGGATCCAAATCCTCAGGGTGCAGAGTGAGGCAGGATGGAAATCTGCTCCCTGGAGCCCCGTGATTGCTTCAAGGAAGATTAGGAGGAGCACAAGACCTTCAGTTTAGAAAAAAATTCACTTTGTGTAGTGAATTTTCTGTCTTGTTTTCCTTTCCCATTTTTATTACTTAGTAAGCATTCAGGAAAAACTGGATCTTTGCTTTTGAGATATTCTGCACCTGCTGTCTCGCCTATAAAAATGCTGTTTTCAATTCAAAGCAATAAAACACTGCAATTAATCTAAATCACATCATTATGGTTGGAGCCGAGACTCACAAAATTGGCTCCCTCTACCTCAGCGTGCACCACTTATCTTATTTTCCCAAATATTTTCCAAAGGCATTTTGCTATTCTTTCCTCTTGGAATGTGATGGCATGGCTGGATATTTCATTGCTGGTGGCAGGACTCTCCATTTGGGATTGGATGGCCCAGAGCATGCAGGGCACAGATCCCGGATGCACAGGTTGGGATGGAGACACATCCCAGCACCCAGGCAAGCTCCAGTTGGAAAATTAAAGCTGGGAGAAATACCATGGGCACCAAATTCCTACAAAAAATGCTCCAGAAGGTGTTGCAACAGGGGCCTCCAGATGTTGGTGCAGCTGAACATCACATCCAAGAGCTTTATAGTAAATCTGTGCCACATCGGAGATGCAAAACCAGCCACAGGGAGCGCTCAGGAATGAGCTGGAAAAAAGGGCCACAGCATTCCCATGCCATGCCTGGGCAGCCATGTGTTCTCTCCACGGGTCAGTTCTGTGCCACAAACCCAAAATATGAGGAGCTGCATCCAAGGAGTTGATCCCACGGTGGAATTCCACAAGCACATCGCATCACGTTCCGTTTAAAATCCATGTAAAGGCCAAATAAAACGGCCTTTTTTAGCCATCCTCTTGGTTAATCCCACATGGAAATCTAGTCAGAGATAACTTTCACTTATATTTACTAATTCTGGAATTCCATGGATAGTGTTTTTGGGTTTTTTCAATAAGTTAATTTATTGACTGCCACGTTCTCCGTTCTTGAAACAATTCTTACAAATTCTGCTTCTTGCTGTTGTCAAGATACAAAAGTGTGGACAAACAATGTACAGTGAGAGAAAAGAAGGATGAAAAAATCTCCCAGGAATTTCCACTTCACTTCCCAAGCAGGAATTCTCTCCAGATCTTTACAGAGCCCCAGTGGAAGGACATTCCACCTGAAGTGACACAAATAAATAGGGAACAAAGATGCAATTCGTGGCTACTGCGAAGATGAATCATTCCTTTTATCAGATTTCCTATCCATCATTCCTTTTTTATCAGATTTCCTAGCCTTACTTTGAATAAACTTTGCCAGATTGCCTGGACTCAAACACACAGACAAATTTTTAATCTGGCATTAGGAATGAAGAAGCTGGAAATTTGTATTAAAGAGCTTGAAAGCAGAAGCAAGGGAGAGGCTGTTCAGTGGAAGGTCCAGTGAGTAATGTCCAAGGAAAAGAATTTAATTCCTCTTCTCAGGGCTAGGGCACAGCTGTGCCGAAAAATGACATTAATTAATTAGCAAGCTGAACACTGAAGTGTGCTCAGTGACAAGGACCCACAAATAAGCAATATTTTTCAGACTTCACCTTCTGAATATTGTTAAAAGCTTCTAAATTCCATCCATTGGTATCTCCCAAAAGTCCTCAGGTTGGCAGCTCCAATTTTTCCAGGTTTTTGGATCCCAGGCCTTTGTTCCACTCCTCCCACCACTGTGACAATCCTGCCACTTGTTATGTCCAGCACCTTCTTAGGCCTCATCCCTAGGCCCAACCCGTCCTGGAGCCATGTTTCCCATAAGGAATGGGGAGAGCAGGATGATTCCCAGTTTGGATAGAAAAAGCTGTCAGGAATAAGGAAATTGCTGCCCATATCCTGTCAAAAGGGGGGATAAAGAAAGTGCTGAGGTGTAAGGGATGAGCCACCTCAGGCACACAGAGGAAATGAGCTCCTCTCACTCGCACATTTTTCCTCCGATGGCCCCTGCTGACACTTTCCCTGAGACCACCAGAGGTGTTTTATGTTACTATTCCCTCATTTTCTCTCCACTTTCTTCCTTTAATGACATCAAGACTCTTCTATTTCTTCTGTTTTCCAAATTAATCTCTCACCCCGCTATCTCAGGTCTCGGAACTGAGCCTTTGCTGCTCCAAGGAGATCCCAGGAAAAACAGATCATTTAAACCCCAACTTTCCACTTTTCCATTGAAAGCTGCGATTTTTTTGTCCCCTGGCTGCACTAACAAAGAGTTTGTCGATTTATTTTGGGGTAAAATACATCATAGGAGCCAAAACTTCAAAAAGAAGTCTTACCTAAATCTTTTATAGAGTTAGCAGGATTTTTGGAGAGAGATGCTATGGAAGTATAATCTAGGGCTTTGTTTTAGGAAATATCCCAATTCTTAATTTTCCCCCAGATCTTTACATCTTCAAAAGAAGGAATGAGAGAGTCACAGACTGATTTGGGTTGGAAAGGACCTTAAAGCTCATCCAGTTCCAGCTCTGCCATGGGCAGGGACAGCTCCCACTATCCCAGGCTGCTCCAAGTACCAGTGTCAAACCTGGCCTTGGGCACTGCCAGGGATCCAGGGGCAGCCTCAGCTGCTCTGGGCACCCTGTGCCAGGGCCCCACCACCCTGAGAGCCAGGAATTCCTTCCCAATATCCCATCCATCCCTGCCCTCTGGCAGTGGGAAGCCATTCCCTGTGTCCTGTCCCTCCATCCCTTGTCCCCAGTCCCTCTCCAGCTCTCCTGGAGCCCCTTTAGGCCCTGGAAGAGGCTCTGAGCTCTCCCTGGAGCCTTCCCTTCTCCAGGAGAACACCCCCAGCTCTCCCATTTGTTGTTAAAATGTAGATCAGAAGCAGAAATAGGAGGTTGGAGAAAATGAAATAAATTAAATACTTCTGAAAGAATAAAAAGCAACCAACCAAAACAACATCCCCCACACCACAAAACCAAACCGACCCAAAAACATAAAACAAAGAAGGGAATTATTCCCATCATCAGTTTAGGAAGCCACGAGTGACACTCTGATATGGGATAGGTTTGGGTTTTCCTCTGTTACAAAAAGGGCTTTCCAGAAAGCCAAACTCTCCCAACCAGAGCGATGCCAGCCTGAGTCTCTTGGCATTTAGCAGCACGAATTGTCCCTTTTTTCCTTGCTGCTCTTTGCCACATTTCTTGGAAAACAACAGCTGTGTTTATTCAAATAGCAGGATCCTGATGACTTGATGATAGGCTAATCTGCTGGAATCCCAAGTGTGACTGTCCTGTAGGATTCTTTGCCCAGCACCACACAATTGCCTCTGGATGACACAAATCCTTGGAGAGACTTCCATACTTCTGGCTGCTCTGGAAGGTTTCCCTTATCCCGCTTGGTTCCCTGAATTTCTTGCAGCATGCACCGTATTTTTCAGGGATTTTTGCAATCATTTCCTCATTCATCCATGTCAGGAGGTCATTCCACAACATAAACAATTTCCATGCTGTGCACCCCGACCAGAGGGATGGAGGCAGGAGGCTGAATTATGATGGAAACAAGCTCAGCATCCAGGAAATCAGGGTTTTAAATCCAGCGGGACTGGCAGTGCTCTCCACGGAGCAACACAGACTCAGTGCCTCAGCAGGCAGCTTACAGAATGTATCAACTGATCCAGGAGGAAAGCAGCCATATGAAGGCAGCTGAATTAATGCCATGGATGCAAGGAAGGAGCTTTCAGACAAGTGCTCAGCCAGCCAGATCTGCTCCGTGCCAGAGGGGATGCCCAGAAAATCACTAAACCTTGTTTACTCAGCACTTCTACTAAAAAAGGGGAAACTATGAGTAAATAGCATTTTCTCCACACCTGAGCCCTGTGTTACTGAATACTATTTAAATATAAACTGTTAATAGATATGAAGTGTCCAAGGCCAGCTTGGATGGGCCATGGAGCAACCTGGGATAGTGGGAGGTGTCCCTGCTTTAAGATCCCTTCCAACCCAAACCAGTCTGGGATTCTGTGAAATCAGCTGGGATTGGGAATGAGAGTGAGGAGAAAAGGAGCAGGGGCAGTGGGGTGAGGGGTCAGGATGGCCCCATTGGGCACCACAGCCAATGCCACAGGAACGCACAGAGGGGCAGGCAGGGATGCAGGACACACAGGAGACCCGGCACTATTTCCATATTTCAAACCCCAGACACCAGTTTGTTGGGTTTGTGTGTGGAATTGGGAATGAGAGTGAGCAGAAAAGGAACAGGGACAGTAGGGTGAGGGGTCAGGATGGCCCCATTGGGCACCACAGCCAATGCCACAGGAACGCACAGAGGGGCAGGCAGGGATGCAGGACACACAGGAGACCCGGCACTATTTCCATATTTCAAACCCCAGACACCATTTCAAACCCCCTTTTTTAAATCCACAGCACATTCAGACCCTCTCCCAGGCCAAAGGCTAGGTTTTTTTAGTTGCAATTTAGTTCATTTGGGCAAATGTTCATTTATCCAGGATTTATTGCAGAGCTGTTCCCTGATCTTTCCACCTGCATTACTGGCTCCTACAAAAACCCACTGATACACTGAAAACCCTTTAGGGGACACCAAAAGCTCCCTGAGCACAGCCAAGAGCAGGACTGCAAAAGCCTCTTGCAAGGCAGTGAAGAAGGAGGTGTTCAGGGTTTCCAGCTCCACGTTCATTTGATATCCCCACCCTCAGTCACCACGAGAGCACAGCGGATCCCCTGCTTCCAAACCAGAGAGCAGTGAGTGAAAAATCAAAAATAACATGGCACTGCACCCAGAGCCTGTGAGAATAATCATTAATCAGAGCCATTTTTAACCAGTGCACCTCAGCTTTGCTCAGTTCCAGCTTCTCCTCCTGGCCTGCACCCTGCCTTTATCTCTTTTATACACCACAGAGTTCATTATAGATGAGGCCATTGCATGATTTTGATAAGACCAATACATCATCTTCTCCACCTAAAGAATAGATAATCTCTCTATAAAGCCATTTGCCAGGGGTTTAGTGATGCTCAGTAATGATTTCTTGCTTCCTTCTAGCTCATTGATAGAAACATCTAGAACCAACCTAAAAGTCTCCCTAACAAGAATTTATTTCTCAGTTATCATCTCTTTAAACCCCCCTTTGAAACCAGACAGCTGCCAGCTCAACTTATTTAATACGTGCCAGGTAATGATTTATAGTTCTTAATCAACATTTCAAACAAGCCCCACTTCAAATGTTTTATTTAAGTTTAGGTTTATTACGGTCTCTTTTTCAGCCTAACCTGTGCTCTCAGAAAAATTAAAAATAGAATAAAAGATCGGGTTGGCTTGACCCTCTCTAATTCCAAAACACCCTATTGACTGGCCATTTACTGCTCCCATTTATTTCTTTATTCATACCATTTTATAGCCCTTCCTATTATTTTTTTCCCTGAACTGAGGAAGCAATTTTATCTCTGCTTTTGTCTGTAAGTAGGTATTTAATTACGTAGCCCCAATCTGCATAGAAATAGAGTCACTTAATCACTTCCTTGCCCATCTTCAAGACATAATTCAGATTGTTCTCACACTGAATCCCCAACCAACGAAGCATTTTAAAACCAAGCTGATGTATTCTTGTTTTCCAGTGTTACAGACTGGTCCTTATCTTACTTCTCCTAGAACAACAATTAAATTAATCCCAAATACCCCTAAAAAATCTCACCAAGCGGTGATTCAGGACAAAAAAAATTGATTTATGTGCCCTTGCACATGAATACAATCCCATCAATGCAGATGGCTCTCTCCAAGTGTATTATCAGTGCTGATGGACTGAATAAAATCGGTGCCATTTTCCCTCACATGACTGAAATCCTCTTGGCTGGAAAATTAACCACAAGATTGAAAAATAGGCAAGAGATTTCTGCTGCATATCAAATATGGGCCCAAAAAAATTTCAAACATTTACAGAACCAAAGTGTGAAACACCTCAGCTCTTAAAAATAAATAAGATGTCCTTAAATCAATTAGGAAATTCCCATCCTCATGGTGCAACACGGGTCTTATGTATTTATTTCTAGAAAGTTATTATTTTAATAGCTGTATCACTGCTCCTCCTAGAACTGACCCTCCAGACACTCAGAAATGTGATGATTTCTGCAGTTTGCTGTTTCTTTCTGAATGCACCAAGCACACATTTCCAGAGGAGCAGGGGTTTAGCTCCATCAGCTCCCAGCTCCAGCCCCGTGCCCAGCCAGGCTGGGCCACCTCCACCTGCACAAAGTTGTTCATTCTCTCTCTGGAAGAGCCATGCAGGTAATTAGATCATTTACAATCCTTGCTGTAATTAAAACACAGCATGAAATTAATGCCACGGTGTGTTCCCAGTGCATTCCTCATCGGGCATCTCTCCCACCACGTCCCCCTCTGGATTTTATATTCCCAGGCTGCTCAGGAGCTTGTTCCAGGCACTCTGCAGGGGTGAAGGTCTCCAGCTGAATTGCTGCTTCTTCAGAGAGCTGAGATTCTGAGAGCTTTTCCTGCTCATCTCCAGATCCCTTCCTAAGCAGCAAGCTCTACAACTGGTCCAGCCACATTTTTTCCAGGGGGATTAATCCTTGCACAATTTCACTTGCCATCACTGAATAAACCAAGGCTCAGGCAGGAGCTGCCTCTGTTGTTTCACCTGTGGTGGAGTTTGCAACAATTCCATGAGCTAAAGGAGGGGAAGGAGCCACAGAATCTCCTCCCCAGCAGAGATGTGAGCAAGGCTTTCCCAGAATCCTGGAATTATTTTTTCTCTCAAGTCTAACATTAACATTCCTGTTCTTCAAGAGGGCTGATGGAAAAGAGGGAGAGTGACTTTTTTACGAGGGCGGATATTGATAGGACAAGGGGCAACAGTTTTAAATTAGAAGTGGAGACATTTAGATGGGATATTGGGAATAAATTCTTCCCTGGGAGGGTGGGCAGGCCCTGGCACACGGTGCCCAGAGAAGCTGTGGCTGCCCCTGGATCCCTGGCAGTGCCCAAGGCCAGGCTGGACAATGGGGCTTGGAGCAGCCTGGGATGGTGGAAGGTGTCCCTGCCATGGCAGGGGTGGGATGGGATGGGCTTTAAGGTCCCTTCCACCCCAAACCATCCTGATTCTATTATTCTACAACTCCTAAAACATTACTTTTCACCTTGATATTAAACACCAGCAGAAAATCACACCAAGGGAGCAGCAGCCCAGCTCCCAGAATGGGAAGATTCAAAAAGTAAATATAAAACCCTTCCAACATCAGCATTTAAAAACCAACTGATAGTTCTTAATGTCATCAAGGTCTGGGCTTCTGCTGCTCCTGGAGAAAGCCTGGCTGGTTGAACTGACATCTCTGCTGCAGCCCTTTTGCAGCATTGTAACACAAATGGGAATAACCAGTAATACAATGTGTATTTATGCTATAATTTCAATCATTAAATAAAATGTCACTGTATACACACAGCTGCTTTTTGGAGAGCAACAGTAATTTCCTGCTTTTCAATGACTTGAACAAATGTGGTGAGTTTTATTTAAAAGTCTTTTCGCTTGTTTCTTAATTGGTGAATTCTTGTGCCAAAGCACCCAAACAATTCAGAGAATTGCGAGGAAAACTGAATTAACTTTCAAACACTCAGCAGCACAATATGTCTGTAGGAGTTGGGAAAGCACAAAGGCAGGCAGTAATCTCCTGGTTCCCTTCCTGCTGGAAATCCTGGGCTGGCTTGGAGAGGCTTCTTACACTTCAGGTGGAAGAGCTGACAGGAGCCCAGTTATCTGTGCATCCTCTCAGAGGTGATGAAATCACATTGTCACTGCCAGAACAGACTTTCCCACATTGTTATATTTTTATAACCCTAAAACACCTGTTTTCTTGGCAGAACGAAAAAAACCCCAATCCTTTATGAAAAGTGATTACACTGAAAAAACAAGAAATATTTTCCAGTAGATACCTTGTGGTCCTGGCCCAGCAGGAATTCCCTGGGGTTTGTGGATGAAGCAGAGATCAAAACTGTCAGGAGTAAATTATGTCCTAAGCCTTCAGAGTCACTTGAAATTTATAAAACCCACAAGTTTACAAAGTCTGAATAAGACAAGAGGATCTACGAACTCTCAAAAATTTAATAATGAAATTATTGCCCTTAATTTAATTGCCTTCTCCCTATTTCCCATGGAAGGCTTGGCTCTGGGGTTAATATCCATAAGAGGTGACTTTCACTCCCTGGAAAGATTTACATTCCATCACCAGAATAGTACAAAGGATTTCACACAAATCCTCCTAATTTACTGTGCATACATCAGTGCCATCACTCTTCAAAAGCACTATTTTGTCTGCTGCTTGCAGTACTCCTCAGCTCACACACACACACATATATGTATTTATGTATGGGAAATACGTGGAGTTCCTCACCAGCTTCCTAAAAATACAGCTCATCCAAATAAAGCTGCTCCTGTGGGAAATGCACAGGTATTTGGGAAAGGCAGAGAGGAGAGGAGATTCAATCCTGGTTTTATTTATAAATATTAAAATTGGTCATTTGAGAAGTGCTGTCCAGTGCGGGTCACAACCAGCAATGGAGACAGTGGTTTGATTTTGTTTATTGGTTTTAAGATTTCAAAATGCAACATTTTCAAATTCTGCAAGATTTCATATCCTTTGGTACTGGATTCATTTATAGGCCAGCCAATGAAATCTGGATTTGAATAAGAAAATAATCTTAATGAATAGTGACAAGAATGTTACAAATCTGTCCTGGCAAGGAGACCAAGGGCTTGGACACAAAGCCTCACAAGTCCTACACCACTTATTTCCTATAATATTTTGCTAGTGAGATCATTGGCAACAAAAAGGCTCCAATTAATTAAAACCTGGTGCATGTGCTGAAACTGTAGATCGAGGTTATCACAAAATTCATCTGAGCAGAAAAACGAGCAAGAAGTTAAAACCCTGAGCCCTTTCTTCAGTGACAAAACAGATTCCTATTGTCATTATTTGTGCCCTTCCTTATTCTGATTCCTCAGTCATCCAGCAAGGCCCTGAATAAAATAAATAACCTTATTAATTATGTACAGACAGGTTTTGTTGATTTCATTAATATGTATTGAATTCTGTGTCTCCACTTAAGGTCAGAATGAAGAAAGGATTTATTATTTTTATTATTGTCATTATTTCTGCTCTGGGAGTTTGTCCCAGTGATGTGAGGGGGAGATAAGTCCATGCCCACATTCCCATCCACATTCCCATCCACATTCCCACATGGATGGACAGGCCAACCACAGGATGTTTCCAGCATCTGGTTAAAAACATCCAAAATTGTCACTCAAAATACAGATAATAAAACCTGTTTGGAAATACCCATCCCTTTCAGAGCAAAAATTGGCATTTTTCAGTCAACCCAAACCCTGGCTAATGCCACCAACACACCCCCAAACATGACCTAGAGGGTGGCCCACTGGAACTAGGGGGTTGGAACTGGGTGATCTCCAAGGTCCCTTCCAACCCAAACCATCCCGTGACTCTGATTCCATGAACACATCAACAGGAGCAACAAGAACCTTTAACTGATGTGTTCAGTCCTGCACAAAGGAGGTGAAATCCCATCCCTGGAAAGCTGACAAAGTCCATTTTTCCAGCTGCTAACCCAGTAAAATGCTGTTCCTTCCCATCACTGTGGCTTGGAGGAGAGGAGGGAGGAGAGGACAGAAAAGGAGAAGCCAGGAGAGGAGAGGAAAGAAAAGGCCGAGCCACCCTTTTGAATTTCTCTTCTCTTTATTGACTTCAGCCAGCCATAATTTATTAAGCAAACTACCTGGCACCAGCAGACAAACTCCAAGGCTCCGTTTTTCCATTACCACTCGCAGGAGAAAGTCTCCAAGACGTGAGCCAAGAGCACAAAGGTAAAGGGATCGATAGGGGAGGGGGAGGGCAGCTCAATCACCCTCGTGTCATGCTCTGCCCCCAAAGTTGCCCCATTTAATGCCCCCCACTCGTAGCTGTGCCCAGTCTGGCCCCACACAGGTGTTCCCAGGCCATTCTGTGCTAGCCTGGCATGACCCAAGTCTGGTTTTAATTGCTTAACAAAGGTAATTTTATTAGCCAGATAAAGATATAGGAACAGTAATAAGCTGGCTTCGAAATATCAAGAGCCTTTCAAGATTGGATTTTTAGTTAGCTTGCTGCTCTTTCTTTAGGATCTAATTGATTTTCTTGACATCTCTTTAGCCTGGCATCCTGCCTGCCTAAGTACTTTATCTGACCTTCAGGCTCTTTGCCAGGTATCGATCCAATCCCTCCGATGGCTGCCTTGGAGCTGCTCTTCCAACTTTGATAAGGGCTAAAACGTCCCAGCTCCAGCCAGACAGGAACTCAACGGCCACCAAATTTCTCTCATCCTGCTCTGCCTCTCTTCTCCTCCTGAGCAACACTGAAATCACATCCTAAGCAGGCCATATGTGCTTGTATTCCAAATTTCACTTCCAGGAAATATTTTACGAAAAAAATACATCCTAAAGCGAAAGTGTTTTGATAGAATTTTCAACGAAGAGCTAAAATAAAGCTTTTCTGAAATAGAAGCAAATTGGAGCTGTTAAATAAAATATCAAAACAAAAAGAAGGGGGGAAAAAAGGAAGTTGGATTTTTCAGGAGCAGCTCATGCACCCGAATCAACGAAAATATTTTGGACATTGCCAAACCTTAAAGAAGAGTAAGAGGATGGGTTTTGTATCCTTAATAACACTTCCAAGGCAGCAATTCATTATAAATTACTAGCAGCAAAATACAGCACAAACCTAAAATGGAAAACAAAGAATGAACATAAAACTTGCTAAATTATTGCCACACCAGTCAAGGCTGAGCTTTCCCAGATCCCACTTCCCTTGTGCAAGGCCTCGTAGCCACATTTTTAGAGCCATTAAGATAAGATTAGCATCGGCTGTTTCCTCCAGAAGTTTTATTGTGGGAGGGCTACAGCACGAGGCAGGAGGGAGCACATGGATCATGTCCTGGATGGAGACTCCTGAATCCACTGCAGCTCATTCAAATGGCAACACAAAACACGAGATTTTGGGACTTGGAGCTCCACAAGAGCAGCAGCCAAAGCTCTGAGATGGACAAGGGAGCTTGCAGGCTCCAAAGAACAGTTCAGATTTTGCCAGTAGAGTTTTTTTAAAAGTTTTTAGGTTGGTTTTATACCCCAAAAATGCAGTGAAGAGCCGTGGTTTTGTGAGGAAGGTCAGGACTCAGGAAGCTTTGGTTGAATCCTAACACTGTCCTAAAATGCTCTTTCCAACAACTGAATCTTTCAGTCTCCCTAAAATACCGACAACAAAATTCTGCCAGGTAAATCCATTAAAGATTGTATTCAAGGGCTTGTTACAGGGCAAGACAAACACCATGGACAGACAAGAGCCATGGTGGGAAGGTGCCCAGCATGGGCAAAACTGCCCTGGATGCAAAACATTCATTGAAATAGTCTGTATTTATATGTTCCTTATACTTGCTCAAAACCATTGAAATAGACCCCATTTGAAAAGTTAGGTTTATCAGCCCCCCATGGAAAGATAGGGATTAACAGGAGAGTAAATAGAGGTACTTGAATCCCAAATTCTTGTAAAGAAGAGGGTTTTTTTCTCTTCTTTGAAGAGATAATAAACTGCGCTGGGAAAAAAACAGCAAGGAAAATTAGGGATTTTTCAAGGGATGAGGAAAATGGTACAAACATCCCATTAAAGGCCTCTTTCAATCTCTTTTGGTCACATCTTGCCCTCAGATATTCAGGAAACATCCTCCCCCTCACCTGCCCTGCAACACTTTACATCTCCCCATCTTTTCCATACCAACCTGGAAAGAGGTTTAAAACATCCTCTCACTTTACCAAGGACTCATCTATTCCCCTCCAAAGGAATAACTGAAGTTACAATTAAGATTTTGTGGATTGATGCACTATTGAAGTTCATTTGGCCTCTCTCCCATAAGTGCCAGGCTGCTCCATATAGAAGCAGGACAGGAAGACGCCGTGCAGACGCTTTGGCACAGCCCCAGCACAGCATCAGATCCTGCAAAGAGCCTGTGGGAGCTTTGACTAAGACTGGCTGAGGTCCTGGCTCGTAAAACAAATGCATCTGACAGGGAAGTCAGCAATGGAGTGAAGGGGATCAGCAGAACTGGAGCACTGATGGATGGGGCTTTTCCATCTGCATCCTGGGGCTGGAGCAAAGGGGCTGAGCTCAAGGCTCCCCTCGCTACCTGCGCTGCCCAATTCGCTTGTGCCGCAGGAAATTCCTGCTGGGCTTCCTCAAATTCTGCTCAGCGGCACGGGTTGGGAAGAAGGATGGTGAGGAAGGATCCTACTGTAGCTCAAAGGGTTGCTGAAGTGCCCTCTGCTCCACCTAGAAGGGGAAAATCCCTCAGGAATTGCCATGGGAATGGTCCCCAGGCAGGAGCTCAGCCAGCTGTGACCCCCCAGCCTCCCCATGGGGCTGTTGAAGTGCCCTCTGCTCCACCTAGAAGGGGAAAATCCCTCAGGAATTGCCATGGGAATGGTGGCCAGGCAGGAGCTCAGACAGCTGGGACCCCCCAGCCTTCACAAAGGGCTGTTGAAGTGCCCTCTGCCCCACTTAGAAGGGGAAAATCCCTCAGGAACTGTCACAGGAATGGTGCCCAGGCAGGAGCTCAGCCAGCTGTGACCCCCAGCCTCCCCATGGGGCTGTTGAAGTGTCCACAGCACCCTTTGGAAAGGGAAAGTCCCTCAGGAATTGCCATGGGAATGGTCCCTAGGTAGGAGCTCAGCTGGCTGTGACCCCCAGTCTCACAAAGGGCTGTTGAAGTGCCCACAGCCCCATTTGGAAAGGGAAAATCCCTCAGGAATTGCCATGGGAATGGTCCCCAGGCAGGAGCTCAGCTGGCTGTGACCCCCAGCCTCCCTGTGGGAGCAGCCAAGGAATCGAGGAGTGGAAAGGGAGGGTGGAGAGGGATGAATGAAAATTTAGAGGCTGTCCTGAGAAGTGAGCAAACAGTGACTGTAGCTCAGGAGAAATCCGGATCATGGAACGTGATTAAGTGGGACATGGAGTGGGAGACACGTGCAGGATCAGGTTTCCTTATCTTTAGGGAAGGACTAATTTGCTTTAGTGGCAATCAGCCTTTTTCCCTCGTAGGTGCTGACATTCTGCCCAGATTTATCCATTTCTGTGGGGATATCGTGGATTTGGAGCCAGTGATTTTGCTTTATTATTATTGCTAATGACACCAGCTGAACAAACGTGGCCTGGGAGCCACCAGATTCTCCAGAAACTTTACTAGGGCTGGAAAATTTCTTTATCATCAATGGCCACAGTATTTAGTGCCAAACCTTTTTTTTCCCTTTCAACACGAGGTATAAGTTTCTCCAAGCTTTTGCAAAATTGTTTCACTGAGAGGTTTGAGAACTTAGAGCCTATTTAATTGCTAAATTCATGTTTCACTATCCTGCTCTTAAATGGCTTTTTCCTCTCTCTGATAATGTTTTACCTTTGGTTTAGTGAATTTTTAAGTTTAGTCTGAACGTGCTTTTTAACAGAGATTTCATTTAAGGGAACTTAATGGAGTAAAACTTAAAATTTGGTTATTATCTCTGCATCATACAAATGTGGAGTGAATTTTCAAGCTGAGACATATTCTGTTCCAAGACAATCTGCCCCTATTTCCAATTATTTATCTTCTCTGAGACATTCCTGACTTTTCAGGTTTCATTTTTATTGGGATCCCATCCTGCCCTGATTCTGTGTTATCACAAACCCTCTTAGAGCAACACAATTTCCTGACCTGCTGTTTTAATATTTGTTTTTCTGTATTTATCATTCCTTAATTCTTCATTTCATTTACTTCTCCTTTCCAGGATCTTTTCCACAACTTGCTCTACTGATGTTTCCCAGAACCTGGAATTTCCTACACGTTTTATTTTCAGTAAAGGTCATGTCTTACACAGAACCTCCCCAACAGATAATTTAAAACACAAGTATCTGGCACCCATATTTGAATGTACAACAAGATTTGAGGTGAAACTCATCCAGCTGAGTCTGTAATGACACCATTCCCCTTTTCCACAGGATGGGATAATGGGATAATGTCTATCCAGCTTCAAAAGGAACGAAAATCACTCAAACACAGACATTATTTAAGAGGACTGGAAAGAATTAAAAGCCAAAACACTTCCAGGTGCTATTTCTCATTGCAGGACCTATCACAGATTTAAATATTATAATTTTTAGTCAAAATAAAAACAGCAACAGTCCCATGGATGCATTTTTTAAATCCAACAACATAAAACCAAGCAAAATTCCTGATTTATTTTAGTGGGAGCAGAAGTTTACTACATGGAAAATGAATCAGCTGAATATCACCATGAGGACACACTGAATAACTTGATTACATCCTCACTTCTTTAGAATCTGCCTCCGATTGGGCTGAAACCTTTCCCTCCTTCCCAAGTGTCCTGTAAAATCACAAAAGGTTTTTTCCACACTCTCCAGGGCTGACTCTAGAGGTGCCTTGGCCTTGGGTTGACTGGAAGGAGGTTCCAGATTAGAAGAGATTTATTGAAAAACTTAATTCAGCCCCTGCTTCTCTTGCAGCATCCTCAAAATCCATGTCTGTATCTCTTCCACGGTGACTAAATTTCTCCCTAAAGAGAGTTGGATCCATGAAAGTGCTGCTTTAATCATCATTGACTTAATGATTCTTTTGCAATGTCAATTAAACGGGATGAAAAATTAAACCATTTACAGAACACGAGGACCTTTTAAATTACACATTTCAAAAATATTATTTAAAATCCGAGTTATATAATCCTTTTAGAACTGTCAAAGAATAATGCTGCTCTAACATTTGACTCATTACTCATGCCAATGCTTGTTGGAACTCAGAGAGTTGGCAGATATTTAAATACCGAACTCAGTAGAAATGAAGAAATTAGCAGGGTGGAACAGCAGAAAGAGCTGGTGCTCTGCAGGAGGGGGGCACACACCGTGCAGGTGACAAAGCCTCTGAAACATTCCATTTTCCACTGCTAATGTAACAGTAAAGCCCCTAATGATATAAAAACTTCAGATTTCTGTAAATTAAATCATATCCCCACCGTGGGTTTCCACTTTTGTTCTTGGAAAACACGGTGAGCCATTTTGCTGGGAGGATTCCTCCTCCTTTCAGCTGGTTTTCCCCTCTCCATCCATCCCTCCCCACACCCCCACCTCTGAACGGGGGTTTTACTCTTCACTCCTTCATTTAATTCTCCCAGAAAGTTCCCTCCATCCTGCTGACTGCCTGGAGCAGCTCTAGAATTCCACATTTTCCACTTCAATGTGCAGTGGAGTGTTTCTTTTAGCACCCAGCAGCAGCAGGGACAGCCAGCAGCTCTCTCTCCTTGCTGCTGCCTCTCTGATGGGAAAGGGAATGAGAGGTTTTATCAGGGACCTGTAGCAATGTGGGATTTCCCCTGCAGGGAAACACATCCCAATCAGCCCAAAAACACACAAGAAAGGCTCCTTTGGCTTCTCCTCACCCAGCAGATCCTTCTCCAGCTCACGGGGGTTGTCATGTGAATATCAGGGGGAGCCTTATCATGAAGGGAAAGAAATAAACCCAACAGTTCCGTTGAGAATAAAGGACACCGTTCATGGAGCTGCCCCATTTCCCAACAGCTATCGTGCAATCCCAGCCAGAAATTAGCAGCAGGCAGTAAAAGCATGGCAGGCAGCCAAATTGTCAGGATAATTTCTGGCATCTCTGGTGAGTTTGGTCAGGGTAAAGTCTCATGGTTCTTGTGGAACCACCAAAACTCACTCAGACCTGTTAAATCATCGATATCCTCTGGAAACGGCTCTGCCCCTTCTCTCACTCCACCTTTTATATGCATGGATTCATTTAAAAGTATAAAAAAATAAAGAGAAAACTTGAGAGGCCCAAGAATAAAAGAAAACCCCAAAGCAAATAGTCCTAAAAGACTTCCAAGGGACAAACTTCCCTTTTAATAAACAGATTCCTTCCAAGCCCCTCACTTGTGCCAGTCTATGAGCACAGGCTGCTGGGTGTCATTAATTTAGGAAGTGCCAGTAATTAACAGCAGTGGGACTGATGTAGAATCATGGAATACTCAGGGATCCATCAGGATCATCCAGTCCAGCTCCTGGCCCTGCACAGACACTCCAAAAAATCCCACCCTGAACATCCCTGAAAGAGTTGTCCAAACACTCCTGGAGCTCTGGCAGCTTCGGGGCTGTGACCACCTCCCTGTTCCAGTGCCTGACCATCCTCTGGGGGAAGAACCTTTTCCTAAAACCCAACCTAACCCTGCCCTAACTTCATGCTCTTATATCTGGAAAACATTCAGGCCAATGAAGTTAAAAACCTTTGCACAAATGACAAACTCCAGGTCAGTTTAGCTGTACATTTATTGATCACCAGTGAAGCCAGCAAACAGACCCTTGGCATTTGTCCCCATGGGATCCCACATGGAGCAAACCTGACCTTGCCCACACTGCATTCCCTCATCCAGAGCTGGGATCATCCCATCTCCACAGAGGAGGAACAAGAACAGCACAAAGAGTCAAAGATCCCAATCCCTAAGCTGAGATGTGATTGTGTAAAATAAAATCGCCAACCTCAGGCTCCAAATCACAACATTCCCTCTCCCTAATCAATAAATCCCTAATACCCATTTGTGCCAGTCCTCCCCACACCATTGATAATCAGCTGAAAGGATATCACTGATAACGGTAAGAATATTCTGGAAACAGCATTTTTAAAGGTCTGTCCCTAACACTGATGAACTTGAAATGAAATTTTGGAGGTGTGGAACATTTTTGTTCCATGGGGTAGGGAGTTATCCCACAGCTGCCTGTGTTTCATGCACTCCTGATAAGCTGGAGCTCAGGCTGTGCAAATGGAGCATGTCCTGCCCACACCTCAGCAGGCACTGACATTTTATGGCTGAAAGGTTATTCCCCAAATGACCCTGTCTGGGTTTTTTGAAAGAGAATCTAATGGAAACTTCTCTCACGTTAGTAACTTCCATCCTGCTGTCTCCTGGCAATGTCAGCTGAAGGAAAAAAGGAGAAGCTGGGAAGCTTGGAGTCCTACACCAATGTGAATGGAATTTTGTGATCCCTCACCTCAATTCCCACACTTTGCACTGCTCAGTTGGATCAAGTGAACTGCAGCATCCCTGAAATGCTGCAAAGCACAGAAGGATCCAGAGATAATTTCCCCTTTCTAGTTATAACCTAATACTCTGTGGATGCCTGCTAATAAAAACAACAGGAATCTGTCCTCTGTGATAATTAATTATCAATAATCCACTTGCAGAAATTTCTCAGTGAGAAGAGTTTCTGGTGTCTTCACGGTATGGAAAATCCTGGCTGTGGGGTGTCCCTGGAATTAGTCTTCAGGCTTCCACTAACTTAGAATCATGGAATATCCTGAGCTGGAAGGGACCCATTGGGATCATCCAGTCCAAGTCCTGGCCCTGCTCAGGACACCCCAACAACCCCAGCCTGGGCATCCCTAGGAGCAGTGTCCAAACACTCCGGGAGCTCTGGCAGCCTTGGGAATGTGCCCATTCCCTGGGGAGCCTGGGCAGTGCCCAGCACTCTCTGGGGAAAAAAC
Organism: Monarcha castaneiventris obscurior; assembly: GCA_026261815.1. NCBI lineage: Eukaryota > Metazoa > Chordata > Aves > Passeriformes > Monarchidae > Monarcha > Monarcha castaneiventris. Next base: position 20,332,584 of record JAMPIT010000467.1, read on the forward strand.
TTGTTCCTGATTTAGGACCCGATTACCTGAGATACCTCCTAAGGACATAGGCAGGAGCAACACAAACACCTTCAGAATTTGTTTTCAGCTTCATTTTCCCAAAACTAAACTTTCTCGCCTTCTGAACACACTGTGAAACCTCAGCAATGAGGGGCAGTGCTTTAAAGGTCTCAAACTGGAGAAACATTTTTGTTTTGCTGAATGCACACTCAATATTTTTGGCCTCTTGGGGCCAGAGGACCTCCAGGTACCTCCTAGGTGGGACTAATTTTGACAGGAAATTCCACTAAAGCAGGTAACTCTTCTTTACTCAGACACAAGGAGGTTCACAAACCATTCTTCTCCATCACCTCCACAGTGTGATAATCCAACATTTGAAAGCAACAAGATCATGACAGAGCATGCAAGAAAGGATGAGCTCTGTTAACCACAGATTATTTCTTATTAGCCATTAATACCTTTTTTTTCCCCTGCACTTTTTACTTTTTACAAGGTACTGGATCTTCCTAAGGCACTAAAAAGATAAAATAAAACCCACTCAATATTACACCCAGCTGGGAAGGTGCACAAAAGGCAGCTCAGAGCGGGGAAGGTATCACCAGGAATTTTAGCTTTTTATTTTTATAACTAGAATCTGGAAGGTTAAATGAGGGGAAGCCTCCAAACAGAGCTGAAAATAATTTCAGAACTCTCCCAGCCATATTTAAACAAGAGGATGGTAACAAGTAATTTCTCAGCAAGGAGTGATAGTGATTTCTGATGTTATCACAATTATCGAGCCATTACTACGAGATAAGCCAATATATGACTCTGTGTTGCTCTGTGCATCATCCTGCTGGGTAACAGCCACTTATTTCTATATTCCTCACAAACAGCACTGCTATTTAGCAGCTCATTTTTTTTCCAGTGTTCTCAAACCCTGTTACGTGCTGAGCTCCCATCTGAGTAGCCACAACCAAAACCCATTTTCTCAGGAAAATTCAGCAAGTTATTTGTAACTGTGGGGCAATATCCTCAACTATAATTGCCATTCTTTAAGGAGAGAAAGAACAGAAGGAAATAAATATCACCCTAATTATTTCCTAGCCTCAGTGTGGATTTTGCAGGAGATGGTTATTTTAAACAAGGGGAGCATCTTGCAGCAGCAGTTTATTATTATGACTTCTAATCATCCACCCTGCCACCCTCTGGGAGGTGAAACACCTCCAGGAGAGGTTAAAAACAGGAGGTGTGTGATGTCTCAGCTGTTCACAGAGTGGTCTCTTGGTTTAAATTGCTGATGTGGCTGGGTTTGATCCACGATCCCAGCCCTGATAGAAGCACGTTTCCCTTCTGCCAGTCCTGCCGTGGGCTGGTGAGCTCTGGCAGCAAAACAGAGCAGGCTCCTGGGGCTGGGAGATCCAAGCAGCTCAATGCAGGATGAGCTGGAACTGGTTTGCCAAAGCTCTTGTGCACCACCAGCTTGAGAGGGTTTATTCTAAGGTCTGAAACAAAGCCAGCTCCGAGCAGCACCTCTGAAATTTAACTCTCATCAGAGTGGTACTGAAAACACATCCCAGAGTTCACACCATGGGAGCTCCATGCTGCATTCAGGGAGATTTCTGGACAGGTTTCCACAGCAGTTTGTTGTAGGTTGTCCCCCAATGGCTGAGGTGCACTTGCAATAAGAGATTCCCGTGGTGCACTTGATGCTTTGGAGGAGGCCCAGAGCAAATGTTTTATAAGAAATAATTCCTCTTCGCCATCGTTTGACAGCTGGGAATAGGCACTGCCATCCAGCAAAGAACCAAGGGACCCTGTCCCTCTGCCCAGCCCTGGGGGCACCTCTGGGGTGCCATGTCCAGCTCTGGCTCCTCAGCACAGCAGGGCCAGGGAGATCCTGGAGAGGCTCCAGTGGAGGCTGCTGAGCTGAGGAAGGGCCTGGAGCATCTCCGTGCCCAGGAAAGGCTGAGGGAGCTGGGGCTGCTCAGCCTCAGAGGAGCCCCAGCTGAGAGGGGCCCTCAGCCCTGGCTGGCCCTGGCTGCAGGGAGGGCTCAGGGCAGGGCCCGGGCTCTGCTCCGGGGCCCAGCAATGGCACCAGAGCCACGGGCAGGGCCTGAGCCCAGCAATTCCCTGCACAGGAGGCACAACTCCTGCCCTGGGCAGGGATTGATCCCAGCAATTCCCCTGCACAGGAGGCAGTGATGCCTTAGGTTTTAACTTCTATATTTTTCAAATTCTTCAGAGTGTAACTCTGAAGTCTCTTGTAGCCTGGAATTTCTGCTCTCTCTTGCAGACATAACAAAGCCTCTCCAGGCTTTGCCTTCAAGGACAGCCAGGCTCTGCTAGGCCCAAAATGTGTAAACCAAAGCCTCTAAGGGGGAGCAAGCTGAGGGGAATTCCATCATTGAACTGGGGCTTTAATTGGAGAATTAACCGTGGTATGCAAATGAACCAAACCTATAAAGGCGTGAAGAACTCATGACCTGTCGTCCATCTTGGGGTCCATTTTTTGGAGGCAGTCTCTGGCTCCCCAGGGTGTACCTTGAAGGCCTTCAAATAAACACCGACCTTTATTCCCTTACTCTTGTCCAGTCTCTGTTTCTAGGTGGCTGGAGAAGGCATCAGCAGAACTCCTGCCCTGGGCAGTGCCCAGCCCTGAGCAGATTGTGCAGAGGGGCTGTGGAGTCTCCCTCACTGGGGATATCCCAGAACTGCCTGGACACAATCCTGTGCTGCTGTGGTCCCTTCCAGCCTGACCCATGCCAGGGTTCTGTGACCCAGCAGCTCAGAGGGGCAGCCCCAAAAACATGGGAGTGAAGCTGCTTCATGAGTGAAACCTCCTGAGGGAAGGGCTGAAGGAAGCTGGGTACCAGGGGGATGTCCAGGAGAGGAGCAGGAGGAGCACGGGAAGCTCAGGCCAGGCTGGGGGCAGAGCCCCCCCAGCAGCATCTGGGAGTGCCCAAGAGCAGGAGGAGCTGGAGGTGCCCAGAGCTCTCTCCTGGTGCTGTTGGTGCCATGAACACCAAGCTGGAGAGTGGGAGAATGGAATAGGGAACAGGGAGCTGCTTCCCAGGTCAGGGGTGATCACAGGGGTGGGTAGCACTGACAACAAACTCTTCTGTGTTTCATGAATGGTCATCAGCACTCGGGTCTGATGATCCAAACCAAACTGAACCCAGAGTTTTCTCTTCCTGCGAAGCACTGGAGGTTTTTTCCCATCTGTTTTAATTAATCTCATTAGATATGAATTAACAGAATATTGCTGAAGGAAATATTTTGGTTTTGTTTTGTCAAACGAATGCTTAGCTCCAATAAACCCTTTCTATTCTCTGGATTAAGTGTTAAATATTCCCAAGACAAATATTCAGTGGGGGAAAATACACAACCCCCTCCATTCCAATTGTCAATACAAACACTCCTTTTGCCCAGAGTTAATGGAATTAATGTCACTTGTTCAGTCAAGGGGCATTGCAAAGCCTGGCTCTTATCTGTGACGTGCACAGATAAACAGATTTACAAAGAGGAGCTCCCATGGCACCTTGTCTTTCAAGGTCACAGGTTATGCTGCAGAGGAGCCAATTCCAAGGCACCCCACAAATGTACCTAAGTCAAAGCTAACAGAACATATTGATCTATATATTCATGGAGCCTGTAGACATGCCCAAAATATCAGCTGGGATAGTTCTATTTTAAATTGCATTTAAATCCTGCCTGTTTTACCACACTTCTGTCTGCCAGGAAGCACATCAAACAATCAAACCCTTCCTTTGTCTAAAGTTATCATCACTTCTTTTTCTAGAATTCAAATGAAAATCCAAGCAGAACAAAATTAAACCTAATACTCGTTCTGTTGGTTAAATTAGGCTGCATCTAAAGCACGAAACCACTTGTTCATATATCTAATTTCTTCTTACAGTGAACAAAAGAAATTATTTCTTTCAGGGAGCAAGATCCTATTTGAAATATAAATGTAATAGCACAACCACCATCAGGCTCTGCTCTGCCTCTGAAACCCTTGGCCTTCCCTCAGTGAGCTGCTTACAAGACACAAAAAATGAGATTAACAAATAACTGGGAGATAATGCCAGTGAGGCATCCTGGAAGACTTTTCCATCGTTTCTATGATAATGAACACCTGCTTGTGGAGCTGGATTTCTCCTGGACATTTGCAGTAACTTCAACCAACAGAAGGGAAAAGAAACCAATTTTGTTGCCATCATCATGGAGTGCCTTAGACTGAGGAGCTCCAACTCGATTTTCTAAACCAGTTTAAAAACTCTATTACGACGAATTTCCTTGTTAAAAATAAATAAATAACCCAGCATGTATAAGCTGAAGCCCTTTTACAAGCTCTTAAAAACTGTGCTATGGGCTAGATCTTAGATTAATGTTTGTGATGCACACTGAAAACCTGTAAAGCATTTATGTAATTGCTGAGCATTATTATTTTTATTACTGCAACAGATGGAACCAATCCATCTTCGTAGATAATATCTCATAAATGATTCATTATTATTCCTTTAACCTAAAGTCTTTTATATTTTGCAGATCCATGAGAAATAACTGTTAGGAGGCTCCATGCATAAAATAGTACATAAACTACCTAATGTCTTGCAAATGCAGTAGCCTCGCTGATATTCAAGCCTTTTAATGTTCACATGGCTGCTGTTCCTCTCACAATCTGCTGCTCCTCCTCATTTTCCAGCACTGCCTTTCAGGCAATGGAAAATATCACTGCAAACCAGGGGTAAATGGTAACTATGGACCAAAAAACACAAATATCTCCCCAAAATGCACAAAAGAAGTTTCTCATGTGGCACCCCTGGTTTTGATTGCTGGAGGACCAGAGCTCTGTGATCACACTGCCCATCCTCTCTCAGCCCAAGAACTTTTGGACCAATTTTAATCCAATCACAGAGCCAGGTAGACATCTCCCAGATATCATTTCCTATCATCCTAATGAGAACTGATGGCTGCTGAAGGACACAAATTGGTGCTGTCACGGGGAAAAAGGCTTAAATGAGAGCTCAGCAGTCCCCCCCAGGCCAGGGCTGCCTCTGGCCACGCAGACACTCTCAGACACAGCAGATGCCATCTCCTGCCCACCCCAGAGCTGACAGACAGGCCACTGATGATGCTCTGAATGGGGAAAAGCTTGTCTAAAATTGTATTAAAGCTTGGCACGAGTAGAATAATCATAATGATATCGGTGACTGATGAACTCAACAATTTAAATGTGAAAAAAAGCTGATTTACACACCAAACCGAGCATTTCTTGGATTGTTAGAAGAAAACACAGTGAGAGAAGCTAAACCCATCAATAAGTTATTTTTTTGATAGTGACCTTGGAAGAATCAATAGCCAAAACAATTCCCAGAGCCCAGTCTGAAGCACTGGGCCAAATAATCCATGGGAGATTTGAGTTACTCCATCTGCTCGTTCCACACAGGATAATTAACCAGCAAAATGGGAAAAGCTCATTGCAAGTGATGAGCCCTGGTGTGATATCTGAAATATTTATGGGGTTTAGCAATGAAAAAACAAATGTTCTCCATGTAATATAGATATTTTGGATGGGAACTAAAGGTTATTCTGCTTACATGAAAGGTCCTGATCTTTGAGATGTTTTCCAACCTGAACAGATCCATGATTCCACAGCCCAGCTCTTCCCAGCTCCTTGGCTCAATCCATGACTAAAAGCCACAGCACCAGGAATTTCCACAAGTACCTGCTCCTCTACCTGTTCATTCTTCCCACCTTCACTAAGAGAAGTGAAATACTTTTCAATTCTATTCAACTGCCAAACTTTAAAACCTCCTGCTCAACCCACTTCTTACAGAGGAGTTTGATTCATCATTAACACATATTTACTGTAGCTGGAAAGATGAATTTGAGGGCTGAAACAGTGGAACTTTGCCACCAGGCACTTGGCCATTGGCTGTCTTTTAAAAATGTTATCAGGAGTTCCTATTTCCCTTGGAAACCACATGAAAGCATCTCTTGAACAAGTGGAGCTATCTTTGACTTGAAAAGTGCCATGTGATCCCAGCCATTCCACTGGGTTTCCAACCCATTCTGACTCACAAAAAATAGTGAGCTGCCTTAAAAGCTCGCCTTTAAAAAATCTAAATTCATCTCCAATTTTCATGAAAATTCATGCAAAAACACGGTTTTCAATCCCCAAAAAAAGGAAAGTCAAATGTAGAATAATGTGTTTTCTAAGCAGCTTCAAATTCCACATTGGAATGAGAGAGTGTGGAGCCAGATCCTCCTCTGGTCAAAGAGCTGCCAGTCTTGGCATGACAATGCCCTCCTAAAAATCCTTCCCAAAGAGGAACCCTGCAGAGTTCAGGGCTGAGGCATCCCAGTAAAAAGCCAGTCCTCAAATCCTCCATCTCTGGTTGAGCTGCTCAATATCCCACCAGAAGGACTGGCATTTATAAACCGACCTTTCCCAAATAATTCCATTCCCATTCCTCTTGTCACAGAAGAGATTTATTCCCTATAAACACAGGCCCAGATTTGTTCCTCTTTTTGTGAACACCTCAGTTAAACACCACGAGCTCTATTTCACTCCAGACCCTTAAATGAAATGACACTGCTGCAAGCAGGAGAGCAAAATTTCCTCTAATTCCAGACAATCCTTCTCATGCACTAAAGTTTTAAAAACCCCTCACAACTGGTACCAGATGACTTTGAACAACATGGGTTTGGTGAGCTATCAAACCAATCAAGAAAACCAATCAAACCAAGCCCTGCTTAAGAGAACTGACACTTTCCATGCCTTAATTATACCTCCCTGGATGGGGGAGATTTTTTAGAGTCTTTGCTAGGAGTCCAAGAGATGAACAGGACATTCAGCATTCTCTGATAGTTGTTTATTAAGTCTTATCAGAGAGATAGAGTCACTGATGTGACCCAGACACAGCACAGAGCAGAGAATGCAAGAGAAAGCCAAATCACCAAGACTGCACAGTCCCTTCAAAGGCAAATCACCCAACGAAAACCCAAAATGAAAGACATTTTCACTTTTCCACCAATGTTCAATAAATCACTTTGTCACATAAACAGGAGCTGAGGAATTCTTTGTCCAATCACCCCAAACTACTTCTGCTGCAGAATATGGAGTAACAGAAGAAGAAGAAGGAGAAGAAGAAGAAGAAGAAGAAGGTCTGGAAAACAACAACAATCCTCCATTCTGGAGTTTTTACTTTTTATCTATTTACTATATTAACAAACCCAAAAACTCTAAATTTTTCACCCTGTGACAATCTTACACAATATTCTATCCCCTAGTTCACACCAGTGTAGATTCTAATTCTTCCCAGAGCGTAGGCAATTTTCTCCATGGACAAAGGTCAAAAACATTGTTGTCCAGGGGCGTAGAACCCTTCAAAACAGGCACAGAAATATTCTCTGCACTCTGGATTCCCACAAGAACAATGTGCCAGCAGAACTCCGCTTTTCCCAGATGTGTTTTCCGTGTTTTCCTTGTGCTCAGCTGATCCTACAAAGACCCAAGCAGCTCCATCACCACTCTGGCCCCTGAGTGTGCACATTTTAACTCTGTGACTTAGTTAATTCTCTTGCTTTAACGTGAGGGGGTTTAAATACAACTCCCAGCTGTTCAACATAACGAGGTTTCATTTGCAAGCTTCTAAGGAGCACGAGGGTCAAGAGAAAAGAAAAAGCCCAGCTTTAAAAAACACATTATTTTACAGCAAGGGAGAGAACAGCAAGCACTCAGCTGAGGTGATTGGTTAGGATGACAGCTCTGCAGTGAAATATATTTTCATTTCAGGAGCCCCACAGCTATTTTGAATTTAATTGCGTGGAAGACCACCAGGATTTCTTTCTCAAACACAAACCCAAAGCCTATCACCAAAGAAACAACTGTTACGTGCAGGAAACCAATCTTTCTGAAGCCTACCACCAAAGAAACAATTATTACGTGCAGGAAACCAATCTGAGATGTTGAAATGGTTTAAAAGGAACCAAAAAGGGGCAAAAAAATGACGGGAAGTGTGACTTTCAAGCGTGCAACAAACTGGGGTTTGGTGCTTTGGTAAAAGGAGAAGTTTTAAATTAATTTATTAACAGAGAGAGAGCTGTACAGGCATAATGTCCCCACACGGTTGGGGAGAGGTGGAACAGTGAGAAAAGAGTTCATCCCTTCTTTTTGTATCCCTCAGGAGCAGAAATGAGGCTTAACACACCTCTGAAGGTGCCCAGCATTGTCTTACCTTGCTGGAGGTGGGCTCAGGGACGTGGAGGGTGCCAGGTTCAGAGAAACTTTGCAGCTGCCAAGAGACAGAGAAAGATGGGAATTACATTTTCCAGGTAAACCAGGGCCTGTTTTGAAACAGAATAATGTCCAAAAGACATGAGATTGTAAATGAATTCTGCAACGTTTAATGCAGAAAATGTTCCCCCTGCTTGGGCACGTTACAGGACACTGAATATTTGATAATTTGGGAGCAAGGAATGGCTCGAGAAATGGGAAAGAGTGGGATAAAGGCAGGTAATAAAGGGTGGGTCTGTAGATAACCCACTCCGGAGAAAACGTGTGAAATTAGAATTGCTGAACTAGGGGGAAGGAAACACAAGTTACTAAATTGTGCTACTCTGACACTTCCCATTCTCAGAGAGCACATGAATCACGGAGAAGGCTGAATATTTGTCACAGCTGTGATTTCAGCATCAAAAAGAAATAATTTTAGCTCTGATTTTAGGGGAGTTTCCAGAAAATTTGTCAGTTCAGCCAACCGGATCCCAAACTTCTCCATGATCTTCTGCAAGGGGAGATTTCTTTGGGGTTGGACTCTCAAAGGAACTCCTGAAACCACCAGGGTGACCAAACGTGGTCAAGGTCCTCAGTGGCTTTGTGGACCACCCTGAGATGTCAAAAGCTGCATTTTGATGGCTTTGGGTGCTTTTAAACTGATGTGTGAGGCGAATATTTTTAATTTCAAAGACGAAGAACCGTCAGCAATACAAAAATATCAAAATGCTGAACCACAGCTTTTGGGTTTTGATGATAAGAAATGATGCCCTTAAGTTTTCTGCTCTCCAAAGCAGTGGGGTTTTATTCTTGGCAGTGACAAAACTCCAGTTCCACCCTCAGTCCTGACTCACTGGGAGTGTTTGGGAGGGGAAGTGGCCTAGCTCCATGAGCCTGCACTAGGAGCTATAGCTGGCAGCAAAAAGGAATGGTTTATATTCAAAAAAAAAAAAGGATTCTGGAGTAAACAAACTATTTTCAAGTTCAGATTGGATTTTATAGCAGAGCAGAGGAGATATGAAACTTGGAAAGTATTTAAAAGCTCAAAGCAAAATATTTTACATGAAACAAAATGTTGCATTCAATTCTAAGTTAATAGTTTCTGCTGGAAAAAAAAAATGCCAACAATTTTAATTTTATTTTTCAAAGTGAATTTCTGTATATTGTTCTTACAAACCCTGCCAAACACAGGCACACACACACATGAGTATATCCAAATTTTAACCCCCATGAATCCAGGCTCTCTTCCCACACTTATTTGAGCCATGAACTGCTGCAGACACTTGCATTTGCCCAGATTCCTGCTACCACCCAAAACTGAAAAATGGCTTTAAATCACTCTAAGATGTTAAGAAGGTGATTTTTGATGGGGATTAAATCAAGCCAAGGTGAGCTGCAGTGGGAAGGAGGTGTCCTGCTGGCTCCCTCCTTTGCTGTGCTGCCCACACTCCACTTCTCCTCTCCTACCTTTGGCATCTGCCTCACTTGGTGGTGAATCAGTGCAGCAAATGAGGCAGCAAAGAACCAACTCTCCAGAAAACAGCGATTTCTTTGCTGCTGCTTGAGCTCCCTGAATCAGCTCCTCACAGGGCAAACGAACTCTGGGATCACATGGTTTGGGGAGCAGGAGGAAAAAGATGATTCCAGGATATCTTTGTAATGTTTTTACATCAGCTGAGTTTGGAGTTGGCTTATCTCTAACCTAAGGCCTTACAGCACCCCTCTGTTTCAGATCTCTCCAGTCAGGTACAAATAATCTGTTTTTATGCCCACTGAGAGAAACAAAAAAAAACCCCAAACCTACCCATAATTTGAAAATTTCTCAAAAGCAATTCCAAGGCAATTCATGCAGTTGTTGTTTCTGAAATATAAAGGAGGGTAAGACCATTCTCAAATGTATTTTTTGCAAGGGCTCACAGGTTTTTTTTCTCCATGAACCTTTATTATTGGAGCTGCCCTTCTCAGGCCCTGTGCACTCAGTGTTTTGTGGATGAAGCCTCAGATATTTGCTGCAGGCTCATGCTCCAGCCCCACTGGAAGCTCAACTGGCAGTGCAAGACATACCCAGCTCTCATTCCCAGAGCAAACTGCTCAGGGAACAGAATTAAAACTCCTAATATCCCCCAGGATGACTCTCAGGCATATCCTTGGGGATTGATCCGTCAGCTGCTTCACAGCTTGTGTTTAGCAAATACATTTTTTCCTGTGGAAATCCTGCCTAACAGGTTAAAAGGGGATTTTCCTTGTTTTTTACTCTATAACCCACAGCAAAAACTGAAGTGTGATGGCAGAAATAGCTAGAGCTGACCTGAGACCCCCCCCTAGTCCTTCTTTTCATCTCCAGCTGCACCCCCAGCACCCTCCCTGCGGCACAGGGAACTCGGGATCAGACCAAGAACTCGGCTTTGGAAAGCTCAGCCTGAAGGACGGAGCGAAAATCCCTGCTCAGCCTCATCCCCGAGCTGATCCACTGGATCCCCGACCCCATCCCAGGGGAGGTGTGGGAGTGTGGGAGGAGGTGGGAGGACAGGTCTGGCCCCTTCCACACTTTCTGGAGCTGCAGGGAAGAGCTGGTCCGAGACAAGAACATTCACAGGAAACCTTCCGCCTAAAATAGGCGTTGTTCTTCTACACCTCCCACTGAACAGTGGGTACAAGCCAGGAATACAGACTTTGGAAGCGGATTCCGAAGAGCTCTGAGGAATGTATCAAGAAGTCCATATGGTTTTGCCAAATCAAGTGTGCAGAGCTGGGTAAATTTAGCCGAGCGCTGAGGAGCTAAAATTTGTCTTGTTTGACCCAAGTGGAAGGAACAGAGTCATGAGGCTCTTAGACACAAATCCATCTGACTGAATCAGCTCGGGGAGGGCAAAAATTGATGAGTAACACATTATTTCATGTGTGGAAACAAAGGGACACCTCGGCTCCCAGAGGAGCACTGAGGAACAGGAAAGCACTCCCCAGACAGGTCTAAATAATGCGACTTTCTCCGACATATTTAGGTGGTGAAATTCCGAGTGACAAGCGCTTGGCGCTCCGACAGCTGGGCCCACGGCTCCAAGTTTTCCTCCTGTAGTTCCAAAGAGTGAAAGCTTTGTTTGAAATGAAGGTGGAAATTCTTACAATGAGACAGGAGGTGAAAGCTTTGAGGAAAGTGACGCCCTGTTCATTGTAAAAATCGCCGGTGTTCCGAAGAGCGAGGTGCCAAGTAAATAAGGAAAGGCTTCCCAAGCCTCCTGACACCACCTTGTTTCCATCTGCACTGGGATAGCTCAGCCTGGCACTGTTCATGCCATGCACCCTTCAAATTTCCCTGTCACATCCAAAGATCACCTCTCTGGAGCCTTTGGAAGCCGCGCTCAAGGTCAGGTTCATTTCCACAAAGCTCCAGTGGCCGAACTTTCCCATGCGTAAACTTGTAGGAGTAAATCTTGACTATGAGCTTCTTCCTCACCTCGTGTCCTGGCATCAGTTTTAGGCTTCTTATGACAAGAAGGACACTGAGGGGCTGGAGCATGTCCAGGGAAGGGAATGGAGCTGGGGAAGGAGTGGCTGAGGGAGCTGGGAAAGGGCTCAGCCTGGAGAAAAGGAGGATCCTGAAGGGAAAAGCTCTGCAGCAGAGCCCTCACCGAACTTCCCTCACTTTTTTTTCCCCTCACTTTTTTTTCCCCTCACGTTTTCTCCCACTTTTTGATTTTCCCCTCACGGCAAGGGAGATCCTGAGGGGCTGGAGGAGTCCAGGGAAGGGAACGGAGCTGGGAAGGGGCTGGAGAATTCCTGAGGGAGCTGGGAAAGGGGCTCAGCCTGGAGAAAAGGAGGATCCAGAGGGATCTTTTCCCTCTCTGGAATTCCCTGACAGGAGGGGGCAGCCGGGGGGATTCGGGCTCTGCTTGCAGGGAACAGGGACAGGAGGAGAGGGAACGGCCTCAGGCTGGGCTGGGGTGGGTCAGGTTGGACATGAGGGAAAATTCCTTCATGGAAAGGTTTGTCCAGCCCTGGCACAGCTGCCTGGGGCAGGGGTGGAGTCCCCATCCTTGGAGGGATTTCAAAGCCATGGGGCAGTGGTGGCCTTGGCAGTGCTGGGAATGGTTGGACTCCATGATCTTTGAGGGCTTTTCCAACCTTTACACTTCTCTGATTTTGTGATTCCCAAACACATCCTCCCTCCCTCCTCATCTGCCCTCTGTGATCGAAGGCTTTGGGAATAGTTCCCTGATTTCCCCCAGAGAGAGAGGAGGATTAGGATCCTACCAAAACCCCCTATTTCTGGCATTGTTGCCATGTCAAAAGAGTGGAGAATAATCAAACACCGCACACAACAAAGTCGCCCAAACTGACACAGCAAGAAAAAGTGCAACTAGAAAATTAAGGGCACATTAAGCACCAATAATAATTTCAATATAAGGTAATTATTCATAAAGATGAATACAAAACAGTGAAGGGCAATGTTTGCGTAATGAGAAATACAGGTGTGAACACATCTACAGGAAATAAACACATTAAAGTACTTTGGTGATTGAACTTGCAGAATTATCTAGAAAAAAAAATTAAAGATTTAAAGCTCATTTTTAGTCACACTAAGGCAGCCCTTTCAATACACACAGAAATGGATGGAACACCCAGGATGTTGTTCTGAGAACAGTGAAATCCCAGAATCCAGGAGCTACAGGTCAATCCTGGCACTGAACAAAAAGGTAGATTTCCCATCCAAACCTCCATTTTTACAAATCCTCATATATTAAAATACATGTTTATGCTGTTCAAAAATATCAGCCCATGGTTCTACAACTCTCACCAGCCTCTCTTCTTCCTTGAACCTTTAATTAAGTCTCCACTCTGCTTCCAAGCAGCAGCAGCAGCCTAATGGCTTTGGAATATTTCCTTACAAACTTCAAAACGCCCAGGCTCGCTGTGAGTTGCAGGCTTTGAACACGAGCTGCTTAAATAATCCCTTTTATTTTTATTTATTCTTGAAAATATCAGATTCTAATCCTCTCTAACCAATGCAATAAAAAAAAAAAAAAGGCATATCTCTTAGGAATATTTTCCCTTTTTTGCCAGTTTTGTGATGAATCCATGTGTAACTGTGCAGGATTTCTCACATGAAAAGTGTTCACAGCTGCAAAAAAAAAGTATAAAAATTGTTTTCATCAGCAAATCTTAAAGAACTTTTACAAAGCACTGTTTCTGACAGATGGGGAACCTGAGACTCAGGAAGGAACTTCCTTAAGTCACCCAACAAGGTACTAAAAGTTGGGTTTCTGCTGTGGAAGCACTTTGCTCTCGTGGCTCTTTAGGATGATCAGGAATAAACAGTATGAGACCTTCAGGAACGGTTTTATGGATCACATTGGGAGTTCTCTTTGACAGGAGGGGAACGCAGCCTCAAAAATGGCACCTTGGGAAGCTGAGGGGAGGAGAGAGGCCAAGTCCAGAGCCTGGGGTAGTGTGGAAACAAATCTGCCGCTATGAGTTTTAAATTGTGTGTTTTGCACAATAAAACATTGAATTCCACACTGGCTTGGGGTGCAAGGACCTCAAGGCTCATCCCATTCCACCCCCTCCATGGGCAGGGACACCTTCCACTACCCCAGGTTGCTCCAAGCCTCATCCAGCCTGGCCTTGGACATTTCCAGGGATGTGGTGGCCATGGGCAGACACCTGAATGCAAAACCAGAATTTCTACAGCTGGAGGGATTGCCCTGTATTTTGCTGCTAAACAAAAATGCAGCAGAAAAGGTGAGCTTGGTCCTTCACATCACCACACTCAAACATCGCCTTCCAGTTTTGAGGTAAACTGGGTTTAGAGCAGCTGAAGATGAATACATAAATCTGTATTTTTATTTGCTGTTGTAGAACATTTGTGGCAGTTTTCTAAAAACCTCCACTTATCCTGCCTGTAGTGTCGTGCTCCCCACAGATTCCCCTGATGGATTAATAGAGCAGAGCCTGCTGTGAATGCAAGACACATTTCCTCACAGATTTGTTTGAAATATAAACTGGGGGCTTAGTTTGCTAAACATTTGTTTTCCTCCCGTTTTGATATTTGGAAAGAAAATAGATAGCTCATAATTAGTCAAACATTCACTGGAGAATGAAATAACCACCAGTCCCTTTAATCTGTTGTTCAGAATTCTGCAGGATCTGGAGCTCTATAAATAAATCCCTGCTTGCTCTTTTATATTTGTACCAGTGGCAAGAAATCCTTGACTCTAACTCGCTAACAAAGACTTTAGCACTGTTTTCTGAGGTGTGAACCAACAAGGAAAGTTATTCTTTTTTATGACTTGCCCGTTTAAACAAAAGGAGGCAAAGTCTAAGACATTCAGGTTTGTGACATCAAAGGAAGCGCTGCTCCTTGGCAGATATTTAATAAGGGATCCCAACCACACGTGGAAAACACGGAGCCCACAGTGCCGTGAACTTTGGCCAGCATTTCTCGGTGGTCTGAGGTCACAGTTTGATATTTCAAAGGCTGGGAGTGAGGAGCTTTCCAGCTGCACGTGTCTCCTGGCCTGGAAGGGATCTTTTACAAGTGGCAACTCCAACATCCTGCCCACCTCAGCTTACAGGAGAGCCAGGAATATTTGCAGCGGGATTTCAGGTGGGAATAACCCAACCCTTCCAGGCTGAGCACACACAGCACTCAGCTGCATGGTTCTTTTCATATATCTTAGTGGGATTTGTCCAGCTGGAAGTGTGCAGGAATTCCATGGCAGCTCCCAGCAGTTGCTAATTTGCAGCAGTGAAAATGAAAGGTTTGAAATAATTGTCCACTTTCCTCTAACACAAATCGATTGCCACTATTCAGATATTTTCCAAGTCCCAGGGACAGGCTGGAGTGCAACACTTCAAAATTACTCTTCCAGCAAAGGGAAATTATTTTCACACAATTTAGGGAATAATTGTGAGTTTAACAGAATAATCTTCTACTCAAGATCTACTTGAACACCTGAGATGGAGAATAAATATTGAACCAACAGGTCTGGGAACTGACTTGCTGGTACTTCATGCTTTGGAGGATGGGAGAACTTGATGCTGTTCAGCTTTCAGTTCTGTCCTCGATTCAAACACTGAAAACTGAAGCAAAATTCTCAAAGTCTAATTCAGTAGATTATTTTTCAGCCCCTATCAAGTTTGGAATTTTTGGGTGCCAGGCCAGGGTAATGCTGTGGTGAGGGCCATGGGATTCCTGTGTTACACAACCACTGCAGGGCAGGAGGGAGGGGTGGGAGCTTAGGCTGACCTAACTCAGTTATCAGAGAATCCCAGAATGGTTTGGGTTGGAAGAAACCTCCAGAGACCATCCCAACCCACCCCCTGCCATGGGCTGCTCCAAGGTTGCTATCCCAGGCTGCTCCAAGCCCTGTCCATCCTGCCCTTGGACACTTCCAGGAATCCAGGGGCAGCCACAGCTTCTCTGGGCACCCTGTGCCAGGGCCTCCCCACCCTCACAGGGTAGAATTTCTTACCAATATCTAATTAAAATCTCTTTTTTAGTTTAAAACCATTCCTCCTCATCCTATCACTACCTGGTCTAATTGAAAGACAATTTCTGGACTGTAATAAACATCACACATTAATCCCATTCATTATTTTGCATAAAGAATGCAGGCCAATTTGTATTATTTATGTGAAATTAGAACATTGGGGGTGTAAAGAGTCTTCAGACTTGAAATTTGGCCGTTGCCTCACTGAGTAATTTGGTGTTTGCATTAACGACTCGCTAACATTTCAGTCAAGCAGAAGGGGTGATTACACCAGGTCTCTGCCAAAGAGGTTTAGTGGCTCCAAAAACTAAAGCCCAGGAAAAGAAGTAACCAAAATGTGTTCTCCTAAAGGCAAAGAATTCCAGAAGCCAGGAGCATGGAGGGGCTCACACCAAACGTGGCAGAGGGATGGCACTGAGCCTTTCCTGCCCGAGGTCTGCAGCACCAGGCAGGGGCTGGGACTGAAGAAACAAATAACCACAGGCAGTGAGGGAATCAGATCCATAAGGGATGGCATTTGGGGTTTGAGAGGTTAGGAAATGTAGGGGAAATGCAGGGGGTTTCTTTCATCTCATCTCCATCATGACAAACTTCCACAGTCGTGTTGGGGATTGTTGAAAAAGTCTGATTTTCTTTTATGTTGGTGGAATCAGGCAAAAGTCAAGGCAATTCTGCCCTTCAAAAATAGCTATTTTAGGATCATGAGGGCACTCTCATGAGCTCTTCAGGGTGCAGAACCTTTGGGCTGCAGGGCTGGTCTGAGGGTCCCATGGGAGGAATGTCCTGCAGTGATTTCCATCAGCCAGCTGAGAAGTTTCCTACAAACACCATTCCCACGGGACAAAGACCTTCTGAATCCCAAGCAATTTTGGAATGTCACCCAGGAGAAAGGATCACACAGCACAGACTTCAGAGCCATTTCAGAGATTTCAGTTTCAAACCCTGGGCTCTGTGAAAGACTGGAGAAATAGGGAAGACCTTTCTCCTGTTCTTTGATGCACGTGATGAGGAGCTGAAGCCATGAGAGGGCAACACACGGGAACAAAACCCACGGTGTGGACAGCAGAAAGCAGGAGCAAACATCCATTCCCTTCCCTGCATGGTCAGGATCTCCACTTGTACCCAAAATTGATTTCCAGGGCACCCTGAGAGCTGATTCCATCTCCAACCAGTTTAAAACAGAGAGATAAACTGGGAAACACGAACGCTGTGACACCTCTGCTCCTTTTTGCCTCATCTTGCTGAAACATCCTGACCCACATCTGCTCTGTGGCTTAGGACAGACTTCCAAAGCCCCTTGCCAGGACTAAAATGATTATATCAATCCTGAAATTATTATTTCCCTGAGCTGAACCAACATTTATCAGCCTTTCCCTGAAAAAGCACTGGGTCTGACTTGTTGTGAAGCTTTTGCAGACTGGGGTACACCAGGAATATCCAATGTGGCAGGACAAGGACATTTCACAGCTGGATTTGGGGTGTTGATCTGCAGCACCAGGCAAGGAGGTGACAGCAAACCCCCAAAAAGCAGAACACAAAGCACAGGGAGAGGATTCAAGCCCAGCTCCAGCTTTAGGCCACGCTCTGGTTCCACAGAGTGAAACTCCCAGGGGAAAAGCTGCAGCCATCAGTGCACAAATTCCTACAGCACTTCCACTCGGCTTTCAGGAGAAAACTTAAGTGGGAGTAGCAGTAGTTTCACACATACAAAAGGAGCCCTATTTTTAAAAAAAAAGAAAAAAGGGAAAAAAAAAAAAGAGAAGGCTAAAGAAGCAGGAAGCAGAGGAGTAAATGACAGTGGTAGGGAGAAGAGATGTCTCCTTCCATTTAGACAAGCAGACATACTCTAGCAATTTAATGGATTAGAAGGACTCAGAGATATTTACTGTCTAGCCACGTAAGTACATTCCAGCTCTTGATTTGCTTTTAGCATCGAAACCAGTCATATATTACATCAGTGGGATTCTTGTTTGTTGAAATAAGTGAATAATTTGGGGAGTATATTCAATTCACTCTTTTTTACATTCCCTTGTTTCATCTGGGCTCGATTTCCACGAGATGCTGTTTGGGAAACTGCAGCTGGGAGCACGTGGCCAACGAGACAGGTTGGTCAAGAGCTGACATCTCCACTCATTTGCTGGGCTGCATGTTAAATTAATAATGTTAATGTTAATGTTAAATTAATGACATGCAGGCTGAGTCGTAACGAGCTTGACGTGCATCACTTTGGGGGGTTTGGTGTGCAGAGTTCAGGGGCACAACTCAGCTGAGCCAATTTCATGGCTCACCTTTGCCAAAAGGTGCTCCTTCATCCCCTCATTCTCATCCTCCTCACCCCCATGTCCCCATCTCCTTCCTTCAAGATGAGCCAGTTGGGGGGACTAAAATGGCACAAAACACCTTTTCTTCCTTGTTTTGGCAGTGTGGATTTTTTGCCAGTTTAGGGCTCTCAACTGGCTCCTGGAAAGGTCAAGAAGTCAGCACAGAAAACAAAGCCCAAGCCAGGAAAAGAGGAAGGAACAGATTGCTGTATCATCAACCCCACCATCAGAGTACCTGGCAACGGCTTCACACTTGTTCTTCTCATGGAGAAAAAAAAAACCAAGTGACAGTTCTGAAATAGGTAGAACCTTGTTTCTATTGCTAAAGCCTGCGACTTCTGAAGTGACAACCTTCTGATGCTCCGTGGATCAACCACCACGGCAACTTCCCCTAAAAAAATCTTAACCCATCGTTCTTTTTTTTCTGTTGCAGGGCTGAAAATTCAGCCAGTCAGAGGTAGCCAGTAAAAACAGAAACATCAGCCATCTAAATTCCCATAATATTGACTTGAAACAAAATACACCAGTGTTTACTCTATTGCTTTGGCGTGGGTTGGTTTGTTTGCAGTCAAACCGTAATTTATACTGGCTCCTCACATATTGATATGTTGAGGAAATAAACAGTAAATACTATTTCCAATCCATCTGTTTAACTTGTTAGAAAAACAACAGTCAGAGGCTTTTCAGAATTGTAGTTTTTCTGTGCAAAACCCAAACTGGGAACTGGAGTTTTGTTTCGCTCCGAGTGCTCTGTGTGGGTTTGGATGAAGTGTGGCTCCAGTCTCACTTCCCAGCTCTCGCTCCAGGTCCTGGCAGGGGTTTGGGGAGTTTGCAGGGATTGTCTGGAGGGAACCCACCACATCTGTGAGCCTGGCTGGGGCCATCCCACTCCTCCCTGCTTCTCTTTGTCTCACACATGGCTGGAATTTTAGGGAAAACCTCACCCACTGACTGGGAGCTTTCCATGAACTCAGCTCCTTCCTGATTCTCCTGCTGGCTCTGGAGTGAAGACTCTCAGCAGGGGCATAAAAAAGGGGGTTTCCTTGTAATCTTCAGTTCTTCACAGAGAAATGAAGAGATTTATGTAACGTTTGTTCTTGAAACTCATCAAGCACTGGGCAGCTTTTGTGGGCTGCTCTGTCCTAGGGGCAAGGTTTTAACCTGGACATGGATGCACAGAGATACATTGGAATTCATTCCACTCCAGCCTCGTTGGGTTTAAAGCACCAAGGATGGACAGGGCTGGGAGCAACCTGGGCTTGTGGAAAGTGTCAGGTTGGAAGTAGAGGGGCTTTAAGGCCCCTTCTCCCCCCAAACCATGCTGGGATTCTGGGTTTCTGTGAAAACTGAAGCAAAGCAGCCCCACAGTGCCCTACCTTGACATTTAAATGTTAAATATTTTAGCACTTGTCCAGCAGGACACTGCTAAACACCAAAGAGGGGCATGGGACGTTTTTGGCCTGTTGAGCTAATCCATCCTTTAAGGCAAAAAACTTTATTTGAAAAAATAAAAAAAGAGAAGAAAAAGAATTCTAAAAAAATGGAGAAGGAGAAGGAGAAGGAGAAGGAGAAGGAGAAGGAGAAGGAGAAGGAGAAGGAGAAGGAGAAGGAGAAGGAGAAGGAGAAGGAGAAGGAGAAGGAGAAGGAGAAGGAGAAGGAGAAGGAGAAGGAGGGAACAAACAAGATGAGTACCAGAGCCTGTTGGAAGCAGTAGCTGGTTACCAGTAAGTGATGGTGGGATGGGTTTGAGGTGGGATGGAGAGGAAAGGGCAGGATTTAAGGAATAAGTTTTTCACACTGAGAGTAGCAAAACACTGGCACAGATTGCCCAGAGAAGCTGTGGCTGCCCCTGGATCCCTGGCAGTGCCCAAGGCCAGACTGGAAAGGGCTTGGAGCAGCCTGGGATAGTCGAAGCTGTCCCTGCCCGTGGTAGGGGTGGAATGGGATGAGCTCTAAGGTCCCTTCCAACCCAAACCAGGCAGGGATTCCCCCTTTGGCCTCAGTCACCAAACAAACCAGGCAGTGGAGTCCAACTGCCTCCGTCAGGATTCATGTTCTGCTGAAAGATGGGGAACAAAATTCCTTCTCTTCAGCCTGTGCTCGTGTGAGTGTGAGCAAAGCACTGCCAGGGAACGGGAGGGGGAGAAAGTGTTTGTTGAGTCCTGTACAAAGGGAGAGAACTACCAGCTTTTAAAGGCTCAATTAAGCTGCTTTCAAGAGCTAGGCCAACAAGTTAGTACCTTGCTTTAAATATTAAAACTGTGGAGATGGATCTGAGCCTTACACTCCAAGCCCGAGGTAGGTAATTTAAACCATCTGCACTGCAGAGCTGCTGCTGGAGCCAATAAAAATATTTCATAATTACTTTTTGCTTCCTTTTTTCACCAGTGTCAAATATCAGCATTGTTAAAGGTCAGAAATATTCCACTTTTCAACACTTTGAGGAAAAAATGCTTCTCTAGGTAGCCAGTAAAGAGATTTCCTAGCAGGGATATCCTCAGCTGTAGGTTATGAGCTTTGGAAGAGCAGGTTCCAGAACACTCATCAGATTTCTGACACCAGGAGATATCCCAATGATTTTATTTCCATTCTGTGATTTTGAGTGTTTTCCCCACAGCACCGACTCAGAAGAATCTTTCAATGTATTTTAGGTTCATTCTATATAAGCCAAAAACTCTCAATAAATTTTGCATTTCTCTTCGTAGCCTGTCTTGGTCAACTGCAGATCTTTTCTAAGAAAATAGAATTTAAATGCCCTTCGCTTTTTGTGTAATTTCCAGCTCTCTAACAATGGATTAAAACACATAAACAGACTACAGCTGTTCAGCCTTCCAAATTCTGACACCTCCTCCCTCTGTTTGGGACTGCAGTCTCTATTCCTTTTTGTCTTTGACTTTTTGTGGACTGAAATCCAATCCTTTTGTCTGCATCTGCTGCTAAAAGCCATTTCTCCCCAGCCCCAGCCCAGTCCCCTCGTGTGTCATTAAGCACATTTACATTTGGCTCAGAAAATCCCAACCAGAGCATTTCATGCCTGGTCACAGTGCACTGATGAGAGGAGCTCTCTGCTCGTGGCTTCTGGAATGACACGTGGTGTTACCCCATTATCTGGTGGGGAATCAAACAGAGTCTTATTTAAAAATAAGGGAACTGCCCTTTTGGAGACTTAAAAAAAAAAAATAGTAATTTTCTACAGTAAGCAAAAATTAAACTGAATTAAAATGCACATAAAAAGTGACATTTTACATTTATTCAGCAGGTTGGACATTTTTGTGAAGCTGCTAAAGCTAACCAGGAAGGATTATCTCCTCAGGAAGGTTGTACCAAGGAATGGCAGCCATTTGGTGCCACCAGCCTTCCCAAGGTGCCACGATTCCCTGGGGAACAGCAGGAATTCTGGATCACCACCATGTGATTAAATGCCATTCAGCAGCTCTGAACCAATCCCTTCCAGAAGCTTCCAGGGATCCTGCTCGGGTGGCAGGGATGTCAGGAAGCCATTCCAGCCTGGATCCTACAAGTCCTGTTGGCTCCAGTTCAAGGTTTCTATTGATCATTCCCATGGCAGCACGGAATAAACAGGGAAAAATAACAAAGCAAGGAGGAAGGGAGCCCTCAGGAGCCCAGCCCTGAGTCACTCGGGATCTCACCCCAACAAATGGGATCTTGGGATTCCAAAGGCAACAGGAGGAACAACCTCTAGGTGCAGGATGCCTAACTGTGGATCCCAGTTATATTCCAGCAGCTCCCACATGAGGCTCCAGGAAAAATGAGCAGCATCAGACCAACGTGGAGCTAATGAAGGAAGTCAGGGCTGTCCCCAGAGTGAATTGTCACATTCACCTTCACGGCAGCAGATGGGAGAAGCAGGCTCTTGGAAGCTTCTGTGGGAGTTTCCAGCCAGCAGCTCAAGGACTTGTGGACCTTGAGCTTTCAAAGCGTGGCTTGCAGAGAAAGGAGAGCTCTGGGTGTCTCCAGCTGACAGCACCGAGCCCTGCTCTGGTTCCTGCACAAAACCTGCCAGCAGTGGCACTCAGAGCTGGATCAGGCCTCAGGGCACTGTCAGCACACAGTGGGGTCACAGAGGCACAATGGAGACTCTCCAGTGTAACGGGGATGGGGCCAGGATGGGCTCCAAGGCTTTGGCCATGCTTTGGAGACAATCCCAAATCCAGCAGCGTTAATGCTGATCCAGCTTTGGGGGTAGAGTAAAATCAAGGAGTGATCCACAGAATCATGGATTGGAGGGAAAGGGCCTTTAAAGTCATCTAGATCAACTTCCTTGCCATGGGCAGGGACACCTTTCACTATCCCATATTGCTCCCAACCCCGTCCAAACTGGCCTTGGGCACTGCCAGGGATCCAGGGCAGCCACAGCTTCTCTGGGCACCCTGTGCCAGGGCCTCACTGCCCTCATGGTAAAAACTCCTTCCTGGTATCTAATCTAAATCAACCTAAATCCTTCAGTTTAAATCCGTTAACTCTTGTGGCCTTTAACAGGTCCTGCTAAAAGTCTGTGCCTTTCTCTTCCTTGCAGGTCCCCTAGAAGAACTCAACTTCAAGAAGCTCTTCCCAGAGCCTTCCCTTCTCCTGCTCAGAACATTCACGTTGCTCACACCCAACCAACCATCCAACTAATATGATCCATCATGTAAAATGTGAGCTCATTAAAAGCCAGGGACTTTCAATTAACATCATCTCAAGCACATGTGGCTCAGGAATATCCAGCAGCCCCACCAGGGTCCCTCCAAGCCAGCAGACAGAGCGAGACCATGACACCAGCACAAGCCTGGTGCCCTCCTCCCTTTCCGACCCCCCAAGCCAGAAGAAGGCTCAGTTCAGCCCTTTGGAACATTCTTCTCCACCCACTGCACATTTTCTCCCAGGCACTGTGCCTGTGGTGCAGGCAGCAAATTCCTCAGCTGGGAACAAAGGAGCAGTGCTGGTGTCCAGCAGGGTGGGTGAGGAACTTCCTGCCCCAGCCAACGAGGGGCTCCTGTGTTGGTGCTGCCATCAGCACCCACCAGCCACTGCCCTGTCTCTGTTCTGGGCCCAAACCTGCCTCTGGCCAGGAGAAAAACCAGCCATTCTTCCCTCTCAGTTTCCCCTTTCCCAGCCTTACACAGGCACACGGGAGATAAGGATTCAGAAATAATAAATAGCCAGAGAAGGTCAAATGCAAGAGCCCTCTGACTTCTGTTTCTTTTAAATCCTTATTCCCATTTCCTTTGTTTCCACTGTCTCCATTCACCATCACCTCTGCAGAATCCCTAATTTGAAGATATTCTCTCTCACAGAAACCTCCTGTACACCCCCTGGTACCTCCTATCCAGCCTTTATTTTCTGTGTCAGACAGAAGCTGGAAGCATCAATGCCTTTTTCTGGAGATCTTTAGAGTCTCTTGTCCTAAAAAACCTGTAACCTTCATCATAAGCATCCATAAAATTCCCAGATAAAAGAAATTATTCTGCCCACAATATTTAAATTAATGAAAACACTGCAGTACAGTATTTCCAGCTGGCTGTGCATGGAGCAGCAGCAGAAGAAAAGTTCTTCCATCCCTCTTTGACCCAGACAGGCCTGGAACTGAAACAGGTATTTGAGCCTGAGTTCCACTCAGATCCTCCCAGCTGGGCCTAACTGATCTAACAGTGTCTGGGAGAGTATTTGGGTCCTTTTCCCTTCACTTGGCTTTATCTCTGAACTGCACAGTAGAGAGAAGTAAAGAAGAGCTCTTAGGTCTGGCTTACTGCAGAGACCTGAACAGCACCGACCTCAGAACTCAGTCCCAGCTCTACTCAAACCCCTTCTCCAAATTTATTCCTTCTGCTGGTGCAGAAAGTTGGGCATCGAGTTATGCTCAGTAAAAGGCAAAAAAACTCCCAGATCTTCCAAGCATGAAGTTGTGTTTTACCCTGCCTGGTGCAAACGTGACTCTGATATGGCCCAAAGAGCTCGAGATTCAAAGTAAATTCTCTGTCTGTAAAGTTCTCTTGGATAACCAAAAATATCACAAAGAATTTATAAACTTCCTCAGTTATTCCAGATTTTTCGATGTTCACAAAAGTGTCAAATATTCAACCACTGGTTCAATCCACTTCACAGAAATGGAAGTGATTTATTTCAATTTAATACCCAATTATCCTCTGACATCTATAGGTGCTTGATTTTAGAAACTTTTAGATTCTTTCCAAAAGTTCAGAGGAAGAAAAACTGAAGCTCCATATCTAAAGCAGGACTAAATATTGCAATCACTTTTCATGCATTTTTAAAATGTTAATTTTGTTTGAAGTCCTTATACCATTTCTCCACACCAATGAATAAATAATCCCATGCCTGGGTGTATTTTTTATTTGTGTGCACAGGAAAAAACACAGCAATGAATCCTAATTCTTCCCTGCATCTTCCAGCAGGCTGCAACACCCAGCAGAGAGGAGCCAAAGGATGTGAGGTGGAATAAGATTTACTTCTGAGAAAGAAGGTTTTGGAAAGATCCAGGTGAGAGATCACTGATGGCACCATTTTTAGAGGCTGCTCCCAAGTGGAATTTTTCTCTCCTAGGGGAGTTGATAAAACTTGTAAGAAAGTTACTGAAATTTTCCTTTCAGACACATTCAGAAGAAGAAGCAAAAAGCTTCTCAAGGTAAGCAAAGTGAACCTGGTAAAAGTCTCTGCAAGAAAAATAGGAACCCTGTGGTCTCAACATTCTATAAAAATGAGGAAAAGGGACAGGGAACATTTTCCTACTGGTTCTGGTCATCAAGGAAGATCAGGAGTGAGCTATTTCAGAACCATTGAGTGCTGCCTGTAATGGTGCTCCTTTTGCCCAAAGCCAAACACTGAAAATTAAAGTCCAGTTTGCAAGGCTTTGGAGGAGAAAAGACTGAGGAAGAAATTGGCAGACAAAAATAAAAATTGCCACTCTGGGCAAGCTGGGCCAGGGAAATTGTCCCAGCCCACGGCAGGGGTGAGGTGAGCTTCAGTCCCTTCCAACCCAAACCAGCCTGGAATTCTGGGATTCCAGGATTCTGTGATCTCTCCTAAATGCCACATTGCAGAAATAGAGCAAGTATTTAATCACCCAGCTTTGTTACCACATCCTCAAACTGCTGCTCTCCCCAGGAACGAAGTGCCTGAGCAATTCCCAGGGACGAGGCTCTGCTGCAGCCACTGGGGACCCTTCTCCTGGATTTAATGGGTGCCAAGTGTCACCTCCTGCCTCATCACTTTGGTCCTGGCTCACACAAGCTCAGCACAGGTAAGAACCAGAGTGCATTAAAACAGAGCAGGGGGAAAAAATAGATTCTGAGCTGTCTGGGGGACAGATTAAATTTAGTACAAGAGCCAAGCAAGGGAGAAAAAACTGTAACAGTTGGACTGCTGATGTCTCTGCTTAATCTCTCTCATGCTGACCATTTCTGCCTTATTCTTCCTGGAGGCATTGTTGGGAAAAGAATGAGTGACAATATTTGGAAAAGGCTGAGGGGGAGGATGAGGGAAGCGCCGAGTGTTGATTTGCTGGGGGTGGAAGAGGCAGCCCGAATATCAGCACTGATTTTAAGCTGAAACAGGGTTAGATGGGATGTTGGGAAGCAATTCCTGGCTGGGAGGGTGGGGAGGGGCTGGGATGGAATTCCCAGAGAAGCTGTGGCTGCCCCTGGATCCCTGGAATGTCCAAGAGCAGGTTTGGAGCAGACTGGGACAGTGGGAGGTGTCCCTGTCGATTGCAGGGGGTGGAATGGAATGAGCTTTAAGGTCCCTTCCAACCCAAACCATCCCGGGAATTCCATTATTTTATGGGCATCTCCTGGTGCTTCACACGTCTCAGGATGCAGTCCCAGGTCCCAGCACCTCTCACACTATGGCACCTATTAAAAAATGTCCTAAATATGCAGCAGAGACCAGCTTGAAATGTACAAGTCAGACTGACATCAAGGACATGGTGCTACTGTTTCCAGTCCAGGAAGCCAGGTCATTTTGGGTTCCCATAAATAGAAAGTGGCGAGCCAGGGGAAAAAAAAAACCACTCGGATTCTTGTTGCAAAATTTTTCTCCTCCTGTTCTTGATTGAATGCCAATGTAACCAAAAGATTGACCTACAAGAGCTCAGATTTCCTTCCCGTTTCTTCCCTCCCATGTCCGAGTTTCAAGCTCCTGGCTCTGTGTTATCTGCAAACCCTGCTCGAGTTCCCCACAGCAAAGTGAAACCCTCTGGGGGCAACTCAGCACCTCCAGCCTGAGCCAGCCCCATCCCAGCACCAGCAGAGGCTACACCAGCACAGCCAAGGCTTTCCAGGCAGATTTCCTAAGGAGACAAGGCCTGGGGAGATCCAGCAGCTCCCAGGCTGTGCCTCTGCTCTCCCACTCCACCAATGTTTTTGAAACTTTGGGCCAGTTTCGACCATATTGAAGGAAATTTAAGAAATCTCGATGTCATTAGCAGGGGGTGGAAGGGAAAATGGTGATTCTCAAAGCAGAGCCTCTGCTCTGGGCAGCAGATTCAGGTTTGGGGTGCTGGAAGTCCTAAACCTCATCTGGAATCTCTTCTCACTCCTTTTGTTTCACAAGTTTGACCTAATCCTGGGAAGGATTGAAAGGATCCAGAAAGTCTTGTTTGGTTTCTCTCTGAAAGAGTGGAATTAGATTGGATATTAGGAAGGAATTCCTGGCTGGGAGGGTGGGCAGGCCCTGGCACAGGGTGCCCAGAGAAGCTGTGGCTGCCCCATGATCCCTGGCAGTGCCCAAGGCCAGGCTGGATGGGGCTTGGAGCAGCCTGGGACAGTGGGAGGTGTCCCTGCCATGGCAGGGGTGGAATGGGATGGGATTTAAGGTCCCTTCCAACCCAAACCAGTCTAGGATTCTGGGATTCAGTGATTCAATGATTCTTTGATTCACTCAAGCTCCACAGCACCTCGTGCAGAGCATTTGCCATTAACAGGACACCAACCCTGGAGCCAAGGCTCAAGGGTGACCCTGCCAAGCTCCCAGACATGTCCTGGAGGAAGGACTTCACCTGGAAACCCACACTGAGCTTCCTGACCAAGTCCAAGCTCCCAAATCACGATCCCAAATCCCCATGCTCACGGATCTCGTTTTACCCTGACACCACAAAGCCTCCTCCTCATTTAATCCTTGACAAAACAGAATCCTTGAGTGTTTCCCAGCCAGCTCGATCTCTGTAATCACACCCAGCTCGTTAGCAGGGGCAGAGCCCACCCTGGCAGCTCAGAGCTGCGACAGCTCTGCTTTCTGACTCCTTCCTGAGCGTGGGGAGAGGTTTGATTTTATCATTAACTGCTAATGGCAAGCCCACACTGCATCTGATCCAGCATGTCCTTTATTATCCCTATTAGAGCCAGCACAACAAGCTGAGGTGGCAGACAAGGCCTGGAAAAAATAGCTAAAAGGTATCAAAAAACATACATATGCTCCAAGTTGCTGAAAAACATGTTATGGGCAGGCAGATATTTTTAGGCTGCCATAAACCAACAGGTGCCTACATTATGCTACAAGTCTTTAATCTATAAAATTGGATTTACAGCCAGTGCTTCCAGTAGAAGGAATGTGCCTAACAGCCACATTCTCAGAGCATTGCACTGGCACAAATTTAGGGCTCCCTCAGAACTGTAAAGGAGTGTGCACGTGCTCTTTTTTACATTTTCTCCAGGTTTTAATGGCCACGGAGTAAAAGGGGCGGGGGGGGAGGGGGGTGTTGGATTTTTTTATTGTTGTTTTGGGCTGAGCTTTCACTTAATCAAAGCTATAACAGCAGGTAACTTTTTCCTTGGAAAGCTGGCCTGGAATCAGTCTCTTTAAATAGCAAGCAGTTTACTATTAACAGAATTCACCACTAATGACTGCAGCACGGGTTAAAGCCAACCTTTCCCAGTGGCTGCCCCAGCCGGTGCATCTGTTTTGACTGCAAAAACAAAAACTCACCAGCTGTACAGAAAGGATTTTTGCTCCAGTCTGCAAACAGAGCAGCTTATTTCAACCACAAATGCTGTCGATTCTTTGTCTGGCGGGCAGAAATCCATCCCTGAGCGGATCTCTTTCACCACTGCCCTGCTAACAAACACACCGGCGAGGTTTTACTTATTACTGATGATGTTTCGTTGTATTAAATGGCTTTAAATAGTCATTGAGTTGGTCCAGCTCTGAGCACTCCATTATTGCATCAGGATGAGCCTCAAAACCAAGTCTGGGGTTGAGTTCAGGGTTTCAAACTCAGTTTTCTCTGTATTCCAATGTCGCTGTTCTCACTGTGGCCAAGTGGAGAAACGACGTGGAATTCAGGCTCAGGGAGAAATGGAAGTGATTTAATCATTTTTCCAAAGGTTTTTATATGTTAGTTCACAAAAGTGTGTTCAATTGCATAAAGTAATTAATTGGTCTTTTGGCCATCCACCCCTTGAGGGGATTGGCCAAGTTCTAAGACATCCATTCCTAAATATTTATCTAATTAAAGCCATAACAATATTGCAAAGCAACCTGCAGGTGCAAGAAGTTTAAAAAACTGTAATCTTGTTTAAAATAATCTGCACGGGAAAGACAGAACTCGCACAAAATGCTGCAGAGAGCTGAAGAAATTCTCTGCTGAGGCTTTTTCAGCATCCATATTCCAAACTACCCAGCATCCTCCACCATAAGGATTTCTTTCTCCACGTGCACATATATCCATGTGCAACCTCCTTAAGACCCTAAAACACTCTCTCAACAGAGTGCTGAGCTTGGTCACTGCCTGGTTATGGATTTGTAAATATTTCAGAGCCCCAAGAACAGATTCCTCGTCCTGACTGCAAAACAAGAGTCACTACAAGCATTGGGTGTTTGAACACCTCTGCTAAACCTCGGGAATCCTCATGGGACAAAACACTTTCATTCACGTGGCTGCACCAACTCAATTCATCCATTTATTTCACACTCCCAAAGAGTTTCTCCCAGTTAAAATTCACTCGTGGCCTTTCAACTCCAACTGATGCTCCTACATGTGAAATGTGCTGCAGGAAATCACCTCATTCCCTTCCCTCTCTCTGCAGGCACTGGGATGGCAGAGGGGCAGACCCCAGCTGCCCACAGTGACCTCTGAGGATCCTGTGCTCCTCAGAGCTCCTGGAGGGACCATTTTTCCTGTTTTCCTTGGATCAGCACATTCCCACATTCTTATTTTCTATAAGCACCACTTTGTCCTTTATCAATTTGATTTCAGTTGTAATCGAGGCCATTTTTATGGCCCCAGAAGTTACTGGAAGTGAGAAAATCGTTATATTTAAAGCAGGATATGAACCATTTTTTTTATACCTTCAGCAATGTAACTTGATTTCCCATTAATAACATCCAGATTTAATGTCTTACTGGTAACTCTGCTTCAAAATAGGGAAGCTGAGTCACTCCAAAGTTGAATAGCTTGCCTGGATAAATTCATCAAATTAGATTCCCAGCCCAGATTCCAACCACTACAATGCCCTGTCCTCCAAATGTTTCTCCAGGAAAATTCTCTCGCTGCTATTGATTATTAAACTCTGCAGGTCCTGCTACTCAAATACCAATGGGGAGCAAAGAAGAAATTACAAGTTCTGTAATAAACTTAACAAACTTCTCCATGGAATCCGTGTCTCCTGTCTGACCCTATTATCCCTGAACTTGAAGGGCAGTAGGATTTAGTAATTAAAAAAAGAAATATTTATGCTTTAAAGTTAATCCTGCTAAAGCAGCCATCTTTTCTGTCCTTTTAGGGACTGGTTACTTATCCTCCCTGAGGAACTGAGCCATAAATATCAATTGTGCAATCCTGAGCAGTGAAAAGCAAACGTTGGTTTGGTTTTAGCAGGAGACAGGAGTCACCCTAAGAGCAAATCGTTAAGACAAATCAGTTCCTTATTCCATAGCTCTGGAATGAAAGGGATGCATCCTGCAGCAGATTCATTTGAACACTAAAAAGAGGGAAAATAAAAACCACAGGGCCAAGGAGCTCTCAAATCTCAGTGACAGAAAGGGATTAGAGAGAGAGAACAGAATCTGCAGCGAGAATCCCAATAAAGGGTGTCTAGCTCACTTTTAAAATCCTAAAGGACAACAAATAGCAAAGAGTGAGGGATCCATGAAATCAAAGAAGTTTCTGCCAGTGTGGCTCCTCCCAGGAGCAGAAGGCAGCAATTCCCAAAAGCCAGGACACAGCACTCAACGGAGGTCAGCCCCAAGGAAAAGCAGGAATTCACTCCGGGAAAGGTGATGTCAGCCCCAAACACGAGCTGGAAAGGATCCAGGAAACTTGTGAGTGCTGCAGCCACTCGGGAGCAAACACTGAACTTGGGAATTAGCAAGGAGACCAACGTGGAAGTGCCAGGGGATCTCTGTGGAGAGGCAAAGCAGGGATGGGGTAAGGAATTGAGGCTGGAAGCTGCAAGGAGCTGGTCCTGCCCTGCTCGTTCCTCCAGCTGTTCCAGCCAGCCCAGAGCATTTGCATCCATCAGGAATCTGGATTTTGCATCCCCTCTGGAGGCTGGAAGCATCCACACTCCCTCACCAGGTGGATGGGAGGCCTTGAGCACAGAGAGCCCCTGGTCAGTGGGGAAACAACAACTTCAATGCAATTCCTGCTCCTTGGAATCCAAAACTCACCTGGTTTTGAACCTGCCATGGTTTGATGCTCCCTTTGCACCAGTGCCAGGCTGGAAAAACCAGTTTTGGACATCCACTAATTTCCACCTTCTGCTTCTGGAATTTCTTATGCCCACAAGAGCAGGGCTGGGGAGCTCTGCTGTGAGCAGGTCGCAGCTGATCCTCAGTTCATAAACCACAGCTCAGCTTCCTTCACACTATGAAAATTCCAGCTCCCTCAGCCTCATTTCTCTCCCATGCAATAATTTCACAGCTGCCTTAGCAATGGTTTGTTCTGGAATTTCTGCGTCAACAACTGCAAATCCCTTTTTTTGCTTCAAATACCTGGATATTTATGAAATATTTCTCCCTTCCCTGCAGTTCAAAGTGAAAAATCGGAGATTTTAGAGCCTGCAAGAACATGGCCATGGCTGGCCCAAGGTGCAGGAGCCATCCCAGGTGGTTTGGAGAGGATGAGCTTAAGTAAATCTCAGAATCATGGAATCACAGGAGGATTGGGTTAGAAGGGACCTTAAAGATCACCCAGTTCCACAGGCTGGGACAACTTCCACTATCCCAGGCTGCTCCAACCTGGCCTTGGGCACTTCCAAGGATCCAGGGGCAGCCACAGCTTCTCTGGGCACCCTGTGCCAGGGCCTCGCCACCCTCCCAGCCAGGAATTTCTCCCTAAGAAATGTCCTCCTATGCAATAGAATTCAGATGGAGAATGAGACTTGAGCCCTGATTTACAGAGCTGAAAAACAGAGCAAGAAGAAACCACACTGGTCTGGGAAGTCCAGAGCTGCTGCTGCTGCCACCACAGCCATAAAAGCTGGGAACTCACAGGATGCCACACACTTTCCCTATAAAATTCCCATCTGCTGTTCCCTGTCAGTTACTTCCTCTTCCCTCTTCTTTATTCCATGAGCTGCTGTTTGTTCTACTGCCAATTATTTCCATATTTTCCTCGTGTGGGTTACTTCTCCACCAGATATCTTGATGTCTGTGGAGCCACGAGGTTTTGCTATCCCAGATGAACCTTGCAGATAATTCCCAGTTTCCAGCAATATTCCCTGCTCCCAAATGCATTCTGCATGCATCAGGATAACCCTGGGATATTGTTCCTCTTGATGTGGTGTTTATATCCATGTGCACGTGCACATCCATCCCAGAGAAATCCTCAAGCTGTGTCCTGTTTATGGGAGGTGACTGATGCCTTCTCCAGCCACCCAGGAACAGAGACTGGACAAGAGCAAGGGAATAAAGATTGGTATTTATTTGAAGGCCTTCAAGGTACACCCTGGGGGAGCCAGAGGCTGCCTCCAAAAATGGACCCCAAGATGGACCCCAGGTCACGAGTTCTTCACACCTTTATAGGTTTGGTTCATTTGCATACCACAGTTAATTCTCCAATTAAAGCCCCAGTTCAATGATGTAATTCCCCTCAGCTTGCCCCCCCCTTAGAGGCTTTGGGTTACACATTTTGGGCCTAGAAGAGCCTGGCTGTCCTTGAAGGCAAAGCCTGGAGAGGCTTTGTTGTGTCTGCCCAGCACGAGAGAGCAGAAATTCCAGGCTACAAGGAACTTCAGAGTTACACTCTAAGCAGTACAGAATTTGAAAAATAGAAAAGTTAAAACCTAAGGCATCATGACTGCAACCAGATTGGGGCGGGAATTCAGGGATATTCACAAGGAAGTGCTCTGCTTTTCAGGGATAATGAAGCTTTCTTCCTGACCCTGCAGAATCCGATGAGTCTGCTTGGCAATACAAGCTTTTTGTGTGAGGAAAAACCATCTCTATATTTTTAGGAGCTCAGCCTTCAATAGTGCATTATCGACATCACAATGATTTTCTAACCAGAAAACCTTTTCTGAGTCATAATAAAACACATTTATGCTGCACTCAGAGCAAATTGGCCCAAAAATTCCCTGAACAATGCTCACCAACCTTGAATTTAAGGAGGGAAGAGGACCTGGTAACAAGTTCCATTCTGCTGGAGAGCAAACTGAATATAAAACTCGTGTCTTCGCAATTTCAGGGGAAGTGTTGCCCTTCTGCAGGGCTGAGAGCTTCACACTGTGCTGAGAATAAACTTGCAGACAGCAATGACAGCTGTGGGAAGGATGCCACGGAGGAAAATGTTCCAACCTTCCTCACAGCTGACAACAGGAGCAGTCACCCCCCAGAGCATCGCCCTGCTCAGGTACGGGGCTGAGGAGAGGAGCCTCGGGCAAGGTTTGGGCTTGGGAAGCAAAACAAAGCCAAAGATTTTAAAGGGAAGCCAAAGGAAGGGTGCTTAAAAATCAGATTGAACAGAGAAATGACCAAATTCTACATCAAGTGAATTTGTTGAATCCACAGCAGGTTTGTGTCTTGCCAGGGAAGATGGAGAGATTCAAACTGATCTCTAGGAATTATGTAAAAAATCAAGAGGAGGGGAATAAATGTATTTTAGGCATCTCCCGCCCCCATCATTGATAAATGGCAAATTATCTGCACTGAGCCACGTCCATTGGAATTAAAAAATTAAAAATTAGCATCTAGGATCTGTAATTGTTGGTGCTGCATCCCTGGAAGTGTCCAAGGCCAGGCTGGACAGGGCTTGGAGCAGCCTGGGACAGTGGAAGGCGTCCCTGCCATGGCAGGTGTGGGATGGGATGGGATTTAAGGTTCCTTCCATCCCAGACCATTCTGGGGTTCTGTGATAAACTTTTGACTCATTTCCTCAAAACCATGTTATAGATTCTGCATCGTGAAACTGCTGGGATTCCTGCTCACCACCAACCTGGAAACTGCTGGTTTTTAATAAGATCAGGGACAGAAAGGGAAGAAGCCCCAGTTCGGAATTCCTGGTTTGCATATCATTATTGGGGTGGAAGTGCTCCCAGTGTCAGGCGGGCACAGAGGCAGAAAACACACCCAGAAGGTGTGGCAGGAAGCTGTGGCCTGGTGCAGGAGAAAGTTCTTTGTCAAAACCAGAATCTTTGCAGATTCCCAGATAAAAGCACGGAAATCCAAGCCCCCATCCATGAGAACAGAAGTTCTCCGTGGTGGGAAGCACAGTGATGGCTTTTGGAGCAAAGCCACAGGACTTGGGGAGAACTTTCCCCTCTCTGCTGGCTCTGGGATGTCCTGGACAGCCACAATACTCCTGCAGGATCCCATCCCTCCTCCAAGGAGGAAAGTTTTATCCCAGGATCCCAGGGGGCTCCAAGGATCTGGTTTTATCCCACATCACTGTGCAGCCCCCTCTGCCTGCACAGCCTCGCCCCAGGGCAGAGTTTGCACCTGGAGGGAGGAATTCACTCCCTCATCCTGGATCCAGCCCTTCTAGGCCTGGAGGCTGCTCCAGAGGCTCAGTTGGGATCTGAGGCTTTCCAGATCCCAAACATGCCAGGCTTTACAGATCCCAAACAAACCAGGCTTAACAGATCCCAAACATTCCAGGCTTTCCAGATCCCAAACATGCCAGGCTTAACAGATCCCAAACATGCCAGGCTTAACAGATCCCAAACATGCCAGGCTTAACAGACCCCAAACATGCCGGGCTTAACAGATCCCAAACATGCCAGGCTTAACAGATCCCAAACATGCCAGGCTTTCCAGACCCCAAACATGCCGGGCTTTCCAGATCCCAAACATTCCAGGCTTTCCAGACCCCAAACATGCCAGGCTTTCCAGATCCCAAACATGCCAGGCTTTCCAGATCCCAAACATGCCAGGCTTTCCAGACCCCAAACATGCCAGGCTTTCCAGATCCCAAACATGCCGGGCTTAACAGACCCCAAACATGCCAGGCTTAACAGATCCCAAACATGCCAGGCTTTCCAGATCCCAAACATGCCAGGCTTAACAGACCCCAAACATGCCGGGCTTAACAGATCCCAAACAAACCAGGCTTAACAGATCCCAAACATTCCAGGCTTAACAGATCCCAAACAAACCAGGCTTTCCAGATCCCAAACATGCCAGACTTTCCAGATCCCAAACATGCCAGGCTTAACAGATCCCAAACATGCCAGGCTTTCCAGACCCCAAACATGCCAGGCTTTCCAGACCCCAAACATGCCAGGCTTTCCAGACCCCAAACATGCCAGGCTTTACACATCCCAAACATTCCAGGCTTTCCAGATCCCAAACATGCCAGGCTTTCCAGATCCCAAACATGCCAGGCTTAACAGATCCCAAACATGCCGGGCTTAACAGATCCCAAACATGCCGGGCTTTCCAGATCCCAAATATGCCAGGCTTTCCAGATCCCAAACATGCCAGGCTTTCCAGACCCCAAACATGCCAGGCTTTCCAGACCCCAAACATGCCAGGCTTTCCAGATCCCAAACATGCCAGGCTTTCCAGATCCCAAACATTCCAGGCTTTCCAGATCCCAAACATGCCAGGCTTTCCAGATCCCAAACATGCCAGGCTTTCCAGATCCCAAACATGCCAGGCTTTCCAGAGCCACACCAAGTGGGGGTTGGAGGGTGCCCTGTGCCTTTGTTTACTTTCCATGGGGAAAGCAGCCAGGATGGGGTGATGGCAACTTCCCTGGCACTTTCCCTTCCCGTGCCTGCCCTCAGCTGAGGGCAGGAGCATGGTGGGTGAAGGAATGGCTGGAATGTGTTTGGTGGAGCAGAGTTTTCTCCTCTGCAATCACTCGCTGCTTCCTGTCAGACTGCAGGGAATGAAAAATAAAAAAAAAAAAAACCACCCAGGCTTCTTTTAATATCCCCCGTTCAAAATCCAGCTCAGGCTCCATTTTCTCGGGATAAAAGAATGTTTTCTTAATGGAAATTATGCAAATAAAAATACTCCTAATTCATTTTTCCCATTAATTCGCTCCTTTCTCTACTCAAGCAGGTAGGTCTCCATATCTCACCCATTATCTATTCCTGTGTGCCTGTTTTGCAGAACAAAGCCATGGAAATCCTGGAGCCAGCTCTCCAATCCCAGTGCTGTCACAGCCACATGAAGGGGCACCAGAGCCAGCAGAACGGGATCCACAAGGAATAACCTCAGGATGAGGGAATTTCCCAGCTGTCACTGAGCCAGAGGAGGAGCTCTCCAAAGCTTCTCCCTTCTCACCAGGGTAAGAAGAGCTCCAAGATATTCCTGCTCTTTCCAGAGGCAGAAACAAACCCTTCTGCCTTCCACAGCTCTGCACCCTCTCCCTGCACGAGATCCAAAATCCCACAGAATCGTGGAATGTCTTGGCTTGGAAAGGTCCAACTTTGAAGGTCCAACTCCAATTTCCAGCTTGGAGACATCTCCTTCCTGGATGGAGCAGAATGAACCCAGCCTGGGCTCTGCTGGTGCCACCAAAACCCTCACAAAAAATCAGGACATTTCAAAGTTGGGATTGTTGTTCCTCAAAAAAAAGGAGTATATTTTTTAGGGGGAAAAAAAAAAAGGTGTTCTGTTCTGCTGCAATTAATTAGTCCACAGAAAATCAGGATATTTCAAAGTTGGGATTGATGTTCCTCAAAAAAAAGAAGCATATTTTTTAGGGGGGAAAAAAAAGGTGTTCTGTTCTGCTGCCATTAATCCAAGATTTTTCCTTGCAGGACCAGTTAAATCTTTGCAATCCAAGAGCAGCTGCCCTCAGCTGTTTAACCCCCAGTTTCTCATTGCAAGCTTTCCAGTTGCTCCACATCCAGCATTTCCCTCCCTTAGCTGACATCTGAAATTTGTTCCTGGTTTACAAGGCTCCAGTAGGCATTTTTAGATGTATTCCTTAAATGTCATTTACAGAGGTTACTGCCTTGGAATATCTAAAAGCAACTGCAGCTGTATGTCCCTAAAAAAAGAAAACGAGTTCCATTTATATTGTATTCACGACACCAGAACCAAAAGCATCCATGGATTCCAAATTATTGAAGGATGTGCCTATTTTTGCTCCCACGATAATTGGGAGGAAAAAAAACCACCCCCCAAAAAAAGAAAAGAAAAAAAGAAAAAAAGCGACGTATTTCATAACAAGCAGTAGGGTTTTAAAACCCCATCCTATTTCTTGTTGATATTTCAGCAGGATTTTTCCAAACACAAAGATATTGGAGAATCATGGAATGATTGAGGTTGGAAAAGACCTCCAAGATCATCCAGTCCAAGCTGTGCCCAGTCCCCACCTTGTCACCAGCCCAGAGCACTGAGTGCCACATCCAGGTTTTCCTTGGACACCTCCAGGGATCCCTCGTGGAGTTTTTACATCCATTGCCTGTGCCTTTGCCTTTATAAATTGGGATTATTCTATAAAATTAAAGTAATCTCAAAGATAAAACTCCAATTTAAATCCTAACCTGTCAGGCATTCAGTTTCCCTGTCATTCAGGGTAAAGGCAAAATAATTCTAATGACTCTACAGCCTCCACTTGGGATTTAAATCAACATTTATCTCCTCTATCCTTGATGGAATCTCATCAGTTTCAAACCAAGTTGGTCCAAAACACTGGATTTTTCTATTTTTTTCTACATTCTACAACAACCTCTGGGGATTTTACTGTTTGGATTTTAAGGCTGACTTCAGCAATATTTAATCCGTTTTATTCGTTTTTGCCATGATTTGTATTTTAAAAGAAGACCATTTATAGACAGAAAATCAATTTTTCCCAAGCTCATGTGTGATTTCCACATCCAAGGATTTTTCTCATGCCAGCACATGTCCAGTCAAGCGTTGAAATTTCATTTTAAACCCAGAACCATACCCAGCTCCCATGGTGGTAACAACAACCTTGTTTAGCCCAGGAAAGCAGGAAAAATGGGAAAATTCCCAATTGAAAATGAGGAAAAGTTCCTGGGATGGGAGTGGAATGAAAGCATTTCCAGGGAGTCACCAAGGCTCTGGAAGCACCCAGCAGAGGCACACAGGGATACAGAGAAATGAAATGGGAATATCAAAGCTTTGCTGGGATGAGGGTGAGGATTCCAGGATGTTTGGGATGGTCCTAAGGGCAGAACCTTGCCTTGACATGGGATGTGGCTTTGGTGGATATTCCTGTTATAAGCCATGGAGGAAATCTCTGGGATGCACTGACCTCCTCGTTAATGCTGAGTGAATGAGCTCTAATTGGAGCTAATTCTCAGATGAGGCAGGAGGCGAAGCCCGATCTCGTTGTGAATTTTGCTGCAGGTGGGGATGGGAAATAAGGAAAGGAGCGGAGGAAGAGGAGAATTAGGAATTAACAAACTCCCTAACATTGCACCTACAATGCACAGGAGATCTCAGCACCTCCTCAGCATCAGGATCAGGAGGAGAATTCCAGTCCAATCTTCCTCTCCAGGCTGTTCCAGCCAAGAATCCACCCCAACTTCCTCAGAGCTAAAAACCAGTCAGGCCCTGGAAACCTCCAAAGCACCACACAACATTTCTGAGCAACTCTTCCCCAGCTTGCCTGTCTAATGAGGCAAAAAGATATTTTTAAATGCCCACGACACCATTAGCCAAGTTTAGCTGGGCTTTGGATAAACAAACAGAACAAGCAAATCATTTGCTGTTCAATGAGTTAATAGACAGATCCCTGAATGCACGGGAACACCACCTACGGATCCATACAACATATGGAACTTGTTGAGAGAGGAGATGCATCTCCATCCTCCCCAACAACAGTCAATAGCAGCTATAAATACTCCCGGTTTTGTCACATATTTGGGTTTTTGCTTTTTTGTCATTCAGAAGGTGGGAGAGCCTAAACAAGTGAGGCTGCACCGGGGGAGTCGCTGCTCGTGGAACGTGCCGGGATTTCGAGGCACAATTATGCAGATTTTGTTCACACAGCCCCACACTCCCGAGCCTGCACAGATTTCTGACTGCTGCCCGTGACCCCAGCTTGGATAATCTATGTTTTAGTGCTGCAAACCAGACTGGGAGGCTTCTTCTTGCTGACTGTGCTGAAAATCCAGCTCCAGGCTGCTCACAAACACCTTTTCATCGCTGTAAAGTCCCCCCACTCTTCTAGAAAGACAATAATCAACAAAGTCAGTGCTCTGTGAGAAGCTAAAATACAAATTTCCCCCCTGGACATTGAAATAGTAGAATAATGATGGCAATAAGCTGTCAGGAACCACAAGCCAGATAAATAGGGAGGCTTTTCTTTTCCTCTTGCAGCTCCAGCTCCCATCCCAAGCAGGTGGCAGCTCTTGGCCTGCAGCTGATCAGCTCCAACCTCAATCATTCCATGATTCTCCAACATCTTTGTGTTTTAAAAAATCCCAATGAAATATCAGCAAGGGGGGTTTAAAACCCTACTGCTCATTGTGAAATACGGAAATTTTTTTATTTTATTTTTTACTTGCACACATGAGCAGCTACTCAAAGGTTCAGCCCCCCATGGAATTGTCTTTGCTCTGGCCTTTAATGTCCTTTTTGTACCTGCACTCACAATTAACAAACTTAGTCCTTCTTTTGATGTTCATATTTTAATGTATTTTCCCCCATAGTTCTACAGAGCAGGCCCCACACTCTGTTTAATAGAAGGTTGGTTTACAAACAACTCTTTTTGCTACAAATAACCAGAAAAAAAGGAGAAAACCAGGCAGATTTGGTGGGAATATTTTTGGCAATGCTTCTGCAGCGATCACATTCCACCATACACAGCTCCTACACCAACCTAGCCCCAGAGTCCCACAGGGTATTTTCCTCCATAAATCCAATTAGTATTAATTGGAGCCACATCCACGTTTTGAAAGAGAAACACACGCTAAGAAGTGACTTATCAGAGTGGGATTAGTTACCTATATCAACTATCAAAATGGGAGGGTGGTGATAAACACGAGGCACAATTCCATGCTGAGATTATTCCCTGCTCAATTCCCTGGGCTCCAGGATGAGAGCCATCAGAAGTTGCTCTTGCCCTTGAAATGATCTCTTTATAGAAAAACTTTCTTCAGTCATCATCAGATTTTCTTGTCATTTCTCTAATCAGCACATGCTGCTGGAAAACTAATTTGGGGGAAAATACATATATATATCCACAGACATTAAAATCCACCTGCTGACTATATATAGATATACTTAACATTTCAAAGTAAATGATACAGCCACACAGAAGAATCTCTTCATGGCTTTCAGACCCTTTTTGCTAATAAATCACTAATTCTGAAACTTTATTCATGAAAAACAGAAGAGGAGAGAAAATGAGTCTGGTTTATTTTAGGAAATGTAAAGGGAAGGATGTAACAATGGCTCTGGGATGTCTCCCTGTCTTTCCAGAAGGATTTATTTCAGGCTTTGTTGGAAAACAGCTTCAAAATGGGCTTTGTGACAGTGTCTGGTGTGAACTGTTATTAATTTCAGATTTTTTCAAGTTGGTTGCTGTTAAAAACTCTTCATAGGGCAGGTAAAAGTTCAACCAGACCACCAGAACGTTGGCTGCTTTATTTTTAAACACTGAGAAGACAACACAGAATGAAAAAAAAATAACAAAAATACCTATTTTGGTGTCCCTTCTGAAAACTGAGATTAAAAACTTAGTCCAGAGACCTTAAGCAAAGTTAAAATTTAAAGAGAGTGAAGGAAAGTGGGAGTGGGGCATAACATCAGTCAATTGTGATTGCATTTTATACATCTGGATATATAAAGATATGGCAAGGATGGAGAACAGAAAAAAATTCACAAACCATACAACAAGAATAGAAAATCTACGAGGAAAACCTGGAATAATCAATTCCAGCTAGAACCTATTGATGGGAAATTCCTGAGCAGTAGAAAGCTGAAGATGGCAAATATGGATTCTTGAGGAATTTCTCGCTCAACCTTCACAGAGAAAACCCAAAAAAGCCCTAAATGTAAGTGCTAAATGCAGTGTCACCCTGAGATTGTCAGGGACTGCAATAAATAGATTTTCACCCCTGTTTTGAGCCCCACATCCAAAGGTTCTGTGATAATATTTAAACTCTATAAAATTCCCCTTCCTTCCGTGTGGGGCCACAAACAAAAGGGAGACAAAGAATGCTGGAAAGAATCATCACAGCGTTTTTATTTCTCATGAGAAAGAGGAAAACTGACTCCAAACTCATTTTAACTGAATTTTTCAAGGCACAGGACTCTTCCCAAAGCTTTTTGTCCAGGTAGAATCAGTAACTCCTCCTAGCAAAGGAAGAATTACTCCATCAGAAATCCTTTAAGGGGGGTAGGAACAGAGACAGTCACTTATTTTTTAAACCAAAACCTGCTCCTAAACACAGGGAGTGCTTCAGATCCAGATTTTAGAGCAGAGTTAAATTAAAAATTCTGGGAGTTTATAATGGAAATGCTGACAGACCCTAAAATACAGCGACACCAGTGTGTGTCACTATAATAAAGTGGCATTTAGGACTTTTTTTTTTGCTAGACTTTGATTCCTGCAAAGGTCACATTTGAATAAAACTATCAGTAAACCTCATTAAAAGCATCAGCTCTGCCAGAAAGGCCCCTTTTTATTATATTTTTTTTTTAACCTAACTTGCATAATTTTAAAAAACCAAATTATTGGTTTTACCCAATCTTTTCTCCTGTATCATCCTGGATGGAAATCCACAAAGGCCAGAGGAGGATGCAGGATTTCCCTGGAGCTGAATTCCCAGTGGATGGAGCGTGGGGGTGGGACACAGAGCCAGGCAAACCCTCTTGGCTCTGTCCCAAGCCTCTTTTCTCCTTGATTATATCCCCATGGGGTGCCTTAGGGAGCTTAAACACTGCACGGGATTTCCCAGCAAAAGAAAGGAGTGCCAGAGGTCCCACAACCAAAATTCACCCTCAGCTTTGCACTAGAAGAAATCAGATTTCAGGGCACACCTGCCTTTCTTTGCTTTGCTGCTTTTCCACCAGAATTTGGTCATTTCTCGTGGAAAAGTCAATAAGAGTTTGTTTTAACCTGTGGAAGGAGTGAAAGTTCTGCCTAAAATTCAGTTTGATGAGCGCTCTTAGGTGGGAAATTCAGCAGAATTTAGAACTTAGAATGTAGAATTTAACATTTAAAATTAGGAATTTAGAATTTTAAATTTAGGATTCAGATCTCCAAATCCAGGCATTAGGACCCCAGCAGGGTTCCTTTTCCCAACAGGCTTTCAATACTTAGAGGTTTAACACAAAGAGATTTATCTGTGGTGATGTGAGACTGCTGAAATGAGCACCTATTTTAGGATGCCTCACTCCAGGGATAAATCCACAGTTCTCAGCTCCCTCACCATCTAAAGGAGGAGACAAATATCAGGGAATGATTCCCAGGAGCTGGGATGGAATATCCCAGATCTTCAGAGGAGTTAAAAACCAAACCAAACCAAACAAAAATCTCCCATATAAAACCACTACACAAATTCTGGTGACTCCTTGGCTTCTTCTTCTTCTTCTTCTAAGGATTTAAATAATACCAGTTTAAAATAGCCTATTTTCATTCTGGAGATGATGGAAACTGAAGTGAGGGAAGGCACAAAAAGCATCTCCTCTTTTCACTGCTCCATGAGGCACTTCCACAATGTGCTCTCCCAAGTGGGAATGCTACAGCTGGAAAAGAAGGATTCACAAATGCAAAGAGTATTTATGGATCAGGGCTGGGAAAAAATTCCTACCTATGTATGTTGAACTCAAATTTGCTGCGTACAACATTCTTAGAAAGTGGAGGAGGGTAATTTTTAATTTTGTATAAATTACCTGAACCTAAAAGCAAATGTCTGTCCTTGCTGGCTCATCCCAGTGTGGAGTTATCTGCAATTCCCAGCCCTGGCAGTGTCCAAGGCCAGGCTGGACAGGGCTTGGAGCAGCCTGGGACAGTGGGAGGTGTCCCTGCCCCTGGCAGGGTGCGACTGGATGAGTTTTGAGCTCCTTTCCAACCCAAACCACTCCAGGATTCTGGGATTCCATTCTCCCACGATTCTGTCCCTCAGAGAAGTGTCACAAAGGATCATTTCCCACTTTGTCTTTGCACATGAAGCTCAGGCTGAGCCCCATTCCCTGTGCAAACCCTCGGCTGTGTGAGGTGAGCTGGGCTCAGAAAAGCCTCCCAAGAAGAGAGAGAAGAAATCACAAGTCTCCAAGCAAACCCCAAGTCATGGGATGATCCATTCGATTAATTCAGGAGTACATGGGAGCTCTGCCTCCCACATGAGTGGCTGCTGCTGGTTTTGCAGATTTAGCACTGTCCTTTTGTCCTTTTGGCTGTCCCCAGGCAGGGATTGCTCCATGCTCCATGCTCTGTGCTCTGGGCTGTGCTCACACACCAGGCCTGGGCTCTCCCCCACTTCCTCTGCCACGGGGAGCTGCTTTTTCCACACTCCCCAAGGGAATCCTGCTGACCAAATCAAAGGGACCACTTCCTCCTCCCGCCTCTGTCCTCACCCCTCTGCCATCACCCCCACAGAGATGAAAGGGGGAGGCACTGGAAGCTAAGGACCAGTGGCTCTTGATGGTATCAGGAACAGCCCCAGACAGCTCAGTGGGCAAAGACAGGAGGCTCCTGTGGTAACTGGGAAATCAGGAGGAGACTCTTACGCTAACTGGGAAATCAGGATGTCACTGGGTGATATTCAGACTCTAAAGTGAAGGTCAGGCATCACCAACAGTCCACAAGCCCCTCATGGAAAATTCTCCTCCACTGTGGCTATAGCTGTGAGAAGAGGTGGATGCTCCAGCCCTGGAAGTGTCCAAGGCCAGGCTGGACAGGGCTTGGGGCCCCCTGGTCTAGTGGGAGGTGTGAAATGGGATGGGCTTTAAGGTCCCTTCCAACCCAAACCAGTCTGGGGTTCTGGGACCTCATCTCATTCCCTTCAGTAGCTACAGGCAACTTAGTGTTGGTGGGGTTTTTTCACCCCCCACATTTATGTTTAAGTTCAGCACTGTTTCTAAATTTCATCTGCAGGATCTCTTAGTCATTGCAAGATAAAGATAATTAACAGTGCTCCCAGAACATGTATCCTTTGCTTCACATAAACTTTCTGTACGTATTTTTTCCTCCTTAATATCTCTCTTAAAGGTTCTCTTTCACAGATAGGTTCCATCTGCATTAGGCTATTTTTTCTTGAATATTTTTAATTAATAAACACTTGTCTACAAGCTGAGCATCCTCATTTTGTTATTTCTTGCTTTTCTTTTCATTTGTAGGGTTTCCTGCTTGCTTTCTGCCTCTCCTGTGCTGATTACCAAGAGCTGGTAACCAACTTTGGCATTGGTTCTGGTCAAGACGGAGCAGAGTCAGCTCCCAGCATCCCAGGCCTGGAGCCAGTGGTGGCTCTGGGAGAGGAGGCAGCTGATAACAGCTCAGGGCTTTCAGATCAGATGTCCCAAACTGCACTGGGATGTGGGGAGATGGAGAAATCCCACAGTGACACATCCCAGAGAGAATCACCAGGGTAGTGCACCATGGAATTACACACAGGCCAGGAGAGAGTGCTCCTCACAGGGACACACACAGAGAATCAAATTTTGGGATGGTTGGGGTTGGAGAGTGCCTTAAAGATTATATTGTCCCACCCTCTCCCATGGGAAGACACCTTCCACTATCCCAGGCTGGCCTTGGACACTTCCAGGGATCCAGGGGCAGCCACAGCTTCTCTGGGAATTCCATCCCAGCCCCTCCCCACCCTCCCAGCCAGGAATTCCTTCCCAATATCCCATCCAGCCCTGCCCTCTTTCAGTTTGCATCCCTTCCCCATGTCCTGTCACTCCACATTACACATACACAGCACATATGCTTCGGATTTCCCTGGTTTTTCCAACTGCACATAATCACTGACATCCCATAATCCCTCCCACTCGCCCCAAGTGAAACTCAGCTATTCCATTAAAAGTGCACATCCTTGGAAATGTTTCCGGATTGCTGCTGCAAGGGAGCTTTTAATAAATCCACTCCCAATAGCTGTGAATGCTAATAGAAATAATCAATTCAGCACTTAACACTTCAATCACAAGACGTATTTTTAGCCTATTACTGATAGCCATGTTATAAAAACAGAAGTCTGTTCTGTT
Organism: Monarcha castaneiventris obscurior; assembly: GCA_026261815.1. Classification (NCBI taxonomy): domain Eukaryota; kingdom Metazoa; phylum Chordata; class Aves; order Passeriformes; family Monarchidae; genus Monarcha; species Monarcha castaneiventris. Next base: position 20,377,187 of record JAMPIT010000467.1, read on the forward strand.
CCGTGCTCTTCTGGTGGAAACAGCGCCAGAAACAAGCAAAGAATTTAAGCTTTTTCTTCTTATTTACTTGCTGTATCTCAGACTAAAATAATAACAGAGAAGCTCCACTTTGGCTCCACTGTTGTCTTGGTGAGTGTTTAAAACATAAGGCTGGCAACAAGGTAAATATTTAGTGATTACTTGGATTCTCTTCAGCAGTGATATCCTCTGAATTCAATTTTTTGGGTGATATTTGAAAGCATTTCAAATCCTGATTGAAGTTTTATTCCATCACCTCTCACTATTACTTTTTGTTGTTTTCCTTCTTGGAAACTGACACGAAAAAGCCACGAGCTTTTCTTTTCTGGACGTTTCTTAACCTGCTTTTTCCACACATAAATACATATGTGAATATGTCATTTTAATTAGGAGAGCTTAATATTCAGGGCAGCTAAATTGCCTTGCGCAAGGAAATGACTCTTGCAGCAATCATTGATTCTCTCTGCAGCCCCATCTACATCTTGATTCCAACCCTGGAATTAATTACAAACATGTGACCTGTTGCACTGCAGTCAGGGAGATCTGGACAATCCACAGTTTGTCCAAGGCAGTGTGGTGTGTTTCAGTTTCGTGTAAGGATTTAAAACACATTTGGCAGTCCTGGCAGTGCCTGGGATGAATTCCCGCTGATTTGAGATGCCTTTATGCCAAACTAATGGTCCATGCACAGGTGCAGCTGAACGAGGCACACCCAGCCCTCAGAGCAGAGTGAAAACTCAGATATTCGAGGAAAACTTGCTCAGGAAGAAGCAAATACTGCAGCCAGAACCACAATTCCAGTGAAGCCCAGTTGTCCAAGCAAGGAGCCCTTTGGATGAAAGGCAATTCACATTTTTGGTTTGAAATTTGTCATGAGAAAAATGCAAACAATCACATTTATTCAAAGGTGGCTTTTCAGTATTTGAAGGGGGCTTAAAAAGAGATGGAGAAGGACTTTTTATATGGGCAGAGTGTGACAGGACAAGGGGGAATCGATTCCAACTGAGAGGAAGTTTAGCTTGGATATTAGGAAGGAATTCTTGGCTGTGAGGGTGGGGAGGGGCTGGAATGGATTTCCCAGAGAAGCTGTGGCTGCCCCATCTCTGGAAGTGTCCAAGGCCAGGTTGGATGGGGCTTGGAGCAGCCTGGGATAGTGGAAGGTGTCCCTGCCCATGGCAGGGGTGGGATGGGATTTAAGGTCCCTCCAAACCCAAATTTGTCTATGAATGGATCAGAAGTTTAGTGGCATTGCTTTTATCACGTTCCCTTTGCATAACGAACCCAGCCCCTTCTAAAGCAGGGACACACTCCATGGGCACCGGGATCGAGGCCAAAACCCAGAGCCTTTGGAGAAAGAAACAAGATTAATCATTCCAGGGATGCTGCCTTCCTCATCTCTGATCCATTTTTATTGATTCCTGCAAGTGAACAGCTACAAACAATTGATACCGAGATTTTAACCGCTAACAAACAAAACTGCAGGGGGAAATAAATTTAAACAACCTTCAAGTAGAAAAACCTTTTTTTTTTTTTTTTTTTTTGTTCTTAAATCTGAAATAACTCCTAGTGCACCAGAAGGCCCAGAGCTTTGTGAGGGTGAATTACACCCAAGGCATAAATGCATTCCCACTCTCCCTGTGCCTCGTGGCGTCAGGAGTCTGACTCAGAGCCCTTAAGTGCAGCGAGGTCAATGCCAGCGCTCACGAGAACGTTCAGCCACTCTCCCAGACATTTTAATGTATCTATTAAATTTCTGCTTTATTAACCTCAGCTGAAACCTACAGTAATAACCCCGCATCAATTAAAGAGGTTCCACAATTCCTAGACAAAGTTAAGACGGAGGAAAGAAGGTGGGGGGGAAAAAAGAAACAGCAAAAAAAGCAGCGCATTTCCTTATTTTCCAATCTGAGCAGGGAATGAGTCTGACTGAGGAGACTGGGATTGACATCTCTGATGTAGGATTTCCAAGTTTTAGGAATGCTGGGGTTCAGGATTCAGGCTGCAGGGAGATATTTGCCCTGCCCCACACCCAGCAAACATCACGTGAGGAAAGCGGCCCTCAGATAAAATCCTGTATTTCTCTCACACTCGAGTGTGGCAATAAACCCCCGTGGCCCACAAACACAGCAAATCATGAAATGAGGGACATTTCCTGTGGGTTAAGCCCTGGAAAAGCCTCTCTGGGCCGTGTTTGTACCATCCTGGCTCCCTGTGGGCTCGCAGGAGGGGTGGTACAAGCCGGGTATTGATCAGCAGCTCTGATCCAGGCACTGGATCTCTGCTCAGTGGATTTTTCCCATCCCTGCCCCCACAAAACAAGCAGTTCCAGGCTAACTCTGGTGGGATTTTATCCACCAAAGTCAGCCCCATGTCCTAATTCCACGGATTTTGCTGCTGGTTGGAGTTAAAGGCCCGGCTCAGGGGATGAAGCTCTGCCCCATAGGTGAAGGGTTGAGCTGGGCCCAGCCACATTCCCAGCTTTTCCCAGAAAAACAGAGCTGCTGGAGGATCCCAACCTGCCTAAACCCCTTCTACCTGCTCTAAGGAAAACCTTTTCCACTGGGGAAAAAGTCCAGAAAATGCAAATCTTCTTATTGTCTTGGGCTGACCAAAATATCAACACAAATTAAAAAATACCAGGAAAGGGGAATTGAGGAGGATCAAACCCCCATTTGACACAAAAAGATGTGTTTCTTCTCCCCTTCACCTTTTTCCATGGAAATATCACCTTTTGCAATTGCCACTCTGGCTAAAACAGAATTTGGACCTGAAAACTGTTTATCGAAGGATTATAAAGAATTTATCCTGTCAAATTTTTATGATTATCCTTTGAGCTTGAGATTTCCCCCACAGGATGTTGAAAAAAAAAAAATCACTCTGCCCCTGAATATTTTCTTTGCAGAGCCACAGAACCAGAGAATCCTGGAGTAATTTGGGTTGGAAGGGATCTTAAAGCTCAGCTCGTTCCAACCCCTGCCATGGAGCATCTGTGAAGGGAAAACGGGATTAAAGGACAGGAGTTTGATATGGACAATATTCTGTCCATAAACTTGCAGAGAGGCCCTGAGATGTTGAAATGTTGCCCTTTCCAATATAATTGCAGTTTAATATCTGGGCCATCTGGAATTATTTATTTAGGCATTGTATTTGTTGCTGTTGCTATTTAAAGAACTCCTCTGTAAATTCAGGAAATGCTGTACATATGCAAAGGTCCCCTAAAAAAATATAAGGAAATCACTTTCCAAGCTCCTGGGAAGCTTTCCTGCTGATTTTCCAGTCTCAGAGGAGCACTGGATTTCTGTTTCACCCAATTCCTTTGCCAAAAGTCAATATTCCTTTCTCTGTAAGTTGTCCAATAATTCCAGTATGGTTTCATAAGTGATTTCCAAACTGCAAAAGGCACTGCAAGGAAGATTTGGGTTTACTCAGAATTATTGCATAACCAAGTCTGAAAAATCAAGAGGTTTTCATTTTTTTCATGTAAAGAAGTTACTTCCAAGAATAAACATGAAAAATCAGAAATTTGGTAGGTGATGGTAACTCTGGGGGCCTCTTTCAGCTTTGAAAAGAACTTTATGGACCATTTAAATGCATCTGTTTGCTGGGCAAGTCCTCAAAGAAAGAGTAAAAATGACTAAAAACAGAAAATTCCTAAAGTAAATGCAAAAATAAACGATGGCTTTTATGACACAAAAACTTGGCTAAAACATTTCTTAATACTCCCCTGGTCAAACTACTTTTCCCTCTCACACACTGAATTTAATCATGAGTTAAAAATAAGTTATGGAGAATCTCAGGCTATAATTTAAATTGTTTCTTAAAATCATTGAGAAAACTGCACTGATTTAAGAGGCAGCAGAGTTCTTGTGTTCCACTTCATGGTCAGCAGGAACTCGGGCTCTGTGCAACAAAAACAATTCCTGACCTTAGAGAGATGCATTAAAACCACAATCTCCTCCAGATGATGCTCAGCCAAAGACAAACCCCCAGTTTGAGGAGCTATTAAAAATTAAATCAAATTTTAAAATCCTGGTCCTATCAGGTTCATACCTGAACAAAAAGTACAGATGACAAAAAACCCCACCACTCTTTTTTTTTTTTTAAGATTAACAAGTGAATCAGAAACAGTCAGACTCAGCACTCTAATTTCCTCATTTCCTATAATTAACTGAGCTTTCAACACCTCTTCTAATTTACTGATGATTATCTTTTTATTCACCAATCTAGATTAGAACATAACTGACATTCTTTGCTACCCACTGGCTCAGATGTTCTCATCTTTCTGCCTCGAAATATAACAAGGAGTTGTTCCTTGGTGGATTTATTTTCCTTCCCTTCTCCCATTCCAGATGTCCACACATCCTGGAAACCTTCAAAACCCTCCAAAAGTTGCTTTTCTCTGATCACTACACATTAATTTTTCCAAGAATCAGCTCCTCACACCTCTTCATCTAAATCAGATTTAATTTTGCAGAGGGGTTTGATCAACCTGTTGCTCGTCTCTCCTGCACTAATGGAGCAAATTTTTCATGCTTTGACACAGCAATTTATATATCTGCTAAAAAAAAATGAACCATGGCACCAGGACTGGAGTTATCCAGGTAATTTCCACAGCCCTGGTTGATGAGAAGAATGGGAGAAAGACTAAGAACACAAGAAATTCATATTAAAGACAGAACACAAAACTTTTCTTAGAATTAGCCAGACGTTTTGCCTTGTTTTTCAAGAGTAACAGTTATCTGATTTTTTTTTTTCCTCTGAAAAACCCCACAGGACTTTGTTTATCCCCATTTTTGCAGTGACAGTATCCAGGTTCCTGTTCCCAGAATCCCCCCAGACTGGGAATGTTTTCCCTGCCTGCCCAGGCAGCATTTCTGCAGTCAGGAGCTGCATCAGCTCCTTCAGTTGCTGCTAATCTCCCAGGATAATCAATTGCAAACCAAGAAAATCTTGTCTATCAAGATCCTGGCCCAGCCCACTCCAAAGTGAGCATTCCCACCTCTGCTTCTCCAGCTTCCCTCTGCTATTTTCACCCTGCTGTTGCTCCAGGATGGCCTGCAAGCATTGATCCCCTAAATATCTTTTTAGGCACCAGAAACCACCTGAGAACACTGGATGAGATCCCCAGGTTTGTGTAACACGGGATATAATTCTGAGGAACTGCAGGCAGCTTGAATTGGGAATTTCTGAGAATAAAAGCAGGTAATTTTCCAAGTTTCAGAACCAATCTTCCAAGAGCCACCAAGCACTTTGTCAAAAAGGAAGGGTGGATATAGGAGCATGTGACATTCCTAGAGAGCAGATATCCAGTGCTTTTGGCAAGGATCAGACATCCCCTCTCCATCCCCACTGCAGGGACCATGTGGATCCCTGCAGTGGGAGCCTCCCCAACTCCTTGTTTCACCCAGGGAATATCTAAATATGATCTCAGCCCTATCTCCGAGCCCATCTGCAGGCACTCACCTGACTCCTCATGAATCAGATCATTTCCTGGGGTTTCTCACCTGATTTAACCTACTCTGTTCTCCAGGCTGTAATTACTGCATTATTGCCACACACATCCCCCTGAACAATCCATGGGCTTTGTAGGAATTCCCAATAATCCATGGGCTTTGTAGGAATTCCCAACAACCACGAGAAGTGGTCTGGGGACCCCTCTCCACAGTGCTGGTCTGGCTGATGTGTCCACACACAGAAGCTGATGTGTTACTGACTCACAGATGGATTTATTTCCCAGCTCTCCCATTCCAGAATTTAGCCTCTGTCTCCCAAATCTCCTTGGGAACAGACAGGAGCAAATTTCAGGTGCTTTACGTGAGGGATGAACACTCCACAGGCTCTGCACTGTCCCACACCAATAGCAACACTTTTAATGGATGGCATCATTAATATTAATCACTTTTAAAGCCTTCACACCAGGCTGTGCCTGTGTTGAGAAGCTCTTTCTGTATAAAATCCCTGCAGTTGTGGTTCCCTGGGGCTTTGCTCACCTCCTTCCCCTGGGCCATCCTCACCCTCACCTCCACTACCAGGCCCTGGCCAAACATTCCACCTAAAAGGAACTAAAATTGGTCTCGGGGTTACTCAGCATCTCCCTCTCTCCTCAAATCTCCTTCTTGCTGTCTCCAAGACTGATTTCCACCTCAGCACAGCCCATAAGCCAGACTCTGTCTGCCTTTCCCATTGTTCAAACATGTATTTTACATTTCCTCTGCTGCTGTTGCCCACACGTGGAAATTACTTCCTGCACAAGGTACCCAGCTGCCCTCTTTCAAATCCTACTTGGAGATTTTCCTTTGGGGGTTACCTATTTCAAAAATGATGTTTTGCTTAAGCCCCTGCCTGCCAAATGGATCCATTTCATCCCAGTGCTTCCAGGGGCTTCCCTTTTTAAGTGGCTTCGTACTTAAATCATGCCTTAAAACTGAATTGCCATATCTAGGGGACACTTTTCATCCAAAATCTGAACAAACCATTGCAGAGCAGCCCATGTTCTGTAACTTCACTCCACAGGCACTGCAGTTACAGAAACAGTAACAGGGAACAATAAAAAAAGTGTTTGGTGGGGGGTTGTTGGCAGATTTCTAAGCAGAAATACAAATTTAACAAGAAGTTAAAATGATTTTCAGTACCAGAAACAGACTGAAACCGAAGCTATGCAAAGTGCCAGAGAATTCAATTTATACTTCTTCATATCCATGGAATCCCAGGCTGGTTTGGGTTGGAAGGGAGCTCAAAGCCCATCCAGTCCCACATTGCCATGCCCAGGGACACCTCCCACTGTCCCAGGCTGCTCCAAGCCCCATCCAGCCTGGCCTTGGACACTTCCAGGGATCCAGGGACAGCCACAGCTTCTCTGGGAATTCCATCCCAGCCTCTCCCCACCCTCCCAGCCAGGAATTCCTTCCCAATACCCCATCCAGCCCTGCCCTCTGGCAGTGGGAAGCCATTCCCTGTGTCCTGTCCCTCCATCCCTTGTCCCCAGTCCCTCTGCAGCTCTCCTGGAGCCCCTTCAGGCCCTGCAAGGGGCTCTGAGCTCTCCCTGGATCCTTCCCTTCTCCAGGTGAGCACCCCCAGCTCTCCCAGCCTGGCTCCAGAGGGGCTCCAGCCTTGGAGCAGCTCTGGGATCTCCTCTGGACTCTCCAGCAGCTCCATGTCCTTCTTACATTGCAGTGCTTGTGTTTCTCCAGCTTTTAACAGATTTATTCCTAGGGCAGCTACAGCATCTCCTTACTGACACCTAACTTAGAGTGACCAGGAGCTGGGTGGAATCCTCCTCGTCCCCTAACTCTGGAGTTACTCTCTCCAGTCTGTAAATCCCAGGAGTAAAAGCAGAAGTGGGAATATCCAATATTCCATTGTCCATCCGTGCAAATTCCACAATGAATAACGGCCTCGGGTGTGGAACCCAGACCCCCACTCCAGTGCTGGGTTTGCCAGTGCCCTTCTGTGCCCACTGGGAATATTTTCCTGTTTGCTGTGGTGCACGTTCAGCTCTGCTTTGGGTGATTTGCAATCCCAGTCCCTGGGGTGCGTGTAAACTCCAGGAACAATAACCAAACAATGTCTCTCAGTTTATGACTAAAGGAAATTCTTGGCACTGGCAGCTCTCTGCTGTATTTACTGATTTTACAGTGTAAACACATATGTTGCAAGACAGATGGACCTTTCCCCCCAGCTTTCAGCAATGGGTGTCTCATCAGGGAAGGGATTAAGAAGATCTTAAAATCTTCAAACAAGGTTTCACGGCCCTGGCCATGGGCAGCCCTGCACAAAGGCTGGGATTACTGGGCACAAAGGGCTGTGCTCCCAGGGAGCAGCCAGGCCACACTAAACAGATCACTCAGCAGTGTTTTAATTATATTACAGAAAAGGGGTTAACAATAGATTTTACTATCAACTGCAGCCAGGTGGCTTTGCAAGACAAAATTTTGGCTTTTCAGTCCAGGCTCATGCTCTGAACAACAGTGGGGGCTGTGATTTTACAGACAGCAGCTCTCGTCTGAAACTTCCTGTGCAAAAACAGCCACGGTACCAAATTGTCTTTGACACATTTTCTAGGAAAATAGAGTGGATTTTATAAAAACAGAATCTGTGGGTTTGGGGGTAAAACAAAATTCACATCAAGACGCTTAGAAATTTGACAGAGGATAAAGTTTTTGGTCTCAGTCTTTGTTTGATCAAAGGTCTGTTGGGGTATTTGTCAAATGTAAGCCCACCTTATAACAATCAACTTTGTTTTTTAACTGGGCAAAACTCTGCTGGGGCAGAACGAACTCGGTCTGGGAACAAGAGGCTGATAAAACCCTGAACCTTATCTGGGATCAGTTTTTCTTCCAAAGAATTGCAGGGATCATCATAGCTCCTATTTTTTCTTAAAGTTTTTTAACCAGCAAGAACATCTTTTTCTGTGTTTAGCTAAGGAAGGCTCCACACAACCTCACCATCACCAGGTTCCTGTCTTCCTCACTGGCTCTGGGAGAGAATTACATCCAGAATTTTTATTCCTGTTTTGTGTTTTATTTTGAGGAGTACTTTTGTTACTTTCAGAGACAGAGGCTTTAAAATTACATATGGTGGAACTAAATCAGCCTCAGTTTTAATGAAGTTACAAAGATTTGCCTGGAATAGCTACAATCTTTCCCAAGCAAAAAACCACCAGCAGCAAAGTAAAGCTGTGAAACGACTGCAAAGACGAAGGGCATAAGACTGGTCTCATATTTTCGAAGTTATTAATTAATTTTTTCCTGCAAGGCTGGGCCGGGGAAGGCAGGAAGAATGGATTTGGAAACAGGTGGGAGAGAAAAGGAAGCAAGGAGGCCAAGAGGAAGTGAGAAGCGCGAAGGGCAACACAAAAAAAAAATCTCATTTTACAACTGGCAAAAGCCGATGAGATGAAGCAGTGAGTGATTTCCTGAAGGAAAACTGAAGTTCTGTTCGATTTGGGGGTTGTGGGATCAGACGAAGGCTGTGTTAGCAGTGATGCTGCACATCCCTGCCGTGACCTCGCACAGCGACGCGCCCAAAAACCGCCGCGCTCGCGGCACGGAGCTCCCACATCCCAACCTCCCTCTGGCTTTGGAAAGCTCCGTGGGGAGGCTGGGCTGCCACAGGGGCAGCTCTGCCCCACTGCTTCTCCTCTTCCTCCCCAGTTTATCCCAGCAATCCCATTCCCAACGCTCCTTTCCCCCGAGTCGCAACAACCTTTGGCAGCAAAGCCCTGCCGGAATCGAATCTCATTTTTCAGCACGGGAACTCGCAAAACAGCAAACATTTTGGAGAAGGGGGTGCTAAGAGCTGCCTGCAATTCTCATATGTTATGGATGAGCACACGCCCTAATGCTACTTAAAAGATTTAACGTCTGATATTCTCCTAATGGGATTAAGGGGACAAAGAATTGAAAACAAGGGATGTTTACAATTACTGGCACCTGAAGAGCTGTGATGTCACATGGAAAAATAAACTTTCCACCAGAGATGCATTTCCCGGGCAATGTGAGGGTGTTCAGCTCTCATTTGTCTGCTTGTGCCTGTTTCAGTGCTAGAATGGAGAAGAGAAATGAATGCAACAACGGGGTCAATCATCAGCAATTAGGAGATGAGCACATTTAAATGACTGGAGAAATCCAAGTGTAGCCAGGAAGGGAAAGAAGGAAATTATCGTCAGGAGCACCCCATGCTCACCCTTCTCACCTCTCAAACACATCACAGCTCTCAGAATGACATTTTCTCTGCCTCTGGACTGCACTGCTTTCCCCTAACACACCAAAACCTCCTGTCCCCACTGCAGCCAACAAATCCACCAATTCAAGGAGTCCACACCTCTCACCTTCCTCCCTCAAACCTCCATTTTTCTTTTACTCTGTTATTTTCAAAACACGAATTTTGAAAAGGGATGAAATGTCAGATTTCCTAAGTGACAGGAAAAGGAGCAATAAAGTTAAAAAAAAAAAAATAGCCACTTGCCTGAATAAGCATTACAAAACTCAAGGGAGAAGTTGGGTAAATATTTTTATGTTATTTCTGTTCACTCAGTCGTGTTCTACAAATGTGTCTCTGAGTTTTACTCACAGGTACAATCCTGCCAACTTTCTGAGAGTATGAAAATGGGCCCTGCATCTGAAAGCTGCAAACTAATTTATTTATTTACTATTTCAAGGTCTGGGTGTGGATAACACCATAACTGGAGCTTGGATCCCCAGACTGAGCATCCCAGCTCCAAGGCTGCAAAACCCAATCATGGAATCATGGAACAGTTTGGGATGGAAGGGACCTGAAAGCTGTTCTTGTTCCAAGCCCTGCCATGGGCAGGGACACCTTCCACCATCCCAGGCTGCTCCAAGATTCCGTGTCCCCATCCTTTGGGATCAGCTTCCTGCCTGGCTGATTCCTTGGGTTTCAGCAGCTCAGCACATCCAGCCCTCACAGCTCTGCCCAGGGGTCGTGTTTGAGATCCTGCAGATCTTTAAGGAGGGATGAACATTCCAAAAAAAAAATCCAGAAAATTCCAGAAATCCCTTCACAGGGAGTGCTCTGTCAGGCTGTCACAAGATTAAATTCCAATTCTTCCACTGTTTTAAAAAGAAGAACATCCACAGCCTTCAGTTGAGTCCTCTGGTGATCCCAAGTGATGGAGCCTGAGATGGGCCCCAACTTCCAGAGGAGGATTTCCTTTGACTGTGTCCAGAGATTTCTCCAAACCTCCCAGGTGACTCCTGGCACGTGAATCCAAACTCCCCACGTGAATCCAAACCCCCAGGTGGGGCACATGGAGCACCCTGCCCTCCCCAAAGCTGCACATCTGCATTTCACACCCTGCCCTGCCCAAAGCTGCACATCTGCATTTCACACCCTGCTCTGCCCAGAGCTGCACATCTGCATTTCACACCCTGCCCTGCCCAAAGCTGCACATCTGCATTTCACACCCTGCCCTCCCCAGAGCTGCACATCTGCATTTCACACCCTGCCCTCCCCAGAGCTGCACATCTGCATTTCACACCCTGCGTGTTGTTTCCTGCCCAGAGCTGCACATCTGCATTGCACACCCTGCCCTGCCCGTGTTGTTTGTGTGGTGTTGTTGTGTGCCCAGAGCTGCACATCTGCATTGCACACCCTGCCCTGCCCATCCCTAACCCAGCACCCCTCACATCCCAGGTATTTTTGGGATCTCTGTCGCTTCAGCACAGGGATTTGTTTCTGTTGTGGCCACTGAAAGCTCAGGCCTCAAGTGACTGGGTTAAGAAAAAACCCTGCCAAACAAACCCCTTCTTTATTTGTGGGGCTTTGATCCGTGCAGTGCTTAGTCTTGAAAACCCCTTATCAGCTTCAAGGAGGTAAAATACTCATTTAGATCTCATTAAGCTAATTTTTATCTCATGCCATCTATGCTTTTAATAAAAAATGCAATAAAGATACTGAAGGAGAGGCATCTCCTTCCCTTTTTTGTAGAATTTTTTAAGTCAGGGAGCTTTGAGGCCATTTTTGGAGGCTTCTCTGGGGTTGTGTTTGCACAGCAAACTCCAGTGTTTTATTCTTCAGAGGTTAAGAGAGACTGCCAAAGTAAAATTTACTTCTGAACCTGGTTTTCAATAAAAATATTTTAGAGATACAGAGCTTGGCAAGCATGACAAACAAAAACAAGCACACGAGAAAACGACACCTTTCCCAAAGGGCCAGACTAGAATTGAATCTCCTGAAAATACAAAAACTGCTCTCAAAAGCAATTTTCCAACTGCTCCCCAAACCAGAGGGTCTTTCAGTGTCTTCATACACATCTTAGCTGCCTTGCTGAAATATCTGCTTCGCTGGTGATATGGAAATGAAAGAGCTCAAACCTTTAAATTAGTCATACCCAGCTTCTACCTGTTAGTGACGTGTCATAGTGCCAGGGATTTCCTCACATTAAAATCATGGAAAGGTTTGGGTTGGGAGGGACCTGAAAAATCATCCAGTGCCATGGGCAAGGGCACCTTCCACTGTCCCAGGCTGCTCCAAGCCCCATCCAACCTGGCCTTGGGCACTGCCAGGGATTCAGGGGCAGCCACAGCTTCTCTGGGAATTCCAGCCCAGCCAGGAATTCCTTCCCAATATCCCACCCATCGCTGCCCTCTGGCAGTGGGAAGCCATTCCCTGTGTCCTGTCCCTCCATCCCTTGTCCCCAGTCCCTCTCCAGCTCTCCTGGTGCCCCTTCAGGCCCTGCAAGGGGCTCTGAGCTCTTCCTGGAGCCTTCCCTTCTCCAGAACACGGCTGGGAAATGCCCAACTTCTCCTCAACCAACATCCCCAATTCCTTCCCCCCAGGACTGTTCTCCATCCCTTCTCCACCCAGCCTGGATTTGTGCTGGGATTCCCTGAGCCAGGTGCAGGAACTTCCCAGTCCCACCTCTCCAGCCCGTCCAGGCCCCTCTGGATGCCCCATCCCTCCCCTCTGGATGCCCCATCCCTCCCCTCTGGCTCTGCCCTCACACAGGGGAGGTTTTGGCTGCCCAGCCCTGGGCTGTGGGCACCAACTCCCCCTCATTGTCCTGATGGTTTTGTGCCACAGGTCCCTCCCCTGGGCACACCTTTGCTGCAGCTCTGCTCCTGCCCCTGCCCCAGGAGAATGATTTGGGTTTCAAAATGTCCTTCCAGAAAGCAGAGAGCTCCCAATTGCAAAAAGAAAGCACAAGGTGCTGCTCAAAGTTCAGAGCTGCCATCCTGCCACTTGCCCTTTCCCTAATCCAGCACAGTCAGGACCTCTCACTGCGTTAATGTTTTCTCTCCAGAATCATTATAATGAACAACCTTTATAAATAATGCATTTCCTCTGCTCCCTTTTGTTCTGTGGGGACAATTCCTCCTCAAAAAAACATCACAGATGACAGAAGAGAATCAGGATTTGAAAAGGTTTAGAAACGTTCAAGCATCAGATAGAGGTTTTTTTCATCTAATAATGTATTTTTTGTATTTAATTTAAATACTTAGTATAATGGTATTTTGTTATAAAACACCCATGCTGTACATATTAAAAAATTACTGGTCTCAAGCTCATCTCTTTCATGTTCTTTCTGTCAACAACCAGACACGTTTTGCCTCTTCTTTCACAAAGCCATTTCAAGAAATGTCATTATTCTCCAGTCATAGCCCACAACTTCATTATCGTTGTCAGCCTGCTCCTTGAATACTTATCTCTGGAATTTTCTTTCACTTCAGTGCTACAGAGGGACTTGGAGGGGTGAAGATGAAACGCAGACCTTTTTGTCACCTGTTTTTGTATTGAGAGGGGCTCATTTCCAAATACCCCGAATGCACAAAGACACAAATAGTCCTTGAAAGGTTTAAAATTATCCAAGTCCATATTTACTGAAGTTTATGAACCATTATTTCTGCCCCAGTTACTTGAAAAGACGCCGTGCCTGTTTACAACTTGGATCTATAGCCAAGATTTTTTTTTCCTCAAAGCAAAAACCCATAAATCCAGCAGCAGGGATTGAGCTGTATTTATTGGGAATAGAAACACAGACACGGGGCTGTGGTCCTTGCAAGGGGGACAGGATGTCACTGTCACCATCACAAATAAGGACAGCACCAGAAACTGAGGCAGGAAATATTTGCTTATGCAAATCCCAGCGGGGAAAACATTAAATAATGGAGATTCCTGGTCAGGAGGACAAAGTGGGGTCTGCTGTAAGTTACTGGGGAATATTTAAGTTACAGAACACCAAATATCTGCTTTCAGCCATTCGTGGCTCTGATATCTCTAAACCACATCTGTGTTCCCACTTGGATTTTGACAGAATTAAGGGAAATAAAAGTACAGCTAAAAGCAAAAAAAAATCATTAAAAATGGAACTGATGGCCAGAGAAGCTGTGGCTGCCCCTGGGTCCCTGGAAGTGTCCAAGGCCAGGTTGGAGCAGCCTGGGACAGTGGGAGGTGTCCCTGCCCTTGGCAGGGGTGGATTGGGATGGGTTTTGATGTCCCTTCCATCCCTAACATTCTGGGATTCTCTGTTCCCGTGAGCTGCAATAAATAAAGATGTTCCCATTCTGGTTTCACCACACTCAGGTTAACAACTGCAAACCAGGCTGCAACAAAGCGACTAAATAACATATTTTGTAATTGGTAACAAATAAAAATAATTCCTAAATAGAGTTATTTAGAGCCATCTGCCATATATAAAGAGCTGGGTGTGTTTGGAGCATTTTCCCAAAGCAATCTCAACTGTCTTGTTGTCTGCAGCCTTAAAGAGTTGGATGACTAAAACCGAAATCTATAAATAAAGATTTTGTACAGTTTTTAAATTTATACTCCAGAGCTTTTCATATAATACAGCTTTTCTGTATTCCGCAGCTTCCTACATTCTGCTTTCATACTCCACACGAATTCCATCACGCAGCTTCTCTGGAATCTGAATCCCTTGCAGGCAGAAATGAGAATAGGAGGAGGATCATGGAATCACAGGCTCCCAGAATGGGTTGGGTTGGAGGAAAGCTCATCAATCCCACCCCTGCCATGGGCAGGGACACCTTCCCCTATCCCAGCGTGTGGAAAATCACACCGTGAAAAGCCAGTGTCCATAAAGGAGACAGAGGAGCCCAGCAACTTTACTTGAATAAAGGGAGAGACTCCACCGGAGCACAGCCAGCGGGATTTTCTCTCGATGTTTCGCAGGGCGCAGCCTCATTTATCCCAAGCTCCCGGCCTCGCGTTGCCTTTTCCCTTTCCCATTGCTGAGGCACCAGGAAGGTGCAGCCTTCCCGAACCGCCTGCCCCATATCCCCCTGAACCTGGCATTTTACCCCAAAGGTCAGAAACTCAGCCTTGTGCAGACCCCACTTGTCTGTTTCAGGAGCCAAACAGAGCTGGGCTCTGCAAAAATCCTGCTGCCCAAAGTCCAGAAACTCAGCCTTGTGCTGTTGCAGGAGCCAGACTGTCTGGGCTCTGCCCCAAACCCGCTGCCCGAAGCCAGCAGAGACATTTCAGCCCCATTTCCAAGACGGTATCACCCATCCCTTCTCCCCCCGAACCGGGTCCCGGCCCAGCGAGGGCTGCGGTGTGCCGAGCCCCCGGTACCGCAGGAGATCCTGACACCCTCAGCCACCCATTTCGGATGTTCTTTGTTACAAATGGCGCATTCATTCCTTCCTTTTTTCCTTCCTTCCTTGCCAGCCGCTGTCCTGGTGGCCGCCCGGAGCTGAACCCGGTTCGGTCCCGCAGCCCCGGTTGGGTCCCGCAGCCCCGGTTGGGTCCCGCAGCCCCGGTTCGGTCCCGCAGCCCCGGTTGGGTCCCGCAGCCCCGGCTGGGTCCCGCAGCCCCGGCTGGGTCCCGCAGCCCCGGTTCGGTCCCGCAGCCCCGGTTCGGTCCCTCAGCCCCGGTTCGGTCCCTCAGCCCCGGTTCTGTCCCGCAGCCCCGGTTCGGTCCCGCAGCCCCGGTTCGGTCCCGCAGCCTCGGTTCTGTCCCTCAGCCCCGGTTCTGTCCCTCAGCCCCGGTTGGGTCCCTCAGCCCCGGTTCTGTCCCTCAGCCCCGGTTCGGTCCCGCAGCCCCGGTTGGGTCCCTCAGCCCCGGTTGGGTCCCTCAGCCCCGGTTGGGTCCCTCAGCCCCGGTTCGGTCCCGCAGCCCCGGTTCTGTCCCTCAGCCCCGGTTCGGTCCCGCGGCCCCGGTTGGGTCCCGCAGCCCCGGTTCGGTCCCGCAGCCCCGGTTCGGTCCCTCAGCCCCGGTTCGGTCCCGCAGCCCCGGTTCTGTCCCTCAGCCCCGGCTCGGTCCCGCAGTCCCGGTTCGGTCTCGTAGCCCCGGCTCGGTCCCGCAGCCCCGGCTCGGTTCCGAACCTCCCCACGGGTCCCCAGCCCGAGCTGCCGCTCCTGCATTTCGCACCTCGGCATCCCCACCATGGAGAAGGAGAAACCGCCTTAATCCAACCCAAATCCTCCACCCCGGCTCCATGATGGCCCGGGGACGGGTGGGGCTGCAGGAACGATCCCTCCCGCTTTTCCCTCTCCTGGAAGCCGGGAATACAAAAGACTCCCAGCCGGCCCTGAATTAGACGGCAGATTTTGAAGATAAGGCGGAGAACTCCCCAGTGCTCCGTGTTTCTCTTTTCTTTCCTTATCACGCAGCCTCCCGTCGCTGTTTGCCTGAACCTCATTTCTCAACACTCGCCTCCAACCAATCCTTTCCCAAACCGGCACCATCTTGCCCGCTCTGGCCGTGGGTTGCCGAGACCCTTTCTCTGAGCCTCTTATTGCCCTCTCTGGGCATCCATGTCCTTAATCACCTCTGGGAGAATGTGCAAACCATCCCAAAGGACCCTTCGGAGGTGTTTTGGGATCGCCATCCCTGTAGTCGAGACACTTTTACGACTTTCCTTTGTTGGCCACCCCGGGCCCCTGCCATGTTTTACTCCCCGAAGTTGTACTCACCGGTGAGATTTGCCAAGATCCTTCTCGACCTTCCCTGACTGCTCCCTCCGGGAATCCATGGCCAGTGATCCTTTCCTGTGGACTCTTCACGGACCCCACATGTCCGCCTCTCGTCCGTGTCCTGGGCAGTCCCGGGTACCAATCCATGCCCGGTGCCAGCCAGCACCGAAGGGAGCTGCTCACCTAAAAACTGGGGGAGGAGCGCTTCCAGCTCCTCTTGCCGTGTGCCGGACCCAGGCGGGGGAAGGATCCTGGGTAAATCCTCATTTGTACGGAAAATCACACCGTGAAAAGCCAGTGTCCATAAAGGAGACAGAGGAGCCCAGCAACTTTGCTTGAATAAAGGGAGAGACTCCACCGGAGCACAGCCAGCGGGATTTTCTCTCGATGTTTCGCAGGGCGCAGCCTCATTTATCCCAAACTCCCGGCCTCGCGTTGTCTTTTCCCTTCCCCATTGCTGAGGCACCAGGAAGGTGCAGCCTTCCCGAACCGCCTGCCCCATATCCTCCTGAACCTGGCATTTTACCCCAAAGGTCCGAATTCAGCCTTGTGCTGACCCCACTTGTCTGTTTCAGGAGCCAAACAGAGCTGGGCTCTGCAAAAACCCTGCTTTGGGACATTCAGACCTATTTCCAAGACGTTAACACCCATCCCTTCACCCAAAGAATTGTTTGTAAAGACATTAGCACACATCTTCCCTCTCAGGCTGCTCCAATCCCCGACCAGCCTGGCCTTGGACACTGCCAGGGATCCAGGGGCTCTGGGCACCCTGTGCCAGCCCCTCCCCACCCTCCCAGCCAGGAATTCCTTCCAATATCCCATCTCTCCCTGCCCTCTCTTAGTCGGAAGCCATTCCCTGTGTCCTGTCCCTCCAGGGTGAGTGTTAGGGACTTTCTTAAAATCCCTTTGCAGCTCTCCTGGAGCCTCTTTAGGCACTGGAATGTGCTCCAAGGTCTCCCTGGAGCCTTCTCCAGGCTGGATCACTGTCATTCATCCCTATTGTTCTGTTTGGATCCCACTGCAGCTGCTGGATAAAGCCCGTGGCTTTGCAGGGAACACTGACTTAGCCTGAAGTCCCTAATGCTGGGAGACCAGAGGAGCATCCACCTCTCCTGGAATTCCAACAGCCAGAGCTCGCCCTGAGAAGTTTCCCCCAAGGATCCAAGGAGCTGGATCCTTCTCCACCACAAGTCTGGATGGATTGGAGAGAGCTGATAACCTTGTCCACAGCCGTGGAGAGGATTCCAGGAAAGAGCTTGAGTTAGAATTAAATAAATCACGTGGAAAATGTGTTTGTTTCCAAAGGTGCAAGGGTGCTTCCATCCGAAATGGATTCCTGCAGTCTGGGGGGGTCTGGCCTGGCAAACTCCAGAGGAGGTGGGACTGGTGCTCCTGGCGGTGCGGGATGGCCTAAACTCGGCCGGCAGGGATAACAACCAAAGGAAAATTCCGGAGTTCTCTGCTTTCCGTGGCTAAACTCATCAGCAGGACAATCCTGCGCTCCCTGGCAGCGGCAGCTCCGGGGCACCCAGGGGTGAGGAGAGCCCAGCTCCGCTCCTGCCGGGCTCTGTCCCATCCTCCCTGTCCTCCCCAGCCGCGGGAGCATGGGCTGCTCCCAGTGCATCCCTCCCGGCCTCGGAGATCCTGCAGGGAGCTCCCGGAACGCCTGCAGAGCGAAGGAGAACATGAGTCAGCAGTGTGCCCAGGTGGCCAAAAAGGCCAATGGTATCCTGGCCTGTATCAGGAATAGTGTGGCCAGCAGGAGCAGGGAAGTCATCCTTCCCCTATACTCGGCACTGCTGCGGCCGCACCTCGAGTGCTGTGTCCAGTTCTGGGCCCCTCAGTTCAGGAAGGACGTGGAGACGCTTGAGCGTGTCCAGAGGAGGGCGACAAGGCTGGTGAGGGGCTTGGAGCACAAGCCCTATGAGGAACGGCTGAGGGAGCTGGGGGTGTTCAGCCTGGAGAAAAGGAGACTCAGAGGTGACCTTATCACTCTCTACAACTCCCTGAAAGGTGGTTGTAGTGAGGTGGGGGTTGGTCTCTTTTTCCAGGCAACAACTGACGGAAAAAGAGGACACAGCCTTAAGTTGTGCCAAGGAAAATATAGGTTGGATATTAGGAGAAACTTTTTTACAGAAAGAGTGATCAAATATTGGAATGGTTTACCTGGGGAGGTGGTGGAATCACCATCCCTGGACGTGTTTAAAAAGAGATTGGATGTGGCACTCAGTGCCATGGTTTAGTTTAGTTGAGGTGTTAGGACAGAGGTTGGACTCAATGATCTTGAAGGTCTCTTCCAACCTGGTGATTCTGTGATTCTGTGAGAACCAACCATAGCCCAAAGCAGGCAGGAGAGCCCGGGAGCGGCAGAATTGGGGGGCACAATCCCAGATCGGCTTCCAGCCGCTTTGGAGCAGGGAGCCACGGAGGGAAAAGGCCTCCTGCAGCCTCTGTGCATGGATTCGGTCCCACAGCGAGCACCAGGGAAGGGTGAATATCCCAAATGAGCTGGGCACACACGTGGAAGTCCCTCCTGCCTAAAGGGATTGGGGAGCCTTTGGGTTTTCCCTGATCCCGAGAGCTCGCTGCTCACGGAGGCAGCTCCCGCTTGTTTGTTTATGGGATCCGGGTTTGTTTATGGGATCACAGGAACACCTTTTTCCCTGAGCACAGAGGGAATTAAAAACCAGAGCCGCTTCCTCTGCCGGCATTTCCCTCCCGAGGCTCCCCCGGCATTCCCGATGCCTCCCAAACCCTGCTCCGGCCGCTCCTGGCCGACTCCATCACTCCTCACACAATTAATTCCAAGGAGCCCTGCCTGGATTGTTTCTCTAATTTATAAATGAGGGGTTTTTCCCAACAACACTGAAGAAAGGCTTTTATTCAAATGCTGGCATTAGGGATGATTGCAGAGAAACTAATCAAAGTTATTGATTGATAGCGTATCGATATTGTTAATTACAGAGAATGGATTGTACAGAATCCAAGTGTGGAATCACTCCAGAAATACACAGAGGCATCATCCTCAACAAACCGGGAGTGCCTGCAGTTTTCTCTGTTTATTTATTTATTCCTCCTTTGAAAAGCAGGTATTTTGGGAACACCTCTGGAGTTAGTGCATCCTGTTATGAAATGAAGGAGTTTTCCTCTCAGATTTCGCACACAGGCTCAACCTACTTCCATAATAACTGCAGGAGTTTGTCTGCTCACCTTGTGTTAGATCAAAGCAGAAAGGCAGGATTCAAACTCAGGAATTTGTTCCTTTTTTTTTCAAGAGCTCCACTGAAATCGCTGAAGAAACAACGCCCAATAACAAATAACAAAATGCCAAAGAAATAACACAGTTACATCCTTTTCTTCCCTTCAGATTCTGAGATTAATCCATAATTAAAGAAATATGTGAGAATAAATACTCCGTGTTTTTATTTTTACTTTATATTTACAGTGTGTTTGCATTCTGTCCCTTTGGCTATAACTGAAGCTCATGTACAGCTCTGTTTTTTTGGAATGGTGGGCAAACTTACCACTGTTTTAGTGATAAAGCACTAATATATCAATATTATATTATTATTATTATGTTCCTGTAACTTCCTCTGCATACAGCCTGCTGGTACAGAGCAATTGAAATGTAATATTTGATTTTAAAGAGGCAACTCCCAAGAAAACAAACAAGACCAACCTTGCACTGTTTAGAAAGGTCATGGGTGAGAGCAATAAAATTGCCAGGAGTAATTCCGGGGCTTGGGAGGAGGAAAATTATTCTCCTTTCTTTGCATATGAATAATAATGGTTTGTTTTTTTACATAAAACAGAAGAGTAAAGACACCACAACGATCTCTTGAAGCTGCTCTGGAATTCCACAGCATCACCACCTCTCACCACTCTGCGGTGGCTTTATTGAGCTTAAAAATCATTTATAATTTTGTGTATTGCAATGTAACACAAAACTTTCTATCTCAGCAGTGCGAAGCTGAGCCAGTAGTTGAGAAAAAAACCCAAAAAAAATAGTTATATTTTATAAATGTTTCCTGATAGCAGCAAAATTCAGCAAATCCTGATACCACCTTCATCAGTCCATCCCATTGTCCATCCCTGTTTTACAAGACATTCTCAAGGCACAGCAACAAAAATTTCATTTTTAATTCCACGAGTGAATTTTCCAATATGAAAGTTTGAAGTTTATGTATCATAGAAATGTAAAAAAAAAAAAGGAATTATCGTCAATTACTTTCCCAGAAATCAATCTCTGATGTGTCAAAAACTTTCTCGTGGATTGTACCTGTTAAAGATTCCTTCTCCTGGCAGTGAAACCCTGATAGAGAAATATTAAAGGTTTTTCCTGCTAAAAGGGGCATGAACAGAAGCCAGCAACAAATTTGAGTTTGAACAAATTTTAGTTTGGACAAATTTTCTACGTTTCCTATGAGAAAACAGAACTAAAATCTGACTCTGGGCCAGCTGTCCAGGAAAAGTATCCAACCTGTGAATTAGATCTGATTTAAACAGCACCCCATATCCAGAATCAGTGAAATATTCAGAAAAGATTGTTAAAACACCATTACTCAACAAATAAAAATTCTTAATTTCCAACTGCAACCCAAACACCACAAACAATTCCACCCCGGGTTTCTGAAACAGCCTTTGGAAATAAATGTCAGAATCATGATTGGGACTTTTTAATCAGTAAATTGTATTAGAGATGGGAGTTTTTAACTTTGATCTAGTACCAAAGAATAGGAAGTTCAGAAAGCTGGGTTTAGCCAAAATAAGAAAATATTCCAGATGTTGATGGGATACTCATGAGCAAGCTCCTGAATGCAGCTGTAAATAACTGTGTTTAATCTGGGGGGTTATTTTTATTATTACCATTATTATTATAATCCATATATTGATTCTACCCAAAGCCATCCAGAAGTCCTTGCAGGAAAATCCTTTGTGTGTTCAACTCTGGCTGCTCAATCAATAATTCCTGGGAAAACTGATGCTCCTTGGGCCCTGAGCAGCCCTGGATTTGTTGCTGCTTCTGTGATTACTCAGCTATGATAAACATGCTGCAATTAAAGCCACACCAACGTCCTGAGACCCTCGCTGATATTTTTAAGTGTAGCCACCAAAAAAAAAGCAGATTTAGGGCAGGATTCTCATTAACAGGACATAGAGAGCTCTCAAATGTCACTGACAGCTCGTGCTGGTTTTATTTGGGCTCCCTGGGGAAGCTGAAATAATAATAAAACATAATAAAATATATATATATTTAACCCTACTAAACAAACAAGGGTTTTCTTTTTTATTAGGTCATTAAATGGTGAGGAACTTGTGGCTAGGGGTGGATTTTAATGGCCAAGTTACACCAGCTCAGGTGAAAGAAGTAAAGAACAAACTTGCACTGCTGCTGAGACAATTTCTGGCATGTTTGGCCACGAAAATGAACTTGGCCATGGTGCCCAAAAAGGTGCACAGAGAGTTATGAGGGAAAAATGTGGGAAACAAACTTTGTCCATCCCCCAGGTTGCTCCAGAACTGATTTCCTTTTGAAATTCAGACTGAAACACTTCTCAATTTGAAACCAAAACCAGCAATAATGACTTTGGGTTTGAAGCTTCCGAGGTTTCAAAGTGTTTATTTCACCAAAACCATTTGCTCTCATTCCACAAGTGAAGTTTCCAGCAGTTTTAATGAGCCAAATTCTTCTTTTTAAAGTTTCAATGCAAATACACACCCAGGTTTGTCTCTTTTTAATGAGTTTATAGGATTTTACAGTCTTTGAGCCTCCTTCTTAGTTCAGGGACAAAACTTTAGCTGAGTTCAGTGAAAGCAAATCAATCCACAGGCAAGAAAACTCCAATTTCTCCTGAGGACCTGCTTTTTCTGGGGTTATTGGGAGAAACAGAAACAGGGCTGAGAAAAATGACTCCTCTCACTGCTTCACTTACAGCTCTTCACAAACACCTTTTCAATGTGGTTTTTTTCTGCTTTCTCACCTCACTTTGGAGGCTCCCCAGTAAGCCCCAGCAGTGGCAAGGTGAGCTTGCTCTTTAATCCCAGTTGGGCACGCTTTAGGCTCAACCCCCCTGGAGAACTGCTGTGCCCGACTTAGAGCCCAGACAAACTGTTTGAAGGGGGCCTAAGAGGATTCTGCTTTAATGCTCAGGGGGAATAAGGCTCCTTAATGCAGAAAAAGCCTCCTGATGGAGGCTGGGGGTCAGCCCTCACTCCCCACCAGCACCCAGAGCTACCTGGGCACGTTTACAGCACTCCCACCTGCACCTGCTGCCCTTTAATTGCTGATTAACTGCATTAATTATTCTCTCTCAGTCAGAAATGCTTTCTCACCACACCGAGTGCCAGACAGCAGCATCCAAATCGGAGCTGCTCCTTTCCAGCTTCCCCAAGAAGTGTTGCGTCCCAAAGTTGGGATTTCAAGGGGGAGGTTGGGAGAGGCAGTGTTTGATCACACAGAGGCTCCTGTGCTGCAGCTTCCCAAAATCCCACGTTTTTATTTAATGCCTGACTATTTGGTAATTGCTCCTATTCAGTCTCACACCAGCCTGAACGATTTCAGCTTTTAATGTGCCTCATCTCATTCTGAGGAGCATCAATCCAGGAGGAGATTGCAGCACCTTGAAATACTAATGCTTGTCACACACTTTAATCTCCTCTAAAAGGTCTTGTTCCTTGTGTGCTTAAATCTCTTAATAGCTTTTCCTTCTCCTCAGGTTTTTACTTTTGGGCAACCCATCCTAGTTAGGCTGGAGTTTGTTTAATTTTCATTTCAGCGAAGAGCAGGAGCAATAATCTAAAAGCCTGGATTATTACTGTATTAGTCAAAAGGTAAAATTGCTTTTTCTGGAAAAATGACTTTTTATTTTTTCTCCCCCTGCATGAAACTCTCTCAAAAAGGTACCTGTAGGAACAGGATAAACTTTTCAGAATGTCAGAAAACCTGCAAGAACTTACACTTGGTCATGTCTGAGGATCACTTGGAGCACAGTTGGATATCACAGCCACATTTCTGACCTTATGGAATAGTGGGAGCGATTGCCACCGTGCTGCTGAACAGCTCCACAATAATCAGATTATTCTTTTATTCCAGACTCATTTCTATTCCATTGTCCAGTTAGAAATGGTTACCTGGTGCTGTTTTATCTCCTTGCACCATTCCTGCTCTGGCTGTGCTGCTGGAATTCCTACAAGAGACTCACAGTGGGAGAGGATCCTTACAAATTAAGCTACAGCAGAACTGATTTTTGCCCATTTCCCTTCCAATGTTCCAGCAAAAATCGAATTCAAAAGGATTTCTCCACGGAGCAAACTTGTAGGACTTCCCCAAACCCCTTGGAGATCAGCCACACCTCTCAGGACAGCATTTTGAGGCTAAATTAACACCACTTGCACAAGAGCAGCAGTTGTTAAAATTCTGTTTCTCTGGGAAGCTGCTGCTGTCTCATACAGACTTTTTGAGTCCTTTTCTCATTGCTCAGTCCACGGATGTGTCTCAGACTCACCAGTGTTCACTCAGACCTTCAGCCATCTCCAGGACACACAGGGAAAACTGTGCCAGTCAGCATTAGAGTCCTGCTCTGTGATACATAAAAAAACCAAAAAATTAAATTAAAAATTACATTTTATCCTCTTTGTGGAAATCTTAAACAATCTTTGAGGTTTGGAGTTTTTTTCCCCTCAGTGTTATCCAAAATGCTTGATAATAATTGTCCCCAGTCTTTCAGACAGCTCCAGTTCAGCCTCTATTTGAAGTGGAGGATGCCTTGAAGAGCTCTCCCACTGCAGATCCCACTCACACTGGGTTGGAGCAGCAAGCAGGGACGGGGCAGGGTGAAAAGATTGTCTTGGTTTAGTCTGTCAGAATCCTCTGGAAAGGAACAAATCTGATAGATGGAAGTGCTGCTGAGGTGTCTGTTCAGCACTCAGGCACAGAGCTGTTAAATGCAGCCTGGGTGCCATCAGCTCTGGGGGGAATGGAGCCATTCAGCCAAGGAGCAGAAATCCAGGGGCATTCCCACCCTGCTGGCCAGGGAATGCTGCCCCTTCTCCCTCCAAATCACACTGTCCTGTGTTTCTGCACACTTCTTCCTGTTTTCTTTCAAAGCTCTGAGGCAAAGGAGATTAAAATCAATACCTGGGCTGTTTATGAAATGTCACCCGGGCGCTGCAGGAATCCCACTCCATTCATCAAAGGTGATGCTTAATTTCTCTGTCCAAATATTTACCCCAAAAAAGGTCCTCTGCCAAGGTGCTGGGATCCCGTTTTGGTGAGAATTTCCAAGCACTTTATCATCTGGGCCAGAGTGGTTTTTTCAAATAATCCCGGACTGGTTTGGGTTGGGAGGGAGCTCAAAGCCCATCCAGTGCCACCCCTGCCATGGCAGGGACACCTCCCACTGTCCCAGGCTGCTCCAAGCCCCATCCAGCCTGGCCTTGGGCACTGCCAGGGATCCAGGGGCAGCCACAGCTTCTCTGGGCACCCTGTGCCAGGGCCTGCCTACCCTCCCAGCCAGGAATTCCTTCCCAATATCCCATCCAGCCCTGCCCTCTGGCACTGGGAAGCCATTCCCTGTGTCCTGTCCCTGCTTGCCTGTGTGAAAAAATCTCTGTCCCACTTTTTTATCAGCCCCCTTCAAATCCTCAAAGACCCCAGCGAGGTCTCCCAGAGCCTCCTCTCTGTCTGTCTGACCTCTCTACACAACTTCTATAATTGAGGCCTCACCAAACAATCAGGTGCAGCTCAACAAGCGCCTCGATGAGCAGGCTGAGGTCAGGTAACACCTGAACTCCCACATTCTTTTCCCCAAACCCAAAGATATTCAGTTCTGGAGCAAAACCTCTGTTTTCTGATAAAACTTTCCAGATTTTGTGGGGGAGAGAGGGAGGTTCTGCGTGAATGTTCCACCACCCTGGCTAACCTAGGGCCTCTCCTCTCCTCTCCTCTCCTCTCCTCTCCTCTCCTCTCCTCTCCTCTCCTCTCCTCTCCTCTCCTCTCCTCTCCTCTCCTCTCCTATCCTCTCCTCTCCTCTCCTCTCCTCTCCTCTCCTCTCCTCTCCTCTCCTCTCCTCTCCTCTCCTCTCCTCTCCTCTCCTTCCTTCTCTCCTCCCTCCTCTCCTCTCCTCTCCCTTCCTCTCCTCTCTCTCCTCTCCTCTCCTCTCCTCTCCTCTCCTCTCCTCTCCTCTCCTCTCCTCTCCTCTCCTCTCCTCTCCTCTCCTCTCCTCTCTCTCCTCTCCTCTCCTCTCCTCTCCTCTCCTCTCCTCTCCTCTCCTCTCCTCTCCTCTCCTCTCCTCTCCTCTCCTCTCCTCTCCTCTCCTCTCCTCTCCTCTCCTCTCCTCTCCTCTCCTCTCCTCTCCTCTCCTCTCCTCTCCTCTCCTCTCCTCTCCTCTCTCTCTCCTCTCCTCTCCTCTCCTCTCCTCTCCTCTCTTCTCTTCTCTCACTGTTCAAACAGGAGCAGGGACAATTCCAGAGCCTTCAGAAGTCGCTGGCAGTGCCCATCCCTGGCAGGGGATGGAATTATTTAATCCCCCGAGTGTGTGGGATCTCAGCAGAGCCACGCTCAGGGGACCAGAGGAGCACCACGTGTGTCCCCAGGCAGGGCTGGCTGCCAGGACCTGAACCTGTGATTCCAGAGAGTCTCCACGTCCGTCTGGGAAATGCAACCTGCTGCCTGCAGCATGAAACCATCCCCAGTTTAAAACCTGCAGCCTTATTCCTCTGGAATGTCCCTCTGGAGGAGTGGAATAGCCAAGCCTGCTGGCTGAGCACATTAACTGGATGCTTCGCCTAAAACGATCAGAAGTAAAATAACTCTGCTGCCATTTCAATGGCCGGAATTGCCTGCAAATTGCCTGGATGCTGAATGGGAATGTGGATGGGTTCCATGTTCCCACATCCAGTCCCGTCCCAGAGGCCACCTCTGAGGTGGGAGGGAGGCTCAGTGAAAAAGTTCAAGGAGGTTTTGTCACCTGATAAACATGGATGTGATTCCATGTATTCCTCGACAATTAATTAGGAATATTGCTCCCACAAGGAGCAGAGCTGCAGTGGCTGCCTGAGCAGAAAAGGAACAATCTCAAGCATCTTTTAAAATTTGATTTTTATGAAGACCACAGCGATGAATTGTCAATGACAATATTTTGTTCATTTTCCCAACTACCAACTGCCTTTAAATATCTTTAAATCACTGGTGATTAACAGCTGCAATAACTATAATTGGGTCACTGCAGCTTTAATCCCCACTTTCACACCTAAATCTAAATCTAAACAGCTGAAAATCAAATCAGAAACGAAGCAGCAAAACACACCTTAAATTCCTGCAGCAGTAGCACTGCTCCAACCCTCCAGAGGTAATTATCATCCTTAATAACACCAGATATGATTGAGGCTTTTAACAAAAGGAATGCTGCCTTGGAAGCCTCTGCCACGACTCAGAAGGTGTCTGCTGTGAAGAATTGTCAGCTGAGGAATAAATGTACTTTATTAACCATGGGTATGTGAGGGGATGTGCAAACTCTGCCCAGAAAGGGTTGGAAAAGGTGAAATTCCTCAAATCTTACAGGGAGGAAGTTGCACAAGAGGCCCCAGCCAAGGCTGAAGGGAAGGACTTGCAGCCATGACCTCCAAATCAACAGGTTTGGAGCAGGATAATTTGTGGGTAGGAATGGATTTCCTAAATATTGAGCAGCAATGTTTCTAAATATTATTGTTTAAACAGCAGCTCTCTCCACATCCGGTGTCGGATGCTGCAACCAACCATCAAATTATTAACCTGCAGTTTTGGTACTGAAATCAGTCAAATCAGGCCCAGTTTATCAGGTAAGATAATCTCATTTTTTTATACTTTTAATTCTCACGTTTGCTGCTGAATAACTTTTTATTTCAGCACTGAGAAAGGGACAGCTGGGGTGGAGCTTGAAGAAATCAGGGATGTTAATAAATACCTGAAATAAGGGATTTGTCCTGTGTGAGTTTTCCCAAAGGATTTTGTGTAACACAGGGCCAAGGCTGCTCTTCTGTGTCCCAGCTGTGGAGCAAACAAAAATCACCCCCTCAGAACTGAAACAGCATTGCAAAAATGACTCCAAACGATGTAATTTCCAGACAGTAGCACAGAACACCTGTCAGGATGTGATCAAAAATTAGGAACATCCACAGATGCGGGTAACAGCCCCAAAAAGAAAATACACCTGATCCTGAGAGATGCTGTGCAGATTGCTTTGTATTTTGAATTTCTGAAGCAAATACCGAAGCAGTGATTATGATCTGCTAATGACTTTACCACCTACTCCTTGAAACTGTTTAAAAACCTCGAGGTAGAAGTTGGAGCAGAAACCATTCGTTTGCCTGGGATACTTTCTGTGGAATTTTTTAAAGACCCATTTTTTTTTTAAGGAGGAAGATATTAACGAATAATAAAGACTCGGAAAATTAACCTTGCAAAAAATTCCTGCTGCAAACTCGGCCTGTTAGGATAAGGCTGTGCCAAACCCAACACTGGAGATTGCTCCCAGGGGAGCCTTCAGCTGCAGGGCTGGAACTGTTTGAGCTGCCCTTTCCCTGGAATGGTGTTCAGATGTGTGGAACCTGCAGGGAAAACACAGATGGATTTATGGAGGATGAAGGAATATTGTGCTGTGCAATTATTTATTCTGCCACAACGCTTCCCACCTGCTTGGGATATTCCTGACCAGTGCTGCTCACTGGAATGAAAGAGAAGCTGTGGCTTCTACCCATCCTTGCCTTGCTGACATTTCCATATTTGCAATAATTATTCCTAAATACTCTAACAGGTACTATTGAAAAACCCTTTCTGTTTCTCTCTGTTGTGTGGTGAAAGCCATAAAGACTTTTTTTGAGTTCCAAAGGAAGTCTGGGACAAACTGGGAAGGGAATAAATATTTCCTGACTCTGTCAAGCACCGATGGCTTCCAGAATTTGTCCCAAATTCACCTTTTTCATAAGAAGGAGGAAGCTCTTTGACACAAAAAATGACAGGATCACGGAATCCTGGAGTGATTTGGATTGGAAAGGGCCTTAAATTCCATCCCATCCCATCCCATCCCATCCCATCGCATCCCATCCCATCCCATCCCACCCCTGCCATGGCAGGGACACCTCCCACTGTCCCAGGCTGCTCCAGCCCTGTCCAACCTGGCCTTGGATATTTCCAGAAATGGGGCAAATCTCAGAAATATCAGATGGATCAATATCAGAGGCACCATTCACGAGAAAAAGGGATTGTAAGAATGTGAGGACAGAAGAAAATTCGAGAAAATGGAGCAGAACAGGCAGAAATTGAAGCAAAGTTGTGCAAGAAGTGAAAACAAAGGACCTCAGTGAAGTCTTGACTGAGGGGAGAATTCCTCTGGGAGTGATCATTGCACTGTTAGGGAAAGGAAATCCTGATGGGGCTGATTGAATCCAAATTCCAGGCAATTTGTGTTGTTTGTACACCAGGTACACACCACACACAGCACAGCTCACAATCATGATGCTCTCCAATGGAATGGGGTAAAACTCCACAGAACAAAATTTGTATTTTATATTAAAATCCACAAAGCCCAGTGATTGTTGTGCCTCGAACAAGTGGTCAGTGTGAATTCTCAGTAATTCTCCTATTCTCACCCTCCCAGCACTCTCAGCTCCACTGCAATTTGTGTGATTATAAAAAAAGGCCTCAGAAGTTTTCTGTCGAGGGGTTGTTTTTTTTTTTTTCCAGCAGGAAAACACCAGCAATCACCAAGCTTTTCCACAAAGAATTCAGCTCAAATCAAGATAGATCTCAACTCTGACACACACACAAAAAAAAGCAGGGAAACAGATTAGCTGGCAGCTTTTTAAGCAGCTGGCAGGGAATAACTATAAATTCACTTCTCCCACTGGCTCCCGAGGAAATTTGCTTTCCTGATTACTGGAAAGAGACTCATAGGGGAGGTTGGTGCAATCAGAACATTCTGTGGTGCAGCAGCACTTCAGAGCTTCAGAAATCCTTGCACTGAGACTTCAACCATGTAAACACAACTTTATTTTCTAATTATCCCTTTGAAACTTCGGATGGAGTCGTTTGAAAAGAAACAAACTGAAGTCCCCGCGTTTATTTGGCCTCACCTTTGTGGGTTTTTTAGTGAAATATTTCCCCCCATTGTTTGTAGCAGCCACACAGGTGGGGATTTGCAGTTTCTGGCTGCGAGACACGACAGCAAATTGTTTCATTTTCACTTCACAGCTCGTCATTTTCATTGTTTTTGTTGCATTTTAATGTCACGAGCCGGCTATTTCCAAGGAAATAAACATCCCAGGGAGACGCTCCCACTCCTAATCTCCCTGCTGGTGCCAAGGTCACGGAGGGAAGGCCGGGTCAGTGCATTAAGTCCTGAGTGCCAGTAATAGCTGCTCTTGCTCGGAGATGTCACTTTGCATTTGTCTGGAGAAGTCAGCACAGGAGCTCGAGCCGCCCTGATGGAGGTGCTGAGCAGAGTGTGCCGTTTTTAATCAGTAAATTGGTTTACAGGAGCAAACTTTCTGTTCAGCCGGCTCGCAGCCTTAGAGCAGTGTGCCAGAAATGGCAGATTTTACCTCAGAATTCTTCCGTTTGCACTGAACTCGCCTCGTGTAGGGCGTCCTTTTTGGGTTATTCCTGAATTCAGATCCAGGTTCTGGGCTTTATCTCGGATATGAGGTGATAAGAAAACACCACAACAGCAGTGAGGCAGGGAAGGTAAGAGCCAGGCTAACCCATATAATCACATCCCTCCTCCAGTTTTCCAAGGACAGTACTTATGCCTCTTTTTCTGAGGAATAACTAATATAATTCAGACATTTAAATGTCTTGGGCTCCTTTAAATCACAGCACTATCAGAAACCTTCAAAATGTATCTTAATAAAGTCAATTTTTTTCTCTGTTTGGCTTTGTCGGGGATTTTTTTAATCATCCTGTTGTGCAATGTGGTGAAGTGTCCGAATTCCCAGCATTTCTTTGGGAGTATTTTCTTCCTGGGAATGCACAGAAGAGGTGAAAGAATGGGAAGAGCTGCAGGATCTCGGGGTGCTGGATGCCCTAAAGGCCTCAGGAGTGGACATGGTGACTATAACCAGATGGCTGCAGGCTGCTAAAATATTCCCATCTCAAAAATATTCCAGGGACTCCTGCTTTTCTCAGCAGCACCAGGGATGGCTCCGTGCCCCTGCTTTCCCCAAGTGTCCCAAAGAAAGCTGCACAGTGATTCCCAACCTTTCCAAGGAATCCCCACTCTGGCATCTCTGCCCTCCCCACTTCATCCCCACACCCCCAGCTCTGCCCCAGGTCCAGCTTGGTTACAAAGCTTCTCATGGACGCAGCTTTGCTGCTAGGAAAGGGGTTAATTAAGTGGTCCTCTTAATGAGCAAAGCCAGCAGAGCAACGGGACAGCTCAAAAATGATCTGCACAGCTTTGAACACGGAATCTTTCCTAGCTCAGAGCACAGCCAGGGGTGTTCGGAGAGTTCTAACAGATATATTTAATAAATTAACCAAAGTATGGCTTTGATAAATAACATTGGAAGATACGAATGATTTGTGATGTCCAACGTTCAAGGGCAGACCTGGAAAAAAACCCCAATGTCCCAGGGCCCCATCCCACTCCATTGCACCCAAATTCCTGCTTCCCACACCCCCCAGCACCCCTGCACCCCTTCCAGCCAGCCCCACTCCTGGTCCCCCAGAGCACTTTAGGATCCACCTCCCCAACTCTGGTTCTCAGCTCTCCCATCCCTCCCTTCCCCTCCTCATTTCCCATCTATTCCAAATTCTTTCCACATTTCCATGACCTACACTGGGCAGAAGTTTTCTGGGAGTTTGGTCACTTTTGGAGTAAACTCAAATTGATAAAGAGAAGTTTGCAAGGTCACATCAGTTTGTCCCATCCTGGCTGATGGAATTATTCATTGTTCAGGACAAATTCTGCTTGAGGGCCTTGATTGTCCAACCCCAATTCCATGCTGAACACCAAATCCATGACCCTCTTCTGGAAGGTGTCAATCCTAATTCCAACCAAATGAAAGGGATTGAATCATTTCTCTGCTGCCCACACCTCCCACAGAGGACAGAAAAGGTGATTAGCATTCCAATTAATAGAGCCCAAAGCTATCAGTAATAAATCCATTAGAACTTTTAATTAAAACCCCGAACCTCGCCAGGTAAAATCCACCCCATACAATAAAATAAATTTATAGTATCAGTAATAATTAGCAATGCATCCTGTAGGATTAAAAATCATTAAAATAATTACATTTGGAAGTATTTTTAAATAGGTAATAGACTGCTTCACAGACACTAATACAATTAGATTCAGAACCTGTAGGCTACTGTCCAGGCAGGATATACTCTGAGTGTAGTCTCAAATAATGAACTGACAAGTAATTAACGAGTAGCAGGCACTGGATAATTACTTTTAATGATCTCACCTTTATTCTTGAAGATAACAAAGATTTGGGCCCCCTTTGAGCAAAACTTGGTGACAGTCACACTTTAAGTGTTGCCCACTGCTCCCAACATCCAGGAAGAAGAAGGTTCTAAATATCCCAGGATTAGAGGGGCACACAGATAGTCTGCAGCCCAAAATTCCTATTGAGGAAAATCAAAAATAAACTCAAAAGTCAGTTGTCCGGGGTGGTAAGAACTGGTTTTACCAGCAATTGCCAAAATTCAAGTTGTGTTACGTAAAGGCTCAGTGGACTTGGTCAATATTAGCCCAAAACCACAGGGGAAATGAGTGTGCAGGATAAATTCCTGAGCTGATTGGAAGTTTAGGGGATTTTCCTTGTTCTTTGCTTGCAGAATTTTTGCAGAAAATATGCAAAAGCCTGGAGAAAGGGAAGAGAATGATACAGCTTCCATGAACTCCCAAGTTTAGGCACAGAGCTCCACATTTCCAAAGCTGCTCTGCTCCAGTTCCACCCTGGCTCCTTCCCAACCTCGAGCTGAGCAGGATTTCTGTAAATTCCCGGGATCTCAACTGCTCCACCCAGCCCCAATCTGCCAAACTGGTTCAAAACCAACCCCAGGCAGAGATGGATGGAGCTGCAGGAGAGAGGGAAGGAAAGCTCCAGCCTAAAAACCCCCTCAGTAGGAAACAACTTCCTGGGAAAATGATTGGGTGCAGAGGAGTGGAAGGAGCTTATGGAAATTAAAGTTCATTAAAATATCAGGAACAGACCAACATTAAATGGACAAACCTTTAGTACAAGCTGGGATGAAGTGACACCACTTAAAAAACCTCTTTGTACAGCACAAAATCTCCAAAACTCAGAGCCCAGAACAAATCTGCCCGAAATAAAGATCTGCCTCAAAATTCAATTTGGGGTTAGGAATTTCTAAATTTCCATTTCAAATGCCAGAATAACACAACAGCAGGGCCAAAGCTGAGTGTGGTTAAGCATCCTCAGGTGCTTATCAGAACAGCCACGTTCCCTTATCATTTAGCTTATCTGGAGGCAGAACACCGGGTGAGACTGGCAGATGTTTGGGGCTGAGGTGCTGACAACAGCTCAGAGATGCACAGCCAGAATTCTCCTCCACAAGAAGAATTTAGATAACCAAGGTCCTGAAAGGCATCAGCAGGTGGCTCCTACTCATGGGATCCATGGGATCCATGGGAATTCGCCTGCTCCTGAAGACATTTGTCTGATTTCATCACTTTTCTGTTATCACAGAATCATGGAATGGTTTGGGACACCTTCCACAGTCCCAGGGTGCTCCCAGCCTGGCCTTGGACACTGCCAGGGATCCAGGGGCAGCCCCTGCTTCTCTGGGAGCCTGTGCATCCCCACCCTCCCACGCAGGAATTCCTTCCCAATATCTAAACCATATTCCAACAACAACTAGGCCAACAATGATGATTTTCCACACCATCCACTGGTGTTTCCTGGATATCCACCCAGTACCAAGTCCACAGGCTGCACATCCACACCCAGAGACTGAAAATAAACAGGCAGTGCTAAGAAGCAGAATGCAAAACAGTCATTAAAGGCAAATGTAATGAACTGTTACGTCTAGACTATTCCACAAAGACTGGCAACAGGCTGGATTTTGAGCTCTTTCATGATGTGTTCTGGAATAAAAAGTAACTAACATGAAAATGAGCTCCAAGGAAAAAAAAAATCCCTCGGAAGATGTTGCAGTTTTAAGGATGAATGATAAAAAGTTTTAAAGAGGAATAAGAGAGAAAGCAAAGTGATAGAACAGAATGAAAAAAAAAACCCTTCAGCTTAGAAAATCAGCGAAAGAAATTTATCTGAAATGCTTCTTCATAAGAAAAGTAAAATAAATAAAACCCAGTCATCAAGGTAGTGGTGAAGAGCAGCTCTGAGAGGGAGAACTGAGCTTGGCAGGAAAATAAAAGCTGAAACTTGCATATGCTGAGACTCCAACTGAGGATTGTCATTACCACAAAGATTTAAATTAATGACAGGAGATTCGTGGAAGAATAATAAAAAACTTAAGTGAGCAGGGACAAATGAAAAATCATTAGAACTTTGAAAAAACCTCAGCTGTAGACACCATAGCTTAACAAAACTCTGAAAAACTGGGGGCGAATGAGTCCTGCCTGTGCATTTTTCAATGGGATAAATAACAGTGCTGAAATTGTATTTCACTCCCTGGAGTTCTGTCGTTGGCTCTGTGGGGCAATGACTTGGCTTAGAAGTAGGAAGTGAGGAATTTAAGGTACAATCAGAAAGTAGCTTCGAGTTTGATTTGTTAAATCTGTTGGCAGTGGGGTGTTTTGACCTGAAAAGGTGACACAGAGGAAATTGTGGAAGTTCAGCACCAAAAACCTGGCACACACATGGCAGGTGCAGTCCTACCCTCTCAGCAAACCTCTGGGGCTGGAAAATTCTCCAACTCTCTGCAATAATTTCAGAGTTCAGTAGATTGTCCAGAGGCAAAGCTGGAATCCACCAGCACTAATTGTAATAATAATCCCAGCCTCACAACAGGAGCTGTGCTCGTGTCCATCCCTTTTCTGTTTGCTCTGGCTCTGAGTCACTGCCAGGTTCTGTTCCCAAATCCTCCTGCTCAGCTTGAATGGGATTGACTGGAATGAGACAGAATGGGACAAACTGATGGAAATTTGTGGGTTCTGCACAGAGTTCTGTAAGATCCCAGCCTTTTCCTGGGATGTGTGCTCACAGAACAACAGGGAATCACAGAACCTTTGGAAAAGACCTTTAAGTTCATGAAGTCCAAAGTGGGACAATCCCCACCTTGTCACCCAGCCCAGAGCACTGAGTGCTCCAAATCAACAACCAAATCCAGGCATTCCTTTAAAACCCACAGTGTGCAGGCCTGCAAGGGAATATTGACCAAACTCCTGTCCCTAATTACTCCTTTTCAGCAGAGAGGCTAATTTAGGAATGAGATATCTGTGCTGATGCTTGGTATGAATGTGCTGCCCCTCAAAAGGAGCAGCAAACCCCTCCTAAAGCAGCAGTCCCTGAAGCCTAAGCAAGGCTGGAAAGTCTCACCCTGGCTCCTGGAGGGTGTGAGCAGAGGGAAAGCAGCACTGGGAACAAGTGGGAGCTTTGGAGGAGCTTCGAGCACCTCCCAGGTCTGAGGCCCAGAGCTGGAAGAGTTCCCCTGACAACACTTCCAGGAGTGGAATCCCAAGGAGCTCAGCCCTGCAGAGCTGTGGTTATTTGTGTTATTTTGCACGGGATGCTTCCTAAGGCACAACAATTCCCATTTCCAGCCATTCCTGCTGTTGGATCAAGCCTGGCCAGTTGAGGGACTGGAGAAAAACAGGCAGTAATCGAGCTCAGTGTGGGATTTTTGCACTTAAAGCAGAATTATATGGACTTACATCACCTCTTCACCTGAAGCAGGCTCATATTTAGCCCGGCGGTGTGAAAGAGCCTCGGCCATCTGGGATTTTTATTGAAAGAAAAGACCAAGCCATAAGAAGCAGCTAATACTCACTGCAGCAGCTGTGCACTGTCTCCAAAGAGAATTATGGGACAGGCATTGCATGCGTGGCATTGCTGGGGAAGGAGCTGATTAGACACACTTTGGTGAGGGAAAAAATGGAATCCATCAAATAAACAGCCTGTGCTCGAGAAGGGAATTCTGGCTGCATCCTCATAGGTTTCCTTCCCTTGCAAATACAGGGTAATTCCAGAATCTCCTTCCTTGGTTATTGTGGGAGTAATTCATGCTGGCTGTAGGATAGGCAGTGCAGCTAATTGCAGATAGAAATTTTTTTTAATTTTCCTCAATAGGAATTTTGGGCTCCAGACTATTGTTGATTTTCCTCAATAGGAATTTTGGGCTCCAGACTGTTTTTGATTTTCCTCAATAGGAATTTTGGGCTCCAGACTGGTTGTGTGCCCCTCTAATCCTGGGATGCTTAGAACCTGTTTCATCCTGGAATGCTTAGAACCTGTTTCTTCCTGGATCTTGCGAGCAGTGGGCAACACTTCCAAGTGTGACCGTCACCAAATTTTGCTCAAAGGGGGCACAAATCTTTGTTATCTTCAAGAAGAAAGTCAAGATCATTCAAAGTAATTATCCAGATAGAAAGTATCTATAGAATGATTTCAAATTCACGAGCAAACATTACTAAAGGCACTTGACCATTTCTTTTTAATGCTTTTAGGAGCATCTCCACTCGAGACGAGGAGCAAAAACTTCTCTTCTGAAGAATGTCATTTTAAAAAGTGAAATACACGGAGTGAGTGCATTTAAGATGTTATCTTACAAGTTCTCAAGCTACTCCTGACACATATGGTACAAATTCTGTTGTCTTTGAAGTCATAAGCTGACTGTGACACTGGAAATATACTGAGGATTTAGTTAAATTCTACCTCTACCTACATAAAGTTGTAGAAAACACCAATTACTTCTGAACTTTGTTAATTATTTATACCTCTCTAAGGTGTCTGAACTGCAAATAAACAAACTGTGTTGCTGGAATACAATTCTCAATTTCTGCAGGCACCACAATTAACTCCTGCACAAGTATTGCAGCTGTAAAATTGTGTTACACCCCTTGTGATACAGCTGAAAACTCAACCACAGTTACTTAACGTCTGACACAAACTCCACATTCTGAACTCCTCTAATGCACAAAACCTCTTCTGGTGGAATATTTTCTGCACCTGTGAGACTTAATGAATGAAGCCAATATTTTGTGCATAAATCCTCATTCTTTTCTGTTAACAGAAGGAAAAGATTTTTCTGTGGGATTGAGTTTTTCAGAGCTGCTCTAACAGACAGATCCCAGCCTGGAAGAATCGAGGATGCCAAGGTTTGTTGTTTTGTTTAATGGGAAAAATTATAGTAATTCCCATTTATATCATTTTTTTGTACATGAGAATGCCTGGTGCTTCCAAATTAATTGGAGGGGTAATTTTTGCTCACGTGGCACTTTTCTAAAACTGAAGAATGAACAAATGGGAACAAACAACCTGCAATAAACAAGTGGCCGCTCTTTTCTTCCAAAGATTTTATACATCAGTGGCTTGAAATAATATGGATGCTATTTCCAGCCTCTTAAAAATAACTCCTAGCTCAGTATTTTCTTGTTACTATTGAGGGTGGGAGCAAGAATAGCTTTCCAAAAGAATATTTGGCATAGGAACAGTGTGCTATATTTTTTTTTTTAATAAAAGATCTCATGACACAAAGGCATCTGCAACTCAAGGACATGGAAATTCAGCTGGAACCCTCACACCACAAAATGCACCTTATACCCCCCAAAATCCTTGATTTGGAAAGAATCCTTATAAAGATGTGGGGTTAGAAATATTAAATGGGCTGCAACAAGTTGATTTATGGTGGCAAATAAAATCACACTCTCGGGCTATTAACACACTCCTAAGCGTGGTGTTTACTACATGAGGCACCCATCAGTGTAAATAAATTTCTTCCAGTAGATCTTTATTGGGACCTGCCACTCTATTTCTACTCGAGAAATATTCAGCTGATTCGATCCTGACCTGCTGCAAAACAAAAGCACTCACAGGATTTCTTTATAGTGAATTGAGAGAATTAAAAATAAATCAAACCGCGCTGGCATTAATTCCTTTGTTGATGATTAATTAAGAAGCACTTTCTGCCACTCTTCATTCTTAGCCCAGCGCTGGATTCTGCCCGAGAATGTCAGCAAGCCCCTGCTGGACCTTCTGATCCCCCATAAAGCTAAAAATGTTGTGCAGGGTTATCAGGATGCCTGCAGGGACCCTGGGCACACGCAGCGCCCAGCAGTGACTCCCTAAGGACAGCCCGGCTTTAAAAAGAGCCCGAAGGAAATAGGAAACGGCACCAAGCCCCAAAAGGCTGCAATGACCTCACCCTGCATTTTAAGAGGCGCTGGAGTAGCAGGAAAGAGAATATTGGGACTATTTTGGCCGCAGCTATGCACGGGGGGGTTGGTTTGCTGTCTGCAGGGAAATGTGGGCTGTGGGAATGGCTTTGGAGTGAGCCAGAGCCACGGGGAGCAGCTACAGCACTCAGTGGGCAGCAGCACCTCCCAAAATCTGACCTGGGAACCGTGGTAAAACCACTGAAAGGTTTAAAAACTGCAGAAAAGCAGCTCTGGCTGTCGGTCAGGCTGGCTCTAGTTCCCCTGTGTGCCCCACACACACCCATCTGACATTTCAATAGATCACCAGGTAACATTTTTCACTGAGTTTCTGCCTTCTTGTGCCGGTTTTGGCCAAAATCTAGCAATTTATCCTCTGGGAGGAAGTCAGGTTACGACTACCCTTCCCCCCACCAGGTTTGGGAAAAAAAATTCCTCGAAGGAAAGTGAAGGAGATAAACCCTATTTATTAACAAACACACAGGAAAAGGACAATAATACTAAACAGCAAAACCCCTCACTATAACAAGAAAACCTGGGAAGAAATTAGAGTCCTCTTGTAGGTGTGGTCCCTCCTTCTCGGAGCTGCCGTGGGGGGAGGCCTTAGACCACAAGAAAAGTTCTCCTGATGTGTTCTGATGTTGTTGAAACAGTCCAGAAGAGAAAAAAAGGAAGAAAAAAACCCCACCAAAGTCCTAGGAAACACGCAGGAGAAAAAGAGAAGAAAAAAACCCCAAAAGCTGGCTGAAGAGACAGGCAGGGAGCTCCCTCCGTGCTCCTGCAGCTGGAGGATGCAGAGTCTCTCTCTCTGTGTCCTTGGGAACTGCTTTGAAAAGTTCATTTGTTTTTTCCTCCCCCCTCAAGCTCAGTTTAAAAGCACAAAATAAATTTGTTGGCATAGAGCCGTGATAGGGGATCCACATCCTAGAGTCACCCCAAGACACTTCCCCAGCTACATTTCAGTCCAAAAAGTGCCAAATGTTTAATTTGGAACGGGATTTGAGTGGGATTGGTGGAGCTCGGCGGGATGGAGGCAGGAAAGGAGCACCTCCATTGCTCTGTTAAGGTGAATCCCCCTGGAATGCTGACCCAGGGGGGCTCTGAGAGAACCATGGGATTTTTAAGAGATTTTTAATTTTTTGGGGGATCAAATCCAAGCAGTGCTCACCACAATCCACGTCCTCATGTGCTACGTCCACAGGTTTTCTGAAAGCTTCCAGGGATGGGGACTCCAGCACTTCCCTGAGCTGTTCCAATGTTTTACAACCCTTTCTGTGAAGGAATTGTTCCCTAATATCCAATTTAAACCTCCCCTGACACAACTTGAAGCTGTTTCCTCTTGTCTTGTCAATTGTTACCTTGGGAAAAAATTTCCTTTGGGAAAAAACTGCTTAGGAAACACAAAACTGATGAGGTGGGCTTTGATTTTCTTCTATAAAAAGACAGCTCTTGACTTCATATTCTATTCTTAACCCTTATTTAATAACCCAGAATATTTATATTATTAAATAACAATTCATAATAATCATGCTGACTCTCAGTGATTCAAAGACATTTTCCTATTTAACCATTTGCATTCTGTATCTAATAATTATCAATTTTAGTGACCCTAAATTCCTCATTCAAAAAAGCTGGACAGAATTTACAAGGAAAAAAACATAAGTTATATCAAATGATATAATTCAGACAGAAGAGACAGATTTCAGAGCCCAAAACCCTTCCTCAGGTCAGGAGCAAAAGTGCCATCAAATTTTTTATACTGCTACAAGTGTGTGATTCTGATTTATGGCATTTAAGATGAGATTTGAAGTGTAACAGTTTGAAAGTTGATAAATGTTGATAATTCACATGTCAGGTATGACAATAGCTGTTGTGAAGTGATAAAAGGGGAGGGTTAAACTGGGGTCTCACTCTGATCAGTAAAGTACCACAGGGAGCAAACCCCCAAGGAGTGAGCACTGCCAGCAAGTGGAAAATTCCTGTGCTAAGATGTTTGGATGTAACAAAAAACATGGACAGACAATAAAACTGAAGTTCAGGTCTCCCACCTCTTCATTCAAAATCGTATCAATGGACTGCATTAATTATTCAGACACAGCAGCCAAAAATCACTTAGCAGGGAATGGAATCTACTGCAACACTCCTGCAGCAGCCTTTGGGATCTTTTCTCCATGGACCAAAAAACCTTCCCATTTCTAGAGCTCATGAGAAAGACAGTGGGCCACTATTCTATTTTCTTGAGTTTTAGAATAATGAGACTTAATTTCTTGCCTAGAAGCAAAGGAAGGGCATTTTAATGGCAAATCATTTGCTGTAATTCTGTATGAAAAAAAAGCAGGGTTTTCATTGAATTGGGATTGGCAGCAAAAGCTGCAGTGTAAGCCCAGGGATAAATCAAAAACTCAGCTCAAAAGCAGGGATTTTAATCCTGATTTATGGGATTTCTCGAGGCACAAAGCCCTGATCATTTTTTTAATATCCCAAAAAGTGGAGAAGCCCTGTGAAACACATGTGATAGAGTCTGGGGACGAGTTCAGCCACCACCCCTCACTTAGAGTGAAGCAGATGTTTCTGTCAATCCATCCCTAGGACAGATCCTGAAGGATGTTGATGTCAACAACATCATAAGAAGGGCATAAACCAACAGAAAAATACTAAATTTCCCACAAATTTTAAACAAACGCTGGAAATTCGTGTATAATTATCAATAATCAGGGGCTGTAGAGAGTTTATGGATCACTAAACTCTCACCAGCCAAGCAATGGCAGATTTCAGCATGAATGGATGGAGAGAATAAATTCCTCCATGGTTCCAAGGACAGCAGAGCCCCAGTTTGAGCTGTTACCCAGCCTCTGCTCTCAGTGCTGAAGGTGGTGACCTTGAGCATCCCCAGAGTGAGGCAGAGTTTGCACAAATGATGGGATGAAAAGGACTGGACAAGTCACTCACAGCACCACGAGTGTTCCAGGGCTGGGATTGCACAGGAACACTCCCTGCTACTGCAAAAACAAAGGATGGCTGTGGAACATTTGGCTCCACATCCCAGCTCTCCCTCCACCTGTTACCTCTGTTATTTTTGGCAGCAGTGCTGGGGGAGTCCAGTTGAAGTATGGATTTCACTGCTCAACCCGCTGGCAAATTCCATCAAGGGGGGTTTCTCCATGCCTGGTGTCGTGGGCAGGGAAGTGCAATCCTTTAGGAAACAGGAAAATCAGAGCTAGGAGCTCCTGGCACAGCTTTCCCTCCCAGGATAATGTGGAACTGTGAGAAGGAAGCCACGGGATGAATTCTGCAGGGCTCTTTGTGATCTCTGATCTTTGTGATCTCCCAGTTCTGCTGCTGCTTTGGGGTCATTTCCCTTTGGATACTGTTAAGTAGGCAAAGAATGGCTTAAAATAAAAAAAAAAAACCCTGAGCTGAAGACCAAGGTAGATCTTTTGCACTATGGACTGATATTAACGAAATTCAATTTTTAAATTGGTCCAGTGATGCCAGCAAAGAGAAACCATGAAGTGAATGTGGCCCTGACAAAATCCCTAATTGGGGCTGAATAATGTTCATCACCACATTCTCCTGGCTCGGGATGTCACCCAGGGCTGCAACACCTCCAGCTCCTGCAATCAGCCCTTTAGGATCTTCCTGAACAGGAGTCTGTACCCTGAGCAGTGGTTTTGTGTGTGTTTTTAGGGTTTTTGTTTCACTTCAATAGCCACTGATGGTGATTTAAAAATCTATTCATGCTTTTGGCCTCCGCAATCTCCTGCGGCAGCGCATTCCAAAATTTAATTCCGTGCTATTTAAGAACACTCCACGTTTGCATACTGCCTGGTTCTTGTAGATGAAAAAGGACGAAAAATGATGTTCTGTGCACCTTTCCCACACTACTCATGAATTCAGAGGCTCCCCCCCATAACTCTGCATTTCGTGTTCTCATTGCAGAGTGGAAAAACCCTAAAGAATTCAATCTCTCCTCATGGAGCAGTTGCTCCATAATTTTGAACACTGTGTGTGCTCACTGTGACATCTCAAGTTACTGTCTAAGCTTTGCAAGACCACGGAGCTGGTTTAAATAAACCACAGCTTTGCTGAAAATCAGAGTTACAGTGAAAAAGCAAATTATAATCACGGCTAAAAACAGAATTAAAAGTTGTTTCTTTCATAAATGCAGGGAAAAAGCAACACTCACAAGTGACTAACAGCACTGCCATGGGATGTGTTGGTCCAAAGGTCTCTCATAGAAAAGCCCAAGTTATAAAAAACACTTTTTATGTTATAGAAAGTTTTAAAAAGCTTCTCTCTCACACACACATGACAAGGATGCTGCCCTTATGTGTAATTAGGGAAAAGCAGCAGCTCCAGACAGGTAAACTCTGAGCAGTGGGAGGGCATCACTCTGGGTATGGATTCCCAGTGGAGAAATAGCACAGGGAGCATATGGGGCAGTAAATCAGCCCCTGGGCCTAAGAAGATCTCAGACAGGCAAAAAGCAGCATGCTGGAACAGCTGGGCCCCAGGAAAAGCACAACGAATGGATTTGCCACCTCCTGACTCCAGGGATCCCAGTGCCTCTGGAGAGAACAGCAGGGCCAAGCAGGGAAATGGGGAATTGGAAATTGATTTGCTAAACAAGTTATAAACACCCAAAATGCTGCTTCATTTCAGGGCTAAATGTGTTTTGCTCAGAAAGGAGAGCAGAGATGACTGAAGTTAACAGGATAACTCTGAACTGGGCCTTATCACTCTCTACAACTCCCTGAAAGGTGTTTGTGGTGAGGTGGGGGCTGGTCTCTTTTTCCAGGCAACAACTGACAGAACGAGAGGACGCAGCCTTAAGTTGCGCCAAGGGAAATATAGGTTGGATATTAGGAGAAACTTTTTTACAGAAAGAGTGATCAAATATTGGAATGGTTTACCTGGGGAGGTGGTGGAATCACCATCCCTGGACGTGTTTAAAAAGAGATTGGATGTGGCACTCAGTGCCATGGTTTAGTTTAGTTCAGGTGTTAGGGCAGAGGTTGGACTCGATGATCTTGAAGGTCTCTTCCAACCTGGTAATTCTGGGATTCTGGGATTCTGGGCCGTGTTTCACACAGGAGGTTATGGGACACTGTGCAGACCATTCCCAGCAAAACCCACTGGATCTGCCTTCCCATACTTTTATTTACCCCAAACCACACAGTGCAGCTCACAGAGACACCCCAGACTCTGATGGGCTCCTGTTTTTGTGTGGCACAGAGAGCAGGGCAGGTCCCTAACGCTGTGCTCAGAGGAACCTGAACCAGCCCCAGAGAAACAGGATGACCCCAGTGCAGCCATGGCAAAGGTGGTCAGGCACTGGAATGGGCTGGGAGATGGGGGGGTGCCATCCCTGGGTGTCCAAGGAATGACTGGACATGGCACTTGTGGAAAATGGGACTGATGCCAGGTTGGACTGGATGCTCTGGGAGGTCTTTTCCAAGCTGGCTGGCTCTGGGATGCTGCTGGGAGGGATGGAGAGGACTGGAACGTGGATCTGGGCACTGCCCTGCCTGCCATGGGACACTCTTGCAAAATAAAACAGGCAGGGGGCTTCTGTAGCATGGAGCTGGAAGGTGAGAGGTGCTGAGCAGAACAATTCCCACTGGAATGATGAACCATGGCCAGGGCTCATCCTGTAGCACTCTGGGCAAATTCCACAGGGAGCTGGGAGCAGAACTGGGGTGATAATTCAGATTGCCCAAATTACAACTGATAATAAGATAAATTTTGGGTTCAGCTGACTGACTGACTTAAAAGATCACAGCCTGGATGAAGGCACCTGCATTTCCACCTT
The DNA here is from genome assembly GCA_026261815.1 of Monarcha castaneiventris obscurior. Classification (NCBI taxonomy): domain Eukaryota; kingdom Metazoa; phylum Chordata; class Aves; order Passeriformes; family Monarchidae; genus Monarcha; species Monarcha castaneiventris. The sequence goes on from JAMPIT010000467.1 coordinate 20,420,749, forward strand.
TATTCTCCCTAAAACCTGTCCCCATCCCCTCTGGCACACAACTTCCCAGGTAAGTGGTCTCTGATCCATCCCTGTCACAAAGAGCCAAGTTCCCATATAATAAACACACTTCCAATAAGTCCAGAATTCACTTTAACCTCAGCCATTTAACAGAACTGGATTAAGAAACTCGATGTGAAACTTTGTCATGAGTTTTTCAATAGTTAATGGCACTGGGTTACTGCATCCTCCTGTAAAACTCAAAACCAAAACTTGTTTTATTAAGTTAGAACTTCTTCTCATTCCAAAGAATATTTTTCTTGAAAAACTACCAATAAAGAAAAGCTTTATTTGAGTTGGAAAAAAAAACTAAACTAGTGTTTGTAAATCAAGACATGAAAGACTCAAAACCCCTTGAACAGTTCAAATTCATAAATTGAAGTAAAATTTGAAAATGCACAGAGGGAATTATTCCAGATTGACACATATGTTACAGGAAATTAAGATTTATTTATGATAATGAAGTTAGTAAAAAAAATAAGCAAGAAAAAAGATAAGGGAATTAGCACTAAGTTTACTAATATTTGACTAAGATCTATTTAAAGTGTTCTCACAGAAACCATCAAGTTTCAATCAATTTTACTGGAACTGGTCTCATGAAGGATGTTTGATGAGCATAAATACATTTGGACACCAAAATTATTTATTTTCATGTTTATCAAAACCAATATTCAGGATTTAACAAGTCTCCAACATAGTAGAGTCAGTTAAGGAATAAAATTGATCATAAAAGTTTATTAATTTGCAGTTGTGATCAGGAAATGGGATTCAAATGACACAGCTTAAATTAATTTCAAAATCTTCTCTTGCCCAACCATTAAATAAATTTTTAATGTGTCTAAAAGACTGGAAGTATTAAGATATGGCAAAAAAATTCAAGCTGAGCATTTCTGTAGAGCAGCAGTGCACACTTCAGAATTGAAATTTTCCTTTCCGCTTCCCTTCACCCTTTTGGAGCAGAAATCACAGCTGAAAATAGCTGAGTCAAATATATTTTATTTGGTCTGTGATGAGTGTTTTTAAATGCTTCCCTGACTGTCCCCAATAAATTACTTTGCAATTAGACCTCTGAATTTGGAGTTGATTTGGCAACATCTGTGTGGATCACGGGACATTTTTTGTTTTCTATCAGGTGCTGCTGATCAAAATCGCCTGAGATAAGGAGCACAGCAGGATTCTGTAGCTGTGGCTTCTGAATTCAGGTGAGGTGCAATCCTTAAACGTTATCAAAGCACTCCCAGTTTGCTTTGAAATCTAAGCAACCTAAAAATAGGCTGAAAGAGATTCTGTAAGAAGGAAAGTGTAGAGTAAACTTATTTCAAAACAGAGTCTTCCCAGCAGAACAAATAATCTCTTAGGCAGGAGATGAGGGATGTGAAAAAAAATGATGTGCCATTAAAAAAAATCTTTATTTTATATGAAACTAGGTGTCTTGTAAAACTATCTTTTTTCTTTTATAAAAGACTCAGGGATTAAAAATAATCAGTTCTGCCAATGATAACCTATTTTAGAATTCTATTTACTTGCTGTGTATGCTATCATTGTTTACTTGAAGTGGCTTAGAAAGATGCATAACAAAAAATAGCATTAGAATATTAAATTAGTAATTGATCAGCAGATACAGGGGACTTTCTTCTCCTCAAATTACCATTGACTTTGAACCAGATGCAGTTGTACTACTGCATTTATTACAGGAAAAATTGTGGAAACCTTGAGAATTCAAGACCTTTCCAACATGGGACAGGAGGGAAATGCCAAGTTCTGTGTCCCTGTGTCCCAGAACCTGCTGGGTGCATCAGTTCTGTGCTTCTGAAGGATCCATTCCCCTCCATGTCAATCCAGTGGGAGACTGAGATGGCCCCAGCTGTGCCCCCATCCCATTAATTCTGCTCACTCTTCCTCATTTTTTGGGGTGAGGATGATTGTTGTGCTTCCCAGGCAGTGCTAACAGTCCCTTCCTAAATAATCCCACAGAGGCAGACAAGGAGAAGAGAAGCAGCATTAATCAGAGGGAGCTGAAATGAGTAGAATTAGCACAAAATAGTCCAAAATAGAAAAGCTCTAGACCACAAGATGAGACTTGTTTCATTAGCTATAAGTAGCACCATGTGTAGGAGCATATAAAGTGTGGCTACATTTCAAATATAAAAATATTACCATGAGGCTTCTCCCTCCCACTCTATTATACTCTCCAAGAGAAAAGAGAGTAGGTAGACAATGAAATTCTTAGTTCACTGCCAAGAATTCCAGTGCAAACAAATTATCAAGAGAATCAGGTAAGAATAATGATGTGATATTGATAGAGAAAGCAGGAGCTCCGTATAAATTAAAGTTTAAAATAAACTGTAGGAGTGACAGAAGGAAAAGGTAAAAAAGGCAGGCAGAGAAAAAGCTCAGTGTTTTGACAGAGGGAAGGGTATGGACACAGCAGGAACACACAGTGCAGGCTGTGGATAAAGGGAGCAGCAGCAACACAAGCCTCTCCTTAGGTAAAAAACCAGGAATTTCAGCAGAAAGTAGTTCCTAATTGCCAAAATTAGTCACTTGGAAAATAGACTCTACTATTATCTTCACTAAACAATGGAGAGCAGCGAGGGTTATTGTGCTGTTTCAAAGTTTGGGATTTTAGCAGCTCAGTCCATTTCCCTGGGCTCCTGGGAATATTCCTGTCGGCTCCTGAGCTGAACACACCAGCAGAGGTATTTTTACCCTGCCTGGCTTACTTTCCTTTCCAAGGTTATCCAGTGTGAAGTGATCAGGTCTGAAATCACAATTCTCCTTCTTGAGCAGTCTCAGGGATCATTTCCATTGACCTACTTTTGCTCCTTCTAGATACTCCTGCTTCACGGTGCCTTCCTCTGCTGGACTGCATCGAAATCTGCAGGGAATTCCCAGGAATTGCAGCCCCTCTCATGGACAAAGATTTACTTCTTCTGCTGGAAACCTACCTAGGGAGAAACTTGATCCTTCCCACAAAGAGATCAAGAAATAGTCCAGGGAAATCTGCCAGATTATAATTTATGGGATGATTTTGTTTGGTTGTAAGTTCAAATTTCATCAGTTCCCTGACATTGAAATAGTGTTGGGCAGAACCACATTGAATCCATGAAATGCCAGTTGGATCAGGAGACCCACAGAATCCCAAAGAATGACTGTTGAAAGTGAAAACGATGACAAGAAAATGAAAATATTAAAGGAGAATATGTTTACCAACACACTGAACGTGCTGCCACTTAAAGATGCTCCAAGATGAAAAGTCAGGGACTTGAATAAAAAAATCTCACTCAAACTCCTGAAGATGTGAACAGAACAGATTCAAATGTTTTGTATTATTTTTCCACACAGAAGAAAATTCTGCCTATAGAAATGTGCTTTTCATCTCTACAGATGGTTTCTTACATGGAGAAAAGGAAAATTGGATTTAGCACTGGCCTTCATTCTTATCAAGAGAGATGATTGGAAGTGAAGTTGAGCCATTAATGTGGATAAATCTTAAAGCAAAAAAGGGAAAATTAAAAAACAGTTGCTTTGTGTATATGTAAATGTAATGTATGTGTCTATATGTACAGAAAATGAATCACATGTAAATTAAATGAAAAAGAAACACATTATAACCAGAGGAAAAAAATATTCTAAAACGCTGATGACTTCCACATTTCACACATCTTAACATGATTATGTAGAAATTGGTAGCTCACAAAACCAAAATTTCTGTTATTCAAAGAAGACCTGACCTAGATTTCACAAAATCAGGAGGGTTTTTGTTAAGATTTCTTCCCTCTGTTTTATTCTGTATATGTTATTTTATTGTTTCTTGGGGCAGCATAACTGTTTCTCAAATAAAACAACCAACCAAATAAAGATGAAAATGTCTTAATCCCCTGTGTCAGCAGTCAAATATATCAATAATTTTGATACAAATGTCTTGGAACTCATGGAAATTTGTGCTATAAAGAGTCTTACAAAGAAAAGACTGCACAATAATAAAGTTACATAGATTTATCAAAATGGATTCTTGAGCATTTAGAGTATAATTACCCTTTTCTTAATAAAAATGCACCACATTATTCATGATTTACACCTCTGTCCTACCATGCAGTTAGAGAGTAGCACACGTAGCACAAGGCTCCACAAGATTTTATTGAACAGCACCAGAAATTGGAGCTGTTTTTTGGGAGTGTCCTCATCCCACCAAGGGATGTTGAGGCAGTTTTTCCCCTCTGTGACCACGCCAGGGTTTGTTTTGGAGGAGTTACACTTTTGTGATTCTTTAAGCTCTTTACAACTCCCTCATCTCATTTGCACTGCTGGAGATCTTTAAACCCACTCTCTTCATAGTTAAAAACAATGTAACAAGATTAGGCTGGGAGCCAAGGAAATCAACCCTGTGCCAACCAGGCTTGGAATTCTAATTAGAGCATCATTTGTATTAACCTCCATTTTCCACCATAAGGACAATATTATCACTTCTGTGATTGTATCAGGGCAGTAATTATCAATTCCAGCCATGTATTGCAAGAGAGGAATGATAACATGGAACCCTAACAGGACAGCTTGGGGGAAGTTATTAAGAGAAAAATATATATTAATCTAAAAATGCTTAATAGAAATGTAAAAAGGAGGGAGCCCTTCATTAGCAAGAAGAATTTGATAAACAGGAGCATGCACAAGGGTATTTGTGTCCTAATCTAGTAAAAAGCCTTTCAGTAGGCTTGGAATTTGGTATTTGGTTAAATTTTAGGGTATTTCACACCACCATGGGAGCCATAACAGTGTATTAAGTAAAGGAATTTAAGGAAAAGGCAAATTTAGTAGCAGGATGTTGTTTGGTGAATGATCTCTCTGAAATCCAACAGGATACCAGCCAGAACACTTTTTCATATAAAAGAATACATTTTAAACATAAAATATATATTTTAATGGAAATTGAAATATCTCAATGAACTTACAAGTCACTTCTGTGACTTAAATCACAGATACTGTGTATTGGAGAGTTTGAAAAACATGCACCAAAATAAATATTAAAAATACACTTACAGCACTAATTCAATTAACTACAACCACTGAAATTGAAATAACATTCATATTTCAAAGAGAAAATTGCCTAAATATCAATATTATCAATGCCTGGATATCCTCACTGAAACCTTTGTCATTCTTTGCAAAATAAACTTAACACAAGTCCAACAAAAACTGGGGATGTGTGGAATGAATGTGTTTATCACAATCTATTTACCACAGCAGAATCATATATGAACATGAAGCTCAAAGTGTGAAAACACTTCTGGTGCATGTTCTAGCAGTTGTTTTGCAGTGGAGATGCTATTTTTGTTTCCATACAGAGACAAACATTAAAAAAAGAAATTATAAAAGTCCTTTTAAGTTCACTATCCTAGAAAAAATCAGCTGAGCTTCAAAACTTTCATGAGATTATAAATTGTGCTTTGAGTGATGGATGTAGAGTTCAAATCATATTTTCATGTGACAAAGCCTGCCTGAAACAACAGTTCAGTTCTTTAGAGGATATCTCAAAATTATTTCTCTTCTGTGAGAATTTAAGAACATTTCTTCCCTGTGATAGAGCAGGTTAAAGAACTTTGTGCAAGGAAGAAACTCGCTATAAAAACAGCCATGGAAATATAGTTGAGTATTTTAAGAACTCATTTCTGTCCCATGTCCCAGGCCAGGCTGGATGGGGTTTGGAGCATCCCATCCTGCTCTCTGGAAATTGTCCTTACCCATGGCAGGAGATGGGATGGAATAGGATGAGCTTTAAGGTCTCTTTTCCAGGTTTCTGTGCAGAACTTCCCAGGTTCTGGCAGCCAAGTGGGAAATGCAGATGGGAACTTGTTGCTTTAGGCTTAAATCAAGCTCAGCTGTAACAAAACCTTTTTCAAATATTTTTCAAGCCTTTCAGAATTTATAAAGCTCTGGTTGGTGTTTTACAAGTCACTGGGCTCAGTTTCATTTAAGAAGTTAATTTCTATTTTGGAATACTCTGGAAGAAAAGCATCTGAGAGGAACTTGATTCTCCCCAGAAGTTTACTGCCTCTGCAGCTCTCGTGAACACTGAGCAGAGCAATCTTACATTTTAATGCCTTCAGAACTAGGAAAGTTCCTTCCCCAGGAAAATGTGATTGATTGTTACAATGACAGTAATTGCATTTTAGTAAAAGTAACCATTATGGTAATTTTCCTCTAGAAAGAGACATTTAACTAACTTAAGTAACTTGTTACTTTTCAACACATTAACTTTGACAAATTTAACATTACAAACGTACAGAGTTCACAGCCACAACAACGTGCATCACTTAGGGAGTGTGCACACTTTTTTATTTCTATATATCAAGCAGTGTTTCCAAATAGGAGATGCTAAAAAAACTGTGCATACATAACACAGCATTAATTAAACTGTTAAGAGCAGCTATAGCACATCCATTGCCAAGTCTCCTGTTGAAAAATCCTGCCTTCCAAGCAGCAAACTTGGGAGCCTTAGGAGATATTAATTCCTAAGCATCTACAGGGAGAAAAAATGCCACTTCTGGAGCAGCACAATAAAAGGATCCTGGGAAAGCCAAGCAGAACAACAGGAGCTCGTGGCACAGCAGGAGAGGTGGGCAGGGGAATGGCAGGCACAGGAAGGCAAAGAAGGTGCAGAACTTTGTGGAGCACAGGGAGCAATTCCTGTGAGACTCTCTGGGACAGCACTGCAACTTCCACAAGTGTCTAAAAATCAGTATTAGCATTTAATTCATGGATGGTTCCCAAGCACCACTTGAATTCCAACCTAACCCCTGAGAACTCTGCAGTACAGCACAGCACAGCACAGGGAAAAATTCCTGGACAGACTTTCTGGGGCAGCACTGGAACTTCCACAGGGTTCTAAAAATCAGTATTAGCATTTAATTCATGGATGGTTCCCAAGCACCACTTGAATCCCAACCTAACCCCTGAGAACTCTGCAGCACAGGGAGCAATTCCTGGACAGACTTTCTGGGACAGCACTGCAACTTCCACAAGTGCCTAAAAATCAGTATTAGCATTTAATTCATGGATGGTTCCCAAGCACCACTTGAATCCCAACCTAACCCCTGAGAACTCTGCAGCACAGGGAGCAATTCCTGGGACAGACTCTCTGGGACAGCACTGCAACTTCCACAAGTGCCTAAAAATCAGTATTAGCATTTAATTCATGGATGGTTCCCAAGCACCACTTGAATCCCAACCTAACCCCCAGAACTCTCTGCACTATGAGAGAGCTCCTGCATTTTCTCCAACCTGTTATTTTATAAACATTCCATAAGAAGTTGTAGCAACTTCTTGTTAAAAGTGTCATTTCTGATAATTAAGAACTCCATCCTGAAATAATTTAATCACCCAGAGTTTGTTTCATACGGCTTCACATGAGTTAAAATAAAAATGCTCTGCCTTTGCTTTAAAGATAATAATCATTCCTTGTGCTTTAAAGGGATTCTAAACTGAAGCTCAGTGAATTTCCATACTACTGAACATTTTTACACTAGAAAAGAACTGAAATTAATCTGGATTTAAATTTTGTTTTTAACAAAGTTCCTTTAAATGGAAATATCAAAAATTTGAATTTTGATCCATCAGATTTAAAATTTTCTCTTCACTTTTGTAACTTCTTTGAAGGAACAGTTTAAGTATTTAGCCTGGGCAGTCAATGGGTTTAACTTCCTCTTATTTAAAGATCCCAGTCACATTTTTAAGGAAAATAACACAGATGCTATAAAGTGGAGGAGAGACCAGAGACAATGACAGAGGGCTGAGAAATAGAGTATTAATCTGTAATATCTCAAAGTCTGCTGAACTGCTATTTCAGCAGCAGCCTTCTGGATCATTTTAGAAAAAACCCTTAATTTTTTCCTTTTTTTTACTATTTTTTAACTTGATTTTTAACTTTTAAGAGCTTAAACCTGTAAATTGGTCGATGATTTTCTTGGCTTTTATAACCAAAAGCAACTCCTAGGTTGCAAACTCTTCCTGAAAGAAAAGCCAGAACTCCTGAGCAGTCAGAATGGATTGGAAATTCACACAGTTCAAGGAATCTTTAATTCCAATGTTTTCAGGCTGTGGTAGAGTCCCCATCCCTGGAGGGATTTAAGAGCTGTGTGCACATGGCACCTGGGGACATGGGGCAGTGGTGGCCTGGGCAGGGCTGGACTCAATGACCTTGGAGGGTTTTTCCAAGCTAAACAATTCCGTGATTTTCTAAGAATAAAATCTCTCCACTACTGCTCATCATCCACTTCACTGTAGTGACAGAGTATTTGAGAAAATCTCAAAATGCGTTTGGCTGTTCAAAGCTGAAGTGAAATTGACAGAATATTTGAGAAAATCTCGAAATGTGTGTGGTTGTTCAAAGCTGAAGTGAAATTAGGGCTAACTCAGCGACTGGCACACGAAGAGCCATAACCCAGGACACACGTTAGGAGCTGACTACCATTCCACCATGGAATTTTGTGAGATTATTTTTATATCACAGTGTCCTAGTTACTGTTGAGAAGAGGAGGAAACTTCCAGTTTAGACAGAATTGGCAGCCGACCTCTATAATTAGTCCTTTATCTTTCCCATGTCTCCTAAATGACACGAGGCAAACTCCACACCTGAATTTTGCTTGGCAGGGCACAGAGTTAATTCTGCAATATTAGCTGGGAAATGGATGATTTGGTGGTGTCCTTGCAGTTGCAGAGGTGATGTTTTACTCAGTACAACTCAGAATAATATCTCCATCTTTGCCCAGGTGTTTAAAAAACCCCACAAACCAGAGGTGTGGTGTCACTTTTCCTGTCCGTGCCCACAAACTGCCTGTTCCCTGTAAAGAAAGTTCTGTGCTTCTGTGTCCAACAACAAAATCAATGTAATTTGGGATGAGCAAACCACTGTAAATCCTTGTAATCCAAGGATAAACCACTTGGGAAACTCACAGATTATTTTAGTACAGTTTTGGAGAAAATGAGCAGCTCCAAGTGTGAGATTTTAACACTGACAAGCACAAGTCACCCACATCCTGTATTTTCCTTCCATTGTTTTGTTGCATAAATACTGACTGAAACTACCTAATACAGAAAGTATCTGCTGTGAGAGGATAGAAAAATATTTTAGAGGGTGTGGAAACGTGTTTTGCTTCGAGACAGTTTGGATCACAGAGGACACAACTTGATGTTTTTAAGAGAAAATTGGTTCAAGGCAGGCAGGTGATGGAGACAAAATTAGTCCAGGGTCACACCCTAGGTTCTCTCCAAGGTGTGCCTTGGGAGTCAGGGCATAAAAATATGACCATTAATCCTCTTGTAGAATATCTGGCTGTTTAACAAGGAGCCACAGTTTAAACTGCAATTCCATAAGCCCTTTAAAAACCAGCCCTTGCAACAAAAAAGCAGCTCCTGGTTTTCCTCACACACTTGTTGTGGCCTCAGCCCTGGGAAGGTGCAGACCTTCAAGCCAGCAAAAATATCAGAGAGGCTGGGGAGGAGGTGAGCTCAGAAAGGAGTTTAAAGCTGATGTTTTGCTTTGGCTCCTTGGCTGGGCTGGTTTTTAACCCAAATCAGCTCCCCAGTCAATTAAAAGTGCAGCTGCAGGAACATTTGTGCAGGGCAGGGCAGCATCTCTGGCTTATGCTGGCTTAAAGTGTTTGTGGAAGTGCAGCAGGAGTGTAACTGAAGAGCTGCTATAGCCTAACACTGCCAATAATCCACAAATGCCATTCCACAACACAGGAATAGTTAAAGCATATAAATGGCCTGGCCATGTGCTTGGCAGTGGGGCCTAGCAGAGGAGAGCTTAGGAATGGCTGCAACAGCTTTGTTGAAAAATTGACATTGAAAAATGTCTGAGTTTTGAGGTAACTGGGTGTTCCAAGAGCAAGGACAAAACTCTGATTCCCAGGCCAGTTGCATCACAGGGTGATGGATGAGAAATGTGGCTCCTGGGAGGGAGCTGGGACACGCCTGGGGCATTGTTCCCACCTCCCTCAGCCCAGCCTGGGCTGCCCTCAGAGGATCCTCTCACAGCCTGAGGCTGCCACTTGCCTTCTCTTCATCAGCCACTCTGAAAGCTTTCTGCTTAAAATCTCCAGTAGTGCTCCAGATGGAGCAGAGAATCCAACTGAAGGAGCAGCAGAAGCACCCGGAGAATCCATTTGGAAATGACACTCCCATTTTTCCACTACTACTTCATTGTAATATCAACATGAGCCACGGACACTCTGATTGCTGTTTTTGTATAATTTCACAAAAAGCTGGACTGCACATGTTCATATCCATATTTTTTGTCTTTACCTGGAAGCCCAAGCTCAGTGCCTCAGTATATCCTACATTTTCTAGTCTGTCTGAACACTTTCTCTTCATTTCTATTTTGATATAGAAATTCTACCAGAAGTATTACCCCAAGTATTTGAAGCTATTTATAATGGAAAAGATTGTAATTGCATTCTAGTTAAATTAAAAAAACTTCAGCCAAAAAAGCACATCTTTATCTGGTACAAATCTCAAGTAGAATCTAAATAAACCAATAATGTAGAAGAAAAATCACCTGTTAACATATGACAGATGTTAAATATTGTGCTCATGCCACTAAGCTTTTCTCAGATAACAGCTTTTATAGATAACAGCATGCTATGATTTTAAAAGAATCATTTTTAAAAAGGTAATTTCAATATTTTGAAGCTTGTTTGTTAAATATTTGGCAATAAATCTTTGCTACAGTCAGGATTCTTCCACGCCAGATAATGAGGATGCCACATCTTAGTCCTCCTCTTCAGCAGCACAAAACACACATGGCTCAGGGAATTGCCTCACATTTTAATGACAATAAAACTTGGAAACTAATACAGATTGGGATTATTGGTTGTCACAGGTCATTAAAATAAAAATATTAATCAAAAAGGAAATACCTGCCTGTTTCCTTTCATTTGCCTCAGCCTCAGAACTCCCATGGCAATGTCCATCAAACTTGGCAAGAGATGCTGTCTGATCTTTCCCAAATCTGAAAACTCAGCAGGACCTGAGCAGCCAAACTTGGAGCATCCTTAACCAAAAAAAAAAAAGTCAAACAAAGTAGTGCCACGCACAGCTCCAGAAGAAAACTTGATCTTTCAACCCAAATTGCAGCCAAGCAACTGTTCCAGAGGAATAAGCCTCCAAACCCATGGGAATGTCTCTCCTGGGAGCTGTTTAAGCTTCCTTAATGCTCTTAATCCACCTTGATATTGAACTGCCAGACACTCTGGCACCCACCTTCCCACTTCCAAATAGCTGCTCGAGTGCTGGAGCATTTCTTATCCCTCTGTGTAGATCCTGATAGGTCTAGGACACAGATCAGGTTTTGCCCAACTGTGTTTGTGGCCTTGCACCTCACTGGGAGTGAAAACCTCTCATGAACAAACCATGTTTTGGGGCAGATACCTAAAAAAATCCAGTATCCATATGGGTGTCCTCCAGCTTCCCTAACTCTCCACATAAAACAAAAATACTTTTCCCCTCACAGTTTCATGAAAATTAATTAGTTGATATTCCTAAAATGGGGTGCATGCACTACGTATCACTACAAAATTACCTTACAAGTACATTTTTGTTGCCTAAAGAATTTCAAGGCAAAAAAACAAAAGAGCCTTTCTGTCAGAAAGGTTGATGCTGTGTACAAAACTTTCTAAGTAAATGGAAAAAAAATGGTTAAATGTTGTTCATTTTAAAACAGCCTGAACTGAAAACACTTCTCACTCTAGGGAGTAAACAGAATTTTGCCATCTCAGATATTAACATTTTCTGTTCAATGTCTGAATTGGAATTATTATAAAATAAGTTGCAGATGCATTAACTCCAAAATTATTCAGCAGTAGAAGCTGGAGAAGGATTTAGCTCCCTGGACAATGAGTAAGAGCACCAGGCTGGGATCTTCTACTGGTTGCAGAAGAAAGACTCTGGGTTTGAACTTACAGGACTTGAAATCCCTGCAATGGCTCAGCTCATCCAGAGCACAATCACCAGAGAGAAATGTTCCAGCTGGATTCTCCTCATGGAAAAAGAAGTGGACACCTACCAGGGGCTCCCTGAGAGACCTCTGAGCCTAGAAACTTGCACTGTACTTCTTCAGGTCTGAAATAGGTCAGATTTGGGAATCTTCCATACTTTTTCCAGTGAAACCCATAATGTGCCAGATTTTGAGGAATTACAGCACTTGGGGAGAGGTATTATTTCTGTCACAGTGAACAGGAACAAAAGGGTGCCTGAGCTGCTGTTGGCAGGATTATTTTAATGCTACTTAAATTCTGTGCAGAAATGATGAAATCCCTAAATCATTGATTATGGGCTGCAACCAAAACACATTGACTTAGACCAATTCACACCCATTGTCCCAGAGTCACACTTGTGACTTCATCAGGATTCCTGCTGCATTCCCACACAACTGCCTCCAATAAAGGCTTCAGATAACTGCAGGAACAGCAGGAGCTACATTTCTCTTAAGGAAATTGGCCTCAAATCATATTTCAATCACTTTTTTCTTTGCAGAAAGGCTTTATTAGCCTAAAATTGCTGCCTCTGGAAGCAGGACAACTGCTTGTGCCATGTCATGTGTTTGTAATGGTTAATTCTACACTCTCCAGTTATCAGCCATTACCAGGGATCTTCACCTTTCTTTTGTAAAATTCCAAATGGCAGATTTTCAAATGCAATGCCCATGGATGATTTGATAAATACTTGACTCTCTAATAGCATCCCTTTCTGAAGTTACATTTTGGCGCCTCAATTTCTTGGCATTTTAACAAAACCAGTAACTGATGTGTAAGTCCCAGTATCCTCCAATCTATCTGAACCTTCCAGAATTCCACTTCCCATTATCAACCTTTAACAACACTGCAGGAAACTTTATCATTATCTGTTGAACCAAAAACTGGCATTCATTTGTCTTCCCCAGCACTCACCTTCTCTGTGACATCGATCTGAACCAAAAAATACTTCCAGGAATGTTCTCCTTCCTGAGGTTTGAAATTCCCAAAGTATCAGCCAGCTCTCCTGATCCCACTCTTCAGTCCTTACAGAAAGCTTCTAGGATTTTTTTGAATGACACCATAAGTAATTAGAGATATTCATGTATTTGTATTTCAAACCAACCAGAAGTCATAGTGATACAATAATTCTAAAGAGCACACAATTGAACACTCTTAAGATCTGACAATCTCTCCTCACTCAGCCACTTCACGCTCCTGCTTCTTATGACTATTTAATTACAAATTGTTGGTCTAAAATATTTAAATCTTTATCAACAAATAGATGTATAAAGACTTCCAAAGGCAGTGCCAAAGATCTTTAAAATCTGTATCACTGTCAGGACACTGTAGCAAAAAAACAACAAACACTTGTCACATATTTTAAGAACACTTCAAAAACAATGTTGAAAACACGACAATGTTGCAGAACTTTTGCATTCTGTGATGAACACAGAGTTTGTAACTGAGTATATAAATTATGGTGTATTCTGAGAAGGAAAACTTCCACACAGACCTGGAGAACTTTGTTTTCATAGCACAGAGTGGGATTTTAGGAATTCAGATTGGACACTTCGTGCCACTTTCAAAAAAAAAAAAAGGATTCTACAGTACAAATGAGGAGTACAGAAAAATATCCAGAAAATGCAATTTTGCTGTGAAATATGGATGGAATCATAGCTGATAAATGCCACAGTGATAAAACCCTGTGACACAACCAAGTGCCCCTAAGAGACAAGGGAGTGTCTGAAAGCAACCAGAAGCTTCAGTGGGATGATCTTTTCTGACAAGACACTGCAAATCCTAGAAAGAAACATCCCTGCCTCCTCCAGGAAAATAGGTTAGGGAGTTTGGAATCCCTGCACGAATGTTTTAAGGAAGTAAAAGTCTGGATTACAGGTCAAAAAGAAAAAAATAATCCTTGGTTTAAATGTAGCCTTTATGGAAAGAACTTGGTGGATAGTATATCCAAGTTAATTTCTGTAATATTTTGTATTTTTGTTTTTAAATGAGGCTGGGAAAAATCCCTGGTGGTTTGGGGTCTACAGGCTCCAGGTGTTTAATTGAAGAGGGAATTTGTTACACACACAAACTCAGTACAAAAACAGCTTTACAGAACATGATCCAGGCCAAATCCTGTCACTGCTCAGGTGAAAAAAATGATCCCACTTTAGCCCAACACCAAAACAGGGCTGTGATTTCAGCCTGTATTTGACTTTGTGGATACTCAGCTGGATTCAACAGCTGCATCTAAAATTTATAAGTTTGATTTAAAACATTAAAGGAGAACATTTTGATGGTCACCTATATTACCCCAACTCCAAAGCATTGCAGAGGTAAGCTTTGGATTTCATTTCAGTTCATCAGCAGCATTTAAAAGGTTAATTAATTCCACATTTTCTCATGTTTTCAAGTTGTGCTGCTCATACAACTGTAAAGTATCTCAATAGTTTTGCAACAGAGTAAAAAGTACAAAATAATGAATAATTTGTAGGAATTTTATTATCTGTCCACAGCAACAGAACTGAAAACTTGTATTAAAACTCTTTTGGAATATTATGAGTTTCAAGTAAGTCATGCATAGGAAAGTAAAGCAAAAACACTTTAAGGCAGTTATTTACCTTCTCTAAAAGAAAATAATTTAGGCTGTCATCCAGTAGTTGCACTTTTTCCCAGAGGAAAGTGAAGCTGGCTGGTAAAGAGGGCAGCCCTGGGAGAGATTAATTTCTTGCTGTTTTGATCCTTTTTTTGGTTTGGTTATGTAAGGACAGTGCCTGAATGGGGTCCTCTCTTCCTCCAGAGTTTCAAAGGGAGAATGACTTAGACCACAAGGAAAGATGAAAGAGATAATGATAAGGATTCTCTCTGTTGGTGTCACTTCTGATACTATAAACCTCATGTTTCCCATTTTGCATTTAGAAATGCTTCTGTAGGTGTTCTGAATGAGTTCTGCACAAAAACTCCTTTCCTACCACGTTGGGTTTTGTGTTGATTCACTGCTAAGAGTGGGAATAGCAAAGGCACAGCTGAAATCCTCAATTCCTAGCAGTGCTCCAGAGAGAAAAATGAGACATTGCCGGGTTTTAATTCTCCTCATTATTCCCTAGAAGGAAAAGTTATATTTGTGCTGCCTCTAGGCAAAGTCCCATCCCACATGAACAAAAGACTGAAGCTAAGATCACATCCATTTCATCTCCTCCTGCTCTCCACAGATGCTTAAGTCCCTGACACTGTGTCTTCAGTGCTCATATGTCACAGTAAATGATTCATTAAAAATGCATAGACAGATTGATCTTGGAAGGGGGGAAAAGAGATCTGGAGTTTAAGGCGAAAGGAAAATAGAAATGAGGAGCCAAAAGGTGAAAAAGGGAAACACCCCCAAAATGCACATGAGAAAGACATTTAAAAATAAAGAGGAGACAGCAACTGTGCTGACATTTAATATGTCTGCTTGGGATAAAACTCATCCTTTTACTAGCAATAAAACAACAGCCTAGCCCAAAGCCCTCAAAGCATTTTGCATCAAGTGCCTCATAAAAATGGTTGGCAATTTCTCCTAAATTTCTCCTAAGGTCTGTACAATATCCACATCAAACTACCCCTTTTTTTTGGTAGTGTAATTAAATGGGAGCAAATCCCTAATGCAGGGAGGGAGAACTCCCTGATCCCACTCATCCGAATTCCCAGCCCCCTGACCATGCTCCCCCAAAAGTGGGAAGGAAAAGGGAGGAATAAGCTCCATTTGTGATTCCAGTGGTGCTGATAAACAGGTGATTGACAAGGGCAACCCTACAGAATTATTGTGTTTGTAAGGTTTCCTGGATGGCCAGAAGGATTTACTCTGCCAGAGGAATCCTGCAAGCAACAACCAACCCCTGCCTAAGGATAATGAGCTGCTTGAGTAAGAGACACCTCCTTACAGTGACATCCATACAAATGCTCTTCTATAGGTGACACATTTATGCTATTTTTATCAAAAACAATTGGTAAAATACAAATATGGACCATAATTTACATTCTTTAGGCAAAAAAAAAAAAACAACACCCCAACAACCAAGCCAAATCCCTGCAATGGGAAGTACATATATAAATATATATTCACACACACACCAGCAATATTTTTAGCTATAATTTCCTACTCGTGTGGCAACATGACCAGCGTTCTGAAGAAGCTGAGCCAAGTGAAAACACAACCTGCAGAACAGGTCACGTTTAAATATTCTGCTATTGAAGAATATTAAAAACTACAGATTAAGTAGGAGTGTTGTAACACTTAACGTTAATTAACGCTTGTAAATCATTCTGAAATACTGGGATAAAAGATGGCATAAAAGGTGTTGCCACATGTCTTGATGCTTCTAGACATGCACAAGCCCTGACATCTTATTTTGTGCTTGGGATGTTTCAAATCATAAAAAAAACCCCATGGTCACTGGATGAATTTAATGTTGGGAAGTGTTGGGACACGACAGAGAAACACCAAAGATGCCTGGTTAGCAACTCAAGCAGACAACTCAATGTAAAAAAACTGAAATATATCCATTTCTTGGATCCTGGTGGATCACCAGGTCTAGTTACTGATCTGTGAGTTAGCAGAGCTTGGTAAGGTGTGAAATAGAGATAATTTTCCTTCCAGTCTAGTACCACCAAGTATTCACATCCCATCAAAAAAATCCCCTTAGTCCATAGCACAAAACAGTTTGAAAAAGAATCTGGAATCATTTAATACCTATCTAGGGTTGGTGAACAGCATAACCAGTTCTCAGAGAACTTGGTACTTGCTGCTTTATAGAATATAGAAATTAAAGGCCAGCACTAAGGCCCTTGTGCTTTCCCACATGGATCTCTATCTCTTCCTTTTTATCCAGAGACCAGAGATGTATTTCATGGCATCCATTTAAAAAAAAAAAAAAAAGGTATAAGGAGTGACACCAGACTCATGAAGGAGCAGAGCCAATTAATTACCTGGACATGACACTGGGGAGGCACAGCCTGAACCTGCTAATGGAGCATCTCGGAGCCGAGGCCACAAACTCACCAGAGCCTACCAGAAACACAGAGAGAGCAGTACAGAGTGACAGGGCAAGGGGGAACGGATTCAAACCTAAAAGAGGGCAAAGTTACATTAGATGGGATATTGGGAAGGAATTCCTGGCTGTGAGGGTGGGCAGGGCCTGGCACAGGTTCCCAGAGAAGCTGTGGCTGCCCCTGGATCCCTGCAAGTGTCCAAGGCCAGGTTGGATGGGGCTTGGAGCAGCCTGGGATAGTGGAAGGTGTCCCTGCCCGTGGTAGATGAGCTTTAAAATCTCTTCCAACGCAGTCCATTCTGTGACTCTGATTCTGTGCTGTGGCAGCAGTGATGCTCCTGAGCAACGGAGCCCACAGCAGAGAGCACCACAGCCTTAGCTCTCATCTGGCTACCTGTAGGACATTTTCAGGGACATTTTCAGACTGGGGCGGGGGTCAGGCAGAGGACCAGGCCAACATTTGACCCCGGTGGCAGCGCCCCCAGCCCCACACCGTTGTGTGGCACACCTTACGCCGTTGTGACCCCTCCCAGCCAGGTCCCACCGCGTGGCGGCCGGCAGTGTTTTCCCTCCACCACCCGAGCTCGGGAGCACAGCACAGCCCCCCAGCACCCCGAAGGAGCCCCTAAAGGTGAATTACCGACACCGGGGGGGTCGGGGCGGAGCGGAGCGAGGGCGCCTGAGGGGCCGCGCCCTGAGGGGCGGGAAGGGCGGGCGGGAGCGCGCCCGTGAGGCGGCGCGCGCGGCCCGCGGGGGGCGGGGCCAGCGTAGGGGAGCGCGCCCCGCCCCGCCGCCGATAGGAGGGGCGAGAGTTGGTGGGCGGGGCTAAGCGGCAAACCCCGCGTTGTGATTGGGCGAGGCGGCTGTCAATCCGGGGCGGCCGCCGCGGCCGTGGGGAAGGAGGGGGAGGCGGAGAGGAAACAAAAACAATCGCCCGGGCGCCGCCATCTTGGGCCGGTTCTCCGCACGCCACACGGGTGAATGGGTAGATATGAGATTACCACGGGGGAGCAGCGGCAGCAGGGCACCGAGGGCTGTTCCGCGCTGCCAGCGACACTCGGCGGGCTCTAGGCACGGCCGCCGCCGCCCGGAGAGAATCCCCCGGCTCGGCCTTTTCGCCTCGCCAGCCCCTAAGCTGCACTGCTGGAGGGACAAAGTTGGGCTGAGCCGCGCTGCCTCCGCCGCCCGGGAGACCGGAGAGTTGAGCCGGGGTCAGAGTTAGGGGAGAGGGTGACGAGGGGATCGCTCCCCGCTCCACCGTGTGGGAGGCGCGGGGAGAAGGCTCTGCCTCCCCGCCCCTGCCGTCTCCTGCTGCTCGCTCCTAGGAGGAAAAGAAAAAAGAGGCGAAAGAAAAAAAAAAAAAAAAAAAAAAAGGCAAGAACTGGATTGAGCTCGGATTTTGCGGAGTCTCTGTGTGTGAGCAGCGGCGAGGAGGAGATGTGTCCGTGAGGAGGGAGAGAGAGGAGCGTGGATCCATCCAGGACCCGAGAGGAGCGAGAGGAGCCGGGATCCATCCAGCCTCAGCCCGCCGTGAGGCACAGCCGCCTCCCTTCCAAAGAAACCCACTTCTCCTGGAAGCACGGCACTCAGCAAGGATTTGCCACAAAGAATATACCAACCACCACCCTCCTCCCCAGCGCCTGGATACTGCATTTTCTTTTTTTTTTTTTTTTTTTTTTTTGGTACCCCCCCTCCCCAGCCACTCTTGTGTGTTTAAATACCAAATATAGCCTCTTGCGGGGGGAGGGGATGGAAATCTCCTAGAAGAATTGGAAATCTTGCTGGGATTCGGGAGTGCTGGTGCTGGAGAAGGGCGGCGAAGACGGGGGGATGCGCTGCTCTCGCTGCCTGCCCAAGGACTAGAGATTTGCCACTTCCCGGGAAGCCCGAAGGTTTGTTTGTTCCTAGACTGTTGTTTCCCCCCTTTCCCTCTCTTGGGCTACGCTAAATCCCTCAGCATTTATTAAAGAAGACCCACGTGTAGCTGGTGGCTGGTTTTTAAGGTAGTTTTTTCATCGACAGACTGACAAAACTTGCTCCCTTCGCCCCGAGGTTTGGAACTGGAATGGAGCTGCTTTTCTCCCAAACACTACACGGGGTGTGAAGGGGGGGAGGCAGGACGAAAACATCGCCTTGGACTGATCCCGATCCGACCCCCCGACACTCGCACCCACGAGGGATGATCCTTCACGGCGCCTGATGTGGAAAACACTTGGAGACTCAGAGACTTCGTCGTGCTCAGCAGCTTAATCGTTGACTTGTTTTGGTTTTTATTTTTTTTTTTTTTTAAAGTGGATTCGTAGCATTACTTTTATGAATTAAATTTTGCCACCGTTTGTACAGAAGCCAAATGACACGTGTGTTTTGAAACACGGTTCCAAATATATTTATCCCTCCCTCAACCCGGATTCTCTCTAGAAAGAGCCGCGGGGAGGTCGTCAGTGTCTAAACAAACCTGATTTTTTGTGTTTTATGAACACTACCTGCTGCAGAAATGTTGCTATAAATTCCTCTATAACGGTTCAGCAAGAAGGGAGATTTTTCCAGCTTGCAGGACCCAGAAAACTGGATACTTAAAGTCACTTAAATGTTTTAACAGCATTGGAAAATGGGAGCTGCTACTAAGTTGGCGTTCGCTGTTTTTCTTATCTCTTGTTCATCAGGTAAGTGAATGTTCCTGGATTCGTCACTTTGGGGTCAGCACTTGAAAACTTGGGCTGGCTCTGTATGAATGAGGAGAAATCTCCCTGGTTTTTTTTTTTTCAGCTGGCAAATGTTTGTGGATGGCAGCGACTGCAAAGGCAGGAGCTGCTTTCGTGTTTATTCTTAAATATCTATAACGTGAGCACTTGAAACGCGCACAGGGCTTGGATTTCAGATCAATTGTGCGGAATAAATGTGGAGACGTAACCACCTAGTGTCACATAAGTAACCTGGCAGTGCGGTCATTGGTGTTGGATGCTGGTTTTAAATAAGAATTACCCAGCTGATTTCCCTTCAGTTTGATCTCTCTTACTCCGGACTATTCACTGGTGAATAGCGACCTTCGTTGATGCTTCATTAATTTAGAATGGGTGCCGCTCTGAAAGGCTGAGCTTTGGTGATAGCGAGGGGTGTGTGCGTGTAGGGATGTACCGACAGAATTGGGGTGAAAAGCCAGGCTTTCAGTTTCTAAACAATGATTTGTAACCCTTCGTGTTTAGCTGTTCGTTATGTCGCTGCCTTGTAGTGCAGAAAAAGAAAAAATTACTAATTTTCTCTTGAAAACAGCAGAATTGGAGGTCCAAACGCCAGCTCTGTGTCCCGGGAAGCGAGCGGGGTGGGAGGACTTCCCCACGCTTCTCCAGGAGGAAAATTGTTCTGGCAGCAACCAGTGGTTGGTCAGCTGTTGGTCCATTTGTATTTGGAGCTCCATCAGTCTCCCAAAAAACCCTCCTAGGAGCTGAGGGAGGACCTAACGCGAGTTTCCAAGCCAGCCTGCGTTCGGAACGTGTATTTAGCGCTCTGTGGAGGATTTTAGCATCCTTGCAGGGTGTGCGAAGCTACACTTGTTTATCGGGCTAAAAGCTCGCAGACAAGTGCTCAGCTTCCCCGTGTGAGCGGGGGAAGGGAGTAACGAGATCCCTGTAGCGATGCCTTTTAAATGTGCAGCCTCGGGGAGCTGGGGGGGTTTTGCTGAAGAGGCCCTTTTGCTGTGGTTAGTAAATGGAGAAGTCTCGTCTTGTGTCTGTAGCGCTATCGATCCGCGCCGTGTGCGCTAAATGCGCTGTGAAATGGCGAGCGCTGCCAGAGACAAACCCAAAAACCCTGCCTTTTCTAACCAGAGAAACGGCACAGCGGCTTAAGGACAGCCAGCAGGTTGTTCGGGGGGTTTAATTGTTGTTCTTCTTTTGAAAGAAAATATAATTTTGACAGTTTTTGCCTTGCAGTGAGAAGACGTGTGTGTCGTCTTTTCCTTAATGCCTGATTTTTCAGCTCAGCAGCGTTCCTCTTAATTCAGCAATATGTTTTGTAGGGAAACTTTTTTCCTCCTCTCACTAACAGTTTCTGAAAGACTTGCTGCCATCTGCTCTCCGTGTCTGTCTCTCTTCCACGTCCACCTCTAAGATCCTTTTGCCTAGAGCACAGAATAGTGGTTTTTGTTGACATTACCTATCAGACTTAATATAAAGAACAGCTAAGCAGCAAAGAACGTCTTTTCTTTGCCATTTCTCGCTCGGGTTGTCCTTGGTAAGGTGAAAAGAATGTTTCTTTTGCCTGTGAAGAATTAATCTTGGCTAAGTGAGCAGGAAACTGCCTGCAATCCGGGCTGCTTCTCATGTTAATGACATTGTTTTGGTGGTTATTCCAGTATTACACATTAAGTGTTCCGGTACTTAACAATTATTATACTATTTTCTACTCACACCCGGACTGCAGACACTCTAAAATATTAGGCAGGTCTAAAAATAAATAAATTCAACAGTAAACTGTTGGGTTTCTGATCAGAAATACAAGATTATGTAAGATTTTAAGCTTGAGGTATAGACGTTTTTATGAGTATTGTTTCTTAACTGACTTATTTCAGCTTAAAACCCCACCTGATGAGCTGGTTCTAACATCACCATCACCAGAAGTTTCTTTTCCAGTCTTTAAT
This sequence comes from Monarcha castaneiventris obscurior, assembly GCA_026261815.1. Classification (NCBI taxonomy): domain Eukaryota; kingdom Metazoa; phylum Chordata; class Aves; order Passeriformes; family Monarchidae; genus Monarcha; species Monarcha castaneiventris. The sequence continues at coordinate 20,442,459 of JAMPIT010000467.1, forward strand.
GTGAAAATCAGTCTGCCCAGGTTATCTATTTGAGAATATTGGCAGCGGTGGAGGAAATCCTGGAGTTCAGGTGTGAAGATGCCTGGTTTGCCTCTCTGGTGTGCAGCTCCAGCTCCTCACAGGCTGTTTCAGCGGGTGGGGGGGGGTTGGTTTGCTGTATTTGTTGATTTATTTTTAAATACAGCTATTTTCTGCAGATGTTTACTTGGCCAATTAATACCGGGCTTCTTTTAATAGGTGAAAATGTTGTGGGTTTTTTCTGCGTGGTGGGTGTGGAAGTGCTCTTCAGGTTCAAAGCGATTTATTTTACTATCTGTAAACTGCTCTATGAAATCCTGTAAATGTACTGCAAATGGACAGGAATTTCCAGTGAGTTTAATCATCTTTGTTAAGCGAGTGAAAATATTTCCCCGTTCTGACTAAGACATTTGAAAAAGAGCATCTGTGTTGTTATTAGGCTTTAAAATATTTGTAGATGCTTGGATAAAAGTGGGTGTAGGTTTGCACCCATTTGTAGGAACTCCAGAGGCTGAGATGAATGCATATTAACTAAACAAGAAAACAAAGTGCCCGGGTCAAGGTTCTCCATGTGCCCTCTAATATACTTGTGAGATAAACCCGTGTGCATGTTTGATTTAAGACGGAACAGAAGATCCTGAAGGAATAATAAAATACTTCAGAACGAGCTTCCCTCTGCTGTAGGTGAGGCAGGATTGCAGGGGAGCTGAACAAGAAAACTTGTGACTAAAACAGCTTGTTCATCAAAGGAGCTGCTCTTTAGATAGGATCTGTGTGCTCCCCTCCCCCAGGGAAGTGTGTTTTGTGTTCTGGGGTTTTTGTGATTGCTGAGCTGCTCTTTATCACATTTCAGGAACAGAGAATGGGCACTTTCATAATTTTCTGAGCTTTTTGGAACATACGCCCCGTGCAGCTGAAAGTGTGGGAGATGCTGAAGTAGTGGATTTTCTTCAACCAGAATCTTAGTTTAAAATCTTCTAATTCCTTTTGTTACTCCAACTCCTTATTTCCCAACCCGTGGTCTCTTCTGAGGTACCTGCTCTGCCTTTGGTACCTGGGTGGTCCCTCATCAAAGTAGTTCTGCAATCTCCTACAGGGAACAAGACCTGTAGGTTCTTTTTTTTAGAACTGAGGCTAAAATCAAGCTAAAAATCACCTAAGCAAAAGGAACCATATCAGAAAAGTGTTGGTCCTCTATTTCTGCTAATGCCAGATCATTCCCAAGCCACTCAGAAGGTCTTGAGTGATTTAGCTGAAGATACTTTTGTAGTTGAAGTAGTATTTTCACTGCATGGAGAATATTTATTCTCTAATTTTTAATTTTTTATTCTCTGTCTCACAGCGATTATTTTCAGAGAAATTATTTTTTAAATTGTATCCTTCCCCCAAAAAACACCTATCCAGAACTGTAAAACCTGCTTTCCATGGTATGTCTTCAGAAGCTGAATGGTTGGGTGTTCTGAAGGAATTAAGGGGGGACACGAGACATTTTGCTTTGATTTTACCTGTGTAATGTCTCTGTTTTACTGTCCTTTCATTATTAACTTGGTAACCCTTGAAAATCCTGCCAAAGGTTTGGGAATGTTTGTGAAACTGTCTCTGCTCATGTGTTCCCCGTGAGCTGTCCATGATTGTGGTTGGACTCTAATCACTTTATTCACTTTATTGCAGGGTACTAAACCACTTCAGACTTAGTACTGCTTTTAAAGTAAAGATTCCTTTATTTTAGCAGAGTGTACAATTTTTTATATTGAATGTGTTACCATTGGGCACTGCCTCAGCACTCCTGATGTTGCTGCTGAGAGGAGGACTTGTTTTATTAAATAAACCTATTTAATACTGTTTTCAGGCATAGATTGAGTTATGGATGGGTTGATGTTATAAATGATTACAGCTCAAAAATCTGTTAACTATTTCTAAGTGATCTGTTAATACTTAACAGTTACAAACCCTAAATCTGGGCTCTGAAAACAGCTGTAATTGTGCTAATGCAACATGAGAACTTGTGAGCATCGTTCTGGTAGAACTCTGCTTTACAAACATTTCTGGGGAGGTGCTGCTGTCCTGAGTTTATTTGCATCTCTACCCTTCACACACAAGGCTTTGCTTAAGAAAAAGATTAAATAAGTTTGTTTGATGTGCTGGGTGTAAGTTGAGGGGCAGGTGTTCTGTGTGAGGGAAAAGCTCTTTGCTGCAGGAAGACAATTACTGTTAGCAAGAATAATACTTTTCAGCTGGGTTTAATGGAGAGTATTTGAATGTTTTTTTTTTTTCTTTTTCCCATTCCCACCTTTCTGGAATCTGGGGGCAAAATCCTTTGGGAGATGGGTTTGGCTGATTAGCAAATGAGGACAGACATGCTTTTTTTTCTTCCCTCTATAATCATAGGCATTAATTTTTGTCATATCATTAGTTCTAGGGAAAGGGAAAAATAACAGTGCCTCTACCTTTTCTTCCAACCTTCTCCACTTGAAGTTTTTCCAGGCTGTAAAAAGAGAGAGGTTGACAAGGAATCTGATTGTGGAAGAGGTTTCTTGGTGTAGGAGAGATGCATTTCCACCGCTTCATTAACTGAAAGCAGCTTAATGCAAATGCCTGCTTGAGCTGGTTGGTAGCATCCATGAGCTGTTAGCTCTCTGATGTTCCTGAAAATGAAAACTCCGTAAAAAGATCAAGAAAATTACGGATTTTACAGCCAAATTCTTGTGTGATGAAATCTTAATGTGTTTTTGTTGCCTTGGTGCTTAAAATTCGGCACATCTTATTTCCTGTTATTTCCATACGGAATTGAAGTGATATTGGATGCCAGTGACTTCATGTGGCATCTCCTGTCTCCTCTCCCTGTGCTGTCTGTGTGGTGGTGGAGGGGTTTTTTCTTAGAAACAGTTTGTGACTACTGTGCCAAACAGCAGAGCATATTTAGGCTTAATCCCACAGAAAATGAATATTTACTGCCATGTTGTTTACGTTGCATATCTTTGTGTCCAGGAATCCCAAATGTACATGAGATGCATCAAATCCTTCAGTTGTTGGTGCAAAAAGAGCAGGGAAGGGTTTTTCCATTGCATAATTATTGTCATGGTTTCACAGTCATTTAATTCTTGATGAAGAAAGTCAACATTCATGGTTTTCTTCAGATTTTCCTAGTTAAAGCTGTAACTGGAAACAACAAAAACAGACAATTCGCTTATTAACTGGAGACGTAAATCTGGGGTTATGTGGTTAGAGGTATTAGAAAAACCCTTGGAAAGGAGGGAAGCTTTTGTGGGAAGAGAACTTGTTCCTGCAGCCAGGAGCAGCTGGAGGCAGCACTGGTGGTGTTGGGATGGGATCAGCTCAGCCTGGGAGGTGGAGGTGTGAAACCCTGCTTGTGGCAGCACCTCACCAGAGGTGGGTACAGAAATCTGAATTCTTTCTCAAGCAGTTCAGTGAAAGAATGTGCCTTCTCTTCTCCACCTCCCGTTCGTTTCCCAGATTAATTAATCCCATTTCCAGGCTCGCAGTCAAAGGAGGGTGAGCGGGATGGGGGCCTTTACCTCTGTGCCTTTGTGAGGTTCTCCTAATGAACTGGGCCGGGATTCCTTCGTGGAGCAACTTCGTTATGGAGAAAATGAGCAAGGGACACACTTGCAATTGTGTTGGTGCCAGCAGAGGTCCGAGTGGTGGCTGTGTAACCCCAAATCCTGGTGACTTTACTGCAGGAACAGCAGCACTTGTGGGGTTGCCAGCTCTGGTTTCTGTTGGGTTTGGAAGGGCAATGAAGTATTTCCAAATTCTAAAAACACCTCGTGGAAGGCTCTGTAATTCTGTGTTCTGCTGGTGTTTCTGGTTGAAGTGGTGCAGGTGAATCTGTTTCATTCAGGATGCAGTCAGTGCAAAATTGTAATTAATTTCGGTGTTATTCTTGAGTTACTCAGTGAGGCTGCTGGTTGGGAGCTATTAAAGTGCACTGCTTGCCCTGATGGGATGTTGGGGACTGTTAGTTGGCAAGAGGGCTACAAGTTGTTCAATTAATTTAAATAGCTCCATGCCACCTTTGGAGATTCCTTACTTTGTTAAAGTATAACTTCTTCGAGTAAGGATTTATATGAAGCTGTAATTAGGTGGCAATTCGATACAAAATGCTGAAATGACAATGTAATTAAAAGCAAACCCCTATGTACTCTTAACTGTGATGGGCATGTAAGAAATGCCAAGATGCATTTCTCTGCTTTTATAACTCTGTAATTACACGGGGGAAACATTGTCTTTAGTTAGTGAATAGATAATGAAGAAGAATGTTATATCTTGGCCAAAAAGAAAAGAATATTTCTCAAATTCTTTTGCTTTCTGACCTTTGAGATGTTCATCAACCATGTTAAAACTAAGAAAATTAACATTGTATTTTGCATTTACAGCAAAATTGTATATTGCAAGTACAATACAATTTAGGTATTGCTGTCTGATCCGGGTTTGGTTTTTGCCATAATGAGGCTGTTCTCACACTTGGGAAGATTCCACTTTCTCTAAGGATGGCAGCAAATGAGTGAAGTTTTGCTGGTTTAATTCTGAACATTGCTACTGTTAAAGCTGGTGCCTGAGAAGTTACTAAAGAAATTTAATCTGAAGGTTTTGTTAGAAAGTATCTGTACAATTATTTTGAAAACGGTAAGAATCTGTATAGCTCAGAATTGTTATTTTTTCGATAACTTTTAACTCTTTGTGTGTCTTCCATCCCTAAATGGGATGCACATCAGAAAAATAATTTGTTTTTCTCACAAATTGCAGAAGTTCTTGTGGCAGATTGACTTTTAAAGTTGGTTGCTACATGCATCCTTTTTAGAAATGAAGGAGGGAGACAGTGCTCAAAAACATTTAGGATGTGATTTGTATATTTTCTGAAAGATACCAAACTTTTTATGAGGGCAAGTCAACATGCAGGGATTTTCGTTTTGTTTCTGCTTGTTCGGTTTGGGATTTTCTTGCTTGTTTGTTTGTTCTGGAAAAAAAATAGAAACGGGTAAGGCAACCCAGGGATTGTTTTTAATTTTTTTTTGTATGATTGACTGTAGATGTGAAGAATGTTTTAGAGATGATCCGTGGCTTGTCTGTTTCGCCTGTTTCTGGAATTCCCAGTGGAATGAGGCTGCAGAGGGAACACAAGCCCTGCTCAGCTCCCCGTGCAGCCCTGATAGTGTTGTAGCTTGTGCCAAGTGGTGTCTAATGAGATGACACAAAGCACGGTCTGAGGGCCAGTGCCAGGAGGCAGCACAGGCAGGGCTGAACCAGAATTCCTGCAGCTTCAGCACTTCAGTATTCCCTCATCTCCTGCCTGAGAGCGGGGAGTGTGCGCCATTAGCGTGCTGTGAAAACATGGGCACGATTTACTGCCTCCCAGCCCAGCCCTGTTAAACTGGGAACTGTCCCACTTACAGAGCAGCCGACCCCAAACCACCATCCCAAATCCCATCCCCGGCTCTGGGACCAGAGCAGCATCCCATGGAGCCCTGAGCAGGGATCTGTGCTGGAGATGGACATATTCAGTCTGGGACATGGGGCCTGAGGGCCAGGGAGCACTCCCTGGGCTTGGTGAAATCTGCAGTGGAGATAATTTTTTTCCTCAAATGATCTATTTGTTGTCTAAAGGTGATTCCTGTTCCAGATGAGCATTGGCAGCTTGGATGCAGGCCCTGTGCAGTTGGTTACTGTACTCTGCTGCTTGCCTGGTTTTAATGTCACATTTTTAAACAAAAAGGAGAAAAGGAGACTCAGAGGTGACCTTATCACTCTCTACAACTCCCTGAAAGGTGTTTGTAGTGAGGTGGGGGTTGGTCTCTTTTTCCAGGCAACAACTGACAGAACGAGAGGACGCAGCCTTAAGTTGTGCCAAGGAAAATACAGGTTGGATATTAGGAGAAACTTTTTTACAGAAAGAGTGATCAAATATTGGAATGGTTTACCTGGGGAGGTGGTGGAATCACCATCCCTGGAGGTGTTTAAAAAGAGATTGGATGTGGCACTCAGTGCCATGGTTTAGTTTAGCTGAGGTGTTAGGGCAGAGGTTGGACTCGATGATCTTGAAGGTCTCTTCCAACCCGGTAATTCTGTGATTCTGTGGTTGTTTCCTCTTTGAAATCACTGTTCTGTGTGGTGTCCACCAAACCTCCAGGTTCCTTCCAGCAGAGCTGGTTCCCAGTCTGGCAGCCCCCCTTGTACTGGTGCAGAGGGTGCTGTGTCCTGAGGCTCCGAACACCACATTTATCCTTGTTGAATTCCATGAAATTCCCGTGTGCCCACCCCTGGCGTGTGCCTGGAGTGACATCCCCACCCCTGGCATTGTCTGCAGACTCCCTGGGCTGTTCCACCACCTCCTCCAGGCAGCCAGAAAGGGCTCAGCCAGGAGGGGTCCCAGGGGAAGCCTTTGAGGGACCCTGTGGTGCTCCAAGTCCTTCTCCAGATGGTTCCCTGCAGGAGCAGTTCTGTTCCACCCCAGGCTGCCTCCATCTCGAGATCTCTGCTTGCTCACAGAGCTGATTTTAGCTGGGCTCCAGCAGCTTCCTGCCTTTTGGTGCCTCACCAACTTGTGATTGACATGGGTTTTATTTGTAACTCAAGCCTGGCCTTGTTTTTTCAGGTTGAGAGCTCTTATCTCACCTAGATAACACTAATCTCCATTCCTTAAATGCTGCCTAAAGATTTGAGTGGTCTTCATTCTCTCAGCTGGATTTTGAGTACTTGGATTTCAATATCAGCACAGAAGTTGAAATTTGATCTGTTTTTAAAAGCTATTTTTAAATATGACCAATCATTTTATCAAGCCTTCTAACAAGAAAAACTATTTCCTTCTAGGAATTTCCACCTAAACAGGGAAGTGGTTTAATTTTGTTGTTGAGTGTACGAGACAAAATTAAACTTTGCAGTAACTGTTAATTTTAGAAATTTTTGCTAGTGTTTGTCAGTAGAGGGTACAGATAGTTCTCTTTAGCTCACAGCAATTACATGATGGAAGAGTTTTCTTTAAATATTTCTGTGTTTCAGGGTTGAAAAACATTGAGGCTGTGAAAGTTGCAAAATGGCACACAGTTGTTTGAATTTCTGTACTTTTTATAAAGAATTAGGTTATTTATTTTTCATTTGTTTATAAGGCTGCTTTAAAAAGAGCATAGAAAAGACCACTGGTTAAATATTTTCATTTTAGCTCTCTGATCTTAAATTTTGGAAAGGGTCTGTTTTGCAAGTTGTCCCTGGGGATAATTGAATTTTATTGAATTTAACACAAAGACCATCAAAAACATTATCTTCGTGGCTTTGAAAAATTGTAACAGCTTGGTTACATTTTATTTAACTCAGGTTGTATCCCTGGGACAGACCCCACCAACTTAAGCCTCATCTGACCTCGCCCATTTGGGGTGATACAGATCAGAAGCGAGCTCTTGATGAGTTTCTTTGTGCCATGCATGTGCTAAAACCGAGCTGTGGAGCCGTGATTAATTTGTGAGAAGGTGATTTCAAACCACAAGATGGTTTTGGTTCCATCCCTGCTCCAAACTCAGCGTTTACCACCTCTCTGGGAAACCACCCGTGAAAACAGCACTTTCTGGTGAAAGTTTTCTCTTGCTGTTCAGCTGGAAAAGTTCTGAATCACATCCTTTTGGGTCAGAGGCTTCCAGGGGAGCCAAGAGAGCACAGATCCCACTTTTCATTCCAGTGGAAATGGAGTGGCTCCCTCGTGAAAAATCCTGATGCTCCAGTGTGCAGCTGGACATTTCCAGTGGCTTAAAAGCATTCAGATGGGTGGCAAATCAAGCACAATTCGTTTCCTAGAACTTTGTTTGCAAATACATTTCTCTGAAATTCAATAATCCCAGATTTTTTGCTCTCAGTGTCACAAATACTTTGTGTTGGAAGCTCTTTCATTCAAAGTGAAGGCGGGAGAGAGGAGGTAAATAGCAAGTTCCCATTTCTTTACGTGTAAGAATGAAAAAATGTGTGTTGGAATTTGGTTTTGATGAACTTTTGGGATATTTACATGCTGACAAATTGTGTTCTGGGGGAGCTTCAGTTGCCCATCTGAACTCTTCTCCCCACTGCCTTCCTTCATTCTGAAACAGAGGTTCAGTAATGCAAAAGTTTTAGAAATAAGCCCACAACATCCATGATTTTGAGTTGTTCCTCCAGCAGTTCAGCCAGCTTCAAAAACCTGTTAATCACCTTTTACTTGCCCAAAAAGTTTCACTTGTAAGGTATTTAAGAAAAACTGATGGGAGAACAGGGAGACTGAGAGTTCCTCTTCTGTGTATCTGATTGCTCACCCACATCCCCATTTTGTGCTGAAGTCACTCCCCACTCTGGGCTCAGCCCTTGTGGCTCTTGGGCTTTGGGCTGGCCTGATCCAATCTGCTAAAGCAGCAGAAATGACTGGAAAAAACAGCACGGAGCTTTCTGCTCTCAGTGTCAAAGGCAAGAGTTGGGTAAAAGATGATGGAGCAAGGAAATGGGTGGATGGAATAAGGGCTGGCAGGGAGTCTGCCTGGATTGTCCTAGGAAATGAATTATCAGGGGAAAATGCCACCTCAGTGCTGGTGAATGGAGCTGTTCTGTGCGTGTATTGGGTGAGAAAGGGAAAATGGCACAAAATTATCATTTTTAATAATCTCCATCTTCAGAAAGAATTTGCTTCTCCATTTCAGCGCTCTTCTGAGGCTCTCAGTGCAGGCCTGTTCTCACAGGGGTTTTTCCTCTTCCCTTGCTTTTTAAATACCCTCATATCACATTATTCTCTAGGGGCCCTAGACTCAAGATTTCCAGGCAGAACAGCAGAGAGACCCTGGCACAGGGTGCCCAGAGCAGCTGTGGCTGCCCCTGGCAGTGCCCAAGGCCAGGCTAGACAGGGCTTGGAGCAGCCTGAGACAGTGGAAGGTGTCCCTGCCATGGTAGGGGGGCATGGAATGAGATGAGCTTTGAAGTCCCTTCCACCCCAAACTGTTCTGTGATTCTGTCATTCCAAGGAATAGGTGATAAAATGCACTTCTAACTCACAGGTTCTCTGGGAACAATGAGGTGGGAACTAAATAAAAGATTCAGACTGACATAATCACAGAATGGCTGATACAATGGTCAGTAAAATCCAGTTACATCCCAGATTTAAGAAAACAGTTTGAAAAGACTATTTGCAACACGACCTTAGCAGTGTCTAATTTGTGCTACTCAAATTTTAGCTGCAAGTGTCTTTAGAAATGTATTCTGAGCAGGTAAGCATCAAACTTTATGCATAAATCTGATCCAAGAAGAGAAGAGACAGCACTAACAGGCCTGGAAATGAGGGGAGAATGTAGGGGATGTCCTTTAGCTGTGGAACTCTGATTGATAGTGCCCGAGTGCACTGAATCAAAACACTTAACACAGCATCAGGAATCCCATTTACAGACAAGGGCTGCTCTGGTGAATTTTGCAGATCAGCTGAACAGCCATGGAGCAGATCCTAGATGTCTCCATCCCAGGGGCACATTCCAGTTACCAGGGAGGTGTGTAAGAACCAGGACACCTTTCAGGAGCTTGTCAGTCACTGAATTGCCAAAAGCCCTAAACCAGGAATATCTTCCAGTCGGCAGAGCTCACTTTTGGAGAGAAAAGCTCAGGCTGAGCTCGTGGTGCTGTTAACCAAGTCTTTGGGGCAGCACCTAAGCTCCTCAGCCTTTTGTTACCCTGCAGTGTGAAATCAGCCTCGGGCTGTTGTTGGGCTTTGTTCAGCCATCGTGTTACTGTTAATCTTCCCTGAAATCCTACATGAGGACAACTTGTGTGCTAAAATCCAAGCATGGGCAGTGAAATGGAGATAAATTGGTCTCTAGTAGCGGTGTTCTGAAATGCTGCATAAAGCGTGACTGGAAGTCAAATCAGTTTAAAAAACACACAGGGGTCTATCTGAGGTATTATCCCAACCATGGTCTCTCCCAGCTCAGCCTCCCTTTTAGGGAAGACAGAAGCCAATATTCCAAGGCCCTTTTCATCACCCTCTCCCTTTTTCATTTAACTGTGATATTCAAGTTGCTTTTTACTTAAAGCAGAATTTTTAAACCCTTTCCTGAGGTGGTGGCTTCTCCTGAGGGCATTTAGGCCAATTTGTGACCTGCCATCCCTGGAGAGCAGAGGCCTAAATGTACATTGGTTTCTTTTGTGCCCACCTTCCCCCTAGCAAGGCTGATCATTCTTGGGATCCATATCCTGGGAGTATAATGTCAAAGCTTTCCTGTGGAATTTCCAGTAGCTGCCTTGTGCTGGAGAGCAAGTATGTGAATTCCTTAAAAAAGTTATTGGTAATCTAAACAGATGGCCTCAGTCCTGGGAAGGGTGGGCTGGATGGAGGCATCGAGTCTGGAAATGCAAGGTCTGTGGGCAGGAGTTTGTGTAATTTGTGTGTGTGCTCTGTGTTCCTTTCTGAGGTGCTCAGGGCAGCTCCACGCTCTGTGGTCAGGAGTGCTGGATTTCTCCTCTGACTGTACAGGGAAGTGGGATACCCGAGCTGAGGGCATTGCCGACCTTGGTATCTCTGCATAAATAACGCTGTGGTTAAATAAACATTGTAAGAGGAGAAACTAAGGCAGCTGGAATGTTGCATCCACCTTAGCTCTGGGCCATTCCTGCTGACTAGATCCAGGGTGAAGGGAGGTGTCAGGCCCTGGCTCAGGTGGGTTTTCAGGGAAGGGAGCTCAGGAAAGCCTGGGATTCCTGGTGTGGGCTCCATAGCACCAGACTTGTTCCTGATAGGACACAACAAACCACTCCTGAGGGTGCTACACCAAAAGTTGAGTCACTGTTGCTGTTTGGCCACTGATTTACCAAATATCTGTTGGTGTGTTGGCTGTCTGCAGGTAATCATTGTCCATGGGGAAAAAAAAACCAAACAACAAAAGCCAGCCAACCAAACAACAAAAAAAAATCCGAAATAAAAAGCAGACATTTTTCTTCTCCTTTGCAAGGGCAAATTCTCCTTATTGATCTTACTGATACAAGTGTTTGTGTTCATGTTCAAACACTCATTGAGTACCACAGGATAAACACCTGGAGCAGGCGAGACACGAGAATTCTGCCATAAATTTTTCGTTGCGTTTGTGAAGCTTTGGTGTTCTTCTGGCCTGCCAGGAGGATTTATTGCTGAGTGAATTCCTCAGCTGTGACAAGAGGAACACCTGTTTCTGTGTGAGCACAAGCACTTCTCCATCAAACACAACATCTGGCAGTAGAAGTCCTTAAACTTGTGTTTATGACTTCTCTGGGTAAGAGACTCCAACTCCGTAATTTCTCTTGAGAAAGTTAGCAATCCCCCTGACACTGGTGCTTCCTATCTTAAAGAAAATAAAGCCCTAAAAATACATCATCATTCTGTCCCTTAATACCTGAGAAGTCTTTATTTTGCTATTAATGAAATGCATTCTTTTGGATGTTGATATTTCTTTATCCCCAATAGCTAAGAATAAAGGTTCCATATGAGCACATGTATAACTTAACTAAATATAAACAACTTGAAATCTGCTGAGTTATTTTCTGTTCTAAAAATTCCCAGCATCAAACTTGAAGGATTTGCCTTTTAAGCATCATTCTGTTTTAAATCAGGTTGGGAATTGGAAGTGAATAACCCAGATACTGCTAAATACCTGTAATTTCTCCATCCCAATCCATGCCAACATCCTACCTTTGTGTGCTAACCACGGAAATGCATTTAGGGATGTTTTTGGGGCTGAATACCTTGATAACTTGTCTTTTCTTCCTGCTCAGCCTGCTGGCCAGCTGCTTCACATCAAATCCACCCAAATGATGGATGAAGGTACTTTAAACAGAAAAAAGTACATCTCCTAATGATGGGTAATTAAACTGTAGAACTCAGTGTTTCAGAACATGTGGAAATAAAAAAATGATCTCGCAGATGGACAAATTCAGGGAGGAATAGTTTGTTCAGAGGTGATTAAACTTGGGTCTGGATGGAACTTCCAGATCAAATCATTCCTGATTGCTGAATGCTGCTGCCAGAAGCCTTTAGTTCACCCTACATATTGTCTGATACTTTTGAAATTCTCCTCGAAAGGAGAATTCAGATTAAAATTCAGCCAACCTTCTGTTTGTATGCTGACCTGGCAGCTTAACCCCAAAGTGCTTTACAACACTTCACGTGTTTGGACACATTTATTTCCTCATCTCTTCCACACAGGTTGTAGCCTCAGAGTTTGCACTGAGCAACTTGCCAGAGGCAGCATTACAGTGTCCCTGAAGATTCCCTGACCCTGGAACTGTGGATTTCTGTGGGAAGGGAGCGGCCCTTCCCCTCCCTGGGCCAGGTTTTCCTGGGTATGGCAGAAGGGAGGGGGTGGAATCAGCGCTTGTGAGCCCGAGCAAAGTTCACTCCCCTCCACTTGCCGTCTGTTTTTATAGAGTTAAATTGTAGCTGTGCTTGTGATTCCTGCTCCTTCCCTTCGCGGTGTCCTCGGGGAGGATCCTGCAGGGCATGAAGGGCAGGGTGTGAGCAGTGCAGTCTGCGGTGGGTTAGGGAAGTGAATCTGTCCCTCTGAGTTTGTGTGATCGATCCCAGGCTGGGTTAATGTCTGAATTCTCTTCACACTCAGCGAGCCTGAAACATCCCCTGTCAGCAGATTCAGTGCAACGTGCTGCTGGCTCTCAGCTGGCTCCTCTGGGTGACTTTAGGCACAGTGAGACATGGCAGTGATATGGGCTAATCCAAACTGAGTGTCCTGGGCTCTTCTCGCTTGCTTTGATGTCTTGAGACCTCTGCTTCTGCTGCTTCTTTATCAGCAGTGTTGCTTGAGCAAAACACATCAAAATTAGTTTATGTGATTTGTACTCCTCTACTCAAGTACAGATTTTTTTTTTTCCCCCCCTGGTATTAAGACTCAGGCATTGATAACTTAGAGGTTAAAATTCTGAATTCCTAGTTCCCTCACCCTGGCCTGAAAAGTTTCTTCATCTTTTTACTGTGTGCTGGCAGCAGAACTCCTCAATAGCTGCTTTCTCAAGCCTTGGTTAACACAGCGTACTCCAGGCTGGTCTGATTTTCCAAAATGCTGTGAAATCTAAAACCCAGCATAATTACTAAATTCTAAGCCATGGTAGATTCCACGAAGAGATCCTTCCTTGCCTCTTACTCACCTGCCTCCACGTGCAGTGGGTGGAATGCTATTTCTAGGGAATCCTGCATATTGTAAGCAGCCACTCTGTCACGGCTTAAGGTGGAGCTGGCAAGTTCTGGGGAATCTGTGCCAATCAGAGAATGGCATTAATAGGCAGAATTGTAGCTTAAATGGCTTTTTTTGTAATCTTTCGTGCAGCATAGCTGAAAAATTGCCGTTTTCCTCTCTCACTGATGTTCTGGTAATTTCCTGGGAGTGTTTTTGGAGATGTGTTAGCAGATCACCTGTCTGGCAGGTCCCTCCCAAATAAACTAATGCAATATATCCACAGTCATCTCTGTCCTCTTATCTTTGAGAGGCAGGAGAGATTCACCCCATTGCCTCTGGGCACGGGGAATATGTGTGGAAAACACGTTTAGGGAACCCTCTTGAGCCTTTTATTGCCGTGGAACTTGGAGTTTTAATCATCAAATTTTAGGCTGTTACTTTGTCAGAGTGTCAAGAGGCTTTTTAATGGAGTAACAGCATTCATGTTCTGGCTTTAAATGTGTTCTTGAATAAGAACAAGAAGGTCAAAATCATACCCTAAAGTGCCTTCCAGATTTCAGGTCACTAGATATCATTTTCTTAATTGTTATCTAAATTTAGAAGGCAAATTATCTTGTAGCAGCAAGTGCAGTGCTTTCAGCCTAAAGCTTTTGTTTGTGGTGTTGTTTTCTTGTGTCACGTACATCCCTGATTCATCCATGGACTTTGGATTCCTGCTTTCTACTGAAAGTTCAGGGAGAACTGTCAGAACCTGGCTTGTCTTTAAATAGCCACAGTGTTATTTCTCCTAGGCCATGTGCTTCATTCCATGAGATGAGATAATAAAAATTGAAGTTCATGTAGCTGGAGTTAGGATTGAAACGAAATTTTATTTGCTGTTTTAAAAGCAGCTGTCTAGTTCTAGTTATTCTAGCAAATTTACCTCATTAAAATTTTGCAGCCCAAACCAATCCCATGGTTTTGAAGATTAATAGCCAAGCTCTGAGAAAGCCTCTGCAGTATCCTACAGCACTTTAAAATTTCCTGCTCTTCATAAATACTTGTAATTTGTTTTAACTTAAAGAATCGTGGTGGAATTGATCAGATAAGCAAATTGAAGATTGGCCAGAAAATAGATTGCCTTGGTGTGGCTCTATGAGGTGCCCAGTTAAATAACAAAATAACACCAAGAAATGAACTTAAATCGTAGTATGTGAGGATATTTTCCCAGGCATTCCAATTTCCACAGGTGTAGGAGTCTCAAAAGGTGTGCAGAATCTCCCTTTGTTAAACTGCTTTTTGTGGGAGGTTAAAGTTACATTAAAAAATAAAAGAAGTGTTGTCAGTAGGCCTAAAGATAGGAAATTCTTTAAATAGCTCCGGCAGATGAACTCCAGCACTCCAGGAACGCTGCAGAGCTTCAGGAGGATGCTGCAGCCTGTGCAGGAGGAATAAACCAGGTGCTTTTCCACAGCAATTCAATGAAATCTCCACTGTTTCAGCGTGGGATGGAAAACCTCTGTTCTGCAGCTGAGAACTGGAACAGCAAATCAACAAATTGGGGATGATTGGGGAAAAAGCCGTTCAGGAATCATCTTTTTGTCTCCAAATGTATGGAGGGACTGAGGAATCTCAGTCCACGAGGAGCCAGGAGCAGCAGGATGGCCAGCAGTGCCTGCAAAGAGGGGATTTCCAACCAAAAGGTAGAAATCCTAAAAATGCCTATTTTCAGCGAGTCCTGATGCAGGGGAGGCTGCACACTCTGTGTGTTCTGAACTGAGGAATTTAACACCGAGCTTTTGGAATAAGACTCATCAATTTTGGATTTGCTGCTGTGTTTCACGAGCTCTCCTGTGGGATGTGGGGCTGCTGGAGAAGTTGAGCTTAGTGCAGAAATTCCCAGTTTTATTCTTTGCCTCTGTGGGTTTATCATGTTGTAAATTTGCACAGCTGTTGCCTCAGGGTTGTAAGATGATGGGGTTTTTTGTGGGCTTGTCTCTGCCAGGCTCTTGTTGAAGGGTAGATTGCATGAAAACCTTGGCAGAAAGGAAAACTTTAAAGCAAGACACTTTTAATAAAATAAATGAAATGATTGCTAGTGAGTAGGCAAAATCATAAGTGGGAATGGACCAGAATATCAGCAAAATAAACCAAGGTAAACAAGGAATAGATTACTTTAGTATTGAAAGATATGTATTAAATCACATAAATATTCTATGTATAGATATGCACCATCTCTCCAATTTTTAATTCCCCTTTAAAATGTAGGAGCGAGATAAATTTTTTTATAGAAAGAAAATTGAAAGGAAGCTGATTATTTATCTTCTCAAGTCATTTCCCAAAGCTAAAGAAAACTGTGCAGAAAATCTTACACTTTATTGCTGCCTGCTGAGTTATGGTCTGAAATGCAGAGAAGCAAATCAGAACTTAATTCAATATTTAGAGAATTTCCACTTTATACCAGCGGTGTAAAATAATTGTGGCTGTTCACCAGGCTTCCTTACCAATACTTTATTCCATTCTTTGTCCAGGGAACTCTTCAAGTGTATTTCAAATTACATCAGCTTATTTCAAAGTGAACAGAACAGCTTTGTAATCAGTGATAAATATCTAATTTAAAGATAATTAAAAATGCTTGTCACATAGAAGCATATGACTTTTAAGTAAAAGTTGTTTCTGCTTGCTTGGGAGGTGATAAGATTGTGGACTAAATGTGATTAATGTTCTTTGCAGATGTTGCTTTATATGCTTAGGCTTTCAAAGTAAAGCAGTCTAGACTGTCTGTCTGCATTCTCCTACAGCTTTGATCTTGATTAAAACTGGTTGTATTACATTTATCATCTTCCTTTCTTGAATGCCAGAAAGTCTCTGAGCTGGTTTTTTGTATCTGTGTTTGTTTGTAGAGAAAGAGAGTCAGTATCATCTCTAAATGCTGGAGAAAATACACATTTGGGTATGTTCAGCAAGTAGCAAAAATGGGTATTTTGTATCTTAAAAGAGTCATTTGGGTTATTTCAGATCCAGCAAATGTGATTTCAAGTGTGAGTTGAACTCCCAGGGAGTGAACCAGGTGAGCCCTGGAGTGGGTTTTTCCCCTGCTGCTGGATGCAGATCTGAGGGAAGGTGGAGGATGCTTTGATCCTGTGCTGTGCTCAGCTGTATTTGTGTCAGCTCTGATATTGGTGATCTGTTAATATCCGTTGCATTCTGCTCCAGCAAGATTTTTCTTCCTGATTTCCACCCTCCCAGCTCCGGGGGATGGAGCTGGATTGCTTCAGGCTCTGGAAAAGGGTCAAATGCAGCAAAGTACCCAAATAAAGTGCATTTTATCAGAGTACAATTTTCAGTTCTGTATGGCAGAGCAGAAGAGCTGAAGGACGTGAGTTTCTCAAATCTCTGTTTAGGTGTTAAATCTGTGCCTGCTTAAGGAGATGAGCAGCTCCTCATTTGTGTGCACCAAGTACAACTAAAGGGGTTTCTCCAAGATCTGAAATATTCAAATTTGCTGTTTATTCCCTTCTTTATTCCTTAGGATTGTTTAGGGTTTGAGAACCCTTCGGTTTGAGAACTCGATGTCTTTTATGGGGAAGTTTGAAGTGAAGGTAAACCTTTTAATACTAAAACAATTTGTTGGTCAGTCAGTAAAACATTAAAACATTTTGGGTAGTTGCATTAAATATTAAAGTGGATGGGGTTTGTTTTCTGTTTCAATTTTTGTCGGTGCCACCACTGAGTGCTTTATTCCAGTCTGTTGGTTACAGTTTAAGAAATATTTGTAGTTTCTAGACCACAGTGGTGTCTTAAATCCAAGTTTGGGAGCAGGGCTCTGGGAGCTCATCCAATACACAAAACGATGGAGAAGTAACCAGACAATAAGTTAAATAATATTTAGCTGTCAAAACCCACTTGGAAATCCATTGTAGGAGGCAGTGAGTTGTGCATTGCTCTGTATTTGGTCATTACTTAATTTTTTCCCTGATCTTCATGAAATGCTAAAACTGTTGTGGCTTTGTTGTGACTTGGCAGTTACGTGTGATCTTTTCAAATTTATTTTTCTTTAGTTCTGTAGCAAAAATTAATATTTTTATATTACAGCACAGTTATCACTCCAGAGATCTGTAATCTTGCCTGAATGTCGATGCAGCATCAGGGGGAAAATGAATTTAAAGGAAATATTTTCATGCAAGTCTCAGCCAGCAGATCTGGATTGCCCCTGCTTTAAAAGCATCACCCAGTACAGAAGTGATGGACTGGTTGAACTGGAGTTGCTGTTCTAAATATAGATCCTGGTGTGGTTGGGATCTGTGCAGGGCCTCCTGAGAGTCAGTTCTGAATAAAATTCCTCTAAATGATCCTAATATTCCAAATGAGCACATTGAAAAGTTCCCACTGCAGTTTTGGTGCGTTTTTTGTAACAAATGGGTTTTTAAGGCTTCCTTGCCAAGTGAAATAAAGCAAAAGTGGCTCAGTTGAACACTTGAAGGCAGTTTTTTCATTGACGTGCAAGCTATAAACTGAAATAGTTTGGGATTATGGTGCAGTGTCAGGTGTGGGCTGTGGAATCAGGGGGTGTTTTACCAAAATTCAGATACCCAGTAGCACTTTCTTAGTGTTGTTTTGGATTCTTCTCCTAACAGTGCTGCTCCTGTTGACTTGCATTTCCCTAAGCCTGGGTGAATGGTTCCTAAATGAGATTGAATTGATTTATTCATTTTTAAATGTTTAGATGCTTAAAACATTTAAAACGTGTCTTAATTTTTTCATACTTAGAGATAATTCTGGCAGTTTCTAAAAGGTTTTGTGCTGTTAAATGAGATGGTGTAGATTGACAGCAGATTTGTTGTTACTCATACAGAACCAGAAATAAGAATATTTTGGTCTTTTTTTTTTCTTAGTTGGATTTTTTCCTAAATTACTTGGTGTTGGTAGGTTTTATATTTATTTATTTATTAAAATTTTTTAATCTATCTATTATCTGTATCTATATCTATCTCTATATAAAAATCCTCAAAATTTTTATTTTAAGGAATAAGGAGATCATTTATAGATTGTGAGAATTGAACTGCAATTCTTTCTATTAAGTTGTTTCCTTAAGAAAAGCACCAAACATGGAAACATAAACTATTTCTGAGTGCTTTTAGGCAGGTAAGAGAAATAAAACCCATTGTCCTGGATTACTTTTGTATTGATCTGAATCTCATGTTAGATCAGAGCTGATTTATTTAAAGGAGCTGGAGTTGCTGCGTTTCATGTTTTAATGACAATAAATATGCTGGGTGGCCAATATGTAGTGTATTTTTAAAGTCCCTACTACAGAGTTAGGCTCTGAAAAGAGTTTTAAAATTGTAATTTTAAATTGCTCCCCTTTCCAGTCAGTTGTTGTTAAAGCTCTGGTAAGAAATACAAAAAGAGTTAAGTTTTAATATGTAATATGCTGACTTTAATACCTCCTTTTGATCTTGAAATGCTTCTTTTTTGGATTTGTTCTTCTGGGTGTTGATCTTGCTTTTCTGGATACAATTAATAATAGTATTTTTTAAAAAGAGGACGAGTGGAGAGCAAAATCTGCTTCATGAGAATCCATAAAGATTCAAAAAAATGGACAAGAAAAACAGTTTTATATTGAGGTGCATGAAGAAGTTGCTTTGTTGTTCCACTGCTGTTTTCTTCTTCTGAATCTTAAATAAATGATTTTTTTAATAGTTTACCAGTCACTTATATCCGAATTTATTCTCTGTAAAAATAGTCCTAATAGTGCTTTTTAGTGAAATCTGTCAGTTCTCACTTCCTGAGGGAAAGCTCACTTGGAGTGTCTTTGGAGCATGAAAAGGTGATGATGGGGGTTAAAAATGATCAGAGTATTTAAACTATGAGGGAAAACATTTACTCAATGAAGTATGGACTCTGGATTTCTCTGATCCTTGGAAAACAAGTCCAGAATAAGAAACTTGAGTCAATAAAATTCTTTATCCTCTTCCCTTCCCTCCCTCAGAGATGCTGGGATCTGCTCCTTCAGGATGAGAGGTTGGCAGGGCTGAGCTGCAGCTGAGCCCTGCTGGTGCCTTTGGAGCTGGGGCCTGGCAGAGTTGGCTTTGGCCATGTCAACAACGGTTCTGGCTGTAAACATGGCTGTTTCAAGCTCTAGAAATGGGATTTTTAACTTAATCTTCAGATTACAGTCTGGCACGGCGAGCAAAATGAGGCAGCCTGAGAGGGGACAAAGAGAAAATCCATTTCAAGTGACAGCCACTTTAGCTGGAGGTAAAGAGGCAGTTTTGCTGGATTTTTCAATATAATCAGCACTGATTTCAAAGCATGAAGACACAAAGTTTAAAATTCTTGCAATGTAGACAAGGTTTGGAATTTGATCTCAACAGGAGTGGACAGTAGAAATGGAATTAAACAGATACAGCCAAGTTTGGGGTTATGGAGATGTTTTGCTTCAGGAAGAGAGTTCAGCAGTCACAAACATATTAGCATTTTTATGCTGATAGGTATTTACTCAGATGTGTAATGCTGCAGCCTGACATTTATTTCAGTTTAGTGGCTGAAGGAAGGAATTACTTGCACTCGTTTGTGCCAGTTCAGCTGTTTGAGGCTGCACAGCTCAGTGGGATTTTTGATTGTGCTACAGCTCCAAAATGCTTTTCAAACTGGGCTCTTGCATCAGAGCAGACACCACGAGCTGCCAGTGTCATCCTTTAGGGGTGATGCAGCTGATCCCAAAATGCTCCTGAAGCAAACAAACCCAATATCTGTACCAGAGAAATCCTTGGGAATGGCTGAGGTCCTGGCTGGAGTTCTGGCCAATTGTGTTCATTTGGGGGGATGAATTTGGGAAGTCCTGCTGGGATGAGGTGGGGAAATGAAAATGAAAATACAAAACCCCAGGATCGTGGGCTGTGCAGAGTCAAGACTGAAGCTCAGTGTGATGATTCTCCATAAATAAGTTGGAGAGTTGAGAGAGGGAGGGGTAAGGAAGGTTTCCAGCTCAGCAGAGTAGGAACATTGAAAGGTTGGAATTTTTCAGCGCTGGGTTCTGCCTTTTCCAAAACCTCCACGTTATCCTGTTTGCCTGCAGGTCCCAGGTAATCCCTCTGGCTGTTTACACCAATGTGGGACCTGTCTCTCCTCCTGTCCAGCTGCCATCTGGACAAGGGCAGCTGGAGCTTGTCTGGATGTGCACTGACCATGCAGCTCCTGCCCACCAGCTCAGCACTTGGGAATTTTGAAGGAAAAGGATACAGCTGATGCTTTAAAAATTAAAAAAAAAAAACAACCTGGTTGTAAATATGTTTAGGCTGGGGTTTTGGTTGTAACCACAGAAAAAAAAAGAGAAGTACAGCTATGGCTAAAGAATTGGAATGTAAATAAGAAGCTTGATCAGCACATGTAGGATAACTGGGTGGTGTTTTTGCTTGCAATAGCACCGAGTGGGACACGACACCCACAGAGAGATTTGTTGGAGAGCTGAGTTGAAGGCAGAATCACACTGGTCCTGTTGTCTTTTAGGTAGTTATATAAGGTCCTGTAAGACAGAAAAAGAAGTGGGGGTTGGATATATCGTGTGGAGGAAACATCAAATGTGGAGTTGGATGCTTGCCTCTTAGATGTCTTGACTGTGTTTTTGTTTGACTTGGTGTGTGGTTCTGTTTGCTTTGCAGTCAAACTGTTCCATTTGCATTGTGCTTGACTGATTTGGGAGGCAAAAGGTAGAATAATTTCTTGTAATTAGCCTGCCTGAACTTTTCTGTGATGTTTTTGAGGGGTCAGAAGGGAGTCTGTGAAGAGGAGATTCCTTATTTCTCTTTATAGATACAGGTGAAATATTGACACTGATTGTATAGAACAGGATCCTGGAAGATGTGTGAAACAAACAGTGCAGGAGAAGGGTTGGAGAAAATGTCATTTCCTGATCCTCTCTTAGAGCCTAACCAGAGAAAGAAATTTGGAGACAGCTAAAATTGACAGCTAAAATGAAGCTTTCCCAATGCTTTTTAATGAAGTGATTAATATGTTCAAATTTCCCATCTCCATGAGGCTGCAGGAATTTCAACCCTGCACTGAAGAAAGTCCTAAACTTAGGAAGTTGTGTAGCTCACCACAGACACCAAACCCAAAAAGGGTCATTTTGATCCAAAATCCACTGGGATTCACAGCTGGGTGTTCCTGAGAGGAGCTCCCCATATCTGGTGAGCTGCAGCCCTGCAGGATCCCACTGGTTTGGGATTCTCAATGAGAGGAGCAGCTCTGACAGGTATCTGAGATCATTCCCCATATCTGGGGAGCTGCAGCACTGCAGGATCCCACTGGTTTGGGATTCTCAGCTGAGGGGAACAGCTCTGACAGGTATCTGAGATCATTCCCCATATCTGGGGAGCTGCAGCACTGCAGGATTCCTCTGGTTTGGGATTCTCAATGAGAGGAGCAGCTCTGACAGGTATCTGAGATCATTCCCCATATCTGGGGAGCTGCAGCACTGCAGGATTCCTCTGGTTTGGGATTCTCAATGAGAGGAGCAGCTCTGACAGGTATCTGAGATCATTCCCCATATCTGGGGAGCTGCAGCACTGCAGGATCCCACTGGTTTGGGATTCTCAGCTGAGGGGAACAGCTCTGACAGGTATCTGAGATCATTCCCCATATCTGGGGAGCTGCAGCACTGCAGGATTCCTCTGGTTTGGGATTCTCAATGAGAGGAGCAGCTCTGACAGGTATCTGAGATCATTCCCCATATCTGGGGAGCTGCAGCACTGCAGGATTCCTCTGGTTTGGGATTCTCAATGAGGGGAACAGCTCTGACAGGTATCTGAGATCATTCCCGGGAAACTCCCTGGCAGGTCCCAAAATAGAAATGCTTCTGGTTGCCACCACCAGCATGAGACTCATCCCTGAGAACGATTCATAATTCCTGATCCAGTCTGGGTGTCCTTAGGTGGTTTATTTAGGTGCTTAATTGGTGCCTTTCATGCTGTAGGGCCTCTTTTTTGTTTAATAACAGCATTCCAAGGCTCAGTGTGGAAATGGTGTCACTCCTGTGTGCAATGGGAGAGAATCCCTGGCTCCTTCCTGGGTAGCTGCTTCCAGAGCCAGGAGTGAGGTGATCCCTCCTGGAAAATCAGGGTGCAGCAGAACCCCAGTTTGCAAATTTTAATGTCCAAAAATTAATTGAGGTTTCTCATTATTATTCTTGGTGTTTGAGGTTTTGCACTGGGGAGAGGAGGATAATCCAAACTGGCATCTGGGTGTTTCCATCATTAGTGCCTGTTTGGCCCTATTCTATTTTTTCCCAACATCTGAATCTTGTAGAATTTAAACTTTTGAGCTCTGTGGCAGGGATTGTGGAATATTTAAACCATTAAACCATTGACCAGCAATGCCTAAAAGCCACCAGCACCTGAGGCGAGTGCAGCCCCGAGGCTGTGTCTCAAACCAAACAATTTATAGGATCTTTCAAGCTTTTTTTTCCCCTACAAAAGCCATCAGGCAGCGGCTGAGAGGTGTTTGTGCTGTGCTGCTCACACCTCGCAGTGACAGCAGTGGCATGTTTGAACTTGAAAACATCAGCCTGGGTTTTGCTGTGTTCCCTTGAAGTCGGGGAGTGTGAAAAATAACACTTAACTCCAAATCCCCGGAGATTCCCAAAGGATGACAATCTTTATCTCAGGGGTAACCAGCTCTTAGTGGCACTTGAATTTCTACCTAAACAACAGAGATGGCCACTGACCCTTTTTCTCCATTTTCTGCCATGTGATTTGCTCTGAAGGGATTCTGGAAAACTTGGCCATCAGAGATCTGGGGGTTTTCCCACTTCCTTAAATCCAGGCTTAAATAAGATATTTGGAAGTACAAGGCAGAAAATGGAAGTTCTCTACAAAATCCTATTACAGCATTATTAATTTCTTGTATCAATGGCATGAACTGCTGGGAGGGACTGAGGGAACAAATTGCAAAAGTCATTCCAGCTTTTTTTTCCTTCAGCAAGAGCACCATGCAAATAAACCCAAGATATATCTATATATGTAAAATAACATTATCAATTGGTTAAAGCAGCTGACTCTAAACATTATTTTCCATCCTATAAGTCCAGAAGACTCAGAGTGAAAAAAAGGTTGGTTTTTGTTACTGTCCACCAAGCAAACCAGGGGCTGCAAGGGGTTTTTAACAATACAGATACTATTCCTCTCACCTCTCCCCCTTCCCTCTCAGTTCTATTCCCTGTTTTTAGGTGACATCACCCTCCATACTTTCCACTCTGCTGGGAAACCTGTGCTCTTAAGACTTTAGTGTAGATTTTGGGTAGATCATCCTTCAGTTTTCCAGCACTAGATTCTTCTCTCCTTCTTTTTCAGAAGTGTTATCTCAGCTCCAGAATTTCATACTTCTATGGCAGGCTCATCCCTACAAATTTTCCATTTTGAAAAGGTGTGAATTGCAAAAAAATGGAAATATTTTCCAAGTACATGATGAGATATCTTAGCAAATACAGATTTCTTGTTGTTCCCCCCATTATAATCCGAGAGAAAAATGCAGCTCTTGCTATACAAAACTCTACACTAAAACTTACCAGGTTTACCCCTGTTCAAGTTGCAAACTTAATTTCTTTTTAAAGACTATTTTAGAAAAAGAAAGCAGCTTTCTGGACCATCAGGTTAATCTTTAAATTTTGAAGTTTCCCAGGGCAGTGTGGCAGCAGTGCAGGTGATTTCTTACTTCACTGCCTTGTTTATCTTTTCTGCAGTTCTTGCGTTGCCTGAGTTAATTGCTGCTGTGTTTGGATTTAATGAATGTACTTTGGCTCAGCTCATCTGAAGTACAGTCCTTGTTTGACCTGGGACCATTGAGAACAGTGAGAATAGGACTAATATTAGTCTAAAAATCAACAAAATAAGTTTGGGGACATGGTGGCATGTAAAAGGAGGACAGAACAGGTCCTTTCTCTTGGAACTCAGTTTGCTTTATTAGGTTGGAAATAACTTCTTTCTTCTTCCTTTGAGAAACATTCCCTTGGGTGTTATCAGAAAAAAATAGAGAATGATAAAATCCTGCTTCCTGCTTGCGGAAACATCAAAGCTGGGCCTTTCTAGTCTATATTTGTAGTCTGTTCTTAGATATATTTGTAGGGCTAGAAAGTGTTTGAGATCACTGTGGAAACAAATAGAATAACACATATGGGCAAGTACTTGAAAAAGGTACCTGTGCAGCAGCTGAGGTTTTTTTTCCCAAGGTGTTATTTCTATTTATGCTGCATTTTCTGTTCTTTTCTGTTCCTCTAGAACAGCGTGTTACAATGGAGATATTTTGGTGAATGGGCCATTCTATCTATAAGTTACTCAGTCCCTGTGGTGCTTCAGGCCTCTCTGCTCTGCTGGTTTATTCTAATAAACTGCTCCATTCCTTGTATTTCAGTGC
Source organism: Monarcha castaneiventris obscurior (assembly GCA_026261815.1). Taxonomy (NCBI): domain Eukaryota; kingdom Metazoa; phylum Chordata; class Aves; order Passeriformes; family Monarchidae; genus Monarcha; species Monarcha castaneiventris. The sequence continues at coordinate 20,467,034 of JAMPIT010000467.1, forward strand.
TCAAAGGGCACAAATTCATCTCAAATATAACACAATTTAAGTAACCTTTCTGTTACAGGCAGAGGTGTCTGCCAGACTGAACTTCACCCTTTAATTCTTTTATATATTGTAAGTTTTCTAGGGAATGACAAAAAAAAAAGTGTCCTTGGCACCATCAAACTAATCTTTGTAGGCTTTTCATCAATTTTCATGAGTTCAGCGTGAAAATGTTGTTACATTTCATAAACCACTGAGAGATCACAGATTCAGTTCCCTTTGCCCTTTGTGTCTTTACATGGTGTCACCAACTAATCATGCAGCAAAAGCAGGGTTTGGGAATGAGGGTAGGGCGTGGGAAGTGTTGAAGTCTTCCCTGGAAAAGGAGGGAGATGATCATTATCACATCTCACAGAAAGTGTCAGGAAACCATTGCTGCATTCCAGACCCATGGGGTTGTGTTGCTCAGTTCTAGCTTTAGTGGAGAAGGTTGGATGATGAACTCCCAGGAGTTGGTGTCTTTTTTTTTTCCCCCTGGGTGTAACGTGGTGGCACCTGTAAGACACAATTCCTGTTCCATCCAGCACCTTTTCCCAGTGATCCCTTCCTGAATTCAGGCCACGTTAGTCCTTAGGAGCTGTGCAGAGATTTCACTGTTTGCCCCTTTTTAATTAAAAAAATGGTAGATTTTTTCCAGTCGTTCAGTCTTTCTAATTGAAAAATGGCAGCCAATGCTTCCAGCTCCTCCTGAGGTGAGGTTTTCCAGGCTGCACATGTCCTCTGTGATGGAATTGCTCCCAGTTCTGCTGTTTCCTGTACTAACAGTGGTTCACAAGTTCAGACATTGGTTTTGTTCCCTCAGTGGAGCTGTCGTGGATGGGCACAAGTGTGAGGGATGGAGCAGCACTGGAGCTGCAGTGGGAACACACCAAATATCCAGTGGGATCTGGCTAAATGTGCCCAAGCTAAACCCTGTTCTGTACTCAATGCCCTTGGCTTTCTCAATGTGTTCTCCTCCCAAGCTTTACCTCACGTTCCATCCATAGGACACTGCTGGAGTTCTGCCCATGGCTTCTTTGAACAGCAGCATTTTGCTTTTTGAGGTTCAGGAATTGGTTTCTGAGGACCTGGCAATTCCATGTGCACTTGGAATGGATACAGGAGTTTCATTAGAAACCTGCTCTGCCTAATAAATTTGCTTTATTGTAAATGCCAGCTGCCCTTCTCCCCTGGGAGCTCCATCCCTGTGGAGGGAGTGGCAGAGCTGCTTGGAAGCAGATGGGCTCAGGGCTGCCTTCTTTGTGTGGTTCCCCTTCTCCTCTTGCCTTGCTTCCATCGTGTTCCTGCTTTTCTGCTTGGGAAGATTAATCCAGGACTGTCCTGGTCTGTCCAAGCCTGGGTTAGTCTGGCCAGACCTATTGCAGGTGCCTGTTCAGGTGAGAAGCCCCAGCCAGATCCAAGGTCATTAAACCAACAGTGACCACTGCCAGTCACTGAGTAGAGCATTCATGGATTAAAAAATTAACAGTTCAGAAAACCTGACTATAAAGACAGGAATAAGGAGAATATTTATGCTAAGTTAGTTTTACTGCAGTCCCTGAATTTTATAAAATTCAGCTCGTCTGTGGTCCTTCAAAGCTCAGCTTGGCAGCGGGAGAAAAGCAATGGCACGTGTGAGAGAAATCCAGGACTTCTGCTTTATTGCACTGACAGAACCAAATTGTTCAATCTGTTGCCTCATCTGTTTCTTGCCATAGCTGAGAGTTGTAAAAGGTCAGGCCGTGGCAGCACAAGGAATCTAATGGTTCCCAGGCTGCACCTCCCAGCTGGCTCCTGCCCCTCTCCCATTGATCCTCCAAAGGATCCTGCCCAAAGCACGGAAGTGGCAGCCTCAGCCTATTTTGGGAATGCGTCAGAGGCAGGACTTTGGCAAGGAGCAGTGTGGGATGCTCGGTGTGGGCAGTGCTGGGCTCAGCTCTCCCAGGGCTCAGGTGGGAATAATCCTCCTCCTCCTCCTCAGGAATGGCTGCTGGGTCATGTTTATCATGGATAAATGTGGATAAAGGTGATGCAAATAAATGCATAAAATTCTGCGGTGGGAGACCTTTTCTCTTCCAGTCTGGTCTTCAGGGTAATGTCTTAAAAATATTAAATGTACAGATAAATACAGGCAAAGTGCTTTGAAGTCCTCCTGGCCCTGCCTCAGTGGATCCTCTGATCCTCCAGCTCCTCGAGCTCCCTCTCTGTTTCTCCATGGGTTTAATACAAGTTAAATGGTGGAGCTTCCATGAAGATCGATGGCACACTCTGGGCAGTGTCAGACAAGATAAAAAACAGGAATCAAATGCAGTTCTTACTCCCTTCCTGTATTTTGGTAACACTTTTGCTCCCCAGCAGCCCTTCCTTCACCTTTGCAGGAAGCAGCTTGGTGCTTTATATCCCATTAACTCTGAGGTTATCTCCACTGGAATCCCAGAATGGTTTCCTACATGGTCACTAAATGGACTTTTAGGTCCCTTCCAACCCACACCATTCTGGGATTCTGTGATGCCCTTGCCCCCAGACACCTCTTGGCTTTTTTGGGGGGTTTGTGAGATGAACTCCCTGCTCTTTTGGCTCAAGATAAGAAGCACAAATGCCTTTTGGTGAATTTTCCTGGCTATATCTCCTGGTTTGGCAAATATTTTAATTAAATCTTCACTGCTCAGCATTCTAAATTTTCTCTGCTATTGCTATTCATGGAGAAGTATTGCCATGACTTGTTCTTCATTTCTGCAAATCTTGCTAAGTTATGCAAGTCACTGTTTGACTTCACAGAAGATCTTTGTTTTATGTTTCAACACTTGGAATGCTGCTGAACTTTACGTGTTTTCTGTCTTGATTAAAAAGAGGGGAGAGAGGGCACATTGGTACGAGCAGTAAATGATATTTTTATACAAGCCTGCATTGGTTCATGTGCCTGATCCTTCAGAATTCCATTTAATTGTGCTTCCCATTCCTCCAGGTGCCATCCTGGGCAGATCAGAAACACAGGAGTGCATCTACTACAACGCTAACTGGGAAAAGGATAAAACCAATCGCAGTGGGATCGAGCCCTGCTATGGTGATAAAGATAAAAGGCGACACTGCTTTGCTACATGGAAGAATATTTCTGGATCAATTGAAATTGTGAAGCAAGGCTGCTGGCTGGATGACATCAATTGTTATGACAGGTGAGTTTTCCTAGGAATTTTTGAAATTGATTTGTCACTGTAAACTCTTTTGGCTCTCCATAATTTCTACGTCATCCCCTCTGCAACCACGGCTCGAGACAAATGAGTCTGTGAATAATTATCTTATTTTTAGATGCTTGCTTGTATTTAGGGACCAGACTTCATGTGAGTATTTTGTCTTGTTTGCAGTTGTCTTACCTTCTTAAAAGAACCCAGGTATTTCATTTATTCTTTTTTAGCCCATTAATAATAGATTCTGTAGTTCCTTGTTATTGCCAAACAGTGCAAATACCATTATTGCAACCAGGATGCAAAATTCTCTCATTGATTTTTCCAAAGTCTTTAGAGTTGGAAAGTCAGCACTTTGTGTCTGCAGTTTACCAAATCGTGGAAGTATTTTGGCAGTTTATTAATAAGCTCAATGGCAGCTCTAAGAATATTCTGAATTTCTAGTTATTTTGTTGATAACAGATGGCTTAGAAAGCACCCACGAGCAGTAACAGCAGGACTTGGGGTTTGTTAGATGCTGGCTGAATAAAGGTCATGACTCTCTTGAGCAATGGTGTTGCAGTTTTTAAAATACTCTGCTGGGTTTTATTGGGCCAAAACATTTATTTTCTGAAAAGACAGAGAATTAAGAAATAGATCTGCAGTGGATCTTCATTAAAAAGTGTTTAGGAATTATTTCAGCAATATTTTAGAAAGTTTTCCTTTGTGTTTCTTAAAAGTTGAATTGTTAGAAGAAAGCCTTGCAGTCCTTTCTCCCAAATCAAGTTGCCCCCTGCCCCAGGATGTTTTCTGCTTTCATGGCAGTTTAAAACTCATTTCCACAACCTAAAAAAATCCTAAAATCATGAGATTAAATCCTAAAATCGTGAGATTAAATCCTAAAATCGTGAGATTAAAGGAAAGAAATTGGAAGAAGAAATGAAATGTAGGAAGGATGGTGAGGAAAGAGTTGGAAACTGAGTAAGTGCTCATTAAGTAACTTGTGCTAATCATACTCAGTGCTGTGTTTGTCCCAAACAACCCAAATCTTATCTTTGGAGCGTGGGGTGCTTTTACTGCTCTGGGAGTTCGTGGGGGTGACTCCAAACAGCAGCAGATTGAGGACATCAAAGAGAAAATAAAATGTTCCCTGGAAGCCACGGGACAGGGTGACAGCAAGAGTTGGCTCTAGGGAATAACCCCAAGTTTTGAAGATGAGCCCAAAACTTCCTTGACAATGTTCAGATGTGTTGAATGTTCAGCTGTGTTTAAAATCCTTCAGTATTTCTTCAGGCTTTTGCAGTTCTGCTGCCAGGCTGGCTCCTGGTTGGGGCCTGGTTTTGAGTTCTTGATGGGAATTGTGTCAGCTTATTTGTTAACAGAATATTAATAACAAAGCCTTTCCTGCAGTTAATTCAGGGAGTGAAATAAATCCTGCCCCTGAGCATATTGTAGGCAGGGGACATTGTAGAAATTTTATCATTTCTTTCTACAAGTATAATAAAATTTAAAGTTTCTCCTTCTCACTTATGTCCAGCCCTGTCCTGTGGGTTTATGCTGAAGCACCAGGTGTTTGATCCCTTGTTTGTCCTGTTTGAATCAGGATTGTGAACTGTTCCTCAGTGTCCTTCTGCTGGCTTTCTTTACCTTTGTCTTAAAACCAGCAAAAATGTGTTTCTCTTTTAATAAAATTCATTGCCATAGAAAATAGCAGAATTTAATTGATTTCATTAGCTTTAGCTGTTCCTTTGGCACTGCCTTATCCTGGGAGATTTAACGATGCTCACTTTGAAAATTTCAAAGAGGAGCACAGATTTTTTCCTTGACCAAAACCACCCCAGCTGGAGATGATAATGACCATTGGACTGTTTTCTCTTGCAGGAATGATTGCATAGAGAAGAAGGACAGCCCTGAGGTGTTTTTCTGTTGCTGTGAGGGCAACATGTGCAACGAGCGCTTCTTCTACTTCCCAGAGATGGAGGTCACACAGCGTAAGTTCCTCCTGCTGGGAGAATTCCACACAGTGCTGCTTCAGGACATCAGCCTTTTCCAAAAGTCCTTTCCTGCCAGAGGGTTCTGGTAGAGCTCTGTGCATTCCCAGGGTTCTGGTAGAGCTCTGTGTATTCCCAAAGTTCTGGTAGAGCTCTGAGCATTCCCAAGGTTCTCATAGAGCTCTGAGCATTCCCAGGGTTCTGGTAGAGCTCTGTGTATTCCCAAGGTTCTCATAGAGCTCTGAGCATTCCCAGGGTTCTGGTAGAGAGCTCTGTGCATTCCCAAAGTTCTGGTAGAGCTCTGTGCAATCCCAGGGTTCTGACAGAGCTCTGTGCATTCCCAAAGTTCTGGTAGAGCTCTGTGCATTCCCAGGGCTCTGATAGAGAGCTCTGAGCATTCCCAGGGTTCTCACAGAGCTCTGTGCATTCCCAAAGTTCTGGTAGAGCTCTGTGCATTCCCAAAGTTCTGGTAGAGCTCTGTGCATTCCCAGGGTTCTGACAGAGCTCTGAGCATTCCCAAAGTTCTGGTAGAGCTCTGTGCATTCCCAAAGTTCTCATAGAGCTCTGTGCATTCCCAAAGTTCTGGTAGAGCTCTGTGCATTCCCAAGGTTCTGGTAGAGCTCTGAGCATTCCCAGGGTTCTGGTAGAGCTCTGTGCATTTCCAAAGTTCTGGTAGAGCTCTGTGCATTCCCAGGGTTCTGGTAGAGCTCTGAGCATTCCCAAGGTTCTGATAGAGCTCTGTGCATTTCCAGGGTTCTGGTAGAGCTCTGAGCATTCCCAAGGTTCTGATAGAGCTCTGTGCATTTCCAGGGTTCTGGTAGAGCTCTGAGCATTCCCAGGGTTCTGGTAGAGCTCTGTGCATTCCCAAGGTTCTCATAGAGCTCTGAGCATTCCCAGGGTTCTGGTAGAGCTCTGTGCATTCCCAGGGTTCTCACAGAGCTCTGTGCATTCCCAGGGTTCTGGTAGAGCTCTGAGCATTCCCAAGGTTCTCATAGAGCTCTGTGCATTCCCAAAGTTCTGGTAGAGAGCTCTGTGCATTCCCAAAGTTCTGGTAGAGAGCTCTGAGCATTCCCAAAGTTCTGGTAGAGCTCTGAGCATTCCCAGGGTTCTGGTAGAGCTCTGTGCATTCCCAAAGTTCTGGTAGAGCTCTGAGCATTCCCAGGGTTCTGACAGAGCTCTGTGCATTCCCAAAGTTCTGGTAGAGCTCTGTGCAATCCCAGGGTTCTGGTAGAGCTCTGAGCATTCCCAGGGTTCTCATAGAGCTCTGTGCATTCCCAAAGTTCTGGTAGAGCTCTGTGCATTCCCAGGGTTCTGGGAGAGCTCTGAGCATTCCCAGGGTTCTGGTAGAGCTCTGTGCATTCCCAGGGTTCTGGGAGAGCTCTGAGCATTCCCAGGGTTCTGGGAGAGCTCTGTGCATTCCCAAAGTTCTGGTAGAGCTCTGTGCAATCCCAGGGTTCTGGTAGAGCTCTGAGCATTCCCAGGGTTCTGGTAGAGCTCTGTGCATTCCCAGGGTTCTGGGAGAGCTCTGTGCATTCCCAGGCAGAGCCAGGGAATTGCCAGTTCATTTATTCCACTTGGAGACGTTCTTTCCTCTAAAATGAATAAAAGGTGCTTCAGCTCTTTGCAGGGGTGAGAAGGAAGGATAATCTGAAATAATTGCCTGGTTTAAGATAGAGAATTTAGTGTCAAATCATACCTTAATTGTATGGTTAAGCTCCTGTTAGTGTGTAAATCATCCCTGTATCCCTGTGCCAGCCTGGGGGTGCTCCTTTTCTTCAAAAAAATCCTCTTTATCCCAGCTGGACCTTGAATTTCTCTCTGAATGGATAGAGTAACCTCTAAAAAGGGGGAAAGAATTTCCTCCCGTGTAGATTCTTCAATCTCAGCATATTCTGTGGTTCTGAAGGACAATCAAATTAGCCAGACTTAACAAGTAATTATTTTTAAAAACAGCAGCTAAAAAGTGATTTGATTTTTCTTGCCTGTCTTCTTCCAGTCAGGAATCTAAGCTTTGCTGGAAAACTGAGTGATGTTAATAACTGAGCTGAAAACAGCAAATGTCTCATGTACCAAATAGCCAGAGGAAGTTGCTTATGGAATGAAAGAACACTTTCTGGGAGATTAAAATAGCCTTTGTTGACCCAGGAGATATTATTGTCATTTTTGTCAGTGATGCTGCTAAGGCAATAATTGACATTCTTCCCTCTCATGAGCCCTCTCTTGCCCCAGGGGGCTGTGGCTGCCTTGGAAACAGCTCCAGCTTTTCCAGAGCCTTTTTTGAGGTCGTGTGGAAGTGTCTTCACCTGGAGAACTCCTCCTTGCAGCCGAGCACCGAAGTGCTGGCAGGTTATTTCTGCCCTGTGCAAGGCCAGACCTCTGTATGGATTGTTTTTCATTGATGAGGTGATGCATTCTTGCAATCCCCTGGGAGTATAAACCCCCTTTGGGGCTGGTGGGGGTTAGAGGCACAGAACTGCTCTGTGCTGAAGTGGGAATCTGGGATCTGAGCTGTTCCAATGCTTTCCAGAGTGCTGCCTTTGAGGCAGGTGTTAGCTGGTGCTGGCTGATCAGCTCCTGTGAGCCTGCTGTGCTGATGGCAGGAGCTGTTAGAAAACCAGGCTGCTGCACATTTCAAACACTGCCTGCTTCTGTTCCTTAAAAGCCATGTCCTTTTTTTTTTTCCCTTCAGCAACTTCCAATCCTGTTACACCGAAGCCACCTCTGTTCAACACCTTGCTGTATTCCTTGGTGCCTATCATGGGAATTGCAGTGATCGTGCTCTTTTCCTTCTGGATGTACAGACACCACAAGCTGGCCTATCCTCCCGTGCTTGTTCCCACCCAGGTGAGCCCCTGCTGCAGGATTTGGGGTTTTTTAAGGGCCAAACCATTCCTGAAGGGGATCTGTCTCATGGCTGGTCTCTGTTGCCCTCCTGGTTTCGAGGTCCTAACGCTTGCTCTCCCCTAAAGCAGAGAATTAAGCTTTACTTAAACAGCCTTATTAATTATTCTTTGATGAATATATCAGCAGCTACTTCATGTTTTTATGCATCTCTTTGTTTGGGAGGAGAAAAACTGAACACAGAGGGCAAAGACAGTGAAGGGGTGCTGAGGGCTGAGCTGTGATGCTTGGCTGAGAACAAAAAGGGAGTTGCCAATTCATCTTGGCCATTTGAGGTGTACAGAAAATAGGAACTAATTGAGGATGAGCTGTTTTTAGGGAAGCCTGGAACTGGGATACAGGTGCAGTTAAAGGGAATGTTCAGAAAATCCTCCAGGGCATAGCCCAGCTCATGGATTGTGATTCCTATCATCTTCCTCCTCTTGTTGATGTATTTTCTGTTTTGTCTTGAAATGTTTCAGTTTTAGGGGTGTTGGTGTTTTAAAAGGTTGATGAGGTTGTGGGCTCCACATTTGAGTGTAACCTGCTGCATCCAAACAAACCTCCTGTGGCTCTGCCTGTGCAGTTCCTGCTGTTGGGAGGCTCCTGCTGATCCTGGAGCTGTAATTTGTGCTAATCCTGGAATTCCTCTTCTTCAGTTATGTCTGGAGACCCAACTGAGATTAGGAGGCTTTTATGGAAAGAGTTAAACCAGGAAATTCTAGACACCAAAGCAGAAAGGATGAAGAAAATGTAGTTGTGGAAACAGAACTTATTTGGATTTTTGCAGTAGGAATTGAGCTCCTAACTCAGCTCAGTGACCACAACACGTGACCTGTCCTACAGTGACGTTATTTATGATTAAAATTAAAACTCCTGTTATTTTGGGCAGGATTGCCAAGGATTGATCTGTGTGTGCCCCCCGTGCTCCCAGCTCCTGGGATATTTTCAGTGCTGCAGGAAGCAGGATTGCCTGGGGTTGATAACTCGAGTGTTTTGGTTTCAGTTTCGCAGTAATAGATAAGAGGAATTTGGGGAGAGGCAGTGGACATATGTTGTTGCCAAATGAAAAGAACATAATTTAGAGGAAAAAAGTCTGTTTGCTGTCCTTGCGGAGAGGATTGCAGCTCCTCAGACTCCCTGCAATCTGTCAGCATAATTAGTTCATCCAGCTCCCATTTTATGGATTTGGGACTTTACATCAACCCAGTGGTCTTTGCTGGGGGATCAAATTCATAACTGCTAATTGTGGGGATAATTCCAGCATGGGATTGTCTTCCTAAAGAAATTGAGTCATGGATAAAGCTGTAGAAAAGCAAGTGAATGTTAAATACATGTGGGATATGAAGAACTTGAATTCTGATTCTCCCTCCTTTTGCTGCAGTTTTTCCCTTGCATGGGATGTGTTCAGGACAGGATGGACACCTAAACTTTTAATAAATAGGGTAATCAGCTGTTGTGTTCATGCTCAGATTGTATCTTTGGGATAAGTGCTCCTTGGTGCTTGTGGGGCAACAACATTTTCCTATCTTGTGGTGAACAGTCATCAAGCTCATGTGGAAAGTCAGGAAAAGCCACTTCTGCCTGAAAAACTACCCAGAATTATTATGTAAATCCAGTGTATAAACACTCTCCCATATGCAGCAGGGCTGTGGTTCCCACTTTAAATTTGATTACAGCTGGAGACAGGGAGGGAGGGAAACCATTGGGAACTTTATAACCACGAACAAACACTGAAATATTTCTGCAATTAATCTGTTATTAGTGTATTTAATAATTGGGGCATGAGTGGAGTTTGCAGGCAGATGGATTTGGTTTAAATCTTGGTGTAGCAGTGGTAGAATGGACAGGCTGGATGTAGAGCAGGAAAAACAGAGATTGCTCCATGTCAGACACAGATAAAGGTTATCTGCTTTTCCTTGGTTTATTCCCAGAAACAATGGGAGTACTGAGCTGCTGCCCTGGTAGCAAACTTCCAGGAAAAAAAGGAAAGGATGGATGAGGAATAAGCAAAAGATAAAAATGAGGAAATGCTGAAGAATGAGAAATGGTGAAAGAATTAGAAGAAGTGATAAGTCAAAAAGAATAGAAGTGGCAATAAAAAATCAAAAAGCAAAAGGGAAAGAAATAATTAGGAATATTTAAAAAGAAAAAAAAGCAAGAAACAACCTGTAAGAAATGTTTGAACCTGTAATGAGACAGAAAGGACAATTAGTTTTGGCTTGTTTGTGCTGCTCACTGTGCCTCACTGCTGTGTGGGGAACTCTCCAGTGAAAGCTGTCAAATCCCATCAAATCTGTCACTTTCTGCGTTCTCAAATGAGTTATTAACAAATCCATGTTTGCTGAATACATCTGTGTGTGTGGAAAACACTTAAGGACTGTTCTGTCTCCTTATTTCTATTTAGTTTAGCAAACATAAATTCATCAGCTGATAACATTTATCAGAAGAATTGCGTTGGTATTTTGAATATTTGAGCGTGTGAGTTTTCAGCAGAAAGATTTGCTGTGCCTGGCTCACTGTCCCTGGGGGACACCAGCAATGGAACCCTGCAACGAGGCCAAAAAATTGGGGGTTTCCCCCCAAACATTCCCCATCAAACCGGAGTGTGGATGGCAGGGAGCTGCTCCCTTCTCCCTGGCATGCCCTGAGCTGGGGCCAGAGCTGCCAGTGCCCATTGCAAGGGGCTGTGCCACCCTGTGAGCCCATGGGTGCCACTGCCACCCTGCCCACGGAGCTGCCAGTGCCCATTCCAGGGGGCTGTGCCACCCTGCCCACGGAGCTGCCAGTGCCCATTCCAGGGGGCTGTGCCACCCTGTGAGCCCATGGGTGCCACTGCCACCCTGCCCACGGAGCTGCCAGTGCCCATTCCAGGGGGCTGTGCCACCCTGTGAGCCCATGGGTGCCACTGCCACCCTGCCCATGGAGCTGCCAGTGCCCATTCCAAGGGGCTGTGCCACCCTGTGAGCCCATGGCACCCTGCCCACGGAGCTGCCAGTGCCCATTGCAAGGGGCTGTGCCACCCTGTGCCACTGCCACCCTGCCCCTCTCAAGCCTTGGCAGCTCCCCCCGTGTCCCACCCCACAGAGCAGAGAATCTTTGACCTCTCGTGCTTCCCCCAGTGCCCAGCTTGGCAAGGTTTTACTGCATCACAGTTATTTTTTTTGCTTTGGGTCGGTTTGGAAATGAGAATTGTGTCGAGAGGCTTGAGGAAAAAATGGCTTTGCACATTCACTTCTGGTCTTCATGACCTGTTTTGGGGATTTCTTCTGGAATGGTTGAGTTTTCTGGTGTCAAAGATGCATCAGGGTTTTAATTACAGAGCACAGGAATTCCTAAATCTACCTGATGCACTTGAAATTTCTGGGGTGATCTTTCCACACTGGGAAAATCCCAGTATCCTGCTGAAGAATGAAGGAATTAAATCAATTGCTCAGGTTTTGCCCATTTTGGCCTTCCAAAAGCCACTTTTTTTTCCTTGTCGTTGTTACAAATATTTTAATAGAAACATAACAACACTGGAAAAGTGCAAGGGAGAGGTGGTTTTAGAAGGATTGAATCCAAACCTGGGGGGATTAATGGCTGCTTGAAAAATACAGGGAGAAGCCAGGTGCTTATAAGAAATGGGAAAAGAGATTGGGAACTTCTTGCAGATCAGGAGTCCTGAGAGTGCAGTGGGTGAGGAGCTTGAAACTGGGGGTCCTTTTTTTTTTTTTCCTAATAGAATCCTTGGGCTGGTAAAAGTTCAAATCTGTAACAGTGGGGAAAATTTGTGTGAAAATACCCAAAAGCCAAGTGCAGCTTTTACAGTTCAGAGTATGGTTGTGGGTAGCCCAAATTCTGGGGAAAACCCACACTGCTTAGGGGTTTTATTGGTCTAATTAGTTACAAATATTGTAATAAACCCATTAGAGTTGGTTTTCAGGCAGCATAAACAGCAGTGTGTGTGTTTATGTACCTTTGTGGGGGTGATAGGGGTTTTCAGGGGGGTTGACTGCTCCCAGTTTTTATTTATCAGAGTTAATTCCTGACATAAATCTCAGATTCCCATTTCTTTTGTAGCCTGATACCCTTAAACTGGTGCTCTTTGGATTTCTGCTGGGAGCCTGAGGTGATGCTCTGTGGGCTGAAGGGGAGGACGTTGGTTTATAATCCAGAGGTGTTAATGAGCATAAATAGATCTTTTCAAAATTTCCATGTGTGTGGAATTTCTCAGTGTTTGGGGGAAGCTGATCCCTCGAGGGAGGAGTGAGAGGTTTGGGAGAGGACTCATTTCTCAGAGCTTCATTTTTGCAGTTTCTCATTATGGTCAGAGCACAAAGGTTGAATTCATACATATTTCTGCTTCTTGCTGAGGAATTTCCATAATTCTCAGGAGCTGGAGAACTTTAATAATGAATAGGCCTGGAGAAGAGGACTTGCAGCCCCTTGGGGTGGGTTTTGCTCTGCTCTGGAGCTGTGCTGGCCGGTGGTGGAGGAGATCCTGGTGGATCCCAGTGCTCCAAGCTCTGGTACAGGATTTATGACTGTTCTCCAAGGAATCCTCCAGCCCCTGTGGCATGAATTATTTGGAGAAAGGGAGGCGTGAGCTCGGAACTCTCCAGGCACAGGGAAAGGCTTCTGCTGGCCTGAGGGTGTGGAGGCTGAGGGGGAGAAAGGGATGGAGACAGGAGCTTCAATTCCCTGCTCTTCCCACGTCCAGCCCATGCAGGGTAAAGGGCAGAGGAGGTGGCTCAGGTGAGTCACAGAATCCTGGAATGGTTTGGGTTGGACTGGAACTTAAAACTCATCCAGTGCCACCCTTGCCATGGCAGGGACACCTCCCACTGTCCCAGGCTGCTCCAACCTGGCCTTGGGCACTTCCAGGGATCCAGGGGCAGCCTCAGCTTCTCTGGGAATTCCATCCCAGCCCCTCCCAGTCCGAAGTGCAGGAGGAGGAGCGGAGGCGTCTCCGTGTCTCTGCTGAGGTGACACCGAGGTTGTTCAGCAGAAGGGATGGGAGCAGCACCCACAAGGGGCTCATGGAAACCCTGGGCCGTGGGTTTAGCCTGGATTCTGTTCCCCAGGCTGTGAACTCCTCCTGGGATTGTTGGAAGGAATCTTTAATACCGTGATTGATCTCACTCTTTGTGCCTGCTGCGTGCCGTGTGTTGGAGTTCCCCCTCCATTTACAGATTTATCGATGGGGTTCAGTGACGGAGCCCAAATCCGTGGTGCCGTTTGTTGATAAAGTTTTGGTTCCATTGGAAGTTTCCGTTCCCGGCCAGCGCTAGGAACGGGAATTTCCCCGGCTCGGCGCTGCCCCCCCGCGGCCAGCGGGGAGCGCTGCAGGGAATGAGTTCGCATCTTTGGAATTTCATATCTGGGAGTTCAGTACGGCTCTGTACACCTGCAATGGACATTTCTGATGTAATTATAAAGTTACTCAGTTAACTGCCTATATAATAATCCCATGTTTTCCCCATTGTTCTTGGCTAACAATGCTGGATTTCTTTGATTGTTACTTTAAATGATCTGTTACTGGTACGAGAAAATTTTGCTGTCCCCATGAATATTTCTGTCACTAACTCACAAATAATTGACTTTGTCTCCTCTAAGCTGTTTTTGCATCCCATTGCTGGTGTAAATAGTAATGTTTCTTGCCTGTGTTTTTTCCCTCTCTGCAAGCACGCCTTTCATATAATGATTGAGGTAAGAGGATGTTTGTTCCTGGCTCTGGGGCTTTCTGGGGATGTGGGAGACGCTGTTTGGTCGGAATTGTGATTTCTCAGTATTTTGGACGAGCCATCTGTCAGCATGTGTGGTTTAAAAACGCAGCTTTAGCCTGTGGTTCGTGGATCTCCTCAGATTCCCTGGAGCTGCTGTGGCTGGTGGGGTCAGTCCCTGCAGTCTGGGATTGATCCTGGAGCACAGGGACACGGCCAGGGGGATCCATCCATCCACAGGGATTTCCCTGGAAGCCAAGGGCACATCCCACCCCCCTGTGCCCTGTCCTTGGGTCCCCGTTCCCATCTCCCCCCTGCAAACACCCACTGGAGCTGTGTGGTCTCCACCTGCTGATCCTGGGATTTTGTGTGGTGCAGGAACTCACACAAATGGATCATCCAGAGAAAAATAAAAATACTCCTTCACTGCTCAGTCTCTACTTCATCTTCCCCACTGAGCCGGAGTTGTTTTTATTTGTATTCAATTCCAAGTCCCTGGGACCCCTTAATTCCCAAACTGGGGCATTCCTGCTCAGCTTTTCAATGGAGTATCAAAAACATCAAGATTTGAGGTGTAATAGAAATGCTCGTTTTCTGTCATTATTAAAATTCTCTAATTAATACCTGAAATACCTTCGAAATGCACTTTAGAAGAAAATCAAATGGTTTAAATGTCTTCAAATTGGAATATTTTCCTGACTGTGCCTCTGTAAAGAGTTCCCAGAGTTCCTTGAATCTCAGTTCCATGTTTGGCTCCCTTATCCCAGTCAGGGCTGCAGGATCCTGCCTCCAAGGAGCTGCTTTTAATGGATTTGAGTCCCACATTTGTTGAGCTGCTCTCTGATCCCGAGACCCATTTTTGAGGACACTTAAGGAACCCCATTCCTGGAAATGACCCTTCCTTAAGGAACATTTTCCCTGTGTGACTCAGTCTGAGGGAAGGGGCAGCAACAGGGAATTGGGCCCTGGATTTTTTGACAGCTGGAAATGTGGGAGCCCAATTTATCCCCCTGCCATCCCTGCTGGCATTCTGGCCTCGGCGCCACAGAGATCAGCCCCAAAGCCACATGGGAATAACGGGGCCTCTGGAACGTTAAACATTTTTCCTTGGAGCAGAGCGAGTTGGAAATATTGTCAGGGAATGCATCCGTGTAAAAATAGTCCCTGGAGCTGCAGAGTTTGGAGTTAGGTTTTAAGCAAGGTGTTTAGAAAAAAATCAAGGTGGGGGAAAGAAAGGGGAACTTTTCTTTCAGGTTGTGTTAACAGCAGGAATTCTGCTTCCCACTTGGAATTGGGATTTGTTTGGGTTGGGCTGTAGGTGGGTGGTGCTGCCTCAGCAACAAGGGAAATTTGGACTCCCAGAAATGTCTCCCCAGGAAAGGGAAAGGTGCAGGAACCACAGGAGGGGCCGTGGCAGGTGCTGCTGGTGTGGAGAGCCAGGGATTTCTAGGAAATAGGGAATTTGGTGTATGGGAAGGGTTGTGGTCTAATGGGGAGTTAGGAAGTACCAGGTTTCACTGTCGCTTTCACTCCCAGCTCTTGGCAGAGATGCTGGAACTTGCTTCAGCAAATCTTGGAGGTTTTTGATTTCCCTGATGGTTGGGGAAGAATTCAGGCACCAGGTGCTTCCAAATCCCAGCAGTTTCTTGGGACGAGGGTGTGGGAAGGAAGGGAAATCCAAGCCACTGGAGCAAAGGGGGATTTGGGGTTATTTCCCACAAATTTCTCTGCTTTAGACAAGGAGGGAGGTTGTGAACTTGAACAGTTCATTAAATCAGGGTTGGCTTTGGGGGATGAATTTGAGCATCTCGTTCCCACTTTCTCTTCTAACAACGACAAACTGCATTTACAAATCTTTGTTTAGTACAGTTTGTATTTTACAAATTGAGGGCACTGCTTTCCCTGGTGCCTGGAATATTCCAAGAGGGCTCTGGCAGGGAATGAAAGGCACCAAGGGAGGGAAATCTTCACTCCCAGACTTCATTTTCTGTGCTGCAAGTGTTGATGTCACAACTTCCAGTGCCTGTCGCTGTCACATTGACAAAAGGATTTCCTCCTTCTTTGGGGACAGTGTTGCAGTGTGTTTCTAATTTGAATTTCAAATGTTATTTATTCTTTTTCTAGTTATTAATTTGTGTAATGAGGTTACTCTGCTCTGAGTCTTCCTCTGAAACTTGTTCTTTTTAATTTATTTGTTGTTGTATAAGAAAGCAGAGAAGGGCTGTTTATTCCTGCACTGAAACTCAGTGTTCTCAGGACTTGTCTCCATTCTCCCCCTAGAAAAGGGTTCTTAACCCCACAGTTTGACACAAAATGTGTCTTTAACCTGTACAGGATTTTATGGTTTTGATGGAAGTGCTCAAATGTTTAACTCATTATTGAGTGCTCGCCTCTCTCTTGTAGAAGCAGCTCCTCTGGTGGTTTTCATTCTCTTGCAAACAGCTTTACAGGGGCTCTGTGGGGAAAATAGAGGAGCCAAGGAGGTGTTTTGGAGGCTTTTTGAAAACTTTGGGGTTGGTTTTGGGGGTTTTTACAGAGGGATGAGCTAATCCCACCTGGAGGGAAAGGGCCAGCCCGGAAGGAAGCAGAGCTTTGGCAATGAAATCAAGAATCTTGTTCTGCTCAGATGCTGTGAGACAGCAAATTCAGGGTGTGCAATAAACTGTCCCTTCCCCTTTCCCAGGAAGGGGAAAGGTCCCAGGCTGTAGTGTGGGGATATGGAAATGGGATATGGAAATGGGATATGGATCCATAGCCCTGGGGAAGCTCCATCTCACCTCCAGTTGTACCAATCCTGCAGGACAGGACAAGATCACCCCTGCAGTGTAACTCCAGCTCCTTTCTGGCTGTTTTGGGGCACCTTCCACTCCCTCTTTTCCTGTTTTTAGGCCTTTGAACTCTTACTGGGCCTTACTAGGAGCTGGGTCCAGCCAGGTGCTGGCATCTCAGGAACAGCCTGGCAAAGCTGGGAGCAGAGGGATGGGGCAGGAGAGGCTGATCCCCACACGTGGATCTGCAGGGTTCAAAGGTCCCACACTTCAGAGAAACACAGAAAACCCTAAATGCATCCAAGGGGCTCATTGCAAGTCCAGCTCTTAACAAATGTCACAAGTAAAGCTTGATTATCTTTGGTCCTTAATTTCTGCTGTGCTTTCCCACCTGGTTACAATACTCCTTAATTTCTGCTGTGCTTTCTTCTCACGTGATTAGACTAAGCCTTAATTTCTGCTGTGCTTTCCCACCTGATTCAGTCATTCCTTAATTTCTGCTGTGCTTTCCCACCTGATTATATTCTTTATTTTCTGCTGTGCTTTCCCACCTGATTCAGTTATTCCTTAATTTGTGCTGTGCTTTCCCACCTGATTATATTCTTTAATTTCTGTTGTGCTTTCCCACCTCATTCAGTTACTCCTTAATTTCTGCTGTGCTTTCCCACCTGATTCCATTATTCCTTAATTTCTGCTGTGCTTTCCCACCTCATTCCATTATTCCTTAATTTCTGCTGTGCTTTCCCATCTGACTCCATTATTCCTTAATTTCTGCTGTGCTTTCCCACCTGACTCCATTATTCCTTAATTTCTGCTGTGCTTTCCCACCTGACTCCATTATTCCTGAATTTGTGCTGTGCTTTCCCAGCTGATCACATCATTCCTTGCCTGGTGCTGTGCTGTCCCACCCAGTTATCCGGGTGTGTCCCATCCCTGGGAGCTGCTCCCTCTGGCACATCCCTCCTGAGCATGTTCCACAATCCCATTTCCCCTCGGCTTTGTGCCTGGAAGTTTGGGAAGTTGCCACAGTGGGGTTTGGCTGGGTGATCCCAGGGTCTCCCCATTTACAATCCTTTAGCTGTAGTGCTGTCAGGGATGACATGAATTAATGCCATTAACAACAGCAGCGTTAATTAATGGTCTCACCTGATTGCAGGATCCTGGGCCTCCCCCACCGTCTCCGTTGATGGGTCTGAAGCCGCTGCAGCTGCTGGAGATCAAAGCCAGGGGGAGATTTGGGTGTGTGTGGAAAGCTCAGCTGCTCAATGAATACGTTGCAGTCAAAATATTCCCCATCCAGGTGAGCAGAACTCTTGGGGTCCTGGGTTGTTCCTCACATTAAAGCAGCTTTTCTTGGCCCAATAATTCTGTAAATCCAAATGGAAATGCCCTCAAGGTGTAAAAGGTGCAGGAAGAGTTTTTGTGATTTAAAGTAAGTGTTTTACTGCAGTAAATACATTACTGAAGCATCAACCCTGTGAAATTTGTGTTTCTAGTCATAAAATCATTCAGCATCTGTAGTTTTAAGCAGCTCTCACCCACCTCTTGACCAGTTAATAATCAAATTAAATTGTACTTAGAAGGAACATCCTGAAATGCAAACCCTAAAGAGATTGTTCCAATTAAACCTGCCTCAATTAAGTGCCATAACACTTATTGCCCAGCAAGTGCCCTTGGAAAGCCGTGGCTTGGATTAAATGGATTGAAGAATTTGGAGAACACAGAGTGATGCTGAATGGTGATGTTGGGCTGGGTTTTACATTCATTAAAGCCCCCCCTGCCACTCGAGGTGCAGGAATGTGCTGGTGTTTCCTGGTGGTGATTAAACACTGCAGGCTCCTGTTCTTGCAGCAGAACTTCCCTGGATTTTCTGACAGATCATTTCCAAATGCTGGGAGCAAACCCCGCTGAGGGCCAGCTGCTGGTGGCTGAGTGGGGTTGTGCTGCTGTGTTTGCAGGACAAGCAGTCGTGGCAGAACGAGTACGAGATCTACAGCCTGCCCGGGATGAAGCACGACAACATCCTGCAGTTCATCGGCGCCGAGAAGCGCGGCTCCAGCATCGACGTGGACCTGTGGCTCATCACTGCCTTCCACGAGAAGGTGGGGCTGCCCCTCCTGGCCTGGGGCTGTCCTGAGGGAGGCAGGGGGAGAACAGCCCTAGGAAGGTGTCTCAGGTGTGCAGCTGAGGCAGATAAGGGAGGAAACTGATAGTGTGCACTTAGCTGCTCGCTTTTCACTGGGTGCGAGTTTAGTTCAGCTCGTTTTCAGGCAGCTGAGGGAGTTGTCGGGTTTTATTGATAGAGGAGTTGTTTACAAAACAATCAAAAATTAATTCTACCTTGTTTTGGCTTTTTGGAATGTCTTTTTGAATATCCTCCATCTAAACCTGCCTAAAATAAATAACCTCCCATCTTGCAGAGACTGGGGGAGGTTATTTTTGGTTCACTCGTGTTGGTCGATTGGAGTAAAAAATAAAAATGAAGTGATTCAGATCGATTCTATTGTGACAGCAACAGGAAGAAACACAAATATGATTAATTAAGAATATGTGCAATTTTATGTTGAATAATTTTGACCTCTTTAGATTTGTTCAGAGTGTAGTTCACTCTGAAACTGGGGTGTTGAATGATTTTATTTGTGTTTATTCAGAGTGTGTTTCACTCTGAAACCGCTGTTGGTCCGTGAAGAAGGACAACCAAAGGCCCTACAGATGTTCCCTGCAGCCCAGCAGGAATTGCAGTTTTCCCTGGATGAGTGACCCCGAGCTGGGTGTGCTGTGTTTTGCTGCAGGGGTCCCTGACAGATTTCCTGAAGGCCAACGTGGTGTCGTGGAACGAGCTGTGCCACATTGCCCAGACCATGGCCCGGGGCCTGGCCTACCTGCACGAGGACATCCCGGGGCTCAAGGACGGCCACAAGCCAGCCATCTCCCACAGGTACTGCCCTGGGATCCCAGCTTCCTGGGAAACGGGGACACGTGGGAGTCCTGCATCCATCACCCTTCATCCCTCAGGAGTTGTCTATCTCCGGGTTAGGAGCCAGCACCATGCATTTCTCCAAGGGTTTTGTTTCCTGCTGTTTAAGATGCAGTCGCTGCACACTTGGATTAAAACATTTTCATTCCATCTCTGTATCCCAAATGCATCATCCATCTCCATATCTTCATATATCTGTCATACATCTGTGTTTATTTTAAAAACAAGCACAAAATTACAGTTCCAACTGCTGCCTCATTTATTCCCATAAGGATAAAGGTCTGCAAGGTTTTATTATTATTTTGTTGTTTAACTTATCTACTTCTTTATCATGTTCTTGCCTTTCATGCCATAATGTTCCTTGTTTTATGCTATCCCTTTTTCCTTAGAGTTTTATCTATTTGCCATGTTCTAGATCTCTAATTTGTGGTTTTTTTCTTGAACTTGAAAGGGACATCAAAAGCAAGAACGTGCTGCTGAAAAACAACCTCACAGCTTGTATTGCTGATTTCGGTCTAGCTTTAAAGTTTGAGGCTGGAAAGTCTGCAGGAGACACCCATGGACAGGTAAATCCTGGTTTATTTCCAGGAATGATCCAGCTGTTACCTGGATGTGAATGGGAATTCCCCCTCAGGCTCATTGCACGGCCTCTTTATCCTGACAGGAAGATTTGAATTTTTCTTAATAAGAACTGTTTTATTAATTATTTAATGACTGTTCAGAAAGTGAGGGCTGAAACTCCCAGGATTTAGTCCTAAGGCAGGAATAACCATGGCTGTGTCCAACGTGGGCCAAAGCCCGGATTTTACGTGGCAGCAGCCGGGGTGGTGCCCGCTCTGGGGCTGAGCCTGGGTACAAAGTGTGGTGTTTTGCTGCCCCTGCAGGTGGGCACCCGCAGGTACATGGCTCCCGAGGTGCTCGAAGGTGCTATCAACTTCCAAAGGGACGCGTTCCTGAGGATAGACATGTACGCCATGGGCCTGGTCCTCTGGGAATTGGCCTCGCGCTGCACGGCCGCCGACGGTGAGCAACGGCTGGGGAGTGCTGGGGGCACCTCAGAGTCCCTCAGTGCCCAAGGCCAGCTTGGCCAGGGCTTGGAGCAGCCTGGGATACTGGGAGGTGTCTCTGCCCATGGCAGGGTGGAAGTGGGTGGAATCGCTTCCAAGCCAAACCACTCTGGGATTCAGATTGTGGCCTACATTCCCCACATTCCAGTCCTCTCTTTCCCTTTTCCAAGTCAGTGGTTGAGCTCGTGTTTCCCTCTGCAGGCCCCGTGGATGAGTACATGCTGCCTTTTGAGGAGGAGATTGGCCAGCACCCGTCCCTGGAGGACATGCAGGAAGTTGTGGTGCACAAAAAGAAGAGGCCTGTCCTAAGGGAGTGTTGGCAGAAACATTCTGTAAGTGTGACCCAACCCACTGCTGCAAGGATTTGAATCCCACATTCTGTCCATGCTGTGTTGTGTCTATCACCCTGGGGTTTGGGAGGGATTTAATAATTCTGGTGGGAGTTAGATGGGCTGTAAATGTTCCTCATCTTAAACTGCTCTTTCTTCAGTATTAGAAAGTGAGGAATTTTTCCGCTTTTTGGTGGGAGATCCTGGAGTTACTTTTCATCTAAGTGCCATTTGATGGCTGAGGGATTCACCTCTTTAAAACACTGTGAAGCTCCAGCTGCAGGGAAGGATTTGCCCCGTGTTGTTGAAGAGTTGTTGGTTCAATAGCGCAGAACAAAGCAGAGCTTCACATTCACACCCAAGCCAGCCCCGTGCCCTGTGGGATCCAAGGGTTCCCATTTGCCAGGGATGGGATAAAAACCAGCCATTTTTTTATCTGGGGTCCCCCGTTGTAGCTGTGGGTGTGTGATGGCTCTCCCTGGCCTGGCTCCCCGCAGGGAATGGCGATGCTGTGCGAGACCATCGAGGAGTGCTGGGATCACGACGCCGAGGCCCGGCTGTCCGCGGGCTGCGTGGAGGAGAGGATCATCCAGATGCAAAAACTCACTAACATTATAACAACAGAGGACATCGTGACTGTGGTCACAATGGTGACAAACGTTGACTTTCCTCCCAAAGAATCCAGTCTATGATAGTTGCACTGGTCATGGAAGTGACCACAGGACTCTTCACTGGAGCTGCTACAGCGCACGGACTGCTGGCGTCACTGCTGTTCCGGCTGGGAAGAACGGATGGTAAGTCTCTCTGGAACATCACCAAGAGGTGTTTATCCTTTGTTTTCCCCCTCCTCCTCCTCCTCCTCCTCCCCAACGTGGATCCATGAGACTTTCTGCATTCCCTGCTTACACCTGAAGGACGTGACTGAGAACCCCTCACGTGCTGATAAGGAACTTACAATGAAGAATCCAGACCTGAACGGGCTAATGAGCATTTTAAACACTGACATCCGATTTCTTAATCCCTGTCAGAAGACACTAATTCCTTTAAATGAACTACTGTTATTTTTTTTAAATCAAAAAACATTTCATTTCAGATTTAAAAACAACAAAAAAAAAAAGGGTAACTTGTTTTTATTGCATTCGTTGTTGTTTATAAAATGACTATTGTAATGCGACTACGACACAGCTTGTGAATGTTCCGTGTGCTGCTGTTCCGTGTACAGAAACAAGAGTAATCAATGGGATAGAGCAAAGAGGCTTCCAAGTATTACTTAACCTCCCTCAACCAGGTATACCTCAGTTCCACCTCGCTAAATTATGATTGACAACACTAATTGGAATAATAAACCGCTCCGTGTTTTGTAAATGATGTATTCCCAATTCCCTGTGTTATTTAAGAAGGGGAAAGCTTCATGCCCCCAGGAAGTGGCCATTCCTAGAGCCGTGTTTTTAGCCTTTTCTTGTACTCGCTTGTTGTGTATAAAAAAGAAAAAGTGCTGTTTATTGAAAGAAAATTTTCCTTCCTCTTTTAGTTGAAAGCTTTTCCCTCTGTTTCCCAGAGTATCTCATCCATTTATTTAACTGAATACTATTTAGGTTTGCTGTGTCTGAGGAATATTTGAAACCTTAAGCATGATTTTCTTTTTTTTTTTTTAATTTTCTCTGAGCTGTGACACTGGAAAGCTCTGAATTCTTGTTGTTTTTTTGAAAAAGAGTCTTTTTCCTATTTATGTTTGTGCCGAGGTCGCCGCGTGTTCCCTGTCCCGCCAGGCAGTGGGGGCTGTGTCACTGTTTCAGGATCACCTCAGGAAGCTCAGTTCCCCCAATTCCTCACCCTCTGCTTGGAGATTTGCAACTTCCCTCCACTCAAAGCTTGGTGCCATCGGAGGGGAGTGCAGCTCACTCCCTGTGAGCCGCAGGTTGAGCCTGGAGTCACACACAAAGTTCTAGCCACAGATTCCAGATCCTAAATGTTACAAATTTCAGGGATAACCTAGTTCTGCTCACAATATGCAACGACCATTCCGAGGTAACGAAAGGAATTTCAATGTCCAGAGCACAGACTCACAAAAAACAAGGAAAAACATGGAAATGGCTTCACAACTCCAAGACTGGAGTTCAGGATGTCAAGCCTTATGCTGGAATTACAGTGACTGGTAGCTGGGTGCCAAAGTGCTTCTCCCAAATCCTGTCTCACTGCATTGATTGGATCCTTCAGGCCAAATTGCAAGGAAAATCAGAGTTGTAAGCCCTTGGAGCACAGAGCTGTGTGTGCTGTGTGTCCTTGTCTCCGTGTGCCCACAGGCAGTGGCTCTGCAAAGCAGCAGGTGGGAGCCACTGAAGGCTGGCTGCAACCTGGATCTGAACTTCATCCCTGGGAACAGTGGGATTGATGGATAAAGCAGAGCTGGGCTGGCTCTGGGCAGGGAGGGAGGGAGGAAGGGCTGTTCCACCCAGGGCTGTGGCACTGCTGGTCACAGCTGTCCTGAGGATCCTGCTCCAAGGGGCCGTTGGAAAGGGAAAGAAATCAAGTTTGTGGGGTCTTCTTGGCTGGACACTTCCCTTTGGCTTGCATTTTTGCTCCACTTTTAATTAAACTCCACACAGAGCAGGACAGGACCGGAGCTGTGGAATTCTGAACAAATCCCAACCCAGTCCTTCTCCACAGACACCTCGGGGCTTTTAACCCTTCCCTGGCAAAAACAGAGCCAAGGGATGGTTTCATTCTGTGCTGTTGGAAATCTGATGCCAAAACTGAAGCTGTATCCAAGTCCCTCCTGTGTGTGACCCTTCCCACGGAGCTGCTGCGGGCTCAGGGCTGGCTCCTACCTTTGGGATATTCACTCACTCCCAGCTTCCTGGGATTTACCAGCATCATGTAGCGTCACTGAGAAAAGGCTGCTCCTTCCCAACGCTTTTTAACTGCTCAGAAAGGTCTCCCCGAGCTGCTCTGCTCCAGCTGTGCCCCCAGGGCCTTGGCAATGAATTCCTGTTTCACTTCAGAGCATTCTGTGAGTTGAGCTGCTGGAGCAGCAAGGGCAGGATCCAGGGAATGTGGTGCTAGGGAGGATTTTGGCATTGTCCTGTCCTGGGCTCCTGCGGGGCAGCAGCTGAGCTCCCAGCCCAAGGGTGGCACTGGACTGGTGTCTGAGCCCCTGCCTGGCCCCACCAGGTGTGATTTTTGTGTGTGAGAGGGTGAGAAGTTCCTGTCCCACGTCCTCAGAGCTGCTGCAGGGGGTTGAGCCAGTGCTGCCATTCCTGGGGTATTCCCAAAGTGCCCCGTGAACATGGAAATCACCCAGAACCCACAGGGGTGTAGTTCTCAAATCTCCAGTGCAATCAGTGCTGAGACCTGTCCTGCTCCCATCAGCATCCACACAATCAGTCAGGTCACCCCCTCTCCTCTTTTCCAGCTTTTTTAACCTTTTTTAAGACATTTCTGTTTATCAGGAACACTTGGTACAAAACACAGGAAGCTGCAATACACATCCCTGGGCAAAACGACTCCAGTAGCATCCTTGATGGAACATCTGTTACCTCAGATACTCAACCAGCAGGACTGCTTTGCTTTCTCCCTCAGTTTTGGTTTTTTTCAGTCCATCTCCTCTTCGTTACCTCTCGAGTTTGGTGAGCGATTACTTTAACTTTCCTCTTTGTATTTGTCAGTGTTTTGGGCACAGGTTGTTGTACTACTGTCAAAAGGCACTTGCTGCTTTTCTGCAAGTGCCAAAAAAACCAACCAACCCCCCCTCGCCCTCAATAAAGTGATTGTTAAATATTGTACAAATACAAATGTATACTCTGCCCTCTTCCCCAGCGGGAAAATAAAAAATGTGACTACTCTGACTTGCAAATGCTTCTTTGGAAACTTACTTTAAACACGTGGGGCTGTTCCTAGAGCAGTTCTTGAGACAAACTCCTGAGTTTTGTTACAAAAAATTGGGTATGGAAAGATGTTACCTTGTACTTGGCACAAAATAGCCCTTGCAGCTGAAGCCTGTTGGGATTGAACATTCAATGCAGTAAATTCAGTTGTGATTAAAGATTTAATTGAGTAAATTTTCCATGTCAAGTCAGATTTGAGAAGGAAAAGTGCAGTGTGAGCTTTGACCTGATGGGGCCGTGCTGCAGAAGGGAGCTGGGAGGGCAGCGTGGCCTGAGCCAGGATCCAGAGCACTCAGCCACAGGGAGGAACCACAGAGCCTGGATTTCTCCAAGTGGAAACTGGCACAGAGCTGAGCTTAAGCACCTGGGGGTGTGAGTGAGGCACAGTTCTGGCTGCTGGAAGGGAACAGCAGCACAGCTCTCCTTAGAAAATCCCAAACGGATCAGCAAAGAAAGCCGCTTCCAAAAATTTATTGATCCGAGCACCTTTCTGTGGGTGAACATCCCCTGTTCTGGAAGCTGTGATATGGAGCAGGGGCAGGCTCAGAGCCAGCTGAGGGAGGAGGCTGCCCACTGCTTCACATCCGTGGGGCAGTTGGGATACACCTGCAGGGCCTCCATGATCTGGCTGCTGTCCAGCAGCAGCTTCATCAGGAGATATTCCCGCTGCGCCCGCACCGACGGCCGCTCCAGGGGCTTCACCAGCTCCAGCTGCAGTAGGTGTTCAAAGGCCTAAAAACAGGGGAAGAGGGAGTGCAAGGTGCCCCAAAACACCCTGCTCCCTTCTAGGGCTGCCTTTGAGCACCCCAGTCTGTGCTCTGGAAAATAAAACCTAAATACTTTACAATTTAAAAAAAAAAAAAAAAGCATTTCAGCCTCACCTTCATGACAACTGGCTTCTCAAAGTTGTACATAGAATGTGCCTTCCTCTGGATGAACTTCTGGAATTCTGTCAGTTGGAGGAAAAGGAAAGGGGCAGTTAAGAGGAAGTGAGTGGTGTGGGGTTAGTGAAGCTCAGGCATTGCTCTCACCATTGTAAACCATCTGGAAGTTGAATGGTTCTCCATCATAGACATCGTTCAGGTGTTTCATGGCTATGATGAGGCAGATTTCCAGGACAGACAAACCTGCAGGGAAAGACAAGAATCCCAAGTATTTCCCCTTGAGCACATCAGAAACACAGGCAGTTCACCCACTCTGTTTATTCCTCTATTTTTATATGCTCTGGGCCTCACCCATTGGTGCTCTGTATCTTTATTATGTAAAGAAATGCCAGAATTGGAGAGGCTTGACAGGAGAACATTTGTTTGCCTTGTATTAGAAGCAGAAATGATCAGCAATGGCTGTTCCCACCCAAAAAGCAGGAGCTGTGAGTATCTAAGCTGGCACTGTTGTACCCACAGCCATGTGTGAGCTCCGAGCTCACTCCATGGGCACAGGCAATCCCTGTGCAGCTCATCCCCGCAGGGAACACTCCCTGCACAGCATCTCTTCCACCGGGAGAATTCCAGGGAGGGACTTGACACTTCCTCTGCTTCTAGGAACAACGTGGGGGAGAAGCTGAGCCTCACCGTGGACGATGTTAGCCTTGGAGTCGGCCCTGTGCTGCCTGCTGGCCTCCTGCAGGTCTGCAGCCGTGAGCAGGGGGTGGTGCACGGTCACAGCACTGACAGCCAGCATCTGCAACAGAGCAGCAGCAGCAGGGCTCACTCCATTCCCAGCCACCCAGCAGCAGGGCTCACTCCATTCCCAGCCACCCAGCAGCAGGGCTCACTCCATTCCCAGCCACCCAGCAGCAGGGCTCACTCCATTCCCAAGCACCCAGCAGCAGGGCTCACTCCATTCCCAAGCACCCAGCAGCAGGGCTCACTCCATTCCCAAGCACCCAGCAGCAGGGCTCACTCCATTCCCAAACACCCAGCAGCAGGGCTCACTCCATTCCCAAACACCCAGGAGCAGGGCTCACTCCATTCCCAAGCACCCAGGAGCAGGGCTCACTCCATTCCCAAGCACCCAGCAGCAGGGCTCACTCCATTCCCAGCCACCCAGGAGCAGGGCTCACTCCATTCCCAAACACCCAGGAGCAGGGCTCACTCCATTCCCAGCCACCCAGGAGCAGGGCTCACTCCATTCCCAACCACCCAGCAGCAGGGCTCACTCCATTCCCAAACACCCAGGAGCAGGGCTCACTCCATTCCCAACCACCCAGCAGCAGGGCTCACTCCATTCCCAGCCACCCAGGAGCAGGGCTCACTCCATTCCCAAGCACCCAGGAGCAGGGCTCACTCCATTCCCAGCCACCTCACACTTCCTGCTTGGAATGCACAGGAACACAATTCCCCCAGAGTCACCTACAGGGAACACTGATGGATAAACCCCCACCCCACACACAGGAGGTTCATGCTGAAAACCTTACAAATAACTGGCACTTAAACTGCATTTAGCCAGGAATGTTTTCCAGGGTTCAAACTTGAAAGGCTCCTGATTCCAGGAGATAAATCCTTATGAACCTATTCATATTCATATCCATGGATCAGCACCTCAGAGGCTGCTGGAGGAATGACTTACAGCTGGTTTGCACCAGGGACACCTCCCACTGCTCCAGGCTGCTCCAAGCCCCATCCAGCCTGGCCCTGGACACTGCCAGGGATCCAGGGACAGCCACAACTTCTCTGGGAATTCCAGCCCAGCCAGGAATTCCCAATTCCCAATATCCCATCCATCCCTGCCCTCTGGCAGTGGGAAGCTATTCCCTGTGTCCTGTCCCTCCATCCCTTGTCCCCAGTCCCTCTCCAGCTCTCCTGGAGCCCCTTCAGGCCCTGCAAGGGGCTCTGAGCTCTCCCTGGATCCTTCCCTTCTCCAGGTGAACATTCCCAGCTCTCCCAGCCTGGCTCCAGAGCAGAAGGGCTCCAGCCCTGGGATCCACAATGTGATGGGAAAAGGAGTTGGTGACTCTTGATGGGAAACCCTACCTGGAAGCCTCGCTGAACCCACAAGTATCAGAAACCAAAAAGAATCTCAGAAAGGAAAAAATAGTTTCCAAGTGTTTCACCTACAGTTTTGTTTTACAAATGGAAAGGCTTGGAGAAAGTTAAACAGCAAAAGCTCAGCCCCATGTGAATTAAACAGTTCATTCTCACAGGGTAACCACTTCAGAAAATGGAGTTCCCCACACTCACTAACACAGCACAGGGGTGATAAAGCCTGCAAGGAATCAGCACTGGCAAAAGCTCAATAAAATGATGTTCCAGGCAGAGCTCAGCTAAATGGCCTGAAAAGCACGAGAGCTGTTCACTAGTTACTGCAAAGCAAGGAGGTGTTTCACAAATACCCAAATACACACCAGGAGCAAATGCAGCGAGCGCAGGTCTTTGGTGTGGTCGAAAAGGTTCTGCAGCACGTCCTGCACAGCTTTATCCTCTGAGAGATGCTGCAAGTAACAAAAAAGTCATATTTTAACCATCTCATACTCACTTCTAATCATTTCATGCTCACCTGGAAAAATGACAGTGTAATAATTTTTTTAAAGAGCTCAACTGACACTCGACAATACAATTTTCATGTCTAACCTCAACTTTCTGGTCTTTTCTGTGACAATTTCACCTCCAGACTTCAACAAGCAAAGATTCTCTATCGTAATTTAATTTATTCCATATCACACTCAGACACTGAAAGAAAATGCCAATCTTAGGTAAAAGCTTCACACTTTTACTGGTAAAGGATATGTGTATAAAGTAAACCAGCTTTACACTGTTCTCACTTTAGAATTTTTAACTAAAATCCAGTATAAGATGCTTTAATTACCTGAACATTATTATTCCATTTTTGTGCAAAAGACTCATCAGGAAATTCAGCAGGAAGAGAAAGCTGTTTCTTAAATATCTTTATGTATTGTTTAAAATCAAAGGAATTCATCAAATATATCTGTCTGTGAGAAAACCTTGACTTTACTCTCTTCTCCAAGAGCTCCAGGATATCCTTGATGGAAAAAAAAAAAGGAAAAACAGTAATTAAAAAAGCAGATGAATTTGGTGTTTTCTTTACTACAGCATAGACAAATCACTGAAGTAAAGTGTGCTGAAAAAAGAAAGAATTATTAAATTCTCAGGCTTAAAATGTTGTAACATAAGTTAAATGTTCTAACAAGCCCTTTGCTGATTATTTTAATTGATGTGCCTTGCAATGCTACCAACCATCCCAGCCCACGTGATGCACCACATCACACAGGATCATTTGTTGCTAGGAAACCCAGCAAAATTTCTCCATAGATTATGGAAATATTTCAGCTACTTAAGCCTGAATCAAACCTTGCAGCCTATCAGGGCTCTAGACAAGTTGTTGTGTGGTCACACCAGGGCTGGCAGCTGACAGGCCACGTGCTTTTTGTCAGCCTGAGAGAATACAGCTTAAAAATCCCAAATAATACTTAATACTTATAAAAAACCCCTCAGAAACAACAGCTGCCACCTCTGGAGACACTTCCTTAATTACACTCAAAAGCAGGGGATAAAGGGCTCTAAATAATGGGTGAGGAGCACACCAGACTCAGGACAGTGATGATGCAAGAGAAAAGATTGTGGTTTATTAAATCAACAATTAACTTTTCTATTAACTGCCAGAAACTTGCCCAGCTGGGTATCACCTAATCCCAGTCAAACCCAGAATGAGGCTTTGATAAGAGATTTTAATTGTTATTCTTCCTGTTATAACCCAACTATCTTCAACACCAAGAGCTGATTGTGAAAGCAGCATCAGTTTTATCAAGTTTCCACAGTGTTCCACTGGAATGATTTCACAGTGCACACAACCTGCCCACAATTCAACATCGTGCCACTGTAAAATCATAGGAAACTCAACAGGGATCCTAAACCCATTTTAGAGCAAAAGTGCCCCACTGAAGTGGTTATTTAAAAAAAAGCCTTTGTCCTCAGAACAGAGATTTAAACGCAGTTAGTACAACTCTGTCCTTGCCAACTGCTGAGCAAGAGATTCAGGAGCCCCTCCAAAGAGTGATCCACAGCCTAATACTGAATGTGTGTCCTTAGAAATGTTGGTTTGCTCTTTCAGCAGTAAAGCTGAAGGCTCTGGGCATTTTAAGTTTACTCTCAGCAAAAAAAAAAAAAAAATTTATATTTATTACTATATTTTTTTATATTTTATATATATTATTGTATTTATTTTATTTTTATATTTTATTTATATTTTTATAATTTTAATTGTAATTATGTAAAATGTAATTACATTTTATTTATATTTATTATTATTTATATTTTTTATCTTTTTAAAAAAAATTATTATTATTTTACATCCCCCTACCCAAGTCAAAAGTTAGAAAAATGGAGAATTGAGAAAAGTCTCTTAGGAAATTAAGTATGGTTCCAAGAGAGGAGAAAACATTCCCACCAAGCCAGAAGTCACTTTAAAACAGCTGAAAACACGAGGAAGTGCCATTTCTTACCTGCCTACAGGTGAGGCCAATCACTGTCACTGGGGTCTGTGCAGACTGCGAGATGTCAAAGAGGTTGTAGAGCAGGGTCTGATTCTTGTGGTGGACAAACAAATCAAATTCATCCAGTACAAACAAGATTGGGCAGCTGCTGGTTCGGTTTCCTGAGAGAAATTTGGAGAGTTAGCAGGGCAGCTTCAGGATGAGACTTCCATTGCTACAGCTTTCATTAATTATGGGGTTAAAAATTCACAGATTTTCCTTTAGGTTTTCACTAAGCTCTCCTTTCCCAAAAGCACAACAGCAAAAAGAAAAATAACACTGAAAAACTGGGAAGGTTTGGTAGTGTTTTGCCAAGCAGCATTTCTGGCTACAAGGAACATGGATTTCTCTGGCCAATTTTTTAGAAAACCTGTATTTTTAATAGCATCAGTCTGGTAAAAGAATCTGTCCTTCAAAGCTGACATCCCATGCAAGCCTTTACAGCATCAGTTACATCAGGTGTGTGTTTGTTCAGTATTAACTATTTTTTACATTATTTTGTAACCATGACACATTCTTGGGCTAAGTTTCTTCATTCCATCTGTAAAGTAGAAGAAAAAGCTCCACTTTTTTCAACTTCTTACTGCAAAACTCATAAGGAACTTGTACTAAAATATCTATAAGTAGTGGAAATGTTAAATACAAAAAAAAGCTCCACTTTTCAAGTGACCCAGAGTTTCAGAACAGGGGTTTTCAGTGCTTACCTTTCCTCAAAGCTTCAAGGAGGAAGGCAAGGTTTTCAGCAAAGCTGCCCTAGACAGAGAATAAATAAGTTTCAGAATAGATTTGCAGTGTCATTCTCAGAATTGTTTAACTACAGCAAATTCAGACATGCAGTGAAGGCCATCTCCTTCCAAAACCATGCTTTCAAAAATGTACAGTGTTACTTCATGCTGTATAATCACAAACTCCTCAGGACAAGAAAAATGATAACTCTACATTCATCCACTTTTTTCCAGTCTGAAACCCCCAAACTGCCTCAGACAGGCAAAAATTAGTGATCAGGAGAATACCTGCAATAAGCTAAACTCACAAGCAGCTCTATCTTTCCTGAAATAGCTGTTGCATCCTCATTTTCCAGCTACACACATGGAAAAAGTGCCACCTAAAGTGTTCCACTGAGAAAGAGCAGGATGCAGGGTTTAATTAGCATTTTTATTAAACAGATGGAAGCAGCAATCACTCCTGACAGAAAACACTGAATAATGGCTGTGACCATCCTGCTCCAGTTCCACAAACTCTCCCACTCTGCAGCACCCCAGGTGTGAGATGAGAAATAATTAACTGAAGACCACAAGCCCTATCAAAGGGGGCAGAAAAGCAAATTTACCCCTTGAATGTGAGTTACAGAAAAGGAGGGAAATTTATTTTCAAGCACTTTGTCACTCTCTTTATGACTGTCTTCAGTACTAATGTAAATCAGTTTATCTGTGGGGAAAGGGCAGTAGCAGCAAATATTTTAATAGAAATTCCATGGAAAATGAGAGCTCTAGGAAGCCTGGATAGACTTCCCTATGAACCAAAAAAGGTTGCAAATATATTAAACATCCTGCTTTTCCATTGGTTAACTTGCTAATTCCTTGTTTTGAAATGTTAAAAACAATGTTTCCAAATTCCCCACCCCTCTGAACAAAGTTTCTTTGGAATACTTAAGTTTGTTTTATTGAGGGGCTTGTTAAGAGGGCTGTTTTTCCCTCCTGTAAGGCACAAGGCGATGTATTTTTAAAAAATAGTAAAGATGCATTAATGTTGCTCAACCAGCAGAGGTGACCTCAGCACCTGTGTGGAACTCCCGGCACAGCCCCTCATTCCCAACAGCTCCATCCCACAGCACCAGGCTCCCAGGAAAGGGTTTTTAAGGGGTAAGTGGAGTCACTCACAAAAACTTTGTCCCCAACCACATTTTCCAGCTGCAGCTGCCTGGTGATCTCCTTCAGGGCCACTTTATCATTTGTCTGCAGGAGTCCTGAAAGACAAGGATTTTTCATGAAGAACTGGCAGTTCACTCCCACTAGAAACTCAGCCAGCAGCTTCTCTCTCTTTCCAGCCTTACAAAGCTCTGCCTTGCTAACAATTAGACTGGACAGGAGTTTTCTGTACCTGATGAGTTACTTAATTCTGTCCCTGAGAGCACAGAAGTTCCCTCCATATAAAGAAATAAAAGAGAGGCATTTTGGAGCTCACAGATAAACATGTCCATAATTTAGGCTGGGCCAAACTGCTGAAACCAAAGCTGTTATTCAGTACACACAAAATACAGAACTGAATATAACAGAACACTGGATCAATGATGTTTTACTTGCCATTCAGATGGACTTCCAGGAGGTTCTCTGTCACTTGTTCCATTTCCTTGAGGTCTTTTAAGACATGATTTAATAACTAGGAAAGAAAAAAATACAGAATTTTTTGAGAAGATGAACGTTCTAACAGTGAGGAAAGTGTAATTACAGATATTAGATGATAGGAAACAGTGTGTGAGGTTCCTTTAGGTAACATGTTTGAGTAATTTCCAAAGACTAAAATACTAAAATGACAACTTTGCATTCACTAGCATGACTGTGACAATTACATTTGTTCATTCTGCTGAACTGGGAGGGAAAGAAAAAGAACTCTGGTATTTCAGTCTCTCATTTTTTGGGGTAATATCTGGGGCTACTGCCTTAATCAAAAAGCTTTATGAATTTGAGATGTGAGAGGATTTGGCTCTTGAGCTGGTGCCATACTCAGCTTCATGGCTTCTTTGGATGCTGTAGAAAGAAACTCTTAGCTCTAAACTCTGCTTATTTCCTTCTGGAAGACAAAATTAAAACTGCACATGATCAGTCAGCTAATCAACTGCTGCTTATAAAATGTAGGGGTCCCAAATTTACAGTCCATCAAGAACTTCTTACTGCAAAACTCATAAGGAACTTGTACTAAAATATCTATAAGTAGTGGAAATGTTAAATACAAAAAATTTAAAAGCTACTATTTGCTTTGGCTTCCTCAGATGAGGATTTGTAGCTCCTACCTATGTGAATGCATAAATACACAAACAAGATTTTCTTGACTCCAGCATCTTTCACTTGATACATAATAAGGAAATAATTCATTTTGCAGATGTGATTTGCTAACTTATATTCTGCCTTAAAGGACCACACATTTTCATCACATCATTAATGTAAACATTAAAGACTTGAGTGTTTGAATAATGTTGAAGTATTAAACACTTAAGTTAGAGGTCATCCCTTCATGTGCCTCAGCTAAGGGGAATTCCCTTAAAGTACAAACCTACACTTATAGATCATAACCACCAAACAACATTCTGCTCCATGGCAGGGAACAGTATTCCTTCAGGATTAACATACCTGACCATTCCCTGCATACACACAGCTTGGAGAAACCCACCCCTTAGACTGCTCCTTTTAGAGCTTTGGATGCCTTTTCATCACTTTTACAGTGAGGGTCCAACAACA
This sequence comes from Monarcha castaneiventris obscurior, assembly GCA_026261815.1. Classification (NCBI taxonomy): domain Eukaryota; kingdom Metazoa; phylum Chordata; class Aves; order Passeriformes; family Monarchidae; genus Monarcha; species Monarcha castaneiventris. Next base: position 20,500,754 of record JAMPIT010000467.1, read on the forward strand.
GGTTAATTAAAGAGTAATCAGAACATGGCTTTAATTGCAAAGACAAGTGTTAGGAACAGATTTCTCCATGCTGTTCCTGAACAGAATTAGCCCACGCAAAGTCCTAGAATGTTTTGAATTTACATGCAAACCATTAGCAGTTCTCTCTGTAAAACCAGGCAGAGATGAACACGGAGCTGCAAAAGCTCCCAGGACTCCAGTGAGGTTCTGGTGCACCCGATACAAAGTTCCAAGAGCTGCTCCTACCACAGTTTTCCCGGATCCCCGGGGTCCAATAATGAGGGCAGAATTACTCTCTCCATGCACCATGGTTCTTCTCAGCAGCTCCAGCAAATGTCTGTGTTGAAAACAGAAACAGGCTGAAAACCTCAAAGCTGACAACATGCCCCAAAACCAGGGAAAATTCAAAGAATAAAACTTGATCCACTTTGGCTTGCTCTGAGAGCCAACGCTCACTCAAGGCATGCAAAATGTAATACAGTAAAGTACAAAGGGCTCAGTGATCAGAGCTCTTAAAATATTTTAAAATATTAAAACACGCAGAAGTTGAGAGTATCACTAATTCATAAAGTTCTGCAATTCTCTGACACGAAAAGACAGACTTCAATAATTGTTTCTTTCTTTAAGAAATAGATTGCTTTCTGTGCTACCACTATACCTCACCAGCTCTAAATTACCTGCAGATAGACTCACCACCTCAAACCACATTTAAAGTGCTCACAGCAACTACTGACACCTCCAGTTCCCAACTGCTCACTCATCATTAAAGTGCTTTTTTGGGATATGGAATACTGGCATCATGCAATTGCTCCTGCAGGGGTGAGAGAGTGATCATGGAACAGCTGCAGCCAACACGAGTGGGTTTGTTCACTATTGGAGAGGCAGCTCCAGCCAAGAGCCCTGGTACCTCTTGGGAAGGAAAAAATCAGAGCTGGGGAGTTCATTGTGCTTCTCCTGCAGGATAATTCACTACCAGTGGCACATCAAGTAGAACACAGTCTGTAAATTGCTTTTCAGAATTCCAGTATAAATAGGGGAGGCTTGTTTAGTAAAACTGATGTAATAGAAATACATTTTCTCACAACAGCAATAAAAGGCCTATGTGAGCTCTGCATGTAGAGCTGTTTTAATAAATGGTTTTGTCCCCCTCGTAATGAAAACTTGGGCTCACATCAGGCAAAGCCACTTACAAAAAAATGACTGTTTAAAACAGGTTCTTTAAATACATCTTTGTTCCTTGCAGAATTTGGCCTGCATCTGCAAAATGATCAGTACTGGGACAGTGTTATTGGCCCAATGAGTCCCTTCTTCCTAACTCTGACCTCCACACCTGGATGGCTCCAGAAGCAGGTTTGCTTTAAATATAGGTCTATACTTCAAAATACAGGATGTTGGCACAGAAGGTTTAAGATTTACTTCTAACACGGTTTACCAACAAACAGGAGAAAATCTGAAGTAAAAATAAAGCATCACAGCAAGAGAATTTAACTTCCTGCTGGGCTAGGCCATTACACAAAGCCTTAGAACGTGCACTGAAAGTATCTTTCAGTCTCCAAAAGAAAAGTCCTTCATGAATTAGAGATGCAAAACAAGGACAAGAAATCTGAAACTCAGAGCCTGACAAAACCAGCAGGGAACAGTTGTATAAAAACTCTTTAAATCTGAGGCAAGTAATTTTTAGAAGCACTGGACTTCTAAAGTCATTTAAACCTGTATCATTTAGAAAAACGGAGAATCAGAAAATTCTGACTTCACCAGATTATTTTACTCCTGTAGTTAAATCAGAAATCCCTGAATCCCAGAGCCTGCTCACTCACCTGTACTGCTGCTCCATCCCAAACAGCTTTCCAGAAGCACAATGGTGACAGAACCTTTCACGTAAGACTTTCTGCACCTATGGAGGTAACACAGGACAGGAAAAACGTCTGGGGCTTCAAACACCAGAATTTACCAATAATGTAACTACAGCAATAAAATAATAGTAAATTAGGCACTTTTGTGGTGTTACAAGTATTCCATAATACATAAATCTTTACTGTCATCAACAATACAGGGGTCTTGAAAATGAGAATAAAGTTGCAGGAGGCAGAATGTTGTATAAATATTATATAAAGGAGGAAAAGCAATTAGAGGAGATTAAAATATAAGAAATCACTGACCCAGTTTAACCAGCAACTTTGGGGAAACAGGAGGAATAAAGGTTTGGAAAAAACCAAACAAACTAAAAACTGATTTGGCAGCTGCTGTCCTGCTGCTAAAAAGTCACCTGGGTTCTGATTCACCCTACAAACTGGAAGACAAAAACCTAAATAGTTTGGAACAGATTTATGCAAATCTGTTGCCATGAACAGTTAAAGCACAAGATCATCCTTTAAGTTTTTTACCACATTATTACTGTAACACTTGAAGCAAGCAACAGGTGAGAAGCTGAAATACAGAACAGATATAAAAACCATTTACAGCCCTAAAAATTGTATCCAGTATCTGTATGAGTCTTTGTAACTGGTCTACTGTAAAAAAAAAAAAAAAAAAAAAAAAAAAAAAATGACATGGATGGCAGAGGATGGAGAAGTTCCATAACCTGAAAACAAAGTAATCAATACAGACATTACTGACCTGGGAAATGCACTCAGCACTTTCTGCATTGCTCTCCTTCAACTTACGTTTGCTCATTGCAGGTTTCATCTTTAAAGGAGAGAAGATAAAAGTTTTATTAAATAACGTTGCTTTCCAAACAATCCCAGTCAGAAACTGTACTTAGATGTTGGTCATTTTTAAGGACTGTAACAAACATCTGTTCTTAACTAATAAAGACCCAGCAGTCCACCTTCCTAGTGAAAAAGAGCCAAAACACTGAAAGCATTTTAAATTTATTTCTGATTACATTAAACCCACGTTTACACACATCTCCCAAACAGCATTGGCTTTGGGATGCTTTAGAAAGTTTAAAATAATGTCTTTATGTTTCTGCAGCTGGAATAAGCTACAAACACACGGGAACACATTAAGACACAACATTTAAGTTTTTCCAGGAATCCTTGTTTGTTACGTGCAGTTCATAACAACAACCACAGCATCTCTCTAGATAAGCTGGCTCCGAAGGGGACTTGAAGGGGTCCTAAGGGAATTGGAGGTCTCTGAAAAGATGTGGGTAGATCCAGAGGGGGTTTGGGGGGAACTTGAAGGTATTGGGGGGCCTTGAGGGGAATCATGATGGGATTGAGAAGTTTGAGTGTGTTCTGAGGGGGATTCAAGAGGGCTTGAGGGAATTAAGGGGATCTGAGGAAGGCTCTGAGGGGGATGTGGCTGGGAATTGCAGGTCTTGAGGGGGACTTGGGGGTGGTCCCGAACAGACGGGAAAGGTTTGGGGGTGGTCCTAAGGGACTGGGGGGGAATTTATGAGGGCTAGGAGGGCCTGTGAAGGCTCTGCTAAGGAATTGGGGGGAAGGGGGGCGGTCCATGATGGGGTTGGGGAAGGGCTGTGGGAATGGGGAAGGCGGGGGTCTGAGCGGTTTGATTTTTCAGGGCTGGGAGAGTCTGTGACGACCCCGATGAGGGAACGGGGAGGCCCCAAAGAGCTTGGGAGGGTCCATGAGGGGCTGGGGGGACGCTGAGGGCGGGTTTTGGGAGGACCTTGAGAGCGCCTATGAAGAAATAGCGGGGCCCTAAACAGCTTGGGGGCTGCTGCCCGCCTCACCTATCCGGCCCCCCGCCTCCCCTCACGACATTTTCCCGCCTCTTCTCCCTCACCCGAGGGCTGCCACCGCCGCTCGCCTGCTCCCCTCAGCCGGGAACCCCCCGGCACCCGAGACCCCTCCCCGGCAGCCATTCACCCCCTCAGAAACCGAGCCCCCAGCGCCCGTTACCCTCCTCACAGGCTGCATCCGCGGCTCCCTCAGAGACGCCGGAGCCCGAGCAGACGGAGGGCGGGCGGGAGGGTGCATCCTCCGCTGCTCGGCACCTCCCGCCCGGCGGAGGCGGCGGACCGAGCTTCCCGCAGACTGAGCTTTCCCCCGGTGCCCGCTGCCCTGCCCGCTCTGCCCTCACGGCGCTTTCCCGCCTCTCCTCCCCTCCCCTCACCTGAGGGTGCGCCCCGCCCGCGCGCGCGCTCCCATCGGCCCCGCGCGCTCCCGCCCCCCTCAACGTCACCGCGCGCTCCCCGCTCCCTTCCCGTCCTTTCCCCTCCCCTCCCCTCCCCTCCTCTCCTCGCTCCCGTCACTTCCTCCCCGTCCATTCCCCCCTCTCCTCCTCCTCCTCCTCCCTCCTCTTCCTCCCCCTCATCCACTTCCTTCCTCCCTGTCCCGGATCCGTTTCCGGGAGCGGCGCGCGCGGCGCTGTGGGAAGTCGTCGTCTTCCCCCCCCCCCCCGTTCCCCCCCCCCTTCCTCCCCGCGGCCTCCCGAGCTCCCCCGGGGCGCATGCGCGGTGGCGGCCGCCGCTGCTGCCTCCCCTCCTCTTCCTCCTCCTCCTCCTCCTCCTTCTCCTCCTCCTCCTCCTCCTCCTCCTCCTCCTCCTTCCCGACAGCGGCGGCGGCGATGAGGAGGAGCGCGGGGGGGGGCGGCGGCGGGACGGCCGGTTGTTCGCGCCGCTGAAGGGACACGAAGCAGCGCCGCGCCGAGGCGGGGGCGGGGGGCCCCGAGTCGCTGCCCCCCCCGCAGCCCCGCCGGGGAGTTTCTTCCACATCCCTCCCCCCCTCCCCAAAAACACACCGAGACCTCTCCCCCCCGTCCCCCGTCCCTCGGGGGCGGCCCCGCGAAGCGCCGCTCCCTCCTCCTCCTCCCCCTTTATTACCCTTTGTGTGCGTCTCCGCCTTCCTCCCTGCGCCCGGGGGCCCTGAGGTGAGTGCGGGGGGAGCGGCGGGGCGGGGGGGGGCTGTTTGTTTACCCCGTGTTTACCCCCTGTTTACCCCGGGGGGGCACCGCCTGTCACTTGGGGCCCCTTCCCGGCGCCCCCCGGCCCAGCTTTGTTGTCGGGGGATGCTCCGGGGATGCTCCTTTGGGCCCCTCCGGAGCGGCAGGGGAAGGGGGGGGATGGTGGCGGGGGCGCCGGGCAAAGTTCGGGGTGGTGCGGTGGGTGCTGAGCCCCGGCCGAGTCCCGAAAGTGTTGTTTTCCTGGGATATCAGGGAGCCCCGGCGTTGCCCCCCAGGTTCCAGGCCGTTGTTTGACTTATTGTTTGAGTTATTAAACCCCTGCGGTGGTGAAGGTACAAAGACCACTTGTACAAAAGACCCTTTTCCCGAGCTGAACTTCCAGGCATAGACAGTCCAAGAGCTTGGACTTGGTGTTTGCATGGTTGGGATGTGGTTGGTGACAGCCCCTGGTTATCGGTGGTGCCCGGCTATATTTGGTCAATGGTTTGTTCAAATATATATGTCGGGATGTGTTTTTGTATGGCTTTCTGCTGGGAAGGCCAAGTGGCTCCATCCCTGCTCACGGTGTTGGTCAGGTGCTGCTGGTGGACGGACCTGACCATGTTTTCTACTGGTTCTAAGGGAAGTTGCGTGTTAAAACCTCTGAAATGGGTTAAAATGGAATGGGTTTAAATGTCAAGCTAGGTTCTGGACTCGAGGAAATGTTGGGAGAAGCCTTGTGGATGTTTGCAAGGATCCAGAAGTAAGAGTTGGGGCATTAACACCAAGTTGAAATGAGAGAGTCCCCTACACAAGTAGGATGTTTACATTGGAATTGCTGTTGTCTGCTTATTTCTGGAGCTTAATTATGTCCTCTGTAATTTCCAAAAGGCGGTTGGAGTGCTTCGGTTTATTTTGGGCTTATTATTTTTGGTTTATTAAGTACTGAGTGCAGAACCATGGAGTAGGCCATGAGTGTGTGTTCCAGAGGGGCATCCCAGTTAAATGGTGGTCAGCAGAGTGTGTCTCATCTGTGCCTCATGCTGAAGGATGCCCACAAGAAAGAGCTCTCCTGACGTGCTGGGGTATCTCCCATTTCTAATTTGTACACACGTGTCTCGTGTGAAGCAGCAATTTTGGGATCAGGCTGGGAAGGAAGAGTTTGTGAGAGCCGTAATTTGATGGGATGGAAGGAATAGGAGAAAACCAGAGTTGGATTGATGCTTGACAATGTTGTGATGGAGAATTGGAGGTAGCAGCCATAACTGTGGCTCTTTCTAATAGTTTGCTGTTAGTTTTCTTTTTGCTTGTAATAACTTTGGGTTTAAACCTGTGGGGGAAAAACCTCAGCGGCAACAATCACCAAAATCAGCAGATCTGTGTATAAACACCCAGTATTTAAACCTGTGACTTTCCCTTTGGTAGGAGTTGCACAGCAAAAGCCTGTCCAAGAGTAAAGGACAGAATTTATTATTTTATTTCATGGCAGTGCTTCTTTTCTCAACGTGAGATCCCATGGATCTGCTTTCCTCTGTACATGGAAACCTGTAGTGGCTGCAAGATTACATTCCCTGTGCATGTAGAGCTGCAGCTCTGCTCCCAACTTCCATGGCCTACAGTGATGAGATACATTAATTATTACAGGGATTTAACCATCTCTTTGTGTTTCAGTCTTTAAAATAGCTATGGTTTGATTTATTGTGGTTGCGCAGTAAAATACCCAGATTTTGAACAGAATTCTGAGGCTGGGCAGAATAATTCAGGGTCTTCTCTTACTTTAAAACCTAGAGATAAAATTCCTGATAAAGCTTCGTTTCCCTAGGCCTCCAGTCCTGCAGCCAAGTCCGTGCTGGAAGGAGAGCTGTGGATTTGGTGGGATTGGGGTGGGAAGGGCCCTCTGAAGGAAGCACTGGTGGGACTGGGATTCTGGGTGGCAATTCCTGCATTTCTGCAGGCTTAGCACAAAGGAGTCTCAGGCTAATTTGGGGCTTCTGGCTGCTGTCACAACCTTCTAAGAACTGAAGGAGTTGAATCTTTCAACCTGTGCTAGGAAAGATTGTGAATTTATGAACAGCTGTAACTAAAAAGCAACACAGTTTCCTTTTATTTGGGTTCTTAAGCTCTTTTTGCTGCTATTATCGAGATATTTACAGGTGCTAATTGCTTTTAGGAAAACTTTGTGCCGATTTTCCATTTCTTTATCTTTGGGGACAAAATTAGTAATTATTTTCCTGCATTCTGGGTCAGTGGCTTCCTGGGCTGTAAGGGCAGATAGTTTGGAATTAGCAAGGACCTGCCATGGCTGTGCTGAGCATGAAGATGCTGTTTAGGCCTGACTTTAATCATGTTTCTGTGGAGTTTGCTGCTGTACCTTCCTTCCTTCCTTTGTGGACAAATGAGTTGGTTTCTATTTGGATTAGGGAGGCGGATGTTTGAGGAGAATCTTTATGATGCAATACCTTCAATAATTGAACTTTTCTTGTACAACTTGCAGTCCTCTCGTTGTCTGGCTGTGCAGGGATCAGTGTTTCTCCTTGTTAAAAAACACTGGAGATCCTGGCATCAGTAACAGTCCTCTCCAAGATGGAATGCCTTGGGTTTTCAGCTGGGTTATTTAATTTGCTTTGTCAGTCGATTTATTTTTTCTTTCCTACTGTTACTCATGGTTATTGGTTGTCTGTGGAGGATCAGTGGCTGGAATCCAGTCTGTAAGTCCAACATGAGTTTCTGGATGAGCAGCCAGTGCTCCCTGTGGATGTTCCCTGTGGAAAGCAGCAGGCCAGGTGGGAGGCCCCTCGTGCCCATCTGGAGCCCCACTAATGTCCCAGTGTCTTTCTATGGGCTTAAGAGGCCACGTGCACAAAGCAGTTCAGTCTCATCTGTTCATGCCCAGGGACACAAATTTTGAGAGTGGCTGAGCTTCTTTTGCAAAAATCGCATCAAAACTTTGGAAAAGTGGGGAATTCTGGTTGTTCTTTCAGGCTTGTTGGGTTATCTGAGGGTTTAGTTTTGTGTAGCTGTCCCTGTGTTGGGTCTTGTTCTGTCCCAGTGGAAGTGGAAATCAGAATTACCATTGATTTCAAAAATTAAAAGATACAGGATACATTTATTTCCTTTTTAATGCTCTTATGTCATTAAGGACCTGCTTATTCTTTTAAAGAGTTACTTGAATGTTGGAAACCACAGGCTCTCATTGGCTTTTCTTTGTATTTATTTTTGGAACTATTAGGTGGAATAATACTGCTCAATCAGTTTCAAATGGGCTTGCACAGGAACCAAGGCTGGTATTAGGGATGAAATTTTGGAAGAGCACTGGAAATGGCTTTCAGGATGCTTTAATTCTTCTCTGTGTATCTGGAGCTAAACGAAGAGGGAATAAAACAAAAAGCAGCAGTTAAGAAGTGCTGACTCCTTCCCTCTCTTGAATTCCAAGTTCTTTATTATTGCAATACCTATTTTTCCGATGAATTGTCTAGAAAGGAGTTCAGACTTGGTACTATTTTTAAATCGAGGTAAAATTTGTCAGAATCACTTGGATTACAATGTTAAAAAGTGTATGAGTACATATGCAAATGAGCTTAGCTGCATACACAAATACACATATATATAAATATATAAATGAACATCTACCAGAAGTGTAAAAACCAGATAATTTTAACTTTTCAGTGCTGCTTTAGGGTCCAGTGGCCATGTGGCTCCCAGGATCTGTATTGTGAGCCCCTGAGCTCCAGGCTGTTGTTCTGCTCTGGCCCAGGGCAGCAGGAATCAGTGAGAGCCCTGCCATGGCTATTCATAGAGCTTTGTGAAATGAGTTGGTCATCTCTGTTTATCTGCAGCCTGACAGGTGTTCCCAGCCCCAAAATCTCCATTGCCTCCCATCCTTCCCATGGGAATGACTAAGGAGCAAATCCTGGAGTGGCTTCAATTGTTGGTTCTTGGGCTGGAGCTGAGAGCAATACAGAGAGCTGGAGGTGCCCAAGATACAGTTCTTGTTTGTTTGAGGGGTTTTTTTTCTGAAATATTCTGTTTCAAGGGCTTTAAATATGCTTAAAAATGAAATGGCAAAATGCTTGAAAATTATTTTTTATGTTTCTAAGCAAACCTTTATTCTTTCATTTATTACTCTGGTTAAATTCAATGTGCTGTTTATTTTATATATTTTTATTCTACAGTAAATGTTTTAAAGTAGGGGAGCATTATTTTCAAAATTCTTATCCTGCCACAATTTCTGATAACCAAAACCTACAGAAGCAGTATATTAATTCATTATTCTGATATGATGTAAAATTGAAGCTTGGGATAAAAAATATATATATTGTCATAATTTTTGCTTAGTCCACATTTCCAGTGGCATTAAATGCAGAATTATTTTGGTGTCTGAGTAATCTGAAATGTAAATAACATCTGAGATATGAGGGCCCTTCGTTTGCAGCATCAGTAGCGTGGCCTCGCTCAGGAAAATTCCCAAGTGAGGGAAGCAGAACAGTTGTCAATTGTTTGCACAACAAATCCTGTTGGATCAAATGGTGATATTCCCAACGTTTAGATCAAGGAAGGCATAAGATAATGTTGCCTTGTACCCCTCTGCCAAAGGAAACAAACACAGGCTAAGTTAGGAGAAAATTTGGCCACATAGAACCTGGGCCTACATATCATAAATACAGATAGTCAGATTTTTCCATTCATGCTGCCTAATGGTTGAAAAACATGGAAATTCAATTTCACTTGGCCAATTTTAGACTTGATTCTTAAGCTCTGGTAGATTGTTGCCAACATGTTATTTAGGATTATCTGTTGTGATAAATTAAAGACTTGATAAAAATACGTGGAACGTTTGGGTTTGTCTTCATCCTTTAAGCTTTTACCTGTCTACTTCATATATATTTATATATATATAGACATATATGTGATTAGCCCCTCTAGAATGAGCACAAATTTCATGTGTTTTGGTAAGACTGAAGCTGTAGCATTGAAAATAATAAACAGAGCCTTATATTTTTGACTTTTTGTCCCTAATCTCTTTAATTTAATTTAATTATTTTACTTTTAAGACTGATGCAGTGAAGCTTTATGCATCTATTTAATTTTTTTTATATAAGCACGCTGTCAATTTAAGGAGATAAATTTTATTTATTTTAACTGTGTGTAGAAGAGAAGCACAAAAAAAAAAAATTGCTGGATCCTCTCATCCAAACTCTAGATAAGAATAATTTTTTTTTAGTATCTGCTATTTTTGGAAGAAAACACTGCAAAAGTGAACAAATGAGATCATTGATTCAAGAAACAAAGTAGTCAGGAATCTGTAGTGAGCTGGTTTTTTTAGAACAGAACTTCCTTTTGTCTTTTTAGGGGCTTGGGGGCAGGAGAGGGATACGTTGTTCCCTCGTAATGTTGATGGGGAAGAGGCCTGGATCAGATTTCAGAGGTGGATGTGTTGGCACAGACTGGTGATGCAATGTGGTGTTGTCTTGTTGTTCCTGACCGTGGCTGCCTGCAATGGGAAATATTGTAAAGTTTTCTGGCTTTTTGTTTGTTTCTGGAAGGCTCATGTTTCTCAAGGATTAGCCCCCTTTGAAAACTTACAGTCATTTACCTCAAAAAATATGAATTTTTTCCCATTCATACTATGCTAGAAAAGGTTTGGGTTTTAAAGATGATGTTTAAAACTACTTTTCCTCCTACATTTTGTCACAGAAGAGTTGCTGCCGTAGGGATCCCTGGGTTTGGGAGGCTGAAATCCAGTGGAATTCAGTTTGTGCCGATTGCATTGGGGCTCCCTGGTTGTGGCAGGCAAACCTGAGTTAAAGCTGAACCTTCACTTGCCTCAATATCAGCAGGATCAGGGAGCAGCAAGGAGCTGCAGAGAGGATCAAAGCCAAGCAGTGGCCTGCAATTCCCCCAAGAAATTCCTTTCACTGGTTCCTGTCAGGTTCAGAGCTGCTTTGCACTTGGAAACTCTGGGAAGGACTGAGATCTGTGTTTGGGACTGTAGCTCTTGGAGGTTTCCAGTGGAAGTTTTGTCCTAAATAAATAAATAAATAAGGACTAGGTACCAGAGCAGGTATCAAAATCCTTCCACCACGACCCTTCTGTTGTCCAAATCCAAAACACCGCTGGCTTTTCCCTGCTAAGATGATTTCAGTGCTGAGGGCTGTGAGATCCCACCTGCTCAGGGCAGCAAAAACACGCTGCATTTAGTGGACAATAAAATGAACTAAAACCTAAACCCAATAATTTCATATAATACTCGAAACTTGGGAATGATGTTTGCATTTAAGGACCGTGTCCTTAAAAATCTGTGAGTTGTTGGAGCCCTTTAAAGCCCACGTGGTTCCCCTTGAAGCAGCCTGGGTGTTATTAAGTAATAAAGCAGGGCCGTGTCTGTGGGCCAGCTGAAGCAAACCATATCTGGGCTGGAGGCTATTGGTTCCTCACCTCTGTTTTAAAATTAGTCCAATCATTTGCAGCGTGATTCATTTCTAAAAATGACTTGTCCATCTGTGCAGGGTGCCCTGGCTCTTAACAGTGCAGTGCTGCTGGGGCTTTGCTGGAAGTTGTGTTCCTCTCAGGATGTCTTGTAGCTGTTGTATCCCACTTTTCTTTGATAAATATGGTAATTCAGGCATTAAGCTGTGGTATTGGAAACTGTGGTGTGGGTGATTTGAATTCTTGGAAATATCTATCCAATGTTTCTATTCTTGAGACTCTGTTATTAAAAATCTAGATAGGAAATCTTCAAGAAAATAAAAACAAGGTCTATTCTGTTTTCACTGTTAAAATATTTATCAACTTCTTAGGTGCTGGATCAAGCCCTAAATCTGAATTTTTCATGAGTTGTAACTTCTCAAAGGTCTTGGGGAAAAAACTTGTAACAAAGTAATTCTCCCCAAAGTCGGGCAGTTCCTTAATCAGCTGCTCTGTGGATTCCTGGGGGATCACCTTACACCTGGAGCTTTGTTCCCGGGATTCTGGGGTTTGCTGGGCTTTTCCCTGTGCTGCTTTCCCCAAAAACTTCACAGTTATGAATCAGTTCTTAATCATCTTTTGTACCTCAGGTCCTGTGAGGTAAGAGTCCTGCTAAGGATCCACAGGCACATGGGAAGGTAGAACTTAGGGGCATGTCCCTGGAACTAAAAAATAAGCAGAAAAATTAGCCAATATTTTTAATTTTCATTTTTATGTTGAAGGAACTTCCATGCCAGGAAAGGTATTCCCATGTGTAAGAGCAGCATCATTTTTCTGAAATAATAATTATCAGACTAATAACTGTTGCTTTGTCAGAGAAGGAATATATAAACTTTGTAGAGCCTGTTGTTACTTTTTTTTCATTTTCAAAGAAAAAAAAATCAAAAAGAATTGATCAACTTTCTCCAAATATTGATCTATGCTAAATAAAAATAAGTTTAACTTTAGTCAGGTTTTTTTGATGTTATGGATTTGATACAACAGCCTGAGACACACTTACTCCATAGATGAGCAACTGGAAGTATTATTCCCATTTTTAGTATTACTGCATTCAAAAAACCAGTAAAAAAGTGTTAGCACTCAGCTTTTGCTAATTATTGTAAATAATTATAATACTTCGGGTGGAATTTATTGATGGTATATATAAGTCCTGAATGCTTCTGAGCTATTCTAGAAAAAAATAAATACTTTTTAGTTTGTAGATAGTCAAATGCATGTGTAATAGAGGAAAATGTTCATTATAATGGTGATGAATGTAAACTTAATTATTGCTGATGGCGAACCTTAAATTGAGGGTTTTTTAAGGCATCTCCAGTTCTTGTCTTGGCAGAAAGCTCTTTCTAGAGATTTTTATTTAATGTCTCAGTGGAGGGCCTGGAGCTGGTTATCCAGAGGTCTTTACAGATAGGTGGAATTTTGGGATTAGGTTCGATGAACCTGGATATTCATCAAAAGTTCACAAATAATTACTGTTTTGGTTTGTTTTTTTTTTTTTTTTTTAATCTCTGCATTAATCCTGTCCAGTGTAATCCGTAATTATTCCGTCCTCAATTTGCATGGACTCTCCTGTTGTTTACTTTTACTTTACTCACCTACTTTATTGTGCCCCAATAGACATTCCTGACAAGTTACTAACTCTGAGTTGCTCTGGCAATTGTCTGGTGCTCAACTTGGTGGCGTTTCCCTGCATGTTCTTAGGGCAGTGAGTTTGGAACCCCACACAAAAACCCCATCAGGCTTCGGGGAATGCATCACTAGGTAGAAATATTTTGATTTTTGTGCACAGGATGGTGAAGCTGCATCACGGGGAGAGGGCATTTCCCCGGAGCTGCAAGGTGCAGCCTGTGGATAACCCTTGCTGCTGTTCTCTGTGGCTTTCAGCGATAGGGAGCAGGGGGTTTTGGCTCTCCGGGAGGGAAGGGATTGTAACTGAAAGCTGCTGGAGAGGCCTCGGGGGCAGCAGGAGGAAGGAAGCGAGTGGTGAGACGTTAGGAAGAGGCAGGCGCTGGGGAGAGGGGTTGGTGGTCAGGGGTGGTGGAGGGGGGATGTGGAGGCAGCAGGGAGGGAAGGGGATGGAGGCAAGGCCACAGTTTGGGGAAGAGTTGGAGGCTGGGCTGGGGCAGAGGTGGTCAGGGCTCTAATGAAAATTGGGGGATTTGGGGAGCAGGGGCCTGTGGTTGGGTGTGAATTGTTTGCTGTGACAGAGGGGAGCAGATCAGAGAGCCATGGAGTGGTTTGGGTTGGGAGGGAGCTTAAAGCTCATCCCATCCCACAACTTCCACTATCCCAGTTTGCTCCAAGCCCCATCCAGCCTGGCCTTGGACACTTCCAGGGACAGCCACAGCTTCTCTGGGAATTCCATCCCAGCCCCTCTCCACCCTCCCAGGCAAGAATTCCTTCCCAATATCCCATCCAGCCCTGCCCTCTGGCAGTGGGAAGCCATTCCCTGTGTCCTGTCCCTCCATCCCTTGTCCCCAGTCCCTCTCCAGCTCTCCTGGAGCCCCTTTAGGCCCTGCAAGGGGCTCTGAGCTCTTCCTGGAGCCTTCCCTTCTCCAGGTGAACATTCCCAGCTCTCCCAGCCTGGCTCCAGAGCAGAAGGGCTCCGGCTCTGGGATCCACAATGTGATGGGAAAAGGAGTTGGTGGCTCTTGATGGGAATTCCTACCTGGAAGCCTCGCTGAACCCACAAGTATCAAGAATATTTTCACACAGTATCAACCAGAAAGTGCTGCTTAATCACAGCCTTTACATCCAGCAGCCTCAGAATGATTTGAAAAGGGAAATAAACAGGCCTGTGAGTGTATAAATAATTCCATAATATTGCCACTGTTGCTGCCTCAACTTGGAAGAGCTGGAAGTAGCTCGGCAGGCCTGGCTGGGCACCCAGCCCTGCTGCTCTCAGAGGAGGACCTGTATCAGGTCCTTTCACATCTTGGAGGACTTTGGCTTGGATATTTGGGTTTCCACGAGGGAAATCTCCAAGGAATGAAACCCACGACTCGAGCTCAGCCCGTTCTCCTTTGCCCCACTCAGGTTCTGCTCTCCTTGGCTGCAGCTTTGTGCAGCTCCCTCTCTCCTGGGCAGCCCATCCCTGTGAGAGCTTTCCCTAGGACAGCATCCCATGGTTGTGCTCTGGAAAAGAGGGGCTGGAATGCTGGGCATGCCTCCTGTGTGTTGTGTTTACTTTGACTATATTCTCCTTGCTCGTCTCCTGAGTAAACAATCCTAATCCAGTGCTGCACATCCAAGGCAGCTCTGCTGCCTCTTGCTGAAGCTCCCTGTGTTTTTATGTCTCCTTTTGCCATCAGCTGGCCCAGGGTAAACACAGTATTCCTAGGCAGGGAAAACCACTGATTTATATGGATTATTCTAATCCAGCATCATGCAAGCAAAATCAAAAAATAGTTGGACTACCTAATGATTCAGAAATGCAGACGTGTTGCCAAAAATTGTAGCATTTGTTAGCTTTATACTTGAGCAAATGCGTTCTGGTAGAGAATTGAACTTCTTTATTTTAACTCTTATCTGTAGAGTTTTAAGGTTTAGGAATTTATTCCCACACAAAAAAAAAAAAAAAAAAAAAGTAAAGGGAACATGTTTTACAATTAGAACAAATATGAAAATGAGCCTTTAAATTTCTTGTATCTTCCTCTTTTTTGGAATAAATATTTCTAGGCTTATATATACAGGGACAAACATTCTTCCTTTAAATACAGCCAGAAAGTTTGTTCCTTTACTGAACACGGGCTTTAATATGATTTAGCATTTTCTACTTTGAGATAATGTTTTGAAGCAGGGCTTAAATGAAATAAATTCAGTGTTCCTTAGTGAGGAAAGGGGGTTTTTCTTGAATAACTCGGTTTCTTTTGAGTGCTTAAGTATTTCAATAAAAACAGGAACAAAATTTTTGGAGGAACCTCAGCAGAAGAAGAAACCAGATGTGTTGATTTTGTAAACATTAAACAATCTGCATTCTAAGAATTTCTCTCTGATCCCTTTGAATTCAAGGACTGACTAAATTATTTTGTGTCTCTCTATTGGACAGTGTTTTTCCGTGCATTTGCCAATCATAACCAGAGCCCTGATATTACTGTAATGGATAAAATAATGTGGGATTTTAATTTTTTGTCACTGTCTTCCATAAAAATTATTTTGGACCTGATACAGGGGGATAATTTTGCATAGTTCCATTAAGAATAATAAAAAAAAAGTGGTAATTTAGGATGAGTAGAACGCTTATCAATCCAGAAACTTGATTTCTGAATTTAATTTCTGTTGGATAATGTAAACTCAAAGTAGTGATACTATTCCATGTTAGTTTCTGGTTAGCTGGAGCTTACTAAAAATTAACTTAATTTAATTTCTTTTTTTCCTGTTCTAGACTGAAAAAAATCCCAAAACCCAAACCTGTCCCAAAGTATTGGTTTTTTTCTCTAAATTACCACAGCTGTTCAACATTGTTTCAAATAAATATTCTCCTATAGTTCTGTCACAAGCAAGAAAAAGGGATTTGTTCAATCAGCTGAAATGAAATTATCTGCAAACCAGCAATGAGTTATTTATGCATTTTCTCCGTGATTCACTGTCTGATGAAAAATATGTTAATATTTGTTATAATTTATAAAACCAGATTTGAGAGGATTTGGGGTTTTATTGAGGTTTTTATATAGCAATACACGAGTCAGTTGAGTCTTTGACATCAGAGAGGCTGGGAGGGACTTGAACCAAGTGAAATTACCTGTTCTGCATGAAATTGGTCTCTCAAAATCTTGTTTGTTGCAGGTTTTTCTCACTACTCTAAAATACAAAATTTTAAAATCAAACTGAACTGTTTTGTATAAAAGTGAGGAAAATAATAAATTCCTGCAACATTCCAGTATAAAGTATTCAATGGGAAATACATGGAGTTATTCAATGTTTAAAAGTGCTGGCTTTGTTTTCATTTATAGCCAGGGAGCTTTACATTACTTTGACATGATTTTTTCTTTATTTTCATTTTTTATGTAGAAAATGATACAATCTGTCATTTTTTAAGTATTTTTTTTGTATTATTTCATGTGATTAATCCTGTGATTATTTCCTGTAATAATAATTATTATTAATAAATAATGTTAAATGTTAATAACATGATTTGGGTAAGAAAACTTTTAATTCATGTCTGGCCAGAGCACTATGTATTTCTGGAGAGAAATCTATTCAGATTTAGGGGAGCAATTCTATTTTCTGTGACTGTTTGTGGGGGTTTTTGGGGTTATTATCCCTCTCCCAGGGGTCAGCTGGTGGCTCATAGTGGAGTAGGCAGCATATTTTTCTCTGTGCAATGAAAAAAGAAGTTTTATGACCTAAGCAAAACACTTTCCCCATTTCTGTAGAGACTTTTAGTGTCCAAAAGCTTTTCATAAATACAGCTATAGAATACCTAAGGCTATTCAATTCATCTTCTCAAGGGCAAAGGACTTTTTTTTTTCCCTTTCTTTTTTGATTAAATTTTTTGGAGAAAGGAAGCTGTCAGAACGGACTTTATAGTTTTGCCTTTGTTGAATTGACACTCTATAAAATTTTATTTTAGCAGATTCGATACGAGAGAGAGAAGCAAAAAAGAAGAAACATAGACTCCAAGTAGGGCAGAGAAGAAAGTTGTAGGTTATTAAATCTTTTCAAGGAGAAAAGGAAGTAGTTCAGTGTGCTCACAGAGGTTCCTGTGTCAGCACTTGGGAAGCCTGGCAGAGATTATCTTCAGCCAGCAGCAGGTTAAGAAGGACAGGATGGGACGGGGATGCTGAACTTCCAGCAAGAAGGAAATTGAGATATTTAACCTGGTTCAGAACTGGCTTTGCTTCAGGTCTCGTTTTACTCTGCAGTCCTTGAGCTGCAGTGTGAGAGAGTTTGGTTAAAAAGTGAATTTCAGTGTCTTGAAATAGACGTTTTACTAGAATTGTTCGTTTTTTTAGAATGAATTTATCGTTAAGGAAAAATGATAGCAACATAACAGATAAATTGGAGTAATTTAGCACTTCACCCACAGGTTTGGTTTTTGGGGAGGGATGGTTTCCACCCCATACTGCTCTGTGTGAGCACCCACAGAAGTTTTGCTGAGAGCTGACCCCTCTCCAAAGGGCAATATTGGAATTGTTTCAGGGTTATGTGGCCCCAGGCTCCGTGCCAAGATCTGGGGTCTATGTCAGCTCCATTCCTTGTGCCAGGTGAGTTGGGTGTTTGGGTTTCCACCCCACACTGCTCTCCATGAGCACCCACAGAAGTTTTGCTGAGAGCTGGCCCCTCTCTGAAGGGCAGTATTGGATTATTTCGGGGTCATGTGTCCCTGGGGTCTGTGCCATGATGTGCCAGCTCTGTTCCTTGTGCCAGGTGAGTTGGGTGTTTGGGTTTCCACCCCACACTGCTCTCCATGAGCACCCACAGAAGTTTTGCTGAGGCAGTATTGGAATTATTTTGGGGTAATGTGGCTCCAGGGTCCATGCCATGGTGTGCCAGCTCTGTTCCTTGTGCCAGGTGAGTTGGGTGTTTGGGTTTCCACCCCACAGTGCTCTCCATGAGCATCCACAGAAGTTTTGCTGAGAGCTGGCCCCTGTCCAAAGGTCAATATTAATGGAATTATTTCGGGGTAGTGTGTCCCTGAGGTCCATGCCATGTTGTGCCAGCTCCGTTCCTTGTGCCAGGTGTGTTGGGTTTCCACCCCACACTGCTCTGCATGAGCACCCACAGTTTTGCTGAGAGCTGGCCCCTGTCCAAAGGGCAATATTAATGGAATTATTTTGGGGTAATGTGTCCCTGGGCTCGGTGCCATGATGTGCCAGCTCCATTCCTTGTGCCAGGTGAGTTGGGTTTCCACCCCACACTGCTCTCCATGAGCATCCACAGAAGTTTTGCGGAGAACTGGCCCCTCTCCAAAGGGCAATATTGGAATTATTTTGGGGTAACGTGGCTCCAGGGTACGTGCTGTGATCTGTCAGCTCCATTCTTTGTGCCAGGTGAGTTGGGTGTTTGGCGTGCGCGTTGCTCTGCCCCAAGCCCCCTCAGCTGCATCTGTCCCCGAAGCACAGCAGCATTCCTGGCACAATCCAAGGGCTCTCCTCCCATCCCTGGAGCTGGGAAGGCCTCTGGAACGCTCTGGAGTGAGCAGGGTGTGGCTGGGCACAGAGCAGGTGGAGCCAGGTGAGCCACAGAGGCTCTGGGAGTCGTGTCCCTGCTGGTTGGGACTTGTGGGAGACTTGCAGGCAGCAGGAGCTCAGTCCTTCACTCTGGTGTCACTCTCACGGAAAATTGCTGCTTGTTTTAGGGGGTTTTGGCCTGGCTGGTGCTTGATACCCACCTTGGGAATGAGGGGAAGTCAGAGAGGTAAAATCCTGGAGAAGTTTTTGTGAAGTTAGTCCTAGGTGGGTCTTGACTGGGAGAATTCCACTTGTCCTGTGTCTAGCCAGGGCAATGAGAAATATTCCAGCAGCCTGACAGCAGGTGAACATTATCCAGACTGCAGCAGTTTGGGAATCAGACCTTCTGTTTTGGGAAGTTGTCATTTCTGCAGTCATGGAGACGCTCATTAGACATCTCACATTCAATATGCAGCTTATTGAGCAGTTGGCTGAGAAATGATGAGCAGAACAATTGTATCTTGAGGGAAAGCGTGGTCTTCCCTGGGTTAAACGTCTACATGTGATTGTTTTAATTTTTTTAATGACTCTGAAGATGCTTCTGACCGTGGACACTTTTCTGATGGGATGGGGTAGGTTCAGGTGGGCAGGGAGGGCTGCTTTAGGGTCATCCCTTTGCTTTGTGTGACAATCTAGGAGAAAACCCAGTGTGGTGGCAAGGATGTAACCTTAAAGTTTATTTTTTATATGCTGGTATTAGAAACCCTGAGACCCTTCAATAATGAGGTGAGATGGGTGCAGTTCCCTGATTCTGCTTCCAAAACTTAAAATGACATTGTATTAAAAATAAAAATAAATACCAAAGCATTAAACTCACCAAAAAAGTACATGGGATAATGTTTTGGTTTCTTACCCATTAATAAGTTCATATTTAAAACAATGAAAAGTGGGTGTAAAATTGTGCTCTTGGACACATTCTACAAAGGGTCCAGAATAGTCACTTTTTATGCACTGAGACTTCCACTAAATTTATATATTCTACAGCTTTTCTAGCACTGATAAAAGGGCCTGGATCAATGATATAATTTACCAATTTAAACCTTAGTTTCTATTTTTAAATAAGTGGTATCTAATATTTGGTAGGGGGTTGGGAGCATCTTGTGAAGAAACATTTCTCTCTGAGCATTTTGGATTATAAGGCCAGAATAAATATGGGAGAACAGAGCGAATTTCCTAAATATCAGTCTGAGCAGAACAAAAGGATTGGGGCTTCTTTTCTTTGGGGTGGTTTTTTTTTTGTTCTTTTTATCTCCTAACTGAAAAATACTCCAGTTGTACCCCCACCCCCAAGTGAAAGAAGAATTGGAGTGCTCTAAGCCACCAAGAGAAGCAGAAAAGGTGAAAAGCCCCAAGCAGTGAGGGCAGACGCAGAGGAGGCCATAAAGGGTTTGTCGTGTGGTACACAGGTTGTTAATGCTGTTAATGATTGAACTGTTTATGGGGGATTACAAAGGGGTAGGAAACGACTCTGCTCAGGAATTCCACTGAATCCCAGAGACACGAACAAAAGTTTAGCAGGATGCTGGACTGGGGCTGGGCTTGGCCAGCAGAAGCTCCCCAGAGCTGGTGAGGAGCACAAATACCAGTGGCTGCAGGGTCATCCTGGTTGAATTGAGGCACAGGACGTGTTCCCCCAGGGAGAGAGGCTCCTGGGACAGCAAGAAGTGCGTGGCACTATTGAGTTACCAGCGTGGTAGGGTTACAGGAGCTGGGAGTTCACAGAAATATGCTGTCATACTTGCTAGACCTGTACATCGAGTTTGGGGGTTGGGCATTTTGGGGGTTTGTTTTCTAGGGGGTTTTAATAAATGCAAACTTCCTAAAACCCACTGATAGTTAAATATTGCTTTGCTGGGTGTCCATTTTAGTTGTTAAAGGTCAGGAAAATTGTTTTACTACCGGTTTTATGAATGCTTTTGACATCCAGCTTGTTCCCTCAGAAGTGTCACGTTATGGTTTATAAACTGGAAGTCCCTTCTCCTATTTTCCCACATCGTAATCAAGTTTGCAGCAGCTCTGGCTGCTTCACTTCTGCTTGTGTTTCAGGCTCAGTGACTTGGAATCTTGGGCCGTGTCCCCACGGGTGGTGACCTCAGGGAGGGCTCAGAAGAGTGCTGGGACTTGCCCTGTGTTTTGTTGTGCTGTTGCAGTCTGAAATCATCCTGTCCTGTTCATAAACCTCATGTTTATCATGCAGAATCTGATCACCAGGTCTGTGCTTAGAAATCGAGGAGGAACCTTTTAAACTCCTCATAGTAGAGATGGGAAGAGGAGGAGTAGCCAGACTTGTCATTTCCCTGCAAAAGAGGCTCCTCAGTTTCTAGAAACATTTTTGGTGGTGTTGGGTGGTTTGATGAGCCTGTAGCTGTGTTTTCAGTAAAAAAATGCATATTTTTGATGTTTCTCCCAAAGTCATAGACTTGTCTTTACCCTTAATAGTTCTTGGGCACGTTATGATGGTTGTTATAGATCGTGCAAAGTGGTGAAAGTGCTCCTTTGAGCAGTGCCAGGTTTTAGCATTAGAAGGTTCAGGGAATACTGAGCAGAGAGAAAAGCTGGAACATCCTGGCCATTGTAGTACTCCAACGGATCAAATTACACACACACCCCCCCATTTGTGCAAAAATCATTAATCCAAACCACGTGTCTGTCGTGCATGATTTTATTTCACCTATTGATGATACCAGGTCTGGGGTGAGACATCTCTGTGAGTGAGACTCCTGGCATATTCCAAATGGGAATCCAACCGTGAGCCATGGATCAGGTTAGCACCATTTACATTAATTAGCAAAATCCATCAGCTGCCAATCAAACTGCTGCAAGCTCCACTTTTTGGCTGCAAATTTTGGCTTGCTGGGGCTAACCTGGGTGTAGGAACTCAAGTGCAGTGGCTGCTGCAGCAGTTTGAGCTGGCTCTGGCTGGGAATGGGAGCACTGGCTCGCAAGGAAGCTCCCAATCCTTGGAATTTGTTCCTGCAGCAAACTGTGACAGTGTTTGGTGGGCAGGCTCCCTGCTCCTGGCACATTGTCTGCTGGCTCTTCATAACCTGATGTGAAATACAGAGTGCAAGGATACAGGGATGGATCCAGCAGTTTGGGATGAATGTCACTGTTTTGGGGGTTTTCTCAGAAGTTGTTCAGAACTGGATGTAAAATGTGGCATTAAACCTTGGCAGGCAGCAGTGTGCCACTTTGCTGTGTAAGTTTGGGTTCATCTGTGAGGGGGATTTTGGAGAAATAATACTGATCTTTTCCCTTCCCCCAGAGAAAACAGAAATCTGCTGTTAAAAACCTGTGATTTTTTTTACTGCTGTTTTGGACACTGGGGAGAAGGGGCAGTGGATGTGTCTGAATTCTCTCTGGAGCATTTCAGGGTATCATTTAGGAATATTTCACCGTTCAGTTGCATTCTGCAAAAGTCACAGGATCCATACTCATAAATAATTTGTGCTTTTTCTGAACTGCCCTCCTTGAGAGCCTGCTCTGTTCAGCAGCAAGTGCAGAATGAAACCTCACGTGATGCACGTGGGTTTAGCAGTTGATGAGCAGCTAATTAAGAAACTGCTTTGGACCTCTGGAAAGAGGTGCTGTGGAATTGTGCATCCAAGAAAACAGACCTTAGGCCACCCAAAACATCTCCTGGACTTCAGGGATGGAGCTGGAGAGTCTCCATTTGTCCCAGTCAAGGAATGAGTGATAGTATCACGTTCTCTATTTTATGTGTGGATATTTACAGACAGATTATTCATCTCTGCCTTTTTCTCCCCAGTACAGGAAGTTTTGCTGGCATTTAAGTAGCTTGTCTCAATTTGGATTTTTTTTTTCTTCCTTCTAAAACCCAAAGCTTTGCACTGCAAAAGAAACCTAAGGGAAAAGTTCTCTGAAACCAGGATGTGTGTGCAGAATGATGGCTGGGTGTCCACCCACAGATTAAAACATTCCTGCCAAGGGTAGCTCTGTTCAGATACAGCAAAATAGTTGTGTGGGGATTGTAAGTGGTAGAAAGTTGCTGTTGCCTGTTCTAAGAAAGTACAGAAGAGAACAAAAATCTGACTTCAGTTTAGAACTTGAATTAGAAACCACAGAGAAGCAGGATGGAAATCCTCCAGCCTGCACTGGCATTTATTGCCTGGGATACAGATTTGTGTTATTCACTTTAAGAAGCTCTGCAGGACTGTTTGTGTCTGAAGTTCTGTACCTGTTACAAGTTTTTGATGTTCCTGCTAGAGGATGAAGTGGGTTCTCTTGTAAATTCGTAGGTAAAGCAGGCTGAGCTCTCCTTGTCACTTCCCATGTCTGTTAGGCCTGGCAAAGGTGTTGGGAAAATCCTCTCCTCCTGCACGTTGGGAATTGCAGGCAGCTGCTGGAGGGCTGTGCTCCAGCTGAGTGAGGAGCAGGGGGCAGGTCGGGGGGGGGGTTTGTCCCTCTCTGCTCCACTCAGGTGAGACCCCAGCTGCAGGGCTGCCTCCAGCTCTGGGGCCCAGCACAGGAATGAGGTGGAGCTGCTGCAGAGTCCAGAGGAGGCCCCGGAGCTGCTCCAGGGCTGGAGCCCCTCTGGAGCCGGGTTGGGAGAGCTGGGGGTGCTCACCTGGAGAAGGGAAGGACACAGGGAGAGCTCAGAGCCCCTTGCAGGGCCTAAAGGGGCTCCAGGAGAGCTGGAGAGGGACTGGGGATAAGGGATGGAGGGACAGGAGCCAGGGAATGGCTTCCCACTGCCAGAGGGCAGGGATGGATGGGATATTGGGAATTGGGAATTCCTGGCTGGGAGGGTGTGGAGGGGTTGGAATAGAATTCCCAGAGAAGCTGTGGCTGCCCCTGGATCC
This sequence comes from Monarcha castaneiventris obscurior, assembly GCA_026261815.1. Taxonomy (NCBI): domain Eukaryota; kingdom Metazoa; phylum Chordata; class Aves; order Passeriformes; family Monarchidae; genus Monarcha; species Monarcha castaneiventris. The sequence continues at coordinate 20,524,059 of JAMPIT010000467.1, forward strand.
CTGGCAGTGTCCAAGGCCAGGTTGGAGGAACTTGGCATAGTGGAAGATGTCCCTGCCCATGGCAGGAGGTGGATCAAATGGGCTTTAATGACCCTTCCAACCCAATTCCATGTTTTTTTACATCCTGGGTGCTGCACATGATCCTGTGCATTTCCTTGCCCTTACCTGTGCAGGTGTCCAGGGCTGGGGGGCAGAAATGGCCCAGTGCTGTTGAGACTGGTGCAGAACCTCCCCTGTGAATACCTCCAGTCACAAATCACTAATTGCCTGGCAAGATCCATTTGGATCCTAGCAAGGCTTTTCAGTCACCAGTTGTGTGCTCAGTGCTCTGTGACACAGAAATACAAATTTGTCATAAACCCCCCCATAATTTGGAAAGGAAACAGACACTGCAGGTGCATCTGGAAGCTGAGTTTGTAAACCCAGGGAAGTTTTGTACCAGAACCTTTTCTGAAACTCAAGGTGTGGCAGCTGCTTTTTATTACCTGGCGTGTCCGATTCAAAACCTTCACCACACTATTAATTAAAGAACTAAAAAGGAGGTGGTTGGTATCGTGCTGTAGTCCCTTTGGAAGCTGGACAAGTGCCACTGGATGCAGACTTGAGTCAGTACAGGTGAGGTGGAGATGCAGAATCCCTGAGCATGATGCTGTTGGCTCTGCAATGATGGCTCTGATGGACACAGGGGCCCATTTTGGGGTTCTCCATGGCAGCATTAAGATGACAGAACAAATAAACTGGGGAAGCTTTGTCCCAATGATGTCTTCAGGAGCAGTGAAATTTGCATTTTTAATTTTATCTGTATAAACTTAACGAATTTTAAAGGGAGAAGAGTGTTCATCCTTCCTTATCTTTCCCTCTCACTGCCTTTCCTGGCCCAGACACTTTAAGGAAAGGGCTTCAGCATTCTGGCATTCCTTGAGGACACAATCCATCAGGGGGAAAGAGCACTTCGTGTTTTGTGCATGGGATCATTGCTGGGGATGGGAGAGAAGAAGAAAATTAAAAAGCTGCCAGTTACTTTCTGCTTTTTCATGGAGAGCAGAGCCAGGTCTCCAAAGGAAATGGGAAGAGAGGAGCTCTGCCACGAGCCTTTAGGAGATAGATCTCTTCAGCTGAGTGTTCAAGTGGCTCTGCAAGGAGTGCTGGCCTGGAAGTGGCCAGAAATCCACCTCTGAGAGGACTTGGTGTCTGTGCTGGGTTCCATCAGTCCCTGGGAGAAGAGATCCATTCAGCTGGGGCCTGGGAGTGTGGCTGGAGCAGGCTGAGGTACAGAAAGCCCCAGAGATGCAGAGGGACAGGCTGGAGCCACTCTCTCTGTGCTGCGTCCTCCTGGCTGGGGAGAGGGAATCTGGGTCATGGCTGTCTGTCCATCCCTCAGAATTCCAGCCTGGGCTCATCCAGCCACGCCTGAAGGGGCATTTCCTCCCCTCTCCCTCTTCTCTTCCCCACTCACTCTCTGCTGCATCCTCCTGACTGGGGAGAGGGAATCTGGGTCATGGCTGTCTGTCCATCCCTCAGAATTCCAGCCTTGGCTCATCCAGCCACACCTGAAGGGGCATTTCCTCCCCTCTCCCTCTTCTCTTCCCCACTCAGCCCAAAGCAGGGACAGTAAAGGGAGATCCAGAGTGTTTGATCAGAGGAAAAGGCTCTTTGCTGCTTTGGTAACGCAAGGAATTTATGGCTGTGACTCTTCCTGAGCTTTGCATGTTGGAGAAGCAGCACTTCCCTGGGTTTAGGAACTGGAAAATGAGCGTGGATGCGTATGTTCATAAAATATTTAATTACAGCATGTCGATTATGCCATTACCTGAGCATAGGTGAGTGTCTGAAAGGCTGAGCTGGGCTCTTTCATATGGCCAGGATCCTCATATCCCTGCCTGGCCTTCTCCCCAGTGCAATTCCCAAGCAATTTCTCGTGCCCACGTGTCTAATTCACAGTAATTCCAGGCTCTGGTCATTATGTCCTAAAAAGAGAAAACATTTCCAGTCCAAAATAACCAAGGTTTACTGAAGTCATTCATATTCACAGTGGCAAATAGCCAAACATCCTTCTTTTTGCCTACTTCCTTTCCCATCCTCCAGCCTGCATGTGTTCTTTTCCTTAAAGAAAATAAACTTTCACTTCTAGATTTCAGTGCATTTTATTGCTGTAAATCTCAAAATAGGAAGGGAAAAGATCTTCAGGTGAAAATCAGAATTTAAAAGCTAATTCTAGCCTGGTTGGGACATTCATTCCTTACTTGTTAATCCTTATCTTCAGTTTCAAAAACGCAAATTTCTTTATTTTTGTCCTGCTGAAGCTGCTTCAGAGAGGCAGTGTCAGAGTGGTGGTTTATACCTGTACAGGGGTTTTTGTGTGGGTAATTCCTGGAGCTGTGAGATGTTGTAATCAGACAGGAATTTGGAGAATGTATAGGTCTTTCAGGAATGCATAGCTCATGTTGTCATCATTTTTCAGCTCTCCACCATCCAAACTTTGCTTCAGCTAATGCAAGCCAGATGGGTTATTGCTATTTTGTACACTAATATTTGTATTTAGGGTTTTTTAGTGATCTCTGCTAATACTGCTGAGGCAGTATGAATTATATAATAATGATTAAGGAATTTTTTTTTTTTTTACTTCAGTTGTTTTGTTTGTTTCTCGGTGCTGGTTATGGATCAGGTGTTGCAGAGATTTAATTATTTTCTGTTTCACTGGGGAAAAAATAGGTTGCTTAAAGATGGGTTTCTGGTCTGCTTTGGGTGAAAGAAACAGAGTGGTTTATACAAATGCAATAAATAAATAAATAACTCTGGAAAAAAAAAAAAAACCTGCATGTGAGTACAATACTGCAGGAAACATGAGACAGCAGAAAACCAGCCTTCCTTGCAGAAATACTTGATCAAGCATTCTTCTCCCCTGAAGTGAAATTCAGATTAATAATGGTGACAGTTGTCAACTTCAAACCACCATCAGTTTTAGAAGCTCAATTACAATTTATTTTCTTTGTAGATAATAATTCCAGATAAATATCGCTAAAAGCAAGCCCGAGCTGAGGAGACAAAGCAATTAAATCCCACATTAATTTGTTTACCAGTGTCACACGGAATAAATCGACTGTAAGTTTTCATAAATTATCTGGAGGTGCTGGGAGAGCATTTTTGTGCAATATTGGAGAGGGGGAATCTGGATTCTTTGCTGGAGTCACGTGTTTAATTAGACATTATGTAAATGATACTTTCCATGACAAAAATAATCTTGGCTGAGTTCTGTGGTGATGCCAGGGCTGCCTTGGCCATGGAAAGGTAAAAAATGGGAGGAGGGAAGCAGAGACAAGTGGGCAGGAGCTCTGTGAACAGAATCTCAACACCAGCACTTGCTCATTGCCTCTTTTTAAACAGTGCAACATAAGCCCCATGCATGCAGGAGTACATATTAGCTTGAAAAGATCAATTTTGAACTCTTTTGGTTTTAAAGATAACCTTTCAAATGTGTGCCAGAGCAGCCTGGAGTTCCCAGGAATACAAACAGAGTCAGTGCTTCTGCTTCAAACCTCCCTGAATGGCAAAGCAGCAGCAGGGGAAAAAAAAAAGAAATTGTAAGGTTGTTTTTTTTGGGTTTGATTTTCCTTTTTTTTTTTTTTTTTTTTCTTCAGGCAATGTGAAAATTAAGACAAACATCTCGATTTTTATATTCTTTGGAAAAATCTGTGAGTAGGAAGAGAGGCTTCACTTCTGAATATCCTTAGGTTGTTATCCTTTGCTGTAATTATTTTATGATACCTTCAGTGCACTTAGTTTGGTTTTTATCTTTTGTGGTACTTTGGTTTTCTTGGTTTTTTTTGTTTTTAATGATTTCAAAGCTGCATCTATTTCTGCATCCTCATAGTACTTAAGAGGCAAAGAAAAAATATGTCATTTGCCAAGTGGCAGCTGAGAGAGATTAAATAACTTGCTCAAATCAGTGTCAGAGTTGGGATTAGAAATCTGTTCCTGCTGTGGTCTCTGAAAATAAGATTATGTTACTTCTGCCCTGAATTATGGTCAAATAAAAGAGATTTTAGAGCCTTCTGTGGTAGGCGTGTCTTGTTGCCATTTGTCATGTCTGGGTAAGAAATAGGAATTTGCAGATTAATTTAGTGGGAATTTTGAAATGGATTCAGGAGGTAGCAGGATTATACCCGTGTTGGTTTGTGGCTTCATCATATTTTCAATTCATGGATAAAATGTTAAATTCACTGTGTGAAACCACCTGGTCAGAGCTAAAAGGACAAACAGGGATTGGTCTGATAGAGGCTGAATTAAGATATTAGGCAATCATTAAACACCATAATTAAGCACATCACTGTATTCATGAGAGGAATTAACAGCACAAAAAAATTGTAAGGGAAACTTTTGCTGCTCTTTGGCATTTTTGTGCTACAAACTGAGTAAGGAAGGAGACTTTTTTTAATGACTGGGATCTAAATCTAAGGCAAAGATTTTCAAAGCAGAATATTTTTCATGGTTGTCACCGTGCTGTCTAAATAATATCAGATATCAACAGAGGTTGAAAAAAATTTAGTCTCAAATAAGATTAATTAGCATCTCTAGAAATTAATGTTTTAATGAAGACTTTTGCTTTGGTGCTTAGGATACTGAATTAGACCGATTTTTTAATTTTAACATCTTTTACATTTTAGTCTTTAAGTAAATAGTACATAAATAAGTAGAACTCAGTTAAAAAGATGAAAATGTGAAGTCAACAGTCTCAAAATACAGGTTGGTCCAAAAAAATTGGTCCAGATATCCCATTACTTTTCCAATGGACAGAGAATTGGTAGTTTTTTAGTGGCTTTTGAGTTTGTCAGAAGAGTGAACGGTGCTCAGGTGAAGAACTTGAGTCTGCCCAGGTTTGAGAGCTGTGCCAGTTGTTACCTTACAGGAGGTAATAAAACACAGCTGGGCTTTAAAAAAGAAAAAAAAACCATATTTTTCTGCCCTTTCTTCAAGTCTTGAGAGTCAACTCATCCTTTACAAATATCTCTTAGTTGTGTTTGCTCTCTGGACAGGTGACTGTCGTGCATTCTTACCTGAGTGTGGGAACAGCTTTTTTCCAAAACAAAACTTGAGAATTTGTAATCTAAATCTGCAGTGTCTGCACCTCACCTGGAGGGCCCTGGATCCCTGACACATCTCCAGGACTTTTTGGGAGTAGTGGAGCCTTGGGGCATCCAATGGAGAAGGAGAGAAGTTCTTTCTCTTTGGTTTGTATTAGTTGTAAACAGCTTTTCCTTTCTTTTTATGCTTGCTGATGTCCCAGTGGGCAAGAAGAGCAAACGTTGCGGTCTCAGAGGAATTAATGGGAGATAAAACTCTGCAAATCCTTTCCCAACGTTTGCCTCCATGGTAGAATAACAGAATAAGAATCATTTAGGGTTGGAAAAGCCCTCTCAAACCATCGAGTCCAACCATTCCCAGCACTGCCAGCCCACCAAGTGCTGCATCCACACACCTTTTGGAACACAAGCCCTGTGAGGAACGGCTGAGGGAGCTGGGGTTGTTTAGCCTGGAGAAAAGGAGACTCAGAGGCGACCTTATCACTCTCTACAACTCCCTGAAAGGTGGTTGTGGTGAGGTGGGGGTTGGTCTCTTTTTCCAGGCAACAACTGACAGAACAAGAGGACGCAGCCTTAAGTTGTGCCAAGGGAAATACAGGTTGGATATTAGGAGAAACTTTTTTACAGAAAGAGTGATAAAATATTGGAATGGTTTACCTGGGGAGGTGGTGGAATCACCATCCCTGGAGGTGTTTAAAAAGAGATTGGATGTGGCACTCAGTGCCATGGTTTAGTTTAGTTGAGGTGTTCAGACATGGGTTGGACTCGATGATCTTGAAGGTCTCTTCCAACCTGGTAATTCTGGGATTCTGGGATTCTTTTAAATCCCTCCAAGATGGGGACTCCACCACTGCCCCGGGCAGCTGTGCCAGGGCTGGACTTGCTTTCAGTGGAGTTATTTTTCCTAATTCCCAATCTAAACCTCGCAGACATTGCTGCATCCCACGTGTTGGAGTGGATCTTGCAGAAGTGGGAGCTGTTTTTTGAGCTCTCAGCCCTTTTCCTCAGCGCGTCATTAACAGGCACCAGGGGTCTGCGAGCTCTTTGCCATGTTTGCGTGGCTAATTGAAAAAAGGAGGTGTGTTTGGAGCAGTCTGGCTAAACAAAATTAGTGTGGGAAAAGGTTGTCTGGTTGTTAAGGACGTGTTGGGATGCCAGGGGAGCATATGGTCCGTGGTGAAAGGTCCGGGGCTCGCGCGGCTCAGCCGTATTCCCAGAGCTCTCACTTCCCTCTCCTGTGCTCCCGTCTTGATCCCACCCTCCCGCATCTGTGCCTTAAAAAGTGACTGATGGCAGCCCTGCGTCACTCTTAATATAATGTGAAATTTATTCCTGTTGGGAGAGGGCTCAGGATTACAGGAACCGAGCACACGCAGAGGCTGCGAGCGACTCTTCCTGACAAGGTTTGTGGTGGTGTAATTTCCAAGTTGCTCAGTGAAATTTCAGCCATGTAAATTATGTCTGACTCACGCTCGCAAGGATTCAAAGTCAGCTTTTAAAAGACACTTCTTGAAGTTTTTGGTGTTGCAGACACACGGCTGAGGCAAAGAGCAGAACATGCGAGCAATAAACAGAAGATCAGCAGGCTCGGAGCATTCTTGGCAGTTGTGTAACTCCAATATAAATTTGCATTCCTTTATTTTGTTTTGCTTTTAAGTGGCCTTTGCATGATATCTTTACTTTGCCCATTTATAATGAGGAAGAAATTGACTGCTATCAGAGCTGAGATGTGCCAAAAAGGGTAGGAGCTTATCACTTGTGAACTTGCAGAATGATTTTCTGTCATACTCCGTGTGTATCGCAGGAGTTCATCACTGCAAGTATCGAAAATGTCAGAGGAGAAATTTCATGTTTGATTTTGTAATTAGAGAAGTTCCAACATGATTTGTTTGGGGTTTGTTGGGGGCGGATTTTTTTTTAGATGAAAGGAAGACAAGGCTCAGCGATACGTGCAGTGCCTTGTTTGAGATGAACAGTTCAGATTTGTCTTCCAGCTCTGCATAACTTTGTAAGGAATAAATTGTCTAAATCATAGAATTACTGTAGAATTGTGGAATGGTTTGGGTTGGAAGGGACATGAGAATTCATCCAGTTCCATGGCAGGGACACCTTCCACTATCCCAGACTGCTCCAAGAACCACCCAGCCTGGCCTTGGACACTTCCAGAAATCCAGGAGCAGACACAGCTTCTCTGGGCACCCTGTGCCAGGGCCTGCCCACCCTCACAGCCAGGAATTCCTTCCCAATATCCCATCCATCCCTGCCCTCTGGCAGTGGGAAGCCATTCCCTGTGTCCTGTCCCTCCATCCCTTGTCCCCAGTCCCTCTCCAGCTCTCCTGGAGCCCCTTTAGGCCCTGAGCTCTCCCTGGGGCCTTCCCTTCTCCAGCTGAACCCCCCCAGCTCTCCCAGCCTGGCTCCAGAGCAGAGGAGCTCCAGCCTCAGAGCATCCCCATGACCCCAATGTGGGAGCAGAGCCCTGTGTCACTTACCCTGGGAAGAACTTGGAGCAGGCAGCAGGAATATCCCTGCTCTCCACCCTGGATCCCTCTGTGCCCCCATCCCAGCAAAGCCCAGCATCCCCCCGGTGTGCCCCCAGCTCAGTGTGCCACAGGCTGTGCCAGGTGGCCCCTGGCTGGGCTGGAGCAGCCCTGCCCAGCCTGGGCCAGGCACTCGCTGCCTTGTGGCCCCTTGTGGCCCTCAGGAGCCTTTTGGTGCCGCAGCAGCAGATGTGTGCAGAAAGGGCCTCGTGCTCCCGTTGCCTTGCACGGGGCCATATGGTTTGTAGGGCTGTGGGGGTGCTGCTGGGCTGGCAGCTGAGGGCAGCTCAGGGGTTAAATGCAGAACAGAGATTTCGCTGAATTCCACGTGAAGCAACCTTAGGGAAAAGGTGGTTAAGCCCTAAAAGTGACTGACCTGCACAGAGAGCCCCGTGTTAGGGAGTACACAGAGAAATGCTCATTTAAACTTCCTTTAATGCCATCTTGAAGAATTTTACTGCTGTATTTTAAGAATTTTGATGTTCTATTTAAAGATTTTAATGCCACGTTTAAGGATTTTGGTCCCATATTCAAGGATTTTGATGCCATGTTCAAGATTTTCCAGCGCCCTAACTTCTCTACTGCAGCATTCAGGACTTTGGCAAAGATGGCTCCATTCTCATTGTGTATTAAAATTTTAGGGAGTAGTGGTGGATTTAAAAAAAGGAAAAAGTGAGAATATCCTGAGAATATCCTGAACTTCTGTGTGTTAATATTCGGCAAGTTGAATTGAGAAAAAAACCCCATTTTTTTTTTCTGATTTAAGAAATCAAACTATTACAGGTGAAAATACGTAGTAGCAAATGTTACTCAATTAAGCATGTAGGCCAAACAGTTGTTTTTGTAGTTCTATTTATCACTGGTGATAAAGCATCATTAAAAATGGCTTTTTTCCCCTTCCATTTTGAGGCCACTCATCTTCCTATGCAGCTTTAATTGGGCAGCTCTTAAAGAAATGTGGGAATTTAGTATGGGAAACTGAAATGGGATCCTGTTTAGATTGAGTAGAATTGGAAGAGCCCTCAGAATTTGGAAAGGTTTTTTTTCCCCTCTAATGAAGGGATAGATGTTTAAGTCAACATGCCCTGAAAAAAACCCCATCAGTTCTTCATGGAGGCAGCAATTGTGGGACCAATACCATGGAATATCAATTAAAGGCCTCTGCTGCAGGCATCTGAGGTGGACCTCAAGTCTGAAAGCAGAAAGTGTCATTCAAGTTTTTTCTATTATTTAAATTCTCAACCACTAGGGTGAAATAAAAACTTAAAGGTAGAGGGAAACAAAACACAACCCAGTGACATTCCGATTGATTTTTATCGTCGTTTTTGCCCATGGTAAATGTAGAGACCCCACCCCTTTATGTGATGGGGTCGATGGTTGTGGAACACAGGTTGTGTGATGGGTGTTGGGTTTTGACCTCCTCATTGTCCAAGAGGAAGTCCAGGATCCTTGTTGGGAAGGTGCTGTTCCATCCCACATTGTGTCAACTGCAGAGGCAGCAGCAAAAATAATGTGCAAAAAATGATGTGCAGTCACTGGCCCTTCTTACCTTGAAGTTTTCCTCCATCCTGTTTCTCCCCAGCATGCTTGGGCACATAAAAACGGGGCGTTTTCCAGGACTCCTTGATGATTTAATCCAACCTGTCGGGATACACCTTCACAGAATGAGGATCCATCCCAGCTCAGGGCAGACAGCCCAGTCAGCACTCAGCAGGCCAAGAGAGATTTAGCCTACAGATATCACCTCAGTTCTGCTGCGTAACACTCTGCTAAAAGTAATTAAAACACGCAATGATAGAAGAAAAAGCTGTGATTAAAATCCAAGGGCTGCATCCAGCTCATCTCCAAGGCAGAACCACTCCTGTCCTTCCATGGCCTCCTATAAAACCATATTAATTTGGGAGGAATCTTGGGCAGTGGTTGAGTTTTGACCCATAGTATTGTGATGGGATAATTTTAGCTTCACCCATTTCTAGATAAAATTTAAAAATTGAGATTTGATGAAGCCTGCTCCGGTTCATAGAGCTGAATGATTTTAATTGTGGTTTAATATCAAAATAAATGGCACGTGATGCATCTGCATAAACATTTCCATTTCTACAGCTATGAATCAGTGTTTGGTGTTTATAATCAATGTGCCCCTAATTCCTCACATAGGATGACATCTGAAAAGTGGCAGCATTCAAGAATTCATCTCATAAAAGGTGGATGTTGGTCTCTGCTCCCAAAGAACAAATGACAGGACAAGAGGGAATGGCCTTGAGTTGTAGCAAAGGAGTTTTAGGTTGGATATTGAGGAAAATTCCCTCATGGGAAGGGCTGTCCAACCTTGGCACAGGCTCTTCAGGAGTCCCCATCCCTGGATTTAAAAACCATGTGGATGTGGCACTTGGGGACATTGGCAGTGCTGGGAATGGTTGGACTCGATGATCTTAAAGGTTTTTTCCAACCTGAATGATTCTGGGGTTTTGTGAAAGGATATTGGGTATCTAATTATGATCTGGTGACTTTGTCCATTAAAAAAATGGGTACCAAAAAAATTTGTCCACGTTAAAAAAATTATATAAACACGCAAAGCAAATAAACAAAACCAACCTTTCACTGCCAGGTTTTGTATTCCAGACATTTGTATCTCAAAGCTAAACTGAATATTGTGTTCGTGGAATTGAAAGTGTGGTGGTGCAGGTCAGAGAATGTCCAGGGTAGCATCCTGAAAACTTACACAGTTTCTCAGTAGCTTTTGAAAACAGTTCCTGCAGAATGGAAATAATGTTTTACCAATCACAAATTGCTGTCAGATTCCAAATACTTAGGAGTAGTCCATGTGTTAATTCATTAAATTTTTCATTGACTAAAGTCGAGGATTCTTGTACAACAAAAGCATTTTTAGATTAATTTTTGAATTCTGTAATTCAATAAGCTTTAGATACAAGGTAATTCCCTCTATTACCTTATTTTTGGTGTTGGGTTATAAATATGCTGATATAAATGAATATGTTCTGATGGTTGCAGGTGTGAGGGGTTGCATTTAAATGAAGTACAGTTTAAATCAAATCCATCTGCCCTGGCTATTTGATTGGCCTTCTCTCTCCCTTTGTCTTTCTCTCCGTGAGTAAACGATGCCATGTGGGATCCCTGGTAGGAGATCCTTCACAACTCCTTGCAAACTCTCCACAAATAAGGAATAGCTAACTAATAATAATAATTATAGAGATAATTCTATAATTATTATAATAGAATTATTTCTGTTAGTCTTGACTTTTTTTTTTTGTGAAAATCTTCACCTTTTTCTAAACAACTGCAGACTCTTGTGCTCGCCAGTTCAGGAATTCCTAGTTTTATGCAGGAAAAGGCTGAACTGTGATGTTGGACACTGGGAGCTGTTGATGAATGAGATTCTCCAGCCTCCTTGCTGGAGGTGCCATTCCTGGGTGGGTTTTCCCTCCATGCCAAGTCGGATGTTGTGAAGCTCCAGCTGCCTCAGCCTCGTTGGAGCTATAATTTATTTAATTTCTCTGAAAGTCTTGCTCTGCTCCCCCGATGCCTCTGTGTGATCCCATCTGTGGAATCTGTAGCTCCGGGTGGGATCGTGGCCACCCCGATGGGTTTGTGCCACTGGAGGGTTCCCAGGGGAAGGATCTCCACCATGTCAAATTCATCCCATCCCATGTGCCATTCTTGAGGCTCTGCTGCATCATTTTACAGAATCCCAGAATTACCAGGTTGGAAGAGACCTTCAAGATCATCGAGTCCAACCTCTGCCCTAACACCTGAACTAAACTAAACCATGGCACTGAGTGCCACATCCAATCTCTTTTTAAACACGTCCAGGGATGGTGATTCCACCACCTCCCCGGGTAAACCATTCCAATATTTGATCACTCTTTCTGTAAAAAAGTTTCTCCTAATATCCAACCTGTATTTTCCTTGGCACAACTTAAGGCTGCGTCCTCTTGTTCTGTCAGTTGTTGCCTGGAAAAAGAGACCAACCCCCACCTCACCACAACCACCTTTCAGGGAGTTGTAGAGAGTGATAAGGTCACCTCTGAGTCTCCTTTTCTCCAGGCTGAACAACCCCAGCTCCCTCAGCCGTTCCTCACAGGGTTTGTGTTCCAAGCCCCTCACCAGCCTTGTTGCCCTCCTCTGGACACGCTCAAGCATCTCAACATCCTTCCCAAACTGAGGGGCCCAGAACTGGGGTTTGGGTGTCTCCTGCTGTAATTTCCATGGAGTGTGACTTCAAGGGTGTAGCTCCTTGGGAACGGCGGTGGGAAGGCAGTGGAAGTTGCTCTTTGTCGCCTCTTGAAGTTCTCAAAGAAACTCCCGCTCCTTCATGTGTGGTTGTTTTCCACAGGGGTTTGTCCCTGCAGCTCGTGGTTTGAAATTTCCTTAGTTCTTCTGAAGAACAATTCGGAGTTTTCAGCAGCTTTTTAGCAGCTGATGAATGACTGCTCCTGCTCTGGGTTTGGGGAATGTTTGCTTTTTTCCTGGCGTTTCCTTTCCTGCCACGCCCATTCTTGCAGCTTTTTATGGAACTGCTTTGGTCACTTTGCTACAGTTACTTCTCATTAAAAGCCCATTTTTGGGATACCTGATGCCTACAGAGAATCTGCCTTTAGTCTCTGAACCTTTTAGAAATATTCTGCATAGTTACTTTGTCTAGACTTGTAACTCATTTGGGTTTTTACTCTCAACTCAATATCGCTGCTAGATAATCTTCTTTGTTGCCTCTTTGTAACATTTTTCCTCATTTATTCAATGTTCTGCACTCTGTTTGTGCTGAAAGCCTTGACATTAAATAAACTTTGCAAGTTTTTCAGCACTTATTTATTGCCTATTTTTTGATGTACCAGATAATTCCAATAAATATATCATTAATCTGCTTTCTTATTTACAAGTTGAAGCACAAATTTACAATTTGCATGTTCACGTATTTTAAACAACTCTAAGATACATCATCACTCAAAATAATAAATAATGCAATTATCAGTCCACATAATTGCCCTAAAAGTTGTAGCAAATAATTTCTTTGTCATCTTTAGATTTTGTGGACTCTGTATGCCAGACCTTACTTTAGTGTTTGCTGCTCACATTCATTTGAAACACGCATGAAAATGGAATTTCTTTTCCCAAATGCAGCAGCAGTTGGTGACTTCTTCACCAAAGAAGTCCCTAAAAAGAGGGATCTTGGAAATATGAAGTTTAAAACAATCCCTGTGGGATCTAACTTTTGTGTTGACTTTTCTCTGTTGTGTTTTGGGGGTTTTTTCTCTTCCTCAAAGGCTGAGGAAATAGTCCCAAATTTAAAATTTAGTAGTTAAATTACACAGAGGTTAAAGATTGTGACTCCGTCTCAAATCTTGCTTTGAGTGAAGCTTTGCACAAGAATGGTTTTACCACAGAAATATTTCACTTGAGTATTTTTTACACTTTACACTTTATAATTGCAAAATTTAGATTTTAAAACTGTGTCCTCTTTGTCCCTCACCTACTTGTCTGCAGTTTTAGTGAGAACCCAGTGCCTGTTTGATCCAAGCTTGCCCACAATTCCATGGAAGGAACTAAAAAATGTCTGTGCAGGAGTAAGGATGGAGCACATTTCACCTTTCCCACCTGTGGCACAGCTGGTTCAGTGAGAGAAGATGAAAGCCAGAAGATCAAATCAGTTTGGACAGGAGAACTGGAAGTGCAGGAGATCAGGAGGTTCCTCACGTGAGGAATTATTACCAGGCTAGGTGAGGGAGTTGTATTATTAGTTTATAAGATTCTTATTGACATAAAATAAGAAAATAAGGGCTGATGAGGAGAATTCGCATTGATGGAGGGAACACAGAGGGGGGAAGATGAACGTGATTTAATTTGGGGGATGAAAAAATTTCAGGAGCCCAAACTCAGGTCAGAGGGAAGAGATCAATTTGGGGCTGCAGAGCAAAGCTTGAAGAGGGAGGTGAGGGGGAGAAAAGTCATTAAAATAAATTAATGAGGCTTCTCATTTTTAAGATAAAAATGTGTCTCAGGTTGTTGGGCTTTGTGTCAGACACCTTCCACTATCCCAGGCTGCTCTGAGCCCTGTCCAGCCTGGCCTTGGACCCTTGCAGGGACTGGGAATCCACAACCCACTCTGGGCAGGTCACTCTCCGTGAGGCACTGAGGAAATACCTGCTGGAAAAGGTTGGGAAGGAAGCCAGGGAGAGGGATTCAGGGAGCCTGGGGCGGGTTCAGCACATGCTGGGGATGTGGAAGGAGGCAGGTGAGAGCACCCAGGGAGACAGAGGAGAGATTTCCATCTTGGAGCTATTTTAGACTCTGCTGTTTTCCATGGGGAATTCCCATTCAGCAAAGAACGGTGCCATTCTTGAGGAGTAATTCAGTGAAGCTCTGTGATAGAATCTTATATTAGAAACTTGTTAAACTGTAGAATATACTCCAAGAATTATCCATCTTATCACAGCTTTTAAAAAGAAATTAGTGTGTTGCAGGAAAGGGGAATTGTCCAGGCAGCATGAAGTTAACCCAGGAAGCAACTTTACCTTCTGACTGCATTAAAACCAAAGATTATGATGATTAAATTATAGCATTATTTACAGTAAGTGGTAGAATTCCTAAGGAATCCATGGAATCTGTGCCTTTTCCCAACAGAAAGCAGTGACTCAACAACAAACTGACACTGTGACCTCAGCTGCCTAAAAGGACCCAACCTTGCTTTGAAAAAGATTTCCTTATGTCTCAAAAGGAAGAAGAAAATCTTGCTGAGGTATTAAGATTTGTTGGCAGTATCTCTTGCTCCTACAGTACACAGAATTCAGAATATCTCAGGCCTTGACAACCAAGAAATGAAAAGTTATGGGACAAGAAAATCCAGATTTAAATCTTTCCCTGCTGAGCTGGCAGTTTGACTGAAAATTGTTTGCATGCTAAGGTGGAGTTGCTGTGAGTAGTGGAAGGAGCAGTTGAAATGTCTAAATGGAGCTGTTGATTGGATTTAAGGAGATTTATTAGACTTTCCCTGTTCACCTCGTGGACAGTCTTTCTGCATGTTTATGTTTCATTTCCATGGTAAATGGGGCCCATTTTCTGTGGGAAAGATGAATGTGAAATAGAGATGTGAGTTCAGTGATACTCAGAGCACAGAGCTGGTTGTCATCCAGGGAGGGGGAATCACCAAAGGGCATTTCTTCCTGGAGGGCATGGAAAAGGCAGAGACAGACTCATCCTGGAGGGGCACAGGAGGAGGCAATGGACACAACTTGGGATTCCAGTTAGGTGCAAGAAAAATTAAACCCCCAGAGCACTGGAGAAGTTGTAAAATCTTTATCTTTGTAGGAATGAGTGAGACTTGCTTGATAATGGCCTGAACATCCTGCTCAAGTTGGACCTCCCTGGAGCAAGAGGTTGGACTGGGGCCCTCGGGAGCTCCTTTCCAGCTGGTGAATTCTGTGATCCCAACCCGCTGAAATTGTAGATTTTCTATGGAATAAAGGAGTCAGGAGGTTGCAGGGCAGGTGTCAGGTCAGCACAGTGGGGTCACTCTGGCCTGTGACCACTGCAGGATTTACAGGCCCCCACCTCTGTCCTGCCTTTTGGCCAAAAGTTAATTCAGATTATAATTAGTACAGCAGGAAATGAGGTGTAAGACTCAGCTCCTGGTTGTGTGAGTGCTGGGGAGGTGCAGGGCAGGAACAGGAGTTGAGTGTGAAAATGCAGAAATCTGGGATTGGTTCCTGATCCATCCTAAAGTTACATTTACTCCATGGTAATTATTTTTTTCTTCATCTAACCATTGGATTCCTTGCCATCACCCTGGTTCTGAATGGGCAGGATTGTCTGCAAACATTTTATATTAACATTTATCCAAATCATTCTATATTAACTTAGCACAGCAAAAAGATTTTAGACTTTCTATGAAGATGATTTTGGGGTGGGGTTTTTGTCCTGACGCCATCCAGTACATATTTTCATATTTGATGATTTAATCTTTATTCCTGCTTGCATTATTTGCTGTACACAGGTTACCAAAATCAGAGATTTCAGGAAATACCTGGGTTTTTTTTTTTACAATTCCAGTCCCACAACCTCATAGATCACAGAGTGAGTGCTGGACACAAATATCCCATTGGAGGACCTCGGTGCAATGCACTGGAGGGGATGGAACTGGTTTATGACTTATGGCTGTGTCTGCTTGGACACTCACTCCAAGGGATTCCAGCCCCATGATTTAATATTCCTACTTCAGGGCTCAAATGCTGCTTTGCCTTATTTATCAAAAACACCTGAATGTGCCTTTGTCTGGTCTCTTAAGGAATAATGGCATGGAAAGAGGGAGAGAAGGGAATGTGCAGGACAGGGTTTAACAGCCTCTGTGGAGCTGAAATTGTAAACAAGGGGAGATAACGGGGAAATGCTCGGGCTGGAGTAGGGAATTGGAGCTGGACATGAAGAGTGAAATGGAGAAAGAGAAGAGTAAGACTAAATGTCATGGAAGAGCATTCAGCAACACTTGTGGCTTTTTCGATGATTCTTCCAAAGAAAGCAAGGGAAAAACTGTTTTGGGACAAAGGCCCTTCTTTTTTTTTTATTTTCTTTTTTTATTTTCTTTTTTTTTTAATTTTCTTTTTTTTTTTAATTTTCTTTTTTTTTGTTTGGTTTTGTTGTTGCTTGTTTTGGTTTTGTTTTTTTTGTTGGGGTTTTTTGTTGTTTTTTGGTGGTTTGGGTTTCTTTTTGTTGTTGTTTTTTGTTTTGGGATTTTTTGTTTGTTTGTTTTGTTTTTCTGGGTTTTTGGTGGTTTGGTTTGTTTTGCTTTTGGTTTGTTTTTCATTTTTTTCCTTCTTCTTTCCTTCGGTGTAACCACTCCATGTAAAAGAATCTCATCTGGGTATACAAAAGAATGCATTAAATTTTTGGAGCATGGCTGTGCACCTCAGCATCCCTGGGATTGCTGTGATGATGATGCCTTCTCCAGCCACCTAGGAACAGAGACTGGACAAGAGTAAGGGAATAAAGGTTGGTGTTTATTTGAAGGCCTTCAAGGCACACCCTGGGGAGCCAGAGGCTGCCTCCATAAAAAAGGGGCCCCAAGATGGACCCCAGGTCACGAGTTCTTCACACCTTTATAGGTTTGGTTCATTTGCATACCACGGTTAGTTCTCCAATTAAAGCCCCACTTCAATGATGGAATTCCCCTCAGCTTGCTCCCCCCTTAGAGGCTTTGGGTTACACATTTTGGGCCTAGAAGAGCCTGGCTGTCCTTGAAGGCAAAGCCTGGAGAGGCTTTGTTGTGTCTGCCCAGCACGAGAGAGCAGAAATTACAGGCTACAAGGAACTTCAGAGTGACACTCTAAGCAGTACAGAATTTGAAAAATAGAAAAGTTAAAACCTAAGGCATCAATGATGCCACGAAGCTTCACCGAGCTGGAGGCTCCAGCTTTGCCCTCAGCATCTCGGAGTGCAGCGTCCTCATGTTGTACATCCAGAGTGGTTCTGTGCTCCATGGAATCCTGGAATGGGTTGGGTTGGAAGGGATCTTAAATCCCATCCCATCCCATCCCATCCCATCCCATCCCATCCCATCCCATCCCATCCCATCCCATCCCATCCCATCCCATCCCATCCCATCCCTGTCATGGGCACCTCCCACTGTCCCAGGCTGCTCCAAGCCTCATCCAGCCTTGGGCACTGCCAGGGATCCAGGGGCAGCCCCAGCTTCTCTGGGCACCCTGTGCCAGGGCCTGCCCACCCTCCCAGGGAAGGATTTCTTTTTCACAGTAAAGAATTCTACTATTTAATTCTCCATAGTAAAGAGTTCTATTTATAGTGAAGAATTCTTTTTTGTAGTAAAGGATTTCCTTCACTGGCTTCAGTGGGACTTTGTAGGAACAGAGAGATCGGGGTAGTTCAGGATTCAGTGTTAGATAAGTTAAAAAACATGAGAGTGAAAACTGGGCTGAAGTGGGTTGAGATGAAGAGAGGAAGATGGGAAGAAATTAAGTTTTTATATGAGTGTTTTGCTTTTTTGGTTTGTTTTTAATGCCTGTAAATGCTGTTGCTTTATTTACCATGAGAAGGACCTGGATGACAATTCCAGCAGTGATGTGGACTATTTAATTTGAGATTAAAGTCATTCTGTAAGAGCAAAAAGAGGATGTGTATTTATGGGTGGCAAAAGAAACCACCCACATTTAAACTTTTAAATTGCCAGATGACAGTTTTGAACAATATCATTATTTTGGCCTGGCTACTCCTTGGCTAAGCTTTTGATGTTTTTCCTTGAAAACTTTTAGTATTATCTCCAGTGGTATAAAATTCTTGTGGATCAAAATTGCTTTGGTGGTTGAAATTGGCAACATCTCCCTGAAAAGGAGAATTTGCCTTTTTCTCCAGCAGCCAAACTGGCTGGAGAGATTTCTGCCCACTTCCTCTTGCCCATTCACTGCCTCTCCACATGAAGGTTTTCTCCCCTTTTTGTGGTGGTGTCTCTGTGGGCTAAAACGGAGCAGATAAAACAGATTTTTGTGTGTTTTTATTGGGAGGGGTGATTTAGATGGGTTCTACAAAATCTCCTCCAATAGGTTCAGTTTTTGGGGGGGAGTTGTTTGTTTGACTCGAACCTTTGCACTTTTCTTTTTCCCACTGCCTATTTCCAGTCTTCTGCCTATCCCAAACAACCACTAGAAACAAAAGGATCTTTTAAAACATGAAGAACATCTAAGAAACTTCTAAATTTAAACCACAATTTTCTCTTTGGGCTCAAACTCCTCCTTGCTGCCCCAAGAGGTTTTATGGCAACGCAGACGGTCCAAATTTCCTTTTTTTGGAGAGCAGCTGGTCTTATCCATAACAATAACAATAACAATAACAATAATAATAATAATAATAATAATAATAATAATAATAATGTTATTCCAAGCAGCTTTTCCACAGTTAGGCTGGGAAGAGGCAAACTGCCCCCCTGACCCATGGGGATACTGAGGGAGTGAAGCCAACACAGCCCTGGGTGGTTCCTCCTGGTGACAGAAAAGGGGAATGTGCCCATTGTGGCTCTCCCAGGAAATGCCTGGAAAAATGAACAAGGTCGTTTTCTTAACAAAACATTTCCAAAGCTCCTTTCAGGCAGGCAGGAAGGGAATTCTGCTTTTATCTGCTGCTGCCTTTAATTGTCCATGTGGCTGTTGTGGAGATGGCTGGGGTGATAGCAGTGCCTCTCCGAGCCCCCCGAGGAGGAGGCAGCTCCCCTGGAAGGTTTTCTTTTTAGTAAAGATAAGATGGAAAGAGTAATGATGGAGACCAAACTGATAAGGGCAGGAATATCAGAAGGGACTGGCAGAGCAAAGAGCTCTTGACTGAACGTGCCTTAAACAGGGATGTGTGCCCATTGGGAATCCTTGTGGCTTCCTGAGCTTTGCAAAGCACAGGTAGCCAGGAGAAAAAAATTATTTAGTCCACCCAGAATTATGTTTTTCCTTATTTAATAAAAAATAAAGAGGGGCAAAAACCTGTTAAGACTTTTTCTTTAACTTGCCTAAACCCTCTGCTTTTCCAACAGGCAGCACAGTGAGCTGTGAGGAAATGGGATTTTATCTTTTATTTCACAAGGAAGGAATACGGGCAGGGCTTCAAATAAATTTGCTATTAAGAAAAAGTCCATTATTACATTTAAGGAGTATTCTGAAGTTTCCAGGAGTGATTTGCAGGGGCTGATCTGTATGAGCTGCACACGCAGCTGAAAAGGGAGATAAATTCCTTTCTGTTAGTAACACAATCATCTCCCGAGGTATTTTTTATTAAATTAGATTGGCGTAAGTAAAGTGCTCCTGATGTCATTTGTGGATGCTCCTAAATCATCAGCTAAAGAGCAGATGATCTAAGTTTGGCCAAAGGAAGGAATGAAGTTTTGGAAGATTATATTCTTTGTTCCTGATTCCAATCAATCAGAATTTGATATTTGTGTACGGGCTTGTTTTAAAAGCATTGTAATTATGGCACTGCTATAAATCTTAGGTTAATGGAGAAGGAAAAAATATTAAATGTGACCCATACTTAGAGCCTAAATATTCACTGGATGTTCTTTATGGAATGAGGATGAAGGGAAAGCAGGGGGAGTAATAGGTATATGTGAATGTAGGCCTGGAAAAGTGGGATAGAAGAATTAAAAACATTTTAATTTTACATAAAATCTTTTACTAGATTTCGGTTTGATGGTGAACATGCACTGCTATATAAAGAAGTATTCCTCTGTTAAATCTTGTGGGATTTGGAGGCACTTATGAATTAATTTGTTTCCAGGAGTTCCATCAAAAGAGAAATCCTTTGTAAAACTGCAGGTGTTAAAATACAGACCAAAAAACACTTCTTGGTCTGGGAAATTAGACACGGTTCTCAGTCAAATATTGAAATTAAAATGCAGAAAAGATCCCTGAAACCTGTTAATTATTACTGTCAGATTTCAGAGAAATACTTTTCTAGACTTACTTTCAGGTTTCTTTCCTTCAAAATAAATGTTTGTGATTTCATGGAAATCCTTCCAGTGACACCAAGCTTTATTGTTTAAACACTGATAGCAGTTAAATAAATTAAAATATCCAAGAGAGGAGGGACCAGTGCAGACCCAGAGCAGTCCCAGCCATGGCAGTGCCCAAAAAGAGGCAGAAACTGCTTGAAACGTGGTGCAAAACTCTGCATTTTGTGCTGAATAACTATAATCAATGTAAAAAAACAGGAAAGTACTGTTGAATGGGAATTGTCATAAAATCAGCCAATTAATACAATTTTTCTGTTGTGTTTGATTGCCTTTTCTGTCCTTGGAAGAAGCCAGAAAATAAACCAAGAGATGTATCTGGAGGGATGCATTTTTTTCCTTTGGCCATGTAACCACACATTGATACATTCATAAATTTACAACATTTTGGGCTTCTGAATGTTTCTAATTTCATTTCGGAGGAGAAGAATATTTCTTCAAACAACTGAGGCTCAACACTGTGCCGTTTTTTTCCCCCCTTTTTTAAAAGGAATTCTCTGAAGAGATGTCAGTGTTTTATCTGCAGTGAAGTGTCCTCTTTTCAGGTTTTGATTCAGTGGCATCATTTCTGGTACCCAGTGTTTGAAAGCACAGGAGCATTAATTATTTTATAATAGTAAATGTCAGCGTGCAGTTGTCTCCAAACCCACCAAAAATAGAACTTTTAGCCCAACTTGCACCATCTTTGCAGGTTTTAAACGTGAGCACAGCTAGGAAATAACCATTCAGAACTGAAAGCTTTGTAGCCACACTTGTCTCATTCAGCCCCTCTCAGTTTTTAGCTCTAAGTTTAGAAAAAATGGGAGTGTGGCATCAGTTGCCTGTGCAGATTTGTTACAGACACAGCCTGCCCTGGAGGCAGCAAACGCTGTCAGGGTGACAGCCACTGCCACAAACCAAAGGGGAATATTTTTGGAACCATCCAAACAGCAGAGGAAGAACATCCTGTTATAAACACAGCCATACTTGCATGGCTAGGAAAATATTATTCTCTTTTCTTTCTCCAGCACGAGAAAATAAACAACAAGGGAGTGTTCTCACACTTCCATTCATTTTTCCTGGTTTGCACATTTTTTTTGGGAGAAGCCGAGCTCCTCGCAGGGTTGGAAGCACAGGGTGACAGCTGACAGGAATTTTGTGTTTCCCTTCCAAATGTGTCACCACCATAGCAGGGATTTGAGGAGGTCACTAAAACTCACTGTGCCACCACGGTTTTCTGGGAGTAGAGTAAGGCTCTGTCACCTCCACGTGACTTGGGAAGTGAATTACGCTTGGGAGTGTATTTTTGGATTCAGGAGATGTTTTGGGTGAATGGCAGTGTAGATGCAAAAAGGGGTTTCTTTTACACCTAGAAATTATAAAAGGTTAAAATCTGCTTTTTTTAGAGGCGGTTTGAATTTGCTGCTGAGTCACCTGAGAGGTGAGGGACGTGTGAGTGGTCACTCGGTTGTTTTAATGAGCCTCAATTCAGAGAGCACTTGGGTGAAATAGGAGTAAATCTCATTACTCTGACAGTGGTTGCCTGACTACAAAGAAAGTTTATATTTAGTAAACTACTCACTCCTGTGACCTAGTTTGCTGTGGATGATAATTTTCTTAGCGTGGCACTGAGCTTACTTTTCCCTGTTCAATTTCCATGAATGAGGGATTCTTCCCATCCCTTGTTTTCTGAGCTACTCAGAGCAAGGAAGACTCATGAAAGGTAACTCAGTCCATGGAATTCCTTCCCAATATCCCATCCAGCCCTGCCCTCTGGCAGTGGGAAGCCATTCCCTGGGTCCTGTCCCTCCATCCCTTGTCCCCAGTCCCTCTCCAGCTCTCCTGGAGCCCCTTTAGGTATAGAAAGATGCTCTGGGGTCTCCCTGGATCCTTCCCTTCTCCAGCTGAACATTCCCAGCTCTCCCACCCCATGGCCTCTTCTGCACTCCGTTCCACTGTTCAGCTTTAAAGAGAGATTAGCTGCTAAAAAAGTATTTAGAAGTAATCCAGAAAGGAAGAAAATGGAGATATTCGTGTTTGGAAGATAAATAGGATTTCTTTCTAATGTAGTTTGTGTCTCATTGAGGGCTGGGGGATTTATTTCTTCCAGAAATATTTTGGTTCTCAGAAATTTTGATAGCACTGGGGTTTTGCCTGTAGTAAAAAATAAAGTATCTGTTGTCTATAGACATAGCGAAAACACATTTGTTTATTCTATATATTTATGTACATATACTGCTTATATATAATGTGGGGGTTAGACTTAAATATGAAGAAACAGAGACAAATATCTGGTGCAGAAGCAGTGCCCACACCACAGCATCCCCAAAACTGCTCTTCCCTAGAATACCAGAAATGAGTAAAATATGAATAAATAGAGACAAATATCTGGTGCAGAAGCAGTGCCCCACACCACAACATCCCCAAAACTTCCCCACAATACCAGAAATGAGTAAAATATGAATAAATAGAGACAAATATCTGGTGCAGAAGCAGTGCCCCACACCACAACATCCCCAAAACTGCTCTTCCCCAGAATACCAGAAATGAGTAAAATATGAATAAACAGAGACAAATATCTGGTGCAGAAGCAGTGCCCCACACCACAACATCCCCACAACTTCCCCACAATACCAGAAATGAAATGAGTGAAATTAGTGAGTCTTTCCTACTTTCAGTTAAAATATCTTCTTGTTTTCTAATGGTAATTAGAAAATTCTGTTCAATTGGTGTCAATAAAATGGTAAATAACAGTAAAAAGCAGGATGGAATTCTTCCTTAGGACAATCTTGGAGAAGACTCATCTGTCATGTGATCTCATTAGTCCTTGCTCGCTCATCTCTGACAAAAACAAGCCGACCTGCTTTATTTATTTCTCACTTCAAACTATTAATTTAAAAGAAAGATTGAGGCAGCCTTTGCAGCATTATTGTGGAATAAAAAAGGAAAACACACGTGTGTTTTCCTCCTCATTCTTTTCCAGTGGTAGCCTTTGGAATTGAGCTGGATCGTGGTGGGGGTTCTGAGCTCGGAGGAGAATCCAGCCCTGCTCATTCTTGCATATTCCTGGTCCTGTTCCCTCCTGCACTGCACCCCTCAGGTGTGAAAATACAAACAAAGATCCCTTCAGTGTTTTTCCAATCTGCTGGTCCTTTACCAAAAAAAAAAAAAAAAAAAAAGAAAAGAAAGAAAGAATTAGGAAATTCTTCTCTGTGTGCAGATATTGTGTTATGCATCGAAAATTTCTACTGTTTCCTGTGTGCATTTATCTTGCTGTGGAATAATTTTCATGTGACTGCAAGGATTTTTTCCTCACAAACAAGAAAAACACCTCCCAGAGGCAACGGCTGATGGAGATTGCAGAGGCTTTGGAGTGTTTCTGTGTGGTGAATCCCAAATATTCCCTTATCTAGCAGAAAATGATGTGAGATTTTTGCACCTGTCGGAGCTGACGGGTTTCTTTTCATTCCTAAACACCTCTAGGAAGCTCAGGCGTGTTTGTCACCCATGAGATTGAAGAATTATTATGGAATCCTGGAATGGGTTGGGTTGGAAGGGACTTTAAATCCCATCTTCCTCTGCCATGGCAGGGACACCTTCCACCATCCCAGGCTGCTCCAAGCCACATCCAACCTGGCCTTGGACACTTCCAGGGATCCAGGGGCAGCCACAGCTTCTCTGGGAATTCCATCCCAGCCCCTCCTCACCCTCCCAGCCAAGAATTTCTAAATTACCTTTGATTTAGTAATGGATTTTCAAACATTTAATAATTATTGTCATGTGTTCCCACAGTTCAGCTTCTTCGAAGTTGCTGCACGGGAATAAATTAACAAAAATTGATAGGAAGATTCAGATCTCAGAAGATACTAAATGTTGAGTTGTATCTAAAGAAATGTTTTGTCCCCAGTCCAGGAAGAAATTTTTTTTAAAAAAAGAGAAATCAAAACAGATTCTTCCATTTGAGCAGAGACATATGTTTGGTGGGTTGGCACCAGACTAGGATGCAGAATCCTGTAGAACCAACTCTTCATACTCTGGGATATTTAGAGGAACAACATTCAAAATAAGGTGCTGGAGAATATAAGAAAACTAGAAAAATTTAAAAAGAAGAATGGGGAGCACCTGAAGAGCAGCACAAAGGAATTCCAGGCTCTCCAGGCTCCTGGGCTGTGGTGGCCAGGAAAGGGTTCAGGATCCATGGGGATCTGTTGGATGGGAGTTGGAGCAACCTGGGATAGTGGGAGGTGTCTCTGCCCATGGCAGGGGCTGGAACTGGATGGGCTTTAAGGTCCCTTCTATCCCAAACCATCCTGGAATTCTGTGGGGCTGTGTCTTTATTGGTGTCTGTATCAAATGTCTTACAGGAATGCACTCTGTAAATAACATCCTGTGTGTTCAAACAGAAAACGTTTCATCTCATCAATAAATTCCCATTCATTGAAGGGGAGATCAGAGTGACTCCTCCTGGTCTTAGGGTGATGATCATAAATAGAAAAATTAAACACTTGGGTGCCATTCAGAAAAATTAACAGTTCCCAAGAAATTCAGCAGATTCCCTTGAAAGATGTGGTTAAACACAGAAGAAATTTCTTCCCAGTGCTCTGATGCTCCAAGCCCTTGGAGAAGGCTTAGAGGTTTTGAGAACAAAATTAATGATACCCTTACAATTATTGCAGTTGTTCTGTTTGAGAGTGATGATTAAATCCGATCAGAAATAACATCTGCAGTGGGAGCAGAGTTTAAATATCTGGATTGTGGTTGTGCAGTTCACAAAGAAAATAGAAAATATCATCTATTAACACAAAAGGCAACGTGAGAATGATTTACTTGTCGGGCAAAAAAATAAAATACAGATCTTTTCATGGCACTGAAAGAAATCTGGGGAGATTAAGAACTGAATGGGAAGTCTGAAGCACAGTTGATAGAAAACCTCAACACCAAATTATGTGGACAAAGTCATTTTTAGGGAAGACAAGTCCCAGACTCTGAACCACTCTGGAGGCTCCAAACAAGAGCTGTTTACAGTGGCACAATGAAATACTGCATTCACATCCCAGAGCTGCTCCACATTATGTGTTTTCCCTTTAAAATGCCATTTTTCACTCCAATTCCCAGTCCATTTTCCAGTTTTCAGCAGGTGAGCTTTCCTCTTTGGAGCCACTGATCCAAATTCTGTGCTGAGCTCCTTAAAGAAATCTGTTGTTGGGTTCCTGCCTTGGTTTCTGTACCAGTTTGTTCCTTGGGTTGGCTTAGAGACCAAATAAAGGACACCAAAGCCAACAGAGCTGTCAAAAAGCGGTGCTGGTTGAACTCGATGATCCTCAAGGCTTCTTCCAACCTTAACTCCTCCTCATTCCAAGGGGTTGTAGGTTTTGGTGTGGATTTAAAGGTGATTGGTTTGGGTTTGGTGTTGTTGGGGTTGGAAGAGCCCTCCAAGGCCGTGGAGTCCAAGCTGTGACCAATCTCCCCTTGGCACCAGAGCCGCGAGTGCCACCTCCAGGTGCTCCTTGGAGCTCAGTGCACCAACATTTGGTGTTTTGGGCTGTTCAGTGATGCTCAGCTCCTTCACCAGATCAGTGCACCAACATTTGGTGTTTTGGGCTGTTCAGTGATGCTCAGCTCCTCAGCTCAGTGCACGAACATTTGGTGTTTTGGGCTGTTCAGTGATGCTCAGCTCCTTGGGTGTGTTGGTGTTGGTGGGTGTTTCACCAGATCCGTGCACCAACATTTGGTGGCTTTGGGGCTGTTCAGTGATGCTCAGCTCCTCACCAGATCCGTGCACGAACTTTTGGTGTTTTGGGCTGTTCAGTGATGCTCGCTCCTTGGAGTCGTGCACCACATTGGTGTTTTGGGTGGGTGTTTGGTGTTTGGTGTTGGGTTTGTGTGTGCTCCTCAGCAGATCCGTGCACGAACTTTTGGTGTTTTGGGCTGTTCAGTGATGCTCAGCTCCTTGGAGCTCAGTGCACCAACATTTGGTGTTTGGTTGGGCTGTTGTGTGTGTCCTCAGAGAGCAGTGCACCAACATTTGGTGTTTTGGGTTGGGCTGTTTCCTCACCAGATCCGTGCACCAACATTTGGTGTTTTGGGCTGTTCAGTGATGCTCAGCTCCTTGGAGCTCAGTGCACCAACATTTCGTGGCTTTGGTTGGGCTGTTCAGTGGTGCTCAGCTCCTCAGATCAGTGCACGAACTTTTGGTGTTTTGGGCTGTTCAGTGGTGCTCAGCTCCTCAGATCAGTGCACGAACATTTGGTGGCTTGGGCTGTTCAGTGATGCTCAGCTCCTCACCAGCTCCTTCTCACCTCTCATTTCACAGAAACTTCTGTGAATTCCTTGAGCCTTCAATTATGAAAAACACTTTTTTCCATTCCTCTCCTGCCCCTCAGCCCAATCTTGAACCAAATCTGGAAATTCACCGCCAATCTGCCAGGGCAGCATCGCTCCCAGTGGCTGCACAGCAGCTTTTTAGGACTTTCCTGGCTCATTTTGTGTCTGGAATATTTTCCCCATGCTGATCCATCAATTCTCAGCTGGGCAGGCCTGGAGGTGCAGGGACAGCAAAGTCCCTGAGAAAGAAATGAGAAAGAGAGGGAACACAATCATGAGCAATTTTATTTCAGAGGCTGATGTGAGTTATGTCCTCTCTGAGGATTTTGCATTTTTGGAAGCTCTAGAAAGAGCAGAGTATCCATGTAGATGTTCCATAACTTGCTGGTTTCTGGGAGAAGTTGGTTTGAAAAGTGTTTTTTCTCAGGTGATGGAAGTCAGGGGCATTTTCCTTTGCTCAGAGTTGGATTGCTCCATGATCTGAGAAAGTCTAAACCAAGTGGAATTGACTGAGAAAGTCTAAACCAAGTGGAATTGGGAAAGAAAAATTGTTTACATGTCAGACAAAAACTTTTGGACCTGATGAATTTTGTAGTGATTTCATTTTTTATGTTCGTCTTTCTGTAGTTACAGGGCTGAGATATGAAAGCAGCACTAACAAATGATGCTTTGTGGTTTTATTGTCGAATAATTTTATTTTTTAAAAGCATAACTGGCATTTATAGTGACCTTGTCTTGAAGTTACCTTTAATTTCAGTCTAGGGAGGTGATTTAACTTGTCATAATCTATTAGTGCTTATAATATGTCACATTTCAATACTAATTGGTAATTTTATTTAATTCAAATTTTAACTCATGGGATCTTTGCTGTTGTTATTTTGGTCTAACAGTGAATTCCCCAAGTCAGGTGTACTTTTAAATATATTAATGCAGAGTAATTATATTCCTCAAGCAGATAAATCCCTTCCCATGTAGTAGTGGCTCTGATTGTTTATTTTTAACAGCACCTCCTAAATTCATGTGTTGCATGAAACTGTGGTTTTTTAATAAATAAATCAATCAGCATTTAGCTCTCCTGGCTGATTTTCTGCTCTGCTGTTGTTGTGCAGATCCTTGTTGACGATGGTGGTCGCTGGAGGCAGCACTGTTGAAGATTATCTCATTTACAGACAAGATCTCTGAAATCTGTTTCCTTCAGACAGCAAAGGTAACTCAAATAATCCACATTATGCATTTGGCTAGAAGTAATAAGTTTGGTTTTGACCTCCAAAATTGAAGTTTGGGAATCTGACCACTCTGCCAACTTTTAACTTGTCTTTTAATGTTTGTTTATTCTAAAGTGAAAAATAACCTCCATGGAAAGAGCTCAGTTTCTTCTCCTCTTTTTAGTCACAAGAATTTGAGTCCTTCCTTAGCTTCTCCTTTTCTCCTGCATTTAATGTTTTTCTTTATTTTTCTTTTCTTGTGGGTTTTCTCTCCTGCAGATCAGTTCCAATATTTTTGTGGTACTGATGAGACCCCAGCACCACCTTAAAATCTGAAGAGTAATTGAGGATGGGGTTTATTCTCAAAAAGACAAAAATTAGGTGAAAAAAGGGTAAAACAGTGGTGAATCTCTTGAAGATTTCTATAGAATTTAAAAAGGTGGCTTCTTGAAATTAAATCTTGAAAGCACAAATCTGATGTGGCCTGTGCCATTTATTTTCTCTGCATGTATTATTTATCATCAACATGTGGTCTTCTGAGCCAAATAAATGTGAGGATATTCAGGAGAGTTTTGTTTATGTATCATTTTTTTCCTATTTTGAAACTAACTCACTATAACACTGTAGGTAATATGGGACCCTTTTTTTTTTCTGTTATGGAAATAGAGCTAATTTTCCCACTCATTATCTGCTGTTAATTTAATGTGTGGCAATATCTGAAATTTAGTGCTGATTATGGCAGTAGATTTTTGGTTAGCAGTACAGCTCATCTATGAGCAAACCAATTAAGACATCATTTCAGAATATAATTGAGCTCCTAATGGAGCACTTGAATTCACTGGGAATTTACATATTTGCTTTTCTTTGCTGTAGCAGAGAGGTCCAAAATGAGGCTGCAGCTTCAGTTTTGAACTTCTGGAGGCACCAACTTGAGCTGAGGCTTTTCAAAGTGAAGCCTGTAAAATGCTCTTGAATAAAGGCATGGATAAATTCATGGATAAGCTCCTTAATGCTCATATCTGAACTTTGGATGGTTCTTGGGAGCTGGGAATTTGAGGAATCAACCTCCACTGTTCTTAGGGTGCTGAGGCCCAGGTGATGCTCTGATGCAGCACAGTTAAAACTGATTTAAACACAAAGTTCATGCAGTGTTTGTAATTAATTTTCTTCTTTTACTCATGCCTGGATCTGCTGGGAAAGAGCTCATTCTGCAAATTATTATAGTACATATCTTTATAATACATATATAATATATAAATGTATATAATCTCTGTTTTCAAGCAGCATCAGTAGAGAATTCATGGAAGTGCTTTGTTAGCCCAGAGAAATTAAGTGTCTCATTTATGGAGTCTTTGAAAATGAAGTTAAAAAATGAAGGCAGCTCTGTTCCCTTCCCGTTCTCCCTTCGTTTGGGGATTTTTTTGACCCTCAGAAGGAAGATTTTTACATTTAAAAGACAAACAGAGCTGATAGAGGTTATTTATACCTCTGCCTTATTGAGGGGTTGGGTTTGTTTTGTTGTCACTCTTCCCTTCCAGGATAGACCTTTGCATATGTTTTTCTTTGTTCTAAAATGGGAATCTACACCAGTTGGTGAAGGAAAACCAAATGTTTTGGGGGAATAATTATCAAAGTCTGTGTTTGGGTTCCGAAAAAAACCTTTTTTCTATGTGAAAAACTAGGGCAGGGAAAGTAGTTTTCCCTGTAAGGTTGGTGTTGTACTGGTTATTTCCTGAAAGTTTTAATATGTACATGTGGATAAACCTCAGGATGCTTCAGTGAAGTCCAAGAAAACATTTAGTTCTCATTCTCAGCATCTTAGCTTGTATTTTGAACACTTTTTTTTCCCCCACTAAAGTGCTCACAGCTGTACAGGTACTGCAGCCATTGCTGCTGTTCCATTTGATCTATTTTTAAAAGCAGGGGCTCTGTGGATGGAATCCACATTCCTGTGGAGTCCAATATTCCCAAACCTTCCTGACCCTGCCTCACCCACTCAGACCTCGTGCATTATCTTTAATTATATGATAACATGCTATTTTCCTCCATAGGAAACCCTTCCATTAAATAGATGGAATTTAACCAGCAATCTGCTGCCTTTAATTGTTCAATCCTTCCTTCCTCAGCCATGTCCAGGCCTTTCCCTGCAGATGGAATTCACAATTTGCCCTCATGCCTTACTGCACCTTTTAGCAACAGGTTTTGGAGAATCCCACACTGGTTTGGGTTGGAAGGGACATTAAAATTCATCCAGTTCCATGGCAGGGACTCCTTCCACTATCCCAGGTTGTTCTAAGCCCCATCCAGCCTGGCCTTGGACACTGCCAGGGATCCAGGGACAGCCACAGCTTCTCTGGGAATTCCAGCCCAGCCAGGAATTCCCAATTCCCAATATCCCATCCATCCCTGCCCTCTGGCAGTGGGAAGCCATTCCCTGTGTCCTGTCCCTCCATCCCCTGTCCCCAGTCCCTCTCCAGCTCTCCTGGAGCCCCTTCAGGCCCTGCCAGGGGCTCTGAGCTCTCCCTGGATCCTTCCCTTCTCCAGGTGAGCACCCCCAGCTCTCCCAGCCTGGCTCCAGAGGGGCTCCAGCCCTGGAGCAGCTGTGGGGCCTCCTCTGGACTCTGCAGCAGCTCCATGTTTTCCTTGCATTATAAATCCAGCATTAATAACAGGGAAATTATAAATCCAGCATTAATAACAGGGAAATCATAAATCCAGCATTAATAACAGGGAAATCTGGCTCTGCAGAGCTGGGACGATGAGTGGGGTTTGTATCTGTTAATCTTTTTAAACATGAGAAATTCTGGCAGTGCAATAAGTGCCAGCCACATCCAGTGTCCTGTGCCACCCCCAGCTCCAAGCCTCGTTGTTTCTGAGGAATTCCCGACCCCTGGAATTCCTCAGAGTGATGCAGCACTGCCCAAACCCCAGAATTTATGGAGCTCTTTGCTTCCCTTGCAGCCTGGGCTCTGCTCACACTCTGCTCCCAGCTCTGTATTCCCAGGTTTGGGTTGGGATTATCCTAAGGCTCACAAGGAGCAGGGTTGTGCTCTGTCACTCTTCTGCTCAGCCAGTTTTTCCTGAATTGCCATGAAAAGCAAGGAGCCCACTTGCCTTTTCTGAAGCCCTGATGTTTTTCTCAGAACAATCCATTTTCTGTCTCACTCTGTCTTCTTTCCATATGAAAGGCTTGGAGTTGTGTGAAATCCCAAGGTACTCCCTCTAAAGCAAGGTATAAACGAATTCTACCTTCTTAAATTTAATAAAAGGAGACCTACTTAATTTGAATTTTTTTTTTCTACAGAAATTATTGAAAGGATTTGGGTTAAAAAAAAAAAAAAAGACATTTTCCTAATGTTGCTCTTCAATATCAAAACTTTTAGGTGCATTTTAGAGCCAAATTTTCAAAGTACGTTTTAAATGGAATAGATTTGATAAGTTGTTCCCTGCCTGAGCAGAAATTCTTGTACCACTTCTGCCAAGTTTTTGCACAGAGCAAGAAGTTTGTTTTCCATGATCCCCATTTCTCTTCCAGCTGCTCCTTCTGAAATTGAATTATGGGCTGACGTTTTGAATTTTTCCTTACACAGATATTGTAAATAAAACTCACCCACTACAAAGACCTTTCATTTTGAAAAATTGGAGCAGCAGGCACCCTGGACAAAAGGAAATGTTCCCAACACTTCTTTTATTGTAACCAAATTAATCAAGCTCAGGGATTTAGCTGTAATTTCAAAGTTAAATGTTGAAGTAATGCAAAACTTTCTGATCCTGCAGTGCCTCACTCTTTAGAATTCATAACAAAAGAACAAAATTGTTACAGTTAATTTTTTTTAATAGTTAGTTTTTCTTAGCAAAGCTTAAGATTGGCTTCCTACAGCCCCAGGAACCTGGATACCTCCAGAAAGTTTTGAGCTTCTTGGGATATCTCCAAAAAATGTTGAGGGTTTTGGTTATTTCAGTCTGTGGTATTAGAAAATGTTACAGATCTCCAACCTTAGGTTTTCCTGTAATATCACAAGAAATTTCTGTGAAGTAAAAGCCACCATCTTTTTGCTGGAAGTGCTGCTGGTTTAAAATAACAGATGAGAGCTGCTGTCATTATTTATTAATTATAAATAATATTTAAATGAAGAATGTACAGTGTAGTACTTAAGATAAACCGAATTATTCTTTTCTGTTGAAACACAAAACCAAACTCAGATCTTTGATTTTTGTTTTAATACTTCCTTCGGAAAAAAAAAAAAAAAGAAGCTTAAGGGCAGCAAATTTAAAGCATAGCTGTTAATGAAAACCTAAGAAAATGGGGTTTTTTACATGAAGGTGGCCTGAAAGGTTGGGAAGAGATTCTTTTTTTCATTTTGCTCTTCAGTTTTTTTTTCTTTTCCCCTTCCTATCCATTCACATCCTTGGAGGGCCACTATCATGGTGAAGAATGTATTGAAATGCTTAAGGAAGGCATTATCATTTCTGAGATTCTAGACTGGCTTTTTCCTAGAAGGATCCCAGTCCAGGGAAATGCTTGAAAATTAAAACCAGGGCTGCTTTTAAAATCAAACCCACCAAGTTTCTGCAGAAAAGAGCCTCTCTTCCTCTCAAAACCTGTGGTGATGCTCCAGAGCTGAACACAAAAAGGGTTATTTTTATTTTTTACCACATTCCTGAAAAATATTCCTGAGAGGTAAAGATCCTCACCAAGGTGGGTCAGTAATTGTGGCTTTGGCTCAGCCTCCCAGGTTCAGTTGGGATCACTTCAAAGGATTCAGCACATTTCTTTGAGGCTTCATCACAGAATCATGGAATCATTTAGGCTGGAAAAGACCTTTAGGGTCATGGAGTCCAACCATAAACCCAACCCAAAGTCCACCCTCAGTTTATTGGTGCTGTTCTGAGAGTGGGGGCAGAAGCAGCTGAGTTCAGGAGAAGGGAAGGTGAACTAAAGCTTTTATTCTAAACTCATCAAAAGTTAAAATATCTCCTCTGTTTTTATCAGTCCTTAATCCAGGAACTGAAAGTGTTTAGGACATGGATCCCAGAGTGAATTTTCCATGGGAGCAGGAATCTGTTTGAGGTGTTCGTTGTTTAGATGTTGGAAAACAAAATGCTCATGTTTTTAAAATGCTCTTGTTTTGATGCCGCTCAAATGGGAGCGTTCACTGGTGAATCTTCGTGTGTTTGATAATAAATAGTTCATGAAAAAGTAGCTCCAGGAGTGAATTCTTGTTTCATTCCTGTCCCAAGGAGGGAACAGCAAACAGAGAAGGAAACCTGGCCACAGGTGCCCCTTCAATAAAAGGAAAAGCAGTGTCATATATACTGTAGATATTATAATGTATATTTAACCTCCCCTCGAGAATTCTAACAGCAATTTTTTTATGCTGCTAATTTTTGTTTGGAAGTTTTATACCTTTGCCAGTGTAGACATTTATGTTGGTTCAGGCCTATATATATTTTTTTTTTATATTTATTATTATTTCCTTAAGTTTTCTTTTTATCCGCAGCACAATTTGAGCATTTGAGTGGCAGCGAGTGACATTTGCAGAGGACAGATCCTGTAGGCAAATGAGCAGGTGACAGGAGGCACAATGGCACTCAGGAACAGTCTGACACGTGGGTGGTTCTGACTGCAGGATCCTCTTTGTGTTCACTGAAGTTCTCCTGGAGTAGCTTTCAGTGATGTTGTACTCTCAGAGTATAAAATTCAATATATACCCATCATACACCAGCTTCAGCTGGGGCTCTTTACACCATTGCTGGTATCATTCTACCTTCTAATATCATTTAAAGTGCAGAAAAAGCTGAGTAAACTGCCTCTGAGTGTGGTATCAGAACGATGTGCACGTGCCTTGAGCAGTTAATATTTATTCCCTTGATTGTGATCCTTGGAAAACAGTTCCTGGGAACTGAGAAAGCCCTTTGTTCCTGCAAAGGGCACTTCAAAACTCACTGCAGATTCACTCCTGTTAGGAAACTGCACAATTTGTGCCTTCCAGTGAAGCAAGTTAGCAAATCCCTGATTCAGGTGATGCTACTTGAAAAAAATAACGCCACATAATCAATATTTGGCTGATTTTGCCATCCGTCAGGAATATTATTAAGGCTGTGGGTAGCCTTGGTCTGCGTCCCTGCAATCTTGTAGAATCCAGCTCTTCTACAATGTCTCCTCTTGGAAAGGATTGGGAGGATTTAAAAGTGAGCCAGGCACCTTCCTGAGCACGAGGGTATAAAATTCGGGGGTTCCTACCAAATGTTTTTCCATAATTCAGTTGCTTTTTGTCTTTCTTAGCACTTAAAAAGCATCTTTCTAATGCCTTTTCAGTGGAAATTATGCTTATGAACTAGTCCTTGTATAAAAACGATTTTTCTGATTTGTCTTAAATTGCATTCCCTTGATGATCTAAAATCTAAAATACATTTCAAGCCTTTAAAAATAGACCCACAGGAGGGGACAAGTCCCTGCTTTGACACAGATGTTTCTGCAGGAGGGCCGATGCCCTCAGATTATCATGATGGTCCCATCTAAACATATTTAAAATATAAAATTACACATTCTCCATGAATAGTTTTGATTTGGGCTGCAGGAATGCGGAGCTAAAATTCCAGTTAAAGATGGGTTATAATTATGAAGGACCAGCCTGGCTGCAGCTGCAGGGACAGGGATAGGACACGCTGCTGAGACTGGAGCAGGAGATGGCAATCACTCACCTGGTGCCTGGAAAAACAGACTCTGAGAGCCCACATTTAATGCCCAAAGTTATATTTGAGTGGTTTGTGAAGAGGGGAGTGTGGCTGATGGATGATAAAATGCTGTTAAACCAGGAATAGTTGTTGGGAAAGTTGTCCTGGAGTGAAGATGGGAGTGGGGCCCTCCCTGGACATGGGTTGTGTGTGACATCTCTGCAGCTGCTCCCTACAGATTCTGATTTCCTGCCTCAGAAAGGTCCTTTTTCTTTCCTAGGAGAGTAAGGAAGGGCTCTGGGGTGACTTTCCAGTTCCTAAAAGGGCTCCAGGAGAGCTGCAGAGGGACTTGGGACCAGGGATGGAGGGACAGGACACAGGGAATGGCTTCCCACTGCCAGAGGGCAGGGCTGGATGGGATATTGGGAATTGGGAATTCCTGGCTGGGAGGGGCTGGGCTGGAATTCCCAGAGAAGCTGTGGCTGCCCCTGGATCCCTGGCAGTGCCCAAGGCCAGGCTGGACAGGGCTTGGAGCAGCCTGGAAGAGTGAAAGGTGTCCCTGCCAGGGCAGGGGTGGGAATGGATGAGTTTCCAAGGCAATCCTCTGTGGGATTGTGGGAATGTAAAAAGCCAAAGGCCAGGAGGCAGTGCAGTGACTGCTCCCTGCCTTCCTGCAGCTCCAGGACTATCACCTTTCACAGAGCCTGGATCACAGCTCCCTGATCTTATTTCAGAGCCTGGGAGTGACAGTGAGCTCACCATGGCACCTAGGAAATGGTTTCCATATTAATTACCTGTAATAGCAACAAATTGCATTTAATATAAAATTAATACTCTCCTCCCTCTCATCTTCATCATCTCAGAGATCTTTTCCAACTTTAACCATTCCATGGTCTGGACTGAGCTATTTTCTCTGTGTTTTATACATATTAAGTCCTTCCTAGCTGTACTTTTGCTTGTTGCTGTTGCAGTCCACAATTCTTCCTGCAGCTCCCTCAGCTGCACACGTGCTTCAGCCTTTCCTTGCACTGCTTGCAAAGAGGAAAAACGATGCCAACTGCAAAGAGTTGGTGCAAGGCATTTGTGTGGAAATGATCTCCCAACCAGGGAGCTGAGGAGCACAGCCCAGTGTCCTCCTGCTATGGCTCTGTGGCATAAAATTGATCTATAAAGTCCTAAGTTTGTGGCTGCACTCCTGATGTGCCTTGGTTTTTTATCCCCTAACTTCCTGATAGACCCAATGTGGTAGATTTTAAATAGAGATCTTTTTTCAGAGGCTGAAACATTTCTCGAGTAGTTAAACAAATAAATAGTTGTAGTGGTTTAGTTGGAAATCCATTACTTATTTATATTTTCCTTCTGTTTAAACACCAAATTCTGAGGGAGAAAAACTGGCGTTGCTGTGTGTTCAGAGCCTGCACTCCAGGTATGGACTGAGAGAATTCCAGCACAGTCTGTCCTCTCCCATTACAGAGAAATTCTGGAGGAAGAGCTAAAACCATAAGTGATTTTTGGGTTCAGGTCAGGGGGATTACATTGCTGGCTGGAGGGAAAGAAGGGTCTGACTTCATCCTCTGTGATCAATCCCTCAATCCAGAAGTAAGAATGTAAGAAGCTGAAACCAGTTTAGCCCCTCAGCCTGGGAAGTGAACTTGAAAAGTGGGATGAAGGGAAAGGAGGCAAGGAGAGGTTGCAAGGATTACAGATTTCCTTACTTGTTGGAATAGCAGGGCTGTGCTCCTTAAATTTTAGCTTAGCTTCAAGTTCATGGAATATTTACAGTAATGGGATGTATTCACTGAAAAGGGAGGGAAAAAACCCCAGCCACAACATACAAAAGATCTGCTGGACTGACACAACAGTAAATTATTTGTTTGGAAATAGAAATTTATAAAACACGAATCTAGGATTGAACTCTGTCCTAGCAGTGAACTAAATGAGGTGACTTAGTGGTGATAAAAAGGTGATTTTAAAGCAGACAGATTGAGGATTGTCCAGCTGCAATTGCTGAATCCCAGAGTCCTGACTCCAGGGGAATTGATGGCAGAGCTGAAAAAGCATTTCAGTGACATGCCCAGATCACAGAATCACAAACACAGCTCTGTAATGACTGCATTTCATTGTTCTGTTCCTGAATTTCATTGTTCTATTCCTGAATTTCACTGTTCCATTCCTGAATTTCACTGTTCCATCTGTGAATTTCAGTGTTCCATTCCTGAATTTCATTGTTCTATCCCTGAATTTCATTGTTCCATCCCTCAGTTTCTGTGTTCCATCCCTGAATTTCAGTGTTCTATCCCTGAATTTCAGTGTTCCATTCCTGAATTTCAGTGTTCCATCCCTGAATTTCAGTGTTCCATCCCTGAATTTCACTGTTCCATCCCTGAATTTCATTGTTCCATCCCTGAATTTCATTGTTCCATCCCTGAATTTCATTGTTCTATCCCTGAATTTCAGTGTTCCATCCCTGAATTTCAGTGTTCCATCCCTGAATTTCATTGTTCCATCCCTGAATTTCAGTGTTCCATTCCTGAATTTCACTGTTCCATCCCTGAATTTCAGTGTTCCATTCCTGAATTTCAGTGTTCCATCCCTGAATTTCATTGTTCCATCCCTGAATTTCAGTGTTCCATCCCTGAATTTCACTGTTCCATTCCTGAATTTCAGTGTTCCATCCCTGAATTTCAGTGTTCCATCCCTGAATTTCAGTGTTCTATCCCTGAATTTCATTGTTCTATCCCTGAATTTCAGTGTTCCATCCCTGAATTTCAGTGTTCCATCCCTGAATTTCAGTGTTCTATCCCTGAATTTCAGTGTTCCATCCCTGAATTTCATTGTTCCATCCCTGAATTTCATTGTTCTATCCCTGAATTTTATTGTTCCATTCCTGAATTTCAGTGTTCCATTCCTGAATTTCAGTGTTCCATCCCTGAATTTCAATGTTCCATTCCTGAATTTCAGTGTTCCATCCGTGAATTTCAGTGTTCTATCCCTGAATTTCATTGTTCTATCTCTGAATTTCAGTGTTCCATCCCTGAATTTCATTGTTCCATCCCTGAATTTCAGTGTTCCATCCCTGAATTTCATTGTTCTATCTCTGAATTTCAGTGTTCTATCCCTGAATTTCATTGTTCCATCCCTGAATTTCAGTGTTCCATCCCTGAATTTCACTGTTCCATCCCTGAATTTCAGTGTTCCATCCCTGAATTTCAGTGTTCCATCCCTGAATTTCACTGTTCCATCCCTGAATTTCAGTGTTCTATCCCTGAATTTCATTGTTCCATTCCTGAATTTCGTTGTTCCATCCCTGAATTTCAGTGTTCCATTCCTGAATTTCATTGTTCTATCCCTGAATTTCAGTGTTCCATCCCTGAATTTCAGTGTTCCATCCCTGAATTTCACTGTTCCATTCCTGAATTTCAGTGTTCCATCCGTCAATTTCATTGTTTCATTCCTGAATTTCATTGTTCTATCCCTGAATTTCAGTGTTCCATCCCTGAATTTCAGTGTTCCATCCCTGAATTTCACTGTTCCATTCCTGAATTTCACTATTCCATTCCTGAATTTCACTGTTCCATCCCTGAATTTCAGTGTTCCATTCCTGAATTTCAGTGTTCTATCCCTGAATTTCATTGTTCTATCCCTGAATTTCAGTGTTACATCCCTGAATTTCACTGTTCTATCCCTGAATTTCACTGTTCCATCCCTGAATTTCAGTGTTCCATCCCTGAATTTCATTGTTCCATCCCTGAATTTCAGTGTTCCATTCCTGAATTTCATTGTTCCATCCCTGAATTTCAGTGTTCCATCCCTGAATTTCAGTGTTCTATCCCTGAATTTCGGTGTTCTATCCCTGAATTTCATTGTTCTATCCCTGAATTTCAGTGTTCCATCCCTGAATTTCAGTGTTCCATTCCTGAATTTCATTGTTCCATCCCTGAATTTCAGTGTTCCATCCCTGAATTTCAGTGTTCTATCCCTGAATTTCGGTGTTCTATCCCTGAATTTCATTGTTCTATCCCTGAATTTCAGTGTTCCATCCCTGAATTTCAGTGTTCCATTCCTGAATTTCATTGTTCCATCCCTGAATTTCAGTGTTCCATCCCTGAATTTCAGTGTTCTATCCCTGAATTTCGGTGTTCTATCCCTGAATTTCATTGTTCTATCCCTGAATTTCAGTGTTCCATCCCTGAATTTCAGTGTTCCATTCCTGAATTTCATTGTTCCATCCCTGAATTTCAGTGTTCCATCCCTGAATTTCAGTGTTCTATCCCTGAATTTCGGTGTTCTATCCCTGAATTTCATTGTTCTATCCCTGAATTTCAGTGTTCCATCCCTGAATTTCAGTGTTCCATCCGTGAATTTCAGTGTTCTATCCCTGAATTTCATTGTTCCATCCCTGAATTTCATTGTTCTATCTCTGAATTTCACTGTTCCATCCCTGAATTTCAGTGTTCCATTCCTGAATTTCAGTGTTCTATCCCTGAATTTCAGTGTTCCATCCCTGAATTTCAGTGTTCCATCCCTGAATTTCAGTGTTCCATTCCTGAATTTCAGTGTTCTATCCCTGAATTTCAGTGTTCCATTCCTGAATTTCATTGTTCCATCCCTGAATTTCATTGTTCTATCCCTGAATTTCATTGTTCCATTCCTCAGTTTCTGTGTTCCATCCCTGAATTTCAGTGTTCTATCCCTGAATTTCATTGTTCCATCCCTGAATTTCAGTGTTCCATTCCTGAATTTCATTGTTCTATCCCTGAATTTCATTGTTCTATCCCTGAATTTCAGTGTTCCATCCCTGAATTTCAGTGTTCCATCCCTGAATTTCAGTGTTCCATCCCTGAATTTCACTGTTCCATTCCTGAATTTCATTGTTCTATCCCTGAATTTCAGTGTTCCGTCCCTGAATTTCAGTGTTCCATCCCTGAATTTCATTGTTCCATCCCTGAATTTCAGTGTTCCATCCCTGAATTTCAGTGTTCTATCCCTGAATTTCAGTGTTCCATCCCTGAATTTCAGTGTTCCATCCCTGAATTTCAGTGTTCCATCCCTGAATTTCACTGTTCCATCCCTGAATTTCAGTGTTCCATCCCTGAATTTCAGTGTTCCATTCTGCATTCTGGATGGGCCTCTCACTCCAAATACCTGACTCTTCTCCTGCTTTTCAAACATTTAGGTAACTCTTTATCAGGTTTTGCAAGATGAGCTCTAGGACAGAGGTTCCAAACCAGTTAAATTTCTTTTTACCTGTCCTTGAACTCATCTGAAACACTGTCAATGCTGAAGCCATCCCTGTCATTCCTTTCCATGATTCTATAGCTCCAACAAAAGGTAAAAAATAAAAGTTTCTGGAGGAGTATTAAAGATGTTTCTGATGAGGTTTCTTGTGAAGATCTAGAGAAAAGAAACATGAATTCTTCTATCAGTAGATTTTGCTGTAACGTCTGCAACTTGATGATTTAAGTTCAATAAATTATTAAATTCAGGGTTTGGCCAAAAAAAAGTGACTGGTGGGACAACCTGTGGCTCATCTGGATTTGTCCAGATGGATCTTGAGCTTGTCCACAGCAGCTCAAGGCCTGACAGTAAAAGAAAACACAGAATATTTCTGAAAGCTCAAAGCTCAGGACACTGAGTTGATGCTTTCAAGACTAGAAAGCAAAATAGTACAAAAAAACCCCCAAACCTGATCTGTGCTTCTAAAGAAAATGCACTAAAAATAGCTGAAAACCTGTGACTCCTTCAAGGCACCCTTTGAACATTAGAAAAACTTGCATTTTATCTCCTTTTCACTCAAAGGCGTGGTCTTGGCGTGGTTTCAAATGCAAATGTTGGTGATCTCCAGGGCCTGGATGCTTTTTTCCCTTTGCCATTTCCTAAGCACCTGATGCTGGCTGCCTAATTAGGGTGATTTAACTTTTTAACAGCTTTCAGGAGGTTTCCCATATGGTGCCTCTGGGTGGATTTTGACAGCAGCACGAGATTGAAGGCCTTTGGCCAGTCCTTTGCAGGAATCAAACTGTCTCTTCATCTGCTGTTGTGTCAGGGGTTCACAAGAACCAGTCCAAACCCTGCTTTAGGGATTTGGGAGGTGGGAGCAGAACTTTCCTCGTGTCTCTTGATTCCCTTGGAATTACCCAGAGCTGTGCTGGTGCCCAGTGGCTCCTCAGGAGAAGGATTCCCCTCAGTGGGAAGTCCTTCTGGGGATGTTTGGGAGCAGGACAGCAACGTGTGCTTTCACCATGGATCCTGGCAGGGTGTGGGCAGTGATTCCCAGTGCTTCCCATCCCTCATTATCGTGGAATGGCTTGGGTTGGAAGGGACATTAAAGCTCATCCCATCCCATCCCATCCCATCCCATCCCATCCCATCCCATCCCATCCCATCCCATCCCATCCCATCCCATCCCACCCCATCCCATCCCATCCCATCCCATGGATCCCACCCCATCCCATCCCATCCCATCCCATCCCATCCCATCCCATCCCATCCCATCCCATCCCATCCCATCCCATCCCATCCCATCCCATGGATCCCATCCCATCCCATGGATCCCATCCCATCCCATCCCATCCCATATCCCATCCCATCCCATCCCATCCCATCCCATCCCCATTCCCACCCATCCCTCCCATGATCCCATCCCATCCCATCCCATCCCATCCCATCCCATCCCATCCCATCCCATCCCATCCCATCCCATCCCATCCCATCCCATGGATCCCATCCCATCCCATCCCACCCCTGCCATGGCAGGGACACCTCCCACTATCCCACCTTGCTCCAGCCTGGCCTTGGACACTTCCAGGGATCCAGGGGAATCCACAAGTTCTTTGGGAATCCTGTGGCAGGATCCCCACCCTCCCAGGGAAGATGCCAAGGCTCCTAACAGGTGTTTATCCAGGAGGAGATATCCCTGAGGGAATCAGTCTGGGAAAACTTGTACTCATCAGGTGATTAAAACCACCAGGATTTGCAATATTCCAGAGAACACTTCCAGAAAGAAGTTCAGTTGGTGATAACTTCACAATGAACATTCCAGAAAGCTCTCTGGTGTCTCCTGGAATGCAGCTGAGCAGCAATATCGCTTTTTTGGGTAAAAAAACAGAAGAATGTGTTAAATTGCATTGCTGTTACACCAGAAATAAATGGGATGCTTGTTCCTTTTTGTCCCTTCCATGGAGCAAAAACTCAGCCTAGAGTTATGTTCTCTCCCTGGCGCTCTATTAAATCCAACAGGGATAGAGAGGAAAGGAGACACATTGTCCCTGTTAGACTTTTCAGTGGTTTGAGAGAGAAAAAGTCACTTTAGTGTTCAGTGGAAGGAGAAAATGAGCTTTGCTGTGGGTGCTGGAAGCCCAACAGTTAAAAATACAAGAAATCTTGCACTACTGCAAATCCTGCTCAGTTAAAGGGAACGTGGCAATTCTAAATCCTCTGTCCCAGGAAATCAGCACTGGTTTGAAATGTGTACAAACTGCAAACAGTCTATGCCAGAACTCCTTGTGCTAGTGCCAGCTAAAAGCAAGAAAGAAAGGGGAAAAAAAAATGAAATTGATGGGTTTCAAAGCTGATAATTGTGCTTGAGTGCTGTGGCTGTAAATCACTGGATGGCTTTTCCTTGGATGCAACAGTCACTGCATGTAAATGTACACATGGTGCCTTTGCAATAGTACAAAATACCTGAAATCCTCCATTCCAGTTATTAAAATACAACCTGATGCAACATTTCACCATTCTCCTTAACCTGAGATGATTCTGTGAATGTCAAATACCATCACGCTGAGGGAAATCAAAATTCATGCACAACATGATGGCAGAATGTGTGACCTCAACTTCAGAGCAGCACAACGTGTTAAATTATCTTGCTGTAGTTCCAAAAAGCTTCATGGATTAAGTTTTTTAGAGTGTTACTCTCAAAGAGTGGGGAATTTTAAAAACAATTTTCAATTCTGCGTGAAGAGTTTGGCTCAGCTTCTCCAAAATCATCTCTCGAGTCCCTGCCTGAGTCTGCAATCATTTTGGGCAGAGAAAATCATTACTCTGAAGGTGTGTTGGATCTGTTCCTCAGGATGGCTCCACACCCCTGGTTACATCCATGGCCCTTCCCGAGTCATCTTCTGTTGCTGATCACACAAAAATTTGGAAGTAAACCTTGAAACAAGCTTCTGTTCCTTTTTTATTGGTTTTATGTCTTCTGTATTCAGAAAGAGCAGCTGGAAAATGCGCTACAAAAATGGATTTTAATCAAACTTATTGGCAGAATTTATCCAGAGGTACAGAAATTGGAAAGAATTGTACAGGAATTCATGGAATCACAGAACAGTTTGGGTTGGGAGGATCTTAAAGCTCATCCCATCCCACCCCTGCCATACAGGGACACCTCCCACTATCCCAGGCTGCTCCAAGCCCCAGTGTCCAGCCTGGCCTTGGACACTGCCAGGGATCCAGGGGCAGCCACAGCTTCTCTGGGCACCCTGTGCCAGGGCCTGCCCACCCTCCCAGCCAGGAATTCCTTCATAAATTTTTTTATTTGCAGCTTTGAGACTTTTTATGCAAAGCCCAGGCTGCCATTCAGGGTGTGGTTGCAACAAATTCAGAGCTTGTTGTGGGTTTGGGGTTTGGACCAAGACAATTAATGAAATTAATGAAGCAGAAGGGATGTTTGTGCTGTCACATTAATTCTGCCACAAAATGGTGTGCTTACATCAAGTGGGGAGAAACCCTGATAGAAAATATTTTGGTAAATAGGTGTAAGAACACCCCTTGATGATAATTTGAGGAATATGAGAATACAGTGTTATTTCTGTGCGGGTGAATTTAGATTTTCTGTATTCAATGTTTCTTTGGACAAACAAACCAAAAGTCCCTTTGGCAAAAACCTTGGTTTAAGCTGCTCTTTTTTATCTGCTGCCTGAAATAGTTGAAGGCTCTGAGGTACAAAGTTTTTTTCCCCTCCTGTGTTCACCATCGTGTGCTCAGTTGGGCTGACCTGCAGCACTTACAGCCAGATTATCTGGTGTGTCCATTTACTACATTTTCCTGTTTTAGGATAAATCCTTACCTTGAGTAAATTTACACCACTTTGTAGTGAAGCCCTAATATGCAAAATTAACATCTACCTGCACGAGTCAGTTCTTAATTCTGGTGGTTTAACCGAGGATGTGTTTATAGTTCAAAAAATAAATAATTCAGGAGCCTGGATCTGGCTTGTGTTGACTCTTTGTGACCCTACTTAAGATTTACTAATTCAGGCCTTCCACTTAGTACCAGTTAACTGTTACCTGCAAGGACTTGAGTTGAGGAAAGGCCTGGGCACTGTTATTTGTAGCTGTTACGCAGAATTTTGAGGGTATTTATTATATAACTTATCTGTTATGAGGCTGCTAAAAGCTTTGGATGATGCCACGGAGCAGGAAACTCTACTGATGTAAAATCTTATCATTAATGATGTTAAAGGTGCACAGATCTCAGTTCATGGAAAATTAAAGGTGCTCTTACTGGTTTTCAGGCTGTCTTGATACTAAAGAGAAATTATTGAATTATTAAGGAATAATTCTTGTTGTCCAAACAAAATGTTTCCATCTGTTCTCTGCAATTGAGCAGGAGCTAAAATAGGCATTTTCTGTGCTCTGGTGCCATTTACAGAATGGCTTCATTTTCTCTTTATGTTCCAAACCATGTTCTGTTGGCCTCCTCCAAGACTTTGGTTGCTCAGATGAAGGTCCTGTTCCTCACACTTGTTGATCACATTCATCCAAAGAGAGGGCAAAAGTAGAATTCCAATCTGAGGTTATTTTAGGTCCGGGTTTTGTTTAGGTTTGGTTGCCACGTTTGCACTTTCACACATTCCAAAGAAGCAGATTGACATTTCCTCCCCTGGCATGGTGCTGCCATCCCTTGAAAGGCACTTTTAAAACCCAACCAAGTTCTTTGCCTATGGAATTACTTTCAGCTTGGAACTTTTTGGAGGTGGTGGGACCATTCAGATCCTTCAAATTTGGCTTGGTTTGGATCAGCTCAAAAAACCAGA
Organism: Monarcha castaneiventris obscurior; assembly: GCA_026261815.1. NCBI lineage: Eukaryota > Metazoa > Chordata > Aves > Passeriformes > Monarchidae > Monarcha > Monarcha castaneiventris. The sequence goes on from JAMPIT010000467.1 coordinate 20,568,407, forward strand.
GCCCAAAAATACTGAAATACAGGAGAAGCTGGTTGAAGAGCAGCAGCTCACAGGGGTTATCAGGTAAGGAAGAAGTTTCTGGGTGAAGCACATGTCCAAAATGTTCTGTTTTCCCCTGAGGAAGACAGACCCCAACACAGACCCCCATAGTTGGTGACATTCCCAGTGCCATACCTGCCCCTCAAGGTCCTGGTGATGCCTTTCCTGGTCTTAAAAATCAAGAGGCGAACACGGTTAGAAGGGGAAAAAGGGTTTTACCTTGGTATTTATTGTAAGGATCCTTAGGTGCACCACGAACAGGTCGAATACACCTCTGTGCACCCCCCCATCCCCAGCTCAAAGTCCCCCTCTTCTAGATCTGGTCTTACATTCTAGGTCTCACTAATTAGCATATCTATCAATTATTCCCCAATGAGAGGCTCAAATGAGCCCCCCCTCCCAAGGAACCTTCCCCTGGATGGTTCTGTCTTAGTTTACAAAATGTGTTCTGGAGAGGACCTTGGGCTCTGGGCACCCTGGCACCCCAACTACGAAGCCTCTGAAATGTTCAGTCTCTTGGCTTAACAAACAAGTCCAAGAATGTAGGCAAAAAGCACCAAGAATACAGAAGTTGCAAAAAGCTATAACAGGGGTATAAAAGAAAAGCCAAAAATCATTATGGCATCACTGGCAGGTCACATCCAACTTCCTGGACCTGGCATGTCCAGCTTGTTACACATCAGACCAAGGCTGCTTCCCAAAATTTGGGAAGAGTTCTCTCAGAGCTGCAGGACTGAACTCAACTTTGCAGGAAGCTGAAGGATCCTCACTCTCAGCTCACCATCATTGCTGGAACACTTGGATGGAGCAGGAATCTTCTCATCTCCCACATCAGTGTTGCCAGGGGTTCTGATTGTCCATCAATTGCAATCTCACATAATTCTGGAGGAATTTGGAGTTTTTCTCCCTGAACGGATGCCTCGGACTCTCTTTGGGGGATGGAGTCTCTCATCTGGAAGCTCCTGTTAACTCCTTCCTGCCAGACCTTTGAATTAGGGAAGTTTGCAAGTGCAGGAGAGGAAACAAAAGCTTCAGGGGTCAGAAACTTCATCTTTTATTATGCCTGAAGTCAGAAAGTGTAAAAAACAGGCTGAGAATGAAGGAACTGGGACACTTTAATTGTGGTTTCTGTGAAGGAGGAAAAATTCAGTCATTAAATTGACATTTTGCAGTTCACTGTTCTTAGAGCCATACAAAATTGTAATGCTGTGATGGTATTACACTTACATTTTAATTATTAAATTAATATTGTTTCATTCTTAAAGTAACTTGCAAACCAATTTAAAGTATTCAACTTCTTGTATATTAGAAGTTTCTGTGGCTTGAAAGGGTTTTTTTTGGTCATAGAGAAAATTTCATATGAAATCATGTAATAAAAAGCAAATTCAGGTTTAACCAAGTTGTCCATTGGCTGCTACTAAAAGTCTTGTTCTCAGATCCGTTTCCTCTGTGTGCTCTGCTGATGTGAAAATCCTTCAATTTATACTCACGTCTTTAACTTTAAAAATCTGGAATTTAGTTATTCCTGCTGTTGATTTGCTGTCAAACACCCTGACACCTTTAAATCCTTATTTGTACTGTGCTTCTCCCCAGTGACATTTGATACATTTGTCATTAATAATATTTAACATTTCTCTTTGGCCTTATTGCTGTTGTTATACATATTTCTAAAAATCAGAGGAATATTTGATTATTTAGTACCATTTACTTTAAAAAAAACCCTTAAAACCAGACTTTATAAAATCTCTCAAAGCTTTCTGAAAACTCATTCAATCCTAGGCTAAATTTTTATAGAATTTTGAGCTCTCTTTCTGAATAAATAAGATGGATATTTTTTAAATGATCAAACAGATTGAAATAGTAGGGCATTTTTATATAAATATAGACTCAGGAGTGATCCAGTGTGAATTATATTAAACTCAGTGGGAAACCATCTATTAACCTTAGCAAGAATAGAATCGGAATTCCAGAAACTGAATTCTGCTTTAGGAGCCCTGTGCCCAGGGATTGTTCACATACCATCCTGATACTTTTATCAATGAATTGGACAATTAGTTGTACTAATTAGCAGCATCACTTTGAAAGAACTGCTTGGAGGAAGTGGAGTGACAACAACAGAGGCGGCCTGGATCAGGCAGGGATGGAGCTGGGATGAAATTCCTTCTCTGTGGAAATTCATTTTGAATTTTCTCAGCCTTTGCAGTTCCAGGATAATTTCTCTGCCACCGGTTGGAGCCTGAATCCAGAGCAGAGTCTGCTGGAGTCTCCTCTCTGCTCCCATGGCAGCATCTGCCCTGCAAGAGAGTTTAAAATAATCAAGATTTGCCAGTTATGGAGATTTGTGCCAGGAATTTTTAAATAAGAAGTAACAGAGTTAAGAAAAGTTTATGTTATTTTCTTTGGGGAGGATTTAATTTTAAACAATGGCATAATGGCATGGCTAAAAGAAGACGCTTTATTATGTGATGATAGAGTGTCATGAGGCAAAAATATAAACTGTTGATGTGCTTGCTGCATGAAATTTCTTCTCTCCTAATGAGTTTGGGGCTTTGGGATAAAAAATTCCTCTCAAAGTCCAGGTATCCCTTTCTTCTCCTTATGCTGTGGGTATATTTATCCCAGTATTGGTAGAGCTGTGTATGTAGAGAAATGGAAAAAGTTCTGATCTTGGGATCAACACAAATATATTTCTATAAAATAATCCGAGTCAGGAGATAGAAATGGAGATATTCTGGTGGGTTGAGTTAACTCTTGCCTATGGAAGATGTGTTCCAGCAGGGTGGGAGCACAGGGGCAGCTGGAGGGGCAGGAGGAAAGAGCAGACACTGGGGTGAAAGACAGTTGTGACAATTGTTTCTCTCTCTCCTGGTTGCGTTATTTTACCAAATGTCTTCCCTTTTTGGGGGAATATTTGTATTTTGTACCATAAGGCTGAGGTAGAGACACCTACAGAGAGAATTTGAGTCCAGATCCTGGTCCAGTGCAAGGTGTCCCTGGCCAGGGAAGGGGATGGGACTGGATGGGCTTTAATCTCCCTTTCAACCCAAACTTGTGGGATTCTGTGATAAAAATATTCAGTGATTTGTTAGTTCATAGTAATAACTACTAAATTTTTTTACTAACTCATTCTTTTGTACCTTAGCAACATTTGTTTAGGAGAAATAGGAGAAAAGACAAATTGGCATTATACAGACCTCAGATTCTTTGTTTATCTTCTCAGCTCTCATCAGTTTCTCAGTTATCTCTTTATTAAATTAAAGATCAGTGAAGGAGAAAAGTTGATTACATTTCCGTTGTGAGCCAGAAAATAGCAATGCTTGTACACCAGGTATGCAAAGGGGCTGAGGGGAACAAATCAGGTTTTCAAAGTGCTGTGTTACAGACGAATGAAAATAATTTGTAAATTATTCATCAAATTTAATTCTAAGATGTTTCGAGAAAACCAAAAATAAGTTGGAACGTGTGATTGTTGGAGAGACCTTTATTCTCCAGACTTTACAGGTCTAAATCTTGAGTATGAGCTTCATCAAGATGTGGAGAATGCAGAGAACATGGGGTTGTTTAATGTCCAAACTGCAGGCAGAGCCTTCCCATGGGGGTATCAGCTCCTCAGGATTTATAGGATTGAGATATTGACTAAACTGAGGTCTGATTTTTTCCTCTTGCAAATTAAAACTCCATTTCTTTTTCCCTGTAACTGGAGACACAAAATATAGGTAATATCCCTTCTTACATCTTGTTTGCTCAAAACAACAGCTACTCAAATGACAGCATTGACAAACCTTTGAAAATGGTACTTATATCTATATATCACATATGTAAAGTAAATATGGTAGTATGTTAGCCTTATATATATCACATACATAAAGAAAATAGATCAGTATGTTATATTTATAACGACTTATCACGTCATTTAAAGAAATGTGATAGTTTGTTGGCCTTCCAGCTGATTTTTGAATCAACTTCTCAGAAAGCCCTGCCTGTTTTACTGCTGTTTCTTTGAGCTTTCATGTTTTTTGCATGGTCTGTGGTGTTGTTAGGCAGTTACAGTTCGTTTTTGAAGTTCTGTTCATCTGGCCAATTTGTTGTCACACAAAAGCCCAGGAGAAGGCCATATGTTCCTGCAAAGGTAGCCTTGGAAGGTGGGGTAGCTGCTTCTTCTTTTTTCTTCTGCCATCTGTTGTGCTTTAACTTCATTTTCTCCAGATACCACGTCTAGCAAATACTCAGATAATAGATGGGAATTCTCATCAGTATGGAAGCAAGGTTATTGTTTCCAACAGCTTTCTGGTGGCTTCACTCAGGTGTTCAGATTTTTTTAGACATTTCCCTTGCTCTTTGGCATGATAACAGTTGAAATGTAGAATTAGGAAGCTGTAAACAGATCAACATTACTGTTATTTAAACAATGAATATGCTGAGATGCTCCCACGAACACAGGAGAGAAGATTTTCAGCGCTGCAGGCCTCAGAAATAAAATGAGCAAACATCCTGGATTTCTCCAAGTGGCTGCTGCTCTTTCCACTTGGAGTTTCTCATTCCTGTCCATGTGCCACTCCTTCCTGGTCCAGCCCAAGCATTCCTGCAGCCACAGGGATTAGGGAAGGATCTGGGTTAAGACTAATCCAGCAGAAATACACAAATCGGCTCCCTTGGCTGATCCACGAGGGACAGAGGGAGCAGCCTTGGAGCAGAGGGATGAGTTGTGCCCTCTGACAGAGTGAGGGGCTACACCTCAGGAATTCCCTCTTCAGGAATTCCCTCCTCAGGAATTCCCTCAAACTCCAGGAGAATGGAGGAGTAAGGAAAAAAATCTGGTGGCGCCGGAGTTTTCAGGCTTTCTGCTGAGGGCACAGCAGGGCCCTGATTTAGGCCAGGCCTTCTGGATTGAGTCTGAATTGGGGAAACCTGAAAATCCTGCGAGCCCTGTGGTTGCTCCAAGCATAATCATGCACATATAATACATATTTTCACCCACTTTTTATGCTGGTTGTAGGAATAAAATGAAATACAAGGCCCTGCTTAGGCCCAGGTCGTGATTCGCCATCACGTGTTCAAATCACAGAATTCTGTTTGGTTTAGGGGGAAAATCTACAAGGCATTTTAGGGGAAAAAAAAAAATCTGCAAGTCTATAACCTACTTTCAGTGGTTCTAAACTACTTTGGGGGTTTTTATATTAATTTATAGAAATGTCCATGTGTGTGAGTGTATATAAAAAGAGGTGTGTGTATATAAATAAGGAAAACTGGGCGTCTTTTTGCTATTTTAATTCTCTGAAGTTTTGTGGTGGATCTTCTCAAGAATATCTCATTTTAAAGTCCTTTTCTCCATTCTCCAGCTGTGTGGGCTCTGTTTTTACAGCCTTCAATTCTCTACAAGTGTAAAGCAGGAGAAGATACGGCCTGACCTGGACCCTACCTGGACTGTAGGGAATTCTCCTGATTCTGTGTGCATGGGCAGTGAAGGCAGAGATCCTTCCAGAGGGAAATCAAGAATAATTTGCCTTTCTGCAAATCTTCTTTTAGTACAATGTGTATTTTATTGCAGGAAGAAGAGGCTTTATCGCAACAAAACGGGCAAAAACCACAAAGACTTGAAGAAACAGCACTTCTCTAATTCTTCCCTAAAGTTCCAAGACCCACCAAACCCTGGGGGATTACACCCACCAGTCTTCCTGATTTCAGGTAAGTGAATTCTCTTTTTGCCTCTCTTTCTGGGAAGCTGAGGATTCCCATTCCCTGGAAGTGTCCAAGGCCAGGTTGGACATTGGGGCTTGGAGCGACCTGGGATAGTGGAAGGTGTCCCTGCCCATGGTAGGAATGGGATTGATGGGTTTAAAGCCTCTTCCAACCCAAACCAATCTGGGATTCTGTGATTTCTCTGAAATGAAAGACAATGCAATTAATAAATACAATTTTATGTGATTTTTTTCACTTAACAAATTAAAAATAACAATTACTGTAAAGACAATCAGAGAGAACTGGATGCTCCCAAACCGGTCTCTAAGCTGCTGCTGCTATTTCCCAGCATGGAGCTCATGACTCTTAATTTGGAATTAACTGGTTTGGAGGAGAGGTTTTCAGTTCTAGCACAGAGTAAATAAGAAAAATAACCTGAGAAACAGCCAGTAATCAAGTTGTTTGATGTAGAAGAAATGCATTTAAATCACAGCTGAAGTAAAAAGAGAACTGGCTGACTGCCACACACTTTTTTACTCATTTGTGACAGCACACAATTAAAAAGTTCAGTTTGTTGCTCTTACTGGAATAACAGTTTTTGGTATTTTTCATGTTTCCTCATAAAAAAGAAATCTTTAATTTTAGATCCTGCAGATACTGTAGTTGTAAGAATATTGTTTGTATCTGGAGAGATTAGATGGGGACAGGATTTTTTTAATCTGTTAGCACAGACTTGTTATGTAAATAGGAAGCTCACAAAGGAAGGAGACAGCAAAAGGCTCTGAAAAAACAGATGTGTCTTCCCCAGAAAGAAAGTCACTGCTGGATTCCTGCAACTTTTTTGGGAAGTTTATTGTTAGGGATGTGCATATAATCAAAAAAACCCCAAATTTCTGTGTAAGTCCATTTCCATACACTCAGTACAGACAATTTTATCATGAATTTATTGTTGCTGTTTAATTGTGCTAAGTTAAAAATCGGATTGTTCATTGAAATTAATTCTTATGATGCTTTGCTGTAGATTTCTCAAGGCCTTTGGAGGAAACTCCTTTCCCTGATGTTCCTGCAGTCCTTAGCACTGGCCATGTGACCCAGATTTTTTAAGCCCTTCTATGACTTAGGTTTTATTCTTGGGCTCTTTTATCCATCTATTGGAATTGTTTCCAGTAAATTACAGTTTTGCAGTGGTTGCTGTGATTAGCACTTTATGCTCCACGGGGAATTCTTCCTAAAAATGTCTCTTATCAATACCTTTCAATGTGTTTAAACATTAATAAATAATTTTATATGAAGAACGTTACATCCATAGTGGAATTATGATGTGAAATACGTTTTTATGCATAATCTTTAATAGCAGGTTATACCATCTTTTGTGATTGTTTTGTTACTGTAAAGATAAATTATAATTACATGAATAACCTGCTTAAAATGGTCATGTTTTGAAATACTTCCATTCAATAATATCTGGGTATTCAATAATATCATGGACTGAATGTTCCTTTTTAGTACTCAGTATTAAGAACAGGTAAACCCTGGATAGGGCTTAAACATGGAAGTTTTCAAGTGCCCCAGTGCTAAAGAAAATCTAAATATATATTCATCATTTTATAGGGTGTCATTTTTAAAGTGATACTGGTTGGGGACAAACTTTTCAGAGTTGATAATTTTTGTTTTAAGTGTTTGCATGTGAAAAAAACCTGTTCCTGAAAGGCTTTGCCAGGTTGGGAAATGCAGTTTGAGACAACCAGGAGTCATTAATGCTCAGTTTTACAAAATGCTGGGCCCTAATTTTGCACTTAAATTAGGAAGATCAATTGAAAACTCAGTTAAATTGGGGATACTGATGAAATCAGTGAAACCAAACTGCAGGTTTTGCTTCTAAACTTCACTGAGAGATTTAAGTAATCATGGGCAATGCTCTGTTTGGTTTCACAGCCAGTGCCCTTTGTGACTTTTGTGTTACGCCCTGTTTGTTTGGCTTACCTGAAATTTTTCATTCCCATTTTGTATCAGGGTTTTCTGTGACAGGGGAAGGTTTTAACAACAGCCCAGACCTTCACTGTGACAATAAATGCCTTTTAAAGAGATTCCGAAGAGGTGATCTGAAAATCAGAACTAATTCTTTCCATTTTCTGATGGACTCAAAAATCATTGATGTTGCATTTGGTTTTAATAAAGACTTATTTGGAAAAAATGTGAAATGCCCAATAATTGTGAAATCCCCAATAATTATGAATTTGATGCCCAGCTGTGCCCGTGCCGAGTCCTCAGGTGCTCGGATCCGAGGGTTTGAAGGCCCCATTAACTCTTTGGGATGTGCCTTTAACCTGATGAGCTCCAATCTATTTCACCTCTAGAAGAATCCAATTCATTGACTCCAGCTCCTGGGAAGGCTGCAGGCTCCTCTCAGGGTGGGAGGGATTCCAGCAGGGCAATCAGTGCTGGGGGGACTGAGCCTCTGGAGCAGCATGGGAAGGATGGAAGTGGCTCAGGAACAGGCAGATGTTAGGGAATCATGAGCCAAGGCCAAGCTGGATGTGACTTGGAGCAACCTGGACTAGTGGAAGGTGTCCCTGCACATGGGAGGAGCTGGAATCAGCTGATTTTAAGGTCCTTTCCATCCCAAACCATTCTGGGATTCCATGATCCAACAGCTTTTGTTTCAGCCAGGGGATCCCCAGTGTCCTGTGCCTGAGCTGATGCCTTAGGTTTTAACTTTTCTATTTTTCAAATTCTGTGCTGCTTAGAGTGTAACTCTGCAGTTCCTTGTAGCCTGGAATTTCTGCTCTCTCGTGCTGGGCAGACACACCAAAGCCTCTCCAGGCTTTGCCTTCAAGGACAGCCAGGCTCTGCTAGGCCCAAAATGTGTAACCCAAAGCCTCTAAGGGGGGAGCAAGCTGAGGGGAATTCCATCATTGAACTGGGGCTTTAATTGGAGAATTAACTGTGGTATGCAAATGAACCAAACCTATAAAGGTGTGAAGAACTTGTGACCTGGGGTCCATCTTGGGGCCGATTTTTGGAGGCAGCCTCTGGCTCCCCAGGGTGTGCCTTGAAGGCCCTTCAATAAATACCCACCTTTATTCCCTTATCCTGTCTCTGTTTCTGGGAGGCCTCTTAAGGCATCAGAGCCAAGACTCATTCATAGTTTATCTGTGGTGCTGGTGGAACCTTCTACCTCAGCAAGGCCTTTTGCAGCATCCCAGCTCTAAAACTCAGCTTTTTGTCTTTAGCTGGAGGGGTTTGGTGTGGATTGGTACAACTCAAAATCATTGTCAGTTCTAGTCAAAGCCATTCCTTAAAAACAAACCTTACTTGGTTTGGGCTACAGAGTAATTGTGTAGGGCTTCCGAAGCAATCAAGAGAAGTGGAATTAAAACATTTGGATCGTTGTTTTAATTGAAATACTGTGATTATCTCAGCAGATGTGAGTGGGGTGCAGGAGTTCCTCAGATGAGGGGTGGAGGGAGGCAAGGAGCCAGCCCCAATGGACATAGCCCATCATCGAGAGCACAACAGGAGACTGTCTAAAGCAAAGCTCAAAGCGCAGAAGGAATTTTAAAAAGCCTAAAAGATCCCCAAGATAACTTGAAGCAAGACCATGAGAAGCAATGTAGGTGAGTATTCCATAGTAAATCAATGTATTTATTGAGCTGAGAAAGTTGAATTTTGGTTTTTGTAGTTTTACGCCGCAGCGGCGAAGTCTCGAGATGAAATATTTGAGGCAACATTAAAAAAATACTTAAAATATTAAATAAATATAAAAAATATATAAAAATATTTTTAAAATAACCAGAAGATCAGGCATCTTCAACATTTGATGGTGCTGAAGTAGAGAAGTGAACAGCTTAGCAGTTCATGCCTTGGTGCAAGGTGCACCCAAACGTGGACTTTTTGATAAGAGAACAAAGCAAAAAACTTTCCTGACCTCACTTTACCAGATCATATCCACCCAGCATGTGAAGCCCAGCATTGTAATGGGGAGAAAACCACCATTTTGTGCTGCTGTGATTCACATGGAGCATTAGTCATAACTGGGAGTAATATATTTTGACATAATCAAACAATAGAACTCCAGTTGTCCGTGCTGGAAAATGCAGCTCCATTCCTGCCCTGGATGATGTTGGAGTAGCAAAGTGTCGCTGCCTGAGATGGAGCCAGAGCTCTCCAGCACAATATCAAATCAAATGCTCTTATTCTTATAGATTTTGCTCATCAAAAGACAAGGTTATGCCATGTCAACAACCAGCAGATGGGGAAAAGAACGTCCTAGGAAGCTCAAAGAACACGCTTGGAAACAGAGCTATAAATACCAGGCTAATTCCATAGCTTTAAGATTTCTCCAAAGCTTTTTTAAATCCCTCCAGAAAAGGCTGAAGAGATCCCTAATCTGAAGTGGCCCAGTTGAAGGAATGTGTGTGTTTTTATTTTTCAGTAAAATGAGGTTGATCTACGGCAGAGCGTTGGGCGTCTCAGTGAGTCCCTGGTGTGGCTGTGCAATATTTGTTGCATCAAAATAAGGGTTTGAAGCACATTTTCATTCTTAGCAGGACTTCCTTCTTCAGAGGAAATGTGGAATTCTGTCTGATCACCCCTGGACTGAGGTGTGCAGCTTTCCCACAGAATCCCTGATGTTCACAACTCATTTGGAATCCTTTTTTTTGGGAGCTGTCCCTGGTTAGGAAGAGCAGACACAAATTCCCTGGTGGGATTTTATGCAAATCTCGTGTTCCCTGTGAGGGTGGGGACGCCCTGGCACAGGATTCCCAAAGAAATTATGGATTCCCCATCCCTGGAAGTGTCCAAGGCCAGGTTGGAGCAGCCTGGGATAGTGGGAGGTGTCTCTGCCCATGGCAGGGATGGGATTGGGATGAGCTTCAAGGTCCCTTCCAACCCAAACCATTCTGGGATTCTCCTTCCATAGGAATCTCCTCACTCCTTAAAAATATCCCAGATTTTCTTGGGGCATGTTTGAGATCAAAGGCAGGAGGTGTTTTACAATACTGGACCTGCCCTTAGAATTTTAAAAAATAGTATTATAAAAACAATATTAAAAATATTAAAATACTTATTCTTTATTTGTTTTTAAAATAATATTTTAAAAGACATTTTAATGTCTATTTATGAAGATTTAATCAGTAAATTTCATTTAAATTGGTATTAGCCAGAGGAATGCAAAGCAGAGCAACCAGCCCGTGCCAGATTTAGAAATCAGGGCTCCTAAAGAACAGCTGAAAGGGTTGGGTTTGTTTATTGTAGGAAAAAAGGGAACACTGTAGGATGGGCAGAAAAAAGAGATAAGAGGGTTTTATCAAAGCAATGGTGGGGGTTGCTCTGTAGATTTAAAAAAAAATAATAATAAAAAGCAAGTTCAGTTTGCACCAAGTGTAATTTAGGATAGATGGAAAGAGAAAACAGGCCAAGGGTTATTTTTTTTTTTTTTTCCTCATATCTGACTGCAAATATGGATGGAAAACTGGGATATTTTACCTCTAACTGTCAGGAAACTGAAAAACACACAAAGAAGGAGCTTCCAGAGACAATTTCAGTATTTTTGACTTTGCCCACTGGCCATGGGCTGAGCATTTTGCTCTCCTGAGATCCCTCTTCATTCACAATCTCCATTTCTCTAATTCTGTCACTTTAATTTTGGGATTAACTTTGTCACATTTCCCTGCAAACCTTTTGTATTCCTGACACCACACTTCAGTTGAAGATATGCAGTGAAAATGAACCAAAGGGACTTTATTTTCTTCAATAAAATGCTTTGAAAAGCTCTTCTTTCAAACAGAGTGAAATTCAGGTGTAGCAGCCTTTGGAAGATGCTTTCCTTGGATTCAGGAGTCCAGGAGATGGTGCAGTGGGACATGAGAAATAAATACCTGCAGCACAAATGTTAAATATGTTGTGATGAAGAGCTGCCTGAGTGGTTCTTTGTCCACATTTCCCTCAATAATTCACTTTTTGGAGCACAACATCCTCAATATCTCTGTTAGGCAATTCCAGAGCCGTTTTTTGGGGCTCCTTCAGAGAATAAAGAAATGTTTGAGTTGCAAGTTAGGATCTGGCTCCATATATTGTCCTTCAGCTGGGATGAAGCAGTGCATTTCCCAGGCTCTTATCTTTTTTGGAGCTTTGTTCTTAAACTCTTGGATGTGCTGCATCCTCAAAGGGCCACATGGTTTTAATTTCTGGGTGCCTGTGGGCCTTACTCTCATTTTTCTTTCCCCTGCTTTGATGAGCTGGTGGAATTCTCTTACTCTTGTCAGGCTTCACTGTGATTCACCCTTTGGTTTAGCTCCTTCTGAGGAGAATCAGACCTTTGCTGTCTGCTTTGGGGTGTTTTTCCTGCAGGAAAATTAGGTTTTCCAGAGCAAAGCCAGGGATGCCTGGCAGGGCAGAGCTGAGCCTCAGCACCAGGTGCCACCTTGTTGTGCAATAAACATCAATTTCTCGTGTTTGGATGGCAAATCCCCCTCCAAGGAATGTTTTACCACCCCTGCTCCAAAGCAGGGAATGTTTTATCCTAAAATCAGTTGTTTCATTTCCCAGGAGCCTGACTCCACTCCTCACACTTCATTGGCCAAGGACATTTATCCTTATTATTAAGGTGCTGGTGTGAACACATCTGATCATTGTTATGTAAGAATTCATCCCCAAAATACACAGACACCAACACTGAGGCACTTTGCTCCTTTTAGTGGGCTAAAAATACCTTGGCTTGCTGAAAAGTACATCTCTGAGTGCAGGGCTTGGGGCAGCCAGACACTCCTGAAGCACAAAATCTTATTTGAAACTTGTGGGGTGTGTGTGTACAGGCAAGAATTTTGATCTTCTGTGTTGCCAGAATTCGGATTAAACTGGAGGAAGGCTGATTTTTTTAAAAAGAAATCATCCATTAGCAGTTTCTTAAATATTAGATTCTTTTTTCCACGCTGTGATGTTTGATGGAAATGAAATGTGTGCAAAACAAGACGTGGAAACAGTTCTTCCAGCATTTCAAAGGAGAAATAATATCCTAAGGAATTTTTCTGAGTGTTTATAAATACGAAGAAATAATTAAGAACCATTTCATATTGAAATCTCCATGTCCTAAATGCAGTGTGTTGCTCACTGTTGCTTATTTTCTATTTTAACTGATTATTTTCCAGCTTGGAGTGAACAAGATGAACAGAGCCACCTTCAATCTAATGCTTCATGAGGAAAAAGGTCAGGTTTTTTTTCATTTTTATCTCAATCCCCTTCCCTCCTCTTAATTATTACATTAAAAATACTTTCTATGGCCTTTATTGGTTTCATAGCTTTGAAGTAACAAAACAAAGGTGATGTTTTAATGGCAGGGTGAGCAGGAATATTTTTAAATCAAATGGTGAATCCAGGAAAGAGCTGACTCAGAGCAGTGTGAGGAGAAAAAGGCTGGAGAAGGAAAGGTCATGTATACAAATCTTCATCGAGATTGATTGAAAAATGATTAAACTTGTAACTAATAAATCTCTGCTACAGCAAGAAAGAAACATTTGGCATTTAAAAGGATGAAAAACACTTTTTTTCCTAAATATCCTTGAACTTTTGCATCCTTTTTTTTTTTCTTAGAAAACAGAGAAAACTCTCTCCAATAAAATAGTGGGGCCAAATTCTCCAAATACTTCTACATTCAATTAGTAAGTAATTATCTGCTAATGGAGAGATTAATCAGGTTTGTAGCATCCCAGGGTCCAGAGGCAGTGCAGACTCTCCAATATGATTCCATTTCTGCCAGATAAGGCAGGAGGGTTTGCATTGAAAAGCTGATTTTTATGGTTCCCATATATTTTTTAATACCTTAAGTGTATTTTCATCAGGGAAAATGCTGAGCAGAGCTACGTAATTCAATAAACACTTGAAAAAAAGAGCACTTGGAGAAAAAAATTTCCAAGGGTCTAAAAATAGTACAGGCACGTGATGACTACTTTGGCACAAAAGCATAATTTATGGGTTTAATTTGCAATCTTGCTACAGTTCTGACATTCTCCTGCACAGGAACTCAGGCTGAATTATTCAAATTATTGAAATATTGCTCCGTCCTCAACTTCAGGTGTCTGGTACAAAGGAGCTTGTGTTGTATTGAGACCTCTGTGTTGAAAATATGGGAGGGTGGGCTTCATTTCTGCCATTTATTGCTTAATTTTTGCTCCTAAAATTAATGGAGATCTGGGGCTATTCAATAATTTTTATTCCAGTGGTTGGAGCCTTTCCCCAGATTTCCAGGAATCTTGATTTTTTTTTTCCCCCTGTTTTTTAATTGCTTGTCTAAAATCAAATTGAATTTTCCTGGTCAGTTTTTGGCATTTAAAAGGATAAAAAGGGATCCATTCAATTTTTTTTTTCTTTTAAATTAATCCTTTATTTTCCTAAATTTCCATGACCCTGGTAACCTCTAAGTCATCAATGTGCAGCAGAACTGAGCACTTACAAATAGTTATTTCCCCCCTGCTTTCTTCATCTGTTTATCAGAAATTTTAGGAACATTCTCCATCAAAGATTCCTAAAATTCATATAATTTTCATTATAAAATCATTGCAGAACTCTGCTGAATAATATCAGCTTTTTGGAAGCCTGAAACATGAAAATCAAAAGAAAACCCCTCATTTCTTTATCCAAATTCCCCTAAAATAAAGGTGATATGAAGTTTCTCCACTTCTCATTACCATATTGCTCAGTAATATTCCATTTTTGGGATAACAGTGACATCACTCAGAGCTGATTTTTGGTGCACACCAAATATTAACCTTGATTTTGGAAATATCTGAGTGCTGCCATCCCTCTGACACAAAGCAGGGCTGTGCCACGTGCCCTGTTCTGACCCATTTCCCTTGGAAAAGGAAAAATCCATGTGGGGCAAGGCCTGGGCTGTCCTTCCATGGGGTGGATTTCATAAATCCGTGGTGAATCACTGGGGAGGAGGGAAAACACAAAAATCTTGTTGTTTCTTGCCTTTTTGTTTATTCTCCTTTTTTTGTGTGAAGCCTTTCAGAGATTTCTGTATCTCGAGAGGTTGGACTTCATTATATGTGTTTTTATATTTATATATATGTGTTTATATATATTTATGTGTATATTTCTATATATTTATATATTTTTTCTATTTTTCATATTTTTTATATATTTTTATATGTATTATATATTTTTATATATTATATATATTTTATATATAAATATATATTTATATTTATATTTTATATGTATTTACATATATTTATATTTATTTTTATATATTTCTATATATTTTATATTTTTTATATATTTATATATATTTTATATATTTTAATATATTTTATATATTTTTATATATTATATATATTTATATATATTTTTAATATTTTTAATATTTTAATATATATATTTATTTATATTTATATATTTATTCCATTCTTTCCCTGCAAGTGGAATTGCTCCCAGCTGTGGGAATTGCACAGAGAGATGGGTTGAAATTGATCCTTGGAGAAGGTTTCAGGGATTGGTGCTATCCACAAGCACTGCTGAGAGAATCCTGCTCCTTCCCACCTCTGCCCCCTTGTCCTTTGCCTTGGATGATTTTATTGCCACAATCAAATCTCCAAAATCAAGGATACTCTGATTTTTCCCTGGATGCTGATGGGAAGGAGATCAGATTTCTATCTGATAATCACCAGCACCCTCAGGCAAAACACTCCAAGGAAAGGGATTTGGATTTCCTGATCATCAGCTGCATCCCAGGGACATAAATCAATCTTTCTCCAGGAAAATCATTTCCATGTTGGTTTCTTGGTGCAGATCCCTAAATGCCAGGGCTGCAGTGGCTGCTTTAGGCTTCTGCTCTTAGATGTTTGGGAAAACAAATTCCAGAGGGTTCTGTGCCAGCCCCGTGCTTGGAGCAGGGCAAATTCCAGGGGGCTGTGGGGAGCAGGGACAGGGATCTGGAATCTCCAGGGATTTTTGCTATTTATGCCTAAATTCATCCAAATGGTTCTGTGGCAGCCCTGTCCTGGGAGCATGGCAATATCCAGGGGGCTCAGGGCTGTGGGGAACAGGGACAGGGGCCTGGAATCTCCATGAATTTTGTTATTTATGCCTAAATTCATCCAAATGGTTCTGTGCCAGCCCCATGCTTGGAGCAGGGCAACTCCAGGGGGCTCCTGGCTGTGGGGAGCAGGGACAGGGGCCTGGAATCTCCAGGGAATTTTGTTATTTATGCCTAAATTCATCAAAATGGTTCTGTGGCAGCCCCATGCTTGGAGCAGGGCAACTCCAGGGGCCTCCTGGCTGTGGGGCACAGGGACAGGGGCCTGGAATCTCCAGGGAATTTTGTTATTTATGCCTAAATTCATCAAAATGGTTCTGTGGCAGCCCCATGCTTGGAGCAGGGCAACTCCAGGGGCCTCCTGGCTGTGGGGCACAGGGACAGGGGCCTGGAATCTCCAGGGAATTTTGTTATTTATGCCTAAATTCATCAAAATGGTTCTGTGGCAGCCCCATGCTTGGAGCAGGGCAACTCCAGGGGCCTCCTGGCTGTGGGGCACAGGGACAGGGGCCTGGAATCTCCAGGGAATTTTGTTATTTATGCCTAAATTCATCAAAATGGTTCTGTGGCAGCCCCATGCTTGGAGCAGGGCAACTCCAGGGGCCTCCTGGCTGTGGGGAGCAGGGACAGGGGCCTGGAATCTCCATGAATTTTTGTTATTTATGCCTGAATTCATCAAAATGGTTCTGTGCCAGCCCTGTGCTGGGAGAGCAGGATGGGAGCAGGGCAACTCCAGGGGGCTCAGGGCTGTGAGGAGCAGGGACAGGGGCCTGGAATCTCCAGGGAATTTTGTTATTTATGCCTAAATTCATCCAAATGGTTCTGTGCCAGCCCTGTCCTGGGAGCAGGGCAACTCCAGGGGGCTCAGGGCTGTGGGGAGCAGGGAGAGGGGCCTGGAATCTCCATGAATTTTTGTTATTTATGCCTGAATTCATCCAAATGGCCCTCAGGGAAAAGCCCTCCGAGGCTGAGTCCAGCCTGAGCAAATCCTCACCTTGTCACCATCCCAGAGCTCTGAGTGTTGCATCCTGGGGTTCCTTGGACACTTCCAGGGAATTCTTGTGTAGAGTGGTTAAATTCCAATCCTAAAAAATTCCACAGCATCAAAAGTGATATAAAAGAAGATAATAGAAACCTTGTTATTGTTGTAAAACTGCTTTAAAAGTTGGCAATAACTCAATATCAGAGCTGGTTGGACAGGTACAAAGTGACTTGGCACTGGGGCAATTAGAAATGCTCATTTTAATTAAGTCATTCAGTGCAGAGCAATTTTCTGGTTGCAAAATATTCTTAATACTCTGTATTTACGAGTGAGGTGTGTTTTGAACCTGAAGGCCGGAGCATATCACGACTATATCGTGTTTATCATGAGTAAATCATGAGTAAATCATGTGTAGAACTGTGCCATGTCCTGGACACCACCCCAAGGAAAAGGATCCTGAAGGATTCAAGGTTTCCTTCCTACTTCAGGCCCTTTTGTTTGTTGAATCACCGGCCTAAAAATAGGCCCTCATAAAGTATTCACCAACTGATCTAATTAGTCAGGAGAATGCTGCTTTTCAAAGTGGGAAAGCATTCCCAAAAAATGATGCAACATTTGTATCTAATTAGATGATACAGGAGAATCCTGGCTAATTGCTTTGATAGACTTAAACAGATTAATAATGTGCAAGTGGTAACTAAATAAAAACTCCTTTTCACTGAGTGCTTTGGAAGTGATGCTTTTTAAGAAGCTAAAATTTCTTATTAGTTCTGAAACCCCAAGACTGTGATTCAAGAGCATTTCTCATTTTGGAGGTTTTTTTAGTGCTAGGAAGGAAAGCCTCGAAAATGAGATTGTAATTTGTGTCTCTAAGCAGTGTTTGGTGTTTGTTCCAAGCCTTTGCAAAGCTTTATATTCATATTATATTCATAAAGCTTTATATTTATATTCAAAATGTGGCCACTCCATAGGTAGGAGCTGGGATTTGTGCCTCAGAGAGCCAGGCAGGGATTGTGGAGCCCCTTTGTGATCCATGGAATTGTTGGGCACTTCAAAAGTTCATGTAAGAAAAACTTAATGGAGCGTCAAAAGTGATTGGAGGACAAGGGAGAAGAAGAGGAGAGATTTAGATTCTATTTGAAAAGGAAAAAATTTATTACTCAGAAGCTTGGAGCAAGCTGGGATAGTGGAAGGTGTCCCTGGGGGTGGAACAAAATGGGCTTTAAGGTCCCTTCCAACCCAAACCATTCCATGATTTGCAATATCAACCTGTCAGAATTTGTCTTAACTGGCTCAAAGTCCACTTACTAATAAAATAAATATCATTCATATCATATGTAACAGACTGGAATCCAGACAATTAATACCTAATTTAAATTTCTTTATACATCCTGTCGAGTTTTCTATTTTCCCACTTGACTAAGAAAAAGTTGTTAAAGTAAATATTAACAGCTGAGTGTGCAAAGAGGCTGCCTGAAACCCAACATTTCCAAAAGGGAGAGAGCACCATTAAATATTGAAACCACACTTCCAGCAGATGAAAATTAAGGAGAAATTTTCCATGTGGGGAAGGGGTCGAGGGGGCTAAAGGGGGGAGGAAAGAATTCCATGTAGTTTTTACATAGCTCTCCAGTGAAATATTTTGAAGGATATTGTAATGAAACTGGACTGCAAAACAAATCTAAACATCATGTGCTGGCACAGGGCAAAAAGCGGCCGCGGGTTTGGATGTGGAAAGTTGTGTTACTCGTGGTGAGATAACAGGACTTGTCTGGGGCTCTGAGGAGATTACTGAGGGGAGGGATTTATTACATGGCTGATGGAAATCAGGCCTTTGCATTCGTTCCAGTGTCCAGAACGCTTTGGGTTTGGTCCAAAATCCAACTCCTTTGCATCCCAGTCCAAAGGACTTCAGAGAGCGCTTGGATGGGGAAGGGTGAGCGGTGCGTGAGGAGATGGGGGGGGGTCTGCAGTCATGGAATCCCAGGAAAAGGCTGGAAAAGCCCTCCCAGCCCATGGAATCCCAGCTGTGCCCCATCCCCACCTTGTCCCCAGCCCAGAGCTCTGAGTGCCACCTCCAGGAATTCCTTGGACACCTCCAGGGATGGGCACTCCAAACCTCCCTGGGCAGTTCCGAGGCCTGAGCGCCCTTTCCATGAGGAAATTCCTACTGGTGTCAAACCTGAGCCTCCCCTGGCCCAGCCTGAGGCCATCTCCTCTTGTCCTGTTGAGTTGTAAATCTCTGGGCCAGTAGAGCTTTGAGTTGTGTGGTGTTATTAAATTAATTAAATCAAAGAACACCCAGGAACTTTCCACGATGGATTTCAGTGTGGAAATATGGATGGGCACCTCTAAGCTGTGCCATTCCTGCCTACAGCAACGTGCAGGGATCACTGCATGGACTGGGGGCTTTAATTCATGGAAATCCATGTGGAACTGTGCTGGATTTTAGGGAAAAACATCTCATTCCATGAGCATTTCCTATAAAACACAGATTGTGTGTGTATTGGAAACTCCCAGGAAGCCTTAGCTGGGTTTCCTGGGTCTCATCACACCCAGAATGTCCTCCCAGCACAGAAAATTGCACAGAACAGGTTAAATTTGGGAGCTGGGAATAGCTCTGGTCACTGCTCCTGCTTAGGGCAGCGTGAGGGTTGAAGTAATTTTGTACCCAGAGGAGAACAGAATTTAGAACCATGGAATTCCAGACTGGGTTGGGATGGAAGGGACCTTAAAGATCCTTTAATCCTCACCTTCCACCATCCCAGGGTGCTCCCAGCCCCATCCAACCTGGCCTTGGACACTTCCAGGGATCCAGGGGCAGCCACAGCTTCTCTGGGAATTCCATCTCAGGGCTTCCCCACCCTCACAGGGAACAATTTCTCCTCAATATCCCACCTAACCCTGCTCTTTTTCCTAAAATTATTTAAATACTTGCCACAGATTAAACACTTCCTTGAATTTTTTAGCTCTTTTCAGTCCTTTTTTACTCCAGGTGCAGTCCAGACAAAGGTTTATCTGATTAGATGGTGATAATCCCGTGGTGGAGGTGGAATGGGAGCTGAGGCAGGGCCCTGCAGAAGCTGTGGAAGTAAAAAGTTACTTTGAGGTGTCTCTTCCAAAAAAAAAAGCAATTCCTGGATATTATTTGCTCATAATGGCCCTAAATAGCAACATGAGCACAGCAAGGCTGGGCTGAGACATGAGCAACTTCCCCTGCACCGGGTGCTCCCAGTATTTTATAAATCTTCTGGTTTTATTGCATTACAGAAGGGTAATTCTCACTTAATTCACTATACCAGGGCTATTTTTTACCTGTTTCAGCCTTCCACGGGCCCTACAGTAAAAATGCCAATGCAGCTTTTGGCAATAAGGTAAATTGTGGCCTGCTTTTGATGAAACCTCATCTGCTCCCTCCTTAATCAGGATAAAACCACTCAAACCCCCAAATTTCTGAACTGAAAACCTGAGCGAGCCCTGAACTGTTGCCAAGAGCTCTCCAAATCCTGTTTGTGTGTTCCAGCCTGGGAGATTAAAGGGTGGATTGTTGTGACAGGAGACCTGACAGGGTGTCCATGGGACATCCCCTGTGACCTTGGTGGGCCAGGAGCTCATCAGGCCCCTCATCCCTTCCTGAGATTTGGCTGGCCAAGGATTGCATCCCGTTGGAATTCTTGGGAAAGTGGGATCAGATCCCTGCAGAGCAGTGCCAGCCCATTCCACAAGCCTTCATCCTGCAGAAAAGTTGAACTCACAGAGTCCTTAAGGTTGGGAAAAGCCTCCAAGATCACAGATTCCAAAATTTGGCCAATTCTCTGTTGTTTAGATTCCAGCCCCTCAGTTAATGGGGTCTGTCCAAGCAGCTCCTTTTATCCACAGCCTTCTTGGAAATACCCTGGTGAGGGTTTTTTTTTTCCTTTTTGGAGAATTTGGAACTTTACATTTCGAAGCAGCACTTCTAAAGGGAATGTTCTGCATGAGGGTGCTTAAGGGAACATTTTCCAGGACTATATTTATGCCTCTGTAGTCTTCCTTTAGTGGTCTTGAAGGAAGGAGCTGTTATTACTGTTAAATATAGATGTAATGTGGTGTTATTGCAGAAATGTCTTTATGTTCCATTTCTGGCTTTAAAAAAAAAAACCCTTTTCTTATTAAAATCAGTCAGGTCTATAACATTTATTATGTTTCAACATGTTGGCATAATGTTAGTGTTGGGAACAAGGCAGGATTGACACCTGATTCCAAATAAAACCTCCTGATGATGTTACTACAGCAGCCTTCAGTGCCATCCTGTATTTGAATGTGGGATTGTTGCTTTTTTTCTGTTGTATTTACTATTTAAATCCCATATTCCGTGTTTGTCTCACCTCAATAAAATGTCCAGTCTCAAGAATTAAGTCTCACCTGGTCAGCTTGCAAAAATTAATTCGGGGGAATGACACAACTTCTGTCGTGAGAGAAAGTCTGAGGGGAATTATTGCTGAGGAAATTCAGATTGTTTCACAGGTATTCAGATATCAGTCACTGCTGCTGGCTTTTCCCTTTTTATTACCCAGTTGTTTGGTGAGGTGATTATTTTAATTCAGTCGACATGCAGGAGGTTTGCATTTTTGTGGCTGTTATCAAAGCCTAGAAGCAGC
The DNA here is from genome assembly GCA_026261815.1 of Monarcha castaneiventris obscurior. NCBI lineage: Eukaryota > Metazoa > Chordata > Aves > Passeriformes > Monarchidae > Monarcha > Monarcha castaneiventris. The sequence goes on from JAMPIT010000467.1 coordinate 20,589,786, forward strand.
TTCCTTCCCATGAAATTCATTCAGTTTTCTAAGCAATTTTTAAAGGGCATTAATTTAGTCATCTGCTGATAGTTCTGAACAGAAGCATATGTGAAAATATTCAGTGAAAAGATGCATCCCTTAATTCTCCCAAACTGTACATCAACTATTTACCAGCAGTTGCACTCTGGTAGCTTTTAAGATGTAGCTCAATTGCATCCACGTATAAACAGAAAAAGCTGGCAGGATTCTCTTTGCTCTGAGCCTTATTTTGATGGTTCCATTGACATTTAAAATTTTGATTTGAAGCTCTGGAAATGGCTGCAGCTGTAAACATCTCCCCTGAGTTACTGAACTGGGCTGAAAGGCTGGAGAGAATGGCTCACGTGTTTCCCCCATCTGTATCTTTCAGGCTGTTTGATTGGAGGAGCCAAGGAGTCAGGAAAGAAACTCCAGAAGACAACTTGGATCATGAACAGAAGATAAAAAAGAAAACAAAAAGAATGTGGCATATAAAGGGTGTAATACCTGGAGGTATTGGATCTGACTCATATTTATAAAAATGAGACGAGCTTTCACAAAATACAAGTTATCTTAGACAGTCATCAAGCTTGGAGCCATCATGCTGTTGAACTAGAAATTCTCCTTTTCCCCATTCTCCTTTCTGACAGGTAACAAAGGATTGGTGAATTATAAATTTCCCAAGTTGGAAGCACTAATTTTTATCTATATAGTTCATCCTTATGAATATATAAGGAGTTAAACATTGCATATTTAATGTGGATTATAATGGGAAAGTGACTCATTAACCAAAATGGCCACTTTTAAGGACTTGGTTTCAAACTGAGCTGGAGCCTCCCAATGCACTTTGTAGGATTTGGGGAAAGCTGTGCTGCAGGGCCTGCTTTGGGAGGCCAGGATGACATGTAGTAAAAGGATATCACCTTACTGTTGATATCTTTGAAGACTCATAACCAGAAACAGGAAAATGAATGGTGGGAAGGAGTGTGACGGAGGGGACACGGATGGAGGGCCACCAGCAGTGCAAGTTCCCGTTGGTTGGCAGCGGAGGGTGGACCAAAGTGGAGTTCTCTACATCAGGTAAGGTCACCTCAGGGGCTTGGGGCTGGTGGTCACTGGAGTTTGGCCAGAATGGGCCGCAAATTGCTGACTCGGCTCGTTTCTTCCGCTCAAAAAACTCCCGAGGAATTGTTGTTCTCCGAGTGCAAGATCGTCCTGGGAAGCTGAAGGAGGGGAGGTTTAGGTGGGATCTCAGGAATTGGGAATTCCTGGCTGGGAGGGTGGGGATGCCCTGGCACAGTTTGCCCAGAGAAGCTGTGGCTGCTCCTGGCAGTGCCCAAGGCCAGGTTGGGTGGTTCTTGGAGCAACCTGGGATAGTGGAAGGTGTCCCTGGGCAGGGATTGGAGCTGGATGAGCTTTAGATCCCTTCCAACCCAACCCATTCCATGATTTTGTGATTCTTTTCCAAGTAAATTTAAGTGATGTGACAACTCAATAGCTCCAAACCCATTTTTTTATGCCCGTGAAGATTCTGTGTCCACTATCACTGATGTTCTCCAACTTCTATGGATCCCTCACATTTCTCAGGTAGAAAAAAATCCAGGAACATAAACCTAAATCCGAAGTTTTAGGTACTTTATTTGTTTATTTTCTTAGCTTATTGGATTTTTTTTTGCTTCACAAAGAAATGCATCGAAATTGCTATGAAATAAATGTGTTCAGACAAAGAGAGTCTAAATTAAATGTTATTGGTAAAAAGATCAAAGTTAGCTTTATGAAATGTGGGGACATTGGGTTTGCATCACACGAGTCTACGTGATTATCAGTCAGTTATTTGCTTAAATTTCTTCCACTGTTCTGTGATTAAAATAATTGCTTCTCCCAGCATTTTGTGTATTCCTGATAGCAAAGTCTGTAATGAGCCAAAGCACACTCCAGTGTTACACTAAACCAGCATAAAGGATCAGATGCATCCCAGGATTTCTGCTTTGTGTTCCCAATTAGCAGAATCAAACCCAACCCACGTCAGTGATACCCATGGCAAAGAGAAACCACCTTGCCCTTGTTATTTCTCATTTCAGCTGTAATTCACTGGGCCTCTGCCTCAGTCACAGATCAATGGGGAAGGAAAAGTTGTGGATTAGTGGTTTTTTTCCCCAATAATCTCTATACCCAGACATCAGGAAAATAATGCTTTGGTATTTTTATTTACCTGATGATCCCACCAGCTTTTAAACTTCATTTTCCACAGCTCTAATAAGTTTTATACATTTTCAGTAGCTTTGGGGAAGCTCATTCCTGCCCTTTTCCCAAGTTTTCCAATGTATTTTTTTTTGGTGAATTTTCTGGTCACCTTCACTGAGCTGTTCTGATGAAACAAAATATTTCACACTCCTGTTTGGTGCAAGGCACAGAGCAGGGCAGGTTGGTTGGAAAGGGTGGAAGTCCAATAATCCAATCTCCTGCCTGACATGGAGCATCCACAGGGCTCCATCAGGGCAGCTGAATCCTCCAGGATTGAGTTTCCACAAGCTGCTCACTGCCCTGCCAGCATGCTCAGCATTTATGGAGACCAGGAAAGGTCAAACAATATTGACTCCACAGCTATCCCAGGGAAAATTAGTGGATATATTAAGAGCTGACATGATTTAAGTGGAATAGATGATCCCAGCTGAATAAAGACTCTGTGTTTGTGCCTCCTCAGAAAGCACGGGCGCTCTCCTGTCAGCTGTCAGCAGTTGCTTTGGATTAAATCAAGATTAAATCCATTCATTAACTGGTTTTCATTACCTGGTGGAAGCACTGAGTTGAATCTCAGGGCTTTTCTTAGCAAAACAGTGCTGCTAAGTAGGGCCTAAATATTCCCTGGAAGTGTCCAAGGCCAGGTTGGAGCAGCCTGGGATGGTGGAAGGTGTCCTTGCCATGGCAGGGGATGGAATCAGTTGATTTTTCCAACCCAAAGCAGTTTGGAATTCCATGATTTTGTGGTAGTTTCTTACAAAGGAAGCTGTGGCTTATCCCATGTGTTACAGAAGTGTCAGGAACTTTGTGCACACACAAGAGACTTTGCAGAGTTACAGCTCTGCCCAGGATCAAGGCAGAAACAGGGTAAAAAACGACCCTTTTTAAAATCAGGTTGGGTTTTGTGGACAAATAACCCTGTGTGTGTGCAGTAGGGATGGTGCATCTCTCATCCCACAGATTCTGTGGATTGACCTTCCTTCACTTCACACTCACTGATTGTCAGCACACTCCTGTTTTTTCCAGGATCTCCTGGAGCCTGCACTGGTTCTGTGTGCCCAGGCAAACAGCACACCAAGGTTATTTAAAATCTCTTTTTACTAAAATTATCCTAGGAAAAGCAGCCTCTTTTAGCCAATGCAAATAAAACAGCATCCTCCCTCCAGAGCATATTCCTGGGAATGCCTTTTAACAGATTTTAAGGATCACAGAAAGTGTCTGGAGAGATTTTGGGTGTAGATGGGATGGTCCAGAGCAAATGTCAGCCTGGGATTCTCCCATGGGATTCTCCCATCCTCGAGTGTGGAGTTTGCCTGGGCTGAGCAGGATCAGGACAGGTGGGAACATCCAAAGGGATCAGGCAGGATCCTGGTTTAATTAAAATAAATCAAAATCAAGAGCAGTTTCCCCCTGCTCCCCAAGGATTTCAGGCAGGGAAGGTTTGACTTCCTGACCAGCCACCAGACCTGTACCTTTATTTTTAGATTGCTCTTTCATCTTCCTCACCCTCCAAACTGTCACTGTTACACATATTCAACCTGAGCACTTCTCCCAAAAATAACTATTTCAGGGCATGTCTGGCAAAGAAATTACTTATTTAAACTGTCAGCAGAACTTTAAATGTCACTTGTAAATGTTGCTTTAGATGTGACTCTGTTCTCGTGCAGGGTGAGGTGTTTATGTGTTGGATTCTAAGTACCAAAGTTGGTCATAGCTTGGAATTTTGAGTCATGAGTGTTTTCGTGATCCAAACTATTCCACTTGAGTTGTTTTTGTTTGAATGAGGGCTATTTACAGCTGCCATTAATAAGCAGTGTTTTATTCCAGATAAACAGTTCAGCTGGCCCAGCAATAAAGAGCAATCTGCAAGTTAAAGGCTGGGGACACAAGAACTCTTTTTTTTTCATCTTATGAATTAGTGGTTTTGCCATAACAGAGTTTCCAGGGCCCTATTTTGGGATGTGGAGATAATGATTTTCTGGTGGGAGTTGGAGAAATCTGAGTGCAGCTTATCAGGAGCTCACTGGCCTGGCTCCTTGGTGTAATATTCCTAACTTTCAGTGAGAAGGTCGAAATTTTAGCTGAATGAAACCAAACTTTGTGCAACAAAGAGACCTGGCTGCAACAGTTTTGTTCCTTTTAAAATGTGTTTGGGGTTTTTTTTGGTCAGTATTATCTCAATGCTTGAGTAAAAGCAAGAAGTGCTATGAGAAAAAAAAAATGAAATGTGATTTTTCCCCACTGTCCTCGTGAGCAGATACAAGTCCTGACCTATCAAAGAGCTCGTATTCATCATTTCTGTTCCTTTACAGTCCCAGTGGGTCTTTATTATCCTGCTTGGAGCAGGTGAAGACTTACTTGCTGACTGATGGAACGTGCAAGTGTGGCCTAGAATGTCCTCTTGTTCTTCCCAAGGTAAAGCACAGCATCATTTTGGATCTCTGTGCCATAATATTTATGAGCTGCCCATGCTGATGAGTCAATCTCTGTTCAGATCATTTCTAAAATAAGGTGGTGTCCACCCAAAGTTAGACCTTAAAATACAAAATTCAGCTGCCCTCTGCCTTAGCCCCTCTTGGAGAGGATCTGACTCAGTTTTTATAAATATATTCATTCTTTATTTGTTGTTTCCAAACATCCTGTCAAGGAATCTCTTGGGCAATGCAGGAGCAGTGAGGAACAGAGGAAAATTCCTCTATACTCCATATAAAATTCCTCATTGATGTGAATTTGGTGACTTTGCTGCCTGGAGTCATTATTTTAAATGCTGCCATTTTCACTGCCAGGTGTTTAATTTTGATCCTGGAGCTGCTGTGAAGCAGAGAACTGCTGAAGATGTTAAAGCGGACGAAGATGTCACCAAACTATGCATTCACAAAAGGAAAATCATTGCTGTGGCTACACTTCATAAAAGCATGGAAGCACCACATCCTTCACTGGTTCTAACTAGTCCTGGTGGTGGAACAAGTGAGTAAAATGAAATCATGCAGAATCATTCCATAATCTGATTTTTTTATCTCGATAATCACTATGCAAAACCACCCCCAAAGTCTTAGTGTGAGTGCAAAAATAAGCAGATTGAAGGAATAAATAATGGGTGTAATCAGAGATGGAGGTAGATAGAAAATGAGTCTAAAAGCAGGTCAGCCCAGACTAAGAGCATGATTTTCTTGGAAAAGATATCAGATTGTTCTAGACAAAGAAAATACATTAGCTCTCATCTTTTGGAACTGTAGTAATATGTCTGATATTCTGTCACATGGGAAATTAGAGGAACAGAATAAAGTGATTATGAAGGGATTAGGATGTGGCTAAGGACTTGGCTAAATGGGAAATTGTATTGTCAAGGAGAATAGACAGCAAGAGGAGATCTCCACTGTCATTTCTCAAGGATTATTTTTGGCCACCAACCTGGATTAGCGTTTTAATTATCCCCATCAATAAAAAAAATGAGGAAATTTGTTGGTGCCTGAAGTTGACAGGTACTCTCCAAACAAAAGATGTTTACCTGGTGTAAAACTGGGCAGGCTCCCTGAGACCTGGAGTGAAGCAGAGTTAGCACTGAAACAGCTCCAAACCCAGAAATTCATCTGAAATTATGAGATCTGTAAGGATCACGAGGACAGGTTCTGAAGGACAATTACAAATCCCAGTGGGCAGGACAAAGGAGGGAAGGGTGCAGAGTTTTTATTTCTGTGCTCTGATGCTGCAGCTCCTGGAAAAGGCCTGAGAGCTCTTCTGCAGCCCTCACTGCTGTGATAACACCTGGCCAATTGCTCTTCCCACTTCAAAGTGGAAAAGTTGTAAGAAAATCAAGAAATAAGGGATTTTAGGTACATAGACAATGCTCAGATACCCGTGCTGTTCATAGTACTGATGTGCCCCTGCATTTTCATATTGAAATTTAGGATTTAAAACCTTCTTTGGAAATTTTTTTTCAGTGTAATTTTGTTTTTAACCAACAGTGCAATTTCCCAAGTTACTGTGCATTGCCCTGCTTCATTTTTTTTTAATGAGCAGTACTTAAATTACATTCCTGTTTTTAAAAAATTAGCAAAATGAAGGAGGTAATTTATATATTTATGTGCTCTTACCTTCTCTGTCTGTCAGACTTTTGTGCATAAGCAAAGAAGAAAATTCCCCAATAAATCCCTTTATAAGCAAAAGTTCTTTTCATTTTTGCACATTGATATGTGACCATTTGCTTATTTCTAGCACTCGAGGTGAGGCTTCTCGTAATTATTTCATTTTGCAGTTCAGCCTTTAGTTTTGTCCCCCTAAATGAGACTCTGGTTGTATTTTGGGACAGGGGAAATGTTTGTTTCTCTCATGTTAGAGCAAATAGGATAAAGGCAGGATTGTCAGTGCCCTCTGACCAGGCTGAAGGGAAGATGAGTAGAGGAATTTCAAGGCACCTCTGAGTTCATTTGAACAGGGAATTTTCAGCTCCCAATTCCAGTTGAATTTCGCATATCCAGGGGCTGCACGCCAAGCACTCCGAGCTGAATTACAAATTCCCAGAGCAGCAAAACTGGCAGAAAGTCCTCCAGACTTGGAGCTGCTTGTGCTTCCAGCCTGGAAGTAAAACATTGAAAACAAATCTTTTTAAATAAAGGTGGAAAGTGGTCTTGTGCTTGTAGGATGGTGTAGCCTCAAAAGTGGGGTTTGCAGGGAATTTTTCCATCCTATGTCAACACGTGCAAATATTCCCAAGGCTTTCATCCTGAAAACAAACAGAAAACATTCCAGATCCCTCCTCAGGGATAGCATTTGGGACAGGACCTTTTCTGTGGGAAATGAATCTCAAATCCTGCACGGGTTTTGTTCCTCCTGTCCTCAATAGATGGTGCCAGAGGCTCCTTTTCCCTGCCACAGCGATCCCGCTCCTCCTGCCACCGGGGGGATGCTGGAGATTGCAGGACGCTGGAGGTGGGGCTTGGAAAAGGCAAAAGGGAAAGGAAAAGGTTTAAAACGGTCCATGTTTTTATGGGATGTGGAATGTACAGCCGTGTCCTTGGGAACAGGCACCGTTCCAGCAGCCGCTGGGCGAGGGAGGGTTTATTTCTGCTGAAGCAAAAGTTTAGCCAAAGGCTCCCTGAGCTTTTTGGGAATATTTCCACACTGGGCAGCTTTGCCCTGAAACGTGGCACGCTGGATTTCCGAGCAGTCACTGTTGTGTGTTTTCCCCTACCAGGTGCAACGCCGGTAGTTCCCACTCGAGCAGCAACTCCAAGGTCGATGAGGAATAAATCACATGAAGGAATTACAAATTCTGTGATGCCGGAATGTAAGACTCCTTTCAAGTTGATGATGGGGGCATCTAATGCCATGGGTAGGCTTTATGTGCAAGAAATGGCTGGAAGCCAGCAAGCAGAGCTCCATCCTGCCTATCCCAGGCAGAGATTGGGGAGCAATGAACTGGGGCAGAAGTCTCCATACCGTGGCAGTCACGGGGGGATGCCCAGCCCGGCGTCATCGGGCTCGCAGATCTACGGGGACGGCTCCATCTCTCCCAGGACCGACCCTCTCGGAAGCCCCGACGTCTTCACGAGGAACAATCCCAGTTTTCATGGAGCACCCAACTCCAGTCCTATCCACATGAGCAGGACGCCTCTGTCCCCGCCGTCGGTCATGCTCCACGGCTCTCCCATACAGTCATCCTGTGCAATGGCTGGAAGGACTAATATACCTCTGTCCCCCACCCTGACCACCAAGAGCCCGGTCATGAAAAAGCCCCTGTGTAACTTCTCAGCTGGTATGGAAATACCACGAGCAATGTTCCACCATAAACCCCCCCAAGGCCCACCCCCACCCCCTCCACCGCCTTCTTGTGCTCTTCAGAAAAAGCCATTAACATCCGAGAAGGATCCTCTTGGCATACTGGACCCTATTCCCAGCAAACCAGTGAACCAGAACCCCGTGATCATGAACCCCACCACTTTCCACTCGAGTGTCCACTCTCAGGTACCCGTGATGAATGTAAGCATGCCCCCCGCCGTGGTGCCCCTGCCCAGCAACCTGCCCCTGCCCACCGTCAAACCCGCCCACATGAACCATGGCAGTCACGTCCAAAGGGTTCAGCACTCGGCTTCCACCTCCCTGTCCCCCTCGCCGGTGACGTCCCCCGTTCACATGATGGCATCCGGCATGGGAAGGATCGAGGCTTCTCCCCAAAGATCGCGTTCTTCTTCCACCTCCTCCGATCACGGGAACTTCCTGCTGCCTCCTGTAGGGCCGCAGTCATCCTGTAGTGGTATCAAAGTCCCTCCCAGGTCCCCGAGGTCAACCATAGGGTCACCGAGGCCGTCGATGCCATCCAGCCCTTCCACCAAGCACGATGGACTTAATCAATACAAGGACATCCCTAACCCGTTAATTGCTGGAATGAGTAATGTATTAAATCCTCCAAACAATGCAGTTTTTCCCGCTGCATCGGCTGGAAGCGGTTCCTTGAAGAGTCAGCCTGGTTTGCTGGGAATGCCTTTAAATCAGATCTTGAACCAGCACAACGCTGCCTCTTTTCCAGCAAGCAGTTTACTCTCAGCAGCAGCCAAAGCACAGCTAGCAAATCAAAATAAACTTGCTGGTAACAACAATAACAGCAGTAGCAATTCTGGACCTGTTGCCAGCGGCGGCAGCACCGAAGGACACAGCACTTTAAATCCCATGTTCCCTCCTGCTGCCAACGTGCTCCTCCCCACCACGGAAGGGCAGAGCGGCCGGGCAGCCCTGAGAGATAAATTGATGTCTCAGCAAAAGGATCCTCTGAGGAAAAGGAAGCAGCCGACCACCACGGTGCTGAGCTTGCTGAGACAGTCTCAGTTGGACAGCTCTGGGGTTTCCAAAGCTGGGTCTGATTTGCTAAGAAAGCCAAGTCAAAGCTCCTTCCCCATCAGCTCCATGTCGCAGCTCCTGCAGTCCATGAGTTGTCAGAGCTCCCACGGGAGCAGCAATAGTTCCTCGGGCTGCGGGAGCTCCAGCAGCGCCCTGCCCTGCCCTGGCACCCAGCTGCAGCTGGCAGAGCCCTCTCTGGGCCCGGCTGGCCTGGCAGCCCCGCTGGCCCCGGGGCTACCCCTGCGTGGGGAGGCTCTGCCCTGCCCCGGCACCAACCCCGCCTTCGGCCCCGGCCCCGGCGCCGGCCCGGCCCCATCCCATCACCTGGCTGGGCTCCTCAACCAGATGCAGGCCAGCGGGAGCTGTGGGATGCTGCCCCAGGCAGGAATGGCCTTAGGAAACTCCTTACATCCCAACCCACCTCAGGCCAGGCTCCAGGCACCCTCCACCCCGGTGATCCCGAGCAGCGTTGGGAGCAGCTGTAATCAGACGAGTCCTGAAGCAGGTACGTTGTCACTGCTCTCACCATGGCTGAGTAGGGAAACAACACAGAGTCCAGGCTCAGGGAGAAATGGAAACCCTTTAATGAATTCTCAGGAGACTTTTATATGTTAGATCACAAAGTGTGTTAAGTGGCATAAGGTAATTGGTTTTGCCATCCACCCCCTAAGGGGATTGGTTATGTTCTAAGACACCATCCCTGAATGGTTTCTAGTTAGAACCATAACAATTCTACCAAACAACCCACAGGTGCAAAAAGTTTACAACACTGTAATCTTGTTCAAAGTAGTCAGCATGGGAAAGACAGAACTCTCACAAAAATGCTGCAGAGAGCTGAAGAAATTCTCTGCTAAGGCTTTTTCAGCATCCATAGTACGTGGCCTCCTGAGGGGGTTCTCCCAGGTTTCCGTGCTTGGAAATCTGTGGTGGCTGGATTTAAATGTTCCTTGTTAAGCTTGGGTTTACCCTGGTGAAAAGTGCAGCTGTTTCGTGCTGGAAGCCACTCTAAAATAAAACAGAAAGATAAAAAAGCAGTGGTAAACGAAAACATATCTTCCTTTTTCTGGACAAAACCATCCTGTGACAACTCTTGCTCTTGCTAACTTCCACACACTCTTCCTGAATAAAATCCATTCACTTCTGGACACACTCACACCTCTTTTGTCACTTCTCCAAATAAATGGGAGTTCTTTTGCAGCCTGCCCTGCTCTGATGTTGTGGCTCACCTGGAGGTGCACGTCCAGGTGATCCATGAGTTCCTTACTGCTGGAATTAAAGGGGTGTGTGGTTGGGGTTGGGTTGTTTTTTGGGGGGGGGTGTCCAGGTGATCCATGAGTTCCTTACTGCTGGAATTAAAGGGGTGGTGTCAGAGATTGGAGCAGATCCTAGGAGTACCAAAATGTACAAAATAACCCTTTTCAGGGCCAGCAGGAGGGAATGGCAAGCCTGTGTTTGCTTTTATTGGGGTAATTTTACTAAGGTGGTAATTAAATGGCTGAATAAACAGTTGGAGGAGTGTAGGGAGAGATTTCCTGGTTTGTTCACCAGGGAAGATTTGGAGAGGAGATGGGTTTGCTGCTGTTATCATCTCTGGGGGGTTTAAAGAGAGAAGGAAAACAGCTCAGAAATGTGAATTTCATTGACTGCTGCTGGTTGAACAAAGTATTAGAGGATGGAACTGGTGTAAATTTCTGAAGTGGAATGAAAACCCGGGTCACACCAAAGTGTTCAAGTGTTGTTAACCCAAGCAAGAACCTGCTCTGCATTCCTCAGCTTCCTCCTTCAAAATCCAGAATGGAATTCTAGAAAAGCTGAGCTATAGAAAAATAATGTTCTAATATTACCCTGCTCGTGGTTTCTGATGACTTTTAAGGGTTTCTCCTCATCCCTGGGATAAAAAGGTTTAATTTTTTCTTGCCTGGGGTGGTCACAACAAGCAGCCCTCAATCCTTGTGTGGCTCTTTTGCCTTATCGTGCTGGCACAGGAGGCATTTCCTGAGGCAGCTTCTGAGACTTTGCACTTTCTGCATAGAACAAAGGTCTGGGATTGCCTCAGGAATAACAAAGGTCTGGGATTGCCTCAGGAATTTGCTTCCCTGTCCCACTGAGCACAGGACACCATCCCTGGAGCAGGAACCCCTTGGATTTCCACCTTGGCTGGGGTTTGCACCACTCCCCAAGGCTCCCGTGGTGTTCCTGTGTCAATCAGAGCCTGTGCTTGGAATTCCACTCAGCTCCGAGCTCAATTTCTCCCCAAAAACACAAATGCAGCAGAGGAAATGAGTCAAACCCCTGAGAAAGGTTCAACATCAGCAGCCAGTTTGGTTCTCATCCCTGGAGGAGCAGGAATTGGTGCAAACCCCACCTGAACTCCTGTTCTGCCCCGGCATTCCCACCCCCTGGGGATGGCTGAGAGGATCAGAACCATATAATTATAAAGCCTCAAGTCACACTTCTGTCCTTATCTAAAAGATAAGAGGCAATTCTGTGTAGGCAAAGGCTGGAAAGTTGTGAAATGTTCCATCCTCTGCTGCTGAAGGAGTTGTTTCTGTAGTTTGGTGCTCACAGAATACACAGCCTGCATTTAATCATTTGTTGAATATCCATGAAAAATCCTGGAGAATGTTTTCTGCTTTAAGATGAAGTCTGGGGTTGTGTTACCTTCGTGTCATTCCCTAAAATCCTGCACAAACCTTCGCTGAGCCTCTTGCCTGAGCCCTCACAGCAGCACAGGGCTCAGGGCTGAGGTTTAATCCAGAGAGGGGAATTCTCTTGGATTTCCAGGAGCATGGGAATGTTCTTTCCACAAAACTCCCGTGAAATGTTGAGTATTTTGTGTTAATAATAACTTCTGAAAGTAAAAGTGAGTTGCCAGCCTGCACTGAGCTCCGTAACAAAACTGTGAACAGGAATATTGGGAATTCTTCTCTGTTAGTTTCGGGGCTGGAGCTGCTGAAAGCCCCTGTACACTGAATTTTTCAAGAGCAGTTCAGCTGAGGAAGATGTTTCAAGGAACCTCGCATGTTCATATTTCAGTTTGTGGCTTGTTTTTTCCCTTTGGTTTGAAGTATTTTAATTGCTAAATCTGGTTTTTGTGTCTGTGCCAGCGATTCAGAACAGCTACTCCTCAGAAATAGCTCCTGAGAGGAAAAAATCCTGTGAATCCCCACAATTAGCTGGTTATTGCCTAAGCTTTTAATTATATTTTAACCACATGGACCAAGTTTTGTTATTCCAGCTTTTGTTTTCTTCTTCCACAGATAATATCTTTAGTTCCCAGGTAATTTTCAGGGTGAGCCTGGTGGAATTTGTTCTTTTTGTGGGATGGAGCTGCATCACTGGGCGATGGATTTGATTGTAGGGTTTTATTTATTTACCTTTTTCTTGCTGTTAACATGTGGCTCACGGGGTAGGAAATCTGTGTTTGAGTGTTGAACATTCAACATCCAAATCCTGCTAAGAAAGCAACACCCATAAATAATGGGATGGATGGAAGTGAGTGAAAATATTTGGGAATAAAAGCTCTGTACAGCTGATAAGGGAAATAAAGGGAACCACAAAAACCATGGAAATAAAGATGATCAGTGGTCTCAAATATTAACGTTATAAAATAGGAGAAACTCTGGGTCTAGGAGTTAAGAAGTGACAAAAAATTGGCAGATCTGGCAAAAAAAAAGCTGTGATTCCTTCCCTGGAATGGGATTTTTTCCTGGTGAAAGGCACAGAATAGAAATAGTGAAATATAATTAAATAGGGAGGAGCACGACACCAATCACTGAGGGGGAGGAGAGGAATTTGTTTTAACAGAGCCAAGAAAACTGGGAATGGACCATGGCCTTGGAAAACCAGACCCCCACGAGAAGGAGTTTAGGAGGCTTTGATTTAATCACCTCAGTTCAAACTGTTGGAAAGCAAAAATTAAACCAAACAAGTCTGGATTTGCTCCCCAAAATAGCGTTGTATATCCTGGAGTTACAAAATCAGGAGAACTTTGGTCAGAAGAGTATCTGACAACTTTTTGGGACTTGTGTCTGAGAAAAAATTTCTTATTAAACTGGAATCAGCCCTAGACAGGATGGCAAGCACCTACTCTTCTAATTTAAAGCCAATAAATATCCCATAAATCAAGAAAGAAAGCAAATTGAAATATCCCATTGATTTGGGGTTCATAGAAACATCCAGAGGGACTTTTCCCTGCTTGGGAGTGATTATAAGGAATCCCTGTTACTTCAATTCCCAGCTGCTTTTTCCCATTCTGCCTTGTTTTCCCCTGTTATTATTTTGGGGAGAGGAAAGTGATTATTTTTCTATTTAGATAAGAACTGTGGAGAATAAGGAAAATGTTCAGTGCTTGCTTGAACACAGCTTGGGGTTTTCTGGTGTTGTTTTACCTCTTAAAATTGGATTTTTCCAACAATTCAATCTTTGAGTTAACCAGACCCTTACCTGGTTGGTGTTTTAACTGCCATGCAACTTTCTAGGAATTGGTATTGATAAAAGTCAGGGGATTTGTAAAAAATAATAACAAATACATGTAGAAAGATGAGGCTTATGACAGATATTAGTGTGGAGAAAAACTGAATTAATCCTATGGGATTTCCCACACGTATTTAGCTCTCACCCTCTGAAAATGGAACCAGTGGGCAGCTCCAGCCCTTGCTAGAGGGAGGAGTGGGGATTATTGAGGGAAATAATGCTTTTTATTGCATTTTTAGCATCCCAAATTCGCAGTCGAGCGTTTTCCTTCATTTGCAATGCATCTGCCACAGCTGTGAGTGGGGAGAGAGGAGAGCAAGTGAGAAAATCCTGAATTCCTGCTCCTGCACTCGTGTGCTGTTGTCTTGACAGTTTTCTACTGGAACACTGCTCTGCTTTCTGCTAACAGCTGAGCACATCCCAGCAGCTCCAACCCAGCAGTGCTGGGAAAATGCAGGAATCCCAGAAGATGGGCAGGGGGAAGAGCCGAGACTGAAATTCGGTCAGGTATTAAATTTTCAAAATTAAATTTTTTTAAAAAGCCTATTTTTACGGACTTCTGTCATCCTATAAATAGTTCTGGGCTTTTTTTTGCCCTTCCCCCAAAATTTTAAGGGCTAAGATTTCAGCTGCTTTGCTGTAAATGAGAAAAGCCCCTGTGATCGTGGAGCGTGGTGCCAGGGGCAGCACAGGGATTATGGGCAGGTAAAGATTTCCCAGCAGAGCACATTCCGTGGGCATGGAGTGCTGCACACGAGGGCAGTGCAGGTTTTGAACTGGTTCTGCTGGGCTGAGGGGGATATTTTATTTATTGGCCCGTTTTTGGTGATTTCTGTGCTGTCTCAGGGCGCTGCAGGATCTCCGTAAGGGGAACGAGTGACAGCAGTTGGTGCTTCACTGCTGAATTATGGTTTCTTTGGAATTGGAAGCAGTGTAATAAAGGAGAGATCAGACACAGATCTTAAATGTTTTCCATTCCAGGAAGACAAGGGGGAATATAATTGTCAAAATGTGTAGCTCCTGGTTGTAAGTGTGCAGGTAAGGGATGGAATAGGGAGTTAAAGCAAAAACTCATTGTCTGGGATCTTCAAGAACTCTGAGGTCGTGTTTTCCATCAGCAATTTCACTGGGATGTGAAGGCTCTGGGAATCGCTAATTGAACAATCTCCCCACTAATGCAAACTGGGAGGTTTTATCTGGAAGTTGTTATTAATTCCAATTTTCCCCAGGTGTTGCAGCAGCTCCAGGAGGCCTCGGGCATGGCTGGGTGACCCGGGGGTGGCTGAGGTGTCGCAGCCCCTTTGAGCTGTGGCAGTAATTAAAATATCTGAGTGATCTTCTGGGCTTCCACACCCTCCTGATCTCAGGGGCAGGCGTGCAGGGAAACTCTCTCCACTCACACATTGGAGAGGATCCTGCAGAGTTCTTCTGCCTGGAGTTTCACCAGGAGAGGATGGAGGTGCTGGAGTTGAGTGAGGAGTTCAGTGAATGACCCAGGAGAGATGGGAGATTCCAACCAGGGATTCCAAAACTTGCAAGGTTCTGAGTTGGAAAAGCAGCCCAGAAAATGCCCAGTGTAAAACAAAGCTGGCTGTGGTTTTAGTTTTAATAGATATGCAGAGAGAGGTTATTTACAAGGGATGGAGTGACAGGACACAGGGAATGGCTTCCCACTGCCAGAGGGCAGGATGGGATATTGGGAAGGAATTCCTGGCTGGGCTGGAATTCCCAAAGAAGCTGTGGCTGCCCCTGGGTCCCTGGCAGTGCCCAAGGCCAGGCTGGATGGGGCTTGGAGCAGCCTGGGACAGTGGGAGGTGTCCCAGGGCAGGGGGTGGCACTGGAGAATCCTAAAGTCCCTCCTAACCCAAACCAGTGTGGGATTCTCTGAAAAGCAGGAAGTGAGAAAGTGGAACCAGCAGCATTTATTTGTGCTCAGTTCTAAAAACGTTTCAGCTGTTAATGGCTAATGAGCAAGTTCTGCACTTTTCCTTTGCTGAGTGCTTTGTACACCTGTTTTAGTGACTATTTTTATTCCACAAATCCCAGCACTGTGTTTTGGAGACTCTTTAAATACTGGGATGTGTAATGGAGAGTTTCTTACAGGGAAAGGAGTTGTAAAATAACACTTGCAATATCCTTTTCTAATTGGTGTGCTCTGAGTGCAATCCTTCAGGAAAATGCATCTATAGTTAGGAAGGGCAATTCTGAGATGTTAATGATGAGTATCTTCCACTCTGATTTTGTTATTTTAAGTGAATCTTCTCAAACACAAACTGATTCCATAATATCCATTTATTTGATTGTCTTTGCTTAAGAACACCTGTCCAGCAATGCTTTAAGAAAAGGAGCACAGCTAAAATCCAAGCAGGAAAATGAACCTGCTCTCGAAAGAAAACAGAATTTAAAATGCTCATAAATAAAATCAGGAATAATTTTAAAAATGGATATCCTATTTATTTGCTCCCAAAGTATTTCTTTGACCATCTAAGCGAACAAGAGATCTGCTTTTTCTGCATTCTGGGTATTTCCTCTTTTCACTGCCTTGCAAAGAGTTCATTTTTCTCAACAAGTGGCAGAAGAACCTTTGGCAGAGTCTGTGGCTGCAGGAGCTGGGTTTGGCCTGGCCTTTTAGGGCTTTTAGTCTGACTCCTTCACCTTTTTTCATTCCATTTTACCCTTAAGAGCTCCTGTTTATTCTGACTGAGCTCACTTGGATTTCCAGGCTCCAAAATACCACATTTTTATGGAACTGGGAATCAAAGTTGGGATTTCCTTTTGTCTCTCAACTTCTCTTTGTATTTCTCATCCAAAACCTCCCAAGTGTCATCGTGGAGCCTGGGAGTGGTCACAGCAAACCCTTGGGTGGTGGAATTTTGGGGGTTTTGGGGGTGTTGGGATCATTCTGTGGGGATCTCAGTGGGGCCAGACACAGAGAAGCTCTCACAGCTCCATATTCCAGTGAGAATGGTTTTGCATGGATGCCTTCACCTGGAATATTGACATGTTGGGATGGTGTTTTAATCCAGAAATGGTGTTCTGGCACTCTGGGCCAGAGGGGAATTGGTCCCCAACACAGCTGTAAAAACAGTAAATGCACCCAGTCCAGCACTTTTCCAGCTCAATTCCTGCTGTGTCAGGTTGGACAGAGGCTGGAGGAGGAATATTTGTCTGGTTTTTCTCTTCTGCTGAAGTCTGGCTGCTCATCCCCTCTCTGACCCTCAACTTCTCCAGTCTGGATTGAAATAAGGACACATTTTCGGCCTCCTACTCAGCATCCATCAAGACATTTTTTTTTCCTCAGGAGCAATTAATTAATTACTTTATTAAACTGGAGAAAGGTGTTGAATGCACTTTGGACCTCTCAGAAGCTGGGGGTGGTGGGGGTGAGAAACCAGAGCCATTTCTCCCCAGAACCTGGCAGCAATTTTCCAACTTTGAGATTTGCTGCCCAGCAAATCTCTTCCATGGGGTCATTTACCTGAGCAGAAATAAATTACAAACAGATATGAGGTCCACTGGAAAATACCCAAACAAGGTTTGATATTCAGGAGAATTCTCTGAATAGAATTATTTCCTCATGCCTGAATTAAAAATCTCTCTGTGTGCTCCTTAACACATCCAGTGGGGAGTGGTACAGCTGATTCTTCCACTGGGAATTTCTTAAATCTGTAGGTTGGTCTTTGGGACTTTCCATGATTTTTAAATCCTTGGAGCATTAGTTCTAAACGCTGATTTTATTTTTAAAAACAAATAAATAAAATTTGCTTTTTGAGAGCAAGAAGGTTTTTGACCCACTCACCTAGAGTAGGATTTCCTCTGCTCCACGATTGCACTTTGCTCTCACCTCACCTTTTGTTACTTTATTATTCAATTTCTGCTCTGAAACGTGATAATGGCACTGGGAGAGAGGGCTGAGCTTTGTTCTCTTGAGTCCAGGGCTGTGCAAAGTGTTCTGTGTTCAGTTTGTACCTTTTGGAGTTGTCACAACATCACAGCACTTCCAAAATGATATTTTTATTATTGGTATTTTTATTATTGGTATTTTTATTATTGGTATAATGGTATTATAATATAAATAATGGTATTAAAGTGATGTAAAGGTTTGGCTCGGTTCTTCTCAGTTGAATGTGGTTGCAAATCCCCTTTTAAAGAGTATTTGGTGAGAAAAATGGGAATTGGTGTTTTGTGATCATTGATGCCTTTCAGTCTCTCATCCTGTGAGCTGTAGGAGTGACCAGAGTCAATTCAAGACTCTGCCTTAAGTGAAAAATAATAATAATTTACATTTCAGCTTTGGTAAAGGGGTATAAAGATACCCAAATAAATATTGTAACTCTTCCTTTGTAGCCTCCTCATGGTAAATTTACCCAGTTGCTTTTCCTTTTCATCCCAAGGGATGGATTTTAGACCACCCCAATTTACATTTTCCCTTTACAAATTGTGAATTCCTACTGACCTGGGACAGTCTCATTGTACCATGTATTTTTTAATTCAGGAGTCCAAAATAATGCCTTAAATAATAATTTAAAATCCAAAACCCCGTGAATGAATTAAAGCTGCAAGTTGATCATGGACTCAGTCTTCATCCAACATCTTTCCTGTGATCCTTCTTCCTAGTAGTTAATTCCAGCCTGGTCCATGACTATTAAATTATGGTTGGTTGTGGGTTTATGCTGATGGAAATCTGTGATTATGTGTGAATTAAATGCTGTAATATCCCCTCTCCAAGAACTTTAAGGCAAGTACAAGTGCCCAGTTCCATCATCTCTGATGGGACGTGGCACGGAGCATCCAGAGCAGCTCATGGCAGATCCACTGCTGTTTTTAAGGCATTCCAGTGTGGATTCCCCAGCCCCTTTTCCCAGTGCCTGAGTGTCCTGTGGCTGGTTGGGCTGAGCCTGGTGCTGGGTAGCCTTGCTGCTGTGTCCCAACAGGCAGCACCCCGTTAATATTCCTGTTTTCCCCATTCCAGGGGGTTCAGGACCGTCGTCATCGATAGCCATCGCTGGCACCGGCCAAGCTGCCATCACCAAGACCACGTCAGTGCTCCAGGATGGTGTCATTGTCACCACTGCAGCTGGGACCCCTCTGCAGCAGGGCCAGCTGCCCATGGGGGGCGAGTTCCCCTTCGCTGGCCACGAACACTCGCTCCACTTCCCTCAGAACAGCTCTTCAAACAACAATCTGCCACATCCTCTGAACCAGAACCTCCTCAGCTCCCTGCCTCTCTCTCTGCCGGTGAATCAGCAGCATCTCCTAAACCAGAATCTCTTAAATATCCTCCAGCCTTCAGCAGGAGAAGGCAAGTCCGAGGTCAACCTCAACCCTTTAGGTTTCCTGAACCCCAATGTCAATGCTGCTCTGGCGTTCCTCTCCGGCGACGTGGACGGGCAGGTTCTGCAGCCCGTGCACTTCCAGCTGCTGGCAGCGCTGCTCCAGAACCAGGCCCAGGCAGCTGCCATGCTCCCCGTGCCATCCTTCAACGTGACCATCTCCGACCTGCTGCAGCAGCAGAACCCCCCCGTGCCCTCGGTGACGCAGCTGCCAGCCCCCCCCGAGCCCCTGCCCGACAGCAGCAGGGTGGAGAACCTCCTGTCCAACCCCATTCCCAGCTTCCCGGGTGCCGACCCCGCTCCCAACCCCCTGCTCCTGCCCGCCGCCTCCGGGGCCTCGGCGCTCATGGCCCTGAACCCGCAGCTCGTGGGGGGTGTCCTGAGCTCCCACCCCGAGGTGTCCATAGCCACCTCCTCCCAGGCCACCTCCACCACCACCACCACCACGTCGTCGGCCGTGGCAGCGCTGTCGGTGTCGGCCCTGGGCGGGGGCACGGCCGTGGTGTCCATGGCAGAGACCCTGCTGAACATCTCCAGCGGTGCCGGGAGCGCGCCGGGGCCGCCGAAGCTCGGCAGCAACTCCGTGGTGCCACAGCTCCTGAACCCTCTGCTGGGGACAGGCCTGCTCGGTAAGTTTGGGGGAAAATAAAACCTGAGCAGGGTTGGGGAGAATTGATTAAATCGGCTGCTGCCACTTGACCCTGAGCCTGGACTCTGTGTCCAGAGAAATGGACACATTTCTCTACTGTCTGTGAGTAGAGAAATGACACAGAGTCCAGGCTCAGGGTCAAGTGGCAGCAGCCCCTTTAATGAATTCTCCCAGAACTTTTATATGTTAGTTCACAAAGGGTATTAAGTGGCATAAAGTGATTGGTTTTGCCATCCATCCCTTAAGGGGATTGGTCAAGTTCTAAGACACCCATCTCTGAATGTTTTCTGGTCAAAGCCGTAACAATACTGCAAAAGAAGGTGCAAGAAGTTTACAACACTGTAATCTTGGTCAAAGTAGTCAGCATGGGAAAGACAGAGCTCTCACAAAATGCTGCAGAGAGCTGAAGAAATCCTCTGCTGGAGCTTTTCAGCATCCATAGGGAGGGAGAGTTTCAGGTTGTGGTTTTGAATTTGTCGAAATTCCGCTTTCTCTTGCTGTTTTTTGCTCTGTGTGGTTGCAGCTGGTTCGTTGAGAAAACCAAACTGTTCTGGTGAGAAATGCCAAGCACGCTCAACTTTCATTCCTTAACGTTTAATAGTGATCTTGGAAATTATTAATTCTGCTAAATTAAACCTAGACTTGCTAAATCCACCTGAAAATTGTGGGAGCAATTGGATTTATTTCATTGTTCAGGGAGTAGCAGCCCAGCAGCATCCCTGGGTCAGCTGTGAGTGGCAGCACAGGCTTAGTGGGAGTAGCTGTGCTGGAGATGGCAAACGACCAAGATCCCAAAACAAGTGATGAAAAAACCCTTAAATACAAAGTTTTTCCCTCCTGGGTGATGATTTTGTGGTTATTTTTACCAAAAACATATAATAGAGTGGGTACTCCTCTGTTTGTAATTTACTCCTGGTAGGAATTAAATAATAATTAATTTATTGTTTAATATGACCTTCTAAATGGCTACAGTGAGCTCAACCTACTTGGCTTATTCTATACAAAATACAGGTTCTAACCAGTGATTCCTCAAATGGAAATTCTCAGGAAAACATGGAGTTTTAATTTAAAAAAACAAACAAACTGAAGAAAAGAAAAAAAAAGAAATTGATGGATTTTAAGCTTCATTATTTCATAAAGTCAGGTTCGACAGTGTGCTTATTTTTTTTAGAGCTAAAATGTTTGTTTGAAGTGCAATTTTCATATTGTAGAAAATGTTAATTCAACTTTTACTCTCGAATGTAAAAAAATAGTTGGTTAGAGAGTTGTGTGACGTGGCTGAGCCAAAAAGCCTTTTCTCCTTCACAGTTGGTGGAAACCCCATTTTGCTGGGGGTTTCAATGATTGTCTCTTTCTCTGTCTCCCTTCCTCATCCCCTCACCACTGCTGAAGTGAGATTCCAAGGCCTGGAATTCCACAGAGGCTCCTCCTGCCATTCCTGGCTGTTCCAGGAGTCCTGTCAGGAGAGGTGACACAAAATTCCCAACAGCAGGGAAATAAAGAGTGGGAGAAACACCCCTTGAGCCCCATTCCAGAGGGTGGCAGGGAGCAGGGTTGTTTCCCAGAGGTTTTCCTGGCAGTCAGCTCAGTGGGAGTGCAGGGAATTGCTGCTCAGTGGGGTTTGCCTGTGCTTGCCTTGCAGGGGAGATGTCATCTCTGAACACTACTCTGAACAACCATCAGCTCAGCCACCTCCAGTCGCTCCTCAGCAACAATCAGATGTTTCCTTCAAATCAGCAGCAGCAGCAGCAGCAGCAGCAGCAGCAGCACCTTCTCCAGGGCTACCAGAACGTGCAGGGCTTTCAAGGCCAGCCCCAAATTCCTGGCCCAGCCAACAACCCAAACCCCATGGCGTGTCTGTTCCAGAATTTCCAGGTAGGAAACAAAATGAAATCAATATTCAAACAAATGTGAAGCTCTCAGGAGGTAAAATTTCATCCTGCAGAGTTTGGGTTTCTTTGCTGATTAAGACAATCTGAAATATATAATTACATGATGCTGTATGCAAGATATTCTTTCAGTAGCTCATGGATTTTGCAAGTCAGGAACATTTGTTGTTGAAATTTTATCCCTTTCTCCTCAGGAATTGGGTTTAGTTCCTTTGGAAAGAGTTACGCTGCATGTATTGAAAAGAAGTTCCTCTGTGTGCTGACAATCACTACAGAATTCAGAATTTTAGCAAAACTCCTTTCCATCCCACAGAAATGATCCTAAACTCCCATTTAGCCCATTGTAATAATTGAGCAGTGAGAAAGAAACACCGACAGCACTTTGCAGGAATTAGAAACTTCCTAAGCTGTTACAGGTGACTGTGTGCACAGTGCTCTTGTATTCCCACTGAAATGGGATGGAGGAGCTGGGATGGGGATTGTGCAGCCTGAAAGAACAGGGATTGGAGTGAATAAACAATGGCAAACTGGGTAAAAATGGAACTTCCTGCTCTCCACATGGCAGTCAGTTACTCCTAATGCAGGTTGGGCACCGAATGAACACAGCAAAAATCAGTGACAAACCCGGAGTGCAGAGAGGGATTTGCTGTTCCTCAGTGCTGCTGCACAAGTGCAGGTGTGAGGAGGGGGATGCACGTGGGGCCAGGCACTGCTTTCACCCTTCCAGGAGGAAAAAGGAGCTGTGGAGAAGTTCCCCTGGAAAATCTCAGTTCTCTGCCTGTTGCCTCTCCTGTAGGAATTTTGGTTGCTTTAGCCCGGTATTTTTTTGTGTCACAGTAAGCAGTTAAAGGGCTTTTGGAATATTTTCCCTTTGGTTTTTACAGTTTTTGTTGGAGTGCTCTTGTTGACATCGTGTTCCCTGCCTGTGGATGTGACAAGGAGCAGGAAAAGCTCAGCTGGTTGGATGTGGAGGTGCCAGTTTGCTGTGGCAGGGCCTGGCTCAGAGCACAGGGATGCACATGTGGGATATGGGGCACTGGGGTCCATGAGATCCCATAGAAGGGGCACACAGCAAAGGGGAAAATAGGAACGTAAACCAATTCCAGAAGCACAGTGGTGGCATTCAGGATTCATTGAGGGGCACACAAGGAGGACAGAAGAAATAGTGGGGTCCAGGAAGGAAAGAAAGAGAATAGTTGAGAGGTTATGGAATCTCCTCTGGAGATTCAAACCTCACCTGGATGTGATCTTGTGCTCCAGCAGGAGGTTGGATTAGATCTTCTTATCTGGAGAAGGCTCCTGGGAGACCTCACAGCAACTTGCAGTGTCTGAAGGGGCTGCAGGGAGGCTGGAGAGGGATTGGAGTGACAGGACAAGGAGGGATGGGTGGAGGAGGGATGGGTTCAAACTGAAAGACAGGAAATTTAGGTGGGATGTTGGGAAGAAATTCTTCTCTGTGAGGGTGGGCAGGCCCTGGCACAGGGTGCCCACAGAAGCTGTGGCTGCCCCTGGATCCCTGGAAGTGCCCAAGGTCAGGTTGGAGCAGCCTGGGATAGTGGAAGGTGTCCCTGCCCATGACAGGGGTGGCACTGGATGATCTTTAAGGTCTCTTCCAACCCCAACCATCCTGTGGCTCTGTATCAGAAATTCTGACCTTGGTGCAGTTGTGTAGGACTCGAGAGAAAACAGGAGCCTGCTGTGCCTCAGTCAGAAGAGGAAATTCCTGTCAGGCTCTGGGAGAGGTGACAGTGTTGTCCCAGCAGTGCATGGGAGATTGTGTCCTGTCATGCAAGGTGCCCACTTGGATCCACAAGGCAAAGTCTGAGACAGTGCTTTCGTTTTCCTCTGAATTCAGCTTTTCATGTTCTCTCTGCCTTGCTCAGAGTGAAAATTTGTAACTGATGTATAACAAAAAGAAATGTGCTGTAGTGAATAACCACAGAGTTTCTCTGCTGAAACCCAACTTGAGTTCAAACAGCAATTCCCATCCTCTCCTCTCCTCTCTCCAGGTGAGGATGCAGGAAGACGCCGCCGTCCTAAACAAAAGAATGATCACCCAGATGGGGATGGCACCAGTTCCCGAGAGCTCCAACACTCTCCTTCCTCCCTTCCAGGAGCCCCCCTGCGAGCTGCAGCAGAGACCTGACCCATCCCTGGGCCAGCAGGCCAAGGACACCCCCAACGCCGCCGCGGCCGCGGGCGACGCCTCGGTGGACGCCATCTACAAGGCGGTGGTGGACGCTGCCAGCAAGGGCGTGCCCGTGGTGATCACCACGGCCGGCTCCAGCTCCAGCTCCGCTCAGCCGAGCCCCATCCCCGCCCTGAGTGCCATGAGTGCCTTCACAGCCTCCATCGGGGACCCCCTGAACCTCTCGAGCGCCGTCAGCGCCGTCGTCCACGGCCGCGCCGAGCACGAGGGCCGCGCGCGCGGCGCCCGGGGCCCGCGGCTCCCCAAGGGCTCGGAGCACGGCAAGAGTTCTGCTGAGGGGGATGGCTACGAGTATTACAAACCTGCCACTTGTAACACGCCCAAAAAGCAGTGGGAAGGGGAGCAGAGCCCCGTGGGGGAGATCAACAGGTGGAAATGCGAGGAGTTCCTGGAGCACTCCGCCCATATCCACAGCAGCCCGTGCCACGAGAGGCCCAACAACGTCTCGGCGCTGCCGCTGCTGCAGGGGGAGCAGCACCAGGCCCTGCTGGCCCAGCGGAACTGTCAGAGCGAGAAAATGCTGGAGGAGAATTTCAGGTATAACAATTACAAAAGAACTATGATGAGTTTCAAGGAAAGACTGGAGAACACTGTGGAACGATGTGCACACATCAACGGGAACCGCCCGCAGCAGAACAGGGGCTTCGGGGAGTTGCTCAACACTTCCAAACAAGACCTGATCCTGGAAGAGCAATCCCCCAGTTCCTCCAACAGCTTGGAAAGTTCCTTAGTGAAAGACTACATCCATTACAATGGAGATTTTAATGCCAAAAGCATTAACGGGTGCGTGCCCAGCCCCTCGGATGCTAAGAGCATCAGCAGCGAGGAGGATCTGCGCAACCCCGACTCCCCCTCGTCCCACGAGCTCATCCACTACAGGCCGAGGACGTTTAACGTGGGCGACTTGGTCTGGGGCCAGATCAAAGGACTGACTGCCTGGCCTGGCAAACTTGGCAGAGAGGAAGAGGTTCACAATTCATGTCAACAGAACGCTGAGGAGGGGAAGGTATATTTATATCTCTATGCACATCTCTTTCTCTCTCTGTCTCCACGCAAGCGGTTGTCAAAATTTTGTCTTCTTTATTTTAGGCTTTGTCTCTTCTTTTAGCAGCACACACGAACGGTTTTTGCTCCTAGCTGTAGCTTGTAGAGCTGAATGTCCCCTTAATTTCCTGAGAAACCTCTGCCAGGGACGTGAGACAGGTTAGATCTGGGGTTTGCTAAATGATTTTTTGGTGTTCACCAAAAATTGTTCTCACTTCCGTGGTGTGTTCAGACAAATTCCTGCCTGTATCCAAAGCATCTGATATGGAAATACCTGAAAGTGTTGAAATTGCAAAAAGGAGAAGTGGCCTAATCAGAGTAAGAATCTGTAATGAGTGAAATCTTGCTGATTGACACACACTCCTCACAGGAAATGCACTCATATTTCCGACTTTAAAGGAGGTTTTGATCATCATTTAGTAATAAGGAAAGTGTTCCAACTTGCTCTTTCATACTGAAATCCTTTTTTTGTGTCAACAAATTGTGTGCTTGTTGGGGAACATACAGGAAATGAAGTTATCAAGGAGTTATTGGTTATTTAATTATGAAAAATATTCCCAAATCTGGTCTCCACTACTTGTGTAACATCATATCTTTGTAGTTCCTATAAGATGCTTCACATCTTCCACCTATAAATATTTCCAAGTGCCGTTTTACAAAATGCAAATTTAAAAATGCATAAGCAGAAAGGAGAGATTTAAGGAAATAGGGGCTTGTCAGGGACACAAAGAAATCAAATCACTTAAAATGAGGGGAGTGGGTTGGACCAAAGTGCTCCTTTCCCCAAAATTCAGCCAAGAGCAGATATCCTGAGGAGAGAGGGGATGAGCAGCTCATCCCATTCCACCCCTGCCAGGGCAGGGACACCTCCCACTATCCCAGGCTGCTACAAGCCCTGTCCAGCCTGGCCTTGGGCACTTCCAGGGATCCAGGGGCAGCCACAGCTTCTCTGGGAATTTGCCAGTCCCTCCCCACTGGAGCTGTAAATCCTGGATGCTGTTGGGCCACAGTGGCTTCACCCCTGGAGCAGGAGAACTTCAGTCTCCCTTGGCAAGTGAGAGTGCTGAATATTCCATGGTTTAATCCATCCCAGCCCAAACCAGAACAATATTTCAGAGCCCATCCCTTAGGAAGCTCAGATCCCCAAGTCCCAGGTCAGGTTAGGAAGTGGAGGCACAGAAGATCACAAACTTTTAGGGATGAGAGGAAACAAGAATTATTCCATGTGCAGCATCCCTGTTTGTGAGGCAGGAGCACAGGAACAACATTGCCATTCCCAGAGTGCTTTGATGAATAACTTCAGAACCTGGGTGTCCAAATCTCTGTGGATGTTTAATTGAATTGAAGGGTTTCTTTTTCAGAACTTGTGTAAAGAGGGGAATTTTCTCACCTGCACTCCTGAGCAATTTCGTGTTCCCTCCCTGATTTTTGGGTGCCAGAATGTGCTGCTGGTTGTGTGCAAAGCTCCTTCATTGTGGTGGGGTTTCTGTGCATTGTGGGGGAGTTGTGGGATGTTAAATCCACCCATTTTATTGCGTACTGAAGCACAAAAACCAGGGAAGCAGATCCTTGGAATGCTCACATCAAGGTGGAGACCAGCCCAAGTTCTCCATGAAGTCCCATGTGGATCACCTCTGGCATCAGAGCACCTTTAATTGCTCATTTTAAATGTAAAAATAGAAGAAGTGTGTCTAATTCCTTCATCAAGCAGTGCAGAGTGAGCTACAATTCCAGAGGGCAGGAGCTGAGGGTGAAAGGAGGGATCCACAGGGAAAAACCCACACCAGACCAGAGGAAATCACCTGCAAACCACTAAGAAACAACCTTGAAAACCAAATATTCTTCAGGAATTCTGCACCAGTCCGTGGTGGGAGTGACCTGCAGCACTTGGGAAAATTCCCTTTTCTCTGGAGCTTCCTGAAAACATCTTTTCAAGTCTTTGTGTAACCAAATGTGACCCTCCTGTGCTGTGACATGAATTTGCTGTTGGGATTTGTACATTCTCTGGTCTTTAGATCATGCACTGGTTGATTTTTGTTCCCATTTAAAAGGTTTTGGGCACTCAGGTATTTAATGGAATAATTATGGAAAAATGGGTCTGTGTGGAGGATCCAGACAGGAGAAGGAGGAATCTTGCACCTTCCTTCCCTTGGTTTTTGGCTACTGGAATTTAGAGGAGCCCAAGGAAGTGCAGCAGAAATGTCTGGGAAGAGCAGGAACAAACCTGAATCTAACCCCAAACCAGAGGAGTTGTATTTCATTAAGCAATTAATTTGATTATTATCCACATTAATCACCTGAACAGGTTTTGAGAGCAATCAAAGGTTTTGTGGGAGCTTTCCCTGGTGAATTTTAACAGGGCAAATCCTGCTCTCAGCATGGCTTTCCATGGATTAAACTGGGCTGGTTAAACTGGGCTGGTTAAACTGGCCAGGCTAAACTGGGCTGGTTAAACTGGACTGGTTAAACTGAGCTGGTTAAACTGGGCTGGTTAAACTGGACTGGTTAAACTGAGCTGGTTAAACCGGGCTGGTTAAACTGAGCTGGTTAAACTGGGCTGGTTAAACTGGGCTGGTTAAACTGGGCTGGTTAAAAAGGACTGGTTAAACAGGGCTGGTTAAACTGAGCTGGTTAAACAGGGCTGGTTAAACTGAGCTGGTTAAACTGAGCTGGTTAAACTGAGCTGGTTAAACTGAGCTGGTTAAACTGGGCTGGTTAAACTGGACTGGTTAAACTGAGCTGGTTAAACAGGGCTGGTTAAACTGAGCTGGTTAAACTGAGCTGGTTAAACTGGCCTGGTTAAACTGGGCTGTTGTGGTTCTGCAGGTAAAGCAGGAGGATTTCTCCCTTCTCTGTGTGTGATTTGGTGTGCACTGGCCTGTTGTTGATTATGATATTATTAATTGTTATTTTTGTTCACTTTGCTGTCCATACCCTGTTTTGTAGCAGTTTGATATTTCTTCCCCAAAAAAAGTGGTTTTTAATGTATAACCAACACAAAATGCCAATAATGAAGAGTTTTTGTTACTTTAAGAAGCCCTTTGTTACCCAGACATGATATTAATTCTTGATAACATTATTTACATGGAATTTTGCTGCTCCTCTCCTGGCAGCCCTTGGCAGTTTGTTCCTTAGTTACACATTTCTATCATGGATAGGGATAATTCCTTTTTCCTCATGTTTGTCCTTAGAAAAGCTCCCCAGGTTTTCAGTTTCTTCTGTGTGCATTTGTATTCTTCCAGTCTCCAATGAGGGGAGGAATTATTGGAAGTGTTTGCATCAAAAGTGAGCAGGTTTTAAGGGGAAAACTCTACAGTTTGTGGCATAATTGAATTTATTTCGTGAAAATTGAAATGTCAGCTCCCCATGTGCAGATTTCTCCATTAAAGACTCCTGGAAGTTGCTGGATCAGCACATTCCCAATTTCTTTAGCACAGGTGTGACTTCAAGACATTGAAATTTGGTCTAAAAGTGTAATTTTGGGCCTTATTTGGAGAGATTTTGGCAAGTGCTCACTCATTGCTCCACCTTGTCGTGTCCACACGTCAGATCTGTGGTGAATATGAATTATTGATGCATTGGAAGGCTGAATTCAGAGGGAATTTGCATTCCCACTTCATTTTCAGGTTGTGTCCAAGACACTCAGTGAATTTGTATTTATGTAAAATGTCAGGTAAGAGGTAGCAAAGAAACAGGAACTGAACCATTCATTTTCTTGAGGTTGATGTGTTATAAATATCTGATTTTGTTGCTTTTACCAGCAGGAATGACTGAGCCAAATCAAAATAACAGAGTGAAGTGGCTTCATGTTTTGAGATGTAAATGATGAAATTATACAGATGTTATAATTAATTTTCTGCTTTTATTGTTACACTGGGACTGACTGGTGCCCACACAGTGGTTGAAATTGCTTAAATTTAAAATATTCAAGATATAAATTCCCAGTTCTCTTGAGCACGTGCCCAAATTCATCCCTGATCGCTAAAGTAAAATAAAGAATAATTTAACAGATTTAAAGAAAATTTAGCTGGAGAAAGCTCTAATGAAGACTCCTGGATTCATAAGGCAAATAAAGATTTTCCCTCTGGAATGGGAATGAATTTGGCCATGCCATGGGTTGAACAGAGCCCTGGAATTCTTCACCCAGCAGCTGGAGGTGATGGGAGCACTTTGGTGTGAAAATGGAATTGTCACTCCCAGGCACTCAGCATTCCAGGGGTGCATTCCAGGTGTAAAATCCACTTGGGAAAGTGAGTGCAGAGTGGGAAACTCCACCAGCACTGTTCATTTCAAAGACACAGAGTTAAAAAGGGTCCTGAAAAGATTCTTCCCCTCAGTTTTGTTGCCACCAACGTCCCGAATTTCCATTTCTGTCGCTGCCGGTGAGGAATTCCAAGGCGTGGATAACCATGGGAGGGCTGGGGAGATGCAGTGGTTGTTCCTGCCCTGCTGGGGGGCAGTGCCAGGGGGATCCCCGGGCTGGCACTGCAGGAAGGGTGGCATTTGCTGCTCTGGGTAACGAGCTTTGGTGTCCATCCCTTCCTCAGGTGGAGCCGGAGAAGCTGAAGACACTAACGGAGGGGCTGGAGGCGTTCAGCCGCGCCAGGAAAAGGAACAGGAAGTGAGTCCATCCCTCCTCCCCCCCCAAATCCCATCTTTCCCTTCCTCTGCTGCCGTTCTGGGGCAGCTCAGCCAAACTGAGGGGGTCATTCCTTGGGATTCCTCGTGTTGCTTCTGGAATCTGAGGCGTTCTGAGGGCGTCTCCTCTGTAAACGTCCCGCCTGTGGGAGCTTGTGGAGGGATTCCTGAGCCACGGCAGTAAAAAGTCATTACATCCCAACTGTCCTGGCCAAATC
Source organism: Monarcha castaneiventris obscurior (assembly GCA_026261815.1). Classification (NCBI taxonomy): domain Eukaryota; kingdom Metazoa; phylum Chordata; class Aves; order Passeriformes; family Monarchidae; genus Monarcha; species Monarcha castaneiventris. The sequence continues at coordinate 20,619,317 of JAMPIT010000467.1, forward strand.
ACACTTTTTAACCAGACCTGCCCCTCTGCCCTGTCCCTGTGGCAGCTGAGCACGGGTTTGTGCAGAGAAATTCCCTTTCTTTCCCACTGCTGAGAAATGCTGCAGGATTTGTGGGGTCTGGCTGGCCGAGCTCTGGGTCCCACCTGTGCCAGGGCTGTGAAAGTTCACCCAACTTCCACCTCTTAGGGATAAATACCAGGATAGGAAAACTGAGAAACAGCAAATATTGGGGCATGAAGCATCAGGATGGGCAACGAGAGGAAAATGACTGAATTTTGGGGGAAAAAAACCCCCTCTGGACATCTTTAAAAGGATGGCAGAGTAGGAATTGTGCTGTGATTGGGTTTGTTCTGTGATGCTGCTCCTTACTTACTGTGGCAAGGAAAAGATATTCCTTAAATCCGTGAGAATTCAAACTCAGCTCTGCATGTCCACAGGCTGAAAGGGATTAGATAATTCTCTCTCTTCCCCTCCTCTTAAGGGGTCACCTTTGTTTTTATTTCTGTGTCCCATGGGGCCAAAGAGAAGGAATTTTTATGCCAATGACCCAGTGTTGGTGGCTGCTTTTTTCAAGATCATCCTCAAAATACTTTCCTGGGTTTTAAGGGAACACAGAAGGGGTTTTGGCAACTTCCCAGTGATTTAGTGATGTCCCTGAGGTGAAATCAGTGACTCAAGGACAGCAGATTTAAAGAGGTTAACACTGACATGAACAGCTGCTTTACAGCCCTTACAGAGATTTTTCTCCATATTTCAGCTTAATTCCTAGTTCAGATCCTTTGGTGGACATTTCCTGGTTTTCCCATGCCCTGCTGTAGGTTTATCTGGCAAAGTTCATGAGGTTTTTCCTGGTTTGTGATGTAGTATTGGATTTTTATCCAGATTTTTTAAACATTTAGCATGAAATGTAACCACTGCACGTAGAGTCCTCATCACACAGGCCCAGAGCTGCTGCAGCAGAGCAGATTTGGTATCCAAGTCCCTGGAGTGACACCCACATTCCATAACTCCATGAATTCTTTGTGTCTCAGTTCTGTTCCTGTTGGAGCCACGTCCCTTTGGCGCAGCATTCCTCACCTCTCCAGCTCTGGACTCCTGGAGGTTTCCCTTCCCAGCCCCTCACCTGATCCAGCCCTTGCTCTTCCCAAGCTCCATAGTTCTCCCTATCCCTCTGAGCAGGAGCATTCCCAGCCCTGCTGCACCCAGAGCATCTTCCAGGGGTCACCCCCAATCCCAGCATCTCCTTCTGGGGTTTTCTGCTCCTCTGGCTGTTATTCCCCACATTCCTTTTTAGTCAGGAATGTGCCACTTCCCATCCCCTCCACTGCCATCCCACCACCCCTACTGGGTTGTTTCAGGCTGAAGTCTCAGCTCTGGTGTCTCAACTGATGCATCTCTGCCACTCCAGCTTCCAGGGCTGGTTTCCATGGAATATTGGGAAGGAATTCCTGGCTGGGAGGGTGGGGAGGGGCTGGGCTGGGATTCCCAGAGAAGCTGTGGCTGCCCCTGGATCCCTGGAAGTGTCCAAGGCCAGGCTGGACAGAGCTTGGAGCAGCCTGGGATAGTGGAAGGTGTCCCAGCCATGGCAGGGGTGGAACTGGATGGGATTTAAGGTCCTTTCCATCCCAGCCCATTCCAGGGTTCTGCAATGAAAAGGAAAGGGTTTTTATGGGAAGTGTCCATGAGGGACAGTCCTGGTGTCCCAGCAGGGGACAAGATGCTTCCTTGCCTGTCTCTGCCATCAGCTTCCCTCATGGCAGAGATGGTTCTCCTCATCCTCATCCTCCTCTTCATCCCCCTCCTCATCCTCCTCCTCATCCTCCTCCTCCCATTTCCTCATCTCCAAAGTGGGACCTGGCACTGTGTCCAGGTGGGAAAAGTCCTTAAGGAGCAAATGGACATCCATAGAATTGTCACTGTGCAATGAAATGTGCTTGGAGCTGCCCCATGAGCTGGGGTGGTTTGGGGTTGGAAGAAGGAAACCTTCACTCACCTCTCCCACAGCCTGAGGGGTGCTGCCATTCCAGGGTAAAACTGGGAATATTTGAGATAATTAATGCAATTTATTGGAAGTTAAAAGGATATTTAACTTCTCTTCCATAATCCCAACACAAACCTTTACTTTCCATAACATTGTTAAAGGTCTGAGCCTCCTCCTTGTGCTCCCAGCCTGGGAGGCTCCAGGATCAGAACATTCCCAATGAATCCATCCGTTTGTTATTTCATTTTTTTCAAGTTTTCTTTCTGTCTTTAAGAATTACTGATATTTTTCATCTTTTCTCCCTAGAAGTGGAAAGCTAAATAACCATTTAGAAGCTGCTATACACGAGGCCATGAGTGAACTAGACAAAATGTCTGGGAATGTAAGTTCCTTTTCCTTGGGAATATTCTCCTTTTTCCACGTTTCTGCATGTGTGGCCCTTGGAGGGAGGCTTGCTTTGGGTGGCTTTCTAACAAATTCTGGGTTTATTTTCTGAACTAACAGGGACTTTACAATATTTCCCCTGCATTAAAAACTGTTTGCAAATGTCTGATGGTTCTGAAAAATGGGAAAAGTTGTAGGATTTTGGGTGCATCGCAGATTTTATTACTTTTAAAAGAGATTTACACATCCAGCCTGGTAACAGCTGGGTGAGTTCCAGTCCTGCTTGTATTCCATGGGGCTCCTCTGGCTAATGACACAAAATCAGGCTCCTGTTTCTCAGTTGAGTAGCAAGGTGTTGAAACCTCATTTGAAGGCATCTTTCTTTTGAGTGCAAAACTCTTGGAATTCAGTTTTCCCCATGAGAAATGAAAGAGATAGTCATGAAAGGTAAGTTAAAAAAAAAAAAAAATCATTTCTAATATCACACCCAAGAGTGGTTTTTCCACACTAAATCCACTGTTGTTATGTAACTCGAGGATCTTTCCAGTAAAAAGTTTGGTTTATAAAATATCCTCATTTTTCTATCTGAAACATGGCTGTAGTTTCATTGCAGCCCACCTAAAAATAAAAAACCAAATCTATCACAGCACATGTAACCTCCCACATCTTCTATTTGGTCATTAATTATTCAAATTATTAATTATAAAATGTTTGAACACAGGGGAAAAAAAGTTTTTTTGCTGATATTCAGTGCTCAGGACTGAAGATGTGCGGGTGTGGAAGTTACAATAACACTTCAGGGAGCTTCTGGAGTATAAAAAAGGAAATACATTTTTATATATTTATATATATTTATATATATATGAAGAACTGCAGGCTTCATATAAATCCAGAGCTGATTTCAGAACCACCAGGAAATATTAAAGAAGTTTTTCAGTAGCTTTTAGGACAACCCAACCAAATCTTCTGTTGAAACTGAATTTTACAAACTGATTTTGAGCCTTGATTTAAAACATTGTTGTGTTTCCCTCCTTTGGAAGGCCAAGGGAAGCAGGAGGTGACTGTAGGTCTGTAACAAATAAATCTAGGATGGATTTTTGGGCTGGCCCATCCTGCTGCCACCTTTTCCCACCCAGAAATCCAGGAATATTAAAAGCTGCCTGCTCTGGGCATTGTGAGCAGCAGGAAGTGGCTCAGGCCAAGTGCTGGGCTTGGATTTGCTGCTCCAGCTGATGGAGCTGCAGTGCCTTGATTGGTATTTTAATTACGTGGGCAAAGAATTTGGGACCAGGGCTGATTTCCATGAGGATTCTCCTTCCTAGAAACACTCCCAGGGAATCAGCAGCTCTCTTTTTGGTGCCTTGCAGCTTTTGCAGCTCCTGCTGCTCAGTCCCAGTCAGTGTGAAATGGGAAATGTGCAGCAGGGTCCTGAGCTCCAGGAGGGAATTCTGCTGGCAGGAGCCAATGGAGACAGGGAATGGCAGGGGCTGGAGAGCTCGGGAAGGAGCTCAGGAAGTGCTGAAGGATCAGTTCCTGCTGCTGGGAGCTGCAGCTGCCAACAGATGGTGGTGGAATTCCACACCAGGCTCAGCCTTCCTCCTCCTCCTCCTCCCTCTCCCCCTGCTTTTCCCTGAGCAGCCAGGGACGACAAACCTTGGCTCTCAATCCCTGCAGCATTAGCTCAGAACTGAATGTTTCCTTTTAAACACAAAGTTTGCTGAACGTCCCTCATTCCTCACTAACAGCCCTGAGCTGGACTTTTCCCAGTTTTCCCAGTTGTCAGCATTTTCTCACCACCTTCTTCCCACTTTTTATCGATCTGGTCACTACAATGTATAAAAGTTGGTGACTGGATTTGCCATTATTGCAGTTCGGGATCAGTCCCCAACTGGGTGGCTCCAGTCCCCAATTGGGTGGTTCCAGTCCCTGATTGGGTGGTTTCAGTCCCTGATTTTGTAGTTTCAGTCCCTGATTTTGTGGTTCCAGTCCCCGATTGGGTGGTTTCATTCCCCGATTGGGTGGTTTCAGTCCCTGATTTTGTGGTTTCAGTCCCTGATTTTGTGGTTTCAGTCCCTGATTTGGTGGTTTCAGTCCCTGATTTGGTGGTTTCAGTCTCTGATTGGGTGGTTTCAGTCTCTGATTTGGTGGTTTCAGTCCCTGATTTGGTGGTTTCAGTCCCTGATTTGGTGGTTTCAGTCTCTGATTTGGTGGTTTCAGCCCCTGATTTTGTGATTTCCCAGCCACTGCAGCCGCTGCCTCTCTCTGAGGTTTGGGGTGCACAGGATATGGAATCATTTGCTCCCAGCTCCCCAAAGCTGTTGAAGTCCCTTTATTCCATGTGCTAGGAGCTGGTTCCTGGCAGCACCTCGAGCCCTCCTGTAGCTCCTCAATGCCTCTGACCACTGCCCTTTGCTAACTTGTGAATATACTTATTTTTAGGTCCACCAAATCCCGCAGGGAGACAGACAAGTGAAGCCTCCAAAACTCAAGAGGAGGAAGATCTCTAGATAACATTGAATGTCTTTGTTACTGGTCCAGTACTTATCACAGTGAACGTGCACATGAGTCTATCTGTAGGTATTGGTACAGACGTGGGTCTGTCAATATTTCTGTGGAGACAGCTCGCTGCCATCGCAGGGCACCACGAGGAGCAGTGGTACCAGATTTTGGGTGATTAGGAGGGATAGAGGTTGCTGGATAAGCCAATCAGAAATCTTGAAAGGTTGCAGTAACAATGTCAGATGATTACTGAAATTTTTTTCTATAATACTAAAAATTGTGATTATAAGAAATAGTCCAAATGTTTCTGAGAAATTTTCATTGTGTATATAGATAATACAGAATTTCATGGTGATATCTGAACTGTAAATATTGTACAATATTGTCATGTACAAGCATACCTAATGCACACTTTATCTTTTATTGTACAAAAAATAGTGTACAAAATTCTTTGGTTTCTATTGAGTACACATACAAGAGACTACCAGTGTAAAGTGATAAATAAAAATACAGCCTAAATGCTTTTATATGATAATGTAAAAGATGCTGTTTTTGTATTTAACAGCAGAGAGAAGGCATGATTATGTAATACCTTAATTATGACATCCACTTCACGCCACTGAGTGTTCATTGCTATGTCTGTTTGGAATGAACCTTGCCTGGAAGTGCTGGACTCCAGTTCAGGCCTCTTAGGAGAGCGCAACCTCGCAGATTCCCAACGGGATGTGGGATCACAGCTCTAATTGAGAATTCAAAGGCTGCAACCCTCGGTTGCGTTTTTATTTACTTAGCTTTGAACGTAGAATGCCGTAGATTTGATTAAAAAGGAAAACAAAAAAAAGAGTAGAAGGACTATTTTAGTCAACCGTTTCTGTAGGAAAAGTTTCATAGCCACCTGAGGAACTAAAGAGTCGATACCCCCGTAACGTTGAGCCCCTCCAACCACCCCCTAGATTAATTAGCTCCAATTATCTAACGTCATTAACATGGTGTTTCCTCGGAAGGGGGGCAGAGGCCCTGCTTTCAGGAGTGATCAGGATCGATTGCTATTGATTACCTTTGGTTTGGCCGTAGGATGAAAGGGCAACGTCCGGGAAAAGTCATCCCGGGATCCAGCTCGCAGTATTAAAACAGAAAAAAAAAATCAAGGGTGGCTTACAAAACTATTAGCAGCAGTAATTTTTATCAGTATTATGTAACATATCAGATTTATTTTATTTAAAAAGAATTATTTATACCATTAACAGATTCTTATATATATTAATGTGGCTGAAATGCGCAGGTTAAATCTATTAACCAAATTATTTATGTTATATTAAGTGAGAAATGTGAAACATATGTAGAAAAAAAAAAAAAAATTAATACACTACAGATTTAAAAGTCTAAAGCTATGAGCCATTATAAAATTAACGAACGGAAGTGTAGCACAACATTCTTTCCATTTGATTTCATTTTTCTTTGTACCACGGCCGGTGGCGATGGTGACGGAAGCCGCGGCGTCTCTGTCTCCGAGGCTTCCCCAAATAACTCTCAGTTCCCTGTTCCCAGCGCCGGGGTGGAGCTTCACCTCGCACCCCTCGCTCCGGGCTTACCTCAGATTTCCTTCTCCCCATCCCGCCCGTCGCTCTCCAGCCTAGGCCTGGCACTGCTCAGCACCGGGCAGCAGGGATCCCAGCCCCGGCTCCCAGGGATCCCAGCCCCGGCTCCCAGGGATCCCAGCTCCTTTCCTCGTGCCCAGCTCCCAGGGATCCCAGCTCCTTTCCTTGTGCCCCAGCTCCTTTCCTCGTGCCCCGGCTCCCAGGGATCCCAGCTCCTTTCCTTGTGCCCCAGCTCCTTTCCTTGTGCCCCAGCTCCTTTCTTGTGCCCCAGCTCCCAGGGATCCCAGCTCCTTTCCTTGTGCCCCAGCTCCTTTCCTCGTGCCCGGCTCCCAGGGATCCCAGCTCCTTTCCTTGTGCCCCAGCTCCCAGGGATCCCAGCCCCGGCTCCCAGGGATCCCAGCTCCTTTCCTCGTGCCCCAGCTCCCAGGGATCGCAGCTCCTTTCCTCGTGCCCGGCTCCCAGGGATCCCAGCTCCTTTCCTTGTGCCCCAGCTCCCAGGGATCCCAGCCCCGGCTCCCAGGGATGCCAGCTCCTTTCCTCGTGCCCAGCTCCCAGGGATGCCAGCTCCTTTCCTTGTGCCCCAGCTCCCAGGGATGCCAGCTCCTTTCCTTGTGCCCCAGCTCCCAGGGATCCCAGCTCCTTTCCTCGTGCCCAGCTCCCAGGGATCCCGGCTCCTTTCCTTGTGTCCAGCTCCCAGGGATCCCAGCTCCTTTCCTCGTGCCCGGCTCCCAGGGATCCCAGCTCCTTTCCTTGTGCCCCAGCTCCTTTCCTCGTGCCCGGCTCCCAGGGATGCCAGCTCCTTTCCTCGTGCCCCAGCTCCCAGGGATCCCAGCTCCTTTCCTCGTGCCCGGCTCCCAGGGATCCCAGCTCCTTTCCTCGTGCCCCAGCTCCCAGGGATCCCAGCTTTTGTGGTCTTTCCTCGTGCCCGCTCCCAGGGATGCCAGTCCTTTCTCTGCCCCGCTCCCAGGGATCCCCAGGGATCCAGCCCTTCCTCAGCTCCTTTCCTCGTGCCCCAGCTCCCAGGGATCCCAGCTCCTTTCCTCGTGCCCCAGCTCCCAGGGATCCCAGCTCCTTTCCTCGTGCCCCGCTCCCAGGGATGCAGCTCCTTTCCTGTGCCGTTTTTGTGGTGGGTGTTTTTGTGCCAGCTCCCCTGGTGCATGCGAAGGACGAGGCCTGGCACTGCAGGAGCTGGCGTTTGCCCCCTGGGCTCGGTGCCCGGGCAGCAGCTACCTCCGGGCTCCCGGGGCTCGCTCCCTGTCCGGCCGGGCGGGATGTGCTGGCAGGGCCTGGCACGGAGCCCTCCTTCCAGGGGCAGGTTCATTTGTCTTCTCCGGCCCGGCAGCGTCCCGGGGCTGCTCCCGGGGGCCGCCGGTTCCCGTTTTTCCGCCGCGTCGCTGGTGGCCCTTGGCTCTTCCCAATCCCGATCCGTGTGCGCCTGGGCGAGCGCTGGAGGCCTCCTCCCTCGGGATTTCCTTTGCTTCTCCCTGTGCTTCGTGTCCCAGAGGCGAGTTTGTGTCTCCTTTGGCCCTTAGGTTTGTGCTCCCTCCCCGCTGTTTTACTTTACATCCCTAAGATTATGTAAAGTATTCTCGTGCACTTGATTTCCTTGGTTAATAATGGCATTGATGTGGGTGCTAGGAGTAGTTTGTTTCAGTCCATACCGATTTTTTTTTTTTTCTCTTTTAGAGTTTTTATGGTTTCATGTAAGCAGTTAATGTAAATATTGTGAGCATTACAGGTCATGCAGTGTTGTAACATTTTAAGAAATGTTGCACCGACTTTACGATTAAAAAACTGGTCACTCATACTTGAATTTTGCCCATAGAGCCATTTCTTTCTCTTTGCATTAAAGCATAATCTACTTTTTTGATGGAGGCCCAACCCTTCTTTCTACCTTATTATTTTTTGTTTAATAAATCTCTATTTTTTCTAATAGAAGACTTAAAAATGAAAATTTAAAAAAAAAAAAAAAAGTACTTTTTGCCTACTTTCTAATTTAAGAGAGAATTCCTATATTTAAAAGGTGGAGAAAAAAAAAATAAAAACAAAAACAAAAAAAAATATACTCCATTGTGGAAAGTGGAACACCACTGGATTTGTCATTAACCATGGCACAATCACCAGAAAGTGGCCGAGTACAGCGAGCCCACGACGCCGATCAGGACCTCGGTAGATTTAGGGAACGCCGTGATTCCTTGAGGATGTAAAGTGTTGCATATTCTTGTCTATTTATTTATTTATTTATTATGCTTTCTTTTGCTTAAGTGGGTGACAATGTGGTTGAGTCATTCAGATGACGTTCAAATTAAAGGAAATATTCCTCTTTCTATTATGGTGCATTTTGTGAACACCATAAACGAAACGAAACAAAAAGATTTTCATTTCTTTCGATGGATTTTCTTCGTACTTTCAACTTCTGGCTGGTATCAGCTGCAAAAAAAAAAAAAATAATATCCACATAGTTTAAAAATAAGAAAAAAAGAAAAAAAAAGGAAAAAAAAAAAACCACCCCACCTCTGATGTCCCAGGTCTGTTATCCTCACAGTCTAAGGTTTTAGGGGTAAAAAGGAACTTCAAATTCCAAGGTCTTTCCGAAATCATCTTTGCAGAAGGTTTATAAGTCATGTGAAATCCTTTTGGAGTCCCTGAGTTTGATGGTCTAGAGATATTAGAGGGCTCGTGGTGGACTGAATTACCTTAGGACTGAATTACCTTTCTTAGCTACAGTTTGTATTTTGCTATGTAGGGTTGTAATGTGAGAATTCCAGAAGAGCCGTAGCATAAAAGTGCTTTTCTATTTTTTAAAAAAACCCATTCTAGTCTTACTAAGAATTAGAGAATTTTTTTAATATCAGTTTTGTAATTTTTGATAAAGTTGTCAATATTATGATTAAATCACCAGAAAAAACAGTTCCTGTGCTGTTCTCTTCGGGGCAGGGACTTTGTCTTCCGACGGATTATTCGATGCCACCATGGGATGCCCACTCTTAAACGGGGCCACGGGCACCGCTAGCAAATTAAAATAGCAACCCACAGCTGTGAGGCTGAGTTAAATCCATGAGAGCCAAGAGAATTCCCAGTTGAGCCTGCAGATGCTGCTGCCTGTCCGTGCTCTGTGTGCTCCGGGACGGCGGCGGCGCCGCATCCGACGGGTAAGTTCTGGGAGCCGGCGGCTGTGGGAGCTGCTGCCCACACAAGGCACCATCTCATCCCAGGCCAGGCACATCCACCCCCATCCCACCCCTCTGAGCGAGCAGCTCGACCTCCAGGGGCCAGGATTGCCCCCAAAACACCCAGTGGTCCAAGCACGAGATTCCCAGGAATCCCAAACACCGAACAGATCCTTCAGTTCAATACTCACCGTTCGCACCGGGGTCCAGTCAGTGATGGAAAAACACTTGGAGGCTCAAAATCCAAAAAAAATCCTACAGAAAATAAATTGCTCTATCCCCAGGTCATGAGCCTGGGAGCTGCAGGGACTTCCAAGCCCACAGAACCCCACCAAGCATTCCTGCCCCACTCCTGGTGTCTGGTTATCCTCGTGCTCCCAAGGATGAAGAGCAATTCCATGCTCTTGTATGTCCTTAAATATTGCTCAGACTCACGGGCAGCCTGGGGCTGGGTTGGTTGTGATGCCATAAATGCTGCCTGAGTGTCCAGCTCCCAAAAATTCCCACCAGCCTCGTGTACCCTGCATTACAGCCTCTCCTTGAGCCTGGAATGGTGACACTTTGTATTGGCTTGGCATCTGAAAGCAGTGGGAGCTCAGACCCCTCCTTGCCCTCTGCCAGGTCTTGGCTGTGAACAGTTCCAAGCAATTTTTGTTGTTTTGTTTAAAAAAAAAAAAAAATTAAAAAATGCCAAGATTTGATTTGGAGTCTCCCCCCTGTGAAAGAAGATCCTGGAGAGATTCCATCTCCCACATTTTTACCTGCTGCGAGATAAGGATTTGTCTGTAATTGTCATCCCAAAGGGACGTAAGGGGTAGGATTTAGGACTGGAAAAAAACCTACATCTATTTAGAATAGTACTTTCTGGAAATTCCTGCTTTGGGAAAGATCTGGGAAGTGGGAAGGGTTTTGATTTATGCTGGATGAAGTGGGGCAGGGAAGGAAGAGCAGGAGCATCCTCACGTATTCCTGTGTAAAACCCTGGGCAAGCACAGGTTGGCACAAGTCGAAGAGAGCCACTGTGCACAAGCACTGTCAGCTGGAGTTCCAAAATTCCAGGCAGGAATGGATCCCAGTGAGTGATCCTGGGCTGAGCCGTGGGGTGGTGAACCAGGTACAAAGTGGGATGAGAGAACTTTTCCAGCCACATCCACACCCATGGTGCAGGTAAGTGGGAAGTCCTTCACTGGGAATTCCCTAAATATCTGAAAAACCCAATTCTTTGGGTCACAAAACCACAGAATTTTTACCCAGCTGGGTTCTGCTTCACCTGGACCCACAGCAGGTGATTGAGGGTGGGGTTGCAGGGTCTGTGCTGGGAGGAACCAACTTTGCAGGCATAAACCAGGATCCTAGAACAGACATTTTCTTAATCCCACTTCAGAAGTTTCTGTCTCATCAAACCACAATCATCTGAGGCCTTTGTGAAGGAGAAGCAATTCTGAACTCCCAGCAGAAATACAGCTCTTTTTCACTTCCAGGAAAATAAGTTATTGCTTCTCTCCATGATTTTGCTCTAGAGAGAAAAAAAGTCATAAAAAAACCAAAGTTTTGGGGGTTGTCATTATCTGCTCTCAGTCGTGGGATTGAGCTCTCTGCTTGCAAGGAAAAAGTGAAGATTTACATCTGAAAAATAAAACTTTACTCCTATCCTATCCTATCCTATCCTATCCTATCCTATCCTATCCTATCCTATCCTATCCTATCCTATCCTATCCTATCCTATCCTATCCCATCCCTCATTGGTTTAATTGGGACCAAAAGGAGAATCTGTAGTTCCTAGACTTGGTCTTAAAGAGTTCCATGAACCAAAGTAACAAATAGGGGATAACAAATGGGATCTTGGGAAGGAATAAGCCTTTGTCATTTACAACGTGGTTATGACAGTGATAAAAAACAGATGATAAAGTGTTAGACTATAAATAAATAAATAAAAATTAAAATACATATATGTTATAAATTTGGAGAAACTTCAGGAGATCAATGGAAGTTCAAGTGTGGTATTTGCCACCCTAAAGCCAGCAAGGGGACGATGACTTTATAAAATTGCCCATAAAGTCCTGCTTTAACACCCACTTTGACAAGTTTCTGTGCAGATGTTGGGTCCAGCTGTGGCTTCCAACACCTTTTATCCTCAGATCAGGAGTATCCTCAGCTGTGTCCATACAAAGAGCGAGGTGGAAGGAGTTTGTCCTAATGGAGGCACACGTAGGCATGGAAACATGTCCAAGCCACATGTGATCCTTGTTAAAATGCTTGGAATACTTGGGGGGGAATTAGGCTGCAGCCCGGTAATGGTGCAAATCAAATCTGTCACAGGCAAGGAGTCCTCGCCAGGGCAGATTTAAGCCAGGTTTAGCTAAAAACAGAGTCAAGTTTTGGGAGTAACAACAAAATATCTGCATTTGTTGGAACCGCTTGGCTTTGCTGAGAGCAGAGCTGATATCACTGAGGAATAAAGGAAAGGCAACAAAGCCCAGCAAGCAGCAAATGATGAATTATTCAATGCAAATGTCAAGTTTTAGTAGTGACTGTGGCTGTAAATCTTTTTTTGCAAGGCTGAGCGTTGCCATTAAGCAACTCCATATGACACTACATCTGTCGGATTTCTTTTATATCATTTTATTTTTATGGATGCTGGGGAAAAGTATTGGGAATTTCCATGTTCAGATTTTAATAACATCATTTCCCCAACTTCTGTCGTCCTCTGATTTAATGTTTGCTTGATTTTTCTGGCAAAGGTTAAATCCATGCCCACTTCAGTAGCATCCCAAGCTGTGGATCTTCAAATGAAGATGTTCTTTTGTGGAGAAATTCTAATTTTCCGTGTTTTGAGCCCGAGTTGATTTCCTTGGGAAGATGGGGAGTGAAGAGGGAAGAGCAAGGAGGTGCCCATTACCCTGCAAGTGCCGGGGGATTCCTATCACATCCATATAATCAATCTGTCCAAGGATTTCTATAGCTCCCATTATCCCCCGTGCCTCCAGGATAAGGAGCTGCGAACAATCGCCCATTGTCAGTTTATGAAGGAACTTTTTCATCTTCCTTCCCCAAAGACTCAATTCTTAATTAAGTAAATTAAAATTAATTACGGAATGTGTACAACAAGATGTTATCAGGGCTGTGCCCCGAACTGAGCTCTCTCTGCTGTGCCTGCGCCGCATCCTCCGTGTCACAGGAGCAGGGAATGGAGGGGACAGGAGGGAATGGCTTCAAACTGAGGGATGGCAGGGTTGGGTGGGATATTGGGAAGGAATTCCTGGCTGGGAGGGTGGGGAGGGGCTGGGATGGAATTCCCAGAGAAGTTGTGGCTGCCCCTGGATCCATGGAAGTGTCCAAGGCCAGGCTGGACAGGGCTTGGAGCGACCTGGGATGGTGGGAGGTGTCCCTGCCATGGCATCAGCTGGTCGGGGCCTCAGCCTTGTAAAAACATCTCTGCACATTTCAGGTCAAGCTTTGTGGAACACTGTGGGTGATTAAAAACACCTTCCAGAGCTGAGGCTGAAACAGTTTCACTTTTTAAAAGGTAATTTAATATTAAGCAATTCCTAAATATCCAAAGGACAAAGGACATTTCCTAACAAACCCCAAAGCACCTGTGCATATTTCGTAATGATTTCTTGTGCTTTGTTAGCCAGAGCTTTGAACTGAGCCCCATTCCAAAGGACAGGAATGCTGCACTTCCATTAATTAGTTTCCAGAGGAAGATGTTGCCTTTAGCTATTGACAAGGACCCTCTTATTAACTCCCTGATAAGGATGAGTTAAGTATCCAATAAAATAATGGATTAAACAGCAAGAGAGAATGAAGGGTATCCCGAGGATTGTAAAGGATGAGTTAAGTATCCAATAAAATAATGGATTAAACAGCAAGAGAGAATGAAGGGTATCCCGAGGATTGTTGGAGCTGCAGCAAAATGAGCACAATTACTTACTGAACGAAAGGAAAAGTGGAATAGGTTATTGATTTGGATCTTAAAACTTCTAGGAGATGAACATCTCAGAGATGTCAGGAGTTTTCAGAAGAGCAAAGGTCCTTTTTCCACGAGCTGATCAGAGCCAGGAAACTCCTCAGTGCAAGCTGGGCCAGGACAAGGAGGGACCACTGGGAAAGGAGGAAAAGAGAAGATGGATTTAGTGCCCCCTTCCTTCAGCCCCACCTGTTCCCATTTACAAGGGAAGCACGGTTATCCCTTCACCTCAGACATCAGTGGGAGGCTCCCTGAGTGCAGCTTTTGGGGCACTGTTCAGCTGATCCCAAAATGGGATTAATAACGTGTGTTCCAGAGCTGTAACTAATTAGATGGCCGTTAATTATCACGTCCATGGTGTGGTTCATGGTTTTTTTTTAATGATCCTTAAAAGATGGAATGAGACTTCTTAAAAGTGTCCCTCAGTTAGAGGCCTCCTAACTTCTCTTAACCTTCATAGAAGTTTATTTCTACTTCCTTCTTCGATAAAACCAAGCCCTGGTAAGGCACAACTGATCAGAAGTTCATGTTCTCTTCTATTTGTTTCTGGAACCAAAGAAAGAGTAAAATGGCTCAAAGTTTCCACTTCACAGAAAAAGGGAAGTTAAAAAGCCAGGTTTCTTTGCAATCAGCTGCTGGTGCTGCTGCAGAAGGGCATCGAGACCCATCATATCAGGTAAATAACCACCAATCTAAAGCTTTCTTGTCTCAGAAATTGCTGCTTTTAACTCCAGCCGCACAATGTGCTTTTTGTTTGAAATCTGAGAGACCTCTTCCCTCAGCCCTGCAGACAATTGCACCTATTCAACTTCTCCGAGTTCAGAAACACGGGGGTGTTTGGAATCTTTTCTAGAGCATCTCCTCAGCGGAGTGCGAGAAGCACAGTCTGATCTCCAAACAAACCCAGCTAAATTTACTCTGCTCCCACCCACCCTGGCGAGGACTCTTGCCACAGTTCCCTGCTCACACGTCTGGGTCAGGGCTTCGATGCTCCATGAAAATTGGATTGCCATTCCACAAAGGCTCCCAAAGACATTTGGAGATTTATTTCTCCCTTCAATCTCACTGCTCTGCTTTTCCCAGTTGCTCCACGGCTCTGGCTCCCAGTGCCAGGAGGAGACCTTGCTTGTTTTCTGCATTGCTGAAGCTAAAATGTTTCGCTTAAACCCAAAAATTCCAGCCCCAAAATAGTGGTGCCAGGGCTCTGCCTGTGGGGAAGCCTCAGCCAGTGCCACCAAGCAGAGCACTGAATAATCCTTGGAAGTTTTTAAGCTCCATTAGAGCAGATTTGACTTTTTCCTCCTGTTGTTCTGATTGGGACATCACCCCCCAGTAACAACTGTCTGATTTCCACCCTCAGCGTTGGTTTTCATCTGCTCTGAGAGTTGTTCAGCTTCTCCCTATGGATGAGTGATCACTGCTGCCTCTCCAGGCAGCAATCACATCCCTCTCCAACCTTCGTTCCATGGGAGCAGGCAGGGCACCCCTCTCCTCTCTCTCCCTACAATTGTTTCTCCAATCATCAGTCCTTCAGGCAGCTGTTGGTTGCCAGATGGGGACATTTGTTAGCCCTGGTATTTGAGGAGGAGGAGTAGCACTCCTCAGTAGTCTCAGCAGGACGCTGCTGTTTCTCTCCTAAACACCTTCAGATCATCTGAGCCATACTTGGAGCTTGTGCTCCTGCTGG
This sequence comes from Monarcha castaneiventris obscurior, assembly GCA_026261815.1. Taxonomy (NCBI): domain Eukaryota; kingdom Metazoa; phylum Chordata; class Aves; order Passeriformes; family Monarchidae; genus Monarcha; species Monarcha castaneiventris. The sequence goes on from JAMPIT010000467.1 coordinate 20,634,606, forward strand.
AATCAACTAAATGTGTAGCTGTTTGTGGGTTTCCAGTCAATCAGATTTTATTTTATTTTATTTTACTTTACTTTATTTTATTATTTTATTTTATTTTGTTTTATTTTATTTTATTTTATTTCATTTCATTTCATTTCATTTCATTTCATTTCATTTTTGTTTTATTTTATTTTATTTCCACAACGTTTACACTAAGAACTGGAATTAGTACGTGGCACTGGGTTTCAAAATCAAAAATACTGATCTAAAAGAGATGAAGATCAAATTAATGTTGCTGTACAAGAAGACACATAAGGTAGAGCTTGTTCCACACAGTTGGTGCCCTCATGCCCACGATGGGGATTGGCTTCCCTGTGCCATTCACATTCCCAGTGCTGGCAGTGCCCGAGCCCTGGCAGCTCCCTGCAGTGATGTGCCCTTGGTGAGGGTGTGGCTTTGCCCATGGAAGTCAGGGAAATGTATTTGGAGGCAGAACTCCTCCAAAGAGCAGCTCCAACACAGCTTCCCAAACAGCCTGGGTGGGATGGTCTGTTTTGTCCTGGAATAACATGGCACGGGTATTTCCTCACTCACATTTCCCATCTTTGAGTGTCTTTTTGCTCTGAAAATGTCTTTCCACAGCACAGAGCCCTCATCCATGACTTAGAGCAGCTGTGGCTGCCCCTGGATCCCTGGAAGTGTCCAAGGCCAGGCTGGACAGGGCTTGGAGCAGCCTGAGATGGTGGAAGTGTCCCTGCCCATGGCAGGGGGTGGAATGGGATGGATTTAAGGTCCCACTGTGACAATCAGCACTTTCCCAGTAGGAGCTTCCCTGCACTGCTTCCCCTAAAGTGGGAATTCCTCCTTGTGTTTGAATGTTTTGTACTCGCCTGTTCTGGTTCATCTGGCACCAAGAACTCCCAGCTAAAGGTTACACTCAGCTGTGCAAGGAAGAATCACTGAATCCCAGGATCGCTGAGGTTGGAAAAGACCTCCAAGATCATCAAGTCCAACCTGGGACTGATCCCTGTCTTGCCAACTAATGAGATGACCCAGTGTTGTTTTTTATTTCTCCTCTTTGTTTGCTTGTTAATTCACAGATAAATGCTCTTTACAGTGGGAGATCCTAATAATCTTCAGTTACAGGGGTTTATAAACTATTGGAGAAGAGTAGGATGTCCTAAGGCAGTAGGATTTACAAATCCACAGATGATTTTCTGGTCAATAAAAGAAATAAAAGCCCAAAATAATCTGTATTTTCATCTTCTGGCGCGTAAACATTGCCATTCTGATTATCATAGTAAAACATTGCCTAAATCCTTCTTTTAATTTCCAGAGAACTTCACATCTGGCAGCGATTTGCAAAACATTGCAGAATATTCTGGAAAAAAAAATGAAAGTCTGTCAAAGCTTCATCTTCCTCTAGGACGGGACTGAGCAGAACTATTCCATAACAGACTGAGTTGTGTTTTCTTCGAGCAAGTAATTGCCTTCATGTCTCATAATATGAAGCACTACAAATGATGTTCCTCCCCTGGATCCAGAGGCAGCTCCCATTTATATCCCAATAAGCTCCTAATATTGAAGAAATGTGTTGGGTTTCACGTCTTGCATGGCAGCTGCAGCTCTCTCAATCATTGTTATTAAGGAATATTTGCACATGTTGCCATCTCTGCCAGTTTAGACAATTTCTTTTGCAATTTTGCAAAACAATTTCCCTCCCTGGGTCTCTGCACACGTCGGAACAACTGCACTTATTGAGCTCAGCAAGTGGCACTTCTGGAGTGCCTATTTCTTCTCAGTAAATCAGCCCAGGCAGGAGTTTCACAGAAAATGAGGGGCTTTGTTTTAAGAAAGTTCATTGTTCCTGCAGCCCTGCTCTCTTTTATTTCGGACAAACAGACGTTCCCTGGTTTGTTGGGATCGATGAGTGAGGGTATATATTGGGAAGTGGTGTGGGTTTGAAGTGGGATTTGCTTTGATATTTCTGTGTGAATCCATGTGATGGCTCACTGACTCATACAGCTGAAAATAGGTGGTGATATCAAGCACAGAATTCTTTACAGATTTTTTTCCCCCCCTTTTCTTGCTTAGCTACCTGCTCTTCCAAAAAATTCAGGTCATTATTCAAATCTGTGCTTAGATTAAAACTCCAGATAGCATCACTCTTACTCATTGATGAATCACACTGGAGCAAATTTTGGTCCTACTGAACTCACTCCGTGTTGTCTTAGTCATAAGTTTGTTTGGCAAATCACATGTCATGCTTGAATTAAGCACTAGCTTAAATAAGATACTTTTAAAATACAATTCAGGCAAGTTTGCACATCAGATTTATATAGATAAGATTTATATTGCAAACTTGTCAAAGCAAAACTAGAGAATGAAAAATTCTCTTTATTCTGAGCTAAAACATGGATTTATGCTGCCAGCAACAGACCTAAAGGGATTGCTGGACATACATGAAATTAAACTTGTTTTCTCAAGTCTGTTTCTAAATGAATTTTAAATCTTGGCTTTTGGGAGGCTTTGGAATAGCAAACTCCCCCTGGATGTGGTGATGCCACCACCACCCACACGGCTCAGTGTCACCACAGCCTCTGCTCTGCCACTGCTGACACCAACTCGACCTTTCCCAAAGATTTTTTTACATTGCTTGATTCCTATGCCAATATCAAATTTGCACTGAATCTTTTCAACTGACACCATATGGCTCTTTACATTAACAGGGCCAATTTTCCCTGAATGGGGAGAACAGGAATTTACCTGAAATTATAATTTACAAACTAAACACAAAGCCGGCAACGTAAATAAAATCATTTCCACAAATAGAACAAAACAGCTGTGAAATGATACTGAAAGGAAGGGCAGGAACTGAGGTGGGGATGGTTATAATAAATTATAGATTATCCATCACATGGCAGATGGAAACAGGGTTTGGTTGGATGCATCCATAGCTCCAGCTCCTCCCTGCCTCGTGCAGGAACATCCCAGTGAAATGAACCCTGTAAGCACTGACACATTACAGCTATGGCTAAAAGAGGGGAAAAACGGAATTTAATCTATTCCAGGCATGCCCTGCAAGATGATGTGTCCATGGGAATAAGCCAAATGCAGAAATGGGATTGGCAAATTGCAGCCAAACCACAGCAGGATCCATGGGTAAATCCCATGTCCCAGTGGTGCAGCAGCCACGGCTCAGCTGCCACCCCGAGCTGGGAGAAGGAAAAGCTCCGGAGCTGCTGCTGAAACACCACCAAGTCTCTCCCACAGCAGAACGGAGACCTGAGAGCTGCTCCTCAGGAAATTAATAACTCCATGCTGTGCCAAGACCCACAGCTCCTTGTTGTGGTTGTCCTGTCATGGGGAGAACCTGTTCCCTTTCCAGCTGGTAATGGAGCAGAACAAAACCTGTTATTAAAGAGGTGCCAGCAGGAAAGGAAAGCTGGGCATGGAACCATAACTGCCCAAGTTAGAATATTTTAATGTGTCCCCGGTGACCTGAGGTCACTGTTTGCTTAAGCTTGGTACCTTACAAATGGAGTTTGGATAATCCAGACAGGTTGGGATTGCAACTTCTTGCAGCTTTATGGATCATTTTCCTCAAAAGGATTAACCTGTGACTTCAGGAAAAGCTCACAAAATATCTGTGTGTTTAAAATCGAGAGAGAATTGTGCAATGAAATTAATTAACAACCAACCACCAAATATTTGGGGGAAAATGGGGACGGATTAATTTGGGCTCCTTGAAAACCTACCGATTGCACTGGCATTTTTTTTCAATAGAAGAGTGAAACCCTGATGCAATTTTCCTGTTATTTAATGACATTATTTTCCACTCCTTAATTTCTCCTTTGTTTCCAAGAATGATTAATTAGTGGCACAACTCAGGTACCTGCAGAAACATTACCAAACCCAGCCATTCTTTTGTTTTAGAAGATTTTTTTTTAGAAGTATAGACCTGGAGTAGCCAGAAGCAATGTCCTTTTTGTAATCTCATAGGATTATTTAGGATTTCAGGGTTGGAAATTCCCATCACGCCTGTGACATTCCCTGATTTTCCTACAGGATGTCTGTGCAGGCTCCACAGAACTGGTCCCACGTGCTTTGGGCACCTCTTCAGCTCTCTTTGAAGTTTTCAGCTGCTCCTGCTCCTCTCTGCATTGGCTCTCCCATAAATCCTGCCTCTTCCCAAGGACCCGGGCTTCTGGAAGCTGGGTGTTTGCAGTGCCCTGAGAGTCACAAATATACCAGAATCACAGAATCTATTTGATTGGAAAAGACCTCTGAGTCCATCTTATGAGTGATCAGCTGTCACATCCAGTCTGTCTTTATCACCTCCAGGGATGGGGACTCCAAACCTCCCTGGCCAGCCCCTCCCAATGCCCCCTCACCCCTTCTGTGAAGAAATTCCTCCTAATGTCCAGCTAAACCTCCCCTGGCACAGCTTAATTCTGTGTCCTCTCATCCTGCCACTACCTTGAGTAATCCATGATTTTCATTTTCAAGCTTCCAAGGCTCACATGTGAAAACTGGGGCTTGAAGGAGTGGCCATTCCCTCACTTTCAGCAGCGCCCTCTTGCCCTCTCTGCTCTGTCCCGTGCCCACAATTCAGTTCCCACTTTTCACTCTTTTCTTCCTTTTTTTTCCTTAGTGAAGTTCAGAGGAATTTTATGAGCAGGTCCTGCTCTGTTCATGCTCTGGTCTGGCACATGAGGACCACACAATTCCAGGGATCCAGGGGCAGCCACAGCTTCTCTGGGCAACCTCTGTCAGGGTCTCACAGGGAAGAATTCCTTCCCAATATCCCACCCATCCCTTCCCCCAGGCAGTGGGAAGCTATTCCCTGTGTCCTATCACTCCAGGCCTTTGTCCAAAGTCCTTCTCCAGCTTCCAAAATAAACTCACTGCTCCTTCTTCCACAGTGTTTGTGAACCAAAATCACAAGAGTACAGCTGGATGTGCCAAGGGGCAAACCTCCCCACTCTTTTCAGGGAGCATTGTGGAATCTCTAGTCTTTATTTAAGAAGAAATTCCTGAGCTGAGAATGGCTCCCACTGTTCCTGAGGAAGCAGGAGCTGCTGTAAAGGTGTGATGCTCCTGGAGCAGCTCTTCCAGAGCATTTGTGTATTTATGAAGATCTGGTTGCACATGGAGCAGCAGATCTCAATGAACAGGGCTGAATAGCAATTTGCAAGTGGGAATACTGCATCAGCTTTGCTGTGACTGATGTCTGCATAGTAAAAGTGCCTTTTTTTAAACTATTTTCTTAAAAAACCCTTTGACAAGGAAGTACAGGAATGTGAAGCTTGAATACATCTTTAAATCTGCATGTTGATTGCATAACTGCCCACGACAGCTCAAAACTTCCTTTTGTTATTACAAATGTGTGCACAGAGCACTGCAAACATTGTCCCCACTCCTCACTGCCAACGAAACACTTTCATTTTCCTTTTGACTCTTCTTGCAGCCCAGCAAATATTTTGGTTTCTTGGTGCACAGCAAGGTTGCTGAGAGACTGTGGTTTTGCTGTGATGGCTTTCAGCCCCATTTTGCAGGGAAATGGGGGAAGTAGAGAGCACACGATGACACTGCTCCCGTACAAGTGACAAGAAGCTTCCCTCTGATTTGCATCCCAGTCAGATAAAAGGAAAATCTTCCTTTCTAGGAAAACATCTCCTGGTTTCAATTGGCATCAGCCATTTGGGACAGGGAAAGGCTTTGGGGAGTTGTTTCTGCAGAGGGGATGAGGAAATGGTTCTCACAGTGGTTCTACCCCAGCTGGGGATGAGCACTGGGGAGATTTTTTGGGGTTTTAAGGGTTTTCCCTGCATGGAGCCATTAAACATTCCCACTCCAGTGGGTGCAGCACGAAGCAGTGGCATCAACCTCACAGCAAGGTGGGCAGGGAAAATGTTGCCATTATGGATCAGTAAGAAAAATTATTATATCCAGGCCATTAATCCAGAAGACAGCAATTGTCGAGGGAGGTTATTGGGGTTTTTTAGATAAGCTTTTAGGTGGCTTTTATTTTTATAAAAGGTACACTTGGCATATTTCCTAATTTCTTACTTTTATCTAGTGGAAGGTGTTGCAGCCCATGGAATGAGGTTGGAATTAGATGACCTTTAAGGTCCCTTCCAACACAAACCACTCTGGGATTCTGTGATTTTATGATTTTGCAGTTGCCTGAGAATTAATTTTTAGAAAGCAACCCCACTTCTCCCCTTGTGCTGAAATCCAGCAGAACTACAGAACTCTGAGGAGGAAAGGGAGCATCTCTTACTTCTAGGGCAGAGTTTCCCAGAGTGCCCTTTATGGCAAGTCCTTCACTCTGCCTTCTGAAATCTGAATAAAAATAAAAACAGTTTTCAATGCTCCATGAGCCTTACTTTATTGATATTTTAAGTTGCAGGATGGGAGTTGCTTTAATTTTTTTCACACAAGCTGGGGAGTTCCCAGCTCCTCAAAACACACTGATTAAAAAAAAAAAAAAAATTATCTTGTGTTTGACTCCTGAGGTGTGAGATTTTGGGATAAATTTGTGTACATCTGTAAAATTGGTTTTCATTATTTTTCTCTGCTATTTTTTTCTAAATGACAGTTGAGTAAATCTCTCTACTCTTGTTTTCCAAAGTGAAAGGGCATAAATACCCTCCTTATCATGTACTGATTTTAACACTACTTTTCTAGCTCCAGCCATAATCATTATTTTCTTCACTGGTCACTGCATTGTAAAGTTACCTTTTTCCTGATGGTAAAATCCCAGATTTCCGTGGTTTTGAGCTGCACTCGTGCAGGTGCCCAGTGGCTTTACTTGATAATTCCAAACCAAATTCATCTGGTTTCATACCTGCATTATTATTAACTCACTGGTTGAATCGGGTTGTAAAAGAGCCCAGGCACAGTCAAGAGTAGATTTATCTTTTGAGTCAGAATCCAAGATTTTATGCCACAGGAAACAGCTGCAGCAGGTTCCTTTAAAGAGCTCCCGATGCCTGTGGTAACCTCCACACACAAAGCACAATTCCCTTGCATTTTAAACCTTTTTCTTGACACAAATAGTTTTGATGTAAAACTCTCAAATCAGGAGCTTCCTGCTGCTTTTCATCATTGTGCCTTCCTGCTGTAATTTGGGGAATCTGCTATTTTCATAGCTGCCCTTTTATTTCGTTTTATTTGGCGTTGGGCTCGAGATTTTAACTCCATTTTCAACTTTTATAATTTTCATGCAGAGCTTTAAATCTCCCAGGAAGCTACTCCATACTAGATTTCAGGGTTTGGCTGGTGGGTTTTGGTGACCTCAGAGGGGAAAATGCGCAGGCTGCCAGTTCCCTAAACCTTTGGAATAATTGGAAATAGAAATGGTTGGGAATGATACATTAACTCTGAACATTAGGCACTAAGCATGCTTACTGGCTACTTTGATCAAGCTCTTTTTTCCTGACAAAACCCCCTTTGAAATGAATAGGACAGAGGTTCCTTTCACTTCAATCGGAGTTCTCAGACACAGGGAGAAAGAAGGACTTCATAACCTTTAAAAAGACTCCCCTCGTCCATTCATGGATCTCCTGGAAAGCTCAGCACTTTCCCTTGTGCTGAAGTTACTAAGCCAGCCTGCTGGATGCTTTCAGGCTTCCTTCTCGTGAAGATTTGCTTAAACATGAGCTCAAACCCCTCTGGAATGAGCTGGAATCCGGGATGCACAAGGGCAGGAGCAGCGACACCGGGAATGTTTGGTGGTGGGGATTGTCAGCATCACTTTCCTACCTGCACCTTCTGAGCCTGGACCTGGCACATAGCACAAGGGGATTCCTCTGTACACTTCACAGCTTGATGATTTTTGTGTGTTTACACTCAAGCCATCAGCACCCTAAAAATTCCAGTTCTGTTTTAACACCGTACAGTGAATGAAGGTTTTGGACAGCCCACAAGGCTGGACAGCACCGTGCCCTGGCAGGGGCCATTATCACTTCTGGAAACTCTGTTTCCACACTCACTGAGCCTTTTTTAACTACTTTTTGTTCTTAGAAGGTAACAACACGCTGAGTAAACAAGTAGTACCTGCTCCTGCTGTATCATGTTGCAATAAGGTACACAGAGCTAATTATCCATGAGTGATGCTTCTGCTTGGAGAAAATTAATGCAGTGAGAGATGTACTATTGGTAAAAAAACCCCAAACTAACAAACAAACAAACAGGATAAATCTGCAAGAAAGAGCTCCAAAAATATCCCAGGCTTTAGGCAGCTATGGTGAGAACAAGGATTCCTTGTGTTAAATGTCACTATGGAGAAGCAGAACCAAGAGCAAGGATGTGATAAAGCCCCCAAGCCTATACAACTCTGACATTTCCACCGATATATATGTTTCAATAAAATCCGAGGATTTTTGGTCTATCCAGTGTTCAAATGTGCATATTCAATTCCAGTATCTCTATGAAGATGAGTCAGAATTCAACTCTTGAACAAATAATTTCGTTTGAGACATTGTTTCCTTGATTTGTGCATGAAAAGTAAATTATTTTGTCTACAGGCGAGTTACAACTCATAATTTTTTTACAGCTGAAATTCTTCAGAAGACCTGTAAGATTTTACAGGAGGAAGAGATGAGATTATGTGCTTAAAAGATGGATGGTTCTGGCTTAAAGCTAAACTAATGTAAGCTGAAACTTTAGTTCTGCCCATGTTCAGTTCTGTGCAATGGCTGTTTTGACTGCATAAAAACCCTCTTCTGTATCCTACAGGGCATCATTTAAAAAAAAATTGCATTGCTTGTGGAAATAAAATAATGGGATGAGTTTAGGACTAAGAGCCACCTGGAGGGTAAATATGTTTCATTTTTGTACTTTCCTCTTTTTTATTTAAGCAGTGAAAAAGAGCAGAACATGCACACAAAGGGAAAAGGTTATTATTATCTATTGTTCAGCTGTGCTGACTGAAAGGGGGAAAAAATCTTACAGCAGTTTGAAAATGCCTCTTTCTTGCAGAAGCAGAAAGAGCAAAGTCTTGGTGTGTTTTAACTACTCGAGGAAGTACTTGAGGAGGAACTGCCTGTTCCAGCAGCCACCCCACCCCTCACAGGGATGTCACCTGTGCAGCTGGGCCCCAGCACACTCCAGGGGATGGCATCCAGGTGGAAAATTCGGCTCATGCAGGATGGTGTCACAATCACTGCTCGAAAATGCCAGCCCTCCACTGCTGCCAATTCACCCTGAATCGCTTTAGGGGCACCAAACCCAGCTGGTTTGGCCACTCCTAAAACGGTGCTGAGTTATAAACTCTGAGCTAAACCCTATAAATTTTAAATACTTACTTGTTAATTTGAATCCAAGGCAAGAATTGTCTAGCATATGAAATAAAAATATTCTTAAAGATTCATTTGCTCACATGACTGAACACTCACCTGATGCTTTCACAGGAGTAGTTAATATAATTTCCAGATCTCTTTCCCAGGCTAATTTGGGTCCGTGACTGATGAACACAATGTTCTTGCTGCTTCTTTTTCCCTCTTGTGTATTCCTGTGCTTGTTTCATCTTCTTCTCTCTCTCTCTAGTTGACACAATTCTTTATTCTTCCTTTTGTGAATCATGTGTTTGTCACGAACAGCAGTTGTATTTGCTTTACAAAACCACGTAAATAAAAAACACAACAGGTAACTAAAAATAAAAGGCAATTCAGAGACTGAACCTATTTTTTTCTAATTAAAAAAAAAAAGGAAATTAGGTACAGTTGGCACAGTGATCCAAACAATGAAGTTTTGAGTAAGAGCTTCAGTTTATTTCAGAAGGTGACACTGCCAACTCCTGTGAGAGCTCTAAGGTGGAGGTGAGAGAAGCAGCTGCCTGGTCTCAGGGTGTCAAAATAAAATGGTCATGAGGAGATATTTGAGGTACTAAAGGTCTTTGATGAAGGGTTTTGCAGACTAACGTCAACTCTTGCAGGAAACTCTGGGTGGGCAGAGGACTGAGGCTTCGTCCAGGTGAGAATTTGGGATTATTGAGTTCCAAGTTGCAGGACATTGCTCTTGATGGAAAGAGTGATGAAGGAGTTTGGTAAACCGAAACAAGGAGTTGCACGTGAGCATGAGGAAGAATTTTCCATGAGGCTGGCAGAGCATGGGAACAGGTTCCCAGGGAAAGCATGGAGTCTCCAGAGTCATTCCAACCCCACCGGCTTCAGGTGACTCTGGATGCACTGGATGGTCTCCAGAGGTCCCTTCCAACCCTAAACACTCTGTGATTCTGGGGGAAAAACAATAAATACTTGCACAGGCACAAGTTTGTGTCCCAAGTGTTGGTTTGTGTCAACCCTCCTGACATTATGACTGGAACACTTTAAGCCCACGTTGACCAACACACTGAGGAGATAAAAACCACTGGTTTGGCCAGAGAGCAGGGCCACTGTGGGGACAATTTGGGGAGACAGTGGGGACATGGTAGGACCACTGTGGGGCCACTGTAGGGCCATGGCAGGGAGACTGTGGGGACACTGTGGGGCCACTGTGGGGACATTGTGGGGATATCGTGGGGAGAGAGTGGGGCCACTGTGGGGACACTGTGGGACATGGCAGGGAGACTGTGGGGACACTGCGGGGCCATGGCAATGTTATCGGGGGACAGTGGGCACACTGTGGGGGGAACATGGTGGGGACACTGCGAGGATCCTGTGGGGACACAACGGGGACATTGTGGAGATACGGCGCTGACGCTGTAGGGGAAAGCGGTGGGGACACTGTGGGGGAGACAGGGAGGGCACCATGGGGACACGGCAGGGACAGAGTGGGACACAGTGGAGACACTGTGGGGGAAACGGCGGGGGCTTTGTGGGGACACTGTGAGGAGACGGTGAGGACCCAGCCGGGACACTGTGGGGGCATGGTGGGGAGACATTGGGAACGCACTGTGGGGACAACATAGGGACGCTGTCTGTAGGGACACAGTGGGGGCACGGCAGGGACACTGCGGGGACATTATAGGCACACTGTGGGCACACTGTAGGGAACACCGTGGGCACACTTTGGGCACCCGGCGGGCTCACTCCGGACGCTCCGCACACCCCGCTCCCACCGCCCCCCTCAGGCTCCCTGAGGCTCCCTCAGCCTCCCGCCCTCGGCTGCGCGCGCAGCGCCGCTCCCGCCGCGCGGGCTGCCGGGAGGGCCGAGCGGCTGTGGTTAATGTCCGCCATGTTTGCCATGGCGCAGGGAGCGGACCGAGCGAGCCCGGCGCGGATCTAGGGCTGCGGGGCGTGCGCTGCGGGCTACGGGCGGCCCCGCCGGGAGCTGCGCCGGGGCGGCGGGACCCTCCATGGTGGCGCGGGCGCGGCGCGGGAGCGGCTGGGAGGCGGCGGCGAGGCCGCACTGAAGGCCCCCCCCCCCCTCCCGCCCGCCCGGCCCCGGGGTGTTATTGTGAGGGGGAGACAATGAGCAAACTCTCCTTCCGCGCCCGGGCGCTAGACGCCGCCAAACCGCTGCCCATCTACCGCGGCAAGGACATGCCCGACCTCAACGACTGCGTCTCCATCAACCGGGCCGTGCCGCAGATGCCCACGGGGATGGAGAAGGAGGAAGAATCGGTAAGGGAGCGCGGCGCAGGGGGGGCACCATTGTTTACAGGCACCCCCCGCACGGGGAACCGGCCGCCGGTATTCACCAAGCGCGCTACGCTCGCTCCGCCGCGGGGCGCGCGGGGCGCTGCGCAAACGGCGCAGCGTAAGCCGCGGTCCGGCGCCGCGAGCGGGCCCTGCCGCCGTCCGCCATCTTCTGCTGCGCGTCCCGGCCGCGGGGCGCGGGTGAGCGGGGGGGGGGCTCGGCGTGAGGGCGGCGGGACGGGCCGGCGGCAGCGCGGAGCGGAGCCGGGTGTCGGGCCGGCGGCAGCGCGGAGCGGAGCCGGGTGTCGGGCCGGCGGCAGCGCGGAGCGGAGCCGGGTGTCGGGCCGGCGGAGCGCGGTGTCAGAGCGGCGGAGCGGGGCGGGCTGCCGGACGGGCTCCGGCTGCCGGAGCGGCTCGGGGTGTCAGAGCGGCGGAGCGTACGCGGCGTACCGGGGTGTCAGTTCGGGATGCCAAGGCCAGCTCGGGATGTGCGGGCGGCAGAGCGGCTCGGGGTGATGGCTCGCTGTGCCGGAGCGGAGTGTCGTAGCCGGGATGCTGGAGCAGCGACTCGGGGATGCCGCAGCGGGCTCGGGTTGTGCCGGTGCGGGGTGCTCGGGGTGCCGGAGCGGCTGGGGATGCCGGGGTGCTACAGAGGGCTGGGGATGCCGGAGCGGCTCGGGGTGCTACAGAGGGCTCGGGATGCCGGAGGAGCTGGGGATGCCGGGGTGCTACAGAAGGCTCGGGATGCCGGAGCGGCTGGGGATGCCGGGGTGCTGCAGAGGGCTGGGGATGCCGGAGCGGCTGGGGATGCTCGGCGCGTTGTGGACCGAAGCTGATACTACTCCTGCCAACCCTGTTGTGCGTAGCTGTCAAGTCGCTCGGGCTGGAGCTGGGGAGGTGGTGGCGGCGTGAAAGTGCTGGGTGCTGTGCCGTGCCGTGCCGTGCTGTCCTGTGCTGTGCCGCTCAGGGAACCAGCGGGTCCGGGCCAGCTCCTCGCTTCCCGAGGGACGGCAGGAGCGGGTTGCCGCTGTCCCTCTCCTCCGGCCGGGTGTCCCCGGGCCCGGCCGCAGCTCCGTGCTTGGTGCTGTGTTGTGGAGCCCGGCGGCGTGCGGTGCTGTCAGTCCGTGCTGGGTACAGACACTGTGCACATGCGGGGCAGAAGGGACGCTCGGCAGCTTTGGCTCCCCGTGTGGGACAGCGTCTCTGCTCCTGCAGCCACCCCCGGTGCTGCTCGGAGTTATTTAACGCCGGTGGTTTTTGCTGCTTTGATGTGCATCGCCATGGCAGAGGCGTCAGATGGACGCATCGCATGAAGCGATGGAGCTTTAAATGTTATTTCCGAAACAACCAGCCAGTGTTCAGCGGGAGCATGTGATGTGTGTTCTGCTTGTAGCGTTAAAGGGTGGAAAAGCTTTTGTCCGCTTAGGTAAATATAAGTTTCTGGGGTTTTTTGGTGAGCAGTAGGACAGCTTTGAAAAGGCTTTCCCGCAGTTCTGGTGTCCTCTGAATGTACTGCTTTGTCTTGCTGATGTTAAAACACTTTTCTGTAAGAGTAAGGTTTATTTCGTGCTCCTGGGAGTTGTGTAAGCTCAGACAGAGGCTGTCGCCTGATGTGTCTGTACTTGCAGAGCCGATAGTAAATGCACCCTCCAGAATTTCCTCAATGAATCCGTGTCTCCGCCTCAGCCAAACCTCTGTGCCTGTGGATTGGCTTTTCCGAGGTTACAGCTGTCAAAGGAGGCTCCATGCTTTTTCTCACCTGACTGTTGGTATTAAAAGGAATCCTCTGTCTTATCATGGCGGGATTTTATTTTTTAATTTACTGTGTATAATACACTGTGATCAAAACTTTAGTAATTCCCCAAGAGTGACTCTTCTAGAATCGGGGATTGTAGTTAAAAGGAACAGCACTGGGGTACTAATGAAGCAATATTGGAGACTAATTTGGTTTTCTCAGCCTTGAAAGTCTATCTTGCAGTGCTGTGTTTGCATTTAATATTTAAACGAATTCTTAAAAGATGCTGTTATTTTGATAAATCATGTTTAAAATAAAAGTTGTTAATGGAAATTTGCTGTAAGAGTTCAAGCAAACAAGCTGCTTATGGGCTGCTTAAATGATTGAGAAGATTAGATTTATACTTCAATAAAACTACTTCAGTGCTGTCCTAAAAATTTGTTTTTCTGTGAGAGTGAGGTTTGTTTTCCCTGCCCCGACATGTGGCTCTGTTTGATATATTATGTAATGGTCTCAAAATGAAATGACTGAAGCAATATATAAACACAGAGTGAGATGCATCAGCCAGGTAAGATTATAAACTGCTATTCTTAGATTATTCAGATTATTGCCATGTGGTGATGGTTTCATTCATGGCTTGTCCTTCTCCCAGTGTTACATAGATAATTCTTTCATGTACTTTTTTTTTTAATTATATGAAAGCCCTTCTAGGAACGGCTGCTGTGGATGACAGTAGTTAAATATTTGAAAACTACCTAAATAGCTTGAATTCATGGCAAATACTGCTGTGATCGATTTGATGTATTTTGAAAGGGACATTTTGGAGGGAGAGAGAAATCTCTGCACACTCATTTCTGCCATCTCAGAGTGTCTCAAGGCCTTTTTTTCCCGAGTGAAAGTTGTTTGAAGCCTCGGGGTGGCTGCTGTTTTCCATTTGCTGTGCAGAGCCACAAACCTCGTGTTCCTCTGGCCCCAGGACGCCGCTCTCCTCCCGGTGCCACCCTCTGGGAAGCCTTGGTAGCATCAGAAAGGTCTTGTAGCACAGTGTGTTACGGGGTCAGACAGCACCTTTGGAAATCAGCATTATTTACAGACCTGCAGGATTTAAAATGCTTGAGTGATGTGTCTACCCTGCTCTTTACAGCCCAGCCTCGCTGGTGCAGGCATGTCATTTAATTAGTTGGTGATTGATCTTTTGTACATACAAAAGCGCAGATTTTGGTCCATTTGTTCTTGATGAATATTCTGGAACTGTTTCTGTATGAGTATCTCAGAGATTTATATCCACTCTCAGCATTTCACAAATCAGCAGCTCATTTCTCTCACTTGGAGATTCCAGCTGTGAAAGAATTAGGTTTCTCATCTGTAGCGTATTTATGTTACAAATGTTTATAATTTACTCTACATTAAACCTGAGGAAGAAAATTGTGTGGGTTTGTTTTTAAACTCACGTGAGAGAGCAGTCGCTGTTAAGCAGAAGCAGGAAAGTGTCCTTTTGTGAGCTCGGAAGCTGAGCAGGGACACTTGGGTTTTGTTTTTTCTGATGAGTAAGACTTGTACTTCCTAATGCTAATGAATTGTTTTGACTGGAAAGGGAGAAAGTTGCAGAACAGATAAGCCCTGGTTTTGTTTCTTATCACATAACTGTGTTTTTATTTGAATACTTGTTACTGGAGATTGCTGCGTTGCACATTGTGAGGTGAAATCGCTTAGTAATGAGGCCCATTCACACGGGAGGCTCTGGGAAGTGAATTTACCTGAGGTGTGAGGAAGCTGCAAATGTGCTGGTAATGGGTGATCCCGGGATTGCCTGGTCAGAGCTATCTGAGCCTTCATCTCACTCCTTGTTTGAACATCCGTTCATTTCCAGTTCAGCTTGGCATGGCATCACAGGGCTGAGGTTAGAGAGGAAAAGTGCAGGAATGGCAAGTTAAGGATGTGCTTTGACGCTGCAGAAATGCTGACACGGTACCCGTGGGAAGGGACTTTCCTTCCCAGCCCTTCAGGGATCACCTCGGGATAAGCTTTCTCTGATCATTAAATACAACGTTCAGTTCTGATTATTTTGACTGGAAGTAGTTAACTTGAATTTTTTTCCTTGCTTAGTTCTTAGTTCATTCAATTTCTGTTGTAACACTGGAACTTGAAGTGCTCATCATCTGGCTTTGAGGAGTCCTGGAGCTGATGATGCTCCTAGAACAGCATCTTCATTCTCCTTTCAAAGCAGGAAGCTTTTAGCTTTGCACAAGTTCTAGTTTTCCTGTTAAACTGTATCAGCAAAAATATCCATAATGAATGTTTTCTTTTGATACAGGGAACTGGGAGAGTATCAAATGTGTGAGGATTTACTTAAGCTGCTGATCAGAAGTACTTACCTGGTACTGTCTGATGCACTCAGGTCTGGGTTTAAAAACACAAATACATGGAAATCGCTCCCCACGTGGACTGAACTTGCTCCTAACTGGATGTTTGTGTGTGGGCTGTGCATTCATAACCTGTGGTTGAACCCTCAAAGTTCCTTACAAACGAGAGGCTTTGTAGAACAAAGAAGCCTGGCCAGCAGTGTGTAAAACAGCAGGTCAACAGAGGATAACTTCAGCTCCAGCCATGCAAATATTCTGTAAAACAGAAATCCCTCTGAAAGACTTCATGGGAATCTACGTGAGAAACTCCCAGGATTGTATTTCCATGCAAAACCAGGTGAAATCAAGACAGCACACTTTGCTTAGGAAAGGAATTGGGTTTGTTTGACTAAAGTCAGCTGGGTTATCTGCTGGGGAAATACAGTTCCCAGTGTAAGTTATTCCTCAGTTTGAGTTAAGCACCTGTATTTATTTACTTACTTTGGGAATATTTGGAGACTGCTGAGATTACTGAAGCATGTTTGGCATTAGGTAGCAAAATGCTGGGTTGTGATCTTGAGTCACAGAATTTTAAACTTTAGTTTTGTTTGAGATCTTCCCCTGCCTCGAGCTCCTGTACTTTTCTCCCTCCCTCCGAGTCCCATCACCTTGTGCAGTGATGTTCCTCCCAAGTGCACATTTCAGTTCCATTTCCCAGCCATTATTTCAGTTTTCAGCTCTTACCCTTCATCCTTCCTGTGCCTCCATCTGCAGAATCTCTGGTCCCTGTTTAATGCCCCGTTTGATAGCGGTGAATCAGAGTTAGCCCCGAGCAGCTGAGCTGTAAAACTGAGCAGCTTCGGCTTTAATTTGTTGTGACTGAAGTTAAACGCGACCAAGATTTGCTCTGAAGTTTCCACCTCCCGAGCAGTTTATTAGGGCTTATCACATTAACACCTATCAGCAAACGTGCAACAAGTGCTTGGGATATCAGCTTAGCCCGGGACAAATGGCATTGATCTCCGAGTGTGCTTTTGAGATAGAGCTGAGCCAGAGTTGCCGACCTGCAGGTAGAAGGGACATCCTGCTTTTTGGGGTCTTGCTAAAGGGCGGTGACAGCCCTCCGTGGGAGAGAGGATCATCCTTCCTCTCACCAGGAGCACGCGGGGATAGAGGTGGGAAGGGAGAAGCGGTGTCACGCCGAGGTTAGATGGGCTCAGCCCTATCTTAACAGCGCTCTGGTAATTTAGATAAAGCTGCATTTTTGCTGCAGGCCAGAGGCTGCGCGGGGTCAGTGAGCGGGGCTGGGAGCGCTGCCCGGGCGGCTTTGGGTGCTCGTGTCCCTGCCAGCACAATGGGAGCTGCCGGGCTCTTAATTGAGGCACACCTCGGCTCATTATGCAGAAACTTTCCCTTGTAGGGAGGGTTCCTCGGCAGTAGGTGTAATTCCATGACAAAAGCTTAGGAGAGCGCTTTGGAATCCGCCTCGCCGAGCTGTAGGGCTCAGCTCTGGGACGTCGCAAATGGAGGGAGCAGTCTTTCCTTTTCCTTCAATTTAAGGAAACCTTGGGAAGAAACAGCTCGGGCTTCCTTGGATTTACAGAGTGCCAGATTTCTGCTTGGCAAAACCGAGTGGCTTGGTGCAATTTCTGTTTTGACTGAAACCAGTTGAAATGTCCTGTTTGAATAATTCGGCTCAACAGGCCTTAAAACTGCTTATAGTAACCTCCATTCTTAATTATTTTTCATAAGAAAGATCATTTTGACTGGTGCTAGATGTTCAGAAGGTTATTTATAATTTATTTTGCCAACAAGGCTAATAAACAATGCCTTGTTTATGCCACAGCATATTTGTCATTTTAACAGTTCAACTTTTGGAAAGGTAAATAACTCATTTAATATTTACATAAACCTTGGGTGTCCTAAATGCCAGCAGTGGTGAAGATCAATTGTAGAACTGAAGTTTCTGTAACAAGTAGAGAAGAATGGAACTAGAACTGAATTCTTGTATATAAAAGGGTGCAAGAAGTAGCAAAAATAATTTTATGAAACTAAAAGTAATACCAGTATAGACTGTCGTAATTTTGCATTTAATGTTCACTCTCTCCAAGTCAAAGAAATAAAGTATTTGAGAATACACTATTTAAAAGTTTTGATTTTTAATCCGTTTTGCAAATTCCTACTTGTTAATGTATAATAATCACAGTGTAGTGGGGCTGAAGATGTTGGATTAAAACACCTCTGTCCATGGCAGGTGAAGTGCTGCAAATGTCAGGGAGCAGAAATTTGCAGAAAAAAAAAAAAATCTGTGTTCTTAATTTCCCTGATTTCCCTTGGTGCAACTCCAACTGTGATTGATACATTTACACCTCTGCTCTCTCAAGTTGGGGTGCTCAACACCTCCCCATTGGCAGAATTGTTCTCTGTAAGGTGTTTTTGTGTCCTCTTTCATTGTGAGAAGTGAGGATTGGCTCAGCTTCACTTGTGAGGCTCTTCCCAGTGGGTGAGATGCCATTTTTCCATCCCTGTTCCATCTCAGTGAGCTCCTCTCTGCTCCTGCCCCCTGGGACACACAAAGTGGTTCATCCACGGATCAGTTCTGAGCCAGCATAAACACTTCCTCCCTCCTTTGCCGTGGTTGTTTGCTCTTGTTTACATTGGAATTTCTAATTTGTTTTTCTCAGTTTTGTGCCGTTTCTCTGGCTGCAGCTCACACTTGGTGTATCTTAGACCAGTCTGTGTTGCATAACAAAAACTGTTTCTACTTTGAAGCATCCCGGTGGTGTTGGATTCCCTGTGCCAGACTTGGATATAAACAAAACACGTGGTGTCTGCAGTGGTACCCAGAGACTGGAGAATTAAGGGAGACACCGACGCTACAGAAAGCTGAAAAAAAAAAAAAATAATAGATGTTTCTTGAGTTAAAGGTATTTGGTTTAAAATGGGGTTTTGTGGCTACTTTTTAATCATTTTCATTTCTATCAATTACTGTATGTGTGTTTTAATTTCTGTCACCCTTCCCTAAGTTGTCCAAACTGTAGAACCAATCTCTGACATGATTAATTATAATATGAGGGGTTTCTGTGTGGTTCATCAGGTCTCCAGCACTCCAGGTAGCATCACTTCAGTGATGAAAACACCACTTGTTTAAAAACTCTGTAAAACACAAATTCCCTGATTTAAAAACTCTGTAAAACACAAATTCCCTGCTGTTGGTGCGTGTACCTGAGTTAAAGAAGATCTCTGGCTGTTAACCCTGGGATGAAAATGTTCCCCACAGGCTGAGGTTAAATGCAGAGTGCAGCAGGAGGGGGAGAGGTGCCGTGCTCGCCCCTCAGCTCCTGCTGGAGCATTTCCAGCTCTCCCTCCTGGTGACTCCTCCTCCTCCCGGCTGCGAGGAGCGGCTCTGTGACTCACGGTCACATGGAGGTGTTGGTGTGTGCAGCCAGCAATCCAACAGAATTTGGGTTCCATGGATAATACTGGATTTAGTAAAGGGCAGAGCTCGTTGGTGGGGAATCTCAGCATTTAAAACTGCATCGTGAGCTTCAGGACATGAAAAACGAGAGGTTGTTTCTATATGTCTGTGCAGACCTTGCCGTCCTGCTTTGACTGGGATAATCAGGATTCCTAATTGAATCATTTGTTACCTTGTGAGTGATACCAGTGTATCCCAAGGAGCTCTTTGGACTACATGTTATGTTATTTGTAACAAGTTCCTCATAAAGCTTTTTTGGGAAAAAAATCCTGCTCTGCAGTAAACAGAAATTCCTCATCTAGTACCAGAAACAGCTTTTCCAAAAGGATTTTAAAATAATTCAATTCTTTGTTATAATAGTAATTTTATTCTTAATAATTAGTTTCTAGCCATATTTTGGTAGACTGGGATCTTGTGTAAATAAATGCAGCTTTGAAATACAGAGTTGTAGTGGCTGTGGGTTTTTTGACATTTCATAGGCAGTGACAGTTTTGTGTCCATATGTTCATAAATAGTGAATAATCATTATTTTTAGGGATGAGAGATTGCTCATGTTCATGTACATTGCTGCTGTCCCACTCGGGGTAATACTTGGGATATCTCACAGTTGTTTCGTGTCAATTTGACATAGGGTGGTTGAAATTGCATTGTTTCCTTTTTCTGAATTAAAGTTATTTAGAGAATTTTTCACTTGTTTTATTCTCTTTGGTGCTGCAGAAGGAAACACAAAAATGGTTGTGATCTGTGCACATTTCACTGTCCCTGTCCCTTTATCGGGGTCTGTGGGCTGATGGCCACTCTTTATTTCCTGAAGTGCTTTGTTGTGCTTCAACTGACTTTAGGGTACTGCCAGAGGGGGAAGGAAATTCCTGGGCATTGTTTTGGTCCAGACTGGATTTTTCCTCATTTAGATTTCCATCTCCTCTCCTCTGGAGACACATGAGGTGTCCTCCAGGGCTGCTGAGCTCGGGAGTGTTGGGGGCCCTTCCACTGGGTTGATCCAACATCAGCATTCCAGAGATACCCTTCAGCTGATGGGCTGGAATCCTGGGATTTGCATGGGAAGTAGTCCCGAATTGCCTTGGCTTTGGTGCTGCTTTGGGAAGTTCCAGTTGTTTAACAACTGGGAAAGGGAAGAAAGTGATGGAAAAGTCACTGAATCCCAGACTGATTTGGGTTGGAAGGGACCTCAAAGCCCATCCCATCCCAGTCCTGCCATGGCAGGGACACCTCCCACTGTCCCAGGCTGCTCCAAGCCCCATCCAGCCTGGCCTTGGGCACTGCCAGGGATCCAGGGGCAGCCACAGCTTCTCTGGGCACCCTGTGCCAGGGCCTGCCCACCCTCCCAGGCAGGAATTTCACCCATTCCAGGGACTTGTGTGGATTTTTAGGATGGAGCAGCCCAGTTTGATTCACTTTCCCCTGCCTCCCCTCACTGAGTCAGTAAGAGCCACGGACCCTTAGTGCATTTTTTGGGCCTGTAGTCATAATTCAGCACTCTGGAAGGCAAGTGTGGGGCAGGTGGTTCTTGTGATTAATTTTTTTTAAGAAAGGGTGGGGGATATCATGTTGGAAAAAGCTGATATGGCCAAAAGTGAAACTGAGAAGTGGTTCCATGAACCCTCCCCACTTGTGTATCTTCTGTTTCTTGTGGGTTTTCTTCAGCTTCCTTCCACTGAGTGTTGGAAAGTCCTCAGGGAAGCTGAGAGGAGTTTGTCCTCGAAAGCTTTGGTTTGGGTGCGTTGGTTTCCACTCACTGTTTGGATTTTTCTGGTTTGCCCAGTGTGCTGCATTACTTGATAATTAATACAATGTTTAAAGTGGCAAGAGGAACCAGCTCTGATTCCTGATTAGATAAGGTCTTTATCAAATCAGTGAAAAAACGCATATTATCAACTTGGCTACTCACTGAAGTGCTTGCTTTTCAAACTAAATTGGAAATGAAGCAGTGTGTTTCAGCTCTCAAGGGTGGGCATTTTTGTGGTGCCCAGGCTGATTTCCTGCTCTATGTGTGACTCTTTGTTTCAGCCATATTCTTTCCATCCCAGAGCAGAGGGAGGGGAAAGAAAGGCAAACAGATCTGTAGGATTGTGTAGGATTGAAAGAGTTAACTGCACAAGAAAACAAAACCTGGTGCTGGAGTTTACACTTTTGCTGTTGGAAATCTTCTCTAAAAAAAGTGTCTGTGTACAGAGAGGGAGGAGATGGGGCTGAGGCTTTCCAAGGCAGGGAGGCTTCTGACCAAATTAGCTTTTGAGCTTCCTGACACTTCTTTCTGGAAGTGCTGTCAAGAGGTGTTACTCGCTGTGGTTGAGACTTTGCAAGATGAGTCTGCACATTTCCAACTACAATTCTATACTTTCAGCTTCTGAACCTCAGTATTAAAAGATAAAAATGTCCCTTTTAAATTTCCTAATTCAAATATCACGTTAAACAAGTGAGATATTTAGACTTCAGTAGATTTTAATTGGGGTTTTTTTTGCTTTAATTCTGTTATTGGTGCAGGTAGATTGGAAGGCTGACTCCAGGCTGGCCTAGAAATAGCTTATTTTGAGTAGGAAAAGCTGTTGATAAATTCAATTTTCTCTTCCATCATACTTGCATGGAGGGCTGTGGGGTTAAAGCAATGAAACAACTTTCTAAAGAGTTGTAGCTTTGCTTGTATGGTGTAGTTTGAAGGTATGAGGAAGGGAACAGGTACATTTAATCCTAAAGGTTTGTATTCTAGGGGTCTCTAGCCAATATGGAATTGCTCATTGGAGTTTGCTAATTAAGACAGATCAGCTTTTCAGTGTGAAGATGGTGGTGAGCCCTGGGCATCTCCAACCATGCTCAACCAAAAAAACCTTGCAGTTATTTAAAGTCTGATAAACTCTGTTTCTCAGAGATTACTTAGGGGGTGGCAACAGGGGATTTAAAGGTTAAGGAAAACCCAAACTGGTCTGTAGGGTCCAAGTGCTCTGGTTTGTGGGATAAAAGGAAATAGGTGTGGTGGGTGGCATCCCTGCTCCTGGCAAGGAGCTGGAGTTGGATTATTTCAACCCAAACCATTCTGTGATTCTGTAACATTGGTGAAAAATATGTAAAAAGTAACATTCAGTATTGATCACTGTTTCCCTTAAAGCGTAACAAAAATAACTTCAGGATTATAGGACCAGAGCTGTTGATTTGTTACTGTTGTTGAACTCTGTTTAGTAGTGGAGAAACTCCCAGGTAGGAAGTTTAGGGAGAACATGAGATGTGTGGTGTTTGAGGGATGAAGGGAGTGGCAGTGAAGGTACCTGGCTCTCAGCTGGACTTTGAGCCTGGCTCTGCATGTCTGCAACCAAAGCTGAGCATTTTTAGGTACTGGGATTGTAGGAGTTTTAGGGCTTTTCTTTCCTTCTGAGGATTGCAGTGTCTCAGAAAGGGTTCAGAGAACAGCTCTGGTTTAATGTGTAAATGTGCTCAGGCTGCAGTGTTACACACACTAAACATTTACATCTTCCTAATGCTGTTAGTTGAAGAAATAGCCCAGTCTAAGCTGTGTTTGTTTGAAATTTTGTATTCACACTGGAGAGAAAGGTCTGGATGTGCTTTTTAAGGAATTAGTGGGTAATTGCTCTTTGTCAGGGACTCCTTTTTATTCCCATGGCAGCACGTTCTGTTTGCTGTCATCACTGGTTCTCTAATGCTCCCTTATTTTGTGTAAGACCTTTGGATCTGCCCTACTGCAGAACAAAGTGTGAGCTTAAAATATTGGCTGTGTCTTTCAAAACCAGAAGAAAAAAGTGAAATCTAGACCAAAAGTTGCACTGGTATACCAGGTAATAAATCTATCTGTAAAAACACTTTTTGAGGTTTCATAAATCTGTTTCATTAGCCCAGCTTTCATAGAAAAATATTCAGTTTGTTTAAACAGAACTGTTTCAGGAGTTAAAGTTTAAATTTTCCTGTAGTTGATGTTCAGCAGAAAGATATGGGTTTTTTTTCCCCATAATTTAAGAATTTGCATAGTTTATCTGTCTATTTTGGAGCTCTGCTGTTTGAGGAGTGACAGCAGCACTGCTGAAAGCCAAAATCTCTGTTTGAAAGCTGTGTTATGCTTGAAGGCTTTTTATAGTGAAATGAGTACTAACACCTATTGTCAGCCTCTCCTTGGGAGCTCTGTGTGTGCTTACTACAGTGCTACAACAGCTGAGAGTCTGAATTACCCATCTGAATTACACTTTATTGGGCTGCAGAGCCAAAAGGTGTTCAGAATTTTGGACAGATCAAGCCCTTCCTGACAGCAGTTGTGTGCTGTGGGCTGCTGGTACCACTGCTCCAGGGACATCAGCTGAAAGCAACCTGGTAATGAAACAGTTTTTGTGCAGTTGAATTACTCAGCACTGCCAAGCTCTCCAAGACACGTTTTAATGGTGGAGTGACAGATTTACTCAGTGTGGAGGAACTCAGGCACATCACACCAGCTATTGGATTGCATGCTTGTCTTAATTCTAATAGCACTCACTTGGGAGCCTGATTGATTTAATGTTGCTTCATCTGCTGCAGGAGATTCCCAAAGCTGCTCTCACTTTGCAGGAATTGCATTGTTTGTGTTTCTGTAAATCTTAATACTTAAAAGGGGATCATTCATTAAATATCATTTACATATTTTTAAAGGTTTTTTCATTCACTCCCCGTTTTAAAAATACCATTCTGTAGAATTAAAAGAGTTTCTCTCTTTAATTCTCTCATGTTCTTGAGAGAATTTCCAAGTGGGTAGCAGAGTGAGTGAGTGCCAGACTGCCGTGTGTGCCAGGCTGCACTGCCAGCCAGGCACTGGAATGCTGGCACGTTCCCATTCCTGGTGTTGATCCTGGCCTCTTGGGAGTGTTAACTGTGGGGAGGGGCACCCTAGAAAGCCAAAGGGAGGAAGATAGAGCAGCAAACCCTTTCTCTGTGTGTTGTGTGTGTGGTTTTTTCCCTGCTGAAACAAGTGCTTTTCCAAGCAGTTTGGTGGGTGGGAATGGCTGGAGGAGAACCTGCAGCCCTGGAACAGGCAAAGTAAGGTCACACAGATCTGTGACAGAGCTGAGCTTGGATTTCAAGTTGATATTCTGCTGTGCCACCCTCCCTCCCCTCAAATCTGGGAAGCTTTGGGGAAGAACAGTAAAAGCAGAATGAAATTTTCATTCCTGGTTCCACCAGTAGCTCATTTGCTGGGAGACTGCAGCTTGCTTGGTTTATATTGGATTTGGAGAACTTGGTGCTTAACTTTCCCCAAGGGCTGTGTGTGGATCTAAGGTCCTGTCCTGGTGAGGAATGTCACTCCTGTTCCCTGGACACACAGAAGGCAGCTTAGCCATTTAGTGTCTTGGCCTGAGAAGTTCTTTAGTAGTTTAGATTTGAACATGAAAAGTCTTTAAAGAGAGAAGTTACAGGTTAGCTCTGACTTGCAACACTAGATGGTTGTCACTGAGTTAACTGCTAAAATTACGGGGGGAAGAAGTCTTTGTGGACTGCTACATTGTGATCTCTGTTTCACCTGAAGTGATTCTGTGGAATTTGTGACTTCTGTCCTGTAAGAATAAAATGAAGTGATACCTGTTTGGGGAGTCCCTGCTTTTCAGGTGTTATTCTGTGAGAACTCTTCTTCCTGTTGCTCTTAACTTGCTGAACTTCTAAAAGCAGGCCAGTAAGGATTGCTGGGTAGACAGGAATGATGAAATTTGTTATTCTTTTGACTTTATAATCCTTTAAAGGCCTGATCTTGCATACATTTTCTTTCTGACAGGTTTGGGTGGGTTTGGCTTTCCCCAGCCCTAATTTTCTGCTGAGGTTATTTTGTGTAGTTTAAATGTTTGTCTTTTTTCCCAGTCTGGTGGAAGGTGTGGGCTGTGTCTGAACAAAGAGTTCTCTTCATCTGTTTGTAGTTTATTCACTGCAGCTCCAAGATTCCCATCAGTTAGGAACCCATGGAACACTAAATGATGGAAAAACACATCCTGTCACCATCCTGGGAACAAGCATCCTGCTGGCCTCCAAAACCCAGCAAAGCCTCTGTTACCCCATAGGAAAGCAGTGGGAGAAAGCTGACTGATTTTTATATGCACTTTGTACACTGCTACCTAAATAACCTCTCCCATTTTCCCCTTGCAGGAACATCATTTGCAACGGGCTATCTCAGCACAGCAAGTTTTCAGAGAAAAGAAGGAGAGCATGGTTATCCCAGTCCCTGAAGCAGAGAGCAATGTCAACTACTACAATCGTTTGTATAAAGGAGAGTTCAAGCAACCAAAGCAGTTCATTCACATCCAACGTAAGTTACAAACTCTGGGCTCCTTGTGGGTTGTGGTGTTTGTTCAGCCCCTCCTTGTTTAACCTGAGTAACCTTTGTCTTAAGGTCTGAGTTGCTACAATGGTCAGAAAGTGGCAAGACTCAAAAATCCATTTATATCTGTATATTCCAATGTCTTCTCCAGGTCTGGAAGAATTGAGGGTTACTGGTGAATGTGGGGGTTTTGCTGCCGAGTTGGTTTCTGGCTCTGTGCTGATGCTCTGTCCATGTGTAGGAGCTGCTGAGCCTCATCCCATCTCTTGGGCTTCCAGTATTCCTGATCCAGCCTCTCTTCTTGTGGTTTTTTCCTTCCTAGTCCTGAGAGGGAATAACTGAACCTGCCTGGCTGCTTCCTGGTTGCTTATGCTGATGCAAGGAGCAGGAGAGAGGTTGTCTTGCTCACCTGTGAACTCCAATGTTCTCTATAAGTGTGGATCCATAAACCAGAAGAGTTCTTTTAGTGAAATCAGCCTTTGTCCTGCTGCTCACAGTAGAGTTCTGGCAGGGCAGCTGAGCTGCTACTGGAGTTCAGGCTGCTTTGGGTAACCCTTTTCTCTGAGTTTGCCTACAGCTGAGGAATTCTATTGCAGCAGGGACCTCTGAGTTTATTTTATAGATAAAATGAAGTATTCTGCATGATCTTAGCTTGTTATGTCTTACAGGATCTCATTCATCTAAACTTGTGGGCTCTGGATTAATTTGAACACTTTTTGGTTGATGTTCTGTTGACAAGTGACACACTGTTACAGTTCAGCTGTTCCTTGGCACACAGTTCATGTTTGTCCTTTGCAGGATGTGGTTCAGGGGGTTATTTGGTCACTTGGATTCCTCCCAGGAGTTACCTTTGTAGCAAAACTTTTGATTGAATTTTTGCATCACTTCTCACCAACGTGGTGAAGTGTCCAGCTTTTACCATTTATTTACAAAGTAGGAGATTTTGAAAGTAATGTGCTCGGGGTCCTCTGTGATGCAACAGAGACCACAGAGGTGACGGGTAAAAATCAACTAAAAGGAACTGTTTCTCTCCTTGATAAAAGAAACAAATTTGCCAACAAGGCAGGCGGAATGAACTCAAACCAAGCTGCTGATTGAGGGTTGTATTTTATTCTGTTCTTTGTTGGACACTGCCAGAAACACTGTGAATACTGCTAATAAACATGTCTAAAAATGTGAAGTATATTATGCCAAAATTTTCTTTGTCTTGTTGAGACTCACAGTCTTTCTGGACAGAATTACAGAAGGTATTTGAGCTGAAGATAAATATCAGCTACTGCTCCAAGATAATTTTTCCCACATATTCTGGCTGGAGTAGGTGTGATACAAGGCAGCTTTATGCTACATAAACTGCTTAGAAATTCTGTTTTAATGCTAAAAGCACAAATAGCAACAATACCCACTTTGGCCAGGGAGGTTATGTAAACTGCTGTAAAATGCCAGGAGGGCACATACTATAATTCATGCTTGCTGCTGGGTATTTCTGGCAAATCCATGTTTTGCTGGGATTCTGGCAGCCTAAGATTTTAATATTTTTTACATTCTTTTATTTAGATCAGTGGTTCCAAGCAGAGAAAAGTTAATTTCTTTGTAAAGCCTGGAATTTGTGAATAAACAAGGTTCCAGGTATTAGTTGACCTCAGCAGCACCAACTCAGGTGATGTTGAGCTGAATGTAAAGAAAAAAACTTAAACTATTCTAATTATTCCAGCATGCTTACTAATTTTCCAAGAGTATTTGTAGCATCAATAACATGGAGATGCATTTTAAGTTTCTGATAATTAGCAAAGAGATTAAGTTGGTACACTTGGACCTAGAATTAGAGAGAGCTAAGGGTATGGAAAACAGCAAGTGTTCTTCACAGAAACAATTAAACAATGTTCATTAAGTGGGGAATGAACTCCAGCCATCCTTAAAAGGTGAACTTTTTGACAGAAAGTTTTTATTTCATTTTCTGGTTAGGTGAGCCTCTGTATTTATCAGTTTGCTGCCTTGGCTCAGGCCTGGTTGCTGGTGTTGGCAGGGCTGTGGTTTGCTGAGGAGGGAAGGCAGTGGAACCACTTGTTTCAGTGGTAGCTCGTGCCTGTGGCAGCATCAAATGAGTGTGGAACCACAGCCTTAATTTAGTTAGCTAAATGAAATTAGTTAATTTAGTTAAGTTAAACCCAGTCCAGTGTAACTTCACTGAAAAACAAATTGCATTTGTGTAAGTTGGTGCAAACTCAGTTCCTAGGGGAGCTCGAGTAAACAAAAGCAAATCCCTCTGGCAGGTACTGCTGGGAGTGGGTGGAGTGGCAGAGGATGGGAACTGGGATGCTGTGTCTGAAACTGCAGTGAGCAAAGCAGCAAGTTCTGAGTGTTCTGGAGGAAACTTTCCAGGTGGGATCATGGGAATGGTGTGTTTCCAGCAGCAAAGCAGCAAGTTCTGAGCTTTCCTGGAGGAAACTTTCCAGGTGGGACCACGGGAATGTTGTGTTTGCAGCAGCAAACCAGGAAGTTCTGAGCTTTCCTGGAGGAAACTTTGCAGGTGGAATCATGGGAATGTTGTGTTTGCAACTGCAGTGAGCAAAGCAGCAAGTTCTGAGCATTCTGGAGGAAACTTTGCAGGTGGGACCATGGGAATGTTGTGTTTGCAACTGCAGTGAGCAAAGCAGCAAGTTCTGAGCATCCTAGAGGAAACTTTCCAGGTGGAATCATGGGAATGTTGTGTTTGCAGCAGCAGTGAGCAAAGCAGCAAGTTCTGAGCATTCCTGGAGGAAGCTTTCCAGGTGGGATCATGGGAATGTTGTGTTTGCAGCAGCAGTGAGCAAAGCAGCAAGTTCTGAGCATCCTAGAGGAAACTTTCCAGGTGGGATCATGGGAATGTTGTGTTTGCAACTGCAGTGAGCAAAGCAGCAAGTTCTGAGCATCCTGGAGGAAACTTTGCAGGTGGGATCATGGGAATGTCGTGTTTGCAGCAGCAGTGAGCAAAGCAGCAAGTTCTGAGCATTCCTGGAGGAAACTTTGCAGGTGGGATCATGGGAATGTTGTGTTTGCAACTGCAGTGAGCAAAGCAGCAAGTTCTGAGTGTCTTGGAGGAAACTTTCCAGGTGGGATCATGGGAATGTTGTGTTTGCAACTGCAGTGAGCAAAGCAGCAAGTTCTGAGTGTCTTGGAGGAAACTTTCCAGGTGGGATCATGGGAATGGTGTGTTTGCAACTGCAGCAGCAAACCAGGAAGTGCTGAGCGTCCTGGAGGAAACTTTCCAGGTGGAATCATGGGAATGATGTGTTTGCAACTGCAGCAGCCAACCAGCAAGTTCTGAGTGTCTTGGAGGAGACTTTGCAGGTGGGATCATGGGAATGATGTGTTTGCAGCAGCAGTGAGCAAAGCAGCAAGTTCTGAGCATTCTGGAGGAAACTTTGCAGGTGGGATCATGGGAATGTTGTGTTTGCAGCAGCCAACCAGCAAGTTCTGAGCGTTCCTGGAGGAAACTTTCCAGGTGGGATCCTGTCCAACAGTGCCCTGTAGAAACACAGACGTTCTGGAGGAGAAACACTGGATTCATCCTGAGTCAGGAGAATGTCCCAGGATTGAGCAGGAGGTGTCCATGAGGGCTGGAACACGGGGCTGGTTCTCCAGCAGCTCCTGCAGGAGCAGCTCCCCTGGCTGCCATGGCAGGGGCAGGACTGAGGGAGTGATGGATGGCTCCATGCACAGCACATAAACACCTGGGTCTTGTGATGGCTGTGGAAGCCAGGGAGCTGCCACGCTGCAGGCCAGCTCCAGGGTGAGAAATGGCTTTTTCTGGAACAATTTCAGTTCACTCAGTGCTTGGGGAAAGAAGAAAACTGGTAATTAGGGATATTGCTGAAAGTGTGTTTTGGGGAGTGGTAAATGAACACTTCCATGGGTGTCCCAGAGCTGTGATGAGCCAGCTTGGGGTTGATAAACTCCAAAGGAGAAGAGGTGGCCTTGCATTTCCTGAGGCTCCCACACCTCCCTAGGCTGCTGAGAGTTTGTGGCCATCCTGTCTGCACTGAATGCAGGTACTGCTTCCATCCCTTCAGTGTCATTAACCTGCACCCCCCATGTAAACCCCCTCTATCCGAAAGGGAGCCACACTGATAAGTACAGGTCATGGCAAATAGAGCACTGCTGATAACAGGAAAGCATTGCTGGCAGCTATGAAAAGAGGGATATGTGACAAGGGCTGCTGCTGTTCTCACAGGAATGACAGGGGTTTGTTTAAGAAAATGAGACTGGATTTGTTTGATGTCTGGTGATCCTGGCAAGTGCCTGTTGGATGCCTTTTATCATCTTGAATATTTATCAAAATACTGAGCAGAGAGAGGGAGGGACCCCCTGCTTCCAGCTGAGGTGCTGGCAGTGCAGTAACCTGCCTTCCCTTTTGGAAACCCATCACTGATATCCATAGTGTGTTCCTGAGGGTGACTGGTGGTTTTACATGCTTTTTGATGGAATGGTTGGGCTTTTTCTTTTCTTTTTGCTGGTCTTGAAGTCTCCTGGTCATCTGTTACTTGAGGCTGTCTGATTTTATTCTGGAAGGTGGATGGTTCAAGACCTTTTAGTGACTCTTCTTTTCCCATTGTGGAAATGAAGGGAAGTTCACTGGCACTGCTCACGATTTACAGGTGAACAACATCACATCTTCCCTGTCACAGATCCACTGCTCACTGATACTTTGGCTTGGAAAAACTGGCTGGAAACATTTTGTCCGCAGGGGATTATTGAATTATCTACTGACAGGCAATAGGTTGACACCTTTCTGGTGTGAGACCAACATCTGCCTGAGGGCAAACAAGCAGTGCCTTTTGTGGACTCAAATGGATTTCAGTCCACATGTGAGCAGTGATCTACTGGAGAGGCAGAGCTGATGTTGAAAGCTGCAGTTTAATACACAGTTAATTGTTGGAGAGCTCTTGGTCACATGCCTGCTGACAGTGTCTTAAATAAACTTGCCATGCAACTTGTATTAGTGAATTAATATTGCCAGCAATTCCTGCCACACACTTACAGCCTGGTATTAATTTCTGCTCAAATAAATTGTTACAGTGTGTGGTAGGTCAGAGAACTCTTGTGGCCAAGTGCTGTTGTCACAGTTGGTACAGTCAGGCAGTGTCTCCTCTGAGAGGCACCAGCTTGAGCTGAAGATGCTGAGGGGCTGCTTTTTAGCCCTTCCCAGCTGCATCTGGCTGAGTTTCTGTGCCTGACCCAATAAATAAATAAATAAATACTGGTAGTGGTTTAGTTCATTTATTGCCCTGGATTACAGAGAGGGTGGACTTGGGCAAGGCTGAGATGTGGAAAGGCACTGCTTACCACCTGCCTGTGGGGGAGAAAAGACTGGGATTTGTTTTAAAGATGTTGTTTTGTGGTTTTCTTTTGCTCCTGATCTCCCAAGTTTTGGTTTTAAGGTGCTCTCAAAGCACACAGGGCAGCTCAGAGGTTTATAAATTAGCACTTGGTGTAGCCACGAGTTAAGAGCACAGAGATAAGATAGTGCTGTTTGTCTATTAAGAATAGACTGTACTTCATCAGACCTCTTAACTGCTGTTATTCCAGTGCTGGTGGAATTACTGGGAGTGTTTACCTGGTGTGTCACCTCCTCCAGGTTTTATTAGGTGTACAATTAATGGTTCTATTAACAGTTCTTAGTGTCATATGCAATTTACTCATACTTGTTGTAAAATTGGATTTCTGCTGTGTTACCTGAATGAGAACTTCCTTCTGCTTTTAGTAGGACCAGGAACTTTGTCAAGTATGGAAACTGATTAGCACAATTAGTAATAAAGACATGAGCTTTGCTGAGAAGTTGAGAACTGACTATTGGGAGAGTCTGAGGGAATTGTCAGGCTCTGCATCCACAGCTGAGGTGGTTTTGGAGAAGTAACAATTCCCACAGCATTGGTCTAGGATCTTTACAGTTACATAAAACAAGAATAAATTTAATCTATTAAATGTTTTAACACTTCAGGTTTGGTGTACTGTTTAAAAATGGGCAACTGAAATTCTATTGGAACTTCAGTGTAAATGCTTTTCCTCCAAGTTTGCAATTTGATTGAAAATTATCTTAGTTGTTAATAATCTTACCATGATATTCTGGAGGAGCTGTGTTATATCAGTACTATCAAGCATCTTTGGTCCTGATTTGCAAAGATGTTTTAAAGTTTCTGTGCCTATCAGCCCTTCAAGTCACTTAAGAGGAAACTTCTTGGATTCCTTTCATGTTGGAAGTTGGAGACAAGCAACTTCTAACTGCTGTGTGTTACATGGGGAAATTTTAAAAATGTGTTCTGGCAGAGAAGTGCTGGTCTGGAATTTTATAATTTTTGATTTCTGATTGCAGATGTGTGTCCAGAGTGTGTTCCTTACCCAACATTTCAATTTCTTGTGTTCCAGCCTTTAATCTGGACAATGAACAGCCAGATTATGATATGGACTCTGAGGATGAGACCCTACTGAACAGGCTGAACAGGAAGATGGAAATCAAGCCACTGCAGTTTGAAATAATGGTTGACAGACTCGAAAAAGCCAGTTCTAGTCAGGTATGGTGTGAAGAAATCACTGAGAGCTTTTGCTTTCCTAGGGGGTGGTTTCTGGGTGAGTGTTTGGTTTTATTTCCTGCTGACAGGAGAGGTGTGTTTGTGTGAGTCTGCAGTTCCACAGAAGTCTCGTGTCAATATTGGTAACTTGAGATAAAACAGGTGGGGAAGGAGCTTTTGGGGTTGCAGGGATTGATTTGAAATTTTAATTCCTGACCACAGTGTGTTAGAGAGGGACAATTGACAACTTGTTTTACCACTGTTGGTATAGAAGAAGCTTGTGGTGATGAGTAGGTGTAGAAATGGCTATAAATGTATGAAAATCCAAATTTTGTTACACTTGTTTCTGCTGGACATTGACTGTGTTTGATTTTTGAGGGTGAGAAGCACAGGCAGTGAATTAAGCATGTAGCAGTGTTAAATCAGATCCTGAGGTGTTCCAGGAGGGCAGTGTCTGGAGAGGGATCTTACAGCCCAAAATATTGCTCCAAAACCCCATCTGAGGGGTCAGTTTGTGCAAGTCAGGTTTGAAACAAGTGGAATTCTTTCCCAGTGAGATGAGGCTTTGTGGGAGTGAAAAATGCATTGTGGGATATGGCTCTGCCTCAGTTCCTTAACATGATTTAGTTCAGTTAAAAGGCCAAAATATTGTATTTTTTCCATCTTAGAGCAACTTGAGAAAGGCAGAGATTTCTTTCTATGCTAAGAAAATGGGAATGAAGGGAAAAAATAGGGGGTACATTGGATGATGCTCATTGAACCTGGATTTGTTAGAGTTTTTGATAAAGACAGCCCCATTTTGGCTTTCAGTTCAAGCCATTCTGGTGATCACTTTCATGATTAATATTCATCCTTCTCATGCTGGTTTTCTTTCATTGCTGGAGTAATAAAGTTAAATTTAAGACTTGAAAGATGCTTTTCAAAAATAAAGTGTTATAAGAATACAGATTTTTGTTTTCCTCTGTAGATAAAAGCAACTTTTGCAGGTTATTGGAGGCTGGGAAGGGAAGTGGCTGCTGGGGTTTGAGTGCTCTCAATTCCCAGTTTGCATGTCTTATCCCTGGAATATTAAAGGATGCTGCTGGGAGTGGCTTCCCTACCAAGGAGGGGGTTCCAGGTGTTCCCCCTGGGCATTCTGATAACCTGATTTAAGCAGGGTACACAAGGACTCTGCATCTGCAAGCAAACACAAGCACACGGGGTCAGCTTAACTTTTCCAGCTGTGCACTCAAGGCAGACTTGATTTATATTTTTTAAGAAATAAGTTAATGGAAAAAAGGAAGCAAAAGACAAAACTGAAATGATTTACAAGCAGTATTTTTTCCTTTCTTCTAAAAACACTTGCATGCTTTTCTAATTCTGCTGTAGATTGCAAAGGTTTTATCATGCTCTGACTGGAATTAACACTTCCAGAGTAGCCATGGTTACACTTAGGATTTCCTTATTTTCCAAAATGTGTTGTTGCCTTTTTTTGCTTCTCCTAACATAGGGACAAGATTTAATTTTGACATGTTGCAAAAGTGCAAATTAAGTTGTTCAGTTGATATTTTGTAAATTATGGGAAAGATGAAGTGCTGCCTGACTTCCTTCTAAGTAATACTAGAGATACTGTTTTCTTTTTATTTAATGAATGGGCTCAAGATGATATGAGCCTGTTAAACTAATGTACTACTTCGTGATGATTCTTGCATTTATTTTGAGTCTGATTTCCATATAAAAAGCTGAACATAGATTTAATTTTTAACTTTAAATTACCTGTGTAGAAATAACTTAGCAAACCAGTGAACAGCTTTGTGTCTCCAGGCTGGCATAAACAGGGATGGGCATTGCCATTTTCTGTCACAAAGTAAACATTTTGGGGGGAAATAATTAAGAAGTAAATTCACTTCTAGGGGAATCAACATTCAATTGCAAAGAATTACACATTAATAAAGGTCAACCAATAAGAAACTTTTTTGGGGGGGAGGAAAAAGTAGTCAAATTAAAGTGATTCCCAAATCAGGATCTGCAGACTGCAGTAAGTTCTTTCTATCCTGTGCTTGTAGTTGTTTCAAACAGTGTTTTTCTTCATGAAATCTTCATGAAAGATTGGAGTTCTAGACCACTGGATGAAAGAGATGCTGCTGCTGGTTCACAAAAATTGGGAACTCTATATTTAACTTGGGAAGAACAACTGGTGGCTTCCATTTCCATCAGTGATTTTTCATCCCCTTTACTCCGGTGCTAGAAAATAACGAAGCTTATCCAGGAATTGCACAAGAGGTGTGAATGTGTGGTGACTTTCCCTGCACCCCCATCCCAAATTCACCTTTCCCTTGTTCCCCTGCAGCTTGTGACCCTCCAGGAAGCAAAACTGCTGCTAAATGAGGATGACTACCTGATCAAGGCTGTCTATGACTACTGGGTGAGGAAGCGCAAGAACTGCCGGGGGCCCTCCCTCATCCCCCAGATCAAGCAGGAGAAGAGGGATGGCTCCACCAACAACGACCCCTACGTGGCCTTCCGCAGGAGAACTGAGAAGATGCAGACCAGAAAGGTGACTTGGCAGATTGTACTGCTTGGAATTTTCAATTTCTCCATTGGTGGGAATAATTTGGATCCATGTCCGGCATCTTGCTGGGGGCAATTTAGCATCCATCCAGTTTTTGAGCTGGAGCTCAGAGCCTGGCACACAACCAAGCTGCTGGGTTGGAAGCTTCCCTTTCTGTGAGAAAAGGGTTTTCTCACTGAAATTTCTCAGGTTTTGTGTTTGTAGCGTGGAATGATTTGAACCAGGAAATCTGTAATCACTCAGCATTTTGCTTTGTACGCTTGTACGGCCTTACTGTGTGTGGAATGAAGGTGGGGAAAGTGGTGTAGCCTTGAATTCCTTGTTCTGACAAACTTGCACTGGGTTGATCTGGAATCTGAGCAAAACACGGGGGAAAATGGCTGAAAAGTTCTTCTCAGTTTACTCTTAAACTTGGGTTTGTTTGCTTTTTGTGGCTTTGTTTGCCAAGTAGGATCTGCTTTAGGAAAAGCTGCTTTGGAGTGTCCTCATGAGCCTCATTTGCAGCAGCATTATGTAACTTTATTTTTGCAGTTTGTGCCTCATGGCTTTTGCTTTTGACTAAAAATTTGTTTCATCTCTCAACAGAACCGAAAGAACGATGAAGCATCTTATGAGAAGATGTTGAAATTAAGGAGGGAGTTTAGCAGAGCCATAACAATTTTGGAGATGATTAAGAGGAGGGAGAAAACAAAACGGGAGCTGTTGCATTTAACATTGGAAGTTGTGGAGAAAAGGTAAAATTCCAGATTATAAAAACCAAGGTTTTAAATTTTCATTGAATGGCTTTGAAATCATCTCTAAAAATTTATTTATTATAGCACCAGGAAGTTCAGAAGCTAAAAGAGATGTAAATTTTGTAGAAATTGTGTAGACAGTTGGAAAACACTGGTTTGTGTCTTTCAGACATTTCCCAGTGGAAATGCAGCACTGTAGTTTTGATCCTGGTTTTTTTCAGGTACCATTTGGGTGATTATGGAGGTGAAATCCTCAATGAAGTGAAGCTGAATAGACCCGAAAAAGAGATGGGCACAACTCCATCATCTCTCCACAATGGGAACCACCACAAAGTCCAAGAATGTAAAGTTAAGGTAAGATCTTTTTCCTGCTGTGAGTCTCTTGTTCCTGGGATCATCATTCCTTTGGAATCATCATTCACTTTGGATACACTTCAAATTCAAGTGTGTCTCTGAAGAAATAACCTGAAATATTAGGAGTTAAAATGCTTGGGTGTGAGGCTGAGAGTTGAGGACCTCTGGAAATTTGTATTTAGCACCTGCGACACCTAGTGGTCCCAGAATTCCATACAAACCCCTGAATGCCTGGTTCTCCAGCAATTTTGGCTTTCCTCCTGTTTCTCCTCTGATTCCCAAGCTGAGCTCCATTACTGGAGTTACTTTCAGTCAGGCTGTTATTGATGAGTGTTAATTCGGGGTAAATTGAAACACTTTTTAAAACTGCACTGGCTTCTCCTTCAAATGGAGAATTTTGCAAGTGAAATAATCTTTTCAAATGGGAGCTTTGAAGTTTAATAACATTTGTGTTCAAGTGGACAGTTCAATATCGATGGAGTTACTCACTGCAGAGGGTTTATGTGAGAGAAATCTTAAATAGCCAACCCAAATACCATCACATCTGTTCAAAAGTGTCAGCTCTGTGAGAAACAGGAAACAAATTAAATTGTTTCTTTTGAACATGTCTGAGCAGTTCAGAAAATTGAAAGTGCCATGGAGAAATGAGGTCTCAGAAAATAATTGGAAGAGGAATTGCAATTACAATATACTGAGTGTAGTGCAGAGTGAGGAGCCTCTTAGGCAGTCATATGACTTGAAAGCTCTCTGTTTATTAATAAATACCTATAAAAACAATCACAATTCTGGCGTTTCATGTGTTCAGTAAATTTTGCATGCTGTGTCTCAGACATCTGCAGAGCCTTTGGAAGACAAGCAGTCATGTCTTGGAGTAATTAAATTTTCTCTTCTCGTGCCTTAGTTTTTAGCATTTTCTGGTTGTTGTTCCCCAGCAGCATCCTCACCACTCCTCTCTGAAGGAGGAGGTGTCCGATGTTGTCCGTCAGAAGAAGAAGTACCTGAAGAAGCCCAAGCTGGAGTGTGTGGTGACCCCTCAGCCCCTGGCTGAGCCCTTGCCTGTGCTCAGCAAGAGTGACATCAAACAGTACGACTTCCACAGCTCTGATGAGGACGAGTTCCCACAGGTAACCACCAAAATCTCAGTGTACACAAGGCAGAAATTTCAGTTCCCTACCATTTGGCTCGTCCCAGCTCTGAATAGATTTTAAAGCTTCTTGTATAAACTGAGTTTTCCTTCCTAGCTGTGCTTTGATAGATAAACATGGCAGTTCATGTTATATAAACATAAATTTGTGTAATAAATACAATTATACAAAGGTGGCAGCTGGGACAATGATGATGTTTTCTGCTCTAGGTACCCTCACCAGTGTCAGAAGCAGAAGAAGAAAATGATCCTGATGGACCTTGTGCTTTCAGGAGAAGAGCAGGATGCCAGTATTATGCTGTAAGCCTGTGCTCTTGGGTTTTGTGGTGGTTTCTTTCAGTTCAGGTTAGCAAAGTGCTAACATTGGAGTTCTTCTGTTCCCACTCTCACCACCAAAGCTTTGATGGTTTGCTGAGTCCAAAGACAATTGCAAGAACATCCCCTTTTCTGCTTGGCTCTGAAGGGTCCAAGCTGAAGCTTCCCTCTTATTTAGAATTTATGCTCCTTTCTTTTTTCCCTAAGCCTGTGAGTTAATTCTTTTGCCAAAAGATGTTGAGATGACTGAAAACTTTTATTTTCATTTTCTCCTACTTCTCCCTTGCTGTTAGAAGCAGAGTATTTAACATGGTAGTCTTAGAGTTTATTTTTTAACTCCTGAAGCCATTGGAGTTTTGGTTAACTCAACATAAACCACGTGGTCTGGAGCCTGTGCATGATAATCAGTGGCCCAATCAAAGCACCCTCTGAGTGAGGATAAAATTGCCTTTTCTTTCTTCACAGCCTCGTTTGGACCAAACGAATTCTTCGTATGAAAGCCCAGAATTGGCAGAATTGGACAAACTGAGGTTCAGGCATTGCCTTACAACCCTTACAATCCCGAGGAGGTGTATAGGATTTGCAAGGAGGAGGATTGGCAGGGGTGGAAGGTACAGCTGGCTTATTTTTACTCTTCATTCACCTTCAAAGGATAAAAGTATAAAAAAGAGATAATGAAACAAATGATTTTCCTCCTCCTCTCTTTAATCAGGGTTATTATGGACCGAATATCCACAGACCATGATCCTGTCCTGAGGCAGATTGACCCTGAAATGCTCAACAGTTTTTCAAGCTCTTCCCAGACTTTAGACTTTTCTTCTAATTTTTCACGGACCAATGCTTCCAATAAACATTGTGAAAACAGACTGTCCCTTCCTGAAATCCTAAGCAATATCAGATCATGTCGACTGCAGTGTTTTCAGCCCAGGCTACTCAATCTCCAGGACAGTGATAGTGAAGAATGTACCTCAAGGAAAGCAGGGCAGACTGTGAATAATAAAAGAGTCTCTGCGGCATCTGTAGCTTTATTGAACACCAGCAAGAATGGCATATCAGGTAGGCAAGCATTTGGGCTGCTTCTGGGATTGAAAATACTGAATTTTGGGGGTTTTCCTTATGGCTGGACTCATAAGATCTTCTAACCACAGATACAACCTGGTTATTTTGTATTTCTTAAAACAAACTGAAACTTGCCACAAACAGTGCTCTTCTTCCTGCTTTGCTGCCGTTAGAGTTTGAAGTGCTGGATTCAAGCATTATTCAAAGCAGGGATTCTGCTCATATTAAGAATTGCTTAGGTCTAATTGAGTCTTAATGGCACTAATTGGTCTAACCTTGTTTAAGGGTAGAAGAGTGCTCATTATGAATGCAAAACAAAACTGGTGGTTTCTTGGGGAGGGTGGGTGTGGCTCATTTTTGTTGTCAGTTTCCATTTTTGACTCAAAAAAATGTAGGAGGTTCCTGAGTGCCCTGAGCAGGTGTGAAAAGGTCTGAAAATGGTAAAAGTGTTGCTAGTGGAAGCATCCAGTGATGAAAAAACTGCTTTAAGCTTAAATTGAGCAGTTTGCATCACTTGCTTCATGAGCTAGAGTTGTAAAGGCTCAAGTTTTAACACTGTCACTTGTTTACAATCATAAAGGAGTCATAATGAGATGATAATCCAAAAATCTGAGATACAGCAAATGAGATCTCCTACAACAGCAACCCCTGAGTATATCCCTAATCCATCCTGTATTGTAAACCAGGAGAATTAAATAACAGAATCGACTCTGAATTCCATAAGTGCTGTGGTTGTGGAATGTTCCATCTCTCTGAAAGCTGCAGGAATGGGTATTTAATGTTCAATAATGTTTCTCTAGGACTCCTGTGTGCTGTCACATCTCTTGTTCTGACTGAGGCCCAGAGTATTTATTCCAGCCCAATACTTCCACAGCTTTTCAGTGTGGTCACAGTAACCTTCAGGTCATTCTCTCCCCTGAAAAGATTGGCACAGGAGCATTTTCCTGCTGCAAGAAAAGAACAGATAAAATGTACTATCTATTTTATATAATTATTTCTTGAAAGAGCTTGAAGGCCTGGGGAATCATAGCTGTAGCAGAAAGGGGCAGTTCAGTGTGATGGGATTATTGATAAACACCAAGAGCTGTTAAAGAAATAGCTGAAAAATGAAGAAAACCAAATCTGATGGATCTAAGCCACTTTTTGGAGGAATAGTAATAAACTTGTGGTATAATTTTAGAAACCATCTGAGGAATACATTTAAATTAAATGGAAATCCCTCAGTAGCTGAAGTATATCATGCATGAAATTTATGGCTGGGGAGGACCTTTTTTGTCACAGATTTAAATTACAAACCAGATCCTGCAATTCTGGAGCAGGATCAGACACAATAGACAAGAGTTCTACCCCAAATAACTGCACCAGCAAGAGGCACTGCTGTTGGATTTTCTCACTAGCAAATAGGGAATACATTTCAGAAGGGCTGACCAGACTCTGGTTGTGCATTAAATGGGCACAGGCACTGTCACTGCATTTATTGAAGTCATTCTCTTTGGGAAGAAATGGTTGAAATCAGATAATTTTACGTCTGGTTTGATATTCCCTCCAGAGGAATTGAGTATTTTAAACTGATTTTTTAAAATTTTTTTTGGTTGTTTTATTTTACAGAGGACTGGGGAGTTGCTTTGATTTTTGGTGCACAAGAATATTTAGAATTACCTCTGTGTTATATTTTTCCCTGTATTAGTAAGGCAATTCTGGTATTTCCTCAAATGCATTGTACAAACAGCATTTTTTTTTAATTTTAAAAGTATGTAACTAGACTTTTCTTCAAAATACCTAATGAGTGCATGATTCAAGAACCAAGTTTTGGAGTTAAATTACTCTCTTGCTCATGTTGTAAATAGGAAATGGGAAAAGCATGTCCCTAGAGAGAGCACAACTGCACACGATGCTGTTCCCAGCTGAAGGATTTTGCTTGTGGAACAAACTTTTACTTTTTAGGGGTATTTTTTCCCCAGCTTTAAATACCACGTAAGAGTAATTAATGCAATGCCACTTTTGGGGCAGCCTGCAGGATGATCTTTGATTAAAGCCTTGCAGTCCTGAGAGAAGTGACATAATCATGCAAACCTTCCAAGGAGGAGAGGAGCCTGCAAGTGAAAGCTGAAGTGACTTTTTTTACCCTGTTGTGGTGCAGTTTTTCAGCCCAGTCAGGCTTAGATGAAATAAAACCCCCCTGAAGCTTCAGAGCTCTTAACCCTGACCTTAAAGGCTGCCTTGGGGACATGGTGGAAGTTTGCTCTTCTTTCCTCTAGGACCCTCCAGGTGTTTGATTTGGCAGAAGCAAATGATATTTAATGTGCTAATGAACATCTGCTGGTTTATAACAAGGTGAACAGCTGAGCTCAGCCTGACCACTGAATAAATACCTGAAATTCAGGCACATAAAGGCAGAGTGAGGGAATACTGAATTCTGGAGTTACCTTCCCTGTATCCTGTAGTAGAGTATTCCATGACTTTGTGGTCTGTGACAAACTGGGAAGGAAGGGAGATTAAAAACATAAAACCTTGTTCTTAAACAGCTTTCTATAAAACAAAACACATTTTCTGGGATTTGTTACCTCAGAACTTAAAAATAGAAATGTATGTAATATTCCATAATGCTGTTCTTGGCCCTGTTGCCTTCAGCAATGCCATGTGTTTCATGAGGGAAGGTAGCAGGTTGAGCTGACTTAACTTGGAATTAAATTCTAGGGAAGAATCTGCAAGAGGAAAAAAGTAAATGTAAAATAAACTTAGGTTGGTAATTTTAATGTTGCTACAGTTTCAAAGGAGTAACTTTTAAGTAATTGGACTTTTAAGTGCTCTCTTAACATGGTTGAAAGCTGGTTTAAAAATGTAGCAGTAAAGAAGTTTCAGTACTAATTTCTAAGCA
This sequence comes from Monarcha castaneiventris obscurior, assembly GCA_026261815.1. Classification (NCBI taxonomy): domain Eukaryota; kingdom Metazoa; phylum Chordata; class Aves; order Passeriformes; family Monarchidae; genus Monarcha; species Monarcha castaneiventris. The sequence continues at coordinate 20,675,603 of JAMPIT010000467.1, forward strand.
GTCACAGTCCTAATTCTGGTGTTTTTTCCACAATGGAATGTCAGGACAACCACGAGTACTAAAAGTGGTAAATGGAAGAGCCAAACCCTGCAAGATGAATCACTGTGTGTTTTATTGTTAGCTCAGTGGCTCTTGATAGGAGGATATTCCTGCAGAATCCAGGTGTTTGAGGTGCAGCACAGCTTCAGTCTTGGAAAAACAGAGTTGAGGATAAAATGCATTCATGGGAATCTCTGAAAAGTGAATTCTCTCTTCACTTGCTCCCAAGAGAACTCAGTTCTGGGGTTACCTGCACACAGCTCAGGTTTTAGCTTGAAACCCTTGTCAGTACTTCCAGTTTACCAAGTTAGCCCCTCTTCAGGGGGAGAATATTAAACCCAGCTTTTGTAACTTCATTCCCTTCGTGTGTTGGGCCTGTGAGATGACTGGGGTGGCATTAACCTGGTTCTCAAAAATAAACTTACTGTGGCACCCCCTCAGCTCTTAATTTAAAACAATAATTGGCAAAGAAAATCTCCCATGCCAGTGGTGTGCTTCCCTCAGAATCCATTCTGGTGTTGGAGTAAGGGACAGTAAGGGACTGTAGGAAGGGAAATTGGCCAGGAATCAGCTCCCAGTGTTAACTGGGAAAGAAGACACCCAGCTCAGCCCAGGGTACTTTGTCCTCAGCTCTGATTTTTAGGCTGTGCTGCTTTTCTGAAAGCCAGGAAAGTCATTTCTCTTAAGCTTTTGCCTAAAGCTACCGGAGACAAAACCACCAAAGATAGAAACTGCTTAAAAGCAAGGAAAAGCTCTGAATTCTTTTGTTACAAATTGATTCATGGAAAGAACACAACAAACAAACACAGCTTGACCTCTCCTTTACATAAGATATGAAGATTTTGGGTGCATCTGACGTGATTTCTGTTGTCTTCACCCTCTGTCACCCACCTTAGCCATGCTCTCGCCTTTTCCTCACGGGTGTTCTGTGTAACTGTGGCTCCTTTCTTTCCTGCAGTCACAGGGGGGATCACAGAGGAGCAGTTCCAGACACACCAACAGCAGCTAGTGCAGATGCAGAGGCAGCAGCTGGCCCAGCTGCAGCAGAAGCAGCAATCTCAGCATTCCTCCCAACAGACCCATCCGAAAGCACAGGTACTGCTCCCCACCTGCCATGTCCTGACACTTCCTTTTGTTTGCAGTGCTGCTCATCTCTGAGCCACCATCACCACCATCCCAGCAGATGTGGGATGTTTTAGAGGAAATGTAAAACTCTTTGCTCAGGGTTTTCTTTTTAATAAGCTTTTAAATAAGTTTAAAGGCTGCATTTTACAAGGTGAGTAAGAGACTTCGTAGCTGAACGTGTTGCCTGCATCCACAGTGTAAAAATATCCCTGTGTGCTCTCAGCTCTTCCTATTTTCACTGGTTGTGTCTTCCTGAGTGCTCTGAAGAGACTTTATTAAAATTACCTTCTGAGGTAATGTGTTCTATTATGAGCAGATACTCAGTGAGCACTAAAAATTGGTACCTCTGAGAGGAAAAAGAGAGCTTTGCGTATTTGCATATCCTGGCTTCTAAAAGAATCCCATTTTTCCTCTGGAATCCCTTGCAAAGGAAGAATTGTTTTTCCATTGCACTTAGTTTTCTGTTAGCTTCTTCCCAATAAAACATAAAAGCTGTTGCTGCTGTTTGTTACTAGGAAAATGTATATTACTTGGAGCATTTTATATCTAATTGCTTGTGCTGATTGTCCCTTCCCCTCAGTGTTTTCTACTTCAATTAATCAGAGATTCTGTGTTGGCAGATACTGATGACATTTTTTGTAAGTGTAAAGACACGATGCCAAAATATTTAAACAAAACAAATGAATTTTGGATCTTTAAAACACTTCAAGCTTCTGTGCAAAGTCATTTTCTTAGTTAATATAAATTGAAATTGCAGAATTAATGTTCTTTCTGGTAAGGATGGGGAATCTTTCCAGTAGGAACTGGACTAACAGAGTGGCATTCCAGAATGTGCTGGGCAGTTACTCTGTGGCACAAGTCACTCCCTGGGAATGGATGTACCACAAATACTGAACATCCCTGAGATGTGCAAACAAACACTTCAAGCTTCTGTGCAAAGTCATTTTCTTAGTTAATATAAATTGAAATTGCAGAATTAATGTTCTTTCCAGTAAGGATGGGGAATCTTTCCAGTAGGAACTGGACTAACAGAGTGGCATTCCAGAATGTGCTGGGCAGTTACTCTGTGGCACAAGTCACTCCCTGGGAATGGATGTACCACAAATACTGAACATCCCTGAGATTTGCAGCTGCACAGCCTTTGCTGCCTGGAGGCACAATGGAGAAGGAGCTTTAAGACGTGGTTGTTTTCTTTGAGGAAACTTCTCCAAACATAGGGAATCCTGTGTGGTTTGGGTTGGAAGGGCCCTTAAAGCTCATCCCCTTAAAGCTCGTCCCATCCCCTGCCATGGCAGGGACACCTTCCACTGTCCCAGGCTGCTCCAAGCCCCATCCAGCCTGGCCTGGGACACTGCCAGGGATCCAGGGGCAGCCACAGCTTCTCTGGGAATCCCATCCCAGCCCCCTCCCCACCCTGCCAGGGAACAATTCCTTCCCAATATCCCATCCCTGCCCTCCCTGTGGCATTCCCTGTGCCCTGTCCCTCCACTGCTTTTCCAAAGTCCCTCTCCAGCTCCCCTGGAGCCCCTTTAGGCCCTTCAAGGAGCTCCAAGGTTTCCCCAGAGCCTTTCCAAGTGATTTGTTGTGCTGAGAGCAGCACTGGCCGTGGCCTGGCTGCATTGGGCAGCCCTTGTTTAACACTCATTTGGACACGGATTTCCAACTTTCCCTCAGCCTGGTGACAGAAATATTCAGTGTTGTGGTGCATTAGGTCACATGTAGAAGCTGTGTTTATTTATTAAGCTTAGCAATCCTAAGGTGTATTTCATTTTGTACTCAGGTGATTATGAGAACCATCTTTTCCTCTTCCTGCAGGGCTCCAGCACCTCTGACTGCATGTCCAAAACCCTGGATTCAGCCAGTGCCCACTTTGCTGCCTCTGCAGTGGTCAGTGCCCCTGCCCCTGGGCGCAGCGAGGGAACGAAGGAGCAGAACACCAGCCACAACAATATCAATGGTGTTGTCCAGCCTTCAGGTGAGGGGCCCTTAAAAATCCTGCTCTGCAATGAGCTGAGAATATCAACTGGTCTTAATTATCTTATTGATGATTTCTAAATAGTAATAACAAAAGAAATATATTCGTTGTGATCGTTTTAAATAATGTTGTCTAAAGTACTTTGGAGCAATGGTTTGAATCATGGAATATCCTGAGTTGGAAGGGACCCACAAGGATCAAAGTCCAACTCCTTGCCCTGTACAGCCCCAAGAATCTCAGCCAGTGCCTGAGATCCAATATATGTTGTTAAAATGGATATAAAACTACCAAGTGCTCTTTACCTTGGAAGAGCATTGTTTGCTTTTCCTTTGGTAGTCTTTAGCCTCTAATAATGTGTTCTGATCAAAAGTCTAAATGACAGCATTTTAAACCAGTGTGAGTGTGTAATGAAAGAATAAATCAACTGCTTAAAACATTAAGTACTTAGAGAAGGAAATGGAAAAGTTGATGTATTATTTGGTTGTTACCTCACTTGTATGTTCAGCCAAAAACGAACTAACCAACCTCAACTGGCAATTCTTTTGACATCACTGTGAGCCTCAGGTTTCACTGCATTTAGGATTTGTCCCAAAAAGTGCAGCCACTGGCATTCAGTGCCCCCTCCCAGCCCTTCTCCTGTGGTGCCTTCTCCACGATGCCAGGAGGCAAATGGGATTTGGGCTGACGGGACGAAGAAGAGGCTTTTAAAGTAATTTGTTGTTTTAGCAGCTAATGATGTGATTAGTTTTATAGACCTTCTGCCAGGCTGGGTTAATGATAATATGAAATGAATAGAGGGAGAAAAAACACAAGTGAATAAAATCAATAAACTGGAGCGGTTCCAGGATAGAGAGAGAGAGAGATCTGTGTGTAATTGTCTGAGTTCATATCCAGGAGAGCAGTGCTTTGAGGGTGGAAGATCAGGCACGTGGGAGTGTGGCATGTTGCCACTTGTGAATTTTTCCATCTTGTAAATCTGTAAAATACGGACTTTAATGTCATACACACTCAAAGCATCACCCTTGAGCTTAATCTCTGCCTTTTCATCTACAAAATGCCACATTTTTAACGCCCACCATTTATTCCATGTAACAGGAACCTCCAGAACTTTGTACTCCACCAACATGGCTTTATCATCCAGCCCAGGGATCTCAACTGTACAGCTCGTAAGGACAGTTGGCCACAGCACCACAAACCACTTAATCCCAGCCTTGTGCACGAGCAGCCCTCAGCCTCTCCCCATGAACAATTCCTGCCTGCCGAGCACGGTGCACCTCAACAACGTCAGTGTTGTGTCTCCAGTCAATGTTCATATCAATACACGGACTTCAGCGCCCTCGCCAACAGCCTTAAAACTTGCCACAGTTGCTGCCAGCATGGACAGAGTGCCAAAGGTAACTCCCAGCAGTGCCATCAGCAGTATAGCAAGGTGAGTGAGTGAGTGAGTGGGGACGGGGCTGCAGCAGCTCCCGCTCACGGCTGGAGTCGCGGAATTGTTGGGGTTGGAGTGGCCAAAATCAGAGTCCAACCTGGGGCACATCCTCACCTCATCAGAGCAGAGCACTGAGTGCCACCTCAGCAGTGACTCCCCCACCTCCCTGGGCAGTTTCAGTGCTTAACAACCCTTTCCATGAGGAAATTCCTCCTGTGTCCCACCCAAACCATGGTGCAGCTTCAGGCTGTGTCCTCTCCATGGTTGTGCCCTACTCTGCACTAGAGGGAATCTGTTCCACCTCCAAGAGGCTTCTCAGCACCTTCAGCCTCCCAGGAACACCCTCAGCTCCTTCAGCATGGCCATGGCAAGCCACAAGAGGTCATTTTGCAAATTAACCCCTCAATGTGCACTGCCTTTAGGCACCAGTGGTTTTGGTCAACTTCTTCTCTGTTTGAATTTTAGCCATTTCATTTGTCCCTTCTCATGCAGCACTTTCAGGTAGATTCTGTCAAACTCTCCTCATGTTCCCTCTAAATCTCTGTGTACCAATATTGGAAGGTACAGGCTGGCACACATATTTTTATATTTACATATAGATATATGTGTGTTGTATTTATGTAAAACACAAAGTAGCAAAGTGGCAGCCTGCATCTTACATATAAAATCATAATTTATAATTAAATTTGGAAGGTTGGAAAGGACCTTTAAGATCAAGTCCAACCATTAAGATATTTATTCATTGAACAGCACTGTTATTTCAGGATGCTTAGATGATTTTTCATAGGAGTGGCAGCAGCTTTGCAGTTGGCAGATTTTTCTGCAAATGGCAATATTTGGGCTTTGTGTGAAGTCTCTGCTGGATTATATGATCTTCAAAAACAAAATCATGTTTGTGATTTGGAAAAGTAAAAAATGGTTAATAGTAAATGAGTAAAAGCAGAATTGAGGGGGGAATTAGAACAACACTTGGTGCATTAACAGAACAACTGATACTGAATTATCATATCTTGACTTTGTTCCTCCAGGGCAGCTTTTAGTAATTTTATCTATAATTTAGGCAGCTTTTAGTAAATTTATCCATAATTTAGGCTGGAAATGGACAGTTAAATGCAGTAATCTTGCAGAAAGGACTGCACTGTTGAGTACCAGCAGTTGTTGAATGCCAGTATTTACCTTTAAATAATATTTGCAGTATGGTACTAAGATTTCTCCCTGCTCCAGCTAACAACTGTGTGAAACTATGAAAGAAATCCCTGGAGAAGTGTGTGAGGAATGTCCTGTGGTGGCTGTAACTGGGATGTGCTTCCCTTGCAGAGAGAACCATGAACCAGAGCGCCTGGGCTTGAACGGCATCGCAGAGACCACAGTGGCCATGGAAGTGACATAACCCCCAAGCAGCATCCCCAGCTGTGCTCATGGTGTGCTCCTTCCTCTCTATTCCAGCTGAATGCAAACACAGCACTCTGTGGATCACAGAGAACTCAGCCAGACCCGAATGGACTCGGATTATATCGTGTATTAAGTCGATATATAATGTAAATTTTGTAAAATTGGGAAAATCACTACCTTGTAAAATAGTTTTATTTGTATCATCAATATTATTTCTGTTACTTGAATAGTAGATATTCATCATCATGCTTTTGCACTTGAATTTGCAACTGAATGGATTAAAAAATAATTCTTTAATGGGATCATGAGCATGACATGGGATCCTGCATCACTTGTTTAAACTATTTATTTTGCCATGTTTACATTTTGTATCTTGTACAAATAAATGCAACTTTGTGTCTAAAAAAAAAAAGTTAAAGATTCATAGCTAGGAAACAAAATTCTTGTAATTTTTTTCTAAAGGAAATGTAAAGTTTTCACTTGGTTCATTTTGTTTCACAATTTGACTAGATGGACTTTTTGGTAAATACTTTAGTGGCATTTCACTGTCAAATATGAAGTTCAAGGCAAAATAGTATTTTCTATTACTGTGCAGGGGAAAGGGATGGATCGATACATGCAAATTTAATGTAGTAACTCACTTTTCCATATATTTTGAATGTATATTTCTATTTATAATACCAGTTTATAAAAAATAATTACACAGGAGAAGGAAAAAAAAAATAAAAAAAACCTGACTAGGAAAATTATGCATCTGGCACATATCCAATTGTGCAGATCAGAGAAAATTTTCACCTTTGATGCCATTTTATCCGAAGACTGCGTATTTTAACCGGCTTTCAAACTGTACCACACCACATAAAGGATATTTTACCAGGTATGTATTGCATTCTATATCATTGCAATAATTCATTATTGGATGTCTAGCTATCGAGCCATCCCAGGTGGTGGGGGGAGGGGGGGTGAGGGAGGGTTGTGGCAAGATTGTCTTTTCAATTTTGGAGAGTTTTCCTGTGGCTACAAGGCAAGTAACGGGTTGGAAAAAGTCTGACTGTAAGCGTTGGACACCTTCGTAGTGTAGTGTTTTAGTGACTTTTTTTATACGGTTCTTGTACATTAGATACGTGTAGTGGTGTTTCCGAATGTTTGTTTATGCACTAGTTCAGACAACTTTCCCTGTTACTTGTTCTTGATAAGTGAAAACTGCAGGGAAATAAAAAATACATATCAAAACCTGGCCATGGTGCATATGTGGTTATTTCACAGTGTGCAAGCAGGGACGGCAGCAATTCTGGAAGCTCTCGTGGCTTTCATCCCAGCATATGCACTAATTTCCAGAAGGTTGCAGGTTATGGGATAATTCTGTGGTAGGGGAGGGATGGGCTGGGAGCTGAGACCTGGGAAAAGGGTGAATGAGAGTTTTTTGTCCTGCCAAGGAAATGGGGTGAATGATTTCTGCTGTTCTCTTATTTGGATGTTTCTGTATTGCAAATCCCACAAGCACTGAGGTGGGAAGGAACCTGGAGATGTTGTTTAGTCCTGACCCACCCTCCTAGGAAAGTCAAGATGTGCTTTGCCTGTGTCCTGCAGTCAGGGTGTTGTCCTTCTTAGCTTTTTGTGTAAAGAACTATTTTTAATCCAAGCTGTGCTTAAACCTTCTTTGTCTTACATTGTGTGAGTTTTAACAGTCCTGGCAGCTAAAAACACTCACAGAGCTTTAAATCCTGGGAGCTCATCACAAACTCAGATGTCTAAAATTACCTGGTTTTTGCTTAACTGATGCTCTATTTTTTATTCCATATGGTGTCTGCAGGGAGAGGTGAGGATAGATTATTCCTGCTGGGAATAGAGGAGCTCACGGCGCTGCCTTGCTCAGGTGAGGGGTGGTGGCAGCTTTGGGGGGCACCTGTGGCTGCACTGTGCCTTCACTGGGATTGCTGCTCCCTGAAAATTCCTCTTTATCTGATCTTTCCAGGCTTTTCTGTAGAGCTGGGCTCATTTCAGGGAATGACTGATAGTCTGAAGTATAAATGAATTTTTTTTTTTTTTTTTTGAAAATTGTTGGAAATCTGAGTCTGTAAAAGAAAAAAAATTGTTCTCCTTGATATCTAGAAATAACCTTGCTTCACTACCATCCCCAAAACCCTTTGGAGGCTTAATGAAAATGGGAAGTAATTTCCTCTGCAGATTGAAAGCTGTACACTTAGCATGGACTCTTCTCACTACAAAGATCATTTTCAGTGGATCATTTTGAGGGAAAATTGGCCAGAAGATGTCTCTAAGATTGCTGTGTATCTCTGATTTCGTGTAGTCTAATCCTCATCTAATTACTTAAAAAACCTTTAGCTGGAGCTTCGAACTTTTAATGGATTCTGGGAAAATGTGAGGTGCAGAGAAGGATTCCATCAACTCCCAAGGCTCTGATGGTAAGTGCCAGATGTGGAATTCGTTTAAAGGATTAGTGGTGATGAAACCTTCTGTGAAGCAGAACTGGAATAGTCACTGCAGAATTTCTGTGTGCCTCGAGTGCAGGAAAAGGGGAGTGGTGGATGATGCTGCAGGCCATGGAAATCTTCATGAAAAAGAAGAAAAAAAGGGAGAAAAGGGAGGGACTATTGCTATAAAATATTTTGTCCTGATCCCAGCTGGGAATGCCACTGACTGAGGTGGTTTTGTGCTGTTTAAACACGTTGAGGATATGACATTGTTCAACTTCAGTTCCCTTCTTTGTGCATCTCTGCAGTGGGATTGGCTTAGGGATTTCTGTTCTCTTGTGTGTTGGGAATGTCACTGAGATGAGATTGTGGGATCCTGGTTTGTCCACAGCCATTTCTCCTGGACTTCACATCACGTGCAGAGTTTTAAATGTCAGGTGCTAGAAAATGCTGGTTCTTTTTCTAATAAGATTTATCTATTTGGTGTGTGTTTAATTGTCATCCCAACAGGCTCCCTGGGTTGGAGAGAAACAGTTTCAAAGCTCACTTCCATGTTTCTGCTGCTGGGAGGGAGGGTTTGCAACATTGAGACTTTAATTGGAAGGACTGGGAATAACCCCTGTAAATTAAAGCAAGCAAACTGCTGCTTGGAAAAGAAGGAGCATGAGGGAGAGGGAATTTTTCCTGAGTGTAAGTTGGGTGAGCTGTGAAGATCCAAGCGTTTCCATCTGAACAAATGGAAGATAATTACAAGCAGCTCGTTAGGGGGGAAGCATGAGCTGTGCCCCTTGCAGGACCCCAGTGCAGTGAGGGGATGTGGAGAGCCCTACACGGGCTGGGCTGTGCCATCCTGCTGCATTGACAGCACCCAAAATGCCATTCCCTCATGTGAGAACTGACCTGAACGTTTGCTTCTGAAGTGCCTTTCAGGAGGGCAGTTTCAGTTTCAGGATACATTCCCTGTTTTCTCAGTGACTTGCTTATTTCCTAGTCACCTACTCTAAATGCAGTCTCATCCTTTGGATGGTTTTTAGTGGTATAATCTCCCCAAAATTAATGAGAACACATGTAAGTTAAATTCTGCTGTGAATTTAACTCATTTAATCCATCTGGATTGTCACCCAGTAACTCCAGTTTAAATAGAAAGAAAAGAAATTAAGGTAGCTGGAATAGGACTAAAATCTGAAAACTAGCAGGGAGTGACATTGAAGGAACCCAAATCACTTTAGGAATCCCAGAGCATTTTGTGTTAGAAGGGACCTTAAAACTCACCTCTGCTACAGGCAGGGACACCTTCCTCTATCCCAGGGTTCTCCAAGTCCCTTGGGCACTTCCAGGGATCCAGGGGCAGCCACAGCTCCCTGGGAACCTGTGCCAGGGCCTCCCCCCCTCACAGCCCTACAAATTTGCTGAGGTTCTTTCCATGACTAAGAATAGTGAAATCTGTTTAGTCCAGCCTAACTTCAATCCACGGGACCCTGAGTGGAATTACCCTGGGGAGATAACGGAGAAGGATTGCAAGGAGCAAAGGAAGGAGGGAGACAATAACTGAGGCAGATAACAGAGAACTCCTAACAGATAAATAAATCAGCCTGAATCTTTTTTTGTCTGGTGGGAGAGCACAACCTCGGCGTGGCCCCGCTCCATCCCCGCGCTATCACACCTTGGCAAGATGTTATCAATTTGCAAACGTCAGGAAACATCACCGCGCTGCCTGACGAGCGTGGGCATCCCCGGGGAGGGCAGGGGACAGCAGCGGTGCCCAGGGCACGGCTCAGCCTCAGCTCAGCCCGGGGCCGCGCTGCTCGCAGCTCCCTGTGCCCTACCAGGGGCTCCCGATGCTCCAGTGCCCCTTCCCCGATGGACGAGCCCTGCCCTGGGGACAAGGGATGCTCAAAATAGCAGCGTTCCACCTCCTCCTGATGCTCATCCGACTCGGCTCCGCGTGGGGGGTTGAAATCCCCGCTGTAAGTGACACCAGAAGATGGCATCAGCTGCCTGCGATGCTCCTTAACTCTTTCTGCATCTCCATGGAGCCTCTGTGGGTTGGAATCCTCCGTGGATTGGGTATTTTTCAGTCCTTTCGGTATTTTTATGGTTCATAACTTCCTAACTTTTATGGTTCATAACTTCATAACTTCCTGTAATGTAAAGACAACATTTTTTTTCCCCAGCCCTTTTATTTAGGTGATTTATTAACTCAAATTAAAAACTGGTAACTTGGTAAAAGTGTTCTGTGTACTCAATAATGAACTGAAATGTTTTGCTGTTTTATACAGCGGTAAAATTGATTTATTTATTTTGGGCAAACCCATTTTTTATAGGTGGGTTAACACGAAATCTATGACTATGCATAACGTGAATAATTTATGTGGAGATTGAGATTTATGTGTGTACTTAGCATACATTTTCTCAAGTAAGCATATATCCAAGTGTCTTGCAAATCAGAAACAATTCCTGCCAGCACAACCCAAGCACTTTCCCATGGAGCATCTTTGGAGTGCCAGGGCCCCATTTCCACATCCAAACTTCTGTGGAGGTGTGAGAAATGGACCCCTGTGACCCTGATCCCAAACAAATCCTTACCTGTGTGATCCAAGGAGCTGCTGGGTCTGGGATAATCACCCTGAGAGTGTCCCTTGTGCCGATCCTGGACATTCTGCTGCGGAATTTTTCCCCTGCAGCCCAGTCCCTCCCGAGCTGGGGATGTCTCCGTGCCTTTGGTGATCCCTGGGGATGCAGATTCGATCATTTCTGCCCCTCAGTTCCTCCTGGCTGCCTTCTCAGCACTTTCCAGCTCGTTTTTGCCTGTTCTCCAGCCTGCCTTTATTTATTTTTATTCCTGCTAAAACACTTTTTTGCTCTGCTTTTGCAAACATTCCCCGGTGCGCTCTCAGTGCCTCCTGAGGTGTCTGTGGGACATTAACCACGGGTGACATTTAAAATTGCCTTTTGTCTCGGGAATCCCACCCCTTCTGCTCCCTCCTGGGAGAAATCCTTTAGCACCCCTTTCCCCTGAGCCACATCCGAGCGCTGATGACACCAACATATCAAATTTCCTGCCTCGGGCCGCTGCTGAGCCACCGGGATCGATGGGATGTGCATTAAAGCCGCTCTCCCTGCTGCCAGCCCGTGCCCCTGGCCAGCGCTGCTGCCTGCTCCTTGCACGGAATTGTTCAGCACAGCAGAAATTCAACCTTGCTGCTTTCTCCTGCAGCTCCCTCCCAGCTCCAAAGCCCGTTCCTGGAGCCCAGGAGCGAGGAAAGGAAGCGGTGGGCTCTGTGCACGGGAAATGCTGAAATGTTCCCTCGTTTCTCTGTCCTGCTATGGTTCAGGTCCTCTCCTCTCTCCTTGGTTTTCCTGCAGCCTCAACACCTCGGCTGTGCTGGAGGCTCCCTGCAGAGGAATGAGATCGTGTCATTCCTTTATGATGCCAGTCCTTGAGGAGGGAATTTGTTGTTCCTTTTGGAGAGCTCTGGTAGCTTGGGATGTTTAGTGAAGTGAGGAAAAATCACAACTCACTGTCAAACCGTATCTGATCTGCCAGGGTGAGCTAAAATGGGCAGCTGGAGAACTTGCTGGGAAAGTGGGGAAAGGAGGTAACATCCAGGTTCTCTCAGTTTTACTTTCGTGGTGCTGAGAGGAAGACAATTTCCCTATGTTCAGGTGTAAGTAAGCTCAGAAAAACGTAACTCTGCGTGGATTTTTTGTAAGCGTCTGGCTGAAAAATGACATTTTTTACTGAGAAGTGAAAGAAAAATGAATTAAGGTGGCAGGAGTGACGTATTTAAGCTCTGCTTTTCTGTATCTTCATGTTTTTATAAAGCAGGTTCCCACCAGACTGTCCCTGGGAGCAGCTCACAGACCCAAGGAGGTGCTGATCCCTCCCGAATCTGCCCGAAAATGAATGTTCCTACCAGGCTGCTTCACCTAATCTGGCAATGAGCAGTAAAAATAGCAGCTGGGTGACAATACAGAATTGTCTGTGCTCCAGACAATGTCACATTGTTTGTGACAAAACTGCCGGGAAAAGATGGCTCTCTGCATTCTTCCTGATGGCAGATTATACCTGCTCTAATAGAAAAATCGAGTTTTGCTTATCTCACTCCAAAATGAGCTCCCGACAATGGAGGAGAATACGGATTAATTCATCCAAAGGGTTGTCGTTTATGACTAAGCCCCTACTTGTCATGACTAACAAATTTGCTATTCAGGGTAAACGCTTGAAACATAAAGAGAAATAAAAGGGATAATTGGTAATCCACGGGAATAAATCCCATTATGTAATAATGTCTTATCACATGCTGCACATTGCTAACTCTCCCCCATGGAATTGCTTTTAAGAAGGGTGTGAGAGGCTTTGGAGCCAGCCTGCTCCTCACATCCACCCCAGGTAAAGACTGGAAGAAAGGGAGATTTCCATCAAAATGCTGGAGCACTGTCCACCCTCATTTTAATTGAATAAAACTCTGGTGGAAACCAGGATCAGGAGTTGCTGGAGCCTGGGCCATGTCTGCAACTTCCCAGAAGACATCAACGGTGTTTGGATTCTTCTTTAAGCAGGAGATTCTTGTAGGGAGAAAATGATGGAGGAGGAGGAGACTTCCTTCATGGTATTTTAGACTGCTTCAAATCATGTGAATGCAGGGAAAGAAATGAGCCAGGAGGGAGAGTTGCAGGTGATTTTAGCAAGGAAGGAAGGAGCATTTTTAGGGCGGGAGGACGAGCACAGCACCCCTGATGAGGAGGAGCAGGCTCTGGACTCTGCTTTTCCCAGGTGCTGATTCACCGGCTGCATCGTGCCAAAACTTCTTGTAAATCGAGCAAGGTCAAAGCGTGGCCCAGAGGCACCACTGCTTCTGCTTTTCCTCCCAGGAATGAGACATGGAGTGATATCCCAGGAAGAAATATCCTTTAACCTGGTTATAGATCCAGCTTGTGCCAGGGGCAAAGGGGGAGGATGCTGAGGGGGGCTTTGTTGGGGTAAATTCAGAAAACCACCACGCTTGATATGGGAACAAGAGCCCGTTCCATGTGGAGACAGGCTGGGAATGCTGGAACAGAAGTGGCGAGCCCTTAGCAGGTTTCCAGTGTCTGGAAGAGGCTAGGAGAGGGACTCTTCATGGGGAAGCGGAGTGACAGGGACATTTCCTTTAGACAGATGGGAGGAATCCTTTCCCTGCGAGGGTGGGCAGGCCCTGGCACAGGGTGCCCGGGGAAGCTGTGGCTGCCCCTGCATCCCTGTGATGCCTTCCCCAGCCACCTAGAAACAGAGACTAGACAAGAGTAAGGGAATAAAGGTCGGGATTTATTTGAAGGCCTTCAAGGCACACCCTGGGGGAGCCAGAGGCTGCCTCCAAAAATGGACCCCAAGATGGACCCCAGGTCACGAGTTCTTCACACCTTTATAGGTTTGGTTCATTTGCACACCACGGTTAATTCTCCAATTAAAGCCCCAGTTCAATGATGTAATTCCCCTCAGCTTGCTCCCCCCTTAGAGGCTTTGGGTTACACATTTTGGGCCTAGAACAGCCTGGCTGTCCTTGAAGGCAAAGCCTGGAGAGGCTTTGTTATGTCTGCACGAGAGAGCAGAAATTACAGGCTACAAGGAACTGCAGAGTTACACTCTAAGCAGCACAGAATTTGAAAAACATAGAAGTTAAAACCTAAGGCATCACCTGAACGGGGCTCGGAGCATCCCGGCACAGCGACAGGACAATCTTTAGGCTCTCTTCCCTCCCCGGAGCTGTGAGGGGAGGTGCCGGCGGTGGCCGCGCAGCCGCGCCCGAGCGGGGCCGGTCCGGGGCGTGTCCGGGGGCTCGGAGCGGCTCCGAGGGCTCCCGGCCCCGCCCGCCCGGCGGCCCCGGCCCCGCTGCTGCCGCACCTGCCCCGCGCAGCCCCGGCGCCCGCCCGCCGCCATGGCGGACCCGGCCGAGTGCAGCATCAAGGTGATGTGCCGCTTCCGGCCCCTCAACGAGGCCGAGATCCTGCGCGGCGACAAATTCATCCCCAAATTCAAAGGCGACGAGACCGTGGTCATCGGGGTGAGTCTGCCGCATCTCCTCCCGCATCGGCTCCCCGCAGCATCTCCCCCCGGAGCGCTGCCGCCCGCGCGGGTGGGGCGAGCATCCCTCGCCGCCGTGCCCGCCGGAGCCCCCCGGGCTCTCCCCGCGTGTCCCCCCATCCCATCCCATCCTATCCCACCCCATCCCATCCCATCGCATCGCATCCCATCCATTGTTCCCGCAGCGGCCGAGCGGGATGGGGGGGGCGGCGCTGCCCGCGCATCCCCCGCCGGGGCTGCCCCCATCCCACCGGCCGAGGGGCCCGGGGGTCCCCGGGGGTGCCGGGGGTCTCGGGGGGCCCGGGGGGCGCGGGGGAGCCGCGGGCTCGGGCGCTGATGTCATGCCGGGGACTGGGCATGCTCCGCTGGGGCGGCCGCCCGCGCCTCCGCCGCGCCCCTGCGGCAGCCGCCGGCACCGGAGTTATCCCGGGGCCGGGAGCCGCATCCCGGGATCCCCATCCCCGGCGGCGGCACCGCTGCGGGATGCCAGCCGAGCTTGCCGATTTTTTTTTTTTCTTTTTCTTTTTTTTTTTTTTTCCCAGGCGTTTAAAACAATGAAATGAACCCAAATCGCCCCCAGCCCGCGGCAGCCGCACGCCCGGCCCTGCCCGGCCCCCGCGCTCCGCCGGGGCTCGGCTGCTCCGGGGCTTCGGTGGGAACAAAGGGTCGGGATGTGGCTGATCCCGGGGCTCGGCACAGCCCAGCATCTTCCCTCTGCCTCTCTCTCTCCATCTCCCTCTCTCTCTCCTCTCCACTCCATCTCCATCTCATCTCCATCTCCCTCTCCCTCTCCTCTCCTTTCCTTCTCCTCTCCCTCTCCGCTCCCTCTCCTTTCCTTCTCATCTCCCTCTCCTTCTCCTCTCCCTCTCCCTCTCCCTCTTCCTCTCCTCTCCTCTCCTCTCCTCTCCTCTCCTCTCCTCTCCTCTCCTCTCCTCTCCTCTCCTCTCCTCTCATCTCCTCTCCTCTCCTCTCCTCTCCTCTCCTCTCCTCTCCTCTCCTCTCCTCTCCTCTCCTCTCCTCTCCTCTCCTCTCCTCTCCATCCCCTCTCCTCTCCATCCCCTCTCCCTCTCCTCTCCCTCTCGGGCTGCTCTCAGAGCCCCCGGTGCCGCTTTGGGTGGAGGTTCCTGGGCACTGCCGGGGTCCGAACGCAGATTTTTGGTTTCGTGTCCTGGGCTGGGCTCTGGTGCTTTAGTTCCGATTTGCTCACCTGTGGTTGAAGCAATAACGTGCTGCATATGGTGATAAAGAAACCCTAAAACTAATCGTCAGCACAGCTCCTTGGGCAATTTGTTAAAATTCTTACCAAAACCTCGAGGTCATCAGAAACTTCCCTCCTGAAAGTTGCAGAACAGTCGCAAGGGGAAAAAAATGGGAGAATGAAGAATATACACAGCTTGTTGTTGTTGTTTTTTTGATATTAAACGCCCTCTGTGCTGCCAAATTAATTGTGTTTCTGTGAAGGTTAAAGCTGTGGCACCCCCAGCAGCCTGTTAACAATAGAATAATCAAGTTGGTTATCAATCTTGGTCAGCAGCAGAGGGCTGGATTTGGCCCACGGATATTGGGAGGGAAAATGTGTCTGTACCATTGGATGTTTAAGAAACCAATGTCAGCACGTTCCCCTCCCCCCCAAATAAATAAAGCCTCAGACATGTTAAAAGCAGATTAAAATACAGCTCCTGTAAATCCCTTAACGGCGCTGTGTTTTCAAGAGAAGATGAGTTCAAAATTCTCTTTTCCCACTCCTGATGTGTCTTTGTCCATAAAGTGTCTGTTGTCGGGGAAAACAGTGGCTGTGATGCTTTGGGAAAGGGTTTTGTATCTTGCAGGCAAGAGATAATTCCTTTGGTGAGGGTAAAAAAAGGAAAAAACAACAGCAACTGTTCATTTCCTTCCATGGAAGTTAAAAAAAAAATAGAGAGAAGCAAGGAAAGTGCATGTATTTATTTACATGGATCTTTATTTCACGTGGATATTCAGGTTGGCAGCTAGGAAAGTACATATATTTATTTACATGGATCTTTATTTTACGTGGATATTCAGGTTAGCAGCTCATTTGGGGACATCATTTGCTGTCTTGAAAATCTAGTCAGAAGCTTAGAGTTTGCCTTTCCCTACTTAAGGCAAAAATTGTAATTATTTAGGATTTTAATCGTCTCAGCTAATGCAATATGTCCTCAAATCCAGCTTCTGTTTCCCAAGGAGGAGCCATCAGCTGGAGTTCTGGGGGAATAGCTGTAGTTTGGTTGAGTGGAAGGGAACATAAAAACCTTCCCATATTCTTTGTCCTCTTTATTTGTAGCCCTGGGCTCGCTGGGCTCTGGTGTAACTCGATCCCCAGTGGATCCCACTGCAGCAGGAGTGGGAAGTGCTGCTGGATTTAATTATTTTTGTTATTTTTTGTTATTTTTTATTATTTTTATTATTATTTTACTGGTTTAGAGTGGCTGCTTTGCTCCAACAAATAACACCCGGCAGGGGCAAGGGAGGAATCCTGATCTGTGGGAAGGCACCACCAGAGCAGACTTCCTTCTAGGAAAAGCAGGATTTCAGTCTTCAAAAGCTCTCAGGGGCAAAAATAAACCAGGACCAACCACTTTTTTTGTGTTTTCCTATAGCATTTGAAAACACTGCAATGCAGCTTTTATTTCTGATCCGTGGATTGCAAAGAGAAGGGTTCTGTTAAAATTTAAAAAACCAAACACAACTCTCAGCTTCCCCCCAGAGGAATTATGTCACCACGTAAGGAAAAAATAAAATATAACTGATTTAAGGGAAACAACTATTTTTTTTTTTTTCCCTAACTAGTAAGTCTGAATAAATTTATTTCTTCCCAGTAAACACGGGGGGAAGAGCTTTCTTCCTGAATTTCCCACTGTCATCTCCTGTTACTCTTCCCTGGGGCCTTGGGCAAGAAAATTACAGATCATGACTTGGTGTTTCTGGGAAGGAGCAGCAAAGAGGGAAAGTTGAACCACTTAGGCATGAGTTTCCCCAGGCTGGGACTGGGGTTGTGCAGGTCAGAGCTGCTCCTCAGGGAAGCCCCAGGGCAGTGTCCTGACTCTATCCCGAGGGGATAAACCCCCGGGAATTGGGATTTGTTTTGTTTTGGGATTTGTTTTGTGTTTATTTGGTGTCTCCTGTCCATCTGCGGAGCGTGGAGGGTGAGCACCTCTTACCTTGACTTTGCCTTTGCTTAAATCACACAAAACCCTCCGTGCTTGCCTTCTGCCAGAAAGTTTAAAACACAAAAAGCCTTTTAGGTGAATCCCCCCCTCTCAGCAGGGCAGGAAAAGGGGATGGGGGATGAATCCAGGGCTTTACTCTGCGCTTGGCTGCCCAGGAGTTCTCACCAGGCTGCAGCTTCATTTTCTCTCGCTGCTCCTCTGCAGCCTCAAGGTGACTCTCTGATTGATTGTGTTGGCTGACATACCTAAAAATGCATTTTTTTTCTAGCTGGCTTGCTGCTCGTGGGAGAGCGTGGAGCTCTTTGCTGGGCTGGCACAGGGAGGCAGCTCCCGGTGTCCTGCTCCTCCGGGTGCTTTTATTCCTGAGCCCCTGGGAAGGGAGGATGCACAGAGCCTCGGCACCTGCTGGGATGCTCGCTGCTTTGGCTTTGTGGCAGAGAATCCAGCCAGCCCTGGTGTCAAATATTTAGGAATTTAAGTAGTGCAGGAGGTGGTGTTTTCATCCCTTTTTTTTTTTTTTTTATTTGTCCGGAGCAGCCGCTTCCTTTGAGCTCGGGGCTGATCCCAGGCTGGCTGCTCAGGAAAACATCTCCTGTTAGGAAGCTGAACATCCAAAAGGCAGCTCGGGAACCTCATGTTGTTCCCAGGGAGGGATAAAAGGCTCTTCATGGTGGCTGTCAGCTGCCTCTGGCGCTGCGGCGGGAGGGATTTGTAAAGCCCGGCTTAGCAGGAGCTGCTGAGCTCTGCAGTCCCCGGCTCAGGCACAGCCTCCCCCTTCCCCTCTCTGCCCATCCCGGGGGGCTCCAGCCCCTGGGAAATCCGGGAGACCTCCGGGATCAGTGGGAGGAACCCCCAGGATTGGGCTTTACTCACCCGGGGGAAATTCTGTTGTCTCATGTGTGAAATATTCCACTTCAATAGCTAAAGTGCCTCTGAGCAAACAACACCATCCCCTGGTGCCCTGGGCACTGCTGCTCTGCAGTGTCCTAGTCCATGAGAGGGATTCCTGTGCAGGGCTGAGAGCTGGATCATCCCTGTGGGTCCCTTCCAGCTCGGAATATTCTGTGAGAGAAAGGGAAACAAAAATTGATGGCTGATTCCTGTCTGAGCACAGTTGTGGTTTTGTTTTCTTTTTTTTTTTTTTTAATACTTTGTGCTGTAAGTACCTTTTCGGCTGCCTCATGGAGAGATTCTCACTTATTTTCAACCCTAAAATATTTGGTTGTGTTCTATCTCTTTTTCCATGTGTACCAGTGAAGTCAGCAGGGTTTGTGCTAGTGAAGAGCACATTCCAAAATCCCTCCTGTACAGAGATCTCTGAGGGCTGTTAAACACTTGTCACTCTGTGGGTAAAACAGATTTAAAAAAAATAAATAAATCATTGGGATAACAGATAAATTACTAGTTTAAAAAAAAATTAAAAAACTGCCCTGTGCTGCTGGGATTTTTAATTTTTTTGGGGTGCAGCTTCTCCCAAAAGCCAAGCATCCATCTCTCCCCCTAAAGGCACATCCCCTGTGCCTGTGGAGGGTTTGTTCCTGGTGTGTCTATAAATAAATGTCTGGTGCAAAAAGCTCCTTCTGGATGTGAGATGTGAGCCTGTGGCCTCTGCCACGGTGCCAGGGCTGGCAGTGGGTTGTGGGGTGCTGTTCTCCTGGCAGATCCCTCCTTTTGGGGAGCTGCTCCTCCCTTTGTCTCCCAGCATCTCCAGTGTTTTCCAGCTCCTCTTTTCCTGTGAGGACTGAGCGAGTTTTGGCTGAAAGCTTCTCAGAAGGACTTTTGGGATACAAATACCTGGCTGAGCATGGAATTCCTGGGGGATTGGTGTCTTCAGACAGCTGACAACCACTGCTAGTGGGAGCTGGTTTGTTTCAGGAGCGTCCCCACCCTTCCTGCACACCCCAGGATTTTCCTGCAGCCTGGAATAACGTCTGGACCCCGCTGCCTTTTCCCATTCCATGGAGGAGCTGAGCCACGCTGTGCTGTGCTCATCCCCTGTGGCTCTGGTGCTTTCAGGTCAGGCTATTTCCAGAGCTCAGCTCTGACAGATCTGCCTCTGGCTTTTTGCTTTGGGGTGATGTTGCTCCGTAGGTACCTGGGGAAGGAGCAGGAGCCTGTGGATCACGTTGCTGCTCCTTTGGGAAAGAGCAAACCCAGGGTGAACCCACTGGGTCTGGATGAATTTTTTGTTCCCTGCAGAACAAACAATTTCATTTGCTGAAGAAGCAGTGTGGCCATTCAGGGAGCTGCTCCCAAGCTTGATATTTAAAGACATTTAAAGATATTTAAAGAGTGATTGTTTTTTTAAGGCAGTTCCTGTGCTCCACACTCGTTTTCAGGAGCTTGTGTGGAAGATGAGGATCAGGAGCCTGAAGAGATGACTGAGGAGGGGTTTGGTTCTGTTTTTGCAGTGTGTTGGGACAGAATGGAGCTGCTCTGGAGCTGATTATCAAGAAACACATTTATTTCTTGTGGCAGTGAGACTCCCAGAAAGCACTGAAGCAGATGTGCAGTATTACCCTGCCACAATGTCAGTGGAAAAAAATCTGTGTTGATGAGGATTTCTCCAAATATTCTCCTTTTCCACTGTGCCTTTGTCTAATCCCAGAACCACAGGTTATTGGGATGAGTGGCAGCCAGTTCTGCTCCTGGGATTCTGCTGGAATTGACCCAATTTTGTGAGGTGCTCCCAAGACAGAGACGCTTCCCAAAAAGGTTCCAAGCAAAATCCTTGTCTGCTTGGCCCATTCTTGCCAGGTTTAAACCACTTCTGTGGGGACTGAGAGGTTTGGGGGGGTTTTGTTTGATTCTCCTCTGAATCCTGAGCTGTTTTCCTTCTGGAAAGGATATTCCTGCTCTCCCAGGCTTCTCTGTAAGTGCTGAACTGGGGAGAGATGACCCAGCACGGATCAATGAGTGTTTTATGGGTGAAGCTGCCCTTGTGTTTGCTTTTCTGGTTTCTAAAAGAGTGCTGAGAACTCAGGTGTGAAAATGGCTTCTATTTATTGATGGTGCTGCTAGAAAGATGATTTACTCAAAATAAACAGCACATTTCCTCACCCAGGCAATTTCCCTTTTGTGCTTTCTCAGGGCATCTTTTTTCTCTTTCCCCAATCCCCTCTGGGCATCCTTCTCCAAACTTATCCTGTCAAAAATATGGATTCATACTTAAACCTTCTAAACTTAAAACACAGGTGATGGATTTCAACAGGACAAATTGTCAAACCCCAGGAAAATGGAGTTTCAAGCCCCTCTGTGTTGTCTTTCCCCCTCCGGTACCTCCTGCTGGATGCCTTTTTTTGGGACCAGAACCTTTAAACATCGAGCATCATTCCTGCTTGTCCCAGTCCTTTTCCTTCCCCTGGGATGCACCACTCAGCCCCTGGGGCTCGGATTTGTTTTGGCAAGCGTTTGCTGAGGCTGGTGCAGGGAGATTTGGGGTTTTTTGGGGTGGTCTGGGAGCTCTTGGTGTGCTCCATTGGAGAGGATTTTTCCCAAGGCTCCCATCCCCAGGCTTGTGGGGGAAGCTCCTGGGGGTGCCACTCACAGCTCCCTGCCCTGGCTCAGGGCTCCCAACTGTGCCAGGAGAATAAAAGCTGTCAGGAAAGGGAAAATTAAGGATGCAGGGCCACTTGGAAGTCTTTAATATTGATCTGCTTTTCTCTGGGGGAGTTTGTGTGGGGAAAACAGGCTTGGGAGGAAAGATGATTTCATTTTGTTTCTCGTGACGGTTTTAGCTTGGCTGCTGACACCCTTGGTATTATTCCTGTTGTCATGACTCACTTGGGATTTGTTTTCTTCCAAAATCCCTTGTTCTGTGCTGCCTGAGGTGTCTCCAGGTACTGCCATGTGTTTCTGAAAACCCCACATTTCCACCTCAGCTCCCCTGGCTTGGGGCTGTCTGGCTGCTGAGGCGTTTCTGGTTAAATTCTGGCTGGTTTAGCTCAATGCAGAAGTGTATTTGGAGTTCAGGGTGAATCTTTTCCTCAAAAGATCCCTCCTAGACAGGGGGATTTGCTTGTGGCTCGTTTGATTTTTCTCAACATCTACAGGGGTGTTTTTGTGTCTGTTTTTGTTGGGTTCTTCGAGCTTGACGTGTTTTATCTTAAAGTCACCCGTAGTTACCTCCCAAATTCTCTCAGGCTCTTCATTTTCTCCCTTTTGCTTGATTTGGTGTTGCTGCAGCCTTTTAAAATCCAGGTGTGCAGGCACAGAAGTGGTTTGGAGTTGCTCAGTAATTGTTTGACACTTTGGATTTGGCTGAGGCCTTGCCAATGTTTGTTTTTCCAGCTCCCCTGGAAGGTACACGTGGGATAATGGTGCTTGTTTGTGATGGCTCTGTGAACTTAATTCAGTTTTACTGGATTTTGGAGTGTGGGAACATTGCATATTTAAATAATCCCAGCAAAACAAAGCAAACACAGCAGCAAAAATTTGCCTCAAAATATCCAAAATGGGATCCTTAAAGGTGTGGAGTCACAGGCATGGGATTGTTGATGGATTCCTGGTTTTATTCATCCATTTCTATAGATTTATGGCCTCTTTGGTTCCTGGCTTGTTACGGGAAATGCTTGTGATTGTCATCAGATTCCCATTAAAATATCAACAATTGGTCACAGGACAGCTTCAGAAAATGCCTTTTTCCCTGCTGTGAGACTGAGTCTCATTGGCACCAGGAATGTGGGATTTTTTTTTTTTCCCCATGAGAAATGAGTATCCAGAGACAAAAACTTAAATATTTAATAGTAGTCTTTGCTAGAAGTGGTTCATTTTTTCAGTGCCTCTCTCCCTCTGTCTGCTGAGAGAATTCCTTTGTCACTACCTAGTTATGATGATGGACAGGAGATGCTCTTGGATGGTGTAAAAATCTGTCTCCTGGCTCAGGGAATGGAGTGAAGCTTGAAAAACTGGGGTGCTTTTGAAGCTGCTGTGGAACATTTCTCTTCCACGAGGAGGATTTGATACCGAAACCACTTTTTGTTACACATTCAGTGACCCCAAAGGCCTCCAACACCTTTTTGCAGCACAAAATATTCCCGAATTTGCTGAGATCCTGTTGCTATGGCAGCATTTTCCAGTCAGCAAAAGATGTTGTGGCTGCTCCCGAGCCGAAGACCTTGGCTTCTGAGGGGTGAAAGTTGAATTTCAAAGTCACACTGATAGCCAGGAATCATCCTGGCTGCTAAATTATTCCCCCACTTAGCCAAGGCTGGGCAGGAGAGCGTTCTGTGGATTGGGGTAACTGGGTTAGGGAGTATTTTTAGCTGAGCTGTTACCAGAAGTCGGGTTTTTCTGCAGCTGTAAATCTCTTTTCTGCCTGCACAGCCCTCCTGCACTGCTCCAAGCTCTGTTTTTAGGCCAGCTGGGAGATGGGGGCAATGCTGCAACTTCTCACAGGGCTTGGAGATCTCCCGCGGTTCACTGGGTGAGGATCTGTGCCAAAAATCCTCCAAGGAAAGTCACCTGGATTTTTGTTGATGCCACTCCCTGTCATATCCATCCTCTCCTTCCCTCTCCCATTTCCCTTTTTTCCCTTATCTCCTTTTATTTTACATTTCAATTCTCCCTTTCTCCTTCATTATTTCTATTCCCTCTCCCCTTTTATCCTGCATTTTGCTCGGTTTTCTCCTCCCAGGACCTCTCCCAATGCTTTTTGTGTTTTCTTCCTGCTTTCTGGCTCACCCATAAATACCCAGTGGAAAGCTGCTGTCACTTGGCTTGATTATTTCTCACTTTATGGTATCTCTCACAATTGAACTTCAAAGCAAAACACTTCAGTGCTGCAAACAAATCTTAAAAGCAGAGTTAATCTCCCTACACGGGGAGCACGTGGGGGAACATTTTCCTGGAGAAAAATGTTTGCTTGTGTTGGTGATAGAGGATTTATTCTCTCTGTGGCTTGCTTTGTGTGCAGCCTGGATTTTTGGAGTGTTATGGAGTAAACTCGGCCATAAACTTCAAACGAAGCTGTTGCCAGCATTAAAAAAACCTTATTTATGTGCCTTGTGTGATGCTGGAGCTGCAGGGCTGTGCAGGAGGAAGGTGGGAATGCTGTGAGGAGCTGGGGAAAAATGGGAGCCCCTGAGGTGGTTTTATGGCTGGGTGTGTGCCAGAGCAGGTCAGGGTGAATCACTGAATATGGGACTCGTGTTTTCCTTAAAAACAACATTCTTTGTTGTGTTCTGTGGTAAATCCATGTGCTGTTTCACCAAAAGCAGTGCTAGATAAATACAGAATTGCTCCTGATGCTGCTGTTAATCCATTACCCTCAGCAGAGCTTGGATTTGGGCTGTTTGGGATGCAACCTTTGTATGGAACTGAACAAACCTGGATTTGACTTCCCAGTGACCTCAAGGATCAGCTCCCCGTTTGTACCATGGAAATACTCCTTGCTTTTCTCTGCTCTGTCACAGGTTTGGAGGTTTAAATGCCAGATATTTCAGATTTTTGGGGCCGTGGGAGCTGCCTGTGCACGCTTCAGGCTGATGTTGAGGAAGTTTGGGCTTCTCTGCAAGGGGAGAGCCCAAAAGCTGCAGCAGCCCTGGTGCTGCTGGTGGAGCTGGGAATTCAGAGCAAATTATCTGTCCTGGAGTGTTGGAGAGAGGCACCTGCAGTGCTCAGGACCTGGAGCCCGTTGTGAGCATGTTGGTTTTTGTTTGGTTTGGGTTTTTTTCCCTTAAAACACTGCCAGATCCTGAGGTGGGGCTGAAGTCCTGCAGAACGGCTTGTGGCTTATCAGGAAGAGCAAGTGCTTGTGTTAATGAAAAAAAACCATGATTATGAAATCATCATTAATTCAATCATCCTGTAAATGATGATTTGCACCCTGATAACGGTGATTTGCACCCTGATAATGATGATTTGCACCTCCTCATCCCCTGCTAGTCGCCAGCCCAGCGTCTTGCAGGTTTGGCTTTGTTCCTGCTGTAGAAAAATCAGAATATGAGGCAGGGTTTACATAAGAGCCAGCAGGTGCCGTGTTTACAGGGCTGTCATTTTACAGCTCCTGGTGCTTCCCTCTCCTCTCCCCTGTCCTGTCCTGGCGTGTCAGGAAGCAGCAGCAGAGCTTTCACTCATGGCTGGAAGAGTTTGAACAGGATCAGGAGCTGGGAGGGAACAGGGATGCTCCCTGCTCCAGGAAAAAGGGCTCAGGGAACACATCAGCACTGCTAAAGCTGCTGATGGAATTGCTGCCACATAATTCCAGCCTGTTTGGGGATAATTTAGCACAAAGTGGGGCTGCCCTGCTGGTCTCACTGCTGTGCTGTAGGAGATGAGCTCTCTGCAGACTGCAATGCATTTCTTGCTGCAGGGAGAGCGCAGGAAGGGTTATGAGCCAGAAAATCTATTTTTCCTCTGAAAAGCCCCCCAAAAAATTACCAAAGAAAGTCCAAGCAGTGCAGTTCAAGAAGGAAACTCCACAGCTCTTTGTCCTTATGGAGATCCCATGTTGGGGTTGTGTTTTGTGTGTGTTTAGCAGCTCAGAAATAGCACTTTTATTCCCATTCCTGCTGTGAGGGTTTGGGTAGTAACACACCCTTTGTCCAGAGAAGCAAAACGTGTGTCACCACAGCTCCTCAGGGTCCTTAGGAGATCCCATGTTGGGGTTGTGTTTTGTGTGTGTTTAGCAGCTCAGAAATAGCACTTTTATTCCCATTCCTGCTGTGAGGGTTTGGGTAGTAACACACCCTTTTCCAGAGAAGCAAACGTGTGTCACCACAGCTCCTCAGGTGGAGATGTTCTTCCCACCAAATGCAGAGCCAGCTGCAATTCCCCTTAAATTTTGATTTAGATTTAAACAAATCTGAATTTCTTGATGCTTGACTTTATTTATCAGCAATGGATTGATTTACCAAATTATTAAATATTCTGTTTTCCTCCTGGTAACTGGTGCAGAAATGGTGGAAGCAGCGATTCTGGTTTGTAATGTTTTTGGGATGAATTTTTGGTCTCTGCTTGTCTAATTACCTGATACAATTTTATTAATTGGGGTTAGGAGTGCTGAGTGTCACCAAACCAAGCACTGCAGTCCTCATGGCCCTGCTCCCACAAATGCAAATGTTTTCCCAACAGCATTGGGGTCTCTGCTTAGCAATTTCCTATTTAAGCTTTCCTAGACCCTGCTACATCAGGGAAAGAATCCTTGTTTTTAAAAAAACATTATTAAAATTTGTAATTTTTTTTTTATCATTACCTGCTCCCCAACTGCTTGTGCTTGAGGGGGATTGGAGGCTTGGTGCCAAAATGGTGAGATTTGGGCATTTTGAGTAAAACTCAGAGTTCTGCTTTTTGGATTTTCTCCAGATATTGAGGGATGGAAGGAAATGGGGCAAGAAGCAGAAGCTGTTTGGAAGGTGATGGATGGGAATGAGCAGGTTCCTCTTTCCACAGGGGTTGTGGATGAGAGGAACTGGAGCTGAGGCTCTGAGGACTGGGGTTGTGCCTGGCCCAAAGGGGAGCTGTGCCCTCTGCCCTCCATCCCACCCCTCTGAAACTGGGGGTAGGGAAGGAGGAGAAGAAACTGGGCAAAGAGATAAGAATTGGAAAGTAAAAGAAACCAGAGGAATGCTGTTAGAGGGAAAAGAGCTCAGTGATTTTATTGTGGGGCTCAAACACTGTGGGAAACACTGGAATTCCTGTGTGCTCCTTCCTGGAAGAGCTGATCTTCCTCTGTGTTCCTATTAAATGGGGTTTCAGCTGTGGCATGGGGTTTTAGGAGGTATTTCATGGGGTTTTAGGAGATTTTTAGCTGTGGCATGGGGTTTCAAGCGTGGCATGGGGTTTCAGGTGTGGCATGGGGTTTTAGGAGGTATTTCATGGGGTTTTAGGAGGTATTTCAGGTGTGGCATGGGGTTTCAGCTGTGGCATGGGGTTTTAGGAGGTAGTTCAGGTGTGGCATGGGGTTTTAGGAGATATTTTATGGGGTTTCAGCAGGTGTTTCAGCTGTGGCATGGGGTTTTAGGGGCTATTTCATGTGTGGCATGGGGTTTCAGCTGTGGCATGGGATTTTAGGAGGTATTTCATGGGGTTTCAGCTGTGGCGTGGGGTTTTAGGAGATATTTCAGGTGTGGCATGGGGTTTTAGGAGGTATTTCATGGGGTTTCAGCTGTGGCATGGGATTTTAGGAGGTATTTCATGGGGTTTTAGGAGGTATTTCAGGTGTGGCATGGGGTTTCAGGTGTGGCATGGGGTTTTAGGAGGTATTTCATGGGGTTTCAGCTGTGGCATGGGATTTTAGGAGGTATTTCATGGGGTTTCAGCTGTGGCATGGGGTTTTAGGAGATATTTCATGGGGTTTCAGCTGTGGCATGGGATTTTAGGAGGTATTTCATGGGGTTTCAGCTGTGGCATGGGGTTTTAGGAGATATTTCAGGTGTGGCATGGGGTTTTAGGAGATATTTCATGGGGTTTCAGCTGTGGCATGGAGTTTTAGGAGATATTTCGTGGGGTTTTAGGAGGTATTTCCCGGGGTTCCAGCTGTGGCATGGCCCTGGCAGGGCTGGCTCTGCCCCGGTGCCACAGAGGCAGGGCAGTGGGAGGTGTGGGGTGCCCAGGCCTGGTGCCAGTGCCCCTGCAGAGGGATCCCCCTGCTCCCTCACTGCTGGGAGAGCTTTGTTGCCAGGAGCAGCTGCTCTGCAAGGTGATTGCTGTGCCTGTGGAGGCTCTGCCACCCTCCAATCACGGCTGTTCCTGCAGTCCTTGGGATGCAGAGCCGAGTTTTTCCAAGGGATGCAGGTCAAGGCTACGACGCTGTCGAGCTCCAAACCAGGTGATGTTGAGGCAGCTGCACATCCAAGCTGTCTGGAGACAAAATCATGCCCAGCACTGTGCTCCCTGCTGCTTTTCCAACCCTTTGGAGTATCCCTTTTCCATGGGAAAGGTGCAGAACTCCTGGTCCTGTCATTCTCCTTCCATGATTCTGTGCTCTGTTTTCAGTTCATGAGGTTTTAGTGGAACTTTTCTGTTCCATCCCAGGCTTTTGCAATCCTGCTGCAGCATCAGATCCATAAACATTCCAGCTCCCAGCACGGCTGGCATTTAGCTCCTCGGTTTGCAAGTGAGGAAAGGGAATTTAAATTGTTGTCACCGGTCTGCAGTGGATCAGGAGCACACCCGAGCAGCAGGGAGCCAAGAGATTATCCCCTGAGCTCCGGGGTGTGGTTGCTCTGTTAAGTTGTGGATGCTGGAATCTCTCCTGGAGTTTGGAATACTCGAGGTTTGCAGTTCTGGAGGGCAGAGGAGAATGAGCTGCCTGCAGCTGGTGGTGCTGATGGGATGAGACCAAAGCTCTCTGGTGTCCTTGTCCTGATGTCCTGAGGGGTTTTGGCCCCTCACAGGTGGAGATCTGGGGGGCAGAGATGTCCCTGCTGTGGTGATTGAGACCCTCCAGGAATTCCTCCCTCAGGATTCAGCCACACGCAAAATTAGGCACTGGATTAATCCCTGAACCAGTGCAAATGTGATAGTGGGAGCTCGGGCAATGCTCTCTCTGCAGGGAGGTGCAGGGATCCCCCATCTCCCTGTGCCACCCTGCCCCATGAGCAGGATTGTTCCCTGATCCCCTCCATCCTGCCCCTTGCTGACAGGGAAGCTGCTCCAGGGGCCAGCAGTGCCCTGTGACCTCTCCTGGCCCGGGCTGGATTTGACTCCACGCTCAGGATCCCATTACAAATCTGCTGAGCCACCCCGTGGCCCCATAAATCTGCCAGTGATAGGTTTAACAAAGCAGAGATTAACTCAGCCCTGCCACGGCACAGCTGGGATGGAGTTCTGGCTTCTGGATGGAGCTACAGCCAAGGCTCCTTGGGGCTTTCACCAAAACTGCTTTGTTTGGAAACTTCCACCTGTTCTGCTTTGCTTTGGAATATCCCAAACCCTGCTCCACCCATGACTTATCCCCAGCCCTGAGGTTGTTTGACCCTTCTCCTTCCACTGCTGCTCCAGGAGCTGCCTGAGGATGGGTTTTATTTTCTGGCTGTGGAATTTTGGTTTTGTTCAAAGAAAATCTCTGAAGTTCTCCGAATAACAATAAAACCCCGGTAGTTTTATTGTTATTGTTTTAAAATCGGCCTCAAAGTATAGAATTTTTAGGAAACAGGCAGTCATGGAATTTAGGTTGGAAAAGACCTTTAAGATGATTGAGTCCAGCCTTTCCCCAGCATTGCCAAGGCCACCACTGACTTTTGTTCCCAAGTGCCACATCCACATGGATTTTAAATCCCTCCAGGAATGTGACTCCCACTTTCCTGATCACTTGGTCACCCTTTCTGAGAAGAAACTTTTCCTAATATCCACCCTTCTCTTTCCATTCTCAACTGCCCCTAAAATCACAAGACCTTTAGTTCAAGGGGTCTCGGGCCTCATGAATTATGGCACCTTTTTTTCCTGTTTTCTTCTACAAATACCATTTTTCTGCCTTTTCTCTCTAAACTGTTAATTAAACAAAAGAAATGACCAAATTCTCTTCTCCCACTGCTGTAAGGAAGTAGGCTAGGTTAGCTGAAATGCTGGAGCCTGGTGAAAACTGGAGAAAATTTGGATAATTTTCAGTCTGGCAGTGACTTGGTTGCACCAGTGTGAGTTAATAATAATGAGAGAGCTGCTACTCTGAGTATTGCTGTGTCAGAACTATGCAAAGATGTTGCTCAAGAGGATTTTTTAATAGCTGCCTTTGTTTTGGGAGATCTTTGTACTTCCAATTCCTTTTCTGGAAGAGTTTTTTTTCCAGGTCGTGCATCAAGGTGGAAGAACAGCTTTAAAATAATCCCCAAGGTCTGATTTCCTGAATTGCACAGCTACACCAAAATAAAATGCTGCTTTCTGAGGGGGGGATTTGTTGCAAGGAGTTAAAGGTTCTTTCTGCTGGCACTGAGAGCTGAAAGTGGATCACTGGCCACGAGCCAAGCTCCATCAGCTCCACAGAAATATTCATAAGGTAAATCAATAATTAAGCCCCCTCTGCAAAAGTAATGCTGGGTTTGACTCCAGTTGCTCTGCAGTGCCTGTTCAGACAGGGCTGCGTGGTTTCTTTTATTTTCCAAATGAGTTTTAGGAATATTACCAAGATTTAAGGATTTTTGGGGGTTTTTTTTGACGCCTCAGTTTGACTCTGTAGTGTATTCAGGTTATTCTGAATAAATTTCTTTGTTCTTTTTTCACCCAGGGATTCTGAATTTTCACCCACTGGGTGATTTGCTGTTGTTCCAATGTTTTTTGTAGGGCAAGCTGACACAGAAAAAGGATGGGGATGGCAGCAGCAATTCCTTCCTCAGTACAGCTGAATTTTGCTGGTTTTCTAACATGTTTTTATTTTCCTCGTTTTTTTTCAATTCTCAGTAGAGGTAAATGGCTTCAGGAGATCGGGATGGATCCTGTTTATTTCTTGTGCTTCACCAGCAAAACAGCAACAACCTCGTAGGTGCAGCATCCCTGTGACTTGTGGGGAAAAGAACTCCTTCGACCTAAAAAGTTCTCTGTGATTCCAGGGGGAAAGTGCAGCCATTTATATCCAACTGGGGATGGAGACAGCATTCAGCAAATGTGGCCTCTCTGTTTTCAAAGGGAGGGAAGGCTTTAATTCCTGCTCTGTAGGCTGGAGGGAAGGAATGTGTTGTGTTCCACCTTCTGAGGGAGCAGCTCCGTGCCTGGACTCACCAATCCCATCACCACCCGTGAGGGTTTGCTTTGAAAAGATTCTGTCTTCCAGGCCTGCAATTATCCATCTTTTATTTATAAACCCTCTCCTGCAAGAGCACTCAGGGTACAGAAAACTATCTGGGAAATTATTCTCTGTTAATTAAGCTCCTGCCTCGTCACGTGGCCCCGTTACCTGTGCTGGCAGTGAGGTGCCAGAAATCCCTGCTGAGATCATCCCAAAAAAACTGCCTGGCCTGAGCATGGAGCAGTGGCAGGGATTCAGCACAGCCAAGGGGTTCAGAGCTGGGGCATTTGGCACTTTGCTTTGTGCAGTTTTTCCCTGAGTGGCTGCGTGATTCGGGTTCAGGGGGTAAAGGGGATGCTTTTATTTCACCAGGTGTGGGGGAAAAGAACCCTCCTGCTCCTTTCCCAAACCCCCTGGCACCACAGTGTGGACACAGGGACCTTGTGACCTGCAGCCCCACTCAGGTGTCTTTAGACCCCCCTGAAGTGCCTCAGCTGGAAAAAGAGTTAGGAAGGAATTTTGGGAGAGGATAGGGCTGTGCTGGTGGAGTGTGGGGCATGGCCAGATGAGCACAGTGAGCAGCTCAGAGCTGGGGCTTTTGTCCTTTCATCCCATGTTGTTTCCTCCTCAAATCACCCCCATCTCACCCTTTTCTTGCCTGGTCATCCTCTAATCTTGTGTAATCCTGAACTGGGTCAGAGCATCTCAGACCCACTTCAGGATCAGCATCCCCCCACTGCTTTGGGGTGGAAGGGACCTGAAATCCCATCTGAAATCCCATCCAGTGCCACCCCCTGCCATGGCAGGGACACCTTCCGCTGTCCCAGGCTGCTCCAAGCCCCAATGTCCAACCTGGCCTTGGACACTTCCAGGGATCCAGGGGCAGCCCCAGCTTCTCTGGGAAACTTTTCAGGGTCCCCCTCTCCTGCCTCTGTGGTTTTGTGCTCCTGTGTGAGACCTGTGAGAATCTCTAATTTTGGGGGTTGGTTTCAGGCTAAAATCCCTCATCATACTCAAATGCCTCCTCCCAGCTCCCCAAATTCAAAGAAATCCAGGATTTTGTTGTCTGCCTGCTTCCTTTCTACTCAAGCACTTGGGAATTCTGTCCTGAGCTGTCTCACCTTGCCCATGGTTTTTGTGAGGGTTTTTTTTTGGGGAGGGGATGGATCTGGAAGTGTGGGTTCAGATGCCTGAAGGTGAGGTGTCATCTCCCTTCACATCACAACCTGCACACCCAGGGCTGGAGTCCACTCTGAGGATCACAGGGGATTAATCATGGAATTCCATTAGGGCTTCTCACCCTTAGCAGGCAACTCTGAGCTTTCCTCATTGCCTCCCTCTGGGGAATTTGGGGGAGTTGAGGTTTATTTATATATTTTATCAAATCAAGAAATGTATTTGGTTATCTTTAATTTCTTTAATTGAGACTGCATTAGTTTCTGGTGACAGCGCTGCTCTGGGGGTAAATTTGGGATTTATGGTGAAGATCCTTTTTGTGCTTGTGAAATCCTGTTTTTCTTTTTTTTTTTTTTTTTTTAAATGCCTTTTAACTCAATAGGAAACTAAAGGAGTGCAATAATAATTGTCAATATGTCTGAACAGAATTCCTGGTGCTATCCAGGAGCCAGAGCAGAATCTCTCAGGCTGTCAATACAACTCCAGCAGGAATTGTGGGGGTGGATCAGAGCACTTATCCCAGCCATTATGCAGCAGTGGCACAAGTTAATGGAACAGATTGTCAGGGAGACTGTAGGAAGGAAGGGAGATGTGATTTATGGATGGGAGATAATAACCTGCATGTAATGAGAGAGTTTGGAAAATAATACATGGAGGTGCACAGACAAAACGGTTGGCATCGCTCAGAAAATAACATTTTGTTTCTGGCTGCTTACTGCTTCCTTGAATTACCTCCTGATTTTGGTCTTTAATGCAGGATGAGTTACATTTGGGGAAAGAAAAAAAATGAAAGCAGTTATGTCGCTTCTGAAGGTGACAACAGGGAGAAATAGCGAACACGCTGAAAATGGGGATGTTCATGGTTGCTCAACACTGAAAATGGGGATATTCATGGTTGCTCACCCTCCCTTCTGGTTTGGGACAAACCCTTTGGATCTGGAGGGTGTTGCCTCTGTAGGGTGGATGTGGCTTTTGTTATCTTGGAGGAAAACCTCTCAGAATTTAGGAGATCATAACAAGAACGCAAAAAAACCACCCAAAACCCAAAAAAAAAAACCCCAAAACAAAACCAAACCAAACAACCAGAAAAACCTCACCCCAAAACATAAAAACCTGGGGCTGTGTGGATGTGGCAGTGAGGAGCTGGTGGCACAGAAGGAAGGCTCAGGGAGCTGGAGTGGGGTGACACAGGAAGAACCCAACATCAGAGATCCAGCCAGGAACTCCTGAACAAAAAATGAGATCGATGTGGATTTGAAGCACAAAATCCCTCCCCAAAACCCCCCAACTGCTCTCATTTTGTGCAGTCAGCGAAGATGCTCTGTGATCCCCCCACATTCCTTTATTTCCTTCAGCTATTTCCAGCCTTTCAGCTTCCCAACCAAAACTCCTGAGGAGAAACCTGACCTGTGGAGCACATTTAGGAGTTGCTGCTTTGCACTTGGAGCTTTTCAGCC
The DNA here is from genome assembly GCA_026261815.1 of Monarcha castaneiventris obscurior. Classification (NCBI taxonomy): domain Eukaryota; kingdom Metazoa; phylum Chordata; class Aves; order Passeriformes; family Monarchidae; genus Monarcha; species Monarcha castaneiventris. Next base: position 20,708,547 of record JAMPIT010000467.1, read on the forward strand.
TGGGCAGATAAATCCCACTCCAGGCAGTGCCTCTTCCAGCTGTGTGGAGCACAGTTATTATGGAATTACTCGTTTTTGAGGCTCCCTGACATTCCAGGCATGGACAGCTTCATGGAAGTGCTGGGCTGATGGTACCAGAGCTGTTTTTGCCATGGTGGGATGAGGAACTGACAGCTCTCTGAGCCTCAACTCAGGCACAAAGGGAATAAATGTATATTGGAGGTTGTGGGATTTTTTGACCTTGTTGCCTGGATCTTAGGATGAGCAAAATGGGGCTGAGGAGGTAAAATCCCATTTGGGAAGTGGTTCTGGAATATTCATAGCAGGGCAGGGCAGCTCGTGCTGGGAGTGCAGAGCTTTGGCTGGCTGGGAGCATCCCAGAGTGGGAAGCTGTGAGGAGATGGAGTTTGGGGTGGGTGCTGCCTGTTCCCTGCACTTTCCTGGGAGTGGGGGAAACCTGGGATCGGGACTCACCTCTCCAGGCTTGTGTCTTACCAGGGGTGGCCCCAAACCCAGGAATTACCTACTAAACCACTGGGAATTTGCCTTCTCATTCTGGAGCTCCAAAACCCCGGGATGAAACAGCAGCACATGCTGCAGGCAAACCCCTCCCTGCCTCCTTTTCCCCAGAGATGAAGGAGCAGGCGAGGGGAAGCTCCTGATCTGCTCTCTGGAAGTCGAATCAAAGCGTGACAAAAATGGTTAATTGAGCAGAGCATTGGAGCAGCTGCTGCCAGTGGCACCAGGGGCACATCCCTGAGCTGAACATGGCACTGGGGGCACATCCCTGAGCTGAGCGTGGCACTGGGGGCACATCCCTGAGCTGAACATGGCACTGGGAGCACATCCCTGAGCTGAGCGTGGCACCAGGGGCACATCCCTGAGCTGAGCGTGGCACGGGGGGCACATCCCTGAGCTGAACATGGCACCAGGGGCACATCCCTGAGCTGAACATGGCACTGGGGGCACATCCCTGAGCTGAGCGTGGCACCAGGGGCACATCCCTGAGCTGAGCATGGCACCGGGGGCACATCCCTGAGCTGAGCATGGCACCAGGGGCACATCCCTGAGCTGAGCGTGGCACTGGGGGCACATCCCTGAGCTGAGCATGGCACTGGGGGCACATCCCTGAGCTGAGTGTGGCACATCCCTGAGCTGAGTGAGCATGGCACATCCCTGAGCTGAGCATGGCACATCCCTGAGCTGAGCATGGCACTGGTGGCACATCCCTGAGCTGAGTGTGGCACATCCCTGAGCTGAGTGAGCGTGGCACATCCCTGAGCTGAGCATGGCACATCCCTGAGCTGAGCATGGCACCGGGGGCACATCCCTGAGCTGAGCATGGCACCAGGGGCACATCCCTGAGCTGAGCGTGGCACTGGGGGCACATCCCTGAGCTGTGTGTGGCACATCCCTGAGTGTGGCACATCCCCGAGCTGAGCACGGCATATCCCTGAGCTGAGCTGAGCTCAGCACACCCCTGAGCTGAGCATGGCACATCCCTGAGCATGGCACATCTGTGAGCCGAGCATGGCACCAGGCACCTCCTCAGCTTTGGAGGCCTCATCAGTGGCACTGTGGAAGAGGGGAACAGCAGGAGCTTTGATGGGAGATGAGGAGGATGTCGCACGTCGCCGCTTTCAATAAAGGATCCGTGTTTTCCATGCAAACGTCGTGCTCGGGGTGGAGCTGGGGGAGCAGAGCTCTGTCTGAAGGGCTGCCTGGCCTTTGAAGTGTCACAGGAAGCTGTTTTTAGGGTGCTGATGCGTGTTTGGCTTGTAAGCAATTATGGTTGGTGCAAAGATCGAGGTTGTGCTCGTGTGTATCCGTGTGGGAATGTCAGTGCTGGTGTCACTTAGGAATCAGGGAGCTCGGGGTGGCACCAGTCCCACTCCCAGTGCCATTGTGGGGCACCTCCCACGCAGCATCAGGTGATTTGTTGGTGCTGAAGATGAAAATCACAACAATTTCTGAATAAAACACGAGTTCAGGAGGACGTAACTGTGATGGGTTTGGCTCCAGGCTGTGATTTTGGGGACACATTTGAATGTTTAGCACAGAGATGAAACCAGTGGGGTACTGGGACTGTACTGGGACCGTTCTGGGTCACCTGGGGCTCAGCAGAACTCAGGACCTGCAAACTTGAGCTCCTCTCAGCTCTGGGCTTTTCTCACAGCACAGCTTTCGCTGGTTTGTAGGAATGAACCTACAAATATTTTTACAAATATATTTTGCAAATATTTCCAGGGTTACTGCCCCAATATTTCCAGGGTCGTTCCCCCAAGAGTTACATGACTCCCCCCAGTGTTTACAGGATTATTCCCCCAGTATTTATATGGCTGTTCTCCTAATATTTACATGACTATTGCTCCAATATTTACATGACTATTGCTCCAATATTTACAGGATTATTCCCTCAATATTTACGTTGTTATTCCCTTGATATTTACAGAATTATTCCCCCAATAGTTATAGAGTTATTGCCCCAATAGTTACATGACAATTCCCAAAATACTTACAGGTTATCCCCCCAATATTTACAGGATTTTCCCCCTGATATTTACATGAATATTCCCCCAATATTTACAGGATTATTCCCCCAATATTTACAGGTTTTTCCCCCTGATATTTACATGGCTATTCCCCTGATATTTACAGGATTATTCCCCCAATATTTACAGGATTATTCCTCTGATATTTACAGGGTTATTCCCCCAATATTTACAGGATTATTCCCCCAATATTTACATAACTATTCCCCCAATATTTACAGGATTATTCCCCTGATATTTACAGGATTATTCCCCCAATGTTTACATGGCTATTCCTCCAATATTTACAGGGTTATTCCCCAATATTTACAGGATTATTCCCCCAATAGTTACATAACTATTCCCCCAGTATTATTCCCTTGATATTTACAGGGTTATTCCTCCAATATTTACATTGCTTATCCCCCAATACTTAAATAACTATTCTCCCAATGTTTACATGGCTATTCCCCCAATATTTACAGGATTATCCCCCCAATATTTACATGGATGTTCCCCCAATACTTAAATAACTATTCTCCCAATATTTACAGGATTATTCCCCCAGTATTTACAGCATTATTCCCTTGATATTTACATGGCTATTCCCCCAATATTTACAGGATTATCCCCCCAGTTTTTACATGTTTTTTCCCCCTCAATTCCCAGGAGGGGAAGGAAATACCCAACTCCTGCTGCCATTCCAGCTGCTTGTCTCCCACATCCTTGGCTGCTGACCCCAACCTGAGCACACAGGGAACATAAGCCAGGTTTTATTTGCCAGCCATACAAAAAAAAGGGTTTGGAGCACCCAAAATGTCACATCTGCTCAGTCCACAGGATATTGTCCTGTGCAGCTCCCTCTGTGGGAAATGCTGCATTTCAGGATGTCACATCGGGATGATGAAGGGGCTGAAATGTTCTTTGTCTCATGGAGTTTCTCCCTCTGTTTGCAGCAAGGGAAGCCCTACGTCTTTGACAGGGTGTTACCTCCTAACACAACCCAGGAACAAGTTTATAATGCCTGTGCCAAGCAGATTGTCAAAGGTAGGTGTTGTCTTTGTTTATTATCCCTGCCTGCGGGGAGGGAAAAGGATGTCTCTGTGCCCTGAAGCTGTTTAAAGACTTGTTAATGAATGTTTGGATGTCTGAAGGGGAGTTTAGTAATTATTAATTCCAAACATTTCCTTTTTTTAAGGGGTTGTCTGTGTGGAAAAAAGCCAAACCCATCAATGCTGAAGGAATTGCAGCAGTTGGTCCTTACTCTCTCCTTGTTAGTCCACACAACCACTTGGTTTTTGGGATGTAAGGGACAAAAAGGGTGTTTTTCATGCAGTGTGAGGCTGCTCAGCCCAGGATGAGCATGGAATGTCAGTGCAATGGAGTGGGAGGATGGATCATTAAAGGAGAGTGGGGAAGCCCTGCTTTGGGATTTGCTTTGCATGCAGAGAGTTTGCATTGAAAACTGGATTGAGGACACACGTGCCTCTTGGAAAACACCCTGGTTCTTGGAACAAAACCTTCATAAGCATTTGAAATTTCAAGGTTTTCACTGCAAAATCATTTTATGGGGTGCATTTTAATCACCTGGCATACACCCCCTCAGTGCTGGAGTCACCCTCACACTTGGTTCTGGTGCTGGATGATCCATCCATGGTGATATTCATAAAATTATGGTTATGCTGAGCTGGAAAACATCCACAGGATCATCAGTCCAGCTCCTGGCCCTGCACAGGACACCCCAAAAATCCCACCAGGAGCCTGGGAACCTTGTCCAACCATTCCTGGAGCTCAGGGCTGGGTTTGTGACCACTTGGCAGCATCCAGGGTTTATAAGCAGAACCCTCGTTGTTCCCTGGCCTTGTGGGGTGTCCCTGTGCCCTCCAAGGTTATTATTTTGGTGTTTTGGGGTCCTGCTCCAAACCCTGGGTGCAGCTGTGCAGGAATTTGGCTCTCTCAGACAACCTCGAGCAACCCAACCTGGGGCAGCCCAGGTGATGGGAGGGAAGGACCAGAGGGAAAATTATTTGATGTTGGAGAGCAGAAATGAGTCAGAAATCGGCTGCTTCTTCTCAGAGGGGTCTGATTGCAGCAGCTCTGCCCTCAGATGGGTGAGCCTTTAATAAAAACTGGATTTGTGGAGTTCAGGGATCGTTAGTTCAGGTTGCTGACACCACAGAACTGCCTGGAAGTTTGGGGAGCTGTTTCAATCCTACAGGGTGTGCTGCTTGTGAATTTGTGGAGGGCCTTCATATCCCCTGTGGAAGTTGGTTTTCCTCTGAAAATGGTGAGAGGAATAAAATCCTTTGTGAGAGGAATTGGGAAGAACGGAATCACTGACTGAGTTGTCTTTATGAACCAAGGAGAAAGGCAAATACTTCCCAAAATCTCTTTTTAAAATAAGAGCTCAAAGATACTTTCCTTGTGGGTTGATTTGGACTTTCCAGGTATTTTGAAAGGCAAGGGTGGTGAGGGGAAGGTTTGGAAGAAAGGGAGAGAGAAATGGGGGGAAAAGAGAGAAGGAGAGAACAAGAAAGTGAAGGATGGGAAGGAGAGGGGGAAGAGAAGAGGGCAAGACAGGGAGGGAGGGAGAGCAGCCCTGGAGTGATGCTCCTGAGCTCTGGACTTAGATTTCCTTCCATTTAATCTCCATTTTAAACCCTAATAAAGTGCAGGCTATGAAATATTCCTGCTGGGCTGGATTCCCTGTCATTTCCTGCATGGAAAGTGGGGCTGAGTGTGGCACAACTCAGGGGGCACCGTGTGAATCCCTGAGGGTTTTCCAGGGCAGCTTCCTGAGGGCCCTCAGGTTTCCCTGGGCTCCCATGGAATGGCTGATGGCTCCCTTGGGATTCCTGCCATCCCAAAAAACGCCAGCTGGCCCTGGAACAATGCTTGGGATAACTGTATTGACAACCAGAATTACCCAAACCGGGGGGTTTTCACTGAACAAGGCCTGGGATTAGGTTTGAGCAAACAGCTCCGGCCTTGCCCAAGTGTTTCACATTCCCGATGTGGGAAACAGGGAGTTTTTGGGAGGAGGAGGGGACTTCTGAGGGCAGGAGTGCCAGCAGTGGAATTGTGTGTGTGGAATCACCCCTGGGGATTGCTTCTTTTGAACCAAAACTCCCAAACAGCCCCAAATCTGCCAGGGGACAACAGGGTGTGATTGCCAGCACTCCTGCTTTGCTTCCCATCACTCTCTGCTGCCCAAAAACCTCAGTTTTTATCTCCTGAATCCACCCAGATGGACTTGTGGGCCTGGATTTTGTATTTTTCCTGCAATTCCACGGGTGGGGAAATGTCTGGGAGCACTGAAGCACCTCAGTGCACGTTTGTGTGGCCTGGGAGGAGGCGAAAGTGGCTGTAAAGGATTTTTTGGGTGGTGGGGTTGCTCTCCCGTGGGACCTGAGTGACTTTTCTGGTTATAAATTTGGGGTTTCAGGTGCTGAGTTGCAGAATTGGGGAGATGATGGGTGAAAAAGAGAAGTACAGGGGCTAAAAATATGTTTGTTGTGTCCACCCTCAGGGAAAAAAGGGCAGCAGCTGAGGGGCAGAGGGGGATATTGGGGAAAAACTGGGAATTACTGTGGGCCAGGAGCTGATAAAAACACTTGGATTTCCTTTTTTTTCTGGGAATTACATAAAAATCCCACCTGATCGTGGTTCAGTCCCTTTGTTCATTGATTTTTCTTCCCCTCCCTCTGGAGTTTTTGTTCTTTCTGTCTGGGGCTGTTTCTCTCTGGATTCAGTGCACAGATGGTCCATAAATGACTTCAGGTGGAAAATCTTCCAACAAAAATAACCTCAGTACTGACACCTCTGACTTGTTTTCACTGCAGGTGATGCAGAGGGCTATTTTTTTTTTTTTCTTAATAGGATAAGGTATTTTTTGCTAATTGAGAAGGTAAATGACTTATCTCTGCTTCCTCCAGCAAAATGCAAATATTGATGCAAATTCTGAGCAATTTTCTTACATAACAGTTGATTAATCAGGTTATTTTCCCCCTTGGCTATGAGCTCAGTTGGTACCTTGAATTTACCTGGAGATAATAACCCTTTTTTCCCCTTTTTTTTTTTCATTTTTTGTTTTTAATTCAAGCTATTTTCTAAAAGAATTTAACCAAATTTGGCAGGAAGATGAAATAGTAGTAATGAACCCTTATGGAATACTACAAATGGATTTTTTTTTATTCATTCCATTTTTATTTATAATCAATTATTTTAAACTTTGTTTCCTTCCAGCAAGCATAAGCAGCGTCTCCATTTCTGTGGGCAGCTGAGGATGTTAAATTAATTAAAAATGTTCATTCCAGAAGGACAGTAATTATGGCCTCTAATTTTGTCATTCTCTTTGAGTTCAAGACTCTTTTTCTCTATTTTTCTGCTGTATCTTATTCAATCTTCCTTCCTGTCTGGAGCACCTACATGGAGATGCAAATAGGGGGATTATTTGTGCATTTATGTAAATGCCACCTCTATGACATAGATATATTATATATCTATAATATAATCTAATTAATTTAATTTTTTTTTTTGCCTGGAAACCTCTGTTAATTGAGATCCAGAGGATGGGGAACATCACAAATATAATTTACAGCCCTCGCAGACTGCTGGAAGTGGGCATTAACCACTGCAAAGTCAATATTTTGGTATCTGAATCCAGGATCAAATTATTCATTCTGCCCTGAGAGAAGCTGGTTTTCAAATTCCTGTTCATTTGACTTTTTTCTTGCTTTGCAGACAGGCTTGGAAATTAATGAGGTCGTGAACTGTGATACAGAAGTAGGAAATAGAATATGAAATTTATAAGAAGGAATATCTGTGAATTTGTCTGATTTTCTCCAGGGTGCCTGATGGTTTTAAATGCAGTTCAGCTTTTTCTTTCCCGTGTTCCACAGATGTCTTGGATGATATCTGATGTCCAGAGAGGTTTTTCTCCCAGGAGAGTGACAGAGATGCCAATAATTCTACAATTCTCTAATTTAGATTTCATTATGAATTTTTTTGGCCTAAAATTAACTCAATATCTCATATTTTCCCCATTTTTAATTGCCCAAACTACTTCCTAATTCAGCTCCAACACTTTAAAGACTTCAAAAATGCTGATAATGCAGCTTGAGGATGTCATTAAAGAGTTTTAATTGTTTTCCTTCTCCTTGCAGATGTTCTGGAAGGCTACAACGGCACAATCTTTGCTTATGGACAGACCTCATCAGGAAAAACACACACCATGGAGGTACAGGGGCAAAATTAAATCAGTTTTTGAGGAGGAGGAAAATTCCATGTGCCAATTACTTGGGCAAGGCAGATCCCTGGAGCTCTGAGCTGGGAGAAACGTGGAAAAAGGGATTTGGGAATGTTCAGCTCCTCCTGCCTCCAGCAGTTCAGTCAATGTGGATTTTTTCCCCAAGGTTTTCCCACAGATATCTGAATAAATCCCAGATTTAATTGGAACAAACAGCAAGCAGAACACAGCAGGTGTGGCTTCTCCTGAAAATGGGAATGTTTGTGTTTTAAAGGGTTTGAGTGGGATCTGTGAATCCACGGATGAGAGCAGCACTAAAAGTCTGCAGAGTTCCCTGGCACTGTGGGATTAGGGACATTCCCACCTCGGTTCTTGGGTTTTTCATTTGCAGTCTCCTCCTGGGAATGCCCCTCTGGATGGATGGGGTTGGAATTCTTGGAGAAGGGCACGGAATTCCAGCAAATTCCAGGGGCTGAAATGCTGAGTCTGTTCATATTCCTGCCACACCGAGGGTCACAGGGCACCTGTGATTTAGGGGTTTTTTTTGGGGGGCGGTCAGGCAGAAGATATTTAGATATTCCTGCTGAAATTCAAGGATTTCATCCCTGCATGAGGCTGCTCCTCCCCAAACTGGGTGTCTGTGGCTTGGGGCTGTGAGCTTGGCAAAGCTGGGCTCTGGGGGAGTTAAAACCGAATTTTGGATGCTGGATTCAGCAGCACCCCGTGGTTTTGCTCCACAATTACCACAGGTGAGCCACCAAACCTGAAGGTTAAAGGACAATGGGAGCCAGGGGGCCTTGGGAAAATCGCTGCAATCAGTGGTGCCTAATTAAGTCTGTCCTTGGGAGGAGGGGGGAGATCACTGGCTCAGCCCTCACAGATGGCACAAGCCTTGAGTAATCCACCAGCTCTGGGTGTAATTAAATCAAAATGTCTGCAGGGCTCGAGCTGGTGCTTCCACATGGCCTGGGAAAGATCTCCTAAAGCCAATTTCTATTCAGAATTACGGGTGGTGATAAAGGAAATGACCGTGGAAAAACGTGGCTGTTTTCCTCCTTTAATAAAGGAAAAAGCTGTCATTTCAAACTGGAATCAAGTCTACATTCAGCTTTAATCCCCTTCTTAGCCTAACATCCTCTTGTGAAGTTGCTAAAGTGTGTTGTGGAAGAGGGGAAAAAGAAGTAGTCTGAAGTTGAAGAAATTGTAAATCCTCTTGGAAAAGCTGTTCTGGAGGATTTTCTGTGAAATGGGAAATGGGAAATGGGAAACGCTTCACAGTGTTGGTGTTGAGCTCCACCAGGACAAGGGGCTAGAACACAGCTAGGACACCCTTTCTGACAGGCACAGATCTTTCTTTGCTGCCTGAATAGCAGGATAAAACTTGAAAAAGAACATTTTTTTTACCCAGAAGTTAAATTGATGACCCCACAGCAGAGCTTTCAGTGCTTGGTCCCCATAAATTGGTGTGACTGTGTCAGCATCCTGAGTGAAAGCAGCTCTGCCCCAAATGTTGTGCTTCACCTGTGGAAATTAACTTTTTTATTAAAATCTGAGCTCTAATGAGCAAAGAACTCTTTGAGGCAATTTCCCAGCTGCAATGGCATCAGCACCACAATTTTCCAAACCCTTTTTCCGTGAAGTTACAGCAGAATCCATGAGAATATTTGTGGTATCTTTCTATTTTTAATTCCAGCTTTCCAGCCCACCTTTACCTTGCTCTTCCCTTCCTGTTTCTGGTCTCTCTCTCTCTCAGTGGGAGATTCCCTGCCCAGGGACTGAGATGAGCTGTAAGGTCCCTTCCAACCCAAACCATTCTATAAATAAAAGTGGGATCCACTTCCATCCCCTCTTGTTTGAATAAAAACCCACGGAAATTTCTGCTGATTTACACAGTGGCAGCTGTGGCTGAGTGTCCCTCACACTTCAGGTTTTACACTTGGATTTCTCCTCTGAGCTAGAGGAGCTGTGGAAAGGAAAATATAATTACCATGGGGCTTGCTGGGCTTGGGAAAATATTTAACTAAATGCGTTTATTGTCACTTCCTAAAATTTTTTAAGGGATAAATTTACCTGGTGCTGCCAGAGCTATCTGCAGCACGAGTTGGAATCCAAAGGCTCCTCTGGCTGAGGTAAAATCCAGTTGCACTGCAGGGAAGGGGGCAGGGAGTGGCTGGAGCAATCCTGGTTTTGTGGCTGCCTTAGGAATTCCGTGTTCTGCTGTGCTTTGGACTTGTAGGCACAGCTCAGGCTGGATTTGAGTGCCCTGAAGGAATCCCAGCAAATCCCTGTTGATCCCAGTTTAGGAAAAGCTCCTTTCCCCTCTTAGGGAAAACTCCCTGAGCAGCTACACGGGGTTGGTTCCAGTGAGATTTTCAGGGATTTCTTCAGGGAGAAGGGATGGAGAGTGTGGAAATGGGGCTGCAGTCACTGTGTGCTGGAGGAAAGGAGAACTAAGTCTTGGGGTGTGTTTGTATATTCAAGTTTTCCCCTTCTCCAGGGATTTAATTGAATTCATCCCCTTTTTTTTTCCATTCTCACAATCTGAAATAAAATGGTGCCTCAGATGGGAAGGACTCTGTGGTTTTGGAGCAGCTTAATGAGATGTTGGGTGTGGTGTAGGGTAAAACTGCTGCAGGAGGGGATGTGATTTTACAATATAAATGAAATATCCATGGTTGAGCTCCAGCTGGGTGCTGCTTTGTAGGGAAAGCAGTCAGCAATGGCACTGATTTATCCCTTTTTTTTTTTTTTCCCCTTCAAGATGTTTGTGGAATTCAGGGGCAGGAGCTCAATCAGTGCTTTAACCACAGGCTGTGGGGTGAGGGGAGAGGTGGTGTCAGTTCTTTGTGTGAAATTGCCTTCAACCCTGGCTGGTGCTGGGAAATTCACTGCCATTCCCCTGGCTTTGGCTAAACCAGGCAGGGGCTAAAATTTCTATTTTAGGCCAAAATTTTTATGTATTATATATTATTTATATATATACACATATATACATATATATATGTGTGTGTATATATATATATATAATTTATAGCCTCTTATTTATTATTATATCTTATAGATATAATCTATAGATAATAGATATCTATCTAATAGGTATAATTATATAGTAACATAATATAATTATATATTAACACAATATAATTATATGTTAACATAATATATTACTATATTGATAAAATATATTTATATATTACATATTTTATATATTATTTTATATATCTATAATATATGTATTTTTCACTCTATTTAAGGATGCTAATATAGGCTGAAAAAGTGGGAAAACAGGTCAGTGTGACCCACTGGTGGCTGACAAACATAATAATAAAAACCACATGCACGTTTGTGTGATTTTGTTCTATTTTGCTAAAAAAAAGTCGGTTTTTAATAATTTTTAGCACTTACAGATCAAATCTGGCCTCCCATGATTGGGAATTGTGTGGTTACCTGTTGTATTTTTCAAAAATAATAATTTCCTACCACTGTTTGGAATAAGAATCTTTTTTGTGCTGCCGTGGGTGGTTTGAATTGGACAAAGATTTATCCCAGAGGTGTGCCAGAGATTCCAGACTCTGCATTCTGATGGAATCTTCGACTGCTCACTTGTTATTGCATATCCAGGCAGTTTCATGGAACGTTTGGGAACAGCATTTCAGCGTGAGCTGTGGTCAGGGAAGGGTTTTAATCTCAAATTTAGGATTTTGTTCCCATTTCTGTGGCGTTGCCTCTCCCGGACGTGCCCAGGAAAGCAACTCAGGGAAAGGAGCCACACAGGGAAGTTGTTGGGATGAGTTAAAATTCAGTTCCTGCAGGAGCAGGGGAAGGTGGTGGTGCAGAGGAACATGGAAACAGCAGAGTTTGTGAGGCCCAGCGAGCTCCAGTGGGAATATCTGACTGGAATCCTCAAATCCCCATAACCCAGCTCTTCCCCTGGCATAGCAGGAGGGAGGGACAGGATGTTCGAATGCTTCTTGGCACTGCCAAATTGCCAAAATCCTGCTTTAACAGGGCTGGGAGGTGGATGTTTGTTGTGTTTGTCAGGCACAGGGTGAGAGTGGGAACAGCAGCAGGAGCTGACAGCACAAAGGGATTCTCCATGGGGTGAGGAATTCCAAGGTGTGGAGTTGGTTCCGCTGCCTCCTCTGAGTGCTAACATCAAGTTAACCCCTCCCCAGGGCAATAAACATTCGTAGGGACCCTCTGGAAGGGGGAAGTTTGGATAAATCTCCCTCCTGTCTTGTCCCTGAGGGAGGATTCCTGAGTTACAGCTGGGTTTTGTGTCCTCAGGGAAAGCTGCACGACCCTCAGCTCATGGGAATCATCCCCAGAATTGCACACGACATCTTCGATCACATCTACTCCATGGATGAGAACCTGGAGTTCCACATAAAGGTAAATGTGCAGGGATGTGTTATGTAATGGCTCAAAGGGAAGGAAATCCATGGAAAATCTGCCTTGGAATGTTGTTTTGAATGGGGGGTTTTTCCTCCATCCCTTTTATAACTCAAAATCCAATATTTATTACTGAGGGTGCTTTCTAGAAATCACCTCATGCAGCTACTGGAATTTTTTCTGGAGTGTGTGTCCAGCTCAGGTTTGCTGGAACCACCCTTTGGGTGGCCAATTATTGATTTAACTGCAGCTTCTCCAGAGATTGGACCCCACTGGGTATGGCCAGAAATCCCACGGAGCTGCAGGACATTTGGGAAAACACTGATGCCCTGTCTCAAGGACGTGGGGAAAGATTGGGCAATCCATGGAAGGATGTTCAGAAGTGATTTTTGAATTCCATGGTGCACAGGCTCCTTCTGATGGAGGTCCAAGGCTCTGTTGGAGCAGCTGCCATGTTTTTCCATGTCCCTTCCTCCATCCCAGCCATGTGATGTCCCAAATGCTTCGGAGTGACCTTTAATTCCCACTGTCCATCCAGAGCTCTCAGCCATGGGGGGCACTGGTCCATCTGGCAGAGCCAGGGTCAGGCTGCAGCTTCTCTCCAAGCAGACATCAGTAAAGCAGCCATGGACTGCAGGGAAAAGGAATTCTCGGTGCCATCCCTGCCCCAAAATAAAACCAGACCGAAATGCTTCAGTAGCTGAGCACAGATAGATGTGAAAACTCTCTCCCTTCTCCTGCTGCTCACTGGGACTGGAGCTCTCTGTCCTTTCTGTGCCTAAAAGTGAGAGAGAAGTGACATTTTAGTGCTCTTTGCCTTAAATCCTTTCAAGTGCTCCTGGGAGAATCTTTGTGTATTTATTTTAATTACCTTGCACCTCTGAACCAGCTTCTGGAAGGGCTCAGTCATTTATTGGGAACCTTCTCAGCAATGAGGTACAGGGAGAAAAAATATTACAGATAAACCACAAAACACTTGCAGAGAGCTTAGATTGTAAAACATGGAGAGACCCCTCTGAATTCCCACACTGATTCCCTCCCCTCCTCTGGAAAGCTTTCCCATGGCTGCTGCAATGCCAAGAGAGGGGGACCCCAAGCCATAGGAAATTCCTGGTCTGTCACGTTGGAAATCACATTCTGCCAGCTCTGTTTCAATGGTTTCCCACCAGAGCTGATGAATCTCTCCCAGAAAATCCCCCTGAAGCAGCAGAGAGTGGTTGTACAAGGAGCTGTCAGGGAGAGAAATGTTCTGTCATCAGCAGCCAGGGTTTAACCAAACTCTTCTAATAATTGAGCCAGCACTGAAAATTAATATCATTTTTTCCCTCTCTTTCTAGTAGGGATCCATTTAGAATTTGGGCTCTGCTCTGTGTGTTGGTTTTCAGCGTAGAATTTAGGTCTGGCCTAACTGAGCTGTTGGAATCAGCTGGTCTAGAGGAGGGCTTTAAATGGGGAAGTAAAGGCACAAAAGAAAAAAATATATCTGGATTTAATAGCAGTTGTTGCATGGGAAGATCAGCTCACCTGTATAAAAATCCCAGAAATTATTCTTCAGATGAGAGAAAAGGAGACTTCACTAAATCCCAGGAGTTTATTGATACCTAGAATGCAGCCTTTCCAGCTAAATAATCTGGATAAACCTTATTTAGGGAAGGGTTAGGCCCTACTCCCCTCACATATTTCTGTTTGCTTCTGTGAGTCAAATACCCTTCTATTAGGAAACTCATTCATTCATTCATTCATTCTCCTTCTCCTTAATTTTTTTTTTTCTTGAGGACAATTGTCTCTCTTTGTTACAGCAAAGCTCATTTTCATTTTCTCCTTAGGATTTGATTCAAGGCAGAACCGTGTGCATCATTTAAAAGTTTAATTTCAAATATAGTGCTGAGGCTTAAAGAAATTGTATGGTAAATGTGCTCTCTGCTTTTGTGGGGGTGAAAATCAATGTACAATCTTCTACAGCCTTCAAACCTGACCCTTCTCATGGTGCAGCTGCACAGATGTAGAAGGAGCTGGATTGCTTTGATTCAGTTCAATATTTTCATAAATTTTGCCTGTGTTACCCCAAAAAAAAAGAAGATAAGGGTTTTTTGTGTACCTTCCTGATGAATCATTGATAAATGGAGGAAGATCAATGGCTTGTAAATCATTCAAGATACAAGTGTGCTCCCATGAAAGATGTAATTCCAACTGTGTGGGAGGTGGGGTTTTATTTTTACTTTGGTGCTTTGACAGGGGTGGAAACACAGAGACAGCAATCCATTAAATCAGCAACGTTTAAATCTGTAATGTTTGTGATTATTTAATTAGGTTTCCTACTTTGAGATATATTTGGACAAAATAAGGGACCTACTTGATGGTAAGTGCTGTGCTTCTTTGCCTTGGCTTCATACAGAGCTTTGAACCAAAGCCTGAGGGGAAACTGACTTTATTTGGGAGGGGATTAAATTTAAACTGTGTGCCAGGGTTGGAGCAGGAGAATTTTGCAGTTTAAATCATCTGATCAGTCTCCTGTGCACCTGCCTCTGCAGAGCACGAGCTCCCTTCTGAATCAGAGAGTGCTGAGGATTTCACAGCCTGCAGGGCAGGGCTGGGCCTCCTTGGCCATGGGTGTTCCTCAAGGAAAACTCATTTTGAAATGCAGGGAGTGTTTCAGAATTATCCCTCTCTTCTGGCAGGCGGTTGGGTGGGGAGGAGCTGCTTCTTGCACAGTTTGTGTCTCTACGTCTGTGTGTTGGGTGTTAATGAAGGTGAATTTGTTAATCAGTGTGAGGGCAGAAATGTCTGTAAATGTAGAAATGGCTGTAAATGTAGAAATGGCTGTGAATGTAGAAATGGCTGGAAATGTAGAAAGGTCTGTAAATATAGAAATGGCTGTAAATGTAGAAATGGCTGGAAATGTGGCACTGAGCTGTTCTGAATTCCAGGCTGCTCTCCTGTCTCCTCTGCTTTGCCAAAACCCAGCTTAGTCTGGGCTTATTTGATTCACCCAAGCAATAAACAAAAGCTTTTGTGCCCCAAAGTTGGCTTTGAATAAGCAGGTACGAGGCTGACAGAGCAGGGAACAACTTCTGTGTGCCAGAAATGTTGGAGGTTCATAAAGAGTGGGGAGTGACTGCAGAGCTCATTTATAAATTCCCATCCCCAAACTGTGTCTGTCACACCCAGAGCTGCCACATTATTTATCACCTCTGGAATATTCCTAATGATCTCCATGTCTTTTCCAGTGTCAAAGACAAACCTCGCTGTACATGAAGATAAAAACAGAGTCCCCTATGTTAAGGTAACAGAATCATTGAATCCTCAGCTTTTCATTCTTTCCCACGTGTGCATTTATTTACACACTTCCATTTGCATCCAGTTTGCTGAAATTATTCAACTCCTGTTTGAAGCCTTGAACGTTCAGGTTGTGTTGGTTCCCGGGTTTAAACAAGTTTCCTGAAATATTAATGGGCTTGAATCATGTTTGTTTTATTTTCCTGACTTTGAACATTGCCATTTTGTTAGGATGCTGTTAAATTTTAAGTATTCACATTCCCCTTTCATGTCAGATATGAAAGGGAACAACCTGAGGAATTTTGTTCTTTAATATTTTGCTGTGTGGATGCTGAAATCTCACAAGAGCTCACAACAAATTGGTTGGGTTAGGAATTAGTTTTATGACTTTCTGGGCCCTCACTTGGATGCAATATGCTTGACATGAACATATGTGAGCCTAAATAATAGATATATAATATTTTTCTGTTTATTCTCAGCCTGAGGAGCAAAAAACCCCATAAAATTAAATTACTCAGTGCTGTTGCATTAAGAGAGAAGGACTTTGCATTTTGTCTTGTAGTTTGAGGGGAGGAAAAATTAACTTGGGTGTGAAATTAACCCAAATTAGGAATATGTGTTGTATCACTCCATGTTTTCCGTGGAAAATTTTGTGCCAGTGTGTTTGGATTTCACTGAGTCTTTAATCTTGTGGAAAAAAATTGGCTCCCAAGTTGCCCCTGAAAGTCACCCCAAGACGCTTTGGGGTCCATCGCCTCGCCAACGATCCTGTGGGATGTTGCTGCTTCTCCTAATTAATTGGTTCATTAGTGCTAAATGCTCCTCGTGCTAACCATTCCTGATTGATTCCTGCTCAACGTTCCTGCCTTGCCTGTCCCCAGGGCTGTACAGAAAGATTTGTATCCAGTCCTGAGGAAGTTCTGGATGTCATCGATGAAGGGAAGGCCAACCGGCACGTGGCCGTGACAAGTGAGTGCCCATGGAATTCTCGGGCTCTCCAGAGGGGGTGGTTGTGCTTCCAGGGGATTTATGGATCCCTCCCATCCACTGAGGACTCAGAGTCACTTTGTGAACGATTTCATGCTGCTGGAATTAATTAATTGCCTGTACTTTCAATTAATTGCCTGTACTTTTGTACGGAGCCTCCACCGACTCTCAGCTCTGAACTCTGAATTTAAGGCATGGTGAGAACTGGAATTGCTCCACAAAACATCACAGGATTGGGGCTCAGACTGAAGATATTTTGGAATTCTAAAGAGCTAAAATGATGTACTTTCATTTTCCTTTGGGCTGCAATTCCCTGGTCAAAGAGCAGCCTGAGAGCGCAGGGCAATTTTCAGCCTCTGCCAGTTTATCCCAGCAAAGCAGTGACTTGGATTGGGTTCCAGTGGTGGCAAAGCAAACAAATCTTCAGAAATTAAACTCCAAAAGAATCCAAACTTGCTGATAATGTGTTGCATGAACAGGCATAAAAAGGCCTCTTCCCCAGTTTATACTGGAAGATGTCCCTGATCCACGCAGTGAATTTGGCAGAAACTCAGTTTATAACGAAATTCTTGGTGGTGGGGTGGTATTTTGGGTATATTTGGGGGTTTTTGTGTTTCTATTTTTAATTTTAATTTAATTTGATTTCTTCTGATGGCCTGGTTAACTCCTTTCTCTTCTCTGTCCCTGCCTTCTTGCTTTGGTAAATATTGCATTGCTTTTTTTTTGCCATCATACTGATAGAAATTTATTCTGAGCAACATTTCCTCCCGCTGTTCCTGCGATTTTCTTTAACAAAAAATGCCCAAATACAAATTTGCTGAGTGAGAAAGTGGTTCCTTGATTCTTAGTTTTTTTTTTTTTTTTGCTACTTTATGAAATTCCAGCATAACCTGGTTACAATCAAACTTCATTTTAAGTGGAAGCTGAAACTGTAGCTGTGTTTTACCTGCGACCTGGGCAAAGGGGGATTTTCACTTAGATAAGCAATAAAAACGTGAAATTTGAATCTAAACAGTGTGGTTTGGATAAAAACTTTGGCTAAAATGTGAGATCCTCTCCCAGAGTTACACCAAGACCTGCCCAGGTGATGATTTGGGATTTGGGATTTGGTAACCAGGGGCCAGCTCGGATAGGATGGAATTCCCTGCCAGATTTTCAAGGCATTTAAACAAAACACAAAAGGCACTTAAACAAAACACAAAAGGCATTTAAACAAAACATGAAAGGCATTTAAACAAAACACAAAAGGCATTTAAATTAAAATCCCTGACCTGTGGTTGCAGATATGAATGAGCACAGCTCGAGGAGCCACAGCATCTTCCTCATTAACATCAAACAGGAGAATGTGGAAACGGAGAAGAAGCTCAGTGGGAAGCTCTACCTGGTGGACTTGGCTGGCAGTGAGAAGGTAAATTCTCCTTTTTTCCTGGTCTGCTCCCACTGGGATCAGCACACTTGAGGGTGTGAGGGTGTCTCAGAGAGGTTTCACACAGAATTATTGGTGTGAAAGGCAACCCCCCCCCAAAATCTGCATTTAAAATGGAGTGAGCTGATCCAGTGTACTTTTATATGGCTTTACATTTGCATCTGTAGAGCTGGAAAAAGGAATGTAGTTTTTATATCATTTATCAAATTAGATATTTTCACTTGCTCATATTGTCATGTCCTGGTTCTAGGTTTTTTGTATTTATTTCACATATTAAATGGATGAAATACCAGCAGTTAATGCAGTTTTCAAGTCTGCTTGAAGCTCCCTGAATCTTGATTGTGGTGACTATTTCTGCTTCCTAATGTAGAAAAATAAATCCAAAAAAAATGACTTTTATCTATTTACTGAAAGAGAAAAGGTTTAGAGCAGTGCTGCAATGCAAAAAATGTTTCCCAATTCTCATTCTGATGTTTTCTGGAGTGTTCAAAATCAGTTTTATTGGGATTTTGGGTTGCTCATTGGGACATGTTAATTGATAACCCATGGGTACAATGCAGAAGTGATTTGTCAGAGTAATTAATCGTGGTAATGTCTATGATTGCATATGAATGTTAAATTAAAAGCTTTTTATGATGTTTACAAAATGAGGGCCTGGACAGGCACTGCTCTCCTCTGAAAAATAAACTTTTGTGGTTTGTGATGTCTGGAGATGGCACAGAAAACCTGAGATTGGGGTTTCCTGGGTAGGTTGTCTCCCTAAAAGACAAAACTGTTTTTATTTTATGTCATTTTTAGGTGAAAGTACAGATAGTTTTAATTTAATTTCATTTAATAAAAGACACTTCTATTTGATGTCATTTTCAGGTGAAAGTACAGATAGTTTTAATTTAATGAAAAATGTATGGCTTTATCCTACATTTGGATACTTTGGGAAACCAAAATTTTCTTTTATTTGTGTGCTAGCAGAAAGGAAAAAATACCAGCAAGTTAGAATTGTTTGAGATAGAATTTAGCAGTTTTTAGGACACATTTGTCTGGGGGTGAAAATGGCTTTTTTCCACCACATGCCATCCTTGGCCTGCAAAAGGAGGCAGTGGCCATGAACAAAACCTGGCCTGATATTTTTGGTCTGTGCAAGCCAAATAAAGAGCCAAGGTGCTCATTTGGTGGCCACTGAGAGTCTCCCTGTGGTGCTCCCTGTCTGCAGGGACACCTTGGCCTTGGAAGTGGTTCCCAAATATCCTCAGCTGAGCAGAGACTTCCCCCTGAATAAAATTAGGGAGTGGGAGGAAAGTGGAATTATTACAGACTTGCACTGACTGAAAAGTTGATATATCAAGTTCTCCTCGTCCACGCTGAGCTAAGCTGGGATTTGCTCCTCCAGGAGCATCTTTAGGCTCAGCTCTGCAGGGCTGGGGCTCTGTGTGCTGCCAGCAGAGCCTGACTCTCTCCTGCTCTCTTTGGCAGGTCAGCAAAACTGGAGCAGAGGGGGCTGTTCTGGATGAAGCTAAAAATATCAATAAGTCTCTGTCTGCTCTGGGCAACGTGATCTCGGCGCTGGCTGAGGGCACTGTGAGTAATTCTGTCTGTGGGGCTCTCATTTATCTGTTTCTTTGCCATCCACGGGGGAAAAAGGAGCTCCCATTTCAGTTCTGAAGGGAGAAAATCTTCTCTGAACAGCCACAGACCAGTGACACTTGGGCTGTTCTGCCCGAGATAAGGAATTGATTCTCTGTGATGTCACTGGTTATCAAACCTTGGCACCAGCAGAACAACTCTGTGCTTCAGATCCCTTCCTCCTGCCACTGTGGGCTCACGTTCTCTCTTATTACTCTGCTTAAAACTAATTGTTCTTGTCTCTTCCTCGTGTCTGGATTAGAAAACCCACGTTCCCTACCGAGACAGCAAAATGACCCGGATCCTCCAGGATTCTCTGGGTGGGAACTGCAGGACCACCATTGTCATCTGCTGCTCCCCCTCCGTGTTCAACGAGGCAGAGACCAAGTCCACCCTCATGTTTGGCCAGAGGTGAGTCCCTCTGGCATCAGCCTGGATGCATCCCTGGGGCCCCTCCAGGCCTTTGGAATCCAGAGTTTCTGGAGTTGTTGAGAAATTGGAGAACTTCAGAGAGCTGTCTCTTCATTCCCAGAAAAATCAATGTTAATGTTGGCCAAGCTGCTCTGCTTGGAAGCCCCAGTTGGTTTCCTGCTCTGCTTGCAAGCCCTGGTTGGTTTTCAGGCTCAGCTTGGAAGCCCTGGTTGGTTTTCCTGCTCAGCCTGGAAGCCCTGGTTGGTTTTCCTGCTCTGCCTGGAAGCCCTGGTTGGTTTTCAGGCTCAGCTTGGAAGCCCTGGTTGATTTCCTGCTCTGTTTGGAAGCCCTGGTTGGTTTTCAGGCTCTGCTTGGAAGCCCTGGTTGGTTTTCCTGCTCTGTTTGGAAGCCCTGGTTGGTTTTCCTGCTCTGCTTGCAAGCCCTGGTTGGTTTTCAGGCTCTGCTTGGAAGCCCTGGTTGATTTCCTGCTCTGCCTGGAAGCCCTGGTTGGTTTTCCTGCTCTGCTTGGAAGCCCTGGTTGGTTTTCCTGCTCTGCCTGGAAGCCCTGGTTGGTTTTCCTGCTCAGCTTGGAAGCCCTGGTTGGTTTTCCTGCTCTGCTTTCAAGCCCTGGTTGGTTTCCTGCTCTGCTTTCAAGCCCTGGTTGGTTTCCTGCTCTGCTTTCAAGCCCTGGTTGATTTCCTGCTCAGCTTGGAAGCCCTGGTTGGTTTTCAGGCTCTGCTTGGAAGCACTGGTTGTTTTTCCTGCAGGAAGTACAAAGTGTTATCTAAATTCCTTGAAAATTTTGTGGGAAAGATAAAGGTGCTGGGCAGTTTTCTGTGGCAAAATTTCAGTTTTGCTGTATCTGACACTGCTCTTGATGCTTTTAACAGGTGTCTTCTCCTTGAGTTTCACCTCAGGGATCATGGTTGTGGTTGTAAAAAGTATCTTTAAAAATTAGGAAAAGGAAGGAATGTGGATTCTGTAATTTTGGCAACTTTGAGAGATTGCCACAGCAGCTCATGGACATGATGTTTGGAGGATCTGGACAATTCAGGAACTAAAAGTATGGAAGGATGCAGAAAGAAAATTCCTCTTGCATGTGCATTTATTGGCAACAGAGATACGAAATGCACTGGGAAAGTTTGCAGAAATAGGTCAGGCTCATTATGTAATTACTGCTTTTGTGGTAATTGAGGAGAACTCGGATCCTTTGGAAAATTACTCGTTTTGTTTGGTTTGTGTAGTAGCAGGAAGGAAAACTACTGGCAAGTTAGGATTGTGTGAAAGAGAATTGATCAGTTTGGAGGATACAGCACCTTTGTCTTGGTTTAAAATGGGGTTGTTTTGCACCACATGGAGTTTTTGGCCTGCAAAAGGAGGCAGTGGCCATGAACAAAATCAGGTTGAGGTGTTGCTCTGTAGTTTGATTTCCCCATTGTGTGCCAGACATGAGTTTTAGCTGCTGAAGATCCAAACTTGTGCTGCCCAGATCATGCCATGTGCAGAGCAAACACGGAGTTGCAGGAATTAAATACCAACTCCAGCTTCCAAATTAAAGTTCAGCTTCCAAATTAAAGTTCAGTTTACATTCCTCCTGATTTTCCTGCTCTCTTTTCCTCCTGGTTTCATTCCTCTTCCCAGTAATCAGTGAAATTTGCCTTTCTTTTTGGGGGCAAAGCAGTTTTCCAAGTGACTCTGCACATCCTCAAACGTTCAAGGCTTTTCTGGGAGGAGGAACATTCTGAAGGGGATCCTCACTGAGGGCCAGGATGGGAACTGCAAGAACTGGGAAAATAGGGAAATATTTGTGGGCTTGGTTGGGGTTTAGGGTGCAACAGGAGATCCTGGTGGACAGCACTGGATTGTCAGGAAGGAAATAACTTGGATTGCTCTGGGAGGACTGGTGGTCCATGCAGAGCAGCCCATGGATTATCCATGCACAAGGTTCTCTGTCAGGATTTGGGGTGGGAATGGCACTGCCTGATGTGGATTCTTTGCCAGGCTCTTGGGTTGTGGTGTCTCATTTTTCTGCTGTGACCCAGCTGAGGCCCTGAATAGCATTAGGGGAAGGTCCATGACTCGTGGCTGATTGCTGATCCCTCCATTTTTCCTGGGAAAAAAGAAGAATTATGTCCCCATTAAAATAAATGTCAGGAATAAAATCCATCTTCACAGGAGCTCTTGTACCAATCAAATTGTACAAGTGCTCCTCTGCTAGTAGTGAATCAGCTTTTTTCTCTTTCTCCTCCATCTTCCCTTGTGTTTTTATATCATTTTTAATTTTAGTTGTCAGCAAGGGCTTCATCCATCATCAGGATAAACTTCCTGCTGTGGTGGGTTTTTTTTTACCCTGGTACAGTTAAATGAGTGGAAACTTGAGCAGAGACAATGTGCAAACCCCGAGCGTTAGGAATTATTTTAAAAGCAGGGGGTTATTTTAAAATATTTAGAATTATTTTAAAATCACTGGGCTATTTTAAAATATTTGGAATTATTTTAAAAGCACAGGGTTATTTTCAAATATTTAGAATTATTTTAAAAGCACTGGGATATTTTCAAATATTTAGAATTATTTTAAAAGCATTGGGATATTTTCAAATATTTAGAATTATTTTAAAAGCACAGGGTTATTTTCAAGTATTTTTAAGGATAATAAAACTCCTGCTTGCCACAGAGTGCAAATCACTGGAGCTTTAAAAACTGCTGGAGGTTTATCTGTTATTCCTTTCCTTATCCTCTGCTTTATTCAACAACACTGGAGGCATTTGAAGGGACTCGGTGTCTGAGCAGGGAAGGGCCAAGATCTGAGGCTTTCATAATTCAGAGTGATGGGTTTGGTTTCCCTTTTTCAACGTGGATTTGCTGCAGGAGGGGCTGGGCATTGTTTCCTGCTTGCTTTGCATTCCCTGGCACAATTGTTTGGGTTTGGTTGGAGCTGAGCACTCCCACAATGATGAAGTGATGCTGGTTGCTGTTAGCAGGGCTGAAATCTGGGATGTTTCTGCCCAGGGAGGCAGGAGCTCCTGAGCCTGGCTCCAGAGGCTCTGGCAGGAGCTCAGCCTCCCTTGCTCAGCCCTGGATAACCCCATTCCCTGGTGGTGACCCCCCAGCAGGCCCCTTCCCTCCCCTCCCCTCCCCTCCCCTTCCCTTCCCTTCCCTTCCCTTCCCTTCCCTTCCCTTCCCTTCCCTTCCCTTCCCTTCCTTCCCTTCCCTTCCCTTTCCCTTCCCTTCCTTCCCCTTCCCTTCCCTTCCCTTCCTTCCCTTTCCCTTCCTTCCTTCCTTCCTTCCCTTCCCTTCCCTTCCCTTCCCTTCCCTTCCCTTCCCTTCCCTTCCCTTCCCTTCCCTTCCCTTCCCTTCCCTTCCCTTCCCTTCCCTTCCCTTCCCTTCCCTTCCCTTCCCTTCCCTTCCCTTCCCTTCCCTTCCCTTCCCTTCCCTTCCCTTCCCTTCCCTTCCCTTCCCTTCCCTGGATTTGAAAGCCCTGCTCAGCTTTCAGGAAGGATGAATTTCCCTCTCTGACTCCCTGTGATGCAAGGGATGATGATGAAAACTCTCCAAACACGGATGGGTTTTGCTGGGGCAGTTTCAGGGGTGCTTGTGGAGAGCTGGGATGAGCCCAAGGTGCTGCTGGGGGGTCTCAGCTGAAGCTGGATGTGGCAGCTGATCTTGCACAGCAGCAAGGACAGGATTTGGCTTTGTCCTTAATCCGGGAACAGATTCCAGAGCCTCTCATTTTCACAGAATTTGGGCTGGAAGGGACCTCAGAGCTCATCTCATTCCCATGGGCAGAGACACTTTCCACACCCCAGGCTCCTCCAACCCCCATCCAACCTGGCCTTGGACAATTCCAGGGATGGGGAATCCACAATTCTCTGTTAATTTCCCTCTGTATCATGGAAAAAATTCCCAATCCCTGCTGCTGCACTGGGATAAAAATCCCTGAGCAACTGACCTGGGCTTTGTTGTGCAGGGCCAAGACCATCAAGAACACGGTGTCTGTGAACCTGGAGCTGACAGCAGAGGAGTGGAAGAAGAAGTATGAGAAGGAGAAGGACAAAAACAAGAGTTTAAAGAATGTTATCCAGCACCTGGAGCTGGAGCTGAACAGGTGGAGGAATGGTAGGTGCCAAAAATTGGCAGCTGGATGTGTCTGTGTTGAAATCCTGCCCTAAATCACGGTTCTAATTAATTGTGTCTGATCACTAATTCTAAGCTCACACTCAGTTATAACTCACACTTCATAATCATAATGAAAGGTGAAGAAGCAAAAGCCAGGCAAAGCAGCAGCTGTTTGCAGGAGGAGCCAGTGAAAATGCCAAAATTAGTGTGATGTGGAGAACACAGGAAGCATCACTAATTTTAATGTTGTTAATGATATTAATAAAGAAAAGGAAAAATGTCGTTATATTTGGGGGGTTTTTAAAATAACTCTGCTCCTCAGGCTTGAGGATCATTGTGCTTGAAGGTAATTGAACCTTGGGTTTGGGGATTTCTTATAATTGAATTTAACATTAGAATAATTAGTCCTTTAGCACAATGACAGGGAGTGGCATCTGATTAGAAGAATCACCATATGTCTGCTCCTGTGGCTTCTAAATGAAATGTTTTTGTTGAGAACAGCCAATTTTCTGTTCAGAAACGTGGGGAATTGCTGTTCAGGGTAGGTCGTACCATCAGCTGTAGGGTGGTAGAAGAGGAAGGATATGGATACATAGAAATTGCAGAATTTTTATTGAAATACGAATTAAGAATTTTTATTGAAATACAAACAAGAATTTTTAAATACGAATTAAAAAAAATTAATTTAATCTGCAATGCTGACAAATAATTTTAGCAACCTATCCCCAGTTTGAATTGTTCATTTCACGTGTAAAAAATCAACCCTCAACCTCCAAACCAACAAACAACCCCGAAATCCAAACAAACCAACCCTGCATCCCTCTTGCACCCTGAAATCCCAACAAATCCCCAAGAATGCTGCTTGGGAGTCATTTTTATTCTCTAAATTCTGTGTCCTCCAGGCTCTGTGTGTGGATGTGTCTGGAGAAAAGCCTGAAGCAAGAGCAAACTGGGATTTAATGATGAGTCCCAGTTGTGATGGGTTCCTCACGTCCCACTGCAATCTTGGCAGAATAATCCCTGATTTTTATGGATGCAGAGCATTCCCTCTCCCACCTCCCCGTGCTGTTTCCCTGCCTTTCAGAGGAGCTCTTACCTCCTGCTTGTGCCTTTTCTCTGGAGACCTTGGCACAGGGAATTTTTCCTTCTCAGCACAGCCCCATTGCTATGGAGACTCTGGGATGGGGATTTGTGACCTGCTCTCTTCTCCCTCCTTCTGCCCATGTTTGCCACACGTGGCCACTTCATTTTCCTTCCCATTCTTGAGGAATTTCCTTCCCTTTGTTTCTTTTTAAAGAAAAGCCTGGATGGATCCTTTTGTTTAAATATCCCCCTCCTCACCCCCTCCCTCAGTGCTGCTGTTCTGTCAGGGTTACCCAGCAATGCATTCAAAAGATTATTGATTTCTTGTCTTACCTTCTGCAATCCCATCCTCTGGAAGGATGGAGGCTTTTTACAAAGGAAGCTGTCACAGGGATCACATCTTGGATAATATTCCACCTGTACAGCTTATTCCAGGAGTGAAGAATTTATTCTACAAAAGAAAAAGGGCAGCAGGAAATGGGTGAGCTCAGTTCTCACTGGTTTCAGCACCATTTTCCTGTGTTTTACAGGCAGGAGGTTCTCATCCAATGGGTGACAAATTAACCATTCCTTTTGGGAAGCTCCTGCTGGATTCTCCACAGCCTGAGCAGTGTTGTTCTGTGTACAAGGCCCCACATTCTGACTGAACCCACCTTTCCTTCTCTGCTCCAACAGCAAAAAATCAATTCCCATTTCCCTCATTCATAATATAAAATCCCATCAACCCTTCAGAAACAGGGCAGAAAATACTTGGAGTGAAGCACCTTGATAGAGGTGATGCTGCTTGATTTCAAATTCCACTTTTTCATGCTTTAAGCTGGAAAAAAAAATCATCTGTTTAGTTGGTTGTGCTTTTTTTTGCCCTTTTTGTTTTGCTTTGGGGCCCCACTCAGCCTTTCTGGGCTCTGATATATTTGTCCTGCTGACCTGTTCCCCTGCCAGTGAGATAAATTGGCAAGAGGAAAGGCTGGTAAAGATTTCAGGGGCTAAAATATTGGAGCTTTTCCTGGGAAAGGAAAAAAAAAAACCTGTTTGTGGATCAGGGCTGGCTGTAACCTCCCCACCCCCCTGAGCAGCATCCAGGAGCTCCCAGAGCCTCTCCCCAGCCTCTGGGGAGAGTGGATTTAATTTCTGGCATGAGCAGCTTGCCCATCCCTCATCACTGAGCCTGTGATTGTGACACAGAGCTGTTCCTGAAGGAAATATTCCTTGGGGACAGGGATTTTGTAGGAAATGTGTCTGCTGTGCACAGGCAGCCCTGTGGAATTGGTGTTTGTGCTTGAATTTGCAAGGCAGAATTGTTTTGAACACTGCTGTCCTGGTGCCCTCCTGGTCTATCCTGGAGCTGGAAATCCCAAGAGGAAGAGACATTGAAATGCCAGCAGATTTTAGGCTGGAATTTGAGGGCTTTCCCTCCTTATTTACACTTCTGTTAATCCATGGAGTTAATCCTGGGAGTGAAAGGATTTCGGTGCTTTTAGGGTTCAACCTGTTGCTGGTTTTTGTAGGATCACTGAGGTTGGAAAAGACCTCCAAGGTCACGGAGTCCATGGGGTTTGCATTTCCATGGGGTTTGCATTTCCATGGGATCATCATCCTCACGAGGGTGGCCACCTTCCCACACCTTTTCCATGTCATTTGTACCCCTGGCAGTGGCACAAAGCCCTTCCTTGCTCCCCTGAGTCCCTCAGTGAGTGGCAAGGCCCATCCTAAAGTATCCATGGATTTGGGATTGTCATGAGTTGTGTCCCTGCAGGAGAAGCTGTGCCCGAGGAGGAGCAGATCAGTGCCAAGGACCAGAAGAACCTGGAGCCTTGTGATAACACCCCAATCATTGATAACATCACCCCCGTGGTGGCCAGCATCTCCACGGAGGAGAAGCAGAAATATGATGAGGAGATTGCCAGTCTGTACAGGCAGCTGGATGATAAGGTGGGAATGCTTCATTCCAGGTGGAAATGGAAAATTGTTGCCATGTTGTGGGTGTGTTTTTTCTCTATTTTTTGAGCATTGTGAACTGGAAAATGTTGGAAAATTCCAAATACTGCATCAAAGCAGATCCTGTCAGCTCTCCACCCCCTTTCCATGTGCAGTGTTGGGAGCACTCTCCAAGAAATCAGAGCCAAGTTTTCCTTCAATCTGAAGTTCAGACTTTTCCTCTCCTTCAGTGATTTCTGTAAAATCCCTCAGCAAACTCTAACATCACCCTGGAGTCACCAGGGGAAAGAAAAAAAGGGTGGCTGTCCTTAATAATTCCAGCTCTTTGTCATGTGTCACAGTTTTCAGGAAAATATATCCCCATCCCCTTTTGTTTGTGTTGCTGGAGCTGCAAACACAGCCCCAAGTGCAGGTGGCTCATTTATTTCTCTCTTTGCACAGCTTGAGGGACATCACTGGCACTTAAAGCTCTCAGCAATTCCCTTATCCAGCCATTAAGAGCTTTGGCTTGTGGGAAGATGAAGAGTGGTGGGGGGAAAAAAAAGGCCCAGAAAAAGCCACTCACCAGCATGGATGAGAGCAGCAAAAAGGCTGTCTAGAGAAAGGGCAGCTCTCACCATGAATCAATAGTCAGTTTGAAAATTTGGTTGTAATTAGCAGGAAAATAGAAGAAAAAAGCCCAGTGTGTCCTTGCCTGTTGAAATTGGAGTTTGGCTGCTTGTGGCTGCAGAGGAATGGTGTTTAAACCTTAATTTTGGTGTGCTCGAGGTGTCCCTGCACAATGTGGTTGCACAGCAGTGTTGATAGCACTGAAAAAAGCAGTTTTCTGTGAGGAATTCCAGCTTTTCTCTGGTTGCAATCTCCAGCTTTTACATATTGATTAAGAAAAGGAAAAGAAAAATTCAGTCCTTCTTTCACTTTCCTCATCAAAAGCAGCAAAGCCCCTTAAATTCTTCTGGAGGGAACTGGCAGCAGGTTTGAGTTTTTCCCTAGAAAACATGGGAAGCATAATTTGGCACAGCACTGGAGGAAATGAGAAGATATTTGATCCCAAACACAGGGATCCCAAACCCAAAACATCTCCATTTACACCAGCATTGACAGCTTTTACTGCAGAGCTCCGTGGATGTTTATTTTTCTCTCCCCTCACAAAGTTTGCTGAATTAGAAAGGGGAAATTAAAAGTGATCAAATGAGAGCTGTGAAGAGAAATTAAAAATCTCCACCCCTGTTTCATTGCAGGATGATGAAATCAACCAGCAGAGCCAATTGGCTGAAAAACTAAAGCAGCAAATGTTGGATCAAGAGGAGGTAAGAAACTAAAATAAATAAAGCAACCAAAAAAAAAAACCCTTTCCATTTTGCTCCTGAGCCCCTTGTTTAATGACTCTGTCACAGCTGTTCATATTCACTGCCTAAAATTCCATTGGAAAAGATGTCAGCCATGTTTAAACTTTAAATTTTATCATATTCTCATGAAGCCCTGATAAAACTTCTGAAATAACAATCCCTCCTGCTGGGAAGTGATGCTGGAGGTCTGAGGGAAGAGTGGGGCCAGCATTTTTCACTCCAAATGTGATTTTCAATGTACCCATTCAGGTATCCAGGCACTATGGACTACAGGGAGTTAGAGATTTCCTGACATTAAATTCCTTATTATCATTATTTTGGCAATTAGAGGCAGCAATCTGTGAGATGGAAAAACCTGATAATTGGTGCTGCCACAGATTTGCTGTAAAACCTCGGGTTGCTCACTTCAAACATTTGATTGCATTTTTTCTGTCCCTAAAATGGATGTGGTTTGGGGTTTTTTAAGATGGGGAATATGATCACTACACTCAGTCAAGCCATTCCCTTATCTGTCCTTTATGAGGAGTTCTGAAGATGCAGAATGAGGCAATAACACCAAGTTCCCCAAATGCTGCTGTGATGTTCTGTAGGAATTGCTTTTATTGTGAATCCAGGCCCTCAGAAAGGGCTCCCAAGGGGTTCTCAGGGAGAAAACAACATCTGAACACGTAATTCCTCACTCAGGGTTCACCTGCCCCCTGTGGGGACTTGGCCTGGCTGGGGGAATCTCCAGCTTTATTTTAGTCCAAGATTAAGCTCCTCATTCTCTTGCCACGGCTTGATTTGATTGCCCTGCACTGAGCAGTGCTGCCTGTGGCACCAGCAGCATAATAATGCACTTTAAACCTGCTCAGCCCATTGTTTCCTGATGTGTGTGTTACGAGTTTATTTGTGTCTCCTCACTCCTCCCTTCTTTTTACATCCCTTTTCTCTCCTCAGGCTGATTTTTCCCTCACACTTGTCCTTGGGCCTTGCTTTTGGGGTGATGTGCATTGCTCCTGGGACGAATTCCTCCCGTTTGGGAGCAGCTGACACAATGATTCCCCACTCTCCCTGTTCCAGTATCACCTCTGGAAGATGAATCAGGTTTTTAGTGGCCACTTTTCCCCCCCCTTTTTTTTTTCCACACATTCCTAGTCCAGCTTTGCTGAGCTCTGAAACCTCTGCAGCTGATGTTGTTCAGAACCTGTTTCTCACTCACCTCAGGAGCTTGCCCAGCTCTGACTTTTGAAGGATAAGGTGATATTTTATTGTTCAAGGTGTTTTTCCCCACATCAGCTGTCCCTGCTCTCCCCTGGAGATGCGGTGAGCTCACTGATCCACGAGCAGCTGCCTCACTCTGCTCCCCCCTAATTAACCAGTCCTTATTTCTGCTTGATTAAGCCAGCAGGTTAATTATAAACCTGAGGCCTGCTGCAGATGAGGCTGATTTTGGGGAGGGGGGGGGAAGTTGATACTTTTTTCACCCTTGGCTGCTGCTTAAGGTGGGTGTTTTGGGGGATTCTGAATGTTCCATCCTCACATGGAACTGATCCACGAGGTGCTGCAGCCATGGGCCTTTTCCCTTTGTTTCCAGCTCATCATTTTAATGTGTTATCGGGGGCTTTTGAAAACCTTGCTGCCTTTTTCCACATAATATCAGCCAGGATCTCTTTGTTTATGCTGTAGGTGATGCACGGCACTTCTCGAAGGCACGGTAATGCTCACAGAGAAAATTTCTTAAGTAAATGTAAATAATAGTTCCATCTGTGTTTAGCAGGAAGATTATTTGAAGCTATTTTGTTGTTTAAATATTTACATGCCATCTGGCTCTGGCAATCCAATGGGTTTTTCCATAACGTGAGTGCACTTCTGAGGCTGCAGCATTACCAGGGAGATAAATTTCCCTTACATCTGAATCCTCTCGGTGCCTCTCTGGGCACGTGCCAGCCTCCAGAGCTGCCTGCCTGCTTTCCTATTTTCCACGAGCACTCTGAGCCTAAAAAAACCCCATTTCTCCTGGGACATTCTGCTTTTTGGGTGGTCTGCTTGAGAGGGAGGTGTGTTTTCTGCTGGGGGTCTCTCACTCAGCTGCTTGGTGGGCAGAGCAGGAGAAATCCACCCAAAACACTTCAGCAGGGAAGGTTTTATTCCACTGTCTGTGCTATTATACTAACCCTTAATCCAGACTCCCTGGGAAGGAGTGAGTTCTGTGAATGATTGTCCAGACTTTGCTGTTAGGATGAGCATGAGGCCCTCTCCTATCTCCTGCATGGGTTTTATCTGTTGTAATTCCCTGTTTGATGTTTTTACACTGTGCCAAGCCCTGATTTTGTTCTTGTTCTTGGAAGTGCAGGATCAGCAGTAAATGTTAGGTGTCACTTTTATTTATTTTCACATCATTCTGCAGCACAGGGCTGCTGGTGGGGCTGGGGTTGTGCTGAGGACACCACAGCTGAATTTTCAAGGCTTTACCACCTCGCTAAACATTGGTTCAAGGGCAAGGGACAGGACTAAGCCAGTGACCTCTCCCAATCACTGAAACCTCAGCATCTCCCTCAGCAGTGTGCAAAGAGTAAATTTAATAAGTTTTACAGCCTGGAAACACTCAGCTCTGTGTGTGTGTGTGTGTGTGAAGTCATTATTTTCTTCTGAGATGGCTATTTTCCCTCAGCAAACAGGAGCAGCTAATCTGCCCTCAGCATCATCCTTCAGATGATAACTGAGAATAATCGTCTTAGGTTTGCTTCTCGAAATATTTCTGTAAAGCCACAAGGTCTTTGAGGCTGCTTCAGAGAGCCCTTTTCCCTGGGCTCAGTTCAAAGCCCTGAGCCTCTGCTGAAACATTTTACTTTGTGGTATTTTTTCAGTCCGAGCTGCAGCGCTGGATTGAGGGCAGGAAACGTCTTTGGAGCTCTGATGCTGTTTAAAATCAGTTTCTCTGCCTCAGTCTTGGGCCATAATAGGATTTGATGAAGATTTTTCTTGTTGTTGAAGTTCAGAGCTTTTCTTTGTGCTTCCTCCAAATGTTGGAACTGGTGCTGCTTCCAGGATTTCTCTCCTCCTGCACACACGATTTGTGCTCACCCTTTTTTCCCCTCTTTGCCTGTTTTTCTTCTTTCCAGCACTGTCTTTTGAAGGAGTTTTTGGGTCACTTAATGGCGCTGTGATGTTTCTTCCCAGCTTCTGGCCTCCACGAGGAGGGATTATGAGAAGATCCAGGAGGAGCTGACCCGACTCCAGATTGAGAACGAGGCAGCCAAGGATGAAGTGAAGGAGGTGCTCCAAGCCCTGGAAGAGCTGGCTGTCAACTATGACCAGAAATCCCAGGAAGTGGAGGACAAAACAAGGACCAACGAGCAGCTGGCAGATGAGCTGGCACAGAAAAGTGTAAGAGCAACTTGTTCTTCCTCTTGGTTCTCTCCTTGCTCCCTAAACATTCCCAAAGGGCTGCCCAGAAACCTGCTGGTGTCACCCTCTCTTCCCTATCTTAATTAACCCATGAAATTGAGGTAATTCAGAAGCTGCTCCGTGGAAGTTGGTGGCAGATTGTGGCTCTTGCAGCAAGGAACTGGATGTGAGAAGTGGCCATCCTGTGTTTTGGATATTTAAAACTTGTATTTTGCCAAGAAAGCTGTGAAAATCTGCCTCGTGCAAATGGCAGCATTTTGTGGTTCCCTGGACTCAGTGCAGCAGAGCAGGGATTTCACAGGGAGCCAGGGGATCTCAAGGAAGGAACCAGAAAAAAAATTAATCGGCTTTTTCAGCTGATGTGTCCTGATCTTAGGGGGAGAATGTGATCTGAGGAAAATCAAGACTGGTTTAGTAGGCTTAAAGCATCCTTTTCCCTTAATTCATTACACCAACTTAAGGAGCTGTTGTTAACAGCTCTGTTTCGTTAAAGACTTTGTTATCTCCCTCAGTGAAACAGATTACCACGAAATCCATCGGAAAAAATTGAATTTTCTATCCCTCTATACCTATTTCTCCATGATTAACCTCCTTTGATGCATTATGCAAATAAGATTCTTAGCGGATTTGCTACATTTAATAGATCTAAAGTAGCCTTTGGTGGCAAGTGAGTTGTGAAAGTGGATTATGCCAAGGTGGAACTGGATGTGTCAGTACATTTGTGCCAGCAGGCACCAGGAAAATGCCACACAGGAACTGCCCAGCCTGGAGAGGGGAGGGTAACCCTTGGTTTTAAACCTTTCCAGAGTGCCCTGACAGCGACCCAGAGGGAGCTGGGCCAGCTGCAGGAGCTCAGTAACCACCAGAAGAAGAGAGCCACGGAAATCCTGAACCTGCTGCTCAAGGACCTGGGGGAGATCGGGGGAATCATCGGCACCAACGACGTGAAAACTGTGAGTGGGCTTTGTGCTTTCCCCAGCTCCTCCTGCAGGGAAAAGCACTCCAGCAAATCTGGGGATGCCACAGGGGTTTGGCTTGGAAGGGATTTAAAGCTCATCCAGTTTTAAACCCCCTACCAGGGGCAGGGGCACCTCCCACCATCCCAGGCTGCTCCAGCCTGGCCTTGGGCACTGCCAGGGATCCAGGGGCAGCCACAGCTTCTCTGGGAATTCCAGCCCAGCCAGGAATTCCTTCCCAATATCCCATCCAGCCCTGCCCTCTGACAGTGGGAAGCCATTCCCTGTGTCCTGTCCCTCCATCCCTTGTCCCCAGTCCCTCTCCAGCTCTCCTGGAGCCCCTTTAGGCCCTGCAAGGGGCTCTGAGCTCTCCCTGGATCCTTCCCTTCTCCAGGTGAGCACCCCCAGCTCCCCCAGCCTGGCTCCAGTCCTGGGACCATCAGCAGAATACATGGATCCAGCAGTCCTTCTCCCAGGACATCCTGTGTAAATCCTGGCTGAGCATGCAGGACACTGCAGAGCTCTTTGTCTGCCTGGGAGAGGCTCAGTGTCTGGGCTCACAGCTCCCACAGTTATTCCCAGCTCAATATTTGGGGCCAGAGCCCATCTGGGAGTCACTGAACTGTTTAATGGGGGGGTCTGAGTTCCCCCCAAAACAATACACACAGCCCACCTCCTTCCTTAGGTGGCAGGACTCAGAATTCCCAGAATTTGAAACAGCTTTATGGGTGAGATTTGGCTTCTGGGGAGGCCAATCTTTGGTCTGAAGCTTGATGCAAATCTTGGTCAGCCCCGCTTTGAGATTTGCCTTCGTGTGGCCTCCTCAGCAGAGGAGGTGGCTGCACACTTTGTCACATCTGTAGATGAACAAAATGCTGATTTCAGAGAAAATATTTGTGTGGTCATTGCTAAATGGCAGCAATGGAAACTTTCCATGGCCTGGAAAATCTCCTTGGTGGCGTTAGTGCCTTCTTTGTCCATTTAAAACCACGTGAAAAATGGCAGTGGTTGAACCTGGCTAAGTTCATTTTTGAGATGTATGAAAGCTCCCTGCAATACATTTTTGTCACTTTTAGTTCACTTTTTGTGGATGTCCTGCCAAGGCCCCCTTAGGCCAGCAGGAGCTCCAGCCTGTCCTGCTGCAGGGACACAATCCCTGCTGTCCATGTGCTTCTGCAGATTCCAGCCTTCGGAGATGTCACAGCAGCCTCTGGTGGCCGCAGGAGCAGGGACTGGGACAGGAGATCTTTGCAAATGGAGGCAGAGGCAGTTTGTGAGAAGTTTTTATAGGAACTGAGATGTCAGCACTTCAGGGGACAGCTGTCAGTGGAAATCAGGCCAGACTGAGGAGCGTTTAGGGGAATAATTTCAAATTTGTTGGCAATTAGCATCTTCTCCAAGTGTGTCTAATTTCAGAGCAGACTGAAAATTTTGGAAGAAGTCTCATTTTTCAGGATTTCTGGGGGGAGAAGCAGCACATGTTCCCTTCCCTTTGGCAGTGCTGGGTAAAGGGGGGAAGCAGATGAAGTTGGGCCATGTTTTTGATCAGGGAGAACTTGCACAGCTCCTCAGTGAAATATCCTGAGCTGGAAGGGACCCACAAGGATCAAAGCCCAGCTCCTGTCCCTGCACAGACACCCCAAAAATCCCACCCCGTGCTTGAGAGCATTGTCCAAACACTCCTGGAGCTCTGGCAGCCTTGGGAATGTGCCCATTCCCTGGGGAGTCTGGGCAGTGCCCAGCACTCTCTGGAGGAACAACCTTTCCCTGAAATCCAACCTAATACCTGGTAAACTATTTGATATCCCTTCACACAGATGTATAAAACATATAAGAAAAGAGGACAAATCAAATCAAAAATTCTGAAGGAAGATGTCTCCTTAATATAATAAATACTCTTTCCTTTAGGAAAAGATCCCAATTTTGATTTTTTTCGTCCTCCAAATATGAGTTTCAAGTTCTCAGAAACTCCCATGCAATAATCAACATCTTTCTCCTCTTCTCCAAACTCTTTCTAAAATAACACCTGGCCTGTAAAACCATCCCAAATCCCGGACCAAGCCTCCAGCCCCAATTCCCAGAGCAGGCCAAGCTCTGGGTGCTGTGGCTGTGAGCAGCTGGCAGCCCCTGTGTGCTCAGTTGGCAGATGTGAACGGGGTGATCGAGGAGGAGTTCACCATGGCCAGGCTCTACATCAGCAAGATGAAATCGGAGGTGAAGTCGCTGGTGAACCGCAGCAAGCAGCTGGAGAGTGCCCAGATGGACTCCAACAGGAAAATGAACGCCAGCGAGAGGGAGCTCGCGGCCTGCCAGCTCCTCATCTCCCAGGTGGGTCTGCTCCTGCCTTCTGCCAGCCTTTGGTGGCCTTCCCAGCCTCCTTCCCCACGGAATGTGTGTGCCAGCAGTGGGAAATGGGCCTTGGGGAGCAGCCTCTCGTGTGTTTTGTTTGTTTGCTCTCTGTTCTCTCATTCCTCCCCCTCAGCGTTTCTCAACACATCCTAAGCTCTGGCAAGGTCATGTCCTACAGTAGGTGTCCCAAAATGTTTCTGATGGAATTGCATTGAAATGACTCCCTGGAGTGGTTTCCTCACCAGGAATTGGGTGATCTCAAAGGTCTTCTCCAGCCTAGTTCATTCTGTGATTGTGTAATTTGCATCTCGGATCACTTTAAAAGATCACTGACTGTGTTTTTCATGAGCCAAACCTTTGGGCAGCTCCCCAGGTCTGTTCTGTGGGTGTGCCACAGAGAAAACCAGGCAGCAAGCTACAAAATAACATGGAAAACTTTCTGGGATGGAAATGCAGGTGGGAGGAGGGGTTCTGAGGGGGTGGCAGGGCCAGGCAGTGATGGTTAAGGACACCCTCACCTGCTCAGAAGTAGCTGTGGGAAGGGAAAGACATGATCCAGTTTCCTGTATTTCATTCCCTAGCAGTCATCCTAAGCACACCTGGAGCAGGGAGAGCCCCTTTTCCTTCAGCACAGTGTCTTTATCAATCAAGCTGTAGCTGGAAGTGTGATTCTTAAAATTGCAGGTTTGAGACTGGGCTGCCCAAAAATGTAAACTGAAAACTATACCAAGCAGAAAAACTCTCAAGTAGGGGATCTCCTGCCTTGGCATCTTGGAGGTTTGGAGGTTTTCCTTCTGAGTTCTAACGCTGGGGTTAACACCCAAAGGAGGTGGGGGAACTATTTTAATTCCAGCTCAGAGTTGTTCCTCCAAGTCTCACCTTCCCAGCACCACCGACCCTGAGGTCT
The DNA here is from genome assembly GCA_026261815.1 of Monarcha castaneiventris obscurior. Classification (NCBI taxonomy): domain Eukaryota; kingdom Metazoa; phylum Chordata; class Aves; order Passeriformes; family Monarchidae; genus Monarcha; species Monarcha castaneiventris. The sequence continues at coordinate 20,744,526 of JAMPIT010000467.1, forward strand.
CATCCCCTCTCTGCCAAGGTGAACTTGAAGGTGAACCACAGGTACTTCAGTGGCTTTTTAATTAGGATGCAATGATCCAAACAGTATGTTAATTTTTGTCCCCAAATTAGAATGTTTTAATTCCATTTTGGATGTTTTCACTACAAATTTTGCTGTTCTCTATTGAACCACAATCCCTTCTAGCTCAGAAGGTCGTTGGCAAGAACCAAATCATCAGGAGGGCTGGGGAAAGTGGATCTGAGCTTCTGCAGGTGGAAGGTCCCAAAGCCACCTCATATAAGGCTGGTATCCATCTGCTTCTAAAAATCTGCTTAACACCAAGCCAGGAGCTTCCAGGGATGTTTTGGGACTACTGCTTGAATTCCAAAGTGGGCTACTAAGTGTGACCTCCAAAAACACAGCCTGCTTTGATCTCTTAGCTCCTTCCCAGATGTTTTGCTGTGTGTTCTCCCAGTCATCACCCCTGGATGTGGAAGTCTTTCTGTGCTCACTCCTTTACCTGGGACAGTTTTCCCTGAATTCCTAACACACAGCTCCTCCCATCTCACTGCTGTTCCTTGTCTTTAAAGCATGAAGCAAAGATCAAGTCCCTGACAGACTACATGCAAAACATGGAGCAGAAGAGGAGGCAGCTGGAGGAGTCCCAGGACTCCCTCAACGAGGAGCTGGCCAAGTTACGTGCTCAAGGTACACCTTTGGGCCTCGTGGTGGTCATTTCTCTCTTACAACACTCCATTTTCTGTTTTAATCATGTGAAAAATTATGAAAAACCCCACCCAGATCATTCATCAAACAGCACCAATCGATCTTGCTAAATATTCTGTAGAATTCTGGGATAAGAATTTATCTAAATGTCAGCTGTCCCTCTGGCAAACTCCCTGCCTCATTCCAAACAAAGCTGCTTCCCTTAGATGTGCACAAGTTTTGTCTTTCCCAGCTCCCAGCTGACTTCATTTTAAGGGTTGCTTGGTTTTCCCACTCCAATTTAATGTGGAAGATGTCTGTGTATCAAAAGCAGTCCTTGTAGCTTTGCTAAACCCCTGGGTTATATAAATTTATAACCTGCAGAATCATTCTGGATTTCTGCACAAGGGATCTTCCCTGACTGCAGGAGCAGCAGGTGGGGACAAGGCTTTTATTTTTTAAAAATTTTTTTATCATCTCCTGCATTGTTAGAACAGAATCTTTATTCCGTCTCTTGGAATAAATTAAATTTATTTAAGGATCTAAAATGTAAATTTAAAAATTAAAATTAAAACTCTCTCCACCTTTGAACAGAAAAAATGCACGAAGTCAGCTTCAAGGACAAGGAGAAGGAGCACCTGACACGGCTCCAGGATGCAGAGGAGATGAAGGTAGTTTGGCACAGTGGAAATTTTGAGGGAATTTCTTGGTGAGATTGTTCATTGGGGTGGAATTTTGTCTTCCTGTTCACGTGACCAAAAATTACATTGATTCACCTCTGTGTTACACTCTTTTTTTGGTGGTGGAGCTCTGCTGAAAGTCAATTTGCTCAGTCATGAATGAGGCTGCTGGGGTTAATATCATTTAGGTACTTATAAATTTGATTTTGAAAGAGGCTACTTCCCCAAAGTTTGCCTGGAATTCTGATTATCTCCTGGAAATAATAATAAAATATAAAAATCTGCCTTCTGGTATTTTTCCTTTGGAGAGCAACGAAATATTTGCAAGAATGAGTTGTTCTGATGGGGTTGCAAATTGCAGACAAGGAAAAATACAGTTTTACAAGGATAGTGACAGAGCTTTGTGTACTGCAGAACTTCTCCCTCCATGATAAAAAATTTAAGTGATTAAAGCAGTTGTAAAGTGATTAAAGCAGTTGTGATTAAAGTGGTTGTACCTTACAGCTCTGAGGGGGGAAAAAAATCACATCTTTTGTTAGCAATCTAAAGAGATACATTGAGTTTTTCTTGCTGCTCGAGGCATATTTACTCCTAGAATTTAAATTTAAAGAACAATTTCAATAGCAGGGCTGTGGATAAACAGCTCTCAGAGGTTTGGGTTTTACTTCTGCCACAGGCAGAGCTGTGCATGTATTTCCTGGGGGAATAAACAGGGAAAATAAGAGAGGATTGCTGTAAAATCAGTGTCATTTGTGGCCAAGCCTTGGGTTTTCATGTGGTAGTTTTTGCAAGAAAATGAGTCCAAACTGTTGTACATCTGTTGCTAAAAACCAGATTAAACTCTTGGATGAGCAGACCCAGAGTTCTGTGATTCCAGCAGGAAATGGCAGGCAGATTCCTGGATGGATTTGGTAGGTTTCCCTCCAATCTAGAGGCTGGCTAAGAGGGAGCTGTGTGTCCCTGAATCTGTGTGTCCCTGGATCTGTGTCTCATTCCTGGCTCTGGTGTTTGCAGAAGGCCCTGGAGCAGCAGATGGAGAGCCACAGGGAAGCCCACCAGAAGCAGCTGTCCAGGCTGAGGGATGAAATCGAAGAGAAGCAGAAAATAATTGATGAAATCAGGGAGTATGTTCACCCTCTCCATCCCTTCCTCTGTCCTGGGCTGGTTTGGGGTTGGTTTTGTTAGATTGGATTGATGTTTCTGTGGAAGTTCTGTCCCTACATGCAGCAGCCAACCCTGTAATTATTTTGCAGGGTGGATTACAGTGCCTAATTCTTTATTGGGGAGCTTTAACAAGGCCATAAAATTATAGAGAGTTAAAAAAAAGAAAGAGTAGTATTGCACCTGCAGGTCAGTGGGGGAGAGGAGCTTGGAGGAGAGCAGGTTTTAAAGGATCATGGAATCATTTGGGTTGGGAAATGCCTTTAGGTCATCGAGTTCAGCCACCATGAACATGTGTCCCCAGGAAGGGTTTGAGATCCTCTCACAGCAGCCAGTCCTGCCCCAGACCTTCTGAGAGTCTGGGTGACTCAAACAGCTCCCATTTTCACATGTTTTTATATCTTTTCCTCACACACCAATGTGACTCTGTTATGTTTTGCTCCTGTATTCTTCTTTTTCTAAAATCTGGGCATTCTTTTATCACATTTATTGTGTGGCCAAAGATTAATTTTAGGGAAATGAGGACACAAGGCACAGAGATGCCAACAACACTTTGTGTCCTTTAAGGCAAAGGAAAAAAAAACACTGAGTTTAGCTCTCCAATATTTTAAAACAATGTCCTTCAGGTTTTTTATGCTTGATTTCTTTCACAATTTTCCAGTAGAGAGTCACAGCTTTACTTTTTCTCTGCCCAGTCCCATTTTGTTCGTGGAGATTTACCCTCCCTTCCTCCTGGGGTTCAAGCTGAGCTGTGCTGACTTTTCCTTTCACTTTTCCAGTATGAACCAGAAGCTGCAGCTGGAACAGGAGAAGCTGAGTGCTGATTATGATAAATTAAAAATTGAGGACCAGGAAAGAGAAATGAAACTGGAAAAGCTCATGTAAGTGCACAGTTTCCTCAGCTGGTATCCCTGAACCTAGTGCCTCTTCATGTGTCCATGGAAAATGTCCTTAGGGAGAGGGATTTGTGTTGGAATATTCACGCTGAAAGTATCATTTCAGCACCAAAGCCAGCAGGAACTACTAATAAATAATTACCAATTGCTCTCTATTTTTATACCACGCCAATAGTGGCTTTGATACTTGCCAAAAAGAGTTTATTAGAGCTCTGATTTTATCAACTATCACAGTAAGTGTTGCATCTCTCATTCCTTAATGCACAGCAAAACAAGCAAGAAAGAAGTTGGGAATTTTTGGAGGGGTTTGGAGTTTTTTTTAAGTAATAAATCAGATGCCTGAGTCAAAGCCTTTCCTGGGAACGAGAGAGAAAAATCCCAAAGGTGGAGGTGGTGACTGAGCCCTTCCATGTGAGAAAGTTGGATATTTGGGGCAATAAAGAAAAAGAAGCAGAATTAGAGATGTACAATTTGCTCCCACCTGCAGATGTGCTGCTCCAAGCAGATGCTGGTTGGTTCTCCTCTGTTTAATAAGATTGATTTGTGTTCCATGTTGTGTTCTTTCCAGACTCCTTAATGATAAAAGGGAACAAGCAAGAGAAGACCTTAAAGGGCTGGAGGAAACAGTGGTAGGTCTTAATGACACTTTATCCAGCTTTTTCCCCTCTATCTATATACCCTGGTGATAAAAATTTTAATTTTTGAGTTAACAGCTTTGAACTGCCTACATTAAAATTTTCAAAAGGTTGCTTGTACTGATTTTGGAGAAATTGTTTCCTTCAGTGTGATTTTGGGGCTGGATGGGGTTTATTTTGTGGCATTCAGAGTGGGCCCAGGCGATTCCTAGAGAGAGAATCCAGAGATCTTTTCTCCTGTTACCAATTCAAATCCAAGGAGAACTTTTACACGAGAGTATCTACTGTGTCCTAGTAATCTGTGCTTTTTAAAAAATTATTATTTTGTTATTTTGATTCCAGGCAAGGGAACTTCAGACTCTTCACAATCTGCGCAAACTGTTTGTCCAGGATCTTACCACCCGCGTTAAAAAAGTAAAACTCTACTCTTTTAAACCCAAATCTTCTCCTTTTTTTGCAGTTGTCTTGTGATTTGCTGGAAGCCTTTAGTGCATGCTGTTACAAAATGGGATAATGTCATTTTCAGCAGCAGTGAGAAACAAGATTAAAACTGTTCTGATGTTTATCAGCTTTTATTTGGTCCTAATTTGATAAGGAAAATTTTGGTGGTTGAGGGAATGAACTCATCCAGTGCAGTTCAGCTACAAAATTCTCAAAGCTGTTGAACTTCAGAAATTATTTAGTATAACTTGATTTTCCTATTCAGGATCCCCCCATAATTATCCAGTAAGAATAGCTTGGTTTTTGTGTAAGGGGCAATGTGGTTCTTAAATATCAGACAAAGAGTTAAAATAATTTCTTTTAAATTTGGGGCTCTGTGAGACTTTTCTGCCTCTGGAGAGCTCAAATTTGCCAAAGAGCTGAGCTTCCCCTTGAGTTTGTGCCTGGCTTTGCTGAGTGCTGCAATTTTGTGTGCAGAGTGTTGAACTGGACAGTGATGATGGAGGTGGAAGTGCTGCGCAGAAGCAGAAAATTTCCTTTCTTGAGAACAACCTGGAACAACTTACAAAGGTTCACAAACAGGTAAAGGCTTCCTTTCCCTCCTTCCATCAAAAAATGCTCTTTTTTAATGTTTGCAAGGATAATTCTGGAAGGTAACCTGTATTGTCTGAGGAAAAAATACCCACTAAACTCCTTGGCATTAGGAGTTGATGTTAGAGCTGCAGTTTCCACTCCCTGTACTTCTAGGAATGTGGTAAATAAGGAATTACTGTTTTTCTGTGAAAATAGATCTGTTTTGGCACAAAGAAATGCTTAAAAATAGCTGGTTTTTGTATGGATTGTGCATCCCCAATTTGACTCGTGGCCTGAAGCTACTCAGAGGCATCTTGGAGGTGACTGGAGTGGATTCAACCAGCAGAGTTTTCATTGAAAACAATGGAATTTGGCTTTTGTGTGCAGCTGAAGGGCTGGTGCCTCCCTGGGGTGCTGAGGTTGGTCATTTCTGGGCTTGTCCATGACTGTGTCCTCCCTCCTTCACGGAATTTCAGTTTCACTGAATCCTAGACCAGTTTGGGTTGGAAGGGACGTTGAAGCCCATCCCATTGCACCCCTGGTCCATGGGCAGGGACACCTTCCACTATTCCAGATTGCTCCAAGCCCTGTCCAGTCTGGCCTTGGACATTTCCAGGGATCCAGGGGCAGCCACAGCTTCTCTGGGCACCCTGTGCCAGGGCCTGCCCACCCTCACAAGGAAGAATTTCTCCCTAAAAATCTCCTCTCCCGGTCTGTTGGAGCTGTGTCCCACTGTTGAGGTGCACAACACAAAACACCAAAGTTGTTCTGATTTCTTTTTTGAGCAGTGACACAGCACTGTGCACTGCACTCTCCTGAAGCTGTATTAGTGACCCACACTCCCAGATTTGCTTTAATTATTCCTGTGGAAGTGCCAAAAGAGCAGGAAGTGCTGGACTGTGACAAGTGTCCGCTAAGGTTTGGGGTTTTGAGATTCCCAGGGAACAGATGGTTTAAAGACCTACTTTCTAAATGTGGAAACTGGGACACGTTCAGAGTGGTTTTTCTTTTACCATTTTGCCTTTTTTTTTCACTCGTTTCATGCATCTGCTGGGTTTCAAATACGGATTTTTATAGCTCTCATTAGCGTGTATTTACTCAAAATCAACTTGGAATCCACATCTTGTAGGAAACTTAGAGGGGAAAAGTGACATTGTACTTGATACCACCCTGCTTGGATTTTGTATCATAACTATTTCACACAACAAGGGCTCGACACTGGCAGAAAAATCACATTGTGACAATGTTTTTTTAGCTTGTTTGTATTTTTCTCCAGCACTAAGCCTGGCCCAGCAGGTGTAAAATGCTCTGATTGTTAAACAACGTGTGAATGTCAGGACATGCTGTTGCTTTGCTGTATTATTAATGTGGTTGTTAATCCACTTTTCGCTCCAGAAACGGGAGAGTCACTCCTTTGGAGCAGATTTCTGCTGACTTCCAGCAGTGGTGTAATCTGTTCAGTAGAAATTATGCTGGATTTTCTGCCCATTTGCATCAGTTTTGCATTTATTAAAAATCAATCCTCTCTTGACTGTTGCTGCATGGGAAGTCAGATGTGATTTGGATAATTGATAGACCTCGCTCAAGTTCATATTAAACTGAGGAAGTGCACGAATTCAAAGTTGCATATAATCATTATATTTATAGTTACAGGCCTAAAAGTGATTTCTTAGTGAAATTCCCCGTTTTCCCACATGGCTGATTAGGGCACACCCAGGTTGACACATGGGAGCCATTGGAAATGATGAATTTGGGGTGATCCCCAGGGTCTGTAAGATATATTCAAGCATTACTATTTTAAAATAATGAGGTGATCAAGGATTTGCAAAATCCTGGATATTTCTGTGTTCTGAGGAAATGCAGAGATTCTGCTGCAGTTTTTGAAGTGTAGAGAAGCAAATCTGGCTGTTGAGTGCTCTGCAGTGGCAGGGTTGGTCCTGGAGTCCTCATCTTTCAGGATCAGCTCTGTGGAATCTTGTTGAATGGAATAAACGCTGTTTGTCTTTGATCTTTCTGGACAATTTGAATGAATATCACTCCTCAGCCAGACAAGTAAATTTTGTGAGCAAAACTGAGCTCTCAGGCACAGGGTGGGGTTGTTGGGGTGCCCTGTGTGGGGTGAGGAGCTGGAGTTGATCCTTGTGGGTCTGTTACAGCTCAGGATATTCTAAATTTCTCATTAACCTAAGCTTTTTACATTAATTTCTGGAAGAAACCCGTTGAATTTTAATGCACGAAGCGTGGAGAGCAACAGGTGGCGTTTTCTGTCTCCTTGTGAGGGGACTTTTCCTGCCATTTTTCTGAGGAGTTTTTGGCCACTTTCTTTTGACCTTGTGGGTCCATTCCAGCTCAGGACATTCTAAATTTCTCTTTAACCTAAGCTTTTTACATTAATTTCTGGAAGAAACCCATTTAATTTTAGTACACAAGGCATGAAGAGCAACAGGTGGCATTTTCTCTCTCCTTGTGAGGGGACTTTTCCCGCCATTTTTCCGAGGAGTTTTTGGCCACTTTCTTTTGACCTTGTGGGTCCATTCCAGCTCAGGACATTCTAAATTTCTCTTTAACCTAAGCTTTTTACATTAATTTCTGGAAGAAACCCATTTAATTTTAGTACACAAGGCATGAAGAGCAACAGGTGGCATTTTCTCTCTCCTTGTGAGGGGACTTTTCCCGCCATTTTTCTGAGGAGTTTTTGGCCACTTTCTTTTGACCTTGTGGGTCCATTCCAGCTCAGGACATTCTAAATTTCTCTTTAACCTAAGCTTTTTACATTAATTTCTGGAAGAAACCCATTTAATTTTAGTACAGAAGGCATGAAGAGCAACAGGTGGCATTTTCTCTCTCCTTGTGAGGGGACTTTTCCCGCCATTTTTCCGAGGAGTTTTTGGCCACTTTCTTTTGACCTTGTGGGTCCATTCCAGCTCAGAACATTCTAAATTTCTCATTAACCTAAGCTTTTTACATTAAATTATGGAAGAAACCTGTTTAATTTTAGTACACAAGGCATGAAGAGCAACAGGTGGCATTTTCTCTCTCCTTGTGAGGGGACCTTTCCCGCCATTTTTCCGAGGAGTTTTTGGCCACTTTCTTTTGACCTTGTGGGTCCATTCCAGCTCATGACATTACAGATTTCTCTTTAACCTAAACTTTTTACATTAATTTCTGGAAGAAACCTGTCTAATTTTAGTGCAGGTGGAGAGCAACAGGTGGCATTTTCTCTCTTCTTGTGAGGGGACTTTTCCCGCCATTTCTCTGAGGAGATTTTTGCCACTTTCTTTTAACCTCCTTTTATTTTGCACCGCTTTCCCCGCAGCTGGTACGTGATAATGCAGATCTTCGTTGCGAGCTTCCTAAGCTGGAGAAACGCCTTCGAGCTACGGCAGAGAGAGTTAAGGCCCTGGAGAGTGCACTGAAGGAGGCCAAGGAAAACGCCATGCGCGACCGCAAGCGCTACCAGCAGGAGGTGGATCGCATTAAGGAGGCCGTGAGGGCCAAAAACATGGCCCGGAGAGCACACTCCGCCCAAATTGGTGAGGACATGGAGCTAAAGGGGCTGCCCACGTGCTTTAAGCTTGGGCTGGTTGCTGGGGGTTGAGTGGAGGGAGTGAAACACAGGGGCTGCTTCTCCTCCGCTGCACAGAAATCTTCAAAGGCCTCACTTTTTCATGGAATCTGCCCCACCTCGAGTTTAAAGAGGCTCTGCTGTTTCACTGGGTAAATAAAGGGCATAATGGGTCTTGTGTGCCCTTCTAGTGACCTGAAAACTTGTCTCCTTAAATTAGTTGCTCGCTTTCTTCCTCCTCCTTCCCCCACACACTCTCTCTCTGCTTTCATTCTTTTCTTGCCTTTCTGGACCTTGTCCCTTTCTTTTTTTTCCCCCTGATTACTCCTCCATGTGATTTAATTTCAAAAAATCTTCCTTTGTAATTCAGATATTGATATATCTCCGAGGCACAATGTAATGTGTGCACACAACGGATGGGGCAATTCTTGGAATGATTTGTTGAGATTACTAAAGGAGAATAGTTTAGATGGAGATGACAATATTGGGGTATTAAATCCTGAGGGAGAATCAGGCAGCACAAAGTTGTTACCTCCTGAATGCTTCCTCTTGTAGGGAGCCATCCAAGCTTTATCTTTCTGTCTTCTGGAATGGTGTAAATTGGACATAAAAAGTGCCTCACTGGCCCACCAAGCCACTTCCCCCTGTTGTTAGACAGTCCATAATCTTTGCAAATCCAATGCATGGGAAGGGCTCTGCCACCAGGAAAATGGATCTGGCACCAGGAAAATGGGTGTATTTGTTGTTGGCCGCAGCAGGGAACGCTGGGTTAGAAACCAGTCTGGCAAGCACAGCTCTGAGTTGGGAAACAATGAGGTTTCCTTTGGAGGAGAAGGTGAGGTGGAAAGCTAAAATGTGAAAGCTAAAATGTCTGTTTGGTGCCTCCTTTCCCTCCACAGCCAAGCCCATCCGCCCTGGTCACTACCCAGCGTCTTCTCCGACGGCCGTCCACGCCATCCGAGGGGGAGGGATGTCCAACTCCAGCTACTACCACAACACCAAATAAACGAGAGGTAAGACCAGAGTCACTTACTCACCTCTTCTCCCACTGATCACTCAGTTCCCTCATATTTCAATCTTGCTTTCAGGAGACCCCACAGTGTATTTTTTTTTTCCTGTTTTTAGTAGCTGTTTGCTGGTAATCACAACACTCACTAATTGAGTGCCTGTTAAGAGGCTTTGCCAGCTGCTGGGGAGAGGTTTTATTTTAATGATTTAGCACTTGAAAGTTTTTTAAAAACTGCTCTGGTAAATCTGAACTGAAGTGCACATGTAGAGGTGTGAAACTCATGTAGTAAAAATGCAGTTCCAGAGGTTTGTTCTGCCAGTATCATCTTCTGCTTCCTGTTACCATGGATGTGTTTCCATGTTGGGATATTCCAGCCTGGGACAGGGATAGAGCAGCTGTCAGTGGCAGCAAGAGACATCTCCAAATTTGAGTGTCACCATTTGGCCAACTTTGCACTCTTACTTCTCTTCATGAAAAAACAAAATCTAAATATTTTACTTTAATTGCCAGGGCTTGAGGGTTTCTCCTAAACAAAAGATGAGCAGCATATTCCCAGGAAACTGTTCCATGGACTCCATCCTCTCATTTCTTTCTTTAAATGCTCGCTATTGGAGAGATTTTATATCTGCCTTATTTTAGATGATCACTTTATGCCACAGCCATGCCATAGCGATGGCAGCGAGTGGCTGTGAAAAGCAGCCCAGGGACAGCAAAGTTGTCCCTCCAAGTGTGGCTTTTTGCCCTCCTCGAGGATTAATTCACGACTCTCTTCATGGTCTGTGGTCTCCTCGAGGCATTCTTGGGTGTTTTTAGCTTTTTTTTGGGAATGTTTCATGTCAGGCTTGCATGCCAAGCATCCATCACGCCACACTCAAGCTGTTATTGTGCTGGGGGATTGTTCCTGTTCATTGTGTTTGCCATGAGCTTCCAGCAACATATTTCCTGTGTGGATAAATTAGGGCAAGGCTTTGCTGAGAGGTTTTGTGCATCAGTCCATTCTGGTCTGAAATTGGCTTTTCCATCTCACGAGTGAGGTGCCTCTGTCCATCTGCTTCGTTGCATTCCCACCTCTGTGAGCAGGCAAAGAGTGGGATACAGAGCCTTGTCAAAGATTTCTAAACATTTCTTGTAACAGCTACTCTGAGGGGGAAAAGCTGCCTCCTGCCTCAAATAAATGCACCTTACATTTACCAACTGCTGTGAAATGAAGTGTCAGACTCAAACAGGCCACACATGTCAAGTGAACAACTGTAGATGAATAAAAAATGTAAATAAAAATAACACTTCAAACTAGATGGGTTTGTAATAACAAGACAGGACTGTGGAAGTCAAGAAAAAGCAATGAGGAGGCATAAAACACCCACCAGATATTTTAGATGCTGAGGTTTACATCTGAGGGCTGTGGAGCTGAGCAGATTCAGGCCATGTTGCAGAGGAGCAACAGGGAAAATGAGGCTGGAGAAAAAGAAGTTGGAAGATCTCGGGAGAAACCGGATAAAGTTACAGACTTGGGGTTTCTGGAAAAATTAGGAAAAATCTGAAAACCAAATGGCAGCCCTACAGTTTGGAACTAAACATTTAAACAGTGTGTTCTTGATTCTTTGCTCATATCTAGAAATAAGTGTGGAAGATGGAGTCAGGGGAGACTGGGAAGTGACTGGAGTTCTCCTCAGTTTTGGTCCTTTGGTTTAGAAGATTATTGGCAAAATCCAACTGTTTGGCTGCCAAAATTGGGAGTATCTGAGTAATTTGAATTCTGAGCTTGGATGGAAAGCCAGGGGTCTGAGAAAGGGTGTTAGTAAAGGTGCTACCAGTGCAGGGAAAACTTCATGCAGATTATTCCCAGGTTATTGTTGAGACATTCCTGGGCTGTGCAGAAAGTACTTTGGAATGGTGCAGTTCTACCCAGCTGGAATTAGAACAAAACTTTCTTTTGTAGCTATTTAACAGCAGTGAAATAAATGTGGGGTTCCTATTTCAACATTTGCTCAGGAGAGATTTATCTTGTGTTCATTCATTATTCACCATAAAGATAAAAGACACTTAGTGCTGTTAGACTGGTCAGTGGTTATGATTGATGAACCCAGCAGATGGAAGAGAAAGAAATGTGGGATTTAATAACGTGCTTGTCCAATGGGCATATATAAAATGATACTTTTATATTTTTATCTATATATTTATCTACATATTTATCTATATATTTATATATATTTTATATATTTTTATATATATGTTATATATATTTTATATATATTTTTATATATATTATATATATTTTAATTTTTTATATATTTTTATATATTTTTATATTTTAATATATTTTTATATATTTTTATATATTTTTAATATATATTTATATATTTTAATATATATTTTTATATATTTTATGTATTTTTTATGTATTTTTATGTATTTTTAATATATTTATAAATATTTATATATACTATAAAATTTTTATAATGTTATCATGCTATTATATATATAAAACATTTTAGATATTTCTGTAAACACTTATATATATATATATATATCAGGAAAATATCTCTGGCAGAAGACAGAGAACAGAAGGATGGGTTTAGATTTGTGTTTTTTCATCCTTTTGATTTATAATTTTCAAACTCCACTGCTGTTACTTTCCTCCCTTATCACATGAGATAAACACTCACCAGCTCTTCAGCACATCCAATGAGCCAGGAGAAAAATCCCGTTAAAGGAAGAGAAAATTAAAGAGTAAAAAAAATTTAGACCTTTAGATGGTGTTTAGGTGAGACATAATTCCAGGTGGCAGAGAGGGAATTCCGTCAGGAGAATCGGCTCATTCTGTCTGTGAGACCTAAATTCAATTTTTTTTTGATGTGACTCCGGATTCATCACTTTGGTTGCTACCCATCCCATTTGTGTGCTCTGCTTTCCAATCCCCCAAATCCACTAACTCTCCTTCCCTCTCTTGCTCTCTCTGGCAGGTCAGTTCCACTTAGCATGTTAAGGACTGTCATTAAGCCACATTAGTTTCTTTTTTGCCCCTCTCCAACCCGCTCCACGTCCTGCCCATCCTGCGCTTCCCACGGCCACGGGCGACGCCCCGCCCCAGGTACTCCGAGCTTCGTAGGATCTCCACGTGTACAGAAGTGTCCAGCTCAGCTCCTCCAGATCCCTGTACCATGTCTGGAACATTCCCACCTCAGTAAGGATGATAGGGAGTCTGCCACTCCGAATTCCACGACCCCTTGGCGCTGCTTAGGTTGGGGCTTCTCCACTCAAGAGTGATGCTTTTTTTTTTTTTTTTCCCAAGTCCTCCGTTGGCATTGGTAATTCCCGACTTCTGGCATCAAGGAATTAATTATTCAATGACCAAGTGCCATCAAAGGCAGGTGATTGTGCTCTGTCATGACTGATTTCCTGTATAATATACATATTATTTTATATTTTTAGGGGATGAAAATGTGCTGCTATGTGGTTTAATTTTACTGCTTAACATTTTCAGAAGGAAATTTCCCCAAAGAACCATTTGTAATATCCTGATTTAAAAAAAAAAAAAAAAAAATCTTTGGACTGTATAAAATAACCTTTATTGCAGTACCTGGTAAAGAACAAACGGGATGCAGAGAAATCTGTTAGTATAGACCTAGGATTTGAAGTTTGGTAGTTCCATGAATTTATCTGTGTGACCTATTTTAAAATTAAGCTCCTATTTCCTCGTAGTTCTCCCTCCAGTGGTGGGTTTTCCTGGAGTGGGATGGCTTAGCCACGTGTTTGTGAGCGTTGTTCCCTAGGAAGTTTGGAAGGCTTTCAGAATGCTGTGGAAATCTTGCCTTGGAAAATCCAACAAGCATCTCCCCCCTCCCCCTTTCCCCAGACAAGCCCTGATCTGTTCACACCGGAATTCAGATCCCGGAGGGAACAGTCCCCTACCAGAACAAAGAAAAGCAAAATCCCCCAAACCCTTCCTTAAAAAAATCCAGAAGGAGGTGAGAGTTGTCCACTCGAGCTGTCCTTTGCAGAACAAATTTGGGAATTGTTTTGCTGGGATGTGAGGAGCACATTGCCAGGGGAAGGGAATGTCTTTCTAAGCCACTATATCCACTCATCCTATGGAAGGTCCGCTCGTGCTCCAGAGGTAAGGAAAAGCCTTCCTTGGATCTCTCAGACAGCAAATTTCCATCTTCCCAGCAAGGGGGCACTGCAATTGCTCTGGGAAGGTTCTGCTGGCAGGCAGAAGGTGCTGCTCCTCCTCCTCCTCCTCCTCCTCCTCCTCCTCCTCCTCCTCCTCCTCCTCCTCCTCCTCCCTCCCTCCACATCTCCCGGGGCAGGTGGGACTCCAGGAAGCCTCCGGGAAGCCGGGATTCCAGGAAGGCTCCGGCCGAGCGTAGCCCTCTGGTCTCCTTTTGCAGGCGTTTGCTCTTCTTTAATTTGAGATTGATTGGGATTTTTTTTTCATTTCTGAATGTGTAGCTGTAGAACTCTTCAGTTCCGTAGAGCATTTTGGAAGATTGTGAGTTGACTTTAGATTTTTTTTTTTCTACTGAAATTAGGGTGTTGCAAAGTAAGTTGGACTTAATTGAACTGGTTTTGTTTTTGTTTTGTTTTTTTTTAACGTTGCACTATTTTGGGGGAGCATTTTGCTAAACATATTTAATGAAGTTGCAGATTTGCATGTATTTAATTTATTTTGTATTTTCCAAAGTTTTATATTTTCTTTCGTTACGTGCATGTGCACTGCCAGAAGAATGAACTGTGAACTTGCCATATGCAATCTTTAATAAAATCACTAACTCAGAACTACTCTGTGCTATCTTACCAGCTGGTCAGAGCTGAGGTTTCTACTAGGAATTAATAATCCTCTTGTTTTAGTTCTAGGAAAAGATCCCAAGCTTATTTGCTGTCGAAGATTTTGTATTGTAGGCAAACTTTCTGTTGCGTCCCTCAGAGTTTGGTACAGAATTTTATTGTAAATGCAGCATTCATGACAACAAAAAGGTCTGGATTCCTCAAGGCATCAGCAGGAATTTTTTGGGGGCAGCTTCCTGCAGCCTGAGGGATAAGTGAACTTGGACATCCCTTCCTCGTGCTGGTGCTGATCAGCCAGTCAGTGCCACCAGCAGGAAAACGATGAAGTTTCTCCAAGTTCACTTCTACACCAACCCTGCAGGAGGGCTTTCAGAAATGCCCTAGAGGTGCCTTAGGCTAAAATCCTCAAAATGAAATACCTAAGGTATTTAATAATTGGAAATGATGAATTCTCAGTTGAACATTCTCTGCTTGTATCAGCTTTTAGTTTCGAAGCCTATTTTAAGTAGGCAACTTCAGTTTGTATCGCGTGTTGTATATTCAACTTTTGTACCATTTTTAAGGCTTTCACATTTTATATCTGGAAAGGAAAACCACACATCTGCTCTGCAGAGATCAGAACCTGTCTTTTGCTGTTTCCTGACCCCATCTTCCTTTCTTTGCTCTTTGAGTGTTGTGTTCTATTTATTCCAGGCTCATTTTTAAAGTTGTGGTTTGTACAGCGCAAATGGAATTTCACATCTAAAAATGTCATGCATGGGACAAATCGGGGTGGAAATACCATTCCCGAATGGAAAACGGATTTCAGATGGAACTAAAGTGCATATTGTTCTTTTTGCTAGTAATTAAAAAGTATTTCTGGCTCACTTGAGCTTCTCTTAATGATATGTTCAAATATCTTGTGTTTGTCCTTGAGTTCACGTTTCATCGACTTGTTTTCTGGAAAGCAAGGAAAGTTTTAAGCTTGGAAAGACCTTGGCTGATGCATTTTTAAGTTTTGTATTAAACTCAGCAAGGGTGAGAGTTGGATTATCCTGAATATACCGAAAACTTAAAAATAAGTCACAAAAAATTTTTTGCTACAACAATTCCTGCCCACAGAGCCTTGAGTCGTTTTTTTGATTCCACTTTATAAAGCCTGATGGACTAAGATGCACATTTGCCTGAAATCTTTATAAATTATAGGATCATGGAATGGTTTGGTTGGAAGGGATCTTAAAGATCAGCTGATTCCACCATCCCAGATTGCTTCAAGCCCTATCCAGCCTGGCCTTGGGCACTGCCAGGGATCCAGGGGCAGCCACAGCTTCTCTGGGCACCCTGTGCCAGGGCCTCCCCACCCTCACAGAATTCCTTCCCAATATCCCACCCATCCCTGCCCTAAGGCTTGAAAACAAACAAAATCAGGAATTTTAATTTGACCACGGTTTTATTCGAAGAAACGTTTAAACCAAATGGCGTCGAAGGTCCAAAAGGAAAAAAGGGCTCATCAGCTTCCCCTTGCTGGAGGAGAAATACCTCACGTAACCACGGCTGAAGTACTCCTCCACGGGGGGGGAAAAAGGGAAAACAAACGGGCAGGATAATCTGAATCTCCCCTTGCTCTGACTTTGTGTCCTCACTGTGCCTGTAGGAACCGCGCCGTGCTCCGGCACCATCCGCTGTGCAGGATGGCAGCACCGCCCCACGGGCCCTGGGGGAGCCACGGGGCTGAGGCATTCTGTAGATTTATACCTGTCTAGTTTGTAAAGTGTGTAACGTGTACTGCAGATGTGTATTCTCTGGGCTCTATGTATCTTTACAGTAGTGTTCAATTTAGGGAAAAAAAAAAAAAAAGCCAACCAAAAAAAAAAAATATATATAAATAAATGGTGGACACGTTTTGCTGGTAACAAGGGGAAATTTTTTTTTGCCATTGCATCAAATGATGCTGAACTGTATTAAACTCTTGATAGCCGACCTGAACCCTCCTCCTCCCCCCAGCCCGTGGAGAGAAGTCTTTTATCTTCGTGCTGAAGTTCTGTCGGAGATGGATGGATACACTGGCAGACTGCATGATGTATCATTCGAAATCCGTTACAGTGGAAAATAAAACTGAACTGAACTCTGCCGTGTGGGCCTGGTGTGACACGGGACAGGGCACTCTGTGCCACAGGGACAGGACCCAGGGAACGGCTGGAGCTGGGCCAGGGCATGGTTAGGGTGGCTATCAGGGAAAGGTTCTTCCCCCAGAGGGTGCTGGGCACTGAACATTCCCCAGGGAATGAATGGGCACGGCCCCGAGGGTGCCAGAGCTCCAGGAGTGCTTGGACAGCGTTGCCAGGGGTGCCCAGGGTGGGATTTTGGGGTGTCTGTGCAGGGCCAGGGGCTGGACTCAATGGCTCCCTTCCCACTCAGGATATTCCTGGATCCTGTGAGTGACCCATTCAATGGAGCCTCACTCCAGAGCGGGCTGAGTCCAGGTCCGAGGCCACGCTCTGGGTTTCAGCTTTCCTTCTAAACCTGTAGCAAGTCCTTCACAAAATCCCAGAATCCCAGACTGGTTTGGTTGGAAGGGACCTTAAAGCCCATCCCATCCCATTGCAGCCCTGCCATGGCAGGGACACCTTCCACCATCCCAGGCTGCTCCAAGCCCCACCCAACCTGGCCTTGGACACTTCCAGGGATCCGGGGGCACTAATTAAAAGGTTTGGGTGACAGGGGAATGAACACAGCATAATTTTTTATTCTTTTAATAAATCATTGCATCCTCTCTACTACCTCTCCATGGATATATTCCTTCTTCCTCCTCTTTTTCAGTAGCCTGGAGGATGACAGGGAGCCTCTTCCACTTCCCCTGTGCATGCATTTCCATTTTTATAGGAATATTCCACTCACTTTATGTAATAGAGTAGAAGTTCCTGTGTCCGTGCCACTTCCCTAAAGTCATACTCGGGAGCTTTATAAAGAGCTTATTTCCAGTAATTATTACTCTGAGCATTTCTCAATTAAATCATTACTTTTCTCCTCAGCAATGCAAATCCCAGGCGCTCCAAGGTTTCTGTAGGAATGGATTGCTCTCTTTGTTTTTTTTGCTGCTGAGTAGACTCCTAATGAGGATTATGTGTTTTTTGCACCATAAAAAAAAAAAAAACCCATGAGCAGACTTAGAAATTAGTCCAGTAAAATTTGGAGTCGATTATTAAAAAAAAAAAAAAATTGAATAAATTTTGGATTGTGATAAATTTTGGGTTCAGTGCATAAGAGGCACTTCCTCACCCTCTGAGAAGCTCGTGCAGGATGAGGATGGCTCCACCCGGGAAGAAGAGGCTTTCCAGTGTAGATGGTTTATATTAAGGAGAGCAGATGGGAAGTCCAAACATTCCCCAGAAGTCCTGCAGAGGAAGGCAAACACTGCAGGGTGCCAGAGCTTTTTCCATGAGTCAAAAAATATTCACCCTTCAAGATCTTCTCGATAAAGCTCATGCCTGGAGGATGAACTCAATTAGAGAGCAGACTGTTTGCAAGTGTATCCCTACAATTTCGTTTTCGGAATGTGGGATTGCAGCAGTTAATTAACTCTATGAAAACATCACAAATTACCGTATCCATTTCCAAGATTTCAGCTTTCGCAAGAGCGCAGCGAAAACAAAGGAACGGGAGTTGCATCCCTAGAAAAATACTCACTGCAAGGCTGCCGCTATTGATTCAAACACTTCTCAGCTCAAACCGAAACGCTTTAAATTCTTTTAAATTCAAATCTTTCAGCAGAGCTGATCCCAGGGGAAGCTGTATTTATCCTAAAACGACGATATTCGGCAGTTCGGCACCAAGATCCCTCGATGCGCTGGGATGGAAAACGGATGGGTTGGTCCCGGGGCAGGGGGTGTCGGGGAGATCTCGCTTCCAAGGATCCCCGGGAGCTTCGGGAGGTTCGGGAGCCGCTCCCTTCTCTCCCCGCAGGTGCCCGGGTCCCTCCCTGCCCGCAGGTGCCACCGCCCCGGGGGCGGGCACGGCGTGTCCGAGCCTCCGCTCCGCCCCGGCCCCTCCTCCGCCGGCTCCGCCCGCACGGCCGGGGCGAGCAGCCCGGTGTCCTGGGGCTCCGTGTCCTGTGGTTCTGTGTCCCGGTGTCCTGCGGCTCCGGTGTCCTGTGGTTCTGTGTCCCGGTGTCCTGCGGCTCCGTGTCCTGGGGCTCCGTGTCCTGGGGCTCCGGTGTCCTGTGGCTTGGTGTCCCGGTGTCCTGCGGCTCCGTGTCCGGCAGCTCCTGTGTCCGGCAGCTCCCGTGTCCTGCGGCTCCCGTGTCCTGCAGCTCCGTGTCCCGGTGTCCTGCGGCTCCCGTGTCCTGCGGCTCCCGTGTCCTGCAGCTCCCGTGTCCTGCAGCTCCGTGTCCCGGTGTCCTGCAGCTCCTGTGTCCTGCAGCTCCGTGTCCCAGTGTCCTGCGGCTCCCGTGTCCTGCAGCTCCCGTGTCCTGCAGCTCCGTGTCCCGGTGTCCTGCAGCTCCGTGTCCTGCAGCTCCCGTGTCCTGCGGCTCCCGTGTCCTGGTGCCCCGGCACGGAGGTGAGTGCGGGAAAGGGGCCCCGGAGGGCAGCGGGGAACGGGGCGGGCTCGGGGCTGCGGGTCCCGCTCTGCCGCCGCCGGTGATGCTGAGCCGCGTCCCAGCCCCGGCGGGAGCGGCCAGAGGGAGTGGGAAGTGGCATCGGAATCTGGGTGTCCTCAGTGCCACGGGGAGTGGGAAGTGGCATCGGAATCTGGGTGTCCTCAGTGCCACGGGGAGTGGGAAGTGGCATCAGAATCTGGGTGTCCTCAGTGCCACGGGGGGAGTGGGAAGTGGCATCGGAATCTGGGTGTCCATGTGCCACGGGGGGAGTGGGAAGTGGCATCGGAATCTGGGTGTCCTCAGTGCCACGGGGAGTGGGAAGTGGCACTAGAATCTGGGTGTCCTCAGTGCCACGGGGAGTGGGAAGTGGCATCGGAATCTGGGTGTCCCCAGCCTCAAGGGAACTGCGAAGTGGCACCAAAATCAGGGTGTAGCCAGCCCCACCGGAGGGCGAAGTGGCACCGGAATCTGGGTGTCCCCAGTGCCACGGGGGGAGTGGGAGGTGGCACCGGAATCAGGATGTCTCCAGCCCCACCGGTTTTGGGGAGCAGGAGGTGGCACTAAAATCATGGTGTGAGCTCTGGTGGCTTGGGAGAGTAAGATACGAAAAACAAGAAGCAGGAGGTGTCACCACAATCGGCGTTTCCCCAGCAGCTGTGGTGATGGCAGGAAGGAGCCAGGCTATGGGAAGCGCTGGGTGTGCAGCGTCAAGTGCCTGGGACCCAATTCACAGCCTGTGTTTTACAGGTCTCTTGTAAAAGTGCACTTATTACACATCTCCTGATGATTATAGAGCTGTAAAAAGAACTGGGCTCCGTGTTCCACAGGTGTGGACGCCAACCTCGGGCTCTTTAACAGTGGGGCTTCACCGTAGGAAATGACAGAACACGATAAAAATGTACCTAGTGCAGCAAAAACTGTGAGGGAAAAATGCAAGCTGCCCACCATGAAGGCTGCAGAAGGGCTTTGGATAAGGGCCTGCACTAGCAGGACACAGGGAATGGCTTCCCACTGCCAGAGGGCAGGGATGGATGGGATATTGGGCAGGAATTGTTCCCTGGGAGGGTGGGCAGGCCCTGGCACAGGGTGCCCAGAGAAGCTGTGGCTGCCCCTGGATCCCTGGCAGTGCCCAAGGCCGGGTTGGACAGGGCTTGGAGCAGCCTGGGATGGTGGAAGGTGTCCCTGCCATGGCAGGGGTGGGGTGAGATGTGTTTAAGGCCCCCCCCAACACAAACCATCCCGTGATCCTATGAAAGCACACGAGCAGGTGCTGGGCTAACTCGGGCAGGCTGTAAAGTGCTGCCTTTAGCGTGGTGTTTTCCTTCAGAATGGACACAGGCTTCTGGTACCTATTCCCTAGATCCAGATGCATCTCCTTGTGCTGAATCCAGCTGTAAATCCCTTGGAACGACAGCCAGCAGCGCTGTGTGGGACTGTGGGGATCGTGGGCGCCGAGGGCTCGGTTCTGCACAAGGCTCTGGGTGCTCTGCTGATGCAGGGAATGAAAACAGTGCTGGGCTTGAGGAGTGCACGTGGTTCATGCAGATAGACCTGGCTTGCAAGACCCAGCTGGTTGATTCCTGAGGGCAATCTCAGGAAAATGGGATTGTGCGATTTCCCGTCTG
Organism: Monarcha castaneiventris obscurior; assembly: GCA_026261815.1. Classification (NCBI taxonomy): domain Eukaryota; kingdom Metazoa; phylum Chordata; class Aves; order Passeriformes; family Monarchidae; genus Monarcha; species Monarcha castaneiventris. Next base: position 20,765,159 of record JAMPIT010000467.1, read on the forward strand.
TCAGAGGGCAACGCAGCGAAGCAGAGGCAGAGATCAGAGCAGTGGCAGGGCCATGTGCTGCAGCCCCCTCCAGAAATGCTGTGCTGGTGATCCCAGATGCTCAGAGAATGAGCCAAGTTTCTCTCCCTCAAGAAACATGTTTTTGTTTAAAATCATAAAATGTTACTTGCTGAGATCTCTGTTTCTCAGGTCAGTTTTGAACCTTTAAGTTTAAAGTTTTCAAGCTTCCTCTGAGACTTTGAACCTCGCCATTGTCACACCTCTGCTTGGGTGAGGTTTTAAGAAAAGGAAAGAAGATGAAAAGGTTTGTGATGAGAAAGAATAAAGTTTGAGACCACAAAGATCAGCTCAGAGAAGGAGAATTAAGAGCTGAAAGACTCTGTCCCTGCTGTATGTGTCTGTCCCCCGGCCCAGCCAGGCCTTGTACCTGCAGTGCAGGTGAATTCCAGAGGTAATTGCAGGGGGATGTTTTATGGCAGGGAGCAAGGGAGTTGTCCTGGTTGTTCACAGCTTGGTGATTCATCAACCTTTGCATGGTGAGACTTTTACTCTCCAGTGAGCCCACAATTAACTCGGTTACCAGAGTTCTCCCTCTTCCCGCCGTGCCTTCCTTGCTTTAAGTCAATTAGTGCTTCCCAGCGTGATAATTGCTCTGCTCCCCGCCAGCCACATCCTCTCAGTGACATCCCTTCCAGAGGGGATAATCTGCAGGCCTTTAGCCTCAGCCTGGCTCTGACAGGGCCCTCTCTCCGTGCTTTGACATCTGGGTGATGTTCACTGTCAGGAGCTGGGAAATCCCGTAATCGGCTTACGCAGGATGGATCCCTCGTGCTGATCCTCACGATGAATTCCCTCTTCTGCCTGCTTTGTCTGGCACCAGGAGGAGGAGGGAAAGCACAGCCAAGGTGGGGGGGATGTGGTGTCTGGGTCAGGGAGGTGATTGCCATTGGCACCCCGAGGTGCTGCAGGGAAAAAATCCATTTTAGAGGAACAGATGCCTTTTCCTGCAGCCTCTCTGTAGGAGAGACACTTGTGCCTTGTTAACTCAAAGTTGAGGCAGGTTATCCCAATCTCTTCCTGCCTGGTTTCCCATTTCCCCAAGTTCCAGATGAGACAGAAGAGAGAGGGAATTTTTCCTATAATCCTGTTTATACGGCTGTGGTAATTACATAGGAGAGCCCTGCCTGAAATCAGGAGCTGCAAACTTGGCTTACAAAGCAGAAGTCACCAAGTGGAAGATTCCCTGCCCATGGAAGATTCCCTTTCCATGGCAGGGGCTTGGAACACAATGAGCTTTAAGGTCCCTTCCAACCCAAACCATTCTGTGATTAAAAATGAAAAAAGAATAATAATTTTGCTGCACGAAGTCTGATACTTCTCAAAATTCCCCTCTTTTTTTTTTTTTCCCAAGTCTGTGTTCCTCAATACTTTAATTCCTTTCCTCACATCCACTGGCTGGATCTTGTGGACTCAAAGGAAAGGAATGCTTCAGTTATTCCCGTGTGTGCCTCAAAGGCCTCCTGGGTGAGGTGCATGTCCAACAGTTCAGAAGTGGTGAAAAGGCACCCACGATCGTTCCATGCCAATAAACTTCAGAAGGAATTTCAGGAGGCAGCTTTCCTGAAGGATTGAGGCGGATTGAGTGATGTGTGAGATGTTGGCAGGCATTTTTCCAGTAATTGCTGGGAGCATCTTTGAGTCTAAGTAAGGAGGTTTCGCCTGGGCTTTGTGCGTGATTTCAGCAGATATTTGATCACCAGGATGGTCATTCCCAGTGCCAAATGGTTGGGCAGGGTTTGGAGCACCTGGGATAGTGGAAGGTGTCCCTGCCCATGGAACTGGATGAGCTTTAGGGTCCCTTCCAACCCAAACCATCCTGGGATTCCATGATTTTAAGTGAAGGCTCAGGATAACCATTGGCATTCCTGGTTTTCTTGCTGTGTCCATGAGCAGCCAGAACAGGGAGCACGAGCTATGATCCAGCAAAACAGGACTGGGGTTTCTTGCCTGAAGCCTGGGGCTTTTGGATGTGCCTGGGTTGAAGTACAGGCTTTGGCTTTGGACCAAATTCGGGGTAAAATGGTTTTCATTTGGGCTTTGTCTGGGTTTTCTTTGATGACCAAACAAATCTGAACTGTTGTGTGAAACCTGCTTGGAAGAAACTTACAAACCCCATTGTTGATATCACCGTACAGGTCTGGAAGCAGGGCAGTGAAGGATTAGAACCTGAGGTTTTGTGTTAAAAAAACCCCAAAGAATCATCCTGGAATGGTTTGAGTTGGAAGGGCCCTTAAAGCTGATCCCATTCCCAGAAATCCTCCTGAAGTTTGGACAGGTGACACAGGTTGAACCCAGGCCTGCCCTCACTGCTCCTCAGGGAGACCTGTGGATTCTTAGATTTAATGTTTCCTCTCCCCATGATGCCTTAGGTTTTAACTTTGATATTTTTCAAATCCTGCACTGCCTGGGCTGTAACTCTGAAGTTTCTTGTAGCCTGTAATTTCTGCTCTCTCGTGCAGACATAACAAAGCCTCTCTGGGCCTGCTCTCCAAATACACCCAGACCATCCTAGGCCCAAAAAGTATAAACCAAAAAGCCTCTAAAGGGGGGCAAGCTGAGGGGAATTATGTCATTAATTAAAGCTTTAATTGTAGAATTAACCGTGGTATGCAAATGAACCAAACCTATAAAAGTGTGAAGAACTCATGACCTGTAATCTATTTTGGGGTCCATTTTGAGAACAGCCTCTGGCTCCCCAGGGGTACCTTTGAAGGCATCACCCAGCTCTCAGTGCAGGGGAAGGTCCCAGTCCACCTTTCATTTTCATCCTTCATTACCCTGCCCTCTTTACAACAGGAGCACACCTTAATGAGCAAAGTGGGAAGAGATGCTTGCAACACGTGGGTGAAAAATCAGCTGCATAAACACATTGGACATTCTGCTCCTTCAGAATTTTGAAACAGAGCTGTTTCTCACACTCTTAATTAGTTTTGCCCATAAATTAGTGTGTCTGTGAGAACAGTCATCTTTCCTGGGTCAAAATGGCCTTGTTTTCCTGTAAAGAAATGTGGTTTTCTTCCTTGTAGCCTGGTTATATGGTTATTTCCAAATGTTAGGGAAGCTAAGACTGAAATCCTTCAGCCCACCTTGGTTTAGGTGGACGGGGAATTAACCCCAGCTGTAGGAGCAGCCTTGCCCTAGGTTTAAGTGCAAGATATGGTAATTTTTGCCCGCTCTTTAAAATTTATCAGGCCAAAACCATGCATGAAATACCATCCCTGGTGGTACCATAACAATTCCTTCCAAGCTGGCTCCACGGAACCTTTCATCCCTGAAATCCCTGGCACACAGCACAGGGCTGAAGCTGTTTGGGGGTGGAAGGAGCCATCCCAGCCTGGCTCCTCTGGGGAGCTGCCCTTGGCTCTGGTGAAGAGCTGCTGCTCCAGGGCACTCTCCTGCCCTCCCTCCCTCACCTCCCCACTCGGGCCACGTCAGAAGCAGCAAGACAGACACCAGATTATCTCCCCAGCCCCGGGGATCGTGCCCTGGAGGGTGGTGATTACCCTGCTCAGGAGTCTAAACATGCAGATGGGAGCACTTAGCGTCATCTAATCCTTTTTTGGGGAAAAAACGCTGCCCCGGTTTTGTCCTGATGTGAAGAAACCTGTTGTGGCAAATTGCACTAATTCAGAGCTCGGCTTAATACACTGAAAGGGAGCTAAAAGCTTTGGAGAGAGGCACAGGCGGGAGCCTCGTGTGCCCCCACAGTGCCTCAAACCTTCTTTCCAGGGGCTGCTTTGGCTTAAATGTCATTTTAGGCTAGACTTGAGGAGTTTTGGTGGTTTGGGTATGAAGAGTTGTGGTGCGTTAGGTGTGGGCTTGGAGCGCTGCTGTTCCTTCTTTCAGCTGGCAGCTAAGGAAATCAATTCCACAGAATCTCCTGAGCTGGGAGGGACCCACAGGATCATCGATCCAACCCTGGCTCTGCACAGACACCCCAAAATCCCAGCCTGTGCATCCTCATCGATCCAACCCCTGGCCCTGCACAGACACCCCAAAATCCCAGCCTGTGCATCCTCATCGATCCAACCCCTGGCCCGGCACAGACACCCCAAAATCCCAGCCTGTGCATCCTCATCGATCCAACCCCTGGCCCGGCACAGACACCCCAAAATCCCAGCCTGTGCATCCTCATCGATCCAACCCCTGGCTCTGCACAGACACCCCAAAATCCCAGCCTGTGCATCCTCATCGATCCAACTCCTGGCCCTGCACAGACACCCCAAAATCCCAGCCTGTGCATCCCTGAGTGTTGTCCTGGAGCTCTGGCAGCCTCGGTGCTGTGCCCATTCATTCCCTGGGGAATATTCAGTGCCCAGGACACTCTGGGGGAAGAACCTTTCCCTGAAATCCAACTTGAACCTGCCCTGGCCGAGCTCCAGCCGTTCCCTGGGTCCCACAGAGCAGAGATCGGAGCTGCCCCTCAGGAGGGAGCTCCAGCCTGGGATGATTCTCCCTCAGTCTTTTCTCCAGGCTGAACAAGTGGCTGTGGGGGTTTTTTGTGGCCATATTTTCCTTGGCTTTTAATGTCAGAGCATCAGGTGCCTGCTCAGGTCCCAGCACTGTTTTCTGGCTGGGATCATCATTTTTTCCTTGGAAGTTCACTGTGTCCATCTGTTGTGCCTGGCTGGAGTAATGAAATATCTTCCCCAGGCTCATCCTTGTTTCTGTAGCTTCCAGCTCTTTGCAGCTTGGACTCTGTGGGATAATCCCCTCCCTGGCTGCTGCAGGACAGAGCATTATCAGCTGCTGGATCCCAGCTCTCCAGGGAAACGTGGCTGCTCCAAAATTTCACTTTGCTCCCAGGGCAGGCCCTGTGCCTGTCCTTTAATCAAAAAAAATTTGAAAATTGAGATTACAGTAGTTCTTCCCTCTTTGGAAAGGTTCAGGGCATCTCATCTGCCTCACATGGTCGTAGAGTCAAATCAGAGGCTGTTGATAGAAAGGTATAAAAATGAATTTCAGGTTTATTAATAAAACCCAGCAGCAGGGATTCTGCAGAAGTCAAGGAAGCAGAATATCCAAGCAAACTCCGGAGATCCTGGCACTGCTCTGGGATTTCGGCTTTTGTAACACCGTGTGGGTGTAAGGGCTGGGGGCTCTCCCCGTGCACAGCTGATTCCAGCCCGGGGCTGCTTTCTGTTCCTCTTCATTATTTTATTTTTCTGAGATTATTGCAACACTGCCTGATATCAATCTAGTCTGATAACATTCAAAATCGCAGCACAGAAGGGGAAAATTCTTTCAGTTTCAGGAAAGATTTTTATGTTTCATTTTCTTGTTTCTTTATTTCAGCTTATATAAATATAAATATAAATATAAATATAAATATAAATATAAATATAAATATAAATATAAATATAAATATAAATATAAATATAAATATAAATATAAATATAAATATAAATATATGCATACATACATACACATACATATATATATGTATATATATATATATAAACTAACTTTATAACATTTCAGAATTGACTGTTTGCCTTCCTTTCTTTAAAATATTGCTATTCAGAAACAGCAATTCCCATCTTTCCCTCTCCTTCCCTGTGATAATTCTCACGTTTGGAGGAGATGACCAGATTTGTGCGATTATGGCTGCAAAATTTATACTGCCACAAGTGATCTCTAGTGCAGAAAACCTTAAAATGGGTGTTTATAATATTCACGAGGTATCAAAGAGCTGCAGATTTACAGCTGATCTGCACAGACTTGAAAAAAATCTCTTTTCTCTGAAGCAATAAATGAAGTTAATAATTACAGGACAATTAGAGCAGGAGGCTGATGTGTGGAGTGATGTAGGATTTCTCCTTCAGTGGTTACAGGAAATGAGAGATTTGGGGTCCAGGGCTTTGAGTGTCCTTTAAACTGCATTTTCTACTACAGGTGGGTAAATACTCACAGTAGTAAGGTTTTGGTTGAACCAGCCGGCTAATTTAGCTAAAATCTTCTTTTTTTTAAATTCCTTTAGGAGGCAGGGATGAAGGGCTGTCATTGCCTCCCTCGAGTGCCCCAGGCTCTGTGAACTCTGTGCTAAATCAACCTGGAATTCGGGGCATTCACCACCCGTGAGTGGCTGGAAGGGACCTTAAAGATGATCCCACCCCACCCCTGCCATGGCAGGGACACCTCCCACTGCCCCAGGCTGCTCCAAACCTGGCCTTGGACACTTCCAGGGATCCAGGGGCAGCCACAGCTTCTCTGGGAATTCCAGCCCAGGCAGGAATTCCTTCCCAAGATCCCATCCAGCCCTGCCCTCTGGCAGTGGGAAGCCATTCCCTGTGTCCTGTCCCTCCATGCCTTGTCAATCATCTCTCTCCATCTTTCCTGTCGGCTCCTTCAGGCACTGCAAGGCCACAGTGAGGTCACCCCAAAGCTTCTCCAGGCTAAAGGATCCCAACTCCCTCAGCCTTTCCTCACAGGAGAGGTGCAGGATGGTCCTTGTGGGTCCCCTCCAACTCAGGGCATTGTAACCAAGCAGATTCAATTTTCCGAATCGTGACACGGCAGTTTCTGTTATTTATGGGTTTGTCTTGCAGAGAATCCAAACTCAACTCGTTTGTTTTTATTGCTTTTATGGTTTTTAGCCCTTTCTATCCCACAGGGCTGTGTCCCCCCCTCGCCAGCTGTGATCATTCCTGGCTGTGGCATTGTTTATTTTGTACCAACCCTTCAAATATCAGATCCATCCCTCCCACTCACCTGCCAGCACTGGGAACCTCTGTTTGCTCAGGGCAGTTCCTGAGCCACTTTGAATTCCGAGGGAATGCTGGAATAGCCTTGACTCTGTTTCCTGACCAGCCCTGGCTCAGAAATGCCCTGGTGGTTTGATAAATGATGGTTGGCAGCTGGCAAAGTATTGTTTGCTGTGGTTTGAAGGCAGGTTTCAGAGGTATAGAAAAATATATCACCTAAAATTACCAGGAGAGGTAATTCTTTCCCTGTTTCTCCTTTAATATTTAATAAACAGCAGTCAGATCAGGTAGACAGATGAAGAGTTTGTCCTTCACCAGAGTGGAGCTTGTTGCAGGTTGTTCTGCAGAAGAAAGCTGGAAAATAATAAACTTTGCAGCAGTGGAGCAAAGTTCTGATGTATTTCCATTTGGAACTGGGCATTTAAATGAAGGATTTTGTTCTGAGCATCTGGAGGATTTGATTACTCCCTCAGGAGGGGAGGAAAAGGCCTTTGCTCACGTATTTCAATGCCACAGGATTTATTTTTCCCTGGCAGAACTTAGTGAGCCCACCAAGGGTAGGCTCTGAAAAAAGGAGAATTGTTAGATGTGAGTTTTTGATGCAGAGAAGTTTCTTTCCTCTTCTTAATTTTACCAAAAGGCACACAGGGTAACTGAAGTCACATCAAATACTTCAAATGCATTTTTGCTGGGTTATGTAACATCTGAAGCGAGCAGAATTTGTCTTTCTGCATCAGAATTTGGTGCTGTGCATCGACTGCAGCCAGCTGGGACAGCAGAACTGATCTGATCAAAGGCATTTTCCACATCATTTCCATACCTTATCACGTCTTCCTCAGCAATAAAACCTGAGGGTTGAGTCTTTCCAGAGAGGTTTTTTGCTCAGGGAATGGCCAGGCATGGATGTGCTGGTAGGAGAGGGTGAGAGAATGCCTTTGCATCACTTCTTAAACTGCCTTTTCCCTTTGATTTTAAATTTTAAATAAAGCATTTTTTAAAAGTGCATTCTGTAATGCCCAACATCCCATAATAATTGATCACCTGAACCTCTCGCTTTGTATTTAGGCTGCTCTAGGATTTTCAAGCCTCAAACCCTCACCCCTTCCTTGCAAAAGGAGGCCTTTCAAGCCTTCAGGAATGGCAGCTGCCTCCCGAAAAGCTGGATGACAAAACTGCCCTGGCATTGGAAGGAGCTGTGTTTTGCCTTCTTTTTCAAAAAGCCCAGGGCAAACAGCAGCTCCTCATTCAATCCAATAAAAATAAAAATCCAATTCAATTAAAAATGCCCCAAGAGCTGCAGCAGGGCTCGGGTTTTAAGCACAGGGGCAGCAGCTGAAGTCAGAACTATGTAAAATCCATGCAGGAATATAATGGGAGTGGGCACAGGGAATCAAAAAGGACCAGGGCCACTTGGAGCTGGTTTTAAGGGTTGTTCTGCCTTGAAAAAAAACCAAACCTGTCCTGTGGTGTCCAAACACCGGAGAATGTCACTGGACACGTGGATTTATTTAGGAAGACCCTTTGTGTGTGCCAGGGCAGCACAGTTAGGGACGATCCCGGGGGTTTGAAGGCTGTGGATGCTCTGTGGGCAAGGCAGATGATAAAACCATCTCTGTGCCCAGCAGATGATTTTTGGCAGCTCAGAGGGAGGAGGAAGCGTTTCCTCTACTTCCTTTGCTTGGGGCAGCCCTGCTTTATTTCTGGGACAGCTCCGAGAGGGGCATTCAGGAATGAGGGGGCACAGCTGGGTTTGGGGTTGACCTCAGGGCCTGGAGGTCTTGGGATGGATGAACTGTGGGGCTTTTCCAGCAGGGAAATGGCAGTGAAAATCATGGAACCGGGCAGCTGCGCCTGGAATTCTCTTGGGCACCAGGAGGACACAATGGTTCCTCGGCTGGTGGCAAGAGAAGAATGCAAAGACTCATGCAGAATAAAAATTCAGGATATTTCAGGCTCTGTCTGGATAATCACTCAGACTTGTTGTACAGAATATTGCTAAATTGGTTTTTTTTCTGATTTTATGAATGGTGTTAATATTCCGCTTAATTTTAATTGTGGGATTCAGTGGATGCTTGAAGACTTTTCAAAATAAATAATGTTATTTCTAGGGTTTGGGGATTTTAAAAGCATATCCCCATCTTCTTCAATATTGCCAAAAATGCCGTGTTGCCTCTGTGAGGATGAGGAAGTCAAATTTGTAGCTCTCTTCCCACAGAAAGTTTCCTTTATTCTGTGTGGATATAAACCAATTTTTTTCCCTTCGGTTAATACCCAGCTAAGTGCAAAGTAGATATTTATTAAAAATATATTTCTGTACGTGGCTTCATGAGTAGTTTGACCACCACAGTGAAGCAATTGCATGGTAAATGCTTTTAAAAAGAATTTGCTTAATTGCAAAAGGAATTTTTACCCGTGTACGTAGCTGCCAAAATAAAGGGAACTGAGTTCTTCTCTCAGTTGTCAGGATTGTCTTAACTGGTTAAATCCATGTTTACAACCTTGCCTGTGGTTAACCACCCCTAGATAAGATCATGGACTGTCTCCCTGTGAGTGTAACAGGTGAGGGGTTGTTGATATAATTCACATTTAAATCGCTTTGTGCTTGATTGGGTTTTTTTCTTTTCTCTTTGGCTTTGGGAGGGACTCGCTGTGTGTGAGGAATGTTATCAGTTCGTGAAGTGTTTCTCAAGATAATCCACTGTGGCTGGGGAGGTAATGATTTGCCTTCCCTGACACTGCACTGCCCTGTTTTCCTGCAGTGCTCCCATAAAAAACAGGGCTCCAGTGGTTCAGGATAATGTGTTAAACCACATGTCTGGACACATGCGAGAGGTGAAACCTGAAACTTGGCAGTTCAGACACTTTTTAAGTCAACACAGCTAAAAGCAGCCACAGCACAACTCCTGGACTGTTTCTTAGTTGTACAGAAAAGCAAAGAGAATTTATTTGCAGCACCAGCGTAATCCCAGCTCTTACTGTAAGGCTCCTTCAGTGTTCTCTGGAGTTTATCCAGTTTATCACCAGGGAAAAGTGATATTCGAGCTGGAGATTTGGGCTTTGCCACCAGGGCCAGGTTTTAGTGCTGCTTGTTTTACACCAGAGGAACCACAGCCTGTAGATGTATGTCTGTGTCTATAGATTGAGAAATGGTTTAAAATCTATGAAGAAATTGAGTATAAAATCTGTTAAAAATGAATTAACAGCAGTCAGATTAGGTAGGCAGATGCAGAGTTTGTCCTCCACCAAAGTGGAGCCCATTGCAGGTTTCTTCTGCAGAAGAAATCTGAAAAATAATAAACTTTGCAGCTGTGGAGTAAAGTTCTGGTGTATTTCCATTTGAGACTGGGCATTTAAATCAAAGATTTCGTTCTGAGCACATGGAGGATTTGCTTTTCCCCCCAAACAATGGCAGGAATGGGAATTGTGTGGATTGTGGCAAGCGTCTTTCATTTTCATCTCTCCACTTGCCTGTAGCTTTTTGATCTTTCCTTCATTAATTTGCTGGATCATTTGATTCAGGCTGTGCACAAGATTTACATTTCTTTGGGCAGCCTCAGCACCTGATTTCTAGACAGAGGACAAACAGCTGGACTGGGAGCTGTTCCATAATCCCTGAATGGAGAATGCTCCCTCCCGTGGGATGGGGATAATAGTGAGATTACCTTTATTTTTAAAGGTGGCCACTGGATTCTGCCCCACTGGAAACTCGAGGTTTAGACCTGCAGGAAATCGACTTGTTTGGAGCTCCTGAAGGAGGAGGTTCAGCTCTCCTGGCTGCAGCAAAATTCATTCATTTCTTTATTAATATGGGATAAAGCAATCCCGAAAGCACAGATTTTGAGGGAGCTGGGAAAGGGGCTCAGCCTGGAGAAAAGGAGGATCCAGAAGGGAAAAGCTCTGCAGCAGAGCCCTCACCGAACTTCCCTCACCTTTCTTCCCCGCCACGTTTTCTCCCACTTTTTGATTTTCCCCTCACAGCAAGGGAGACCCTGAGGGACTGGAGGAGTCCAGGGAAGGGAATGGAGCTGGGAAGGGGCTGGGGAATTCCTGAGGGATCTGGGCAACACTCAGCCTGGGAAAAGGAGGATCCAGAAGGGAAAAGCTCTGCAGCAGAGCCCTCTCCAAACTTCCCTCACTTTTTTTCCCCCTCACGTTTTCTCCCACTTTTTGATCTTCCCCTCACGGAAAGGGAGACCCTGAGGGGCTGGAGAGTCCAGGGAAGGGAATGGAGCTGGGAAGGGGCTGGAGAATTCCTGAGGGAGCTGGGAAAGGGGCTCAGCCTGGAGAAAAGGAGGATCCAGAGGGGTCTTTTCCCTCTCTGGAATTCCCTGACAGGAGGGGGCAGCCGGGGGGGAGTCGGGCTCTGCTCCCAGTGAACAGGGACAGGAGGAGAGGGAACGGCCTCAGGCTGGGCCAGGGGAGGGGAGAGTGGATATTCGGGAAATTCCTTCATGGAAAGGGTGCTCAGGTGGACCCCCCATCCCTGGAGGGGTTTTAAAGCCCTGGAAAAGAATAAACTTTGCAGCTGTGGAGCCAAGTTCTGATGTATTTCCATTTGGAACTGGGCATTTAAATCAGGGATTTTGTTCTGAGCACCTGGAGGATTTGATTATTCCCTCAGGAGAGGAGGAAAAGGCCTTTGTTCACGTATTTCAATGCCACAGGATTTATTTTTCCCCAAGTGGCACTTGGGGACGTGGGTCAGTGGTGGCCTTGGCAGTGCTGGGGACTGGTTGGACTCGATGCTCTGAGAGGGATTTTCCATCCTTAACAATTCTAATCTTTATTCCACATCACTAAAAATAGCCTGGATTTCCTGAAGCACCATTCATTCCCTCGGCGGCTTCTCTCCTGTGTCATATTCCCGTTGGATTTTATTTCTCTCCGTGATGGGTTTGGTGCTGAAGTGCACGTGCTGGACCCAATCCTTGTCTGGGATTTGGATCCCTGATGGGAAATGATGCCTGGCAAATTCCCAGCTCGTGCTGTTCCCACAGACAACCTGGAAATGGGTGGGGCTGAGGAGAGGAGAGGCAACAAAAAAAAGCTGAGATTGCCTGCTGGAATGGCAGCTCATCAAAGGGCCAGGGAAATCTATAAAATGAGCAATAAAGTTCCTTTGAAAGCTTCAGGTTTACTCATTTTACTACTGCAGGAAGATGTGATGTAGATACACGTAAAACACAGCCTTGTGTGGGGAATGTGGGATTTGTTCTTTGGAAAAGGAGATGAGGGAAAATCCCTTCAGGATTCTTCTACCAACTGTGCTGCTAGAAACGGGTTCTTTTCTTCTGGGAGAATTTTAAACTCTTGTTTATTTGGGTTTCTTTACCTGAATTGTTTCCTTTCCGTATCAAGGATGCAGTAGTTAATCAACTTCTGAGTCTGATTGGAGGAGGGTTAATTGTTAATCAGTGTCACCAATGCTCAGAAGTGCCTGAGCTCATGTGGGGAAATGCATTTTCCCTGCACGTCTTCAACAACTTGCTCTGATAGACATCGATTATCCAGCTCTGCCCCGTGGCTGAATCCATGAAAACTCGGATGTGTTTTGAAAGCAGCCCTTAAAATAGCAGTGAAATCCGGGAAATGCCACGTGGAACCCCAAAATCAGTGTTTTGGATTCTTGACTAATGGAAGGGAATTCAGAGCAGCTGTCAAGGGCCCCCATTCCACCTGTGGGAAGCTGCCTGGGGCTATGGAGAGGGAGGAGAGGGAAACACAGCTTTTAAAACCACGGCTCTCTTGGAAATAGGGAGCTTTATTCAGGTTTACCAGAGGCGTTGGTGTTCACTGAGAATGCAGATGTTTTATGTGCCAAAGTCACTGGATAAAAGAGTCGATAAAGGGGAACAAAGCCTGGAATGCAGGTCGTGCTCCTCCCAGGTGATGCTGGGCTCTGTGTGTGTGAGTGTGGAGAGGTTTTGGGGGTGTGCAGAGCCTTTCTCTGCGTGTGTGAGTCTGGGGGTGTGTATGTGCGTTTTTCTGTGTACGTGGTGTTTTTCTGGATGTGTGGAGTCTTTTTCTGTGTGTGAAGTCTTTGAGTGTGTGAATCTTTGAGTCTTTGTGTGTCTGTGTCAGTTTTTCTCTGTGTGTGGGTGTCTTTGTGGGCCTTTCTGTGTGATGGGGTCTTTTTGTGGGTGTCATTCTCTGAGTGTGTGTGTCACTCTGTGGCTTTCAGTGTGTGTGCAGCCTTTCTGTGAGTGTCTTTTTGTTGTGTGTTGTGAGTGTGGAGGCTTTTTGGGGGTGTGTAGAGCCTTTCTCTGCGTGTGTCAGTCTGGGGTGTGTATGTGGTGTTTTTCTGGGTGTGTGGAGGCCTTTTGGGGGTGTGTGGAGTCTTTCTCTGTGTGTGAGCTTGTGAAGTCTTTGTGTGTGGAGTCTGTGTGTTTGGATCTTTGAGTCTTAGTGTGTCTGTGTCAGTTTTTCTGTGTGTGGGTGTCTTTGTGGGCCTTTCTGTGTGATGGGGTCTTTTTGTGTGTGTTTTTCTGTGTGTGGGTGTCATTCTCTGAGTCCGTGTGTGACTGAGAGCCTTTCAGAGTGTGGGTGTTGCTCTGTGGCTTTCAGTGTGTGTGCAGCCTTTCTGTGAGTGTCTTTTTGTGTGTCTGTGAGTTTTTCTGTGTGTGAGTGGAGCCATTCTGGGGGTGTGTGCTTCTCTGGGTGTGATTTCTTTCTCTGTGTGTGTGTGTGTCTCTTTCTGAGAGTCTTTGTGTGTGAGTGTGAAGTCTTTGGGGCTGTGTGGAGCCTTTCTGTGTGTGTGATTTCTTTCTGGGAGTCTTAATGTGTCATCGTGTGTGTGTGTGGAGTCGTTTTGGGGGTGTGTGAAGCCTGTGTGGGCCTTTCTGTGTGATGGGGTGTCTTGGGGTCTTTTTGTGTGTTTTTCTGTGTGTGAATGTGCATTTCTGTGTGTGAGTGAGAGTCTTTCAGAGTGTGGGTGTTGCTCTGTGGCTTTCAGTGTGTGTGCAGCCTTTCTGTGAGTGTTTTTTTGTGTGTCTGTGAGTCTTTGTGTGAGTCTGGAGTCTTTCTGGGGATGCGTGTTTCTCTCTGTGAGTGATTTCTTTCTCTGTGTGTGATTTCTTTCTGGGAGTCTTTCTCTGTGTTATTGTGCATGCATGGAGTCTTTCTGGGGGTGTGTGAAGCCTGTGTGGGCCTTTCTGTGTGATGGGGTGTCTTGGGGTCTTTTTGTGTGGGTTTCTGTGTGTGAATGTGCATTTCTGTGTCTGAGTGTGCATTTCTGTGTGAGTGAGAGTCTTTCAGAGTGTGGGCTTCACTCTGTGGGCTTTCAGTGTGTGTGCAGCCTTTCTGTGAGTGTCTTTTTGTTGTGTGTGTGAGTGTGGAGCCTTTTTCTGTGTGTGTGAGTCTGGGGGTGAGCCTGTGTCTTTGTCTGTGGTGTCTTTCTCTGTGTGTGGAGTCTTTTTGGGGCTGTGCAGAGCCTTTCTCTGTGTGTGAGTGTGTGGAGTCTGTGTGTTTGTGTGTGAATCTTTCTGTGTGAATCTTTCTGTGTGTGGGTGACTTTCTGTGTGTCTATGTCAGTTTTGGTCTGTGTGTGTCTTCCTCTGTGAGTCTGTGTGTGGGTGTGCCGACTTTGGCCAAAATCTAGCAATACATCCTCTGAGAGAAAACCAGGTTACAACCACCCTTCCCCCCCACCACGTTCGGGGAAAAAAGAAATTTTCCTCGAAGGAAAGTGAAAGAGAGAAAAATTATTTATTTAACAAACACACAGGAGAAGAATAATAATGCTAAACAATAAAATCTCTCGTGGTGGAGAGAAACCTGGGAGGATTTCAGAGTCCTTCTGCAGATGTGGTCTCTCTCCTCCTCGGAGCTGGGTCAGTGAGGCCTCCAGGCCTGAAGGAAAATTCTCCCAATGTGTTCTGATGTTGTTGAAACAGTCCAGAAGAGGAAAAAAAAAGGAAAAAAACCCCAAAGTCCCAGGAACCACACTGGAGAAAAAGGCAAAAAAACCCCCCAAAAATCTGGCTGAAGAAACAGGCAAGGGTGCTCTCTCCAAGCTCCTGCAGCCAGAAAACACAGAGGAGTCTCCAGCTCTGTGTCCTTGGGAACTGCTTTGAAAAGTTCCTTTGGTTTGGTTTTTTTTTCCCTCCCCTCTCAGGCTCAGTTTAAAGGCACAGAAAAAGGCACAAAATTAATTTTTTGGCATAGAGCTGTGATAGGGGATGCACATCATAGAGTCACCCCAAGACAGTATGTGAGTGAGAGGCTTTCAGTGAGCGTGTCTGTGTCTTTCCATGTGTGGCTGTGTGTGTTTCAGTGTGTGTTTGTATGTCTTTTTGTGTGTTTTTTGGTGTGTCTTTTTGTGTGAGTGTCTCTTTGTGTGTGTGAGTCCTTCCAAGTGTGTCCCATGCTGTGTATGATTCTTTCTCTCTGTGTGTGATATTTTTCTCTGTCTGGCCCTGTCCTGTTTTGTTGTTCCTTTGTTGCTCCCTACAAGGTGTCTCAGCTTCCCCAAGACAGACCCAGAGCCTCCTGCTATAAATTAACCCATGGAGTCTGACTGAACACTTCCATGGAGAAACCACGCTGCAAATCCAGCAGGAATTCCCCCAGATCTCCCACACCTGAGTGTTCTTCATCTCTTTTGAATGAGCTCCCAGGAGAGGCAAAGCCCCTTCCCCAGTTATTCCCTCCCCACCAGAGCTGGGATCCATCCCAGTGCCATCGGGATCAGCCCCTCGATGGAGCCCTGAGAAGGAAGGGCCTGTGAGTACAAGTGTGAGACTGAGCTGGGAGATGGGTGGGAAGCTGCTCAGACCTGCCAGGTCTGGGTGTGCCTGAGAGCTGAATTTCGTGTGATTACAGCATGGAAAACTTTGAGGTGCCTGGGCAATCCGGGTACTAGCTGAGAGGGTGAATGTGAAGTTTGCATTTATTCGTTACTCTGATTTTTTCCTATTTTTTTAAAACATAAATTCATTTTGTGGATATAAAATTAGGTGCTTGAAAAAAATTACTGTTTCATATCTTTAAAAACAAATCACATCAGTATGGGCCATTCACTTCAGAGTTGGGTTTGATGGTCCTGGTAGGTCCTTCCAGCTCAGAATACTCTGTGATCTCAAGATCAGCTTCCGTCTCCAAAGTCCAACCCCAGCAATAATTTCTGACGGTGGATTTAGGTGTAGGAATGTCATGGATTTCATGGCTCACATCAGGACTGGCTCCACTGGAGCTTGGTGTAGGTTTTTTTCCAGTCTCTGTTGGTGGAGAGGGACTGAAATTGGAAGGATTGGCAGGTAGTGCTTGGCTGACATCCTGGCTGTGAATGAAACACCCAAATACCTTTCCCTGCCCCAGGACTGACCTGTCCCTGCAGTGACCAGTGGTTTAGAAAGCTGGGAATTTTATTTTCTGTTTAAACGGGAAAGCCTGAGGCTGTGAATATGCATTGTGCAGTGCAATCCCCCAAAGTACAGCGGGCAGAGAAAATTCACTGTGCCTGTAGCTATGTTAGGATGTTAAATACCAGGGTTATTAATCTTTCCTCACCTCAGCAGCTCTTAGGCCACGCATTAATGTGTTTTTGTGTGAGATTTAATTGCTCAGGCTTGTAACAACTCAAAACCTTAAGATCCTGTTTCCCACTGTGACTTCAGTCCTGAGCAATCGGCTCTCTGGAAAAGCAGCAAATGCTTGTTTGGATTGTATTCCATTTTCCATGGCAGATGGAGGCTCATCTGTGGGTTATGGATCACTGGAGAGCAAGACTCAGACTGGGGCAGGGATTTTCCAGAAGTAAACAGCAGCCAGGAGTGATGCTGGGAAGGGAATTCCAGAGTCAGGGCTTCCAGCACTGAACTTGAATCATGTCAGCACCATATTTGCTCTCTTGGAGAAATTACCGCAATAAAACACCTGAATGTTTATTTTAACTTCATAAAAAAAGGTGTTTCTATAAATAAAATATGATTAGACCCGTGAAATAAGAAATGAGAGTTGCTAAATAAGCTTCAGATGGAGGCCAAGTGTATCTTTTATTCCAGGGCTTTGGCTTTCACATTGCATAAGCTCAAAGCAGCAAAGCTTATTTTTAAGAGTTCAAAAAAAAAAGAAATTAAATGGTTAGAAAAAAATTTAAAAGGTTTTGACATTCAATCTGTCATCATTGTCTTCTCAAGAATGCACATGTCCAAAAAAAAAAGGCAAAAGGTTTTGTTGAATGACATTGATCTTTGGAGTTCTTGTTTGGTTTTCTGCTCATTAAACTCCTGACATGGAAACAGACTTGAAAAGGCCAAGAACTGTGACACTGGATGCAGATTTTAGCATGTCAGCAGGTCTGGAAATAAAATAGACACTGAACTTGATTTTATTACCTTTTCTTTTAACAGCAAGAACCAATATTTGAAAAGGATCGACCTCGGTGCAGTGATAGGAGAGACAGCATAGGAGACATAAATCAAACACAGCCTGTATTTTCCTATTTTAAAAAAGGGCAGTGCTGGAAGTATTTTTGGATTCTCTTTGTGAATTCCAGGCCTTCATTTGGATTATGGACACAGAAGCAAATTGGGGCAGTTAAAATATTTTTAATGCGTGCCTGCTTATTTTTTTGGAGGGCAGGAAAAAAAAACCCAACCCAAACCACCACAACAAGCTTTTAGTTCGGAAAATCTGGCAAATCTTTGCCACAAATTAAATTCTAGTAGATTTTGATTCTGTAACAGAGAGAGACGCAGCCAGTGTGTTTGTAGTGAGACTCATTTCAGTGCAAAGGAGGGACCAGGAGGATTCCCTGGAAGTTGCTGAGGGAAATTGGACCTCAGCAAGTGCCTGGATGGAGACAGAAATGAGAAGAGACATCTGAGAACATGAGGGCTGAAAGAGAGTTGAAATCCTTTTTTTTTAAACAAACTTGCACCAAGTGCAAGGCTTCAGACCGTGTTTGAAGTAGAGTTTTGGTTTTGGTCATAAATCCAAGTGTGGCACCCTCTGGGAAAAAAAAAACAGTCCCAGCACAATCCTGCTTGAATCTGCTGATGTTTTCTTTTAGGTTTCTGTTCATCTCGACATATTTTCCCCTCTGCTTTCATCACTTTCAAGCCCAACCAAACACGTTCCTTGTGCGAGGTAACGCTGCTTTGAGAAAATCCTTTTTTTATTCATCTCCTTCATTTGTCTACTTCAAAATGTGGTTCCACATTTGAAACCCAAAGCAATCTTTCCCCAGGGATTAGCTCTCCTCCAAAGACTTTTTGCATTCTTTAATCTGCAGTTTCTTCTCTCCTGAGGTGTCAGGAGTTGATGTGGAGCACGGGCTGTTTATTGTCTCTGTCATCAAGAAATAGAGAAGTTGTTTATTTGAATGTGTGGGGTTTTCTCCAGGCCCAAGCAGCTGAAGCGAGCATTAAAAACCCTGTTTTACTTCACATAAAACAAGTCTGTGGTGTCTTTTGCTGCACAAGAGGAAACAATTCTTCTTGATTTCTCATTCTATTCTCCTTGTTTCTAAATAAACCCTCCCCAGTAGTTTGAAATGATCCCCAATTAAAACTGGGCTTCAAACGAGATGGGAAAAGAGGGGCCTTGTGCTTGATGCACTTTGAGTGTGAAGTGTGTGACCTTCAGGTGTGGGATTTGCAGTCATTCCCCTTGACTTCAGGCCATGGAAACCATCAGGGATACACCCAGGCAGGCAAAAAGAATATAAAATCCAGTTTAAAACAGGCTGGGAAAGGCCTTGCTGCAAACAGCACCTCAAGGGCTCCTCAGGTGCTGCTGGGGCTGGTTGTGATCCTTTCAAATGGCAATTTCTGCCTCACTGGCCAGGGTGTGCTGAGTTGAGAAATGAGATTCTTTTATCAGCTTTCACAGACTGCTCTCACTGACACTATTGCAGGAGATTTCCAAGATTTTGAGTGAATTAGGCATCTCTTCTAGGCCTCACTGTTGGCCTGAAGTGAGCATTAAACACTTCACATAAAACAAGTCTGTGGTGTCTTCTGCTGCACAAAAGGAAACAATTCTTCTTGATTTCTCATTCTATTCTCCTTGTTTCTAAATAAACCCTCCCCAGTAGTTTGAAATGATCCCCAATTAAAAGCTGGGCTTCAAACGAGATGGGAAAAGAGGGGCCTTGTGCTTGATGGGCTTGGAGTGGGAAGTGTGTGACCTCCAGGTGTGGGATTTGCAGTCATTCCCCTTGGCTTCAGGCCATGAAATTGGCCCCCCTGCTTTCTTCAGCGGGCTGGGAAAATTGCAAATGCCTGGGTTTGTGTCTCCTTGGCACTCAGGAGTTTCTCAGGACTTTGATTGTGAGGGGATTGTAGACAGAGTCCCTTTGTTTATCAGTAAACTGTGCCAAGAGCTTATCAGATGCTGTGTAATGAGCCCCCTTTCTCTTAGGGATGCTGCTGACAATTATTGACTTTCACCCCTCCTTTAAAGGATGAAAAACTCAATTTTTACTGGTTTTCATTGTTGGATGGGAGCACAGTCATTAGATGGGATTTTGTGCAGGGCAGGTAATGATTTCTCACCCTCAGTGTTGCATTTCCCAGGTGTTGTGGTTTGGGAGTTGTGGTTTGGGAATTGTGGCTTTCTCTGCCTCCAGTGCTGCAGGAATGAACTTGGTCAGGAAACTAAAAATAAAAGGGAAAAAACAAGGAAAAAATTCCTCAACGAAGAGTCTGTGCCACTTTCCTGCTCTCTGACTCCTTTCCCCTCTCACTGAACTCCACTTATTCCTCCACATCCCTTTCCTACCCACAAAGCATCGAGGCCACATGGATGCTCCTCCAGCTGAGCAAATTCTTGGAGCTTCCAGCTCTTCTGAAAGCAGCAGGTGATGGTGGCCAAGAAATCCTCTGGGATTTTCCTGACTCCACAGCTTGTTCCAGCTCCTTCCTGCCTGGAGTGCCCAGCCCCGGTGGCAGCTTGGCACTGCTGCAAAAAAGGCAGTGGGGAGGTGGGAGGCTCAGGGAGACCATCAGGGATACACCCAGGCAGGCCAAAAAATATGTAAAATTCACTTTAAAACAGGCTGGGAAAGGCCTTGCTGCAAACAGCACCTCAAGGGCTCCTCAGGTGCTGCTGGAGCTGGTTGTGATCCTTTCAAATGGCAATTTCTGCCTCACTGGCCAGGGTGTGCTGAGTTTAGAAATGAGATTTTTTTATCAGCTTTCAAGGATTGCTCTCACTGTGACACTATTACAGGAGATTTCCAAGATTTTGAGTGAAGAATTTATCTCTTCTCGGCCTCACTGTGGTAGAACTGGGTGAATTCAGTGGGTGCTTGAGGTGTAACAATTCAGTGTTTTCATGTTTTCTCTAAAATGCAGCAGAAGAGGATTTTAAGTCCCAATTTGAGGCTCTGAGAAACCTGGTCTGGGGGAAGCTGTCCCTGTCTGTGGCAGGAGGTTGGAATTAATTTTGAGTTTTAAAGCCTCTTCCAAGCCAAACCATTCTGGGATTTTTTTAAAAGCCCATCTTGAAAGTTATTCTTGGTTTCCTATAAGAAACATCATTGAGGAGTCCTTGAAATTGCTCTATTTTGCTGTAAAACGTCCCTAATTTATTTATTAAAAGGAGATAGGAGGGGATTAGAGAAGATAAAATATAACCAAGCAACCTTTGTGTCCATTTAGAAAAATATTTGAACTTGGACCTCCTTTCAGGGAAACCCTGATTAATGACCCCTGAGCAAAGAAAATTAATCTGGAGTGATAAAAACCTCACTGGTCACATCACCTGTCTTAATTCCTCTTAAAAACAGTGCTGGGATGCAGCAAGGGAGGACTCAGGGCCAGGAAAATCAAATGGAAGAGGTTCTGTAAATGTGAAATATGTAAATGCAGCTTTTTTTTTTTTTTGGGTCCAGAGCATTTTGTGTCACTTTCCTTTGGACTCCAAATTTATGGAGAAGCACTGACATCTCCAGAAAAAATGATTTCAACTCTATTTCTGTGCTCATCTGGGGAACCGGTTCAGTTTTTATGGATATTTCAGGGTTCTTAAGCTAATTGTGAAAATCCTGTCCATGGTTTTAGCTGCGTTTAAGGTTCCCTTCCCACTTGAAATCCCTTTTGGATGGGGACTTGCAGCTTTCTCCACTGTGGGAATATTTCTTTGTGGAGTAAGGTGGAAAAATGAAAATGACAATGTTAATTTTACTGTGAGAATAGGAGAAGGAGTGATCAGAATGACTGAATTGTCTGTGTTTCAGTAAAGTTTTATAAATTAATTTAGGTTGGAAAAGAAACTTATTCCTTTCTATAAAATTCTGTTTCTCAAGTTAAATTCTGGTTTTAGAGAGGTTGATGGGAAATTTTGCTGTTTCTTTCACTGATGAGGGATTTAGTTATTTTTAAACTCCTTTTGTTCGTATCAGAGAGCAAAAATGAGACTTTAATTTTTTTTCCTGGTTTTTCTCTTCCATAATTTTCTGGGGTTTAGTTCTTAACTCCTTTCTGCTTAATTTTCATTTCAGCCTCGGTGAGGTGATTTAATTATTAACTTCCTTTGTAATTTATGTGTAAATTCTCCTTTTATTTTTTTTCCCACATGGTGCAAGACTAATCAGGAGTCCTCAGGGTGACAGAGTTCCAGGCACTGGAGCATGAGCCAGCAAGTGGCTCTTGTGTCAAATTAAAACCACTTCAAAATGGTTTTTGGGGTGCAAGAGGAAACATTTTGAGTGATGTTTCCACTTACAAAGAGAAACTGAGAACAAAAGGAGGTCAAAAGAGTTGGAGATGATGATTTAGGTCTCAAATGAGTCAGTTAGACCAGAAAATATATTTTGTATTTTATATTTTATGTATTTTATATTTTATATATAGTATTTTATATTTTATCTTACATGTTTTATCTTATATCTTTTATCTTATGTTTTATCTTATATCATTTATCTTACATATTTTATATTTTATTTTATCTTATATATTTATCGAATTTTTTATCTTATATATTTTATATTTTATCTTATATTTTTTATCTTTTATCTTATATATTTTATATTATATATCTGCAGCCAGAATCTTTGAGTGGCTTATTAGGGTGTGTTTTGTTGTGCATGAAGATTAAAATGCAGGATTTTACCTCCAGCTTCCAACTGGGCAACTCTGCCTTCATCTTGTGGCTAATCCCACAAAAACTGAGATAAAGATGCGTGGAAAGAGGTTATGGAATCCCAGGAAAAGGTTGAAAAAGCCCTCCCAGCCCATGGAATCCCAGGAAAAGGCTGGAAAAGGCCTCCCAGCCCATGGAATCCCAGCTGTGCCCCATCCCCACCTTGTCCCCAGCCCAGAGCTCTGAGTGCCACCTCCAGGAATTCCTTGGACACCTCCAGGGATGGGCACTCCAAACCTCCCTGGGAGCCCCTTCCCAGGCCTTTTCCTGAATTAAATGCACACTGAAATGTGGATTTTGTTAAGTCCAGGGCTGTGCTGGTGTTTGGTGGGCAGGCTGTGAATGTCAGAATTTCTCACTCCCGGCAGTGCTCCGGGCCTTGTTCTTCCCCAGTTCCCTTCTCCTGAGGCACAACCGGTTGTGGGTTTTGTATCTTGGGTTTTGTATCTTTCCACGTGGGTTGCTTTTCCAAATCTTTGAGTTCCTGAATTGTTTGATTGCTCTGTCCTTCACCACTTTCTGCTTTTTTCTTTGTCTAAGGAGAGTCGTGGAATCCCAGACTGCTCGGGGTTGGGAAGGAACTTAAAGCTCATCCCATTCCACCCCTCCATGGGCAGAGACACCTCCCACTGTCCCAGGCTGCTCCAAGCCCTGTCCAGCCTGGCCTTGGACACTGCCAGGGATCCAGGGGCATCCATGGAATAACCTGTGCCAGCCAGGAATTCCCAATTCCCAATATCCCACCCATCCCTGCCCTCTGGCAGTGGGAAGCCATTCCCTGTGTCCTGTCCCTCCATCCCTTATCAATCATCTCTCTCCAGCTCTCCTGGAATATCAACACCATAACCAGCTCAAACCCACCAGCCTGCACCTCCCAAATCTGGTTTTTTTTTGGGACAGATCCTCACCCTTCCCTAAAAATCTTCTGCCAGAACCCTGCAGGCCTTCCCTGAGCGCAGTTTGCCCTCAGCAGGGGCTGGTTTTAGCTCCCCGGGGTGTCTGAGCACAGGCAGGGAGCTGCGGATCCTCCAGGCAATCCCAAAGCACGTCAGGAATGTGAGGCAGCTCCTGTGGGAGCGGCGGGGAAAGGCCGGGCTTGATTTGAAGGCAAACTCAAGTTCACCGGGAGCTCTGGGACAGCAGCTCCCGAGTTCCTGCCCATCGCAGGCTCCCTTTGCAGAGGGATTTCTACAGCTGGGAGGGAATTGAGCTGGAAAACTGCCTTTCCTGGGATTATTTTCACCCGGGGCTGCCACCTTCCTGCTGCCTCTTCCCTGAATCTTTGCCCTCTCCTCAGCCCCCAGCTGCCATCCTGGCCCTGTCCTAAGACCCTCAGGGATGCTGAGTTGCTGGATCAGTGCTTCGGTTCTGCCCTAAATAATTCCCCATCCTGGCGCTTTTTAGGCAAAGATTCACTGTGCAAATCTTTGGGGATCTGTGCGATTCGGTCCTGGCATTTCCTGTGAGAAAAGGTTGGATTTTTGCTCCTGTGCTGTTACAAATTTTATCAATAATGCAATTTAAGGACAAAGATTTTGGATTTGGTTTTCTTTCTAACTTCTTCATGGAATTATGGAACAGTTTGGGTTGGAAAGGACCTCATGGATCATCTTATTTGAATGCCCTGCCATGGACAGGGGCACTTTCCACTCACCCAGGCTGCTCCAGGCTGGCCTGGGACACTTCCAGGGATCCAGGAGCAGCCACAGCTTCTCTGGACAACCTCCCTTAAATAATTTTCCTGGGTTTCTGTTTGGCTTTGTAAGAATATGCAACACAAGAAACATTTGGTGTTTATTTGGACACGTTGATTAAAAAGTCAAACCCCAAACAGAAAAGTGTGATGACATTTGTAAGAATGTAGAAGGAATCCATTGGATTTTTATACAGGGGATGGGAAAAAAACCCCTTTTCAGCAACATAATGGGAGGAAATGTCCCAGTTGTGCCAGACACACGACCCAGAGGGTTTTTTCCCAGCAGCTGGGACATTTGTTATGATAACTGAAGCCTTGAAACTTCTGTTCAGCATTTTTACAAGCAAAACACCACGTTTGGAGAGCTCTGCCCACAGCCAGGCTCCTGGAAGGAAAGGGATTATGGAGCAGAAGCATTTGGATGCTGATTTTTCAGTCAGTGTCCAGCCTGAATAAGCAAAGACTGACAAGGTAGAGCAGGTTTTATACTTCATATCCAACATTCAGGCTGGCTTTTACAATGGGAGGTGTGTGGGATGTGTTTCTGAAGGAGAAATTTTTCAGAAGTCCTCCCAACATTTAGGGTCAAGCAGCAGAAATCTGGTGACACTGCTGTGTTCAGTCCAGATTGTCTCAAAAAAGTGAGAATATTTTTTCTTACCCAGCATGTGAGTTGTGGAGAACTCCAGTTGTCACACTTTGTGATTTCCAAGTGTCCAAACACCTCCTAGAAGGTTTCAGTGTCTCCCCTCAGGCAGCAGTTGCTTTCAATTCAATCAACAATATCTAATAAAGGGGGGTTTTTTGGGGGTTCATTTGCAGTTATATCACAGTCAGTGGTCACCTTAGCACTTTATTAGTGTTGTGACAATTCTCACTGTTGGAGTAGCAGTTGACATTTCAAGGAGTAATTTAATACCTTTTTAAAAGTAAATTCAGCTTTGTCCAGCACCTTTAGCTCCTCTGTGTTTCGTAGAGTGGCTACAGTGATCTTTGCTATTTATTTAATGTTCCATTAATTAATTTATTCTTCCCCTGCTGAGGTTCAGTGGTCACATCAAACCTGAGGGCTGCATTTCAATGTAGCTGGAATAGGGAATCATAAAATTGGATTTTTTTTTTTTGTAGCTCACAAAAACCCAAATGAAAGAGCTCCTACAAAAGCTCTCCTGGATTTGCAGGGAAGTCCAGGAGAGCTTTTTGTTCGGAGATCTTGGAGCATTCACAGCACTGCTGTAGTTTGTACTCTCTGGAGATTCAATTTGTGTTTCCCTTCTCTTCTTCCCCCTGATTTCTGCTCCTTTTTTCTTAAAGGAGGGGATAAAACATTCAGATGTGGCAATAAACAAATAAAAAAGAGCAAGAAGAATATAGGGAAGGGACAGATGACCCAAAAAAACACAAGTCAAGTAAGAAAGGAAGGAAATTTTTTGGACCTTGAGAAATCACAGCCACACCTCCATCTCCCTGTTTTTTTCCAGGCCCAGAACCTCCAACCTGGGGCAAAATACCAAAAAATTCCCTCAGTTTGGTGAAGAGGAACGTTCCAGCTCCTCCTCACTCACCAGAGGCTCGTGCCAACGGTTTCCCATCCCAGGCAGCTTTCTAAGCCCGGGAGGTACTCGTGGCACGAAGCAGGAGAATTTCACGTGGATGGGATTCTGCAGCTCTATTTATAATTAAATTGGGATTATTTTTTTTTTTACTCCACCCTGTTTTTTCCCCACCCTGCCCTTCCGAGCCTTTGAAGAGAGGCCAGATGGCTGCAAAGGCTGTCACAGCTCTCCTGGCTCTGGAGCAATTCCAGGGTCAGGGATTGCTGCCAGCTCGGAGAAATTTATCAAATAGGGGCAGGAGATGATCACAACAGCAAAATCGCTGCTTCTTGTGGAGATGCCACTCATTTTCTAAAGTTTTTTCTTCAAAACTGCTGTAAAAATGGAGAAAGAGACTGGTTTGGGCCCAGCTCTACACCACATTTACACCTAGGTGTAAATCCAGCCCTAACTGGATTAAAGTTCATCCTGGTTTATCAACGTGGCTCCCTGTGATCATCACCTGGATGATTTTCCTTCTGTCCTGCAGGAAACTCTCGTGGCTCTTCATTTTTCATGGACAAGACATTCCCTTTTCCTTCAATTTTGGCACTGGTTGGATAAATCCTGGCTGTTTCTGTTCTTTAGGAACGGACAGAATCCTACTAAATTATATATTAGATTTTGAAACGGGGCCTGGTGCTTAAGGTTAGACTGGTTTTCAATAAATCTGCTTCCTTTGAGGTTATTTGGTGTAAAATTCAATATGAAAACACAACATTTCTGGCTGCCAGCAAACACCTCCCAGTCTGTCGTGGATTAAATATGTTTAAGGTTTGTAAGATGTTTTTTAATTTGCACAATTATTCTGAAATATTGGAAAAATGGGAAGGCTGGTGAGTTCCCTTGGATGGGAGATGTTTGCAAGGGGGAACTTGGACCCTTTCAAGCCTTAGCCTGGCAAGAAATGGACATTTCCTCTTGCTTGATATTGACTTTTTGGAGGGCACTTAAATCTTCTTAGGAATAACTCCAAAGATAATTCCTCCTTTTCCTTTGGAATCATTTCTGTGGAGATTTGTGCAGCAGTTAATGAATTTTCTTGTCTCTGGCTGTTGATTACTCGGATGATTTGGATGAATCTGCTCTTGGCTCAGCTGGCCCAGCCCTTTCTGTGCCTGATCTCTTGTTTTTGCCTCAGTTCTCTGCCCCTTTTTTGTCTCCAAATTTGGTTTTTATTCTTAAGGGCTTCAGCTCTAAACCCCTCATGGCTGAGGTAACTTTTTGACCCCGTTTTTGATAACAGCAGCAACCCTCAGCAGATGGAGAACTTTTATCTTTCCCCAGCACTTTGTGGTGTTTATGCAGTGGCTGATAAGAGCTGCAGGAATTCTGTCCCTGCTCCAGCATCTCCTCACTCTGTTCCAGGCAAAAATGGTATTTTTATGCTTAGATGGCTGCAAAAAGCAAAATAGACATTAATTTTTAAAAATCTAGATTCGTACTTCGTCCTGTGAGGAAAAGTCAAGTGTTTTATTCTCTTCTTGGCCAATGAGTTTCTTTTTTTGTTAATTTTTAAAATTCTAGGTTTGTACTTTGTCCATGAGGAAAAGTTGAGTTTTTTATTCTGTTCTTGGCCAATTAGTTTCTTTTTATATTAATTTTTTTAAATTCTAGGTTTGTACTTTGTCCTGTGAGGAAAAGTAGAATTTTTTATTCTCTTCCTGGCCAATGAATTTCTTTTTTTACCCCAAAATCCTCCTGCCACAGTTATTTCTTGTGAGGGTGCACTTGGCTGTGATTTGAGTTCTTTGGAATAGGATAATGAATATTTTAATGAGATTTTTGCTTTCAGGACCTTTCTAAATCCATTAAATGAGCTGGAGACCCAAATAGGTTTCATCCTATAGGTTTTATTATTCATGCTGCTGCAGGTTTTCCTAGGGAACACTGAGGGATGGATGTGGAGTTGGTGCTTTGCTTGCTGAATTTTGTAAATTGAATTTTTCCTTCTGCATAAAATATTCAGGAATTTTTGATTTGCCTGGAAGTGTCCAAGGCCAGGTTGGACTGGGCTTGGAGCAACCTGGGATAGTGGAATGGGATGAGTTTTAAGGTCCCTTCCCAACCCAAATTCCATTATTTATAGGACGAGCCTAGAGGAGGAAACTCCCAGTTCCCTCAGCTCCAAACTCAGCCTGTTGTGTTTTCCTAACAATATCCTTGGAATTCCTGCCTTTCCAACCTGCAATCCACCCTTTGAGGCAGCAATAAAGAATTCAGATTAAAGGGCAGCCTCACACACACAATTTCTGGGGTGGAATCAGAGGAGGGGCTGGTGCCCCGCTGAATTCCAAGCTGTGGAACATCCGAGGGGTTTTTCACAGTGGTGTGGCACTTGTGGCTAAAAACTGGGAATTAGGATCATGCTCTTGGCTTCTTCCTGCACCCTTTTGGATCAGCAGATCAGGCTGGATCCCTCCCTGCAGCTGGGAGGATTTGAGGCTCACTCAGCATTTAAAAACATCCTTCATAATTCTGGGTTTGTTGTTGTGTTTAACTTCTAGTCTTATTTTTTATTAAAAACTTCATCATCCTTTATCTCCTTGGGATGTGCCTCGTTGCTTTCATGAAATGACCTTAAGCAGATGAGGATTTTGGGAGAGGATTTTGGAAAGGCAGGAATTCCAAGGATGATGTTAGGAAAACACAACAGGGTGAGTTTGGAGCTCACCCCACAGGCTTGGGACAAACTGGGGAGTTTCCTCCTCTAGGCTTGTCCTACAAATCCCAGAATTTAGGTTGGGAGGGACCTAAAAGCTCATCCAGTCCCTGCCATGGGGAGAGGATGGGCAGGGATGAGAGACGGGGCAGGGGGAATGAACATCTTCATAATAAAGGGTATTTTAAAAAGTGGAATTCTATTCCCTCAGAGGCAGAGGAAGGGACCAAATGCACACTTTTCTAAGCTGTTCCCTCCAGCTGCTGCATCCATTTCTTCATAGGTATTGCAATATTTCTTTGGGAATATTTAAAATATCCCTGAAGGACCGAGGGGGTTTTGCTGGAGCTGCATCCCTTTATTCTGATGATTAAACAGCACCTGAGAATGGCTCAGGAATTTTGGCTCTGGTTTTTTTTCCCCTTTTCAATCTCCAAAGCCCATTCCTGGTGGAGAAGTGAGAGCCCAGAATTGCAGCATAAAGTTCTCTTGTTTCAAAAGGTTGTTGAACCTCTTTTTTTTTCCCCCCCTCTAATAAAGTTTATTGCTTCCTCTGTCTTTGCCTGGCTTTGTGGAAGGTGGAGCTTTCCACTCCTGGGTCATTTCATTCTGTAGAATCCTTCAGGCCTAAAAAAAGCCTAAAAAACCCCCAAAAAAGCCCTAAAAAAAGCCTTAAAGCTCTAAAATTTTGCTTCAAATTTGCTCTAAAATTCAGCTCACTTTCAGTATTCTCCACAAATTAATTTGTGCTGACCCTCATGTCATGTTTTTATTTCATTGTTCTCTTCTCTGGTTTCCCTCTTCTGTCACCCCACAGTGCTCACCTGTAATTTTCAGCACAGGAATAATTCAAGAGTGCTCAAGGATGTTCTTTTTAAACCTTTCCATGTTTGGGGGATTTCATCCCGTAGCTCACACTCAAAATTTTGCCCCAGGCTGACATTTGGGATTGAAGATTTTGAATTTGGAAATGTTTCAGGCCTCGTTTTGTTTTGTTTTGTTTTGTTTATGTGGAGCTGTAAATCCTGGAAGGAGAGAACAGATTTAATGTTTGTGTTAAATCCTGAATAATCCATTTACCACCTGAGAGGGTTCACAATGAAAGGAACGAGCTCTGAGTTGCTCTGAAACTCTTGATTTCTCATATTCCCAGAAAATATTTGGAGGAATTGCTTGGCCTCCCTGAGAGATCGAATCCTGGAGGATTTATTCCCAACCAGCAATTTCTCCAAGTCACTTAACCCCTCACAAAATTGTATTTCTGACCTGGGGATAATGGGTGTAATTAATGAAAATTAATGGTGTTCACAGAAGGAAATTTAATATATTATTAATAGTCATGAAAACTTCAATTTTCCCTTCAGCTTAGATATAAAGCCTGATGAGTTTAGAGTGTAGAGCTTATAAATCAGTATTTGTGGGTGTGTTTCTTCCCCCTTGTGCTTTGCTTTCCCCTTGGTTTCAGGATTTCTGGGAACAAAAAAATGCGGAGAAGACGCACGAGGTGAAGAAATTCAACTTCACGGAAAAATTTTCGATTTTTCAGCTTAGGAAAAGAAATGGGAATGTGGGAGAGGGCAGGGAAAGCACGGATGGGATGAGAGGAGGCTCCTTGTGCAAGGACCATAAATGCCAGAGGTTCCAAACAAAGAGCAGGAAGCGCTTTGGGAAAAGGGAAACGTTTGGGCTTTGCTGTTAACTGTGAAATTGTTGGGATTTGGGGATTTTGGCATTCCCAGGATCCGGCACTGAGGCTCTGGAAGGGTTCAAACCCTGTCAGGAATAACCCCTGGACAGCTCAATTAACCAAGCCAGGTAATTAACCACCACAATCCACTCATTGTCTGCATCCCAGGAATTTCAGGTTCTTGGGAAGAGGAGGAATATCCACAGGAGGAATTATTGCTGTCACCAGCTGTTTTTCCATGGATTTGCTCATTTCTGGGCATTTTTGGGGGAAAAAAGAGCTCCTGGCACAGGGCAGAGCCACCCCACAGGCAAACAGCACTTCCCAGGGAAGAATCCTGCTTGGAAAAACCTGTGCAAAATGTAATTTCTAATGGGAGAACATCGAGTTGAAAATCCACCCTCATCCATTCAGGGTCAGTAGTGTCAGACAACTTGAAATATTTAGGTGTTGTCAGGTTTTTCATTAATAAAATCAATCCCAAATCCTTGGAATCTTCTAAAAAGGGAACGGCCTGAATTTCCTGAATTTTATAATTTTTTTCCCTTTTCCCTATGAAATTTGTAAGTGCTGAGGGAAATCTGTGTAGCCTGGTGAGCACAGACCTGAAAAGATGATAATATTAATATTAATAACAGTATTAACAATATTATTATTAATAAGAATAATAATTTTTAAGGGTGTGTAAAATTTTCAAGAGACTGCAGCATTTTCAGGTGAAGAATAAAAAATGAGTCAAAAATATTAAAAATAGCAGAATAATACTAAAAGCAACAAAAGAATAACAGAATGATAGGAAATAGGAAATATTTCAAATGGAAAATAGAAAATAGAAAATAATAGAAAATAATAGAAAATAATACAAAGTAATAGAAAATAGTACAAAGTAATAGAAAGTAATACAAAGTAATGGAGAATAATGGAGAATAATGGAAAATAAAAATAATAGAAAATAACATAAAATAATAGAAAAATAGTAGAAAATAATATACTTTATTATATAATATTTTGTATTTTTATCTTTTTCTTATATAATTGAATACTATGATATAATTTATATTATCCATAATATCAAGTAATAAATATTATAATAAACAGAATAACAATAATTTTTAAAAATTGCTGTCTCCAATTTGTCCAATTAAACCTGGCAATGTATAAAGTGAATAAATCTCCCCACCCAGAGGAATTCTTATAG
This sequence comes from Monarcha castaneiventris obscurior, assembly GCA_026261815.1. NCBI lineage: Eukaryota > Metazoa > Chordata > Aves > Passeriformes > Monarchidae > Monarcha > Monarcha castaneiventris. The sequence continues at coordinate 20,795,848 of JAMPIT010000467.1, forward strand.
TAATTAATAAGACCTAATTAAGGATCTGGCAGTGTCTTTTGGGTAGATAAATTCCCAAAGAGGCTTCACTTATTGCTCTTCTAACTGAGTGAAAAACCCTTTTAATTCCACTTATTGATCCCTTGCCGTGGTTAGCTTTTATTTTTTTTTTTTTTTTATTATATTATTAATATTTATCTATTCTTTTATTATTGCCTAAGAGGCAGCTTGGCATTTTCAGAGTGCCTGCTGTTCTGGGGGCTGCTTTCTGCCATTGCTGTGTTTTCATCAGCAGTGCTCCAGGAGGGGACTGGGGGTGACTTGGGGAAAAAACCATCCAAGGTAGAGGATTCCTGCAGCAGATTTTATTTCCTGGGACCTGCTGTGGGAAAAAAACCATCCAAGGTAGAGGATTCTGGCAGCAGATTTTATTTCCTGGGACCTGCTGTGGGAAAGAGAAAAAGGTCCAAGGGAGAGGATTCCTGCAGCAGATTTTATTTCCTGGGACCTGTCTTGGGAAAAAAACCATCCAAGGTAGAGGATTCTGGCAGCAGATTTTATTTCTTGGAACCTGTCTTGGCAAAAAAAAGGTCCAAGGTAGAGGATTCCAGCAGCAGATTTTATTTCCTGGGACCTGTCCTGGGGAAAAAACCATCCAAGGTAGAGGATTCTGGCAGCAGATTTTATTTCCTGGGACCTGTCTTGGAAAAAAAACCATCCAAGGTAGAGGATTCTGGCAGCAGATTTTATTTCCTGGGACCTGCTGTGGGAAAAAAAAAGGTCCAAGGTAGAGGATTCTGGCAGCAGATTTTATTTCCTGGGATCTGTCATTGGTAAAGAGAAAAAGGTCCAAGGGAGAGGATTCCTGCAGCAGATTTTATTTCCTGGGACCTGTCTTGGGAAAAAAACCATCCAAGGTAGAGGATTCTGGCATTTTATTTCCTGGGACCTGTCACTGTTCTCACCATGGCTGAGTAGAGAAACGATGTGGAATTTAGGCCCAGGGAGAAATGGAATTTAATAATTTTTCCAAAGGTTTTTCTATGTTAGTTCACAAGAGTGTCTTTAATGGCATAAAGTAATTAATTGGTCTTTTGGCCATCCACCCCTTGAGGGGATTGGTCAAGTTCTAAGACACCCATTCCTAAATATTTATCTAATTAAAGCCATAACAATACTGCAAAGCAACCTGCAGGTGCAAGAAGTTCACAATACTTTAATCTTGTTTAAAATAATCCGCATGGGAAAGACAGAACTCGTACAAAATGCTGCAGAGAGCTGAAGAAATTCTCTGCTGAGGCTTTTTCAGCATCCATAGGGACCCTTTTTGTGTGTTCAGAGATGTCTCACCGAGTGTGGTGATTCAAATTCCCCGGGGATGAGGAATTTAGACAAGCAAGGGGCTCCCTGGACATTACCTTTTGCGTTTCTCCTTTGAAAATCTGAGCCTTAGAGGAAGAAAACTGCACAGGATTTGGGGTTTGGGGCTGAATGTATGCTACAAAAATAAAATGTCAGCGTTGGCAGAGCCTTCGTGGCCCTGGGGAAGGAGTTTTTTTTGTCCCTCCCTTTGGAATGAGGGCAGATCTCCCTTCCTGGGAGACTTGTGCCAACCCCAAAGGGAGGCAGGAAAAGCTGAGCCCTGCTCTCTGCTGCTTCCAGCCCTCGGGATTAGGGTGCTGGAATTAAATGGGAATTTGGGTGATGGGAATTCAGTGCCCCCTCACATTCCTGGGCTTGGATAGGGCAGCACTTCCCTAATTTTTAAAGCATTTCACACCCAGCCCTGGAGCCTTTTTGTGTTTGGAGCTGTGTGAGGAATTCAGTCAGATTTTGTTAGAATTAAAGTTGGTTTTCCTTTTTCCATCCCCTTTTCATCCTCAGCTTTTGCAGAGTTCCGCTGCCTCTGGACAGAGGAATTCCTTCCAAAGGAATCCTGCAGTGCTCCAAAATAAACATTTATTGGATTTATTCTGTCAGGTCTAGGAAGGTTTTCCTAAAAGCCACCACCAAAATCCCTCTCAGCATCAGCTGAGCTGGCAAGAACAGGAGGGAAAAGTGCAGCCAGGGAAAAGTTCCCTTGGCTTGGGAAGGGGATTTTTCTCAGCTTTTCTCTGTAAGTGGCTGTGTCTCCATGAGGAAAATGTCCCTGTGGAATTTAGGAAGCCACTTTTGAGTGATCCGTGGCTGGATTTGAGATTCCAAAGAGAAAACTGAGGGGGAAAATGCACAATTTGGGCTCATCCACTGCAAGATCCTTTGAGAATCTTCCTCAGCTCAGGCAGAGCAACGGGAATTCCTCAAAGCACCGGATCAGTTTGCAGAGGATGAGAAATGTGGACGGGGGGGTTTTGTGCACAGAGCATTTTCCTGAGGTGTGATCAGCGCCACTCTCGTTAATTTTCTGCTCAAAACTGGTTCTGTCACGCTGCTGGTGCTGCTCTGGGGGAGCTGTGCTCTGGATCCATAGGGAAGGAGCTTCCAAGGATGTTTGAATGGCAGTTGGAGAGTTATTCCTGTAGGAAATGCTGGATTGATGGGACAGCAATCAGGGTTTCACTCTTTCCCTGCCTCCATTATATTTGTGATGCCCATGAGTCCTTGTAATAAACAGAAACATCCTTTAAATCATGAAGACAGAACCTGAAAAAGTTACTTCCTTTTAAATATATATACATAAAAGTATATCTATTATCTGCTTTGAAAGTTACCTTTTCAATCAGGACTTCAATTCAGCCACATTTATTCCTTAAATAAACAGGAATTCCCAGAGTTTGAAATGACTGGAGGAGCTTCAGGACAAAAGTTCCCTTTCTGTGGGTTCAATATTTAGACCCCACAGGTCACGACTGAGCTTTAAATTCATTTATTCGGCAGCAGCTCCCTGGATGAGGTGTGGGAAGCGCTGGTGTCCCTCTGGAAGCACTCACAGCCATTCCTGGTGCATTCCAGGTGATGCTGTTTGGGATTTCAGGGATTTCCTTGGAGCCAGGAGCTGGTGCAAACATGAGGCAGAAATGGCATCAGACAAGGAGAGATGGGAGAAATTTCCCACCTTCAGCCCTGCCAGGAGTGACTCTGTGTGGGGCTTTTGTGCAATTCCAGTGCAATTTCTGCCCTAAACTGTGGCATAAAGACCTTTTGGTGAACCTGGGCTGTTCCAGTGATGTTAGAGGCCTTTTCCAGCTTGAATATTCCACCATTCTTGACTGTTTCCTTATTTTTGGGAAGGTGAAGGTAAAAGAGTGGCTCTGGTGTTGTGCTCTTGTAGGAATCCCGTGGGTTTGGTGAAGAGTTCTGCTCCACTGAGGGAAAGGACATGAGGGAAAGGACCCTGACAGCCAAATAAAACCAGACAAATGTAATTTCCCTTTTCTCCCTCTCCTTTCAGCACAAAATGTGGGTTTGCATCGTCACAGACACGATCCCAAACCCTTCGTAGCTTGAGAAATCTGAATAAAACCAGAGGAAAGGACAGGGAACTGATTTTTTTTCACCCATTACTGCTCCTAAAAGCTGGAAAAACCGGTCACGAGGTAACAACCATGAGTGAAGAAAGGAAGGGTGATGTCGACAAACTCGCTCCAGCTGTCAGAATTGGGTTCAAAAAGCAGCTTTTCAGGTTTAGGAGCTCAGCTCCTGTGCCTTAAATCTGAATTGCAGCTCGTGAGGAAGGTTCTTTGCAATGCAGAACCTTTGGATTTCCCTGATCCTGGGGCCGCTTCAGGCTCCAGCAGATTTTGGCAGATTTAGGATTTGAAGTCAATCTGCCTGCAAACCACTCCCAGCAAATCTTTCCTGTGTGGGTCTTGATATTGAAATTGAAATGGAGCATAATATTCCTTGGACAAGTGGGAATCGGGTGGGTTCTTGTTGGTGTCACGTGGAATGAGAAATGGAATTCTGTGGTATCTGTGCCTGTGTGCAGTGGGCAGTGTTAAAAATGGGATTTCACTTGGAAAGTCAGGCAGTAAAACCCAGGGATATTTCTGAGGTTGAATTTAACTGCCTGAAAACTTCCATTTGCCGTTTAATGATAATTAATGGATAGAAATATACAGACTTCTCTTGATTTTCTTGGAGCAGTGTTGTTTTTTTCCACCTTTTTCCTGTTGGAAAATAGGTCTGGGTGTGCAGGAATATCTGGAGGACTGCTGAATATGAGCAACGTGGCAGGATGACAGAGATCTTTTATTGAAGGTGTCTGGAGCTAAACTCAGAGAAGAAAACCACTGAAAATCAGAATTTTCTCCCCTACATTGGGTGTTCACTCATGTCAGCCTCACTGGTTACTGATGGTCAGATCCACTGAGGTATTGCATGAAATACTCTGTAAATTTAATATTGTTAAACCTAAATATTCTGTAAATTTAATATTGTTAAACCTAAATATTCTCTAAATTAAATGTTGTTAAGCCAAGTCTAAAGGAAAGAAGAAAATGCTGCTGATCCCTGTAATCTCTTTTCTCCAGAGCCACATTAAATCCCAATTTCCATCCTTGAACAGGTGAGAGATTTAAACCAGCTGCAGGTGATGAATAAAAGCTGTTCCAAACTCAACTTTTGGCAAAGTGCAGTTCTTGGAGGAAATGGAAAACTGGCAAGAAGAGAATCAGAAATTTAACCTCATTAATGGATTTTTAGATGAAATTAATGATTTTCCACGTGGGGAAAATCCATCCATCCACGACAGGGGATTCTGAATTTTACCCTAAATGTCAGTATGGGCTGTGAAAGGAATAATGCACTTTTCATTCCATGTTTTCTCCTCACAAATCCTTCCCTCCAGTGGTGCTTCCCAGGTTTATCGTGTTCATCAGGGATTATTTTCTTTCTGAAATCATGGCAGTTGTGTGTTTGGTGGAGTCAGACACCTCCAGTCTCCCTTTACCTCACACCTCCCGTGCCAACTTCACGCCCCGAGCTAAATGATGTTGTGCTTGACTTCTACGAGATCTCAGATAAAGAACTCTGTAATTTCTTGTAATTGAGGCCAAATTTGGACTGTGGGTGCAGATAAAGGAAATGTGTGGTGTTTAAAGATCCAGTTTGATGCTGTCAGTGTTACTCCTGGCTGATGTCTGTCAGTGTCGTGTAAAATGGGTTTTTCTGGGGTGTTCTGTGCTGATAATAACATGCTGGGAGGCAAAAAGTGAAAAAATAGAGGCTTAACTCAGCGAGGAAGAAAAGGTAAAACTTGCATAGCAAATAGCTTTACATTTGCAGATCTGAAATAATTTTGGGGGGGTTTAATTTGTTCAAACATTCACTTCTCTCCCCTTTTTATTTTTAATGTTTCTGCTTGTTTCCTAAAGAAAATCACGATTTTTTTTGTTGGTTTATTTTTTTTTTGTTCCATCCACTTCTTCACTCCCTGGCTTTTGCAGGAATTAAACGGTCTCCAGAGGAAAACCTGAGAATGGGGGAACTCTTTTCACCTTTTTAGCCGAATTGAATTTCCCCTGTGGCCTTTGGGGTTTGAGGTGGTGCCGTCGGTGTTGGGTTGTAGCTTTTCAGCCCTGAACAAAAAATACCTTTTCTGCCTGTGCCTGTGGAGCTCCCGTGTCCCAAAGTGCTGCTTAACGAGCTTCAGAGAAGCGTTTGCAATTATCTAATAGCGCCTGAAAATTGGACAGCAGCAAGTTTCATTTGCATTCCATATCTGCTGTTCCATCTTCTAATCCTCCACCGAGCCCGCCAGGAAAAACAACGTCGACAGACTCGAATTTTATTAAAATCAGGAATTGGGGATTGCTGCTTCCTACTTTTCCGTCACGCCCGGCGAGATTCCGAGCTGCTGGAAGATATTAATTAGTTGAGCCATTGTGTTCCTGGTTGTTTGCTTGAAATGGGTTTTAGTCACAGGTTTTTTATAGCAGCAGCCCTTCCCTTTTGGATTGCCTTCCCTCCCCCAGGAAAGCTGGAGCTCCCTGTTTGCTCCTGTTTATAGAAGTTAATCTTCCGTGTTGTGACAGTTCTCCCCCTCATTAATGAGAGCTCCTAATTGGGCCTAATGAAACATTTACTCATTCCTCTAGATAATATTATCTGCAAGCACCCCGGAGATAAGGCACTGGGAGGAAAATAAGCTTTTGTGAGGTTCTGGGTGAGCTGTGAAAGCCATTTTGGGGCCAATATTTTCCTATTTGATTGGAGAACGCCCTCGTGGTGCAGCTGTGTAACCAAGCCCATGGCAAACAACATCCATTATTTATTGGCCTGCTTGGCAAACAAGGACACCTTTGACTGCATCAAATTGGGAGGTCGATTTACCAAGCCTTCCCCCAGCCAGAGAGTCGCTTTTTGTATTTATATTCCCTAAAATTTTCCGTTTGGCATGAGGGAAAGCGATAGGAATTTGGGGGAGGGGATCAGGAGAGAGCCTGGATCTGCAGCAAACTGGCACAAGTGGAATTGTGCCTTTTATTCACCGTCCAGGTGCTTCAGATCCAGTTACAGCCCTGTCTCCCCATAAAGGCAGAGTTTCCTTAAGCCAGCAGCAAATACAGGACAAGGAGAGAAGTTTTGGAAATGTTGGAATGATTCAATTCCCTCTCTTCCTGCAGAGTCACGTGGAAATAATTAAAAGCTACTTGAAAGATGCTGAAATGTGGTGAAATTCTTGATGGAAACTGGATTGCTTGAGATATTCCAAGGGTATAAATGTCCCAGGCCAGGCTGGAAGGGCTTGGAGCAAGTGGAAGGGAGGTGGAACTGGATGAGCTTTAAAGTCCCTTCCAGCCCAAACCATGCTGCAATTCCCAGATAAACACAGTTATTTGCAAGGGATCCAGGAAGGAAGGTGATGCCTTGAGGCACAAAAAAGACTCTTCTCATCATGTTACCAACATCACTCGAGCCAGTGGGGATTAAGGAACCTTCTTGGAGTTAGAAAAACTGGATCCCTGATGGTGCAGGGACACAAGGATGGGGTGATTAGGACCAGGAATGTGCTGCTCTGGAAACTGCGGCCTACTTGGAATTCCAGGAGTCGCGTTAACTCCACGCTTTGGGGAGGACCTGTTTGTTCACCAGCCTCTAATTGGGAGGCTGAGGGTTTGCCTTTGCTCTCTCAGGTTCCCTCGCTGCTGATTTGTGCTTCTGTTTTAGGGCATAACTCCTGTGGAAAGTTGGGATATCTCTGGAATATTCACTCAGGTGCTGCAGCCTGGTCCCACCCAGGTCATTGCCTGAGTAATGGTTTTCCTGGAGGAAGCTCATCTCAGGGATGGACTGAGCCTCATTCCTTTGCTTTTTGTCTTTTATTTGTCTTTTCTGGCACTGGAATATGCCAGGAAGGAGGGAATTTCAATTTCTGCAGTGCCATAGCACTCAATAAGATCCATACTGTGTAGTTTGAGTGCTTCTTAGATATTTCGTTATAAAAACCTAATTTTTATCTTAATTGAATGCAAATTCATTTCTTCAAAACAGAATGTTGATGATCTGTTGCTGTTTGTTCTCCACAGATCCTTCTGCTTAATTCTTCTTTAGATCCCGGGCTGCAGCCAGAAGAAATCTGGACCATCCTATGGAAAACAGTGTTGGAAGTCCACAGGGAGCAGAGGTAAGCTGTGGCTTCGGAATATCTCCTGAAATATGTCCATAAAGCCAGGATTTAATAAGCAGATCTTAAGCAGGAGGGTTAAATTCCCAGTAAAATCCACCATTCCTGAAATTCTGTTGTTTGCTTGGTTGGCAAAACCCTCTCCACTGGAAACGAAAAAAAACCAATCCAAAAACCCAGGGAAGAGAGGGAAATTCCTTGATTTCTCTGCTGTGGTGCTGAGCACCATTTTCAGCCTGGGCAGGGTGTGCCTGGAAATTCGGAGGGAATGCCTTTGGCTCTGGTTTGGCAGGAGCCTCCACTCCAGCTTGTTTGTCCTGCTGGGAATTTGCATGGGAGGAGTGAGGCTGATTGCGCTTCTTAATATCAGAGCCAGGCTCCAGGGTCACTGGAATTCACCACAATTCCCTGTGTTTGTCTGGAGGTGTGGAAATCTAAATATCAAGCAGAGCAAAATGTTCAGTTCTTCTCTCTAAAGCCTTGGCACAGCAGCCAGGGGAGCCTAAATAAATGTATTTTTGGGTAATTGCATCTCATCCCTCTGAACTTTCCACCCTGCCCTTCTCCAAAACCTCTGGGCCATCCCCAGGCACCTTCCTTAGCATTCCCTTGGGATGCACTTGAAAAAAGAAAGAAATTGAATTTACACTTCACATTTTTAATTCTGTGACTGCACAAAGTGCGCTTAAAATTCGGATGATGAGGCTTATCTGAAGTTAAATTTCTTTATCTCGGGCAAGGGATTGGTTGTTGGTGTTAAAATGGAGATTTCTCTGCATTTTGCTTCCTTGGTGCTGTTTATTCCAGGCTGTTTCGAGTCGGATCTGAAGGACTTCAATCTCCCTGTTGATTTTTAGGAGTCCTTTCTAGGAATTTTTAACATTCCCATTGCTCAGGAGGACAAATGGATTAAAGAAGTAACATGAACTTGAATTTTGGTGCAAGTTCAAGCCCTCTGTGAGGGATTCTGGCCAGCAGAAGGCACCACCTGCTCAGCTTTGTGCCGCTCAGCAGCGCCGACCCGCCGGCATTCCCGGCTGCTTTTCCAAGGTTCCAGCAGGATTTCGCAGGAAATTATCATCCTGCATGCTCAGCTTTTCAGGATTCCCACTCAATAATGTGTTCCCTTGCTTTTCCAGGCCTGAAAAGTCTGGATTTCCACATGCAGTGACAGCCAGGATGGGGTTGTTCCGTCAGGAGCTGGCCGGGGCCCTTCTCCTGTTTCTCATCCTCTCAGGAAATTGGGTTTCAGCTGAGAACATCAACTTTTACAACGTGAGGCCTCCCCTAGACCGTAAGTAGGCATTTTGGTGGAATTCTAGCCTTGTCTCTGTGGAATTCTAGCGGAAAGATTTTAATTATTTGCCACATCCTTCCAGGCCTTCAGGTTTCAGGTGTTTGCCTCCCATTTGTCTCCACAGCAACTTTAAAAGAAATATTCTGCTTCTCACCCCACAGCCCTTCATCCCTAATATTTGACGAGTTGGCTGAATGGAAATAAATCACCTCCACTGCTAAATTAAGGAGTACATGAGGACTTTGACATTTTAAGGGCTTTTCTTAGATTTTTTTTTTCTGTCTCCCTGCAGAGGAAATTCTGCAGTGGCTCATAAATAACCCAGAACAGGTGGTTTTGGTCTTTTATCTTGTTGGGGGTTTTGTGAGGGGGAGGAATAGGTGTTGCTGGATACAATTAATTCAGTCTGAAGGTAATTAAAAACCTCGTGGGACCTGTGAAGCCAGTTGGCACTAATGGCATCATATTTTTTTTTTTGCCTCTTATCTGGCATCACCGGTGTTCCATCCCTTCATTTGCATAATCTGCATCATTAAAACAGCCAGGATATAATAGCTGCGTATAATACGTGCCCCTAATGAAACCTGCACCTCCAAATAATTCCTTTCAATCATGGAAATGAGGTTTTCAGTGAGTCCTCTGGATCCCTTTGTAGAAAGGATCCAACTTCTCCTTCTGAGTGCGAGATCAGGCTCTGGAGCTGCTTTGGAAATGCAGTTTTTCCATCAAAGGAAAATGTGGATTTGTGTTTGCTGTGCAAAGCTCCATGAGGAGGGAGATAAACTCTTCCCTCTTCCCTGCTTTTCCAACCACTACTTCAATTTTGGATTTTGGGAGGGAAAACAACGAGGATGTATTTTAAAGTTCAGGCCTAGAGGAAAAAAAAAAAAGCTTTCTGCAAAACTTTATTTGTCTGCCAGTGAAAAGATGTAAATAGATGTAATTTATTTTTGGAAATATGTGCAGGTGCAAGCATTATTTTGAATATTCTCATCTTTTTTTTTTTTTTTTCCCCCTCAATACTTGCCAACTGACTGTGTTTCAATTCTTTCCAAGCCACTCCATTCCCAAACAGCTTCAAGTGCTTCACCTGTGACAATGCAGTGGACAACTACAACTGCAACAGATGGGCTGAGGATCGGTGGTGTCCTCCAAGTGAGTAAGGCTGGACTAAGGAGATTCTTGCTGATATTTAAACCTGGCTTCTCCCTGCCTCACCCCCTCCTTGTACAAGTCTGGCTGATTCATGGGATGAATGTGCCAGCACAGTGGTGCCCTGAGTTTTCTGGCTGAGTTCAGAGAATTTCTGCTGATGGGACAGTTTTGAACATTCTGGAGTGTAAAGCAGCAGTGAAAAATGATTCCTCTCTGTCTCTCTCAATTTGATATCCTATATAACAATAAAATATTGATATACAAACAGATTTGTGAACACTAGATCAGTATTAATTGGCCATATGTGTTTCTCTGTGTGTATTTATAATGATGTGCTTCCCGGGAGTTAATTTTAAAGATGTTGTTTAAAAAACCTGAAGCATTTAAAACTGAAATTAAAACTGTTTAAAACCTGAAGAACTTCTTGGATACCATCCCAAAATTCAGTGGTTCCTTGTGAGCAGCAGGACCTGCCTGACTGGGGATCACACCTGTGTGAGAGGAGGATAAAACCCAGAAAAGAATGGAAATGTTTCCTCATTTTTCTTCCCGGTGACATTCACAGTAATGGTGGGAAAGGGGAAGAAGCAAAGCAGAGGAATGAGGAAACAAATGTGAAACCAAGCAGGAACGTGCTGCCAAAAAGAGCTGAAAATAAATGTGTCGATTATGGTGCTAATTAGGAATTTAAATAAAAGCAGCCTTTTTGGAGGCTTGAAGGGTCAGTTAAGATTCCACACTAATTAATTTCTTGCTCAATGCTCTTTTGATCGAGTTGCAAATGGTTTTTGCGCAGCCGTTTTCGGGCAATATTTTCCTCGATTGTGTGCAGTTTGGAAACTGCCTCTGTGAAATTGTTCATTTCTGGCAATAAACACCCTGAATTTTTCTGCTGCAGGCACTCAGTACTGCCTGACAGTTCACCTCTTCACGGCCCACGGCGAGAGCACCTCGGTCACCAAGAAATGTGCCACTGGTGAGGAATGTCACTTGGTGGGCTGCCACCGCCACGGGGACAGCGGGCACACGGTAAGCACTGCCCCTGCCCTACTCCTGCCCTGCTCCTGCCCTACTCCTGCCCTGCTCCTGCCCTACTCCTGCCCTGCTCCTGCCCTGCTCCTGCTGCTGGGGCAGCCCCTGGGGCCGGAGCTGGGCATTCCAGGACTCGTTTTTCCTGCCGAGCTCAGGGGGATGTGCCAAGAGCTGCTCCGCAGTGGGGAACAACCTGATTGCTGCAGGAGAAGCAGGACTGAGCCCTCCTTCCCTGCTCCTGCTGGGTGGGACAGGATGAAATGACTCCTTGGGCTTTTTGGGGTGTTCCCAGGGCATGGAGCTCGGGATTTGAGCTCTCAGGGAGGGTATGTAAGACTCTGTTTGCCATAGGCTTAAGTGAGGCACAGCTGAGGTTTTGTTCCATGGGAAAAAGCCCAAAACTGGTGTCTCCTCCCAGCCTGGTGATGATGGGGGAAAGTTTAATCTTAAGAATCAAGCATGGCCCAGCAGAGTTTTATTTTCTGCTGTGAAGTATCATCCACTAATTCCTAAACAGGAATATGTGAAGATTAGTTTTGTTATTTTTAACGTGAACCATTTCAGACACCAAAAACGAAGCAGGCAGCATCCATGTTAAATGTAAGAGCATCTCTGTGTTTTCTGCAGCAAATTCCAGTGATTCCAAGAGGTTTTGAGGGAATAAAATTATTCTGCATCCTGCCTTCCGCTGCATTTCCATAGAATTACAAAATCCCAGCCTGGTTTGGGTCAGACTTGTTCCAACCTCCAGCCATGGGCAGGGATTTTCTCTTTTAAAAGTTGTTGTGCCCTTGGATTAGATAAAAATCAGCATTTTATTCATTTCTTCTCTGGACTTTTCTAGTAAAGAGGTCAAGTAAAGAGAATTGGGTTTGGATTCTCTCCTGGCAGTTGGCTGTGTCAGTGCTTTGGTGACCCTGGAATCTGAAAAATAAAGTGGATTCAGCACATGGAGCTGCACTGACCACAAAACCTTGAAGGGAAAACTGAGTGGGAACAAAGTTTTCAGAGTCAGGATTTTCCAGCTTAAAATAGCTGAAACCTGAAAGGTTCCCATGGATGTTTTTAATTCCTGTGTTGGAAGGGGAAGCTCTGATTCCTGCAGTGTCAGTCAGTGTGGCTGTGTGACATCCCACCTCAGCTTGGGGACACTCCCTGGGATGAGTTACTCCAGGAAAACTGTGCTCCTTGGAGATTTAATTCATGGATATATTTGATTTTAGGATGATTTTTAGCATCTCTGCTCCACCTGCTGCCCTGGGCCAGGCTGCTGCTGAGTCTGTTTGGCTCAGCTTTGCACCGTTCAATGCACATTTGTCTCTTAGAGCTGCTCAGAATCAATGACCCCCAAATCAGTCACCCCCAAATCAGTCACCCCTGAATCTGATTTATTAAAATATGGATATAGATCTAATATCAATATCCACCTGAGATGGACAAAGACTCTCTGACTTGTTAGGGTTAGAAAGTGTCTGTTTATTCCAGCACTGGGAAGCTGCAGGGATCACTCCCAAATGTACAGCTCTAAAATTACAAAGCAATCCAAAGTCTATTTATCCACAAAAGTTCTAAATATTCAAAATACAAATACATATTTATAACATAGGCACCTCCCATTCCCTGCTTTGTATGAAAATTAGCTAAAAAGTCATTAAGCATGCACAGTTTGTTCTATGAAATGGGTCTATGGTCCTGAAAATGAGGAGGAGGCTGTCTTGATGAAGTAAGGCTGCTCTTCCTCACTTTGACCTTCTTGCCTCTCTGGTTTTTAACAATACCCCTGACCTTGGAAGACTCCCAGTTCCCTCCTCTGTTGCTTTTGAATAAGTTGCAGGTGGAAGGATTTGTAACTGTCTAGGGCTTGTTTTGAATTTTTCCTTCTGAGATTATTAATTGCCATAATAATAAGCACAGCTAAACAAATACCAGGTAATCAGTGCTTATCCTATACTTAACTTTCTGACTAATCATTAATTCCTTGAATCAACTTTAGCTAAATTTCTGCACCTTTCCTCTATTCCACTTAACTTCGGCAGAACTAGCTTTGATTTAAAATCTCAAGCGTTTAAAAGAAAACCCTGTGTTTCGAATCAATAAATCAATTCCCCCTGACTCGATCACTCCTGAATGAATCCCCCTTTTCTCCCCCACCAGGAATGCATTTCCTGCTGTGAAGGCATGATCTGCAACGTGGAGATCCCCACCAACGCCACCAACGCCGTGTTCGCTGTCCTGCAGGCCCGAAGGACGGCCGGGGGCAGCCGGGCCCTGCCCAGCGTGGCACTGCTGCTGGCACTGCTGCCACTGCTGGCACTGCTGCCACTGGCACTGTCCTGACATCATCACCCTCACACAGAGCTGCTGGGACAGTCCCTGGGCCAGGAACCTCCAGGATCCCCAAGGAAAAGTCGCCGATGCTCCTTGGCTGCAGCGAAGTTCAGGGCACGGTGGAAAGGCACATCATGAACTCCTTGGGTGTTTCAGTGGGAATTCTTTGCTGTCAGTACTGAAAATAAACCCCAAACTGTGCACGGGGCACTGGGGTGGACTCTCTAAGCTTTGATTCCCTGTTTTCTGAGGGAAATGCGCATTTGCTTGGCGTGGTTGTGGTTTTTGGGGTGGAACTGTGACAATCACAACCGAAAGGAGCTTGGGATGGACGACTTGGCAAGGTGGAAACTGGATTGAAAGCTTTTATTTGCATAAAGGACACTGAGTTTCTTGTTTTATTGAAGTGTGTTGAAGCTTATCTTGATATCATAAACACCTCTGGTTTTTGTAGAGAGCAAAGATGAGATTTCTTTTTTTTCTGCTTGATCAGAGCTCTCATTTCTCCTGGCAATAAGACAAAATTCTATCTTTTCTTTCTGTAAAATGTCTCATCCTCCCATTTTAAAGCGGTGGGAAATGTAGAATTCCTACATTTGGAGCACCTAGAGCAGAATTCCTGATCCTCCAGCCTGAAGGGATTTTTTTCCTTGCAATTGAATCTCACCTCAGAATATCAGAAAAATATCATTTTTGTGATATTGGGGTATCACAGCTTGGAAATCACAGCTATGGTCAAGCAGCTTCATGATCCTAAAAATTTCACGTGGCCACTTGGAATAAAAAAGGAGGGAATTCTGCTGTGTTCTCTCTGGAGTTGCACAGGTTTCTCCCAGGAATGTTATTGTCCTGATGGATGTTTTTCAGGAAGGATGGATCACTAAAAGTGACTGAAAAAAGAGGTTTGGCACTGTTCCCTGAAAAACTCGAGTAACTACAAATTTGGGTCCTTTTACATCAATATTGTCTTAATGATTTGCTATTTTATGTCACTCGTTAGATTTCGTTGTAAAAGAGGTTTTGAAATATTTCCAGCCTTGTTGACATTCCAAAATTGCCTCCACAATATTCTTAGGATGTGAGAAGGTGGCTGAATTCCATCTGTGCTTTCTGGATGGGTGATGGCACAGCTACAAAAATTGGATGGAAAAGCTTTTTCCTTGCCAGAGGAGAATGGTTCTTGATGTCTGAGTCAAAGTTTTCCAAGCTCTGGATTCTCATGGCTGTAGCCATCCAACAAGGCTGGAATTCTGCTCTGGAGCCAGCTTGGGAGAGCTGGGAATGTTCACCTGGAGAAGGGAAGGATCCAGGGAGAGCTCAGAGCTCAGAAGGGGCTCCAGGAGAGCTGCAGAGGGACTGGGGACAAGGGATGGAGGGACAGGACACAGGGAATGGCTTCCCACTGCCAGAGGGCAGGGCTGGATGGGATATTGGGAAGGAATTCCTGGCTGGGGGGGTGGGCTGGAATTCCCAGAGAAGCTGTGGCTGCCCCTGGATCCCTGGAAATGTCCAAGGCCAGGCTGGAGCAGCCTGGGGCAGTGGGAGGTGTCCCTGGATGAACTGGGGGAGCTTTAAAGTCCTTCCCAACCCAAACCATTCCATGATTCTCTGATGATCCTATAATTAATGTCATCCTCCTGCTCCTTGAGGGATTTTTCCATAGGAAAAGATTTTTTTTCTAGTGGGAAAACCATTCCAGCTTTCTTTCTGCTCCATGGAGAACTCCTGAATCAGGGGGAAGTTTTTTTCCCACCTTTTGGGCCATCGGATTTTTCCTGCTTCTGCCTCTAAGCACAAATGGCTCCCAAATCCAATTTCTGGGAATAATTATTGCCATCTCAACGAGGCCTCCAAGTGCCCCGTGGTCTTACATGAGTTCCTGGTAATAACTTAAAATAATCTGAGTGCTGAGCGTTTTTATGTTGGAAATGCCATTCCAGAGCTTTTGGGAATGGCAGGGAGACCCCTAAAAAATTGATGGGCAGAGGGAATTGGCTGCAACAACCAAAAAAAGAGGATATTTTAGGTGGGAAAATCCCTGGGATTTTACCTTGGTTGAGTTTTTTTTTTTTTTTTCCCTCACTGGGAAGTGAAGAATAAAACGAAGATTTTAAACCTTTCTTTTGGGGAAGAATTGTTTGGGATAAACTCCACGAAATCAACGGAAGATCCAAGGGTGCAGCTTGGGCCGTGTGGAAGGATTTGATGTTGGATTTTATTTTTTAAAATAAGAGAATTCCCAGAGGGAGAATATTCGGGATGAGCTGTAATCACCTGGATGCATCAATACCTTTGTTACTGCAAGGTTTGGGATTGTTTTTAATGGGGGATTGAATATGCAAATGCTGTTAATGCAATGCACAAACAGGCACTTGGTAGAAGAAATAGGGAATTTAGGAGGGAATATCCATTTTTCCCTTTTGCTTCGTCTTTTTTTATGGAAAACCCTGCTTGGATTTGATGTCAATGCTGGTTTTGTAGGGAAAATAAAGATTTCTGAGGGGAGAAAGAAGAGTATTAAAATTCACCATATTTTTGGCAGGATGAGTGACTGTACAGAAATCTGACCTTGATTCGTGGAAGAATTTTTATATTAAATCTTTTCAGATATCAGCTGAATTTTCTCCTCTGATCTCGCTTTAAAAAGTATTACTTGATTTGATAAAACAAATTTCTGTGATATCTTTATTTCAGTTTGGGTCCACAGATGTTATAATTTAAATATCTTCAATGTTCCATTTGATAAAACCCAAATTTCTGTGATATCTTTATGTCAGTTTGGGTTCACAGATACTGTAATTTAAATATCTTCAATTTTCCATTTGATCGAACCAATTTTCAGTGATTTTTTAATCTCAGTTTGGGTCCACAGATGTTATAATTTAAATATCTTCAAC
Organism: Monarcha castaneiventris obscurior; assembly: GCA_026261815.1. NCBI lineage: Eukaryota > Metazoa > Chordata > Aves > Passeriformes > Monarchidae > Monarcha > Monarcha castaneiventris. The sequence goes on from JAMPIT010000467.1 coordinate 20,812,103, forward strand.
TTTTCATTGCCTAAATTCACCCAAACCTTTGGGAATGATTGTTCTGGAGATCCATCCATTTTTGAAGCTGAAACTAATTCAGAAATAATGGCAAACTCATCCGTTTGTGCAGTTCAATGTATTGTTTATGATATAAATATATATATGTGTGTGTAATATGATTTTTATTTACCTTGCACTGGACAGTCTATAGAAAGTTTATTTTTAAAGCTAAAATCCTGATAAAATGCCTCATTACTCAGTGTTTGGATGTTTTCTTATTGCTGTGGAACCGGTTGAAATCTTCTCCAGAAATGGCACTTTTAATAAAAAATATTCAAATATTTGCTGGTGGAGAGTGTTTGTGGTGATTTTCAATTTAATCTAAAATTTAAATGAAATTAAACTCTTAATATAAATTAAATTCTGCCCTGGCTGCAGCGTAATTTAAATTTCATCTTCTTTGCCTTATCCCAGCCATATTTTTGGGAATATTTACCCTCCCTTTTTGAGGGTAAAGGCTCTTTCAGGCTCTTTAGGGTAAAGGTGTTTTTAGGCTTTTTTCAGACTTATTTTAGGCCCATTTCAGGCTCTTTTCAGGCTTCTTCTAGGCTGTTTTCAGGCTGTTTTTAATCTCTTTTCAGGCCTTTTTAGGCTGTTTTTAATCTCTTTTCAGGCCCTTTTTAGGCGCTTTTCAGGCCCTTTCCAGGCCCTTTTTAGGCCCTTTCCAGGCCCTTTTCAGGCCCTTTCCAGGTTCTTTTCAGGCCCTTTTTAATCTCTTTTCAGGCTCATTTCAGGACCTTTTCAGGCTGTCTTCAGGCCTTTTTTAGGCCCTTTCCAGACCTTTTTTAGGCCCGTTTTAGGCCCTTTCCAGGCTCTACTCAGGCTCTTCATAATTTCTTTTCAGGCCCTTTTCAAGCTCCTTTCAGGCTCTTTTTGGACTTGGTTTAGGCCCTTTTAGACTCTTTTTAGGCTATTTTCAGGCTGTTTTTAAGCTCTTTCTAGGCTGTTTTCAGGCTCTTTCTAGGCTGTTTTCAGGCTCTTTTTAGGTTCATTTTAGGCCCTCTTTAGGCTGTTTCCAGGCTCTTTCTAGGCTCTTTCTAGGCTCATTTTAGGCTCATTTTAGGCTTTTTTCAGGCTGTTTTTAGGTTCTGTGGGCTCCTTTTCCCACATCCCGAGCCATATATTCAATAAGGACACGTGGGCTTTATCCTGCTTTTTTCCCTGGCCAAAAGCTGGAGGCCAACATCTCTCAGAAAGGGAAGGATTAATGTGGGGCCTCAGGCTAAAAACTCTCAGGTTTCCTTCTCCCTCACAAAATGAAGCAAAAGGATCCATCTGCCAAAATAAAAACCCCCAAACTTCAGAAAATAAACTGGGAAGGTTGTAAGAAAAACCACTTTGGAGGGGGAAAAATTTATTTTTGCTTTGTTCTCCTGGCTTGCTTTTGTTTTTCACCAGGAAGTACCTCTACAGGTAAAAGAATAAATTAAAATAGAATATATTTTTTTTTTTAAATCCCATTTGTTTCTCCAAACTGCAGATCTTGGTGTTCTTTTGTGCCACTTTTATGGGATTTTATTAGGGATTTTTGGTCCTTTTAACCAGATTTCACCAGAGCTGGTGACATTAAACCTGATCTTGCCCTGATGTCCAAATCCAGCTGTTTAAATCCCTGATACTCCCAAGGATTAAACAGTAATTAGACCTCTGGAAAAGCTTCTCCTCATAAAGATTTTGGGGAAAAAAACCCACTAAAATGAGTGGTTTGAATGCTTGGGTAATTTTAATTCTTCTCCTGCAGCTGCACTCTGTAATTCTGTCTGTATTTGCTCTCTCTAAAGTAATATTTGTGTGTCAGAGGGGATGGATTAGAAGGCAATGAGCCTGGTTTAATTAACAATTAATTAATGTCATTTTAAGTCATAAATGTTAAAAATGTTCCTAAAGAATAACGTTAAAATGTAAACAGTGGATTATATATAACATTGAAACAAGTAGATAAATATAAATAGGGAACACTTTACATCTAAGAACATAAAATCAATTTATAAAACAAATATAAAATAGATAAATGATCGATAAATAAATAATAATGTTTAAAATATTCATAAATATTCATATAATTAAGCCAGGGGCTACAATAAACTGGATGTGTTCATCATCCCAGCCAGTTTTGTGTAACTCCTGGCATAAAAAATTTAAATTCTGGCACATGAAAGTCCCAAAATCTCCTTTGTGAACTAGAGAAGGGAGAGGGTGGCTAAAATTCTCCTCACTTTCGATAACAAACAGGGTTGAATTTTGAAGTTGCTGCAGTTCCTATTTTACAATAACCTTCAAACCCCTCCAAAATTACCAAATCCACCTTTCCAGGCTGGTCCACGCTCTGTAAATCAGGGGGAAAATTGGAAATGTTGCCCGGAGAGAATAAAAATCAGTGTAATTTCTACGAATCCCCGTGGTTTTATTGCTGAAGTTGCCAGAGGTGCATCAAGGAGCAGATTTTGGAGTGGTTTAAGCTGATGAATAATCCTGCCCGGGTTCAAAAGGGACAACCAGCAGGAACACGAAATTCCTGGCAAATAAACCCGGAGCAATTTGTCTCACATGAAAATCTTGGCTGGCTTGGTCCCCCTGCCTCTAGTTGTCCCCAGCTTGATGCAACAACATTAGTTTCACCCCAAAATCCACTAAAAACTACCAAGAAGGGGAGGAATTTGAATTTTTTAGATTTTTTCTGTTCTAACCCAAGGTCAAGCTGTGCTAGGGAGGCTCTGGGATGATCCCGAGGGATGGCAGAGCTGGGTGTGACCCTGCTCCGGGGAAATGCAGCTCGAAAGTGCACGGCAATTACATCAAATTTGCTCAACTTTTCCCCCCGTATCTGCTGAAATCCAAGAGAGCAGGAATGTGCCGTCGGACATCGGGATGATGGAACCCTCGATAGGCCTCAATGGCTCTGTGTTTCCTGCCTGGATCCCCTCAGAATTCCCATTGTTAGCTTGGACTCGAGAAATTCACGGAGGTAGAGCCCACGGAAGGCTGGATGTGAGGAGGGAATTGTGTTTTTCCTGCTGCCCAGCCACTCCAAATCCGTGTTTTTCCTTCTAATTACAGATACTTTAATTTTCCTGTGGTTTTTTTTTGCATCCTGTAATGCCTTTAAAAGCCCCAAACCTGCTCCTGGTGAGGAGGGGTGATCCCAAGGCTGCTGATTTCCCAAAGTGGTGTAACCCTAGCGTTGGGCACTGATAGGGGGTAACAATGGTGTTATTCATGGGCTTCAGAGGCTGAAAATGAGTTTAAAGAGGCTGAAAATGATTAAAGGGGCTGCCCTGCTGGCTTGGGGGAAATCAGGGCTGGGCTGTGCCCCACAAATATATAGGAAAAAGGATTTGGGGGGGAAAAAACAGCATTTTTCATTCCCGGGAAGCAAGATGGTCTGCTGGCTGTTAAATAATTCCCTAAGAGAAAATCAGACACATTAAACAAATTAAATAAATTAAATAAAGGTTTAATAACATGCTGGACCAATGCATATTGGTGTTAATCCTCGGTGCTTCCAAGCAGCTTTTCCCTCCACCCCTTCCCGTTTGGGATCTGATTCTTTGGGATGGCACAGCCAGAACTGCTGATTTCGCTCTGGATGATGACACCACCTCTGCCTTCCCCCTCGCTGTGAAATCCAGGCTGGATCCCGAAGGGATGAGTCCCAAAAATCCATGGGAATGACAATTTCCTTTCTGTTTGCAGATTCGGGGCTCAGCCACCTGGAGGAAGGGGAGGGCCTGAACCCCTTCCCCATGGAATTCCTTGCCACGGGAAGTTCATGCTTAGTTAAGATCAGGTTTGCACAGGCTCTGGCTTTAGTTTAATTTATTTAGTTTAATTTATTTAGAGCCTAATTTATAATAATTTATAATACAAAGGGAAGAATAAAAACCCCTCTTTGCCAGTTCATTGATAATTTCTGGGAGATTTCTGGAATAAAACCTTTTCAACACTCACTAAAACCTTCACCCCCGAATCAGTTCAGGCTGAGGGAAGGATTTTGGATTTGCAGGTACTGCAAATGTGAGCAGTGACGGGTTTGATTATGGGACAACCTCTCCCTCTCCTACAATGCCCCTCCACTTGAGGCCCAGGAAAATAGGATTGACTCCTAAATCTTGCAGGAATACTTCCAGAAATCCCCCCACTGATATCACATCACCCATGAATCATTAGGAGCAAATTGCTCTCGAAGGCATTTTCATTTCACGTTCCCCCACCCCCCTTGCACTTTCTGCCATCAATCTTAAAGACAGGGATCTCTTCCCAGCCTTTCAGATTAACAAGATAAATTAGTCACTAATGTGTGGGGAAAACAAGTTAGAACTCCCAAACAGCTGCTTGGAGTGTCCTGCATCCCTGGAAAAGGGCTGGGACTGCTGATCCTTGTGGAATTGTTCCTGTCTGGTTTGAGGAGTTTTTGCTGCACTGGGAGTATCCAAGGCCGGGTTGGATGGGGTTTGGAGCAGCCTGGGATAGTGGAAGGTGTCCCTGCCACGGCAGGGGGAGAATGGGATGAGCTTTAAAGTCCTTTCCAACCCATTCCATGATTCTGTTGTGACCAGGCTGAATGGATTGTTCCTTGGCAACCTTAAAGGGATTTTCTCTGTGATTCTGTCAGGAAATGTCCGTGGGTTGAAGAGCTCCCACCCTTTGGACCTTTCTCTGATGCCACAAAGTTTGAGCTCTACTCTTTCTTGTTGCTCCCTTTGATGTTATTCCTTCTCTGCTGGTTTAGCCCCTTCCTCCCTCCCTCCCTCCCTCCTTCCTGCCTCCCTCCCTCCTTCCTGCCTCCCTCCCTCCTTCCTGCCTCCCTCCCTCCTTCCTGCCTCCCTCCCTCCTTCCTGCCCTGTCCTAAATCCATCACGTGGGAGGATGTGGGTGTCTCTAGGGCAAAAAGCTCTGGGAAGCAAGACAGGGAGGTGAAACAGGGAAGAGCAGGAGGAAAAGTGTGAGGCTGAAGGAATCTGGAGATCAGGATTCCCAGAGGATGAGTCTGTTCCAGCAGCCAGCTGGGCTGAATTGGATTGGAAGCAGGACAGGGAGGTGAAACACAGGGAAGAGCAGGAGGAAAAGTGTGAGGCTGAAGGAATCTGAAGATCAGGATCCCCAGAGGATGAGTCTGTTCCAGCAGCCAGCTGGACTGAATTGGATGGAATCCCAACCTGAAACCATGCTGGAAACATGGAATGGTTTGGGTTGGAAAGGGACCAAAAAGCCCATCTCATTCCACACCATTCCATGGACACCTCCCACTATCCCGGGCTGCTCCAAGCCCCATCCAGCCTGGCCTTGGACACTTCCAGGGATCCAGGGCAGCCACAGCTGTGCCAGACATTTAAACCTGTGAGAATCCCACCTGAATCCAATTCCCATTTGGATTGGACTATGGAAAAGGAGCTGGGGACCTTCATAGCATTCCCATTCCTGATTGAAATCCTTGGCTCTGCCGTTCCTGAGCCACAGCTGCTGCTGTTTGCCAGAGCATTCATTTTCCTTGAGCAGGGAATTTTTTCAGCTGTTTTTTTCTGTCAAACGAAGTCATCTGGGTGACAAAAATTCTTCAGGGATGAAAATAGTCTGGAGAAAATGAGTTTCCACGGTGCTATTTTAGGAACAGAATCATTCAAGTGGCAGCTAATGAGCTTGAAAATGTGCCAAAAAAATTACCAGCAGGAAAAAGGGTGAGAAGGGTTTCACTCCCACCAGTTTCCACTTCCAGGGAAGCGATAAATCACATTCACCCTTGGAGATTTGTAGCGAAGATTTGAAAAAAAAAAAATTAAACCTGCATTTTTAATACTCCAGGAAGAACCACAAAAGCCCATTTGGAATTTTTTTTAAAGACATCTATGCATTCCAATTAAAAAAAAAAAAATATGGAAAGCAGCACTTTTGCAAGGTAAAAGGGCTGGATTTCAGTGGGGTTGTGGAGGTTGGGAGCGTTCGGTGTTGCCCAGTTACTATCGGGGAGCGTTTGTGGGAGATCTCATCTCACATTCCTCCCTGCTCCTGTGGATCCCTGCTTCTCCCAGGTGAGGGATTTATCTCTGCACTGATGCAATTTTCCAGCTGCTCTGGTTTCTGTGAGGAGCAGACAGCTCGGCTCCGTGCCTGGGACACGAAAGGGTCCTGGGGAGCGAATGGAGAGGGGAACTTGTGTTTGTCCTTCCTTGTAAATCCTTCCAAATATTTCCTGCCCACCTGGCAGGTGAGAGGATTCCTTGGGACAGCTGTAATGCCACAACTCCTGTTGGAAAATTCCCTAGGAATTTCTGTTCATTTAGGGGAAAAGAAAAGTGAAGTTGTGTGTTATGTTATAAATATAATTTATGTATTATATAATATTATATATATATACAAGGGATGGAGGGACAGGACCCAGGGAATGGCTTCCCACTGCCAGAGGGCAGGGATGGATGGGATATTGGGAAGAAATTCCTGGCTGGGAGGGTGGGGAGGGGTTGGAATAGAATTCCCAGAGAAGCTGTGGCTGCCCCTGGATCCCTGGAAGTGTCCAAGGCCAGGCTGGATGGGGCTGGGAGCAGCCTGGGACAGTGGGAGGTGTCCCATGCCAGGGGATGGGATGGGATGGGATGGGATGGGATGGGATTTAAGATCCCTTTGAACCCAAACCAGTCTGGAATTCTGTTCAGAACTGCTTCCAGACCTGGGCTTGCAACAAGGGCTGAGCTGAACTCTCAAATGAATGTCCCAACTTTCCCCTCCAGCCTGGTTGGATGTCAGTGCCAGGAGCCAAAGGGACCTGCAGGGCACGGCTGTGGCTCAGCAGGGACCTTGGGATTGAGAATGAGGAGCACTTTGGACACGTTCTCCTGGATCCTGGGGCTGAGTGAGGAAAAGGCCAAGGAATCTGGGATGGAACCCTGCTGGTGAAGCTCCTTGCAGGTAACTCAGCTCTGATGGCATCACTTAAATCACAGAATCCTTGAGGTTGGAAAATCCCTCTGAGGCCATCACTGCCCGTGTCCCCAAGTGCCACGTCCACAGGGCTTTGAAATCTCTCCAGGGATGGGGATTCCACCACTTCTGCATCACTGACACTGAATTTGTATCCCAGGAACTCTCTGCTCATCCCAAAAAGACTCTGGAACAGCAGGAAGAAAACACAGCCGAGCTTTCAGAGCTCTGCCACAGTCAGTTCTCACCACAGGAGTGAAATAACTCCATCAAATCTGTCCAGGCCGTTTTTGCCTTCAAATTCCCATCATTTATCTCATCCTCCCTCATAAAGATTCCTTTTCAGCCAGCTCAGGAGCAGCTGAAAGGAAAATTGAGGAAACCAAGATGGGATCTGGGAGTGACATCTCTTCATGAGACCTCTCAGGCTCCCAGACTTTCTCATTGACTCGCAGCAAACGCAGACATCCAAAATCACACCGAGATTTTCCCCCCCAGCCCATAAATAGTCTGAGTTTTGGGTCTCCCACATTGTCTCCATCTTCTTGGCTTCTACCCAAAGCAGCTTCTCTTGGCACGCTGGAGCTGATGAGAATGATCTCGTAGGAAGAACAAAGTGCATTTTTTTTCCCCCAAAGGAAATAATAAATCTGCTGTGGGCTTGCTGACATCATCAGCAAGGGGGGTTTTTATGTCTTTGGAGAAGGTAGGAAGAATACAGATGTCAGTTTGGACCATTCACATTTTAACTCTAAAGGATTTCCCCAATAGATTTTCCTCTTTTGTTTATTTTTTTTTAACTAAGCTCAGAAAAAAAAGTTTAATTCATCAATGATTTAGTAAATAGTAAACAATAAATAAAATGTAAAAATAATAAAAAATAAAATGTAAAAATAATAAAAAATAACTAAAATTTAAAAATAATTTAAAAATTAATTCATGGATGGAATTTAATTACAGGGGGGAAAAGTTGAGATATTTGTTATTTTATTTTCACAGAATCCCAGGATGGTTTGGGGTAGAAGGGATATTAAAGCTCATCTCATTCCACCCCCTGCCACTCCTTCCCCTATCCCAGGGTGCTCCAAGCCCCATCCAGCCTGGCTTTGGACACTTGCAGGGGTGGAACATCCACAGCTGTGGTTGAGGTGAAATGAATTTTAATGCTGGAATACTCCAATTCCAGGTGGAAAGAGGAAAAATAGCAAGAAATCCTCAAAAGTTGTCAAAAACCCCTGAGGAGCTTTCCCGTGTTTGCATTTTTATGCCAGTCTGAGAGGAAGAGTGAATGGAATACGGAGCCATCGGCTTCATTCCCAATTTTCCACCAGAAATTCCACAAAGTCTCCAACCCAAGCTCTCCTTAGGCTCCTCACTGGTTTTCCCTCTAGGAATTAAAACACTGCTGCTCCTGGCAGATCATCAGAGGGAAACAACGTTTCTCATTCCTCTCATTTGTCTCCCTTCTTTGACAAAAAAAAATAAGATTATGGGAAAAAAATTAACCCCTATTTACACCCCTAATTCCTTTTTTTTCTGTTCTTTATTCCGTGCTTTTTCCAGCTGCTGCTGATCCAGAAGTGCTCCTTCTGTGGAGCATTTTTCATCCAACAAAAAGGCTCACAGCTGTGGTGGCCACACTCAGTCCCTGCCTCTGGAATTTTCTTCCTGGCCAAGGAAACAGGAAAAGCACCCCATGAGTTGTTTGTTTTATAAATTGTGGGATTTTGTTCCAACAGACACCTCAAAACCTCCAGCCTCATCCAGCCTGGCCTTGAATGTTTCCACATTCCCACATCTTCTTTGGCCAACCTGGAATTGTTTCTCCGTGTTCTGTTGTCCCCATGCCCTTGAAATATTCCTATTTTTCCCCTCCAACTTCCCTTCACCTGCCCATCTTTCCTACCTCACTCTTCCCTGCAATATTTCCTTGTTTATTCGAGGTATTAATTGTTTTTTAATTGAACTAGAGATGTGTTTTGTTCTATCAATTTCCTCTCACAGGGATGTCCAAGAGCAATCGTGTTTGGGAATTATCATGGAAAATTAAGGGGTGTGCTGGACTCCTTTTATTTTTGAGGTGCTTTGCTGGTTGGGGTGTTAAACTGGATGGAATTAGGATTCAGAATTAATGAGATTTTTCCCTCTGTTCAAATGATTCTCGAACTGGGAAGCCTGAAGTGAAATGAGGGATACAGGAATTCCCAGTCTATCCCGTTCTTCCTAAAACTCTGGGATTGAATAACCTGTTCCCAGTTTTACTACTGGCAAAGCAGTCAGATGCTGGAGACCAGCAACACCACAGAGATTTTTCCTTTTCTTCCCTCTGCAGGACTGGAAAATTCAGTCTTTAACCTGCTCCTTCTGGCTCCGAGCGTCTGCTGAGGGTTATTAAAAGTTGTTAATTATGTCACTAATTCCAGGTGAAAGCCAGGACTGTTCGGGCATGCAGGAACCTCAACCCCACATTCACAATTTGCCTTGGTAAAGCACCAACACCTTGGGATCCTTCTCCAAGGGCTGTTGGCATGGAATCTTCTCCCAAAGGAGGGATTTTGGTAGCGGATTTGGAGTTCCAAGCATCCAAACTCAACGTTTTGGTGGCGTTGCTTGGGTGTAAATTTGAATATTTTGATGTTGGTTTTGGGCTCTTTCTTGCTGGCACTGCTGGGGTTTGGTGAAGCTCCTCGGGATCAGCACACAAACACCTCAATTCCTGAGGTTTGGAGGAATTAGGGGATACCCAGAGGGTCATAATTTGGAAAATCTTGGGATGCAGCTCTGGGATTTCTGGGATTCCAGCACATAGAGCCAGGTCATGTCCATCCTCTTATCCACCAAATCCTTCTCCTCAGGGCTGCTCCAACACCCAGCCCCAATTCCACAAGTCCAAAGGTGCTTTGTCCTCCAAAATCTTGGGCTAAATCCAAAAGTTTAACAAAAATTAATCCCCCTTCAGGGATTACGTGCACTAACTGAGCTGGTTTTCCAGAAACACCAAATTCTGGGTGCTCTTTGCTTCAGCGAAGGTTTAAATGGGATTCAAACTGGCAGAAGGCTTTTTAAAAAAAAGGCTACAGCAAAATTTCATTTAGGCAGACGTGTTTTATTTGATGCTGAGAGTGGAGAGCTATAAATAGCAGTGATAAGTTATATTTAACAGCAGAATTACTGCTCTGAGACGTGGATAAAGCCCAGCTTTGTGCTAGGCTAGACTAGGTCTGGTGAACAGAGAGAATGAAATTATTAATCCCATTTTAGCTCTTTCCCCAGTGTTCAGGAGGAATTTGAGGAATCCTTTCCAGCAGCTGCTGATTGTGCTAAAAATGGAGATTTTTGTCTTCCCCAGCAGTGAGCTGATGGTTCATGAACAAGCCAGAAATGAATGAAATCCACTGAAAGCTGGCCCAGAAGCCAAAGGCTGAGCTGCAGAAACACCCATGGGGCTCATTCCTGCCCAATTTGGGAGCGTCTGAAGAGGTGTGAAAATTCAAACCTATTTTTGCTGGGTGCCCCAAGGCACCCACAGCCCTCGAGGCCCTTCCTGGAGGAGCAGATGTCCCTCAGCACAAGGACAACGCCAGGATTCGTTAGCAGCAGAGCTAACAATTCTTCTCTCTGAGCATGAATTCTTCCATGGGATACTTTCAATTAATGAGTTAATAATTACTGTTAAGAGCTGCCTTTGGATGCTCCAGGATTGCCCAGTTTGGCTCAGCATGAGACACCCCAGCACTTACTGGGATGTTCTTGTTAGAGCTGCCCCAAATACCCCACATCAGGACTCACACTCAGCACGTGGAGCTCCTCAGAAATATCTTTCCCAAAGAATTACCCAGCTTTGTTTTCAAAGCCTGACATCAATTCCTTCTTTAATCCTCACCTCTGTATGGGAGCCTTCGAATGAATCCCAGTTTATTTATGACTGACGTGATTTTACGAGTCCTTTTCACAACGGGGTTCCACACAAAGCTTGAAATCCCTCTGTGCATGCACACACAGGCAGGGAGGGTTCTCTCCTACAGGTCCTGATTGGAATAAATTGATTCATCTAAACCTTCTCCATGAGACATTTTGACCTCCTCATCTCCCTGCAGGAGCACAAAGCTTTTGTGGCCCTTCTAATCCTGATTCTGGCTCGGGATTTCTTGCCTGTCCTGTCCAACTTTTCATCTTGCTGCTGCTGTCTCAGGGCCTGGCTGCTCCTTTTCTCTTCACTAAAGCTCCTTGGTTTGTTGTGATTGATTCACTGGGATGATTCACGTTCTGTTCCTGTTCGTGGCATCCGTGGGGAGAAATATGGAAATAATTAGGGTGTGTTATTAAATCCCGCGTGTCAGGTGAGGGTTTTTGGTCTGATGGATGATTTGAGCTGAGTCAGGAGGGTGTCTACCCTCTGTTTGCAATGCTCAGGGTCTGTTCCACTCTGCTGATCTCTAAAAGGAGATTTCTTTCTCTGCCCATCTATTTTTGGGATGAGGCTGGCTGCCCCCTCCCTCTTTAGAGAACCACGGGGTGTTTGCTGTGCCTCAGCCACTTCTGCGGCTGCCACCTGATAAAATCCAGGGAGATGCTTCCTTAAACCAAAGGAGGGGAGATTTAGCTTAGATTTTAGGAAGGAATCCTTCCCTGGGAGGGTGGGCAGGCCCTGGCACAGGGTGCCCAGAGAAGCTGTGGCTGCCCCTGGATCCCTGGCAGTGCCCAAGGCCAGGCTGGATGGGGCTTGGAGCAACCTGGGACAGTGGGAGGTGTCCCTGCCATGGCAGGGGTGGCACTGGGTGGGATTTAAGGTCCCTCGCAACCCAACTGATTCTGGATTTTGGGATTCTTGGCCCAAGCAATCCGTGTCTCTCTCTGGGGCTGCCATGGCTTCTTTCCCCCACAGAATTCCCTGTTCCTGCCCTCTCCATCCCGGTGCCTGCTCAGCACTGAGCTCTCAGCCTCCACACCCAGCCCTGACTAAGCCCTGACACCCAGATCTGCCTTTCAGATCTCCTGCCCCAGCAGTTCATGGTCCAGAACCACCCCAGAGCTGCTCCTGCAGCAGGGCAAGGACAGGGATCACTCCCTGCCCACGCAGGGATTTGTTCCTGACTCCCCTAAAGCTTTTCCCAAACCTCTTTATTCATTGCCTGTTCTTCCAGTCGTCCTTCCAGGAATTTTTTCAAGTCCTTCTCCAGCCTTTATCTGAATTTTGGGACACAGTGGGGAGGTCTGTCCTTGACCCTGACTCAGTGCTCAGTTTTGCAGCATTTTTCATGCAAAAGCCTGAGGAATTTTGAAAATTAATAGTTATGCTTTAGTAACCCTAAGAGGAAAATAGGGACATCTCCAAGGTGAAAACATGGACATCTCCAAGGTGAAAATATGAATATCTCTGAGAGGAAAACATGGACATCTCCAAGATGAAAATATTAATATCTCCGAGGGGAAAACATGAACATCTCCAAAGTGAAAATATGGACATCTTGAGGGGAAAACATGGATATTTCTGAGGTGAAAACATGGACATCTCCAAGGGGGAAACATGAGTATCTCCAAGGGGAAAACATGGACATCTCCAAGGGGAAAACATGGATATTTCTGAGGGGAAAACATGGACATCTCCAAGGGGAAAAAATGGACATCTCCAAGGGGAAAACATGAACATCTCCAAGATGCCATGTAGGTGAACAAGAAGCGATTAATTCCAGATTTGGGTCTGACTTTGCAGCTTTTTCAGGCAGTGATCAATGGTTATATCAACAGAGCAAATATTAGGAAAATATTATTTTTCCTGAGGGTTGTGGGGCACTGGAACTGCTCCCCAGGGAATGGGCACAGCCCCAAGGCTGCCAGAGCTCCAGGAGCATTTGGACAATGCTCCTAGGAAGGATTTCTGGGATATCCTGTGCAGGGCCAGGGGTTGGGCTGGATGATCCTGGTGGATCCCTTCCGGCTCAGGATACTCTGGGATTCTCTGATTTAAATGAAATTACACAGAGAAGCGAACGCGTGGCAGCGCTCAAAACCCAGAGGACGGAAATATCCCAGGCTGTGTCAGAGCTGCTTGAGGGAGGTTCCATTTTGGAGCTGCTCTTCCCAAAACCATTGGAAGAGGAAAATCCGGGAGCAAGCACGGAGCAGGAAAGACCGGTGGTGCCGTGGAGCCCCTGATTTGTGTGCTGGGAGTGGGGATGGCAGTGGGAGAGAGCTCGTGGAGCTTCTCCCAGGAGCGTTCCTGCCTTCCCGAGCAGCTCTCAGCTGGCAGCCAGCGCTGATTCCATAGTAATGCTGCTTTATGAATCGGTGCTCAGACTGTTTTGAATACTTTCTGCATGACTAATTAATGTCCCGAAATGAATTAAATTGTGCTGTTGAACTTCAGCCTGCGCCAACGAACGGCTCTTCTCCACTATTTTATCTCGGAATTCTCGGGGAGGGGGCATGGCCTGTTATCTAAAAGCCACTTCACCGAGCTGAGATGTGATGTCACGGTCTGGAAATACGTGGGGATTTTCGTGCTCGGCCTGCCGAGACACAGCCGCGACTTCGGTGCGATAAACCTCATTAACGTCCTTAAAACCTGCGAGCAGCCGAGATAACAAACCCCGCTGGAAACTGGCACGAGATGAAACCCCGCAGCCTCGCAGCCGGAGTTTGGCTTGGGTAAAGCTTTCTGGAGCCCTGTGCTGGGATCGGGCAGTGATTCAGCGCCGGGCAGACACTCCCAGCCGGAGCAGGGAGCTGCAACTCTCTCGCCGGGCATCCTCGGGATGAGCAGCGCCGGCCCCGCGGAGCGGAAAAGCTGCCGGGAATAAGAGAATTCCACCGGCAGGAATGTTGGTGGGTCACTCTTGGATGATGCTGGCGGGTCGCTCGTGGCTCGCAGGATTCCTCTCCCTTTTTTGGCCGCTGATTCCCTGCGCTTTTGAATTCATCCCTTGCTCTCCGTAGTTTATTTTCCCTGGAACGAAGACGAGCAGGAGAAGCGCCCGATTGTTTGATCTGTGTACGCCAGCCCGGAATAAGGCGGCATGTCCTTTTTAATGAAGCACGGAGGAAAGCTGGAGCTCAGCACAATTCCCAGCCCGCCGGAGATCCTAATCTCGCCTTCCCAGCACAGGAGAGCGGGCACTGCCGCTCCATGAGCCGGCCCCGGCGGTGGGGCGAGCCCAGCCTGCTCCCGCATCTCTGGCTCCAGCATTCCCGGCTCCGGCATTCCCGGCTTCTGCATTCCCGGCTCCAGCATTCCCGGGTTCAGCATCGCTGGGTTCCGCACTCCCTGCTCCCTCATTCCCGGCTCCCCCATTCCCGGCTCCCCCATTCCCGGCTCCCTCACCCCCGGCTCCCCCATTCCCGGCTCCCTCATCCCCGGCTCCCCCATTCCCGACTCCCTCATTCCCAGCTCCCTCATTCCCGGCTCCCGAACCCCCGGGTCCCGCATCCCCGGCTCCCTCATTCCCAGCTCCCTCATTCCCAGCTCCCGCATCCCCGGCTCCCTCATTCCCGGCTCCCTCATTCCCGTGTCCCGCATCCCCGGCTCCCCCATTCCCGGCTCCCCCATTCCCGGCTCCCTCATTCCCAGCTCCCTCACCCCCGACTCCCCATTCCCGGCTCCCCCATTCCCGGCTCCCTCATTCCCAGCTCCCTCATTCCCGCTCCCTCATTCCCGACTCCCCCATTCCCGGCTCCCCCATTCCCAGCTCCCTCATTCCCAGCTCCCTCATTCCCGGCTCCCTCATTCCCAGCTCCCCCATTCCCAGCTCTGGGGCTGCCCCGGCCGCCGAGGGCGCGATGGAAAATCCCTGAGCCAGCGGCTGGAAAATCCGGACGGCAAAGGTACACCCCTGTCTGTGTTTAACCCCCCGAAATTCCTTCTTTCTACCCCTTTTCCCTGCTCTTTTCCCTATTGTTTTCCCTGTTGTTTTCCCCATTGTTTTCCCTATTGTTTTCTCTATTGTCACCGTGAAAAAAGCGATTATTTTTCAGTCGAGAAGTCGCTTGGGCTGACACGTGCTTAGGAAAACAAGCCGTGCCTGTGCTGGGTTAAAGGGAAATATTTCCATTTTCCCTTCCTTCATCCCCGGCTCGGTGATTGCAGCTGGATTTGGGAACTCCTCGCTCCCTTCCAGGAGCACAACCGGCCCCGCGTTTGCCACGGGTGCGGCAGGATGAGCCCCGGGGGGAGCTGGAAGTGGTTTCCAGGAGCCCCCCGTGTCTGGAACCCCCCTTTTCCCCTTCCAAACACCCCCTTCTCCTCCGAAATTCCCCGGTTTCTGGGATCACGGCTGCAGGAGATTTCTCCGGGGGGTTTTGGCGCTGCAGAAGTGATGGAGGCGCTGCTGGGGCTGGTCCTGCCCCGCTCCCCAGCGGGGCTCTGGGGTTTGGCAGGAGGCTGAGGGTGTGAGTAGCATTATTTTTAATTTTTTTTTCTGAGAGCCTCTTTATGGAAATGTGGCTCTTCGCAAGTCGTTTTCCGCGTGAAAGCAAAGGGAATAATTATGTTTATTGGGAGTTAAAGAGAATCACGGTGCTGCCGCTAAAGAGCTTCCTGCTCCTCTTCCCTGTCAAGTAAAAAATGTAAAAAATCGTGCAATGTTTTGGGCTGGAAGGGACCTTAAAGCTCATCCCATCCCACCCCCTGCCATGGGCAGGGACACTGGTTGCTCCAAGCCCCATCCAACCTAGTTTTGGATTAAATGAAATTAAAAATTAAATCAATTTGACAGAGAAATAATTATGTTTCCAGGTGTAGCCAGAGTATGTGCAAAAGTCCTGTGTACTTGGAAGGAATATTAACAATTCCTTAATAATTATTAAATTCCATTTCTAAACACGTCACTTGCCAATACAATGAGCTGGATAATTCTTTTCTATATTCACATAATTCCTCTTATATTTTGGGAGTTTTTACTTGGCAGTGGACTCAGGCAGGTATAAAAACTTGCCCAAACTGTGGCATTCCCTGCAGGAATATCCATCGGGTGCAATCCACATTGGCAGGGGTGAATCAGTTGATTTTTCTGGTGTCAGGAACCCACTCTGTGTTTAATTATTTTATTTTTAATCACTTCAAGATTTGTTTTCAGGCCACACCAGCCACTGGGCTGATGGATTGGGAACTTCCACTGGGCAGAACCAGCACAGAAACTGTGTTTTCTATATAAAAATAAATTATTTATTGCTTTAGAGAGCTCGTTCTGTGGGAGTCGTTGTAAATCACAGCGATCCCAGTGGGAAGTGGATGGAAATCCCTGGCGTGGCCATTACAATACCTTTAGAACAACCTCTGCTGGATTTTTCCCTGCTTTTATAGCTGTGGAAAGGCCGTTTTGCAGTGGGATGGGAGGATCTGGCTGCCTCAGAGCTGGTGCTGGTGGTGTCAGGAGGTCAGGCTGGATCCACATCCCGCTCCAGCCCCTGGAATCCCGCAGATTTCAGAGCCCCGCGTTCCTTTCCTGCTGTGGAAACTCAATGGGGCCGTTCCCTCTGCAACCAGTGCAGGAAAACGCAAATTTGGGTATTTTTGCTTGATTGTGGTCAGTGATGAGCTCGCAGGGTGCAGGCTCTGGAAGGGACGAGGTGTCAGGATGAGGTCGTTCCAGCAGATCCGCGTTTTCTTGGCGGCGGGACGAGCTAAAAACAAATCCTCGGTGAGACAAATGATCCCAAAGTGATTTAGCTCATTAGGACTGCTTGGATAAAATGATTCCCAACATCCACTCATTAGTTAGGCAGACACCAAGGACAGGGTTTAACCAGGCTTGCTCTCGGGTCTAACCCCGCTGCCTCCATCCTGCCTCCAGCAGGGAGGGAATCCAACCCTTCCTGTTCCCACTGGATTTTTTTTTTTAGGCCAGTGCTGACATAAAAACATCTGAAAACTCACCCTGGCTGTGTTACAGTGGGAGACTTGTTCCCTGTGAATCTAAAACTTTATTTATGCGTCAATGATCCGCCGGTTTCATTATTTGGCGCTCGCGTGTCTGATCTCGAGGCTGATTTCCTGCCACTCTCTGGTGTAAAAGTGGAGGATAAGTTACAATGGAGCTTGGAAACGGAATAAATTATTTGCTTTCAGCTCTGCTCATCAGCAGCGTTGGGGTTTTCCAATGGAAACCTAAGTTGCATCCCATGATTTGTTGATCAGTTTCTCACCGCATGGATGAATCGAGGGATTTAAGAAATATTAAAAATTAATGCTAGACGTCCTTCAGGATGATTTTTAGGACCTGAGGGCAGGAAGTTCTGACCCCACTCCTTTTCCTGCACCTCATGTCTGTCACATTGATGTGATGGAATGGGCAGAGTGAGTCCTTGGGGTCAAGTGATCCAAGGGCCCAGCTCAGCCATGGAGAACTCCGGGAGAGCTGGAGGTGCCTGGTGCTGCTGGTTTGGCTCGAGAGAGCTCAGTGAGCCCAATTTAGTGAAAATGAACTCATTTAGCCCAAAAACAAACTGTTACTTCAGTCGTGGGGCGGCTGACGTGGGCCCTGGGTGAAAGGTGCCAGGTCTGCATCACTGATTGGGATCTGCCTTTGGAGAGCAGATCTCAGCTCAGCGGGAGCAGCACAAAGCAGGTGGCAAGGTTGAATTTCTGGTGGCTCTTTGCCACTCTGGGTAGGTTTTTAGGCACAAAGCAGGTGGCAAGGTTGAATTTCTGGTGGCTCTTTGCCACTCTGGGTAGGTTTTTAGGCACAAAGCAGGGGGCAAGGTTGAATTTCTGGTGGCTCTGTTGGTGTTTTTGGGGGGGGTTGTTTTGGTGGTTGTTGGTGGTTGTTGGTGGTTGTTGTGTTTTTGGGGGGGGTTTTTTGGTGGTTTGTGTGTTTTTGGGGGTTGTTTTGGTGGTTGTTGGTGTTTTTGGGGGGTTTGGTGGTTGCCACTCTGGGTAGGTTTTTAGGCACAAAGCAGGTGGCAAGGTTGAATTTCTGGTGGCTCTTTGCCACTCTGGATCAGTTTTTAGGCACAAAGCAGGTGGCAAGGTTGAATTTCTGGTGGCTCTTTGCCACTCTGGATGGGTTTTTAGGCACAAAGCAGGGGCCAAGGTTGAATTTCTGGTGGCTCTTTGCCACTCTGGGTAGGTTTTTAGGCACAAAGCAGGTGGCAAGGTTGAATTTCTGGTGGCTCTTTGCCACTCTGGATGGGTTTTTAGGCACAAAGCAGGTGGCAAGGTTGAATTTCTGGTGGCTCTTTGCCACTCTGGGTAGGTTTTTACATCACACAATCCCTTCTTGTGGTGTAATGGGAGAGGAAGGACAAAAGTCCAAATATCTCCCGTGATTATTCCACCTCTTTTTTAAAATTCTTTGGGATTCCGTGATTTTTTTTTCAGTTTGAATGACAAGACTTGTCAGGAATCCTTATTTTTTTCCTACAGAGCAAATAATTACTCTTTTTTTTTTCCTGTTCCAGACCCATTTTCCCCCTGGTGAGTTTTCTGTTTTCTTTGTGCTGTGGTGTGACCTACTCAGAGGGAAGCAGAGTCCTTATCCCTCCGTGGCCATATGTTCCCAGAAATAATCATCATTTCCCATCAGGGCCACGATTTGGGCTCTTCCCTGTCCGCTTTTGTATCCCTGGTTGAGTTTTTATAAATCTGCTGTGGAAATTCAGAGGGGTTCACAGGAGAAATGTGTGTCTGGAGGCAGGACTCCTTCCCCACCAACAATAAATCATTGTTAACCCCATCAATATCTATTTTTGACATCTGCACATCCAAGAAACCCACGGTTTATCCCTTGGCACGTGTTAAAGCGGGGAAAAATTCAGTATAAACGGCCGTTTGTTCCTTGCCCAGTGGTGCCTACGTGATCCCAGCTCAGCCCCTTCTCCAGCAATTCCCTGTGAATCCACAATATTCCCATTTATCGGGCTGCCAGCAGCGCCAGGCCAGGCAGTTAAGAGTGGGGCTCTTTCCAAAGGGATGCTGCAGATGCACTCAGAGGGAGCTGTGCCTCCTGCCAGGGCCTGGCTTTGCTGGAATAATTGAGAAATCCTTCGTGGAAGCCTCAAAGTTGGGATGGATTTGGGATGATGACATAAAAAAGCTTCCTGCTGCTCCATCGGTGTGTGATTCCTGAGTAAGCTCATCCACGGGCTTCCTGATTTTGTATCAGTAGCTAAATATTCTCTATGAACTGCTAAATATTCTATATAAACTGCTAAACAGTCGCTATAAACTGCTAAATATTATCTGTAGACTGCTAAATATTCTATATAAACTGCTAAATAGTCTCTATAAACTGCTAAACAGTCTCTATAAACTGCTAAATATTATTTGTAGACTGCTAAATATTCTATATAAACTGCTAAATATTATCTATAGACTGCTAAACATTCTGTATCAATAGCTAAATATTCTATATAAACTGCTAAATAGTCTCTATAAACTGCTGAATATTATCTATAGACTGCTAAATATTCTATATAAACTGCTAAATATTATCTATAAACTGCTAAATATTATCTATAGACTGCTAAACAGTCTCTATAAACTGCTAACTATTAACTATAGACTGCTAAATGTTATCTATAAACTTCTAAATATTAACTATAAACTGCTAAATATTCTATATCAATAGCTAAATATTCTATATCAACTGCTAAATATTCTATACAATAGATTAATATTCGATATAAATTGCGAAATATTCTATATCAATAGCTAAATATTCTGTATAAACTGCTAAATATTAACTATAAACTGCTAAATATTCTATATCAATAGATAAATATTCTATATCAATAGATAGATATTCTATATAAGCTGCTAAATATTCTCTATAAACTGCTAAATATGATAGGAAAAGATGAGAGGAATTACCTCAACTAAAATTAAACTTTTATCATGTTTTCCTTTCATGTCTTTTATTTGTTTAATGCGAACTATTCCTAGATTTTTCTCAAATTCTCAATGTGTTCTATTTAAATTTGAGGGTATTTTTTCATTCTCTTCCTCTGCAAGTGCCTTTAATAGAATTCCATAAATTCCTGCCATGGAATTCTGCCTGCAATTACTTCCTATCAGTCAACCCCAAGCTTTTGTGTGTCTCTGCTTTTATCTCCTGAGCTGCTGTGCAGACAAATTATGACTCTCAGGCAGGTGCCTGACTCGCCCTGGGATGATCCCTGTGGATACTGGAGGGATTTGGCTGGAAAAAAGGGAAGGGAAATATTTTGGCATCACTCACAGAATTCCAGGGCTTTGTCCCGACGAGGGAGTTTCCCTCCTAAGGGGTGTGCTGTGCTAAAAAGAAGCAGAAAACCAGATGAACAGAGGAAATTATTTGGTTTCAGGATTGGTTTGTAGTGCAGGGAATAAAATGAGTCTGGAGAAGTGGAACTCGTGGAAGGAGGGTGTTTAACTGGTGTTTTATGCCCAGAAATGCTGAAGGCTGCACACTCCTCATCTTGCTTAATTTTGAGCTTATTAAACGCGGTTTTTAAGTGCCCTGGGGCAATTTTTAAAAAATCCTCCAAAATATCTTTCCTCAGGAAATTTCATGAACTGCTGCTCTCAGTCTTCATTAATTATTTAATTAATTAACTTACTGATGACGTTCTCCTCCCTAAATAGTTGGAAGTTTTTAACTTCCCTTTCACTGTCAGCATTCCTTTATCCAGGCAGAGGTTTCCAGCTGGAATCACCTCGCAGTGTGAGTCCTGTGTTTTCCAGCTCCTCTCCTGGAGTGCAGGCGGGGTGATTGCAGCTCCTTGTCCTTCTGTGCCACCAAATTCACACTTCCATGACAGAAATCAGCAATTTTGGGGTCTGGCTGCTGCAGGGAAGGGCTTGACAAACTCAAAGCTAGAGTTTGATCAGCTGTAGGATGGATTTTTAAAGTAAATATTGCGTCTGGACGATAAAGTGAAGTTATGCCGTAAATATGTGCCACAAAGTCACCTGAAAATGAGGTTGGTAGGAAGGAGAAGGACAATCAAATCAAAATATTCTTCCTTTAAACCCCTGGATTTCTCTCTGCCAGCTCCTGCGGATTTTAATTTATTTGTTTCACGCCAACAAATTTTTGAATAAAGGAAGCAAATTCCACCAGGTTATTTTCAGATGTTATTTTTGAGGAATTGAAGAGAACCTAATTGGGGCAGATGAGCATCAGCAGTGTCCCCAAAGAGCCCCGGTGGCACAGGGAACAATGGCTCTTGTCCCCAGAAGAATGGGAGCCCTTGATGAAATTTGAGCATCTCAAGACCTCGCTCTGTGCATCTGCTGCTCAAGTCATGGGGTCTTGTGGGCTTTCCTGGCCAGAATCCCAAGAGGCAGCACTTTAATTCCACATCCCAAATATTGGTTTCATTGGCGCTGTGCACGTGCAGTTTATTTAGAGTCGATTTTTGTGTTTGTGGAGATGATCTTTGTTTGAGTGTCCCCGTGTAAAGTTTGTGGTAAATATAAATATATGAAATAAAATAGACCCTTGGAGCTTTTAGGTTTTTTTAGATTTTTTTTTTACATATTATTGTGGTTTTATGACCAATTTGGCTTATTCTGTTGTGTTATTAAGTATATTTAAGTATTTAACACGGGTTGAATTTATTTTTGCACATTTTATTTTCACCACAACATCCAAGCTCTTTGTTTTTGTGCACCACCAGGCTTTCCCACCCTTCAATATTTCACCAAAGGGAGTTTGTTTTCCTGGGATTCTTGTGTTCATATAACAAGATTCTAAAGCCAAACCAGTGCAGGGCTGGATTTCATAGAAATCCCGCCTGGTTTTAGGGCTCTCCTTCTTCCCAGACGTACATTTGGGGCTAAACTGCCGAGGAAGCAGATGCCAGTCTGCAGATATTAAGAGTTAATATCTCTTGAGATGTGTTCATGCTCTTAAGGAGCTTCCAGCCCTCCGAGAGGCTCCTCTCCAGGAAGATCCAAGGGGCCGGCGAGGGCGGCGCTGGAGGAGAGGGTGAGCGCGGGGTTGGGATCCAGAGCCATCCATAAATATCAGAATTGGACCCTCGGGATTCCAGCTGGGATATTGTGGAGCTGTTTTCCCAGGAGGTTGTTTGGTGGAGAAGAGTTTTTGGGGTAACAGTGGAGGTGGAAATGAGGAGGGGTTTGTGGGGAGTGAAAACGAGGATTTTTCGCATCTCAAGGTTAAGTGGCCTCGTCGTCCTCATTTTACCTCCTGTCTCTGCTGGATGAGGAGTGTCCATCCATGGATAAATGTACAAAAAAACCATATAAAATATCTATTTTATACATCTAAATTACCTATTTTATACATCTAAATTATCTATTTTATAAAACTCTATAAAATACGCACACAACTTTAGAGATCTCTATCTTTGTCAGGTGGCCTTCAAGGACTGAGAAGGTTTTAAAGTTGTTTTATCAGCTGCAGTTTAAGTATAGAAGTTTCACTGCTATTAAATTATTTTCAGCTTATATCAACCAAACCATGCACTATTTAAACATTTAATAGAGTACAAAGCACTTTTGGGGGAGTTTATAAAGTTTTAAAAATTAATATCATTATTTTCTTACTTTTTCCCAGATAACAGAGATTTTAAACAGCTTCTACCTTGGGTTTGGATCTGATATTCAAGTGGGAAAAGGGAAGAAGGTTTTTTTCAGTGGTTTTTGTCCTCAGGAATGTTTTTCTGTGGAAGTGTTTTATGGAGCAGATTTTAATTGAGGTAACCGACAGTGCTGTTAAATGAATGATAAAAGTATCTTTTAGATATTTTATCTGCTTGATAAAAGTAGAGTTTTATGCACACTAAAATATTTTATCTGGAAATGGCATTTGGTGTTGTTTGGGTTGGAGTTCAGACAACAAGGCCTTGGCTTTCTGGAACAAGATAAAAATCTTGAGCATAACCCAGTTTAACAAAAAATTTCCCAGGAACATTCCTGGCTCCAAGGATACCACGAGCCCCATGTGTGAGGAAGCTGCTTTTTTACAACTTTGGGTCTGATCTTGAGTTGGAATTTGATTTTTTTCCCATGATTGGGACACCTGAGAGTTTTCTCTCATTCTTTCTCTGTTGGATTTGGGGATTTTTTTGGGGTCGGTGTTTTTGGTGTTCAGTGAGGTGCTGATGGAAGTGCAGGGTTTCCTTGACTGAGGCAGCTGGAGGATGTTCCCATCATGGAATGTTCATTGACTTCCCAACCTTCACATCCAGCCTGGCCAAATGCCCCGATGGCTCCAAGTGGGAAGTCGTGTAACTTGGAAAAATCCTCCTTTCCCTAGGAAATCCGACTGAAAATGGGACCTGAAGGATGAAAAAAGGGGAAAATAAGCAACACCACAGGCTGGATCCAGTTTTTCCTGTCTCCAGTGAAAGGGGACTGGGGGAACCATTTGGCACTGGGATTTGAGGTGGGAAACCCCCATGGATGGAGCTGGACGTTGTTTCTCCCCTCACCTTGAAAGTGTGC
Organism: Monarcha castaneiventris obscurior; assembly: GCA_026261815.1. NCBI lineage: Eukaryota > Metazoa > Chordata > Aves > Passeriformes > Monarchidae > Monarcha > Monarcha castaneiventris. The sequence goes on from JAMPIT010000467.1 coordinate 20,835,444, forward strand.
TGGCAGTAAAACTTTTTAGCACTTCTAATAATTGCAAAGTCCTGATTTCCTCGCTGGAATTAAATGCCTTTTAGTGGATTAGTTTGAATCGCATCCACTAAGAGCTTGCTCATCTGCCAGCCCCGAGAGTTGGGCCAAAGCTTTGTAAATTAATGAGCTCAAGGTGATTAGGACAGGTTGGGTGCTTTGGACCAAGCACCAAATTGTCCCCGTGCAAGGTGCGGAGCTCTGGGCGTCTGTCACTTCTATTTCCCCATTTCATTTGAATTCCTGGGCTGGGAGGGGGTTTTGGGATGGGGTTTTCCTGGCTTGGCTGCCAAAAACATGAAGGAAACCATGTGATGCCATGTGAGAATAATGTCGAGGTTCCAAAAGTAGGAGCAGCATTATAACCACACTTGTTGCTGGGGTAATTCCAATTCCAGTCTCAATCCAAGGTTATTTATCCTTGTATCCAGGATCCATCCCACAGGATGTTTTATGGGAAGAAGAAACCCCTGAAATCTCTGTGGGAAGGGATTTTTAAGCCTTGCAGCAACATTTTTGTGTGGCTTTCATGAATGGAAAGATGTCTTGGGACAAATATGTTGGTGCATCTTTATATAAAGTGTGGGATTTTCCCAGAGTTTTGTGGACACCAGAGCATCTTCCCAATGGATTCTTGGCTTGGGGTCAAGGAGAGGAACTGAGCTTTTATTACCCAACAGGGCAAGCTGTGGGGATGTCTTTAGAGTGTGCTTTATCTGTAGATTTCTTTTAATAAAGGTGGTAACTTCCAGTAAGATGTTTCTTGGAGGATTTGTAAGAATTTCTTGGAGGCAGGAAAGACTCTGAAATTTCCTAAACTCTCGGGTGATAAAAGAATGAAAAGTGTGCACTGCACACCCAAATTCCCGCTGGTATTTGTGGTCCCGAGGACAGCTGGATTCATTGAGAGTGGAGGCCTCATTCCCGAGGCTGATGCCACACCTGCCTGAGGGTTTGCATCCTGAATCTTCAGGGAATGAGAGCAATTCCAAATCATTGTGTTGAATTTTGTCCCCTTCGGTCTAAAATTCCCGATAATTGTGTTCAGTGATGCCAGTGTTACCTTCAGTTTTTTTCTCTGATCAACATCCATGGAGGGGGCTGGAATTAGATAAACCCTTCCAACCCAAACCATGCCATAATTCATATTATAATTGCTTTTCCAAGGAATTTTTGCCTCACAGTTTGTCTTCCCACGTTTGTCTGAGCACGGTTTATGCCGTTGGGTATCAGAAGCTTTCTGGAGGGAGGATTATTTTCAAGGTGATCTGTCCTGAAAAGATTCCACGTGCTTCCAGCAGCTGCCAGCAAGGTCTGGCAGGGCTGGGCCAGTACTCTTGGATCTGTCTGAGCTCTGTTTATTGGAATTTTCACATTATTTTTAAGTGTTTTGGGTAAGATTTTAATATCTGCTTGTTCTTTTCAAAACGAAACCTCCTGCAGCTCACCTGACTGGATAATACAGCCCTGCCTGAATTTGTTTTGGGTCTCTGATGTGTAAAATTAAGCACTGAGGTTGCCTAAAGAAAACGCCACCATCACCAGGTCTTCGGCTGCTGGTGGTGAGATTGAAATCTCCTGAGTCCAGCCCTCAAAACAAACAGTAAACAAACAAAGGCAGGCACCTGAACAGAGGTGGGAAACTGTTCCCTAATTAATTCCTGGTGCTTCTCCCACTGCTGGGTGACTTTTTAAGGAGCTCAGGGAGATCCCTGGTTTGGTCCTGCTCACGTTATCCTGCTGCTCTAGAGCTCTGTGGTTCCCTCTCCTCTACAGAAAGGTACATTTTGAACATTTGGGTGGAACTTTCCGTGGCCAGTCCTGAGGAAAATGGGGTGAGAATCTGGAAAATCACTCGGGGGAAACTGCCCCACTCAGGCAAGACCCCACCTACAGAGCTGCCTCCAGCTCTGGGCCCAACATCAGAAGCTGCTGGAGTCCAGAGGAGGCCACAGAGCTGCTCTGAGGTTGGAACTCCTCTGGAGCCAGGCTGGGAGAGCTGGGGGTGCTCACCTGGAGAAGGGAAGGATCCAGGGAAACCTCAGACGTTCCAGGGCCTAAAGGGGCTCCAGGAGAGCTGGAGAGGGACTGGGGACAAGGGATGGAGGGACAGGACACAGGGAATGGCTTCCCACTGCCAGAGGGCAGGGATGGATGGGATCTTGGGAAGGAATTCCTGGCTGGGCTGGAATTCCCAGAGAAGCTGTGGCTGCCCCTGGATCCCTGGCAGTGCCCAAGGCCAGGCTGGATGGGGCTTGGAGCAGCCTGGGATAGTGGGAGGTGTCCCTGCCATGGCAGGGGTGGCACTGGATGGGATTTAAGGTCCCTTCCCACCCAAACCATCCCATGGTAACAGAGTCTTTTGTGTCCCCAGTCATGGATTGAGGCGGCATCTTCCACCCCATTCCGTGTGCTCCACATTTCGGACACGAGCACCTCGTTGGGAATGTGCTGGGAGATCCACGGAATCTCTCTGCATCTCTGTGCTGATTTTAAACAGAGACACATCCCAAAAGAGCCCAAAAGAGCCCAAAAGAGCTGGATTTCTGCTCCATGCGTGCAGGAGCTGAGGTTGTGATGAGATGGGAGCTGTGCCTGGAGCTGGACATTGAGATTCCTATTAACCCTCAGGGTAGCACTGGAAAAATGCTCTTTTGTTCCCAGTTTTGCACAGGAAGCTCATTTTGGCTTCTTTTAATATCACAGCTCAAGCTGGCAGGGAGTCAGAAATTCAGCTCCATGACCTCATATATCTGGCACAGAGCATGGAGCTCCCTAAACCAGCCCCTGGTAATAAATCAAAAAAGTGAAATACCTGCAAGTCTGTCATAACAGGAGAAGGTTGTACAGCACATTTTTTTATTTCTTCTCTTCCGCTCTGAGAAGAGAAATGAATTTTTCTGAGCTGTGATCAGATTCCAGAGGATGAGCAAACTCGGGCAGGGGGGAAGTTCTGGGTTTTGCTCTGTCCCCTCTGTGGCTGTTGGGGTTGAAAATCCACCTGAATTCCCAGAGTGGTGCCTCCACCTGGGTTGGGATCTGCTGGTTTATCAGGGAACTGTAGTCATGAGGGGTCAGTGTGCTGCCAGTTACACTAAAAAACCCCATAAATCTGGGAAGGGATCTTAAAGCTCATCCCACCTGCCACAGGCACCTTCTGCTATCCCAGGCTGCTCCAACCTGGCCTTGGAATTTTATTTTATTTCGATTTTATTATTTTTTAAATTTTTTAAAAAATTATTATTTCCTGGAAGACTATAAAACAAATACTTAAACCATTGGTTATTTTCTATTCTGAGGCAAACAATTTTCATGGCAACTCCATGCAAAATTTTAGGGTTTCAAGTGTGCAGGACTGTAAGAAACAAATTCCCTGTGGAGGGATAAGACCTTTCCTGCTTCTCTGTTAATTCTGTTGCATAGAGGAGAAGGAAATCATAAATACAAAACCAAACTGCTTAAACTTCTGTTTGTTATTTTTTAAAATTTATTTCTCTGGCATTTTTACCTGGAGCAATGCTTTTTGTCAGGTGATGCCAGTAAACAAACAAAGAGCAGGCACCTGAACAGAGGTGGGAAACTGTTCCCTAATTAATTCCTGGTGCTTCTCCCACTGCTGGGTGACTTTTTAAGGAGCTCAGGGAGATCCCTGGTTTGGTCCTGCTCACGTTATCCTGCTGCTCTGGAGCTCTGTGGTTCCCTCTCCTCTAGAGAAAGGTACATTTTGAAATCACTTTTTGATTTGTGAAGGGTTTTTCTGGAGGAGATGAGGGACCTGGATGGCAAAGAAATGATTTGCTGGTGGCACTGGGAGTTGGGCCTGCTCTGGTTTGGCTCCAGTGCTTGGGAGCTCAAATTAATTTTATTGGGATTTAGGAATTGTGGTGATCAGAGTTGTGGTCTCAGCTATGAGTTTGTGTGTAGAGCTGTGCTGGGTGTAGGAGTGGACAGATTTGGGTGGATTCAGGCTTTGTGCAGGATCAGGCTCCTGTGGGAGCTGCTCCCCCTCAGCCTTTGCAGGAGGATGCTCCAGGCCCCCCTCAGGGCCTCAGCGTCCCTCTGGAGCTGGGATTTGAGCTCAGTGGGAGCTTTCCTGCTGATTTAAAGGCAAGCAGAGCAGGGGAAGCCTCTGCTCCTAGGAATTTCTGGTTTCCACGTGGTTTTGGAGTCATTTATTTTTAAATATATTGGCAAACTTCCCTGACTTCCAGTGGACGCCCTGTGCCAGGGCCTCACCACCCTCACAGGGGAGGATTTCTTCCCAATACCCCATCGATTCCCAATATCCCACCAATTCCCAATATCCCACCAATTCCCAATATCCCATCTATCCCTGCCCCCTCTCAGTTTAAAGCCAAAAGCTGTGGCTGGCCCTGGATCCCTGGAAGTGCCCAAGGCCAGGTTGGAGCACCCTGGGATAGTGGAAATGTCCCTGCCCACAGCAGGGGTGGGATGGGATGAGCTTTAAGGTTCCTTTCCACCCCATTCAATGATTCCCTGATTTTATATTATTATATTAATTAAAATATTTGAATACAGGATAATTATAGTAATATACAATTAGATCTAATAATAAATTATAATATTTTCATATGTAATTATGCAATCAACACTGGCACTGCCAACACGAGGCCTTCATTTCCAATTATGACCAGAGCTGATCTCACTCCTGAGCTGCCTGGAAGTGCTCAGAGCTTGCAGAAAGAAAAAAAAAAAAAAAGAACATTTCTTTTAAAAGTGTCTTTCTTCCCTTATTAGTTTGATATATTTACATTATTAGACATCATGGAAATTAAATCAGTGTTTCAGTGCCAAAAACTGTCTGTTGGTAAGCCTGGCTATTGATATTGTCAAGTCATCTATATTTTATCTAAAATATCCTTGGAAATGCCATCATTCCCTAAAGGAACCTTGACCTGATTGATTTTTTTTCATGAGGCCTAAATGACATATTAAAAAAAAATTCATTAAAATAGTGGCATGGAAAATAATTTGGAATTCCTTTTATCACACCTGTTCCCATGTATCCTTTGGACCACTGGGATTTTTGAATTTCCAGCCCATTTTCTACTTAGTCTGTTGGCTTTAGGGAATAAACTTTTATCATCCTTTAATCTAGGCTGATTTAATTTAATTTTTTTTTTCTTTTCTATAGTATTCTGGACTGGCCAGGTTGTGCTCTCTGCTCCGTTTTGCACAGGCTGTGCTGATCCAGGGGCAATCCTTTGGTATTCCCAAGGATCCTTCACCCTTCTGGAGGTGATTTCCCAATTATTGGGGAGCCTAAAAATCAATATAATAAAATATGATGATGTCAGCCTAGTGCTTGAAGTGAAAAGCAAACCACAGATATTTGGTTCAAATATTTTAAATTTAAATGGGTTTATTGTGTCATAAATATTCCTTTGTGCTTGTTGTGGTAAAATATTGAATTGTTGCAGAATGAGTTTCCTGGAAACTTCTTTTTTCCCAAGGAAAAGCAGGAAGAGGGGCCCTCAGAGGGTCATTATTTATAATGGTATTTACTCACCGTCAGCACGGAAATAATTGGCAGAAAAGGTCAATTTGAGAGAAATTAGCAGCTAAAAAATGGTGTATTTTCAACATTTCCCTGGCCAGGTGTGAATTCCTCAAGGAATTTGGGGTAGGACTGAGTGTGGAGATGGGATCTAATGAAAACCAGTAAATCACAGGGAAGACGTCAGCGGTGACACAACGAAAGTTATGGATCGCAGCCTGTGGAATTCCAGGTGATTCATGAGGGAAAATGAAGCAATGGTGAAATCAGGGGGGCACATTTTGAAAAGCTTTTGTGCTTTTAGCACGTTCTGGAGGTGAGTGAGGGAGGCAGATGAGTTGGAGCATGATTTTGAGGGATTCTTCATTCCGGATAACATCTCTGGCCTGGCAGGCTCCTGAATTACTGGTGATACTCCAAAAAAAACCTTGGGAAAGTGGACTTTGTAATGCCAAGGGGATGAGGCATTCAGATCTAGCAGGAGGCAGGGCAGATGAAGAGAGGTTTAAAGCTTAATTAGCACCAAGGACGGGTTAGGTTTTAATTGATGTGCTACAAAAACCTTCTGCATTTTCCCCATTTGGTTATGGGGGAGAAGTAAAGGGATGTGGGGGCTTCAGGGCCTGAAGGGGCTCCAGGAGAGCAAATTTGGATAAGGGATGGAGGGACAGGACACAGGGAATGGCTTCCCACTGCCAGAGGGCAGGGATGGATGGGATATTGGGAATTGGGAATTCCTGGCTGGGCTGGAATTCCCAGAGAAGCTGTGGCTGCCCCTGGATCCCTGGAAATATCCAAGGCCAGGCTGGATGGGGCTTGGAACAACCTGGGATGGTGGAAGATGTCCCTGCCATGGCAAGGGTGGATTGGGATGAGGTTTAAGGTCCCTTCCAACCCAAAGCAGTCTGGGATTCCATAAAAATTGTCCAATGCACGTTTCTCTCTGTCCCAGACATCCCATTCCTTTCCCACCTCAGCTCCTGTTCCCTTTCCCTGCTGATCTCAGGCATTTTCCAGCCCTTTATCCTGGCTCCTGGGTGTGGTTATTGTGCTTCACTCCCCTGACTTTTTATTTTAATTTTTGAATTTTTAAAATTTTTAATTTTTATTTTTTATTTTAATGTTTTTATTTTTATTATTTATTATTTTTATTTCATTTTTAATGTTTTTTACTATTATTATTTTTATTTTATTGTTATTATTTTTTGTTTCATTTTTATTTCTTTTTAGTTTTTTATTATTATTTTAAATTTTTATTTATTTACTTCTTATTTTTAGATTTTTAATTCTTTTTATTTTACTTTTTATATTTTTAATTCTTAATTCTTCATTTTCATTTCATTTTTTTTTTATTTTTAATTTTTTTTTTTTGCATTACCCAAACCAGGGTTTTCCTGTTCTGATAAACACTTTGTGATGGCCCCGTGACCCTCAGCATTTATCTCATTCCTGGAAGATCCTTGATGATCTCCCCACCCCTTTTCATCTGAGCCCCTTTTTAGGAAGCTTTATTCATGGCAGCATAATTTCTGCCACGAGACAGAAATATTCTGCTTATTGTGAATAAAATGTTGTTATTTTGGAAAAATTTCCATTATCCAGGCACTGTAGTTTCAAGGAAATTCCCTTTTTCTATCCTTGGGCACTGTTGTTATTTGCAGTTAACCCTGAATAAACACAGCAAATAATCTTTGAGCTCCAGGGAATTATTTCTGGTGGGTTGAAGTAAAAATTGGATGAAAAACAATAAACAACCACAAAAAACCCCCAAAATAACAAAATAAACAACATAGAAACCCTTTTCTGGCATTGCTTTAAAATTATAAGATTTGTTTTGGGGTGAAATCCATGAGGATGAGAGCCTGGAATTCTGTTGGCAGAATTGTTCAGTAGCTTGATTTTATTTTATTTTTTAAATAAATATTGAATTATCTATTTCCTCTCACTAGAAATAAATTTATGCCTCAGCTCTCTGACCTGCTGGCAGATAATTACAGATTATGGGAATGTTCTCCTGTTTAACTGTGGAATATAATAGGATTTTTCATTATAATATTGTGTTGTGCCCATACTTATGTGATAAATCCACCTTAAAATTGCTTGATGGTGTTTATCTACAAGTGAAATGCAGGGAGGGTAAAGAATTTGTGTAAAAACTGAATGAAAAATTAAATATATAAGGAAATGGCTGCTGGGGAATGAAAGGTCCCTGCTTTATTCCCAGAGTTTTCTCTTCAGTTAATTCACTTTACAAACAGTTTCCTCCAAACTGAACTTGGAACAGCAATATTGTTCATATTAGCTTTGGGAAAATGGATTAAAATTTAAATTAATTCAGTTGCTCAGAGCATTTTATCCATCAGTAAATTGTAATGATATTAAAATAAAGGAGTGACTTTCTGCACGAGCCAAGGGTAGAGGATTTTCTGTAGGAAGGTGCCTACACTGCTCAGCTTCCCAGGACATTCATGGAACAAAAACCAAAGAGAAATCCAAAATTCCCACCTCAGGAATATCCACTGAGACCCCTCATTGCAGTGCTGGAAGTTTGAAACCATCCTGGGAGTGGTGGCTAAAATGGGGGATGGTGTTTTACAGCTTCCCATCGTGCTGGGGATGAGTTTTCTCTCAATTAGCCCTTTTTTTCATCAGCAAGTTAGAAAAATAAAGGAATTAAATGGCTTTTTCTGAGAGGACAAGTGGCAATTAATTGGCCATTAATTCAAATAACACTGGAAATTCCTGTGGAGCAGCAGGTTTGTTTTGGGTTCTGCTGGGTTTTGTTTTCCTGGAGAAATGAATTAAAATCTTCATGAATTAAGGATTCGTTCACTCCGTGGATTAACCAGACAGCTGAAGGAACATTAATTGGTCATTCTCATTTGGGTTTATTTCATATTATTTAATGATATGTGGCTTTTCTCATTTATACCGAATAAAATACGCATTAAAACTGGACAGGGATAACTTTGAGTAAAGCTTTTGGAGGAAAATATTTGAATTTTGGTGCCACAGGACTGAAATCAGATTAATTTTGCTCTTTAAATATAACTAATGATGGCAATTTCTGCAGAGAGATTTATGACTTTAAAATCTGTTAGAGCCCTTATGGAGCAAAAAAAATTCAGCAAAAATAATAAAATAGAACAAAAAAATCTTATTTATTTTGCTGTAGAAACCTGACTCAGATAAATTTGGACTCACACAAACATGAGCTACTTTATCAAGAGAAAAATGAGAACGAGGTACTTATCCAAAGGATCCTTGTACGAGGCTCGGGTCGTTGGTCATTAAATTTTATGGAGACGTCGGAATCGTACATCTGGGAATGGCCAAGCCATTCCCAATTATTCCCCTGGTGCTGAGGGTGGTGTGGCACCTTCTCCAGCCTGGTTTGAGATGTGCTTTTTGGAAATAAGGAAAGCAGACGCGTTGTCCTCCCATGTATCCTGGATTTCTGGTGCCTTGTGCCAACGGGAATTCACGTGCGGGTCAGGAAATAAAAATTAGGATGAACTCTGGGGGAACTGTCAGGGGAAGGGAGCTCTTCCATGGGCTCATCCCTCTGTGTCCAGGGCTGGAAAAATGACACATGGTGTTCATTAACTGCTACGTGCAGATGTTAAATTATTTGGGGGAAAAACGCGGCGTTACAGCGGGAATTGGGAAAACCGGGGGGGGTTCATTAATATCTCATCATTGAGGAGCGGCAAGGAATAATAACAGCACAATCAGTGCTGGGTCAAAACACCCCTCAGAGGGGGAAAAAGCTGAAGTTTTGGCTGAGTTCATAACAATAAAACCTCGTTTGCACAAGGGCAGGGCTGTGGCGTTGCACAGAGCTCGCTCCGGGCGGACGCCGCGGGGTCGGGCCTCGGTGCCTAATCTAGCATGGCAAATGTGCGAGGTGATGTCCCAGAGGAACTGTCACAAATCCCGCTGGAGAGGCATCGGGAGAGCGGGGACACAATGGTGCAGATTGATGTCTGGCTTTATTAAAGCACAGTTTGGCGCAGGAGGGACAAACTCCCTCTTTCATGTCCCCGTCAGCCTCTAATCAACGCGTTTCTTATCAATACTTTGGGCGCAAAAATAGCGAATGCAGAATTGCAGGGAGATGGGGGGGAAAAAAACCCCTTCCTTTGGAGGTGCCCTTTTCACCAATTAGATTTTGAGATGTCACTAAGCTGGGTTTTAATTTGGCCCGAGCACGCTTGGTTAATTGGGTAGAGCTCATTTTTGTAATCAGGAGGGATCGGAGCTTTGGTGCTCCTGCTTTGGTCTCCCCCCAGTTATTCCCCGTAACTGTCTCCTTTCACAGCCAGAGCCAGATCCTGCCCGTTGGAAAACGATGGGATTGTTTGAAGACCTATTTTCCACACCATCCCAACGACCCTCCCTCGTAATTTTTTACTGCTTGAAATATTTGTTGCTGTCGCACAAATAAACTGTTCCAGGAGTTTACCCAGGATGACCTTGGGCTCGGTGGCTGTTCCTTTGATTCTTTAAAAATACTGGTGATCCTCCTGTTCCCAAGGTTGTCCCAATTTTCTTGACATAACAAGGATTTAACCTTAAAAATTCATCCCCGTTCTGTTAAAAATGCTCATTTTTTGTACCTGCCAATCTGGAACGTGGACTAGGAAAGTATTTTCTTGATGGGTTTCATGTCTTGGTTGCAGCTTAGATAATTTTCCAGCTGTCATAAACATGGAATACATTATCCTGGTTTTTAATTGTCCGGGTTTCTTTGGCATCGTTTTGGCTGCACTTTATTTGGTCACATTGCACAATTCTTTCCCTTTTTCCCAGTATCTGGGATGCTCTTGCTTGGCTTAAATCTAAGTAGGAAAGATGGTCCAGGATGATCCCAATCGCTGTTTCCACATGGAGCTTCACCAAAACTGAATTTCATACTTAGACTCCGTTCCTTGGGATTTCCTTTTGCTTGCCCCCAGGAAAAATTCACCACCCTGCACTTTCCAGTGCTGTCACCAATCCTGGACCAGCAGTCACAGCCTCCCTGTCCCAAAATTCCTTCCCTGGGTGTTCCCCTTCCTCCTTTTGGCACGAGATTTTCCCGAGGAGCAGGAAGGGAAGTGTAATCCACAGCTCCTCTGCCTCGGGAAGAGGAACCCTTTCAGTTGTCCCAGTGAACCTAAAAGTTTATTTAGGGAATAATTTAACTGCCTTCTTTCCCTTGGCCACTGGAACTCAGTGACTGGGGGGGTTTTGTGTCTTATTAGCAGGAAAATCCCAGGATTTCTGTGCTCACGCATGGGTTCCTTATCCTGTCTGTGTGGAGCCAGGCTGTCTGGGGGCTCTCTGTGCATTGAGGTCATCCCATGTGCTGAGGGGCTTCCAGAATTCCCAAACTGAGCTAAATCCTGATTTTCCACACCCCCCTGGGCTCGCTGCCCTCACTGCCTCTATTGCAGGCCATGCAAAACTCCAGGAATAGGTCTTGAAATGATTTATGGGATCATCCGTGTCCATTTTCCTGCTGATTGAGAGGCGTTCGTGGTCACGGGTTTGAATATTCTGTGTAATTTAAAGGAAGGAAAAGTGGTGTCGCTGCACCACGTTCATGGAGTAAAACAGGAATTAATTAATATTTCACCGGCTCATCTTGACAATTAATCTGCAAAAGTTATATTTTCTTATATCGTGGCTTGACTGAATTTTAAATTCCCTTTTTTCCCCTGTCCCTAGTGTCAAATATTAAGTGCCTTTGATATTCCAGTAGAATATATTTATTCCATCTCTGTTTTTCTGAAGCCAAACTATCCTGAGGATGAATAGAAGTGACATTTTACCCCAGAGCATTAAAAGATGAGGGACTTAAGAAAAGTTTTGCTGGTGGGATTGAAAAGATGAGTGATTGAGGTTGAAAATAGAAGCCAAGTGCTGCCTGTAAAATAATCTTGGAATCACATCCTGTTACAGCTTAAATTGCATCCGAGGGAAGGCAGCATGAGAGGGAACATATTGTCCCCCCCTTCACTTCCCCAGGTCCGGGGCTTTTAGCTCAATGAACTCCAGGCTTTGTAATTAGCAGCAAGGCGATTAGATGGGCCACGTTTCTGGGAGTAATTAGTGCACTAATTGTGTTTGATTGTTTAATTACTCTTGCTTACTGTAATTGAGGGGAGGCAGCGAACCCCTCTGTGAGAGCTCCGAGAGGTTCCTTGGATACAAGAGCTTTGCCACATCCCATTTTATGGGGATTTTATGGGATGGGGAGGGGGACACACATTTAACCATTCCTGGGGTGAAACTGCCAAGAAAATCCTCTAAATGGCACGTGGAAAAAAGCTGGATTTGGAGGCAATTCCTAAGAATTCCAGGTTTTTTTCAGAACCTTTTGATGTGTGTGGTAGGAACCAAAAGAAATCAATAGAATAGGCACGAAAAGGTTGAGCTGGATAAAGGAGAAGCGGGGAAAAGGAAATTAGAGTGGGAGAAGTTGCAAATAGTCCCCGAGATTGTAGTCTGGGATCCAGCACTGCTGCCAGATGGAAAACATTCCGTTGCCATTCCGATTTGTTGTTGGACAGTGATGCCACAAGCAGAGAGGCAGCTTTGGGTTTGGAAGCTGGAGGGGGATGAAAACTAATCCAAACATTGTAAATTCAGTCATGGAAAGTCCAACCTGTGGCTTTGTGTGACCTCGGAAGAAAGGCAGGAGGAAAATCTGTGGAGTTATTCGGGGAAGTCACGCTGGGGTGGTGCATGAGGAGGAATTCCCAGAGGGAAGATTCTTCCTCCAGGAACAGCTTTTCCAGCCTCATCAGGCTGCTCAGAGTTCCCATGGCTTCGTTTCCCACTGAGGAATAATGATCCTAAGGCAGTGGAAGGCTGGCCCAGCTGACCCCTCACAGCGGAATTCGCGGGAGCGGGCGGCTCGTGCTGAGGTCTCGGCGGTTTCTCACAGATGGCACTGCCTGGCCATGCTGTGAGCGCTGCTTTAGGACTCAGAAAGTCTCCTGCCCGCTGAGAGGGAACTTTTCCTGGCTTTTGCTGGCTTATTTCCCTCGAGGAAGGGTTGATTTAGGGCCTTCTAGGATGGAGGCTCTTCCAAGGGGAAGAATAAAAGGGAACGTCAGGATGAAATTAGTAGGAACCTTGCAGGAACTTGGAGGTGTGGCCTAGACAGCGAGGAGGAGGTGGAGGAGGAAGGTTGAGATGACGTGGCAGCAGAATCATCAACCTCCCGTGAGGCCAAACAACTTCCCACTGCATTGGGAATCCAGGGAGAGCAGGGAAATGCTCCACCTCCCATAGGAACAAGGTGGGGGGCACAGAACACCACAACCTGTGCCATACTTGCATGAGGAGAACCACAGAAACACCCGTGAATCAGGAATTCCTTCCTGCCTGGCTTTGGGCAGGTGTTTATATGGGAAGATTTGGTATCTGACTCCTGTTTTTTCCCCCTTTTTTTCCCTCCTGGAATGGTATTTTTACTGCTTGTGGGTTTGGTCATGGCCAGCCAGCTGAGCTTGAGAGGGACAGGAAGGACAAAGCCATCCTTAAAAATAACTGTCCCCTCCATCAACACTTCTCCCCTCAAACCAGAGCTCTGATGTCCGGCCTCCGCTCCAGCGCTTCCCGGGAGGATTGGGACCTTCCATTGTCCCCAGCACTGGTGACAACGAGGACGAGATGTCACCTCCTTAATGAGACCTGACAAATGGGCAACTGGGCTGCTGCTCGGGGCCTCCAATGGTTCATTTCCAAGGCGCCGTGGCAGGGCAAAGGGCAGGCCGGAGTAATCCCGCAGCAGAGCGGGAATGGGAGCGCCCTCCTGCCTCCGAGGTGCTGCTGGAGCTGGGAAGATTGAGTTAAGGGGGATTTCTGTGTCAGAGCCCAGGCCCTTTCACAAACAGACTGCATGATCTAAATGCCCTGTGACTGTGTCCCCCCACTGCCACCGGCAGCGGATTCCGAGCTGGCCGCGCCAGCTTCCGTTAGTTGGGATGAGCACTCGGCTCTGGGAGAGGGGCTGAGGGAATTCTGAGGGAAAAAATATCTGCCCGTGCCCTGGATTTGCTCTGGCAGCAGAGGTTTAGCCCTGTAGGAGCTGATCCACCACCAATAACTCCTGAAAATATAGTTATGTACAAAGTTTGGGGGTTTTGGCTGAAAGTCATGGACTAAAAGGGGCCTGTGACTGTGTCCCCCCACTGCCACCGGCAGCGGATTCCGAGCTGGCCGCGCCAGCTTCCGTTAGTTGGGATGAGCACTCGGCTCTGGGAGAGGGGCTGAGGGAATTCTGAGGGAAAAAATATCTGCCCGTGCCCTGGATTTGCTCTGGCAGCAGAGGTTTAGCCCTGTAGGAGCTGATCCACCACCAATAACTCCTGAAAATATAGTTATGTACAAAGTTTGGGGGTTTTGGCTGAAAGCTGTGGACTAAAAGGGGCTTGTGAGCGGAAGAAAAACCCTTTACACCCTTGGTGAAGCTCCTTAGGGCTTATTGAATTCCAGAAGAGAATCCATTGTTGTGCAGAAATACGATTTTGTAGGATTTTTTATGAAATGTCTGCATGTTTTAAGACAGTGCATTCATATCTATATATCTGTATTTATATCTCCTTCCTTACTTTTTATTTTTATGTGTGAGTGCAACACCAGAGAAAATGAGCGTGCTGAACACTGAATTAATATCTAATTAATTGAATATTTAGTGTATAATTATTGGATATTAATCGAGTTCTTAAGTATTGAGTATTACTTTTATTCAGAGTATTTTTTGCCACCCCTCTCTCTGTGAAATATCATCATTACCTTAAACATCACCGAATATTTGCCCCCCATGAAGGACAGAGCTATGTGTACCCCTGTGTTCCTACTCGAAATATTCATGGAATATTAAATATTTGGGTTTCTGGCAGTGGGTATTTCCATGTTTGCAGTAATCCCTGGTTTTACCCTACCTGTGTGTATGGAACGAGCAGGTGGAACGTGCTCAGGGTGACAAACGGTGACAGTAAGGGTGGGAGGTGTTTGCTCAGTAAGGATTTTCTACTCCCCTAAATTCCACAGTTTAAAATATTGGCCCTGCTTGCCTTGCTCTGGATAATTTCCTAACTCAGAGGATTTAAAAATTTTAATTCTTTGCCCATAATGAAACCTGTTTCGAACAGAAAATCGAGGTGGGGGAGTGAATTCTCTCTGTTCATTCACGGCTCCTTGCAACTCATTAGAAGTTGGCAATTAAGGTCTTTGCAATTACAAGAGGAATGACGTGAACATTTTTAGGGAGCAGCTGGAGGATTTCAGTCACTTTTCCGAATCTGATGCCTGAGTGCTGCCACACAGGATTTGGAGAGGGGCTGGAGGAGCAGTTGGTCCCACAAAAGGGACATTGGGAAAATCAACGTCCTCAACTGGAAGGCTTTGATCAGTTCTGCCAAAACAAAAGCTTTTTGTGCTTCTGATGAGCAAACCCAACAAATTTTTGTCTCTTTGATAGGAATTCTTGCCGTTATTTCAAACTTGCTGTGTTTTAACTCTAAAATACCACTATAATGGTTGGATTTGATGATATTAGAGGTCTTTTCCAACTTTAATGATTCCAGGATTGTTTGTCCTCTATGTTGATAATTTTTTAATCACAGGCTGCTGATGAGAGTTGGAGTTGAGCTGTGATGAGCTCCTCTTTTTGGGATGTGAATCCCCATTTTTCTGTCCTCTAACTCAGGATCAAATCCTTACTTTTTGCTCCTGACAGTCTCACTGCAAACTGCTGATGTCTTGAAATGAAGAGTGGAGTTTGTAAAACCTTCCCTGGTGTTGTTGGGATAAAAAAATATTCCCAAATTCTCCCTCCTGATCCCACATGGACCCATTTCTTTCATCTTCCACGTGGCTGGGAGAGGTTTGTTTTATTTCCTGTCTGCTTCTAATCAGGATTTCGTTCTCCCCTGGTTGAGAGGGATCTATGGCGTAAATCCAATGGAAATTGGCATTTCCCTCTTCATGAGGTCAAACCAACAACGTTTAAAGCACTGGGCTGTGCATTACCTTTTTTCCCTTGTTGTTTTTATGGATTTTGCTGTGTTTTCATAAAAAAGCTGTTCACAGATAACAGCAGGGACAATGACAACCTTTGTGCTGCTGCTCCTGGGTGGATTTCTGCTGTGGGACCAACATTTGGAGCTGATATCCCCAACCCTGCCACATCTTTCCTGAAAAAATAACAAAACCCGACCAAAAATATTTATTAAATAATAACCGCCACATATTCAAAGCTGCTTAGGAAATCTGTGGGTGTTGCAGATCTCTTGGTCCATCTGGGTGGAAAAAACTCATCCCAACCCTGTGTGTTCTGGATGGATTCCAAAGGAAACGGTTGGCTCCTGCCTGGCTCAGCAGCCACATCCTTTCAGGATTTTCCTGTCCCATTTGATTTTTGAGGCACTTTCATAATTTTTAAGGGTTTCTAAAAATCTGTTTAATGATTTATTGGCCTTGTCTGTCCCTGGATGGCTCCCCACAGCCTGGATGCAGGGATTGGGATGCTCCTGAAAGCTGCTGGTTTTGGGATGGTCTCAGGAATGGTACCACAGTTGTGCTTCAGTTAGTCCCCATAAATCAAGGACTTGGGGAAAAATACACTGAATTATTTATTAAAGGCATCACAAAGGGAATAAATCCCTTTGGAGCATGGATGAGGAAAATCCAATGGTCGCTTTGTTTGCAGCTCTGAGATGGAGGCTTTTCCAAGAGGAAATGCCAAGATAAAATCAGTAGGAACCTCATAGGATCGTGGAGATGGGGCCCAGGCAGTGAGGAGAAGTCAGGAGGAAGGTGGAGAGGAGGTGTCAGCAGAACCATCAACCTCCTGTAGGACCAGGCAGCTTCCCTCTGCACTGAAATCCAGGGAGATCTTTTGTCCAAGTCTTTTCCAGGGCTGTTGATGCCAAAATAACCACAGCAGTGGGAGGCTCGGGGGTTGGGTCATGGGGACGAGGTGGTGGCCAGGTCCTTGTAGGTTTGCTCTGCTCATCCCTGCTCTCTGCCATTTCCTCATGGACAGAGGGATTGGGCACTGGAATGGGCAGCCCAGGGAGGTGGCGGAGTCACAGTCCCTGGAGGTTTTTAAGGAAATCCTGGATGTGGTTTGGGTGACAGGGTGATTTTGGTCATGGGTTGGACTCGGTGATCTCAAAGGTCTTTTCCAGCCTGGTTAATTCTGGGATTCTATGACTCTGCCCAGGTGGGGATTTTCAGCCGCCGCATGAGCAGGTCCTGGCCGGGCCATGGCCTGGCCACTGGGGCTGCTGCTGCTGCTCCTGCTGCTGTCCGGCCACGCTCCGGCCGCGCGCAGCCGCGACTTCACCGCCAAGGACATCGTCTACCTCCACCCCTCCAGTAAGTGACCCCCACCCCTCCAGTAAGTGACCCCCACCCCTCCAGTAAGTGACCCCCATCCCTCCAGCAAGTGACCCCCACCCCTCCAGTAAGTGACCCCCACCCCTCCAGTAAGTGACCCCCACCCCTCCAGTAAGTGACCCCCACCCCTCCAGTAAGTGGCCTCCATCCCTCCAGTAAGTGACCCCCATCCCTCCAGTAAGTGACCCCCATCCCTCCAGTAAGTGACCCCCCCACCTCCAATAAGTGACCCCCACTGTCGCAGTGTCAGACACGAACACGCAGAATCAAACAGCAGGTTGGCAGCAGGTCAGGACCAACGAGCAGAGCCAAAAGGCCCTGCCCACCTTTATTATCACTCTTTTATACTTCTTTTTAAAACAATCATACATTGGGAGATGAGGTTAACACCTCTAGAATTTTACAGGATAGGAACACAGTCTATCACCTTTCTCTGCCTTGAAGAAAGGAATGAACAACAATCTAAAAGTTCAGAAAACATTCTCAGCCAGTTAGAAAACAAGAGCTATGTTTATAGAAAATGCATGAGAACTTCTACTACAAAAGTAAAAACATAGAACACTGTGAAAACCAGGGTGACACCCCACCCCTCCAGTAAGTGACCCCCACCCCTCCAGTAAGTGACCTCCACCCCTCCAGTAAGTGACCTCCACCCTGGGACAGGGATGAGGGAAACATCAGCCAGCGCTGTGGCGTGCTCTGAGCAGCCCAGAGCTGTTCCAGAGCATCCCAAGCCTTTGGCTTAAGGATTTGCACTCCAATTCTCACAGGAGCCCAACCCCACCGCCATTTCCAATTCTCGTTTCCGTGGTCCTCAGAGGCCACTGGAATATTTTCCAGCAGGGTACTGTGCTGCTGTGTTTCCCTGGACCACATTTCATCTCATCACACATTTCCTTCATTTTTCCCATTTGTTCTTGAGCCATGGCTGTGTCTGTTTGCCTTTGGCTCTGCCTCTAACCTGGTTTTACATGGAACCATGGAATGGTTTGGGTTGGGAGGCCCCTGGTTTGTGCAGGCCCCACTCTCACAGGGCCAAGTTGGTGTGGAAGAAACACCAAGTTTTTTGTGGGAGCTGTCCCTGCCCATGGCAGAGGGTGGGACAAGATGGGCTTTAAGGTCCCTCCTGACCTGAACCATTCCAGGATTCTGTGTAAACCGGACCCAAGAGGGTTTAAAGGACTCATAGGGTTACAGGCAGCACTGACAGCTCCGGCCTTGATTCCAGGAACCCCTGGAGCAATGGAGTTGTGCATCTTTAGCTTTTCCCTGGACTCTCACCAGTCTGTTTTGTTTATCAGACACAAACTCATCGAATTCCATGAGAACAGAGTGCCTGTGGAGCTGTCCCTGCCTTCTCTCCCCACAGAAAACTCACTGCTTCACTGGCTGGAAAATCTACATTCTGTGCAAGCAGGATGAAACTCCTGTTTTATTCCATAACCACGACCTGTCAGAGATCCAGGGTGGGAGGGATTAATTTAATTAATGTGTTGTCCCAGCCCCAACCCCACCAGGGACACTCCTGGGTGATTTCTTGGTCCTTAAAAGCTGAAAGGAAACAAGCAGTGAAACCCTCTTGCTTCACCTTTCCTTCCCAAACAGGATCCGGCCCAGAGCAGGGGGAGGAGATGAGGATGAGGAGGGAGGGTGAAGATGTGGCCCAGAGAGCTGTAGGGCTTCAATTCACTGATAAATGTGACCTGGTCACCATTTGGCTTCTGAGAAGGAGGCAGCACCTTGAGGATGGATAGAAAGTGCCCCAGAAGTGCTGCCAGGAGAGCAATTAAGGAATGAGCCCTCGTTTGGTGAGATAAATTAGGACAGAGGCTGCTGTTCAGGGCTGGAGGTTCAGCAAAGTGGTTTTGTTCCCTTTGGGGCCACGAGCCTGCCTTCAACAGGAGCAGCTCTTTCCCTCAGTGGGAGCATTCCCAGAGTGTTTAAATCCACCTGATATTTTGTTATCAGCACTGATAAAGCCGCAGGGTTGGATGTGAGCTTTGATTCCAAGAGAATGAGTATTCCCTGCTCCCATTAGCTCCCTTTGAAGTCAGCAGTGGCACTTTGGCTGGGTAAACACAGCTGGAAGGAGTCCATGGGGACCTCAATGTGCCTCTCCTGCTGTGGGTTTTACAGGGTTTTACAAATCAGGCCCAACCTGCTGAAGCTGAAGGGGAAATTTGGAGAAATTTGGATTTAAAGAGAAAAAAATGTCGCTGTTTTCTCCTGAAAAGCAGCACAGAATCAGATTAATTGGGTCATTTTAACTCCATATTATCCATTCCTTGTAACTCCATTATCCATTCCTTTTAACTCCATATTATCCCTTCCTTTTAACTCCATATTATCCATTCCTTGTAGCTCCATTATCCATTCCTTTTAACTCCATATTATCCATTCCTTGTAACTCCATATTATCCATTCCTTGTAGCTCCATTATCCATTCCTTTTAACTCCATATTATCCATTCCTTTTAACTCCATATTATCTATTCTAACTCCATGATCTCTTCCTTTTAACTCCACCTTTTCCATTCCTTCCAGCCACGCCGTATCCTCGTGGATTTAAGTGTTTCACCTGCGAAAAGGCCTCGGATAATTACGAGTGCAACCGCTGGGCTCCGGATGTTTACTGTCCCCGAGGTAACCAGCCCCATCCCAAGGTTTCATCCCAACCCACTTGTCCTTGCCAGGGGCCAGGCTGAGCCCCATTATTCCCAGAAATGCAGAATATGGGATGCTGGTGGTTGCTTAAAGGAGTGATCCTTTCAGCTTTTGTGTTTCCTCGCAGTGGATGAGGTTGAGGACTTTGATCTATTCCCTGTTTTCCTCTGGCTCAACTGGGGATTAAATCAGGCTGATGTTGCTTTCCCACTATCCCAGACTGGTTTGGGTGGGAAGGGACCTTAAAGCTCATCCCATTCCATGGGCAGGGACACCTCAAACTATCCCAGGCTGCTCCAGCCTGGCCTTGGACACTTCCAGGGATCCAGGGGCAGCCCCAGCTTCTCTGGGAATTCCATCCCAGGGCCTCCCCACCCTCACAGGGAAGGATTTTTAAGGGGTTTTTCCTCTTACTGGTGAATACAGGACCAGTTCTGGCTGTGCTCACTTCCCTCCTCTCTGGCACAAATCCACATTCAGGGCAGCCATGGCTGGAATTTTGATATTTTCAGTGGTTTGATCTCATCATTCCCCTTGGAGCCTGAAGCTGGGAACAGCTCAGGGAATCCAAACCCTCAAATCTCAGATCCAGGCCCTGCTGAGATCCCCAGATCTCGCCCTCCTTCACCACTTCTCTTCCAAAACCCTCACAAGACACTGATCTCATCCGCAGCCCTGATGAATCCCATGAAGCTGGGTTATTTTGGGATTTTGCCCTTGGGAAAGATTCCTTTTGGAAGGAGGACGACCCCAGTGTGTTTGCAGCCTGTGGCAGGCCCGTTATGAACCCCAGAATTTGCTTCCTTCGAGCCACAACCAACAATAAAAACCTCCAGGTTGGCTGGCATGGGATGAGACCGAGATTCCCAAATATTCCTTGTTTTGGCAGGAGAAAGGGAGGTGTGGATTTTATTCCTGGCTGTGGATTTAGTGTGG
The DNA here is from genome assembly GCA_026261815.1 of Monarcha castaneiventris obscurior. NCBI lineage: Eukaryota > Metazoa > Chordata > Aves > Passeriformes > Monarchidae > Monarcha > Monarcha castaneiventris. Next base: position 20,855,988 of record JAMPIT010000467.1, read on the forward strand.
GGCCTAGCAGGAGGTGAGAGCCCTCTGTGCTCAGGGAATCCATTGCTCCCACATGATCCCACAGCAAAAGGAATCAAGGAATCAAGAATAAAACAGCCTTAAAAGAGTTATGGGGTGTTGGAAGTTTTATTTATTCCACGTGGGATCGGTCAGGGAGAGCTCCAGTGCCAGAGCAGGAGAGATAAAGCCCAGATTTCCTGGGAATGGCATTTCCAGCAGAATCCTGGGATTCTGTGGCAGGCCCGTTATCAGCCCCAGAATTTGCTTCCTTTGAGCCACAACCAACAACAATAAAAACCTCCAGGTTGGCTGGCACGGGATGAGACTGAGATTCCCAAATATTCCTTGTTTTGGCAGGAGAAAGGGAGGTGTGGATTTTATTCCTGGCTGTGGATTTAGTGTGGGGCCTAGCAGGAGGTGAGAGCCCTCTGTGCTCAGGGAATCCATTGCTCCCACATGATCCTACAGCAAAAGGAATCAAGGAATCAAGAATAAAACAGCCTTAAAAGAGTTATGGGGTGTTGGAAATTTTATTTATTCCACGTGGGATCGGTCAGGGAGAGCTCCAGTGCCAGAGCAGGAGAGATAAAGCCCAGATTTCCTGGGAATGGCACTTCCAGCAGAATCCTGGGAGCTGCTGCACAGAGAGAGCTCCCTCTCTGTGCTTTAGGGTGGGAAAAGCTGGAAAACACATGGAAATCTCCTTTTTCCTCCTTTTTTCCCCTCTGGGAAAGCAGTGATTTTATTAATAACAAGCTGGATTAATTAGAAACAAGGTAGAATTTAGAAAGTCAATATACAGTGGTGCATTCCACGTGTGGAAAATCCAATGTTTTCCTCTCAGAAAGCACCTTCAGCTTCCCTCTAGTGAATAAGGCAGGGAATAAATCCAGATTCCTTATGGGATTCCTTATAAATCCATTTGTCAGTTGTTCTGCTGTGGATTTTTTGGGGTGATTTCCAGATGCCAATGAGGAGTAGCTTAAAAAAGGAGGAAAAGGAGAAGGATGGGGTCACTTGGGGAAATGCAGATGTGGTGGGAATTCAGGGACACATTCCATGGTTTGGTCCTTTTCCCAAAACCTGAGGAATAAATTAAGTGATCAAAATGTTCCTGTAGGGGGGAAAAATGATTTATAATATTATTTAAAAGTATTTTTATTGTATATTAGAGACTATTTTCCCACCTACACGCATGAAATTAACAGGGATTGGGAATATTCCCATTTTTTTTAAGGTAATGCCTATAAAACCCTGAGTGCACAAGGTTTGGGGAGTTTATCCAAACCTCCCTCTGCAAGAGGATGATCCCATGGGTGGGAACTGTTTTATCTGTACCACAGACCCACATTTGGGAATAAATCCCAGTATTCCAGAGCAATTTGAATCCTTGGGATCACACCAGAGCCTGGGGGTGAGCACGAGGGTGTATTCAGTGTTGTTATACAGAAATATATCAAAAATTCTTATTTTTTCAAAAAATCCCAAGATCTCTTTCCTATTTCTTTCTGCTGGTGGACACTCAGGAAGTGGGAATTGGGCAGATAAACACTTTTCCTTGGTTTTTAGGGACAAAGTACCTCTTCAGCCAGCATATGACATGCAACAAATAGCTCAAAAATTGGTATTTTTTTCAAAAAAATCCCAAAATTTAAAAGAAAAAAAACCAAGACCAAACCAGGACTCTTTTCCTATTTCTCCAGTGAATCAGAATGAGGTTTTCCATGTTTTTAGGGACGAGGTACTGCTTCAGCCAGCACATGATGTACAATACCTCAAAAATAGGGATTTTTTTAAAAACACCCCAAGATTTGGAAAAAAAAACCCAAATCAGGACTCCTTTCCTGTTTCTCCAGTAAATCAGAATGAGGTTTTCTGTGGTTTTTAGGGATAAAGTGGAATGAGGCTTTTCCATGGTTTTTAGGGACAAAGTGGAATGAGACTTTCCCATGTTTTCTTAGGGACGAGGTACTGCTTCAGCCAGCACATGATGTACAATACCTCAAGAATTGGTATTTTTTTCAAAAACACCCCAAAATCTGAAAGAAAAAAAAACAAGACCAAACCAGGACTCTTCTCCTATTTCTCCAGTGAATCAGAATGAGGTTTTCCATGTTTTTAGGGACGAGGTACTGCTTCAGCCAGCACATGACGTTCAACAAACACCTCAAAAATTGGGATTTTTTTCAAAAACACCCCAATATCTGAAAGAAAAAAAAACCAAGACCAAACCAGGACTCTTTTCCTATTTCTCCAGTGACCTGGAATGAGGTTTCCCATGTTTTTTAGGGACGACGTACTGCTTCAGCCAGCATATGACATACAACAAATACCTCAAAAATTGGGATTTTGTTAATAAAAATCCCAATATTTGTAAATTAAAAAAAACCCCACCAGACCAGGACTCCTCTCCTATTTCTCCAGTGAATCAGAATAAGGCTTTTCCATGTTTTATAGGGACAAAGTGGAATGAGGCTTTCCCATGTTTTTAGGGACAAGGTACTGCTTCAGCCAGCACAAGACATACAACAAATACCTCAAAAATTGGGATTTTTTTCAAAAACACCCCAAGATTTTAAAGAAAAAAACCCCAACCAAACCAGGATTCCTCTCCTATTTCTCCACTGAATGGGAATGAGGCTTTTCCATAGTTTTTAGGGACAAAGTGGAATGAGGCTTCTCCATGTTTTTAGGGACGAGGTACTGCTTCAGCCAGCACAAGACAGACAACAAATACCTCAAAACTTGGGATTTTTTTAAAAAAAATCCCAAGATTTGTAAATTAAGAAAAAAACCACCAAACCAGGACTCCTCTCCTATTTCTCCAGTAAATTGGAATGAGATTTTCCATGGTTTTTAGGGACAAAGTGGAATGAGACTTTCCCGTGTTTTTTTAGGGACGAGGTACTGCTTCAGCCAGCACATGATGTACAATACCTCAAAAATTGGGATTTTTTTCAAAAAAATCCCAATATCTGAAAGAAAAAAAACCAAGACCAAACCAGGACACTTTTCCTATTTCTCCAGTGACCTGGAATGAGGCTTTTCCATGTTTTTAGGGACAAAGCACCTCTTCAGCCAGCAGATGACGTACAACAAACACCTCAAAAATTGGGATTTTTTTAAAAAAATCCCAAAATTGAAAAGAAAAAAAAACAAGACCAAACCAGGACTCCTCTCCTATTTCTCCAGTGAATCAGAATGAGGCTTTTCCATGTTTTATAGGGACAAAGTGGAATGAGGCTTCTCCATGATTTTAGGGACGAGGTACTGCTTCAGCCAGCACATGACGTACAACAAACACCTCAAAAATCGGGATTTTATTAATAAAAATCCCAAGATTTTAAAGAAAAAAAAACCCAAAAACCAGACCAGGACTCCTTTCCTATTTCTCCAGTGAACTGGAATGAGGCTTTTCCATGTTTTTTAGGGACAAAGTGGAATGAGGTTTTCCCATGTTTTTTAGGGACGAGGTACTGCTTCAGCCAGCACAAGACATAAAACAAATACCTCAAAAATTGGGATTTTATTATTAAAAATCCCAAGATTTGTAAAAAAACAAAAAACCCAACCAAACCAGGACTCCTTTCCTATTTCTCCAGTGAACTGGAATGAGGTTTTCCATGTTTTTAGGGACGAGGTACCTCTTCAGCCAGTACATGACATACAAAAAACACCTCAAAAATTGGGATTTTTTTTCAAAAAACCCCCGAGATCTGAAAAAAAAAAACCCAAAACACCAAACCAGGACTCTTTTCCTATTTCTCCAGTGAATCAGAATGAGTTTTTCCATGTTTTTAGGGACGAGGTACTGCTTCAGCCAGCACATGATGAAGGCCAGTGGGGAGAGCGTCTCGGTCACCAAGCGCTGCGTGGGCCTCGAGGAGTGTCTGAGCACGGGCTGCTCCTACATCAGGCACGAGGAGTACAAGGTATGCACAAAATGGGGCTAAAAGCTGCAAATTTGGGCAATTGGAGCTTGTCTCGTAAATATCTATACAATTTTAGGTAGTTGGAGGTTATCTTGTAAATATAGGATGTGTAAATTAATCATTAATTGATATAATAATGATTTTTATATGTTTTCTATTAGAATTTTATAATTAATTCATAATTAATAATTGGAGTTTTGTGTAAATGTGTATAAAAATTTATATCATTGGAGTTTACAAATCCTATATTTATAATATAAACTCCAATGATAGAAATTTTTATACATGTTTACATGTCCTACATTTAAGGGAGGGGGGGAAAAAGAGTGGGAGGGGAAGGGAGGGGGGAAAAGGGAGGGGAAAAGGGAGAGGGAAAAAAAGGAGGGAAAAAAGAGGGGGGGAAATGGGAGGGGAAAAAAGGGAGGGGGGAAAATGGGAGGGGAAAAAAGGGAAGGGAAAAGGGAGAGGAAAAGGGAGGGGGGGAAAAAAGGAGGGAAAAAAAGGAGGGGAAATGGGGGGAAAAAGGGAGGAGGAAAAAAGGGAGGGGGAAAAGGGAGGGGAAAAAGGGAGAGGGGAAAAAGGGAGGGGGAAAAGGGAGGGAAAATAGGGAAGGGAAAAGGGAGGGGAAAAAGGGAGGGGGAAAAGGGAGGGAAAATAGGGAAGGGAAAAGGAGGGGGGAAAAGGGAGGGGGAAAAAAGGAGGGGGAGGAAAAGGGAGGGAAAATGGGGGGGGGAAAAGGGAGGGAAAATAGGGAAGGGAAAAGGGAGGGGAAAAAGGGAGGGGGAAAAGGGAGGGAAAATAGGGAAGGGAAAAGGGAGGGGAAAAAGGGAGGGGGAAAAGGGAGGGAAAATAGGGAAGGGAAAAGGAGGAGGAAAAAGGGAGGGGTAAAAAGGGAGAGGGGAAAAAGGGAGAGGGGGAAAGGGAGGGGAAAAAAAGAGGGAAAAAAGGGAGGGAAAAGGGGAGGTGAAAAAAGGGAGGGGAAAAAGGAAGGGGAAAAATGGAAAGGGGAAGAGGGGAGGTGAAAAAAGGAACGGGAAAAAAGGGAAGGGAAAAGGGAGGGGGGGAAAAAGGAGGAAAAAAGGAAGGGGAAAAATGGGAGGGGGAAAAGGGAGGGAAAAAGTGAGGGAAAAAGGGAGGGGAAAAAGGGAGAGGGGTTAAAAGGAGGGGGGAAAAGGGAGGGGAAAAAAGGGAGGGGAAAAAAAGGGAGGAAAAAAAAATTGTTCTCCCAATAGATGGATTTAAAAACAAGGTGGGAGGAGAGGGCAAAAAGGAGGGAATCCCACAGCGGGCCGCTTTCCCAAGGCACCATTCCTTTCCCTGTCCTTCCCCCTGGAATTCCGGCTCTCCGTTCCCAGGTGTGCACGTCGTGCTGCGAGGGCAGCATCTGCAACCTGCCGCTGCCGCGGAACGCCTCGGACGCCGTGTTCGCCACGCTGGCCCCGCTCAGCGGCACCGCGGGCACGGCCCGGCACGGCCCCGGCACCGCCCTGCGCCTCGGCCTGGCCCTGCTGGCACAGCGCTGGCTCGGGGCAGCACGGCACGGACACTGACGGGTGCGGGGGGTGGGGATGGGGATGGGACGGGGAGAGGGAGAGGAATGGGATGGGGATGGGATGGGGAGAGGGACAGGGATGGGGACAGTGACAGGGAGAGGGACAGGAATGGGATGGGGACAGTGACAGGGATGGGGATAGTGAGAGGGACAGGACAGGGATGGGGACAGTGACAGGGAGAGGGACAGGACACGGATGGGATGGGGACAGTGACAGGGATGGGGATAGTGAGAGGGACAGGACAGGGATGGGGACAGTGACAGGGAGAGGGACAGGACAGGGATGGGGACAGTGACAGGGAGAGGGACAGGACAGGGATGGGGACAGTGACAGGGAGAGGGACAGGACACGGATGGGGATAGGGACAGGGACAGGACAGTGACAGCGACAGGGACGGGGACAGCGACAGGGACAGTGAGAGGGACAGGAAAGGGGACAGTGCCAGGGACAGTGACAACGATAGTGCCAGGGACAGGACAGGGATGGGGACAGTGACAGGGACTGGACAAGGACAGTGAGAAGGACAGGAACAGGGACAGTGCCAGGGACGTCGTCAGGACAGGGATGGGGACAGGGACAGTAACAGAAGAATGGGGACAGGGACAGTGACAGGACAGGGATGGGGACAGTGACAGGGACAGGGATGGGGACGGATATTAGAAAAAAGTTTTTCACAGAAAAAGTGATAAAATATTGGAATGGTTGACCCGGGGAGGTGGTGGAATCACCATCCCTGGACGTGTTTAAAAAGAGATTGGATGTGGCACTCAGTGCCATGGTTTAGTTTAGTTGAGGTGTTAGGACAGAGGTTGGACTCGATGATCTTGAAGGTCTCTTCCAACCTGGTGATTCTGTGGGATTCTGTGACGGGGACTGGGATGGGGACAGTGAGAGGGACAGCAACATTGAGAGGGACAGGGACGGGGACAGGACAGGGACAACGACAGGACAGTGAGAGGACAGGACAGGGGCAGGGACAGTGAGAGGGAAAGGGGACAGGGATGGGGACAGTGAGAGGGACAAGAAGGGGATGGGGACAGTGATAGCGACTGGACAAGGACAGTGAGAAGGACAGGACAGGAACAGGGACAGTGAAAGGACAGGGACAGGACAGGGATGGGGACAGTGCCAGGACAGGGACAGTGAGAGGGACAGGACAGGGATGGGGACAGTGCCAGGACAGGGACAGTGAGAGGGACAGGACAGGGATGGGGACAGGGACAGGACAGTGACAGAGCAGGGATGGGAACAGGGACAGGGACAGGACAGTGACAGGACAGGGACAGGAACAGGGACAGGGACAGGACAGTGACAGCGCCGCGCTGCCGCAGCCGAGCCGCCCCGGACGCCGCACGCAGCTGAATTCCCTCCTGGTTCTTGGATAATGCTGAGTTTGGGATCGGGATGCGGGAGAATTCCCACGTCTCTCCTGTTTGTTGAAGGAACTCCTGGCAGGCATTCCCAGAATCTGCTCTAATCACGGGATCATTCAGGTTGGACAAGACCTCTTAGGCTGGAAAAGCCACCAAGCCCAGCCTAACTTTGATAAAGCCTGGCTTATTTTGGTGAAGAAACGATGTTTAAGGGGTCGCGTCACCGCTCACCCCTCGGGAATGTCCCCGTTGGCATTTCCAGCTCATTAACTCCGCTGTCTCATTAACACGCGGTAATTAACACATCATCGGGGGTCTCTCCGGCATTCCCACTCCTCCTGCTCCTCTGGGACGGGGCAGGAATTCGCAGCAAGGAAGCAGCACCTGGAAAGGAGGAGATTCCCAAGGAGCGGCTCGTCCTGCAGCGGTGGCACCCAGCAGCAGATCCAGCACCCCGGGACACGCGGAAAACCGCTGGAATTTCTAAACTGACCCAGAAAAATCAAAAAAAATCCTCATTTCCAGAGGGGTTTGAGGTGCGCATCCCTCAGCACGAGGAGGGAGGAGGATGAAGAGCTGCTGCTCCCGCTGGTTTAGGGGGAATATTTCCAGTATTTTGCCATTTTAACCCCAAACTCCACAATCTGAGAGAGAGAAAATTGATCCTGAACATCTCCTGGGATTTTTATTCCATGGATTCTGGGCTACTCCCAGCTCCAGCTGTGTTTGGGCGACCTGAGGCGTTTGTTTTGCTGGGAAATCACGGATGCAATATTTATTTTTGTAGGGTCAGGAGGCTTTGGAAAGTGGTGGGAAAGATTCCTAACGCTGACCTAAGCCAGGAAAAACGGATGGTTTGCAAGTCAGTGAGCCTGTAATATAGAAATGATCAAAAAAAAAAATTATATATCAATATAAATATATATAAAAATGTTTTACATCGTTTTTAAAAAAGAATCCACTTTGTCTTCCAAAGTCAGTAATAAAAGCAGGGTGTCATGGACTTGCTTTAAACTTTTAGAATTCATTTTTTTTTAAATCAGTTGTTCTTTCAGGAATGGACTTTTTCCTATTCCTGCTCCAAGGTAACTTGAGCTCTATCAAATTCCAGGATTTTTAGGCTCAAAGTGCTTTTTTTGAGGGGAGTTACAGGGAAATGCAGACTCCTGGAGAGTTCCCCAGCTCCCAGAATCCTAAAATCCTAAAAAATCAGGAATCTCCTCATGGAAGGGCCTGTCCTGAGTTTTGTGGCCTCAGGACTGAATTTTCCAGGGAGGTTTCTTGGATATTTAGGAGCAGCCCGTGCTCCCCATTTAATTCCAGGTGATTTCTCCAGGGAAGGAAAGGCTCAGTGTGTTTTCAAGGGGGATGGTATAAAAAAATTTGTATATATATATATATTCAAAAAATGATTTATATACACATCTGTTTGAAAAGGGACCTTCACCACTGTTTCTTTTTGATTTTTTTAAATATAAAATCAACTTTTTTTGGTCTCACCCCCAGCCAAACCTGGAATTCTGTTGTCCTTTTGGGATTCCCTCACCCATCTCTGGTTTTAAGAGGGGAGTTTTCATCTCTTTTTCTATGCAAGTTCCACCTGGTTCTGGAGATGCCCAGAAAAATCAACGACTTCTCCAAAGCTTTTCCCTCCTCTGGCAGCTCCCTGAGCTTAAAACAAGGAATTTAAGGTGACTGAACCCTCCCTGCACCAGTTTGGGGTTCCCAGTCTGGCCCTGGAGCTCCTGGGGGATTTCAAACCCCACAAATGCTGAGCTGCACCCTATTTATTTTTTAGGAACTCTCTGGGCTCAATGCTTTGAAATGTTTAATTGTTTTTAACTCCTGTAAATGCTGTACATTTGTATAAATAAATGGGTTAAATATTCACTGCGAGGTGTGTGGTAAAATTCCAGCCATGGAATTAGAGGAAAAAACACCAGGAAAAATCCCCCAGAGCAGGCTGGGATTAAATATGATCAAAGTATGGAAAACGTGGAGTTTTCCTAGAGCAGGGAGGGAAAACAAGATCCAAGCATCCCAAATTTCACGGGAATTCCTCAGATTTTTGTCCAGAATAAAACAATTTGTACCAAATAACCCCAGCAGCTCAACAGGAGGAAAACATGGGAATTATTCATTAACTACAGGGGGGAATTGAAAGAAAATTCCCTAAATCCAGCTCCGTTTGGGGAATTTTTATATTAGATTGGGATATAGGGAAAAGGGGACTGGGCTGAAAGTCAGGTGGGGTCATGGGTGAGCTCCATAAATAACAGGATGGAATTAAATTCCTACACTTCCTTTGATTCCTGCTCCCATTCCTGCCTGGAAGAATTATCAATGTTATTGTCCCTGCTTTTGTCCTAAAATGATGAATTTTTCTCATCTCTCTCACTCCAAAATGCCAGCATCAATCCCACCCTCCCCCCTCACTCCCTAATTCCCTTTTCCACACTTTTCCACAAACATCCCTCATTCCTGAGCCTCGCTTCTCATTGAACTGTTCATCACCAATGATCTTCCAATATTCCCAAAATTCGATGTCATTCTGGATTTTAAACATTAAAAAGGGAGCAGAGATCAGTGGGTGACATAAAAAGAGGAATATATGGAATTCCTGCAGGCCCCCAAAGCAACCCTGGGCTGCAAGTAAATAACTGCACTGCAGCATTTCAGTTCTACTCTAAATTCATTCGTTTCTTAGTTCAAGGTGGTTTAATTCCAATTTTTTGGGGGGATAACACTCGAGTTCAGTGATTCCTCGAGGCTTTTTCTGCTGTCACCAGAGCAGCTCCTCAGCAAAGAGGGACAAAAAAACGTCACCCCTGGGCCTCCCTGGCCTCAGCACAAACCCAGATCCTCCCCTCCAAACCCTGCTGGAGTCCTCACTGCCTCGCTGAGAATTTCCATCATTTTCATGGCATTCAGAGCTAAAAAAGCATCTCCCAGCCACAGCTGAGGCAATAAAACCCCAAGGAATCCTCTGGGAAGAGCCAGGATCAGTTCAGGCCCCACTGGGCCGAACTGGGAGGAAACCTGGGGCGTGAGGGAGGGGTTTCTGCTGAACCAGGGTTTGTTTAGTCTGAGCTGAGCTTTGCTGAGCTCCGACTAAAATTTGCTGGTTTAAGAGGTTTTAAGTTTATATTTAGGGCGGGATTGGGAACAAACAACTCAGCCTCAGCCATTTTGTGGAATCAGCTTAAAGACTGGTAGATTCCCAGTAAATTGGAATGAGGTTTTTCCATGGTTTTTAGGGACAAAGTGGAATGAGGCTTTTCCATGGTTTTTAGGGACGAGGTACTGCTTCAGCCAGCACAAGACATACAACAAATAGCTCAAAAATTGGGATTTTTTTCAAAAAAAATCCCAAGATTTGGACAAAAAACCCCAAAAACCAAACCAGGACTCCTTCCCTATTTCTCCAGTAAATAGGAATGAGGCTTTTCCATGGTTTTTAGGGACAAGGTACTGCTTCAGCCAGCACATGACATACAACAAATACCTCAAAAATTGGGATTTCTTTCAAAAAAAATCCCAAGATTTGGAAAAAAAACCCAAAACACCAAACCAGGACTCCTTCCCTATTTCTCCAGTGAATCGGAACGAGGCTTTTCCATGGTTTTTAGGGACAAATTGGAATGAGGCTTTTCCATGGTTTTTTAGGGACGAGGTACCGCTTCAGCCAGCACAAGACATACAACAAATACCTAAAAAATTGGGATTTTTTTCAAAAAAAATCCCAAGCTTTGGAAAAAAACCCCAAAACTCCTTTCCTATTTCTCCAGTGAAGTGCAATGAGGCTTTTCCATGGTTTGTTTCCAAGCTGAAAGAGTCGGAGCCGCTGTTAGCAAGGCACAAACCCCAGCTTTGCACCTCTAAGCCAGGCCTAAACTCCCAACCCAGCCCTGTGTGCAGCCCCTGGCAAAGCCCAGCTCCTGTCAGATGGGCCCAATTTCCCTGGGAACAAAGGGAATTCTCCGGGAAAAGCCAACAGAGGGTTTTATTCTCTGGCTGACACAGGCCCGGATTGTTGGGCCCAGCAGCTGGGGCTGTGTGTGCACATGGACATGTAGCTCCTAGAAATTCTGGGATTTTGGGAAAATTTCCACTGGCAAGTGCCGGGCTGCACGCAAATCTGAGGGCACAAAAGGCTCCAAGCGATGGCAAAGTTTGGTCTTTTCACACGGCTGGAAAAGTGCCCCAAAAATGGGAATAAAAATAGAGCTCAGCTCATTTCCGTGGCAAAATCAGTGCCCCAGGGGAAGGTTTGGAAGGTTTGCCTCATCCCAATTGGGATTAAAATTTAGTAATTAAAAAAATTAATAAAAATAAAAGTCACCTCATTTCTGAAGTACAGGATTTCAGAAATATTTTAATATATTTTATATGTGTATTTATATATATATAAAGATGTCATATATATTAATACATATATAATGTATATTTGTAGATATATAAAAGATGTCTTATATATATTAATACATATATATTTTAATATAATATATAGAAATATATAATTTATATATGAGATATGTAATATATATTTTAAATAGAGGTACATAATATATACTAAAATGTATTTTATATCTTTATATATTTTATAAATATCTATTTACAGGTATAAATATATATTTGTATATGTTTATATATATTTTATATGTATATATATTGTAATATTTTATTATATATTTATATGTATAAATATATATTTGTATATATTTATAAATATATATTTATATGTATATAAATATATTTGTATATGTTTATATATATTTATATGTATATATTTGTATATATTTATAAATATATATTTATATGTATAAATATATATTTGTATATATTTATAAATATATATTTTTACATAAAAACCATATATTTATGTATGTATTTATAAATACATATTTATATGTATAAATATATATTTTTATATATTTACAAATATATATTTTTATATAAAACCCCATATATTTATGCATATATAAATATATCTATACAAATACCTATTTATGCATAGAAATATCTATTTATATATAAATCCTGTGTGTCTTACAACACAACAGTGCCCTCCTTACCTCCCTCTATCAGACATTTTGGACCGTGCATCCCTGAAAATCCAATCCCACACATTTGGATGAGCAGATTTCCCATTTCCCTAAATCCAGCAGGAAAAGTCCCTGAAGAGCTGCTCATGAACAGAGGGAAAACCAAATGTGCACTGTCTCAGATCAAACAAATCCCTCCAGGAATAAAATCTCTATTGCCACTCTCTAATTATTCCCAATTATTTAGGCATCACCCACTGTACACTGAGTTTTCCCAAATATTTTCCTGCATTTATCCCGAATTCTGCCGTGAGCAGAATTTGGAGCTGCCAGCCCCAGCTGTCTGAAGTTACACCCAGCTTTGCTGGGCTTTAGGACTGGCCTAACCCCTAATGAGTGACACCTCAATTAGCAGGGAAGGGTAACGAGCTCCCAGCCAAAGGCAGGCCCAGGACAGGGCCCTTTTCCCCCGTGGTACCTCTGAGCCTCGGCAGGGTTTCTCCTTCTCTGCACTGGAAGGAGATTGCTCCATGCTCCTGGTGCCCTTGGAATGGGAGCTGCTCCAATTCCCAGCTTTTTTTCCCCTGTCTTTAATTTAAAAAAGGCTTTAAAGGAACAGGCACATGAGGCAAGGCAATTATTTTGTTATTAAATTTCACTTCTACATCACTAACGGGGTTTTTACTCCCTCCACCTGACAGACCGCAGAGTATTAATTTTAATTTTATTTTTTTTAATCAAAACCCAGTTTATTTGCTTTGTCTCAAGTTAAGAACAGCTAATTGTATTAGACATAAATATATATTTATATATATAAATTCAAGTTGTAAATCCTGCAGTGTTGCAGGAAGATGTCAGGAATAAAGCAGTGAATTGCCAAGTAAAGCACAGATATATATATATATATAAAAATATATATTTATATAGATATAAAGCACAAGTTAAGCACAGATATATATAAATATATATTTATATCAATATAAATATATATTAATATATAAATTCAAGTTGTAAATCCTGCAGTGTTACAGGAAGATGTCAGGAATAAAGCAGTGAATTGCCAAGTAAAGCACAGATATATATATAGATATAAATATATATTTATTTCTATATAAATATATATTTATATAGAAATAAATATATATTTATATATAAATTCAAGTTGTAAATCCTGCAGTGTTGCAGGAGGATGTCAGGAATAAAGCAGTGAATTGCCAGGTAAATCACAGATATATATAGACATAAATATATATTTATATAGATATAAAGCACAAGTTAAGCACAGATATAGATAGATATAAATATATATTTATATAAAGCACAAATTAAGCACAGATATATATAAATATATATTTATATCTATATAAATATATATTAATATATAAATTCAAGTTGTAAATCCTGCAGTGTTGCAGGAAGATGTCAGGAATAAAGCAGTGAATTGCCAAGTAAAGCACAGATATATATAGATATAAATATATATTTATATAGATATAAATATGTATTTATATAGATATAAATATTTATATAGAAATAAATATATATTTATATATAAATTCAAGTTGTAAATCCTGCAGTGTTGCAGGAAGATGTCAGGAATAAAGCAGTGAATTGCCAAGTAAAGCACAGATATATATAGATATATATTTATATAGATATAAATATATATTTATATAGAAATAAATATATATTTATATATAAATTCAAGTTGTAAATCCTGCAGTGTCACAGGAGGATATCAGGAATAAAGCAGTGAATTGCCAAGTGGCTGAGGAGAAGATTTGGAATAAATTCCTCCAGATCAATCCCAAAAATACTTACCCCAGTCCCCTGGCATTAATTAGCTAGCCAGAGATAATTAGCTGTGACTGCAGCACTGCTTGAACATGAACAATCCTCTTTCCGCCGACTGAAAACTTTTTTGGGATTTGCTACTTTGACTTCCACTGGAATCTGATAAAAAAGTGATCCCAGAGGAACCTCTAGGTGGGAAAAGCAAAATCCCAATCCCACTAAAAACCTTGGGATAATCCAGGCCTTACAAACAGCAATTCCCCTCCTGAGCTTGTTTCTTTACCTTAGGAAGGAATTCATTTTGGAATACTGGGAGTTGGTTTGGATTTTATTATCACCATTTGATTATTAGATAATAAAATATTATTATTTTATTATTATTTTATTTTGTATTCCGGAACTTTTATATTATAGAGAAAGTTATTTCATCCAGGCATGAGAGGAAAACACAACTGGAGCAGCTCTAGCTTTTTTTTGGGAATTGAAAAAATTCTATTTAGAAAAAGATCAGGAATTTGATCTCCTCTCAAATCCTGACATAAAACATTAATATCAATGAGGTCAAGGCAAAACTCCCAATATTTCCAGTGAGATTTCTGCCTCAGGAAAAGCCATTGGAAAAACCATTGGAAAAGTCCTTTACAGGACAAAACTCAACTCAAAAATGAGCATCTCAAGCTTAACTGGAATAACCTGACAGCTCCCACCTTTCCTGAAGCAAAAAAAAAAAAATCTTCAAGGTATTTCCAATATTTCTGAAGCATTCCACAATTTTTCCAATATTTATCCAAGACAATTCTCCCCAAGTGCCCATTAAATTAAACCCTCTTTAATTTGTTCCCTGCTAATTGAGTGGATTTTGCAAACAGACACAACACATTCAAGTTCTCAACTTCTTTAATCCTCTTGATGAGAAGGAAGAAAAAAAAAAAAACAACCCAGCAATAAAATCCTTGGAAAAAAAGGCTTTTATGGATATCCATAAGAGAGCTTTTATGGAGAGCAGAGGTCAGGGATGGGGCTCTGGAATCCCAGCACAAATTCCATGGCAAAGGGATCAATCCTGCCCCAAAATCCAGGAGCTTCACCCTTGGAATGTGGGCAGGGCCGAGCCAACAGTGCTGACAATGCTGCAGGGGAGCAGGAAAAGTTGGGAATTTCTGGTTTGGGGGGGAATTGGGAATGGAAAACACTCAATCCTTTGGGGAATCTTCCTGGGGAGGGAATTGGGAATGGAGAGCACTCACTCCTTTGGGAATCTTCCTGGGGAGGAATTGGGAATGGAAAACACTCACTCCTCCTTTGGGGAATCTTCCTGGAGAAGGAATTGGGAACGGAGAGCACTCACACCTCTCCTTTGGGAAATCTTCCTGGGGATGGGAAATCTTCCTGGGGAGGGAATTGGGAATGCAGAGCACTCACTCCTTTAGGAAATCTTCCTGGGGAGGGAATTGGGAATGCAGAGCACTCACTCCTTTGGCAATCCTTCCTGGGGAGGGAACTGGGAATGGAGAGCACTCACTCCTTTGGGAATCTTCCTGGAGAAGGAATTGGGAACGGAGAGCACTCACACCTCTCCTTTGGGAAATCTTCCTGGGGATGGGAAATCTTCCTGGTGAGGGAACTGGGAATGCAGAGCACTCACTCTTGGGAAATCTTCCTGGGGAGGGAACTGGGAATGGAGAGCACTCAGCCCTCCTTTGGGAATTTCTGGTTTGGGGAGGGAATTGGGAATGGAGAGCACTCACTCCTTTGAGAATCTTCCTGGGGAGGGAATTGGGAATGGAGAGCACTCACTCCTTTGGGAATCTTCCTGGGCAGGGAATTGAGAATTGGGAATGCAGAGCACTCACTCCTCCTTTGGGAATCCTCCTGGGGAGGGAATTGAGAATTGGGAATGCAGAGCACTCACTCCTCCTTTGGGAATCCTCCTGGGGAGGGAACTGGGAATGGAGAACACTCACTCCTCCTTTGGGAATTTCTGGTTTGGGGAGGGAATTGGGAATGGAAAACACTCAATCCTTTGGGAAATCTTCCTGGGGAGGAATTGGGAATGCAGAGCACTCACTCCTCTGGGAATCTTCCTGGGGAGGGAACTGGGAATGGAGAGCACTCACTCATTTGGGAATCTTCCTGGGGAGGGAACTGGGAATGGAGAGCACTCACTCCTCCTTTGGGAATCTTCCTGGGGAGGGAATTGGGAATGGAGAGCACTCACTCCTTTGGGAATCTTCCTGGGGAGGGAACTGGGAATGGAGAGCACTCACTCCTCCTTTGGGAATCTTCCTGGGGAGGGAATTGGGAATGGAGAGCACTCACTCCTTTGGGAATCTTCCTGGGGAGGGAATTGGGAATGCAGAGCACTCACTCCTTTGGGAAATCTTCCTGGCTCCCAGTGAAGATCCAGCGAGGTCATGGATGTGCAGGGGTGACAAGGACAGAGGCACTTGGTCAAGGAGCTGGTTCTAAAGCCATAAAAACTTTGCTGGGCCTGGCTCAGACCCTGAAGGGAGAACAGGAGAGCCACACATTCCTGGGACAGGCTGGAAATCCACAGAGCTGGGTAATGCTGGGAAAAGATCAATGTCACAGTTCCTGGATCCTCCTCCTGGGCAGCCACATCCACACTGAGCTGTGTCACATTCCCACAGAATAAAGCCTGAAGGATTCCCATTGTTCCACGAAAAACTGCTCCAAGATTGACTGGTATGAGATTAAAATCTGATTTATTGCTTCATCCCCGGAGCCAAACTGCAAGGCATTGAAATTCCAGGTATTTCAGGTGCCTTGGAATTTCTTCCCTGTTGTTCCCCTGTTGATCTGATTTTTTTTTCTGGAACCTTCCTGTTGAAACATCTTTGTAATTGCAATAATTGATCCTAATTACTCTCTTTGCATTTCCAAATTCCACAGGCAAGTCTAGATTGCATCCAAGTACAGGAAAACAACGATGAGATCCAAGCATTGCCCTATTATCTCTCTGGTTTGTTTTTTTTTTCACAACGTATTTAATGACCTAAGAAAGTTACAAAAGCAACTTGAAATTACATTTATAGATATAAACTAATTAAATATATTTAGCTAACACTGAGGAAATAAATCCCAAGCACCATGAAGACAAAAACCAGTAAGAGATGAGTAATTCCAGGGTAATTAAGGACTTTTTATGGAGCCTCTGGATGAGTTGGAGACCACTGAAAGTTGACTTCATTCTCATTTTCCAACAGCAAATGAGTGATGAGCTCAGTCCTGCAGATTTTACTCAGTTTTCTGGGAGAACAATTTTATGACTCATTCCATTGATTTTTTTTTTTGCCAGTTCCTAATTTCAGGAATGGCAGAATTGCTGGAAATTTCAGTGGCATTTTCAGAGGATTTTGAAGAGTAAGCTGGCCGGTGAAAGGCAGAACGCTTGAGATAAGAGAAGATGGGAGATAAGATGAAAAAAAAGGAAATGATAACCACGTTTACACTCCTGCCTGAACGCTGTCCATCCATATTCCAAGTGCCACGTGGTGAACACACATTCCCAAAAGACTACAAATAAATAAGAGCTACTTTATTCTCTAAGAACACTTGGAAGTGAGGAGGAATTCCCGACAAAGCCGAGGGAGAATCATCGAGTCAAAGAACGCAAAGCTCAAACCCAAAGAGGCTGAGGGAGCTGAGTTTGAGGACTCAGTTGCCACTGAGTTTCCTCATGATGGGGCTGTCAGGCTCAGCGTTGGTGAAAATGCTCCCCACAACCACGTGGGTACCCCAAAGGTTGTGCCTGATCACTTTGCAGCATCCCAGGTCGTCCACGGAAAATCCCAAATGCCGGTAGCGCTCGTCGGTCTCCAGCAGGGGGTTGTTGGTGTAAGGCCCAAAAAACTGAGGGGAAAAGACAAAAAATAACCAGAGGATTTTCCACATGAGGATTTAAAATTGTGAAGGATGTTTAAAACAAAGCCTGAGTTCAGCTGAGTCAGGCTGGTGGAGAAGTTTGGAGTTTTCCTTTGAAAGGTTTTCCTTTGGCACCGGAGTGCATTTGGGTATTGATGCCACCCTCCCATATTTTGGAATTTAGGGTAGAACCCTGCTAGGCACAGCACAAACAGGACATGGACTCGTGAGAGAAACTTCCCAGGAAACAGCAAAAATTAATAATTTAATTTTGGAATGAGTCCCTAACAAGGAAAGTTGGTCAGAAGAGCAAAAATATGATCGAATTGCAAACAATTTAAATTGCAAACAGGTCTTTAAATTAAAGTGCTATTTAAGTTGCATACAGATATTTCAGTTCTTTAGCTCAGGAGGAAGCTTCTGACTTAAAATCCACTCCTGATCCTTGCCAAGGATGTTGCTGCTGGAGTCTGAGGACAAAACCCTGCTTCCATCGATCCCTAATTCCTGAAATGCATGGAATTCTGGGAAGCTTTTGAGCACTGTACAGCCCTTCCCTGCCTGCTCACCTTATAAACATCCCCTGTTTGCCACTGTTGACACAATAAATCCCTGCTTTTCGTAGTGTTTTTAAATAAAACCCCACTAAGCTGAGCTTTGCCACCATCCCCTTGAATGATGGTATGGTTTTAGCAGAGCTCAGACTAAAATCCATCTCCCACTGAATGCTCCTGCTGTTCTATAGGAACAAAAAGTTCATTTTTTGGGACTAAAGGATCATTACCAGGTGCAAAGAGGTTTTTTAAACCCTTCACCCCCACAGGTGTCAGGGTTCCTAAGTTACCTGGGGAGGGAATAAAGTAACCAAGAGATTCAGGGCATCAAACTTCTCCAGTTGCCTAAAATCCAATTTAATTTCCTTTCATTTTAATTTTTAATTTAAAACGTCCTTGCACTGAGAGCTGACACACGTGGGGAACTGGCTCAGGGTTATAATCTTAATTTATTCAAGGAATTTCTCCTGAAAAAGTTGGATTTAAGGCAAATTCCACTTACTGCCAGTCCTGAGGATGGATCAATGAAATCAGCCCAGTAGCCTTCAGAAGAAATTGCATAGCAGATTTCCTTGGCACCATTGATGAACTGAAAGGAAAAAAAATTGGGAAAAGAAAGGCATCAAATGAGGTTGTTGTCACACAAAAAGAATTATTTCTGAATTTATCTATTCTAAATAAAATCCTTTCTTTCAGTGATAAAAATTGCATTTTCTCTCCAATTATTGCCCTCAGCAGCTCAAAGTTTCAAACTTATA
The DNA here is from genome assembly GCA_026261815.1 of Monarcha castaneiventris obscurior. Classification (NCBI taxonomy): domain Eukaryota; kingdom Metazoa; phylum Chordata; class Aves; order Passeriformes; family Monarchidae; genus Monarcha; species Monarcha castaneiventris. The sequence continues at coordinate 20,874,882 of JAMPIT010000467.1, forward strand.
AAAATATGATTATAATTACTCAGCTTCAGTCCCTTAAGGGTCCAAAATAAAGGAAGTTTACCCTTTACAATAAATTCTGTATGAGTTCAAAATAAGGGAAATCTACCCCAGCAAATTCTGTATTTTGAGCTTTGATAGCTCTGATGATTAATTATGTCCAAACTGTAAATTAAATCCCAAAAATCACAATTTTAGGCACAACATTTCTGATCCAGGATCTCTGTTGGTGCTGGAACAACCCCTCAGAGTGAGGTTAACAAACACTTAAACTGGATTAATGCCAATATTTAGATTTGGCTTCACCATTGATGAACTGAAAGGAAAAAAAACTGGGAGAAGAATTTTGGGAAAGAGGTTGTCGTCACACAAATTTCAGTGATAAAAATTGCATTTTCTCTCCAATTAGTGCCCTCAGCAGCTCAAAGTTTCAAATTTATAAAAATATGATTATAATTACTCAGCTTCAGTCCCTTAAGGGTCCAAAATAAGGGAAGTTTATCCTTTACAATAAACTCTGTATTAGTTCAAAATAAGGGAAATCTACCCCAGCAAATTCTGTATTTTGAGGTTTGACAGCTCTGCTGATTAATTATGTCCAAACTGTAAATTAAATCCCAAAAATCACAATTTTAAGCACAACATTTCTGATCCAGGATCTCTGTTGGTGCTGGAACAACCCCTCAGAGTGAGGTTAACAAACACTTAAACTGGATTAATGCAAATATTTCGATTTTGGCTGCACAGCCTCGTTTTTTAGCCCCTGAAATGAGGATTTTTCAGCTGAATTCTGCCAAGCAAACCAACAGATTTGCCCCTGAATTTGCTGTTTGTAACCTTTAGAGCAGGAGGTTACACCCAACGTCCTCACACCCCACCAGTGACTGGATTAGACCTGACAGGGAGGTGCCTGAGGATGAAAGATGCCAATTAACACATAATTAAACCAGATTACAACGCTAAAAAGCAACAGCCCAGAAATAATTCCAAGAGAAGAATACACTGAAATGAAGGGAATTTTAATTTGTGTGTAATTTAATGTTGCTTCCTTTTTTTTTTTTTTGTGTTTGCTTTAGAGAGGCCACATTTGAATGTAAAGGATTGGAAAGGTCATTTCCAGATGAATTTCAGGAGTAATTATGATTTACATACAGATTAAGTGCTGGGTTTCGGGGAAATTGTTACAAATAATAGGTAGAAATGTTCTTTTTGGAGGTGCTGAGGGGGAACGGCAGCAGTGAACAGCGACACTTAGTGGGGTAATGGCAAAGCCGTGGAAAATGGGAAATAAAAGGGATTTTCAGAGACCTCTAGTGGTAAAAGAACGAGGCAAGGTTAAGGTGAAATAATAGAACTGAAATCCAGGGTGAAAAGTATTAAAAACATCCATTAAAGTGGAAAAAAAACACCAGAGAAATTGGTGGGGTTTCACATTTTGGACCAATATAAAAAGCTCAGACAGACTCTGCAGTGGAATCTTAATGAAATCACAGGAAAATAGCAGTGAAATCTCCCCAAAAAGCTGGAATAAAGTGAAAATATAGTTGCTGGACCAGGAAAACAATCAAGTGTCTCCATTCATCTCTACAACATTTTAACAGACTTTTGCCTCACCCCACCTTGAAGAATTTAAGAATTCTAAGCAGACTTTTCATACAAAACAATCAAAAAAATTTAAATCTGGAAAAAAAAAAAAATCTCCATTTTGTAAGAGGAAAAGATTAACTCCAAAAATACTTTAAAAATCCAATACCAGAGTTGGAAATGCACCAAAAGCTTCATCTGCAAAGAGAAATGAGCTGATGAACTCACATTTTCTAAGAGCATCTCTCTCTCATCCTCCACCTCCTGGCTCCACACGGTCATGTCATTTTTAGTCTTCTGGGTGACAGTGAGCACAGTCAAACGGTTGGAATTCACCTCTGGGAACAGGGACTCAAAGTCTAAAATATGAGAAAAATATCAAGGTTTGTCCAGCTCTTCCACATGAGCCTCCCCCTCTCAGCCAGATCAATGTTTCAGGTAAATTTCCCTTTTTAAATTTGTTTTATTCCAATTTAATTTCGGTCGTTTCCTTCTTGAGCAAATTAAAACCACCAATTTAGTGTTGGTAGAAGTTTCATGATTCCCATTTGTTGTTTTATTTCAAAGGATTTGCTAACTGGAGTTTGGATAGGAAATTAACTCCAGAATCTACCTGGCACTAAAGCAGCAACTGGAAATTACATTTTTATATGAAAATATCCAATTTTGTCAACAGCAAAGCTTTGGTTTCCATTCTAGACAATGGGATTTTTGTAATCATTAATTCTGAATTAACCTTTGCTACCCCACATTCTGTGGCATCAATTACAGAGCATTTCCTTCAATTTTCCCAGTTTAAATTCCTTTTTCCCAGTTTAAATCCCTTTTCCCCAGTTTAAATTCCTTTTCCCCAGTTTAAATTCCTTTTTCCCCAGTTTAAATTCCTTTTTCCCCAGTTTAAATTCCTTTTCCCCAGTTTAAATTCCTTTTCCCCAGTTTAAATTCCTTTTTCCCCAGTTTAAATTCCTTTTTCCCAGTTTAAATTCCTTTTCCCCAGTTTAAATTCCTTTTCCCCAGTTTAAATTCCTTTTTCCCAGTTTAAATTCCTTTTCCGCAGTTTAAATTCCTTCTTCCCAGTTTAAATTCCTTTTCCCCAGTTTAAATTCCTTTTTCCCAGTTTAAATTCCTTTTTCCCCAGTTTAAATTCCTTTTCCCCAGTTTAAATTCCTTCTTCCCAGTTTAAATTCCTTTTTCCCAGTTTAAATTCCCTTTTCCCCAGTTTAAATTCCTTTTCCCCAGTTTAAATTCCTTTTCCCCAGTTTAAATTCCTTTTCCCCAGTTTAAATTCCTGTTTCCCAGTTTAAATTCCTTTTCCCCAGTTTAAATTCCTTTTTCCCCAGTTTAAATTCCTTTTTCCCAGTTTAAATTCCTTTTTCCCAGTTTAAATTCCTTTTCCCCAGTTTAAATTCCTTTTCCCCAGTTTAAATTCCTTCTTCCCAGTTTAAATTCCTTTTTCCCCAGTTTAAATTCCTTTTTCCCCAGTTTAAATTCCTTTTTCCCCAGTTTAAATCCCTTTTCCCCAGTTTAAATCCCTTTTCCCCAGTTTAAATCCCTTTTCCCCAGTTTAAATTCCTTTTTCCCCAGTTTAAATTCCTTCTTCCCAGTTTAAATTCCTTTTCCCCAGTTTAAATTCCTTTTCCCCAGTTTAAATTCCTTTTTCCCCAGTTTAAATTCCTTGTCCCCAGTTTAAATTCCTTTTTCCCCAGTTTAAATTCCTTTTCCCCAGTTTAAATTCCTTTTTCCCAGTTTAAATTCCTTTTCCCCCAGTTTAAATTCCTTTTCCCCCAGTTTAAATTCCTTTTTCCCCAGTTTAAATTCCTTTTCCCCCAGTTTAAATTCCTTTTTCCCCAGTTTAAATTCCTTTTTCCCCAGTTTAAATTCCTTTTCCCCAGTTTAAATTCCTTTTTCCCAGTTTAAAAGTCGGAATTTCTGGGTTATAAATAAAAGTGAACCTTTTTTCAGCAGCTCAGGACAGGCTTGCACTGCACATTCCACCTTGGCATTTTCAAAGTAGGTTTCAGCATTATTGATTTGCTGCTTCTGGGGAGTATCAGCACCCTAAAAACCAGGAAAATTGGGATTTTCTCAGTTAATATAAACCAGGAATAATTTTGTACATCAAAACAAGGTTTTCTGATTAGATACACTTGAGCAGTTTCAGATGATTTGCAACGAGACTTTACATTTTTCAGGTATTAAAAATGAAATCGATTTTGGTGTTATTTAAACCCACAGAGAAATATTTATATTTTATAGAAATACCAAAGATTTTTTATTTTATTGTAACTGTATTATGTTAAAGCAGAATACACATAAATACAGGAATTACATTAATAAATATAATACGTAAATACAGACATTTTTTGTTAATTATCAGTCTGAAAAAACGATTTTAAGTATTTAAAACAACCTGAACTGATAGATTTCAGATTTACCTGATTCTAAAAGCACTTGGTTTGCACTAAATGAACTAAAGCAGAATTTTCTGGTGGCTTTTTGGGGAAAACAGGATCCAACCCAAGCTGCAAACAGAACCTGGGGAGCTCTCCAGAGGCTGATATTTCCCAAGCACATTGGGATACAATGATTCATTCCCAAAAATCCATTCTCCAGCATTTTTCTAGTGCAGATTTGCTCCTGGACTCCCAAAATCTGAGCATTCCACCAGCTCAGAGCCAGGAAAGCTGAGTGAGCAGCACGGAAGATTTGTGGGAATGTTGGGATCATGCTGGCAATTATCAAGGTTTTTGTTGATAATGATTTATCTGATTTGGCAGCTCTGCCAAAATCCAGGCTCATGGTGAGGTTTCTGTGGTTTTCAGAACTAAACATTACCCAAACTATGCAAATCCAGGTCCAGGAAGTGAAATACTGAAGAAAATTTCAGTTTTACTCAGTAAAAGGCGGTGAGATTTGGCAAACAGCAATTTATGCACTTTTGCCAGTAAATATTTGTGGAACAAGTTTACATCAAGAGAGGTTTTTTCAACAGTAGCTTCCTTCTGAAAGAACAGAATAAATTAAATAAAAGACTGAAGGAAATTTCAATTTTATTTGGTAAAAGGTGGTGAGATTTGGCAAACAGCAATTTATGCACTTTTGCCACTAAATATTCGTGGAACAAGTTTACATCAAGAGAGGTTTTTTCAACAGTAGCCTCCTTCTAAAAGAACAGAATAAATTAAGTAAAATGCTGAAGGACATTTCAGTTTTACTCAGTAAAAGGTGGTGATAGTTGGCAAACAGCAATTTATGCACTTTTGCCAGTAAATATTTGAGAAACAAGTTCACATCAAGAGAGGCACTTCCAGAAGTGGCTTCCTTCTGAAAGAACAGAATTAATTAAGTAAAAGACTGAAGAAAATTTCAATTTTATTTAGTAAAAGGTGGTGATAGTTGGCAAACAGCAATTTATGCACTTTTGCCACTAAATATTTGTGGAACAAGTTCACATCAAGAGAGGCACTTCCAGAAGTGGCTTCCTTCTGAAAGAACAGAATAAAAAGACTGAAGGAAATTTCAATTTTATTTAGTAAAAGGTGGTAAGATTTGGCAAACAGCAATTTATGCACTTTTGCCACTAAATATTCGTGGAACAAGTTCACATCAAGAGAGGCACTTCCAGAAGTGGCTTCCTTCTGAAAGAACAGAATAAAAAGACTGAAGAAAATTTCAATTTTATTTGGTAAAAGGTGGTGAGACCTGGCAAACAGCAAGTCTGGAGACTGAAATTCTCCCATGAAATCACTCCTAAAAGGCTGGTTTCAAAACACAGCCTGAAATATTTCTTTCCCCCTAAAAGAAAACAACTCCAGGCAGGTTTTGTGGCACCTCTTGCTCAACCCCAGGTAAAGTCCAGATTTCAAAAACCATGCAGAAAATCCTTTCTGAGGAGGAAAGAGGGATGAGTTCTGCTCCTCTCCCACCCAGGAGGGGTCTGTTCTCACCTGGAATTCATGGATGTATTGTGCCATTACAAATTCATGCCTCTCACTCGCTGAGGGTTCGGCTAAAATATCAGGGAGGCTCTTGGAAGTTTGGGATTTCTTTTGGGAAGCTGTGCCATGGAGGTGGCAGTCAAAACCAATATTCCCAGGCAGCTGGAATCTCTGGTCCTGGGGACCAAAAGGCCCCATCACCTCATCTGGCCACACAGTCCTGGGACCTGCAAGAGGCCTCGTTTCAGTCAGCACATCCCAAAAAAAAAGCAGGAAAACCCAAGGAAAAACCCCTCTCCCATGCAGAGATTTGATCCCAAACATCAGCAACACACAAGTTCTAAAAATCATACTTGCAAATTCCAACAGCACATGGATTTAAAGGGAATAAATCTGCAGGAAAACCCAAGGAAAAACCCCTCTCCCACACAGATTTGATCCCAAACCCCAGCAACACACAAGTTTTAAACATCAAACTTCCAAATTCCAACAGCACACGGATTTAAAGGGAATAAATCTGCTTAAAAAAGCAGGAAAACCCAAGGAAAAACCCCTCTCCCATGCAGAGATTCGATCCCAAACATCAGTGATGCACAAGTTCTAAATAGCACACTTCCAAATTCCGACAGCACATGGATTTAAATGGAATAAATCTGCCTAAAAAAGCAGGAAAACCCAAGAGAAAACCCAAGGAAAAACCCCTCTACCACACACAGATTTGATCCCAAACCCCAGCAACACACAAGTTTTAAACATCAAACTTCCAAATTCCAACAGCACACGGATTTAAAGGGAATAAATCTGCCTAAAAAAGCAGGAAAACCCAAGGAAAAACCCCTCTCCCACACACAGATTTGATCCCAAACATCAGTGATGCACAAGTTCTACAAATCACACTTGCAAATTCTGATAGCACATGGATTTAAAGGGAATAAATCTGCTTAAAAAAGCAGGAAAACCCAAGGAAAAACCCCTCTCCCATGCAGAGATTTGATCCCAAACACCAGCAACACACAAGTTCTAAACATCTCACTTCCAAATTCTGATAGCACATGGATTTAAAGGGAATAAATCTGCTTTAAAAAGCAGGAAAATGAAAAAACCCCTCTCCCACACACAGATTTGATCCCAAACATCAGCAACACAAGTTCTAAACATCACACTTCCAAATTCCGACAGCACACGGATTTAAAGGGAATAAATCTGCTTAAAAAAGCAGGAAAACCCAAGGAAAAACCCCACTCCCACAGACAGATTTGATCCCAAACATCAGTGATGCACAAGTTCTAAAAATCACACTTGCAAATTCCAACAGCACACGGATTTAAAGGGAATAAATCTGCTTAAAAAAGCAGGAAAACCCAAGGAAAACACAAGGAAAAACCCCTCTCCCACACACAGATTTGATCCCAAACCCCAGCAACACACAAGTTTTAAACATCAAACTTCCAAATTCCAACAGCACACGGATTTAAAGGGAATAAATCTGCTTAAAAAAGCAGGAAAACCCAAGGAAAAACTCCTCTCCCATGCAGAGATTCGATCCCAAACATCAGTGATGCACAAGTTCTAAATATCACACTTGCAAATTCCGACAGCACATGGATTTAAATGGAATAAATCTGCCTAAAAAAGCAGGAAAACCCAAGGAAAAACCCCTCTCCCACACATAGATTTGATCCCAAACATCAGTGATGCACAAGTTCTAAATAGCACACTTCCAAATTCCGACAGCACATGGATTTAAAGGGAATAAATCTGCTTAAAAAAGCAGGAAAACCCAAGAGAAAACCCAAGGAAAAACCCCTCTCCCATGCACAGATTTAATCCCAAACATCAGCAACACAAGTTCTAAAAATCACACTTCCAAATTCTGACAGCACATGGATTTAAATGGAATAAATCTGCTTAAAAAAGCAGGAAAACCCAAGGAAAACACAAGGAAAAACCCCTCTCCCACACACAGATTTGATCCCAAACATCAGCAACACACAAGTTCTACAAATCACACTTCCAAATTCCAACAGCACACGGATTTAAAGGGAATAAATCTGCTTTTCCTTACATAAATCAGGAGGTGCAGCAGCCACGTGAGGCTCATCTGAGCCAGAGGAACCTGCTGTGGAAAAAGCTTTGGGATTCCCAACTCTTTTGACTAAGGAATAAAAGCCTGGGAGGTAGGTGACCAATCTTGCTCTGTTACAGAGCACCTGAGGAGGGAAAAACACAATTAAAATCATTTAAACACAGCTCTGTGGGTCACAAGAGAAATTCTTCCTCGATAATTATACCAAAATTTTAATTATGACTAGCTGTAACATCAAGCTTTAGGAGTATTTTATTATTATTTTTATATTTTGCTATTCCAAGCAAGGAAAAAGCCTAAAAACACTTAATGAAAAGTATCTCAAGTGAGGAAAAAGCCTTGAAATTTTTAAATAGCACCACTGAAACTCCACAATTTAAACAAAATTATGGATAGGGGTTGTCTCCATGATTATTTCCATGCATGTCACCCTGAAAAATAGAAATCCCACCTGCCACAGTGTGGGTGGTTTCTGTAAAATTCAACTTTTTTCTTTGGAAAAAATAACACAAAAGGATTTTCCTCAAGTGCTGTAGCTTGGATTCTGTAAAAAATTATGCAGTTTTGCATAAAGTTTACATCAAGAGAGGCACTTTCAGAAGTAGCTTCCTTCTAAAAGAACAGAATAAATGGTGCTATTTGTATGTTTCATTTAAAAATTGTATTTAAAGCATCAGGACCTGAGGCAATCCAAGGTTTCTCATTCAGCACCTCTGTGTAAATATAAAATAATCCCTGCCAAGATCATAAAGACTCAAATGCTGAAAAGACCCATTGAATTTATGATTTAAATCAATTATTTACAGTTCAAGCCTGAAGCCACCTAATTCCAAAACAGCTTTAAAAGGTTCCTGCAACACGACAAAAGTCTGATTCCACTTAAATACTTTTTCTCTATTATGTAAAATCGCGATTGAAATGAGTGTTTGCATAATGATTACGTTATAAACAGATGCAAACAATTACAGCCGCCATGTAATTAGAAGAAAAGAGCATTTTTCCTTATTACCAGCCTCACTCAGCATGGAGATGTCACTAATTACAGCTGTGACTGAGCTCGCTCATGCAAATATTTACACACCTGGCATGACACGAGTGAAACGAATGAATTATTCATGGCCCCGTGGCAAGAGCAATAAAAAAAATAAATCAATAAAAGGCGTTTTCTGTTTTCTTCTCCAGCCTGAAATCAGCCGGGTGTTAAGAGAAACACTGAGCTGAGCACAGGATAATAGAAAAAGCACAGAAAAAATTGTATTTAATCCTCAACTACGTTATTCCCCCGATATCCAAATTGAGGATACTGAGGATATTGGGAAAGAATTTCTGGATGTTTCCCAGGAAAGCTGTGGCTGCCCTGGATCCCTGGAAATGTCCAAAACCAGGTTGGACAGGGCTGGCAGCAGCCTGGGATAGTGGAAGGTGTCCCTGCCATGGCAGGGGGTTGGAATTAAATGATTTTTAAGGTCTTTTCCAACCCAACCCCGCCTGTAACTCTACAGAATCCTCAATTCCACCGTTCCCGTGATTTCCACAGAATCGCTCACTCACATTGGCCATGGCAAACGGTGCTCTCCCCTCGCTGACAGGCCCGGATACCCCTGGAAAGAGACGAGAAGAGGGGAGAGAACTGAAAGAGGACAAGGAAAAGGAAGGGAAAGGGAAGAGGAAAGGGAAAAGAAGGCGCTGGACTCCCCAGACCCGAAGCCTCCTCACACCCCGCCCGCTCCGCACAGCCTCCCCCGCGCTCCCCCGGCGTCCCGGGAGCGGCGCTGCCGGGAAAAGAGGAGAAGGAAACGGGAAAAGAGGAGAAGGAAACGGGAAAAGAGGAGAAGAAGGAGCCCACGGCCGCCCTCACCTCTTCCTGCAAAATGGCGGCGCCCGCCCGCCCCCGCCACGCCCGAGCCGCGCGCCCCCAGGCTGAGCCACTCGATCCGCCGACACCTCGATCGGCGCGGCGCGGAACCGCGCGGAATCCGCCGCTCGGCGCTCGGTTGCTCACGGCTGCGCCGGGAGATTCCCTGAGGGGGATGCCGCGATGGCGGCGGGGCCGGGGAGGTCCTCATGGGATCGGTGGGGTTGGGATCGGCCGTGGCGAGGCCGAGGTGTCCCCTCGGTGGTCCCGAGCCGGTGTTGCCCCGTGGGATGGGCGGTGAAAGGCGCCCGTGGGTGCCGCGGAGGCGGGGCAGTACCCGCGGGGGGCACCAGGGGGTAGTCACGGAGCGTAAACCGCCCTCATCTCCCTCCCTCAGTGATTCCCGGGGATCCATAAAGTGGAAAGTGGGGAGAAAAAGGGAAAATTTTATTTTATTGAAGGGAGTTGAGGGGGGAGTGTTTCCGCTAAGGAGGGGGGGGTTCGCTGGGAGCATCAGTGGCATCTCTGCCACAAAACTGGCTTCAAGTGAAATACCTCAAATAATTTATACAAAAATAATAAAAATATATTAAAAACCTTCTTCAACGGCTTCTCTCCCGGTTGTTTTTTGGGGTGGTTTTTTTTTGGTGGCAAGGCTCTGGACAGGCTCTTCAGGGAATGGCCACAGCCCCAAGGCTGCAGCAGCTCCGGGAGCAGCTTGGAAAAATCCCGGCACGGAACTCGAGGTTTCACCGCTCTCCCTCGGAATTCCCAGAGAAATTCCGGATTCCTGGAAGTGTCCCAGGCCAGGCTGGATGAGGTTTGGAGCAAGCTGGGGTAGCAGAAGTTGTCCCTGCCCACGGGAGCTTTGAGCTCCCTCCACCCCAAACCAGTCCGGGATTCCATGAAGTCGCTCCAAGTTTGACTTTTCCCCCATCCACTTCAAATTTTAGCCGTCATTCCAGAAGGGGGATGGAATCCGGGATCTCTGGAAGTGTGCAGTGCTGTGCCACGCTTGAAATGTGGGATTAAAGATATCAAGAGAAGGTGCCCAACCCCAAATCCCCTTTTAAAGCTCCTCCCAAATCCTGTTCTGGTTGCTCCTGCTCCGGAGGGAAAACGCACACAAACCCCTTTGGAATACCAGGATTAAGGGTCTTCCTTCTCGTTTTTTGCCATTTCTTTGCTGTCCGTTCCAAGCAGCTTTGCTGGTTGAGGATGGGGAATTTTAATTTCTCCCAAATAAAAGATTGGGGCGTTCCCATCCCTCAGCGACTCTGCCTTTGATTTATTTGACTTTTAACCAGAGATTTCTGGATGTTTATTTTGCTTTGCCACTGGTTTATTAGCAGAAATTTATGAACAGAAACCAGTTCCAGAGGTTTCAATAGTTCAAAATTGGAGCAAAACATTGATTTCGTGTCCATGGTGATAATACTCAGCCCTACAGTGTCCTTATATAATTTCATAAAGTTTTGGCTTTTTTTTATCAGGATTATTAATGATATCCATTCCTAAACAATATGATATATTAATTAGATATAATGATGCAATTTTGGTTTCTGGACTTTTTTCATGAGCACATTTGCTCACTATTGGATGCCACTCAACTCTTTTTTATTAATTCAATGTTAGCACACTTAATTCTCATTTGCTTTTAAATGAAATATTCATGTGGAATCTCTGAACTTCAGGAAAAAAAAAAAAAAAAAAGAAAGAAAAAAGATGAGAAATTGGAGAAATTCAACTTTTAACTCTTTCCAGAATGTAATTTATGTCCTCTAACAGGAGGCACCCTGGATTACATCCAGCCTGTATTGACTTGTCCTTAGGCAATCCCAATTTATCTCCTCTCCAGGGCTGCCACTTCAAGATACTCCAATCAGTCCCTGAGTTCTCAGCCCCTCAAATTTGGGGCCTGAATTCATAAAGATTCATTTCAATAAAGTTTCTATCCAAAGGAGACTGCAAAATCAAACGATCCAATTACAGATTTATCAAATATTAATAAGGAAAAATCTTCCAGATCTTTTGGATGCCAACATCCTTCTCCCCTGGTGTCAGGAAAGTAATTAGCAGCTGGCTTTGATTAAATTCTTCCCTCAGAGATTGCTGCTCTCAGTTTGAGGGAGAGGAAGGAATGCACACGACAGGATTCCTAATTCCTCCTTTGAAAACCTTTTTTGGAAAAACCCCTGTGGGTTCAGTTCAGGGAAACTCCTCTGTGTCCAGAACCTGCAGCAGTTCTGGAGGTGGAACCTGAAGTTCATGACCAGGTTTTCCTGCCCTTACTGAGATGTTCTTTTCCCTCAGGGATCCCAGCATGGGGAGGACGTGGAGCTGCTGGAGAGAGTCCAGAGGAGACCATGGGGATGATGAGAGGAAAGGCTGAGAGAGTTGGGATTGTCCAGCCTGGAGAGGAGAAGGCTCCAGGGAGAGCTCAGAGCCCCTTGCAGGGCCTGAAGGGGCTCCAGGAGAGCTGGAGAGGGACTGGGGACAAGGGATGGAGGGACAGGACCCAGGGAATGGCTTCCCACTGCCAGAGGGCAGGGATGGATGGGATCTTGGGAAGGAATTCCTGGCTGGGCTGGAATTCCCAGAGAAGCTGTGGCTGCCCCTGGATCCCTGTCAGTGCCCAAGGCCAGGCTGGAGCAGCCTGGGGCAGTGGAAGGTGTCCCTGCCATGGCAGGGGAGGAATGGGATGGATTTTAAGCTCCTTTCCAGCCCAACCCATTCCATGATTCCATGATTGATTCTCCTGTCTTTTTTTTTGGGGACAGTGCTTTCCTCTTGGCACCTTGAACAGGCTGCAGCACAGGGAAGGGCCTCAGGAATTCAGGAGAGAGGGATGCAGAGGGAACTTTCCCAGTCACCACCAACCTCTGCCTGGAAAAACCTCTAAGCCCGAGCTGGGATTCTCCTTCCATGCCCAGACTTGCTGAATTCCTCACTCTGGAAGCAGAGGAGCCAGAGGTGCCACCCCTGAGAAGCTGCTTCAAAAGGAAAAAGTGGATTTTCAGCCATTTCCTCTCTGCTCTTCCAGGAACCCAGAGAAACTTTGCAAACTCCATCCTTGGAGTCTGCAAAACTTTGGGATGAGATCCTGGAATTGAACTGGAAACCCCAAACCAAGGGTTTCATCCTCAACGTGGGTCTTTGCTGCTTTTATTCCCCGTTGCAGCAGGGATTCACCTGGAGGCACTGCAGTTCTCCCTGGTGGTTTTCCCTTTGGATACGGCAGAAGTTGGTTAAGCAGTGATAAAAACACCGAGATATTCCTTATTCCCATTGTCCCTTTATCTGGGCAATGATGGATTGTGCCGGGTGCTCCCGATTTTCCTAATGGCAGCCATTAAACTTCATTAGGACTGTGTTAAACCCCAGCTCAAATCGTTGGCATCGATTTTGCATCTCTAAAACCAGCACATCAGGAACCGAGCACGCCCCGGCCTCCCCAGCATTCCAACCACATTCCCTGCACTTCCAAAGGGCAGAGGGAGGCACTGGGATCTCAGCCTGTGGTCCAGGGGATATTTAGAATCACCCTGCAGAGCTGACAGTTCTCAGCCATCCTTTGTCACTGCCCCAGGCAGGGGATTTTTTTAGCCTGCAGACTCCAGCTCAGCCTTTTTGTTTATCCAATTCATCCCCTGTATTTATTTTTCTTCGCATATACACTGGGGCTCCCCCTTCCCTTGACCTGTGAAACCTCGGGAATGAGGAATGGCTGCTCCTGAGTGCCAGGGAAACGGGGATGGAGGAGAAGGGAGGAAAGGTTTTAACGTGCTCTTTCCCCACAAAAGTAAACATCCTCTGGCTATAGGAAGAGTAAACTTCCCCTGGAAATGGATGTGTTTACATGAACAATCCCTTTCTTCTGGCATTTCCAGAGATTTGCTGGCTACCACTGGGAAAAGAGGCTTTTAAGTGAGTGGTGCAATGATACCAGATAAGTCTTTGCATGATTTGTTTTGTTTTTTGGGAAGACATTCCCCTCTGGATGTGTTGCTGGGAAGCTGAAAGGGATTTCCTCCTTTATCTCAGGGCCTCGTGTCCCTGCCTGCTGGAATGTCCATCCCAATGGGCAGTGGGGGGAAAAGGCCTTTTCCCAGAAAACTGCCAGGCTCTTACTCTGCTTTATGGAGATTTACTGGGAATCCTTTACCAGCACAGCTTCCCTTGTATCTGGAAACTCCCAGTTCGTATTTTCACCAAAGAGAGGATTTTATCAACCTTCCTAAACCGGGATGTGCCATTTCCAGGGACATCCTTCCAATAGGAGCCCTGATGTGGGATTATCTGAATGGACCTGAGGTTGAGACAGGCATTAATTCATCTCAGTTCTTGTTGTGGCTTTTGATGTTTGGTTTAAGATGGAGAAGCTTTAAAAGCTTTGTAATTTCCTTAATTCCTTAAACAGGAATATTTTTCCTGGGAAGTGTGAGCTGCTCCTCCTCACTCCCATGGGGAGAGTGAGGGCATTCCCATCTCCTTTCTCTCCAGGGATCCCTTCCAGCAGCACCTCAAGGATGCTGCCACATCCAACACGGCCTGTGGGGAGCAGGGAATGTTTGAAGCTTGGATGTTTTGGGAGATATTTACATTTACAAACTGGGAGGTGTCTCTCCCACTCAGAATCCGGGGTTTTATGGAATTTAGGTATCAATAATTCAGTGCTGAGGCTGTCACCAAAGCTGGAGGCCGGAAATAGTCTGGCTTAAGTTCAATGTGAGCTGAATTTGGTCCACACTGAAGCTGGACTTGGAAGAGGACTGCTTTGTATCAGGGCTGCACTTTCCTGATGTCCCAGGTCCTGGATGGAGAGATCCAGAAGGAGCAGGAGGACCTGGAGCTCTCTCCTGGGATCTGCTGGTGGCAGCCTGGAAGTGCTCCAAGTCCTGGTGGTCCTGAGGCATCCATGTGCTCTGGAATGTGGCATTCCAGGCTCTGGGCTTGGGATCTGTGTGCCAGATGTGCTGGGTGCCAGGTAAGGAGAAATGTTCCCCTCAGAACTGTATCAAAACCAGCCTTTTTCTAGGCCGCTTCTATTTTGGTCAATCTTTCTTTATCCATCTGGGAAGTGTTAGAAAATCTGAGGAGGCAGAATTCCTGCTCAAAGCCGGTGCCATGCCTAATGGGCCACTTATTCCAGCAGATTCCTCATTTATTGGGGTTTTTTTTTTTTAAATATACGGGGTCATATTTTTTAACCCTCACGGATGGGAAGCGTGTCTCGCAAAAAAGGTTTATGGCATCGTGTGCTGCCTGTGAGTTATGAGGCTGTTCCTGTCTGGCAGGGAATGAAAGAGCCCAGCATCTGGCAGAATGTGAAAGCAGAAATCCCAGAACTTCCCACTCGGAGGAGCTGGGATGGCTGATGGATGTTGTGATAAAATGTCTCTTTTGACGTGTGAGGCAGGACAGTTGGAGGCCCTTTCTGTCGAAATTGATGGAGTTTAACCAAACCTCCTGGCTGGAAACTTGGGGAAATCAGTCATTGTGCAGCACGTTGCTGCCATGCCGTAGCAGGGATGCTGAAAATCCCTAAATATTCCTCTTTTGTCCCGTGTTTTAGGAGCAAATCTCAACTCAGCTCTGGACCTGCATAGAACCCAGAATTTCAGGGATCAGTCCAGAAAACCATCTTAAAAAGCCTCATCAAATTTTTGTTACCCACATTCAGAGCTCAATAAAGTTTCCAGAAGACTTTCTGATGCATTTAGTGAAAATTGGGATAAAACCAGCCATTAATAGATGTTGTATATTAGGAATTCCCTGATATTTCCTCCTCTGAGTCACTGAGTGAGGCAGAATTCACGTGTGAACTCCCTGTCTGGGCTATCCAGCATCGATTTGGTATTTGGGGGTGAAATTATTGCTGTGGAGGAGCCTTGGGTGGAGTCATGAGGTAAATAATTATTCAAATGACTTCATTTTGCTCTGTCATATCTTTAAATTCAACCCTCTTCGCTTGGAGAGCATTTTTATTGTGCAGAACAAAACCCTTCTGCTGACAAACCCGGTTGGCTGCTGTTACATAATTCTGTCACCAAACCCTTGTTCCCAATTTGCCTTTTTGCTGATGCCTCATTCCATAAACCCTCATTTATCCTTCAGGAAGAATGAGAAATAGTGGAATTTCCAGACCATGTTGCTGGTGGGTTTAATATTCTCTTTTTTTTACCAGTTCAGGGATGTTCTCAGTTTGCCTTTTTGCTGATGCCTCATTCCATAAACCCTCATTTATCCCTGAGGAAGAATGAGAAATAGTGGAATTTCCAGACCCACGTTGCTGGTGGGTTTCATATTCTCTTTTTTTACCAGTTCAGGGATAACAAGCAACCTCCTGACTTGTCACCAACAGATTCCTTTTCTTGTGTTGGAATGACTCAAACAAGTGACTGAAAACTCCATTTTGTATGTGTCAGCCTCCTCCTTTCTCAAGGTATCTTAAAATCAAGGCTCCTCAATTTCTCACATCGACTTCAGAAGGAAACATCAGACATTCCCCTTCAAAAGTTCTGATAGGAACAGATGAGACCTGTGAGATGATCAAAGGGAGAGGGAAGTTTGCTGAAATTCCCTGTCTGCGTGGTGGAGCCGTGAAATGCTGTGGGTTCCCATCCTGCCCGTCAGATTTCAGCCTGCAAAGAGCTGCTTTGGTGCACACTGGTTGCATTTTCGCTTGTCAGGATCTTCCAAACGACTGAAAGAAGGGAAATCAGTGAGGTTAATGATTGGTTGATGTGTGGGATAAATCAGCGTGATCCTCTGGGATAAATAAATAGTGATCAGAAGAAATGGGATTAGGGGGACAAGCTGCAGTGGGATCATTCCTGGTCCATTTTGCTGATTCCCTGCTGATTTTTTTTTTAATTTTAGAATTCATTTACCTCCCTGACAGATGCACAACTTTGACAGCCTCGGGATCATTTAGCTGGAGTGGAATTAGTATTTCCTTCAAACCTGTAGGTGAACGACAAAAAACCCCAGAGATGCAGCAATGTGCACACAGCTTTCTTGAATTTGTAGGGTTTTTTTTTCAACTCCACGCAGCAGACCCAACATTTTGTGCTGTCTCCCAAATCTTTAGCTTTGACAGAAGGTAGAAATCAGTGTCTGGTGTGTCGAACAAAAGGCAGCATCAACACATCTCTGTGTACTTGAATATTCAAATTCACATCTTTATTCATCTCCCTCCAAGCCGTTCCAAAGTCGCTCATCACCAGCTCTGGGGATGAACCACACCAGCTGTGAGCTCAGCAGAGGTTTCTCCTCAGAGGGACAAAGCAGAACCTCGAGGTCGTGGTGAGATCATCATTTCATCACCCTGAGATCAGCATCCCCTGGGAGCAACCCCAGCTCAGCTGCTCCCAGCCGAGCCTGAACAGCTCAGGAGAGAGGAGAAGGGAGACTCCTGGCTTTGCCCATCCTTTCTGCCCTGAATAAAACAATTTTTGGAGTGAATCAGTTTGAGGGAAGAAAGCCTTGGGGCAAAATGTTTCGCTGAGTAAATCAGTTTAATGTAGAAAAGCAGCAGAAGGGCTGAATCTCTTTTAAAACTTTTCTGTTATACTCGCTTTTTTTCACCAGGGAGAAGCTGGATTTTGGGACCCAGCTCTGGCCCTGGGTGCACCAGTGGCTACACCTCTTTCCCTGTTCATTTGGGAGCTTTTTGGGAGTGCATTAACACGTGGAAAAAATGGCATTTCTCGTTAGTGCGGGCGCTACAGAGCTGATAAAGCGAGCGGGTTTGGAAAGGTCACCGAGGCAGGGTGGCTGTGGGCTGTGACATCTCTTTTGTAGCACATCATTGCCTGGTGTGAGCCTTGCTGTCCCTGCAGACTCCCCGAGGATGTCGGGGAAGTGTCCGAGGCTGCAGAGCTGTCACCCTGC
Organism: Monarcha castaneiventris obscurior; assembly: GCA_026261815.1. Taxonomy (NCBI): domain Eukaryota; kingdom Metazoa; phylum Chordata; class Aves; order Passeriformes; family Monarchidae; genus Monarcha; species Monarcha castaneiventris. Next base: position 20,892,238 of record JAMPIT010000467.1, read on the forward strand.
CAGCGAGAGGGCAGAGGAAATGAAGGCACTGCTCCCGGGGGCACCTCGTGAATATTTATGGGGGCAGCGCCTCGGCCTGGGGTGGGGGGAGGATCTGGAGCTGATTTTGTGCTGCTGTTTGCTTTGCAAGCTGCCAGGATCCATCCCCAAAGCCAGAGGAGCTGCCTGGGTGCCCAGCAGCAATGGGGCTGTGCCAGCCACCTCAGCCAAGGCGTCCTCGCTGTGTTGTGACAGCTCCTGAGGAGCTCCAGGGCTGGGGACAGCGGGGCAGAGCTGATCATAACACACCCATCACCCCAGAACCACCCACGGGGGAGGAAAAGGGGCGAGAATCAACTCACATCAGCCAAGGATCTGCTTGGCCAACCCTGAGCTCTTGGGAGAGGGCCCAGCTCTGGCACAGGGTGCCCAAAGCAGCTGTGGCTGCCCCTGGATCCTTGGAAATGTCCAAGGCCGGGCTGGATGGGGCTTGGAGCAGCCTGGGATTGTGGAAGTGTCCCTGCCATGGCAGGGGTGGCACAAGATGGGTTTTAAGATTCCAACCCAAACCATCTGATGGTTTTATGAACCCTCTGCTGCCAGTGCCCCTCTCTGTCCCTTCCAGCCTTTCCCCTTGCCCATCCGTGCCTGTGGAGTGGTTTAAACACTTGCCAGTATTTAAACTGAGCCCAGCAGCCCTCAGCAGCAATAAAAGCCAGTGCTGTGTGTTTGTGCACTGACTGCTGATTGCCTGGGTCACAGAAAAGTGGGTTAGACTCAGATTATTGCCTTTGTCCACGTTGCTGACCTTTTCCCTCGCATATTGCATGGCCTGAGGGCGGAGGAAGGAGGATTAAAGGTTAAGAAACCTCTCTTGAAAGAGTTAGGATGCCTAAATGTTTAAAATGTTTCCTTTCCCCAGTAATTCCAATCTATATTGAAGCTAAAACCCTTCTGAGAGGTAATAAAACAGAGCAGTGGAGGAGATCATTGGGAAGATTAGGAAGAAGAGACTTAAGAGCTTACTCTTGATGCTTCTGGGTTTATACTTGGTTCTTGTTTTACTCTGTCAATCTCTTCTAGCATTTCTCCCGGTGATTTTATTGTGTTTTTATGGAGCAGAGATGGTGCTGCAAACTACCAGGGAAAAGCTCGTTGCCATTGGGTGGAGGGGGAAGAACATTCCTTTGCACATTTTTCGCTGTTCCTGTTATATCTCAAATTTAGAAAGTAACAAGAAGCAGCATCCAGTTTTCATTAATGCTTCAGGGTTGGGGTTGGTTTTTTTTTTTTTTTTTTTTGGTTGTTTTTTGGCACATATGTTTTCATTTCGAGGCGTCCAAAGGAGAAAATGAAATTCCTCCTTCCCAGCCAGCACTGGAGCAAACCAGGACCAGCAGATTCCTTGGATTTTGCTGCCAGGTAGGAGCCTGGTAACTTGCTTTGTCTGCTTGGGTTGTGCCTAAACCCAGCAGCAGTGGGAAGTACAGTGCAGGTTTTTTGGGACAAAAGGTCGTGCTGTGACTGCTTCCCTTATGTGAGCGTTCCTCTTGACACAGCCTGGCTGGTGGCCCACATTAATTTGCTCCAAAAAAAAAAAAAAAAAGGAAAAAAGAGATGATATTCACGTTCTTGGAGGAGTTGTGTGTTCCATCTGGATACTGCAAACCTGTGAACCCTGTCCAAATAACTCCTGTGTTCTCCTTGCTTGATTTTTGTACATCTTGTCGGTTAAATGTATCCGAGAGCTCCCGAGGCAGGAACGTGAGGGCAGCTTGTGCCCCATCACAGCCAAGGGGTGTCCTTGGGAGTGTTCACATGGAGCATTTGCTCCCTGATTAAATCCCAGCAGCGTGGAATTCTGTTTGGGATGGCTCACAAGATGCTGTTGGCAGGAATTCCATAGAATTCCCATGGAAATGTGTTTTGTTGGCTTGGGTGTGAGCAGGTCTTGGAGTTGAATCTCTCTGCTGCCCTGGCACTGGGGGGACTGGGGGATGTTAAAAGGCTCCTCTCCCTCTTAATTTCAGTGTTTCTATGGAAACAGATCCCGAACAGGAATCGTTCTTTCCTGCTTTTTCTCATCCTGGTTTCGTCGGTGGGAAAAAGTGAAACTTGGGATGAAAGCCAGAGCAGGCAGCAGTAGGTGTTGCTGTGGGAGCAGGACCAGCTCCTTGCTGCTCACGTTCCTCTTCACTTCCAAATCAAAATACGTGGAAATAGGGACTCCAAAAGCTTCAGTTCTTATTTGGGAGATGATTTCTGCATTTTATTCAAGAAGTGACTCATGTGACCATGACTTCAGGCAGAGTGTTGCCACCAGCTGCAAGGGAAGGAGGCTGCAGAGTTTTCCAGATTTCTCCTAAACCCCCTGACCCGCAGCACCTCTAGCTTGGGTTTCAGGAATAAAAACCCAAACTCTGAGCACTGTGCCATGATGGAAATAAAATATTCTTTTCGGGGAAGAGAATTTGGATGAAAATAGTTTGGGGCCTGGCCTGTGTTTGTCAGGGAGATGAAAAGCAGCAGCTTTGTGCTGTCTGAGGCATTTGGGTCTTGTCTTCATCACCACAAGAAGTGCAGGATAAGGAGGTGCAAGCTGGGGGTGAAAGTTGGGAAGAGAAATCCCTCTACAAGTCATCAGCGAAGCAGCTTCTTGGCAATAAAAACTTCAGGAATTGTTTTCCCTTTGGGGATAAACTTGGAAGTCTGGACATTGAGTGCTTGGCTGGAGAGGCACCTGGAGCTCTGGGGGCTGCAGGACCTGGTGCATCCAATGGATTTGGTGCTTCTGAGGGATTTCTGATGCTGCTGGTGGCTGTCACTGGGTGTCACAGCAGGGGGACAGGTTCCATGTGCTCCAGGTGTTCCTTATCTTTACTCCAAGGTGCCTCCACCCATGGATCACATTTTGTTTCATACCTGGCTTGGCCAATCCTTCAGGCCCAGCTCTGCCAGCACCCGGCAGGAATGAGGAATAAACTCCAGTAATTCAGGTTGTTACTGGTCAAACTGGGCTGAGCCTCTGGCTGCATCCAGGGAGGAGAGAGTGAAAAGGGAGGGAGGGTGGTGAGCACCTGGACAGGTTCGATCCCAAACCAAACAGGAGAGTTTCTTCCGGACTGGCTTGGGAATAATTCCTTTTTTGGGAGATTACTCCTCTCTGTGGTGTTCAGGGACAAAGAACAGAGCTCAGGAAGAGGATTTGTCCTGATATCTGTGACAGGAGGGAGCTCTGGCCACTGCCCTCCTTGTCACCCTGAGAAGGGAAAGCAGAACTGTCCAAGCATTTTGAGGCTTTCCCCAAATTTCCCCATCCAGAGCTGGGCTGGAGCCCCTGATGGGATCTAAGCTGGGCATAACTCTCAAGTTCAGCACCTTGTTATGGTCTTCTTCAGCAGCCAGCCCTGCTCTGGGTCCCTGGTCCCATCCTCTCCAATCAAAGGAGACTTCACTAGAAAAATCTCTGTTGCTGTATTCACGCAGAAAAGAAAGAGTTAAACTTTCTTTTCTTTCCTTTTTTTTTTTTCTTTAGGGCCTGCCTTGCTGTAAGTTTTGGTATTTAAAATTAATGAAGAAAATGAGAAAATAATGTGGCTCAGATTACTCCTCCTCAGCTGTTTTGCTTTTTCTGGCAAATTGTTGCTTGTAGACGTCTGGCATTTTATTTCTTTTTGGGTTTTGTTTTGTTTTTTTTTTTTAAGCTTTGACATCTCTCATCATGCTCCATATAACTCTTTCTTGGGAATTATGTGACGGGTGGATGGCCCCTCATTCCTGGTCCTGCTCCTCACGGCATCCTTTTGCAAAGCCCTTCTCCCCCTCTTCCTTCCCTCCTCCAACCTGTGGGCGTCTGACTCAGAGAGCTGGAGACTCATTCTGGAGCTTTCACGTGTAACTTCTCGTTAATTAACTCGTGACTCAACATGTTCACATTAGAAAAGAGGGAATTTGCAGTTTTGCTTTTGCTTTCCCTGTTTTTGGTGCCTCATGGGTGCCTGGTAGAATTCCTTTGGAGACGGTAACATTTGTGGGATAGATCAAGTGGTGGTTGCCCCATCCCTGGAAATGTTCCAGGCCAGGTTTGGGGTAGTGAGAAGTGTCCCTGCCCATGGCAGGGGGTGGAATGGGATGGCTTTAAGGTCCCTTCCAACCCAAACCAGTCTGGAATTCTCATGTTAGGGCTAAAGCCAGCTCTGGCACTGGAACCACGCTTGAAAAAAAGATCTGGAAGCAATGAGGTTCTTGCATGGCTACAGTGGTGGGAACTCCTCTGCCCCTATTGCCCTGCTCAGCGGGGTTGGCCATGCCCCCAGTTTCTCCAGGTCAAAACCCTGGCGCTGAGCTGGCTGTGCCAGCCCAGTTGGGTTGGGCATCTTCCATCACGTTGGGTTGAGTGTCTTCCATCTTGTTGTGGTGGGCATCTTCCATCACGTTGGGTTGGGCATCTGCCATCACATTTGCTTGGGTGTCTTCTATTACAGTGGGCATCTTCCATCATGTTGGGTTGGGCATTTTCCATCATGTTGTGTGTCTTCCATCATATTGAATTGGGCATCTTCCATCACATTGGGTTGGGTGTCTTCCATTACAGTGGGCATCTTCCATCACGTTGGGTTGGGCATTTTCCGTCGGGTTAGGTGTCTTCCATCATATTTGATTGGGCTTCTTCCATCATGTTGTGTGTCTTCCATCAAATTGGTTTGGGCATCTTCCATCACATTGGGTTGGGTGTCTTCCATTACAGTGGGCATCTTCCATCATGTTGAGTTGGGCATTTTCCATCATGTTGTGTGTCTTCCACCAAATTGGATTGGGCATCTTCCATCACATTGGGTTGGGTGCCTTCCATCATGTTGGGCTGGGCGTCTTCCATTGCGTTGGGTTGGGCACCTTCCATTGTGTTGGACTGGGCATCTTCCATCCTGTTGTGTGTCTTCCATCATATTGAATTGGGGATCTTCCATCACATTGGGTTGGGCACCTTCCATTGTGTTGGACTGGGCATCTTCCATCACTTTGGGAATCTTCCATCTCGTTGGGTTGAGCATCTTCCATCAGTGATGGGTCCAAATTCCCACATGTCCCATATGCAGAAGGTGCAACCCCTCCAGCTGCCAGACTTGCTAATGAGGAGGTGTTAACGAGCATGGAGGCTCCTGGCAGCAGCTCCTCAATTCTCCTGAGGTTTGGGAAGTGCTGGGTGTCCCAATGCCACCTCCATCGGAGCTGGGCAGGGGCGATGGCGACCATCCCAGAAGGAGGCATTTCCATGGATTTGTCCCATGCCTACAGCCATACATGTGCTCCTCAGAGGGGACCCCCCTCCTCGTGAACTTTAAATGCCCATAAACCCCCAGGTTTCTCTTTCTTCCACTTTGCACTTCAGGAACGGTTGGAAAACTGAAGGAAAAATTGTTAAACCGAAGCAATTGACTTGAGCATCCAACAGCAAGCCCAGGGCCAAGCCTCTGATAGGAAAAACAACTCCAAAGCCTCCTGCACCCAAAGAAGTCCAATAAAAGCTCCAAAGTTAATCTTGAACTTGAGCTCGCAGGATTGGGGTTATTAAAGTTATTAAAATCCAGTTGTTGGAGGGCTGGGGACTCCGTTAAGGAATCTGTGGCTCAGGGAGGAATTTTGCCCGGGGGGATTTCCTGGTTAATGCAGCTGTTGACTGGCAAATTGCTCTGCTGGCTGGGCCGGTGCTGGGATGCTTCCATATGGAATTGCTGCTGCTGCTGGAGGTGAGGGGGAAGAGTGGGGAAAACTCCCAATAATTCAAGCCCTGTGTGGGATTCAGGCTCCTGGTGCTCTGTCCCAGCTATAAATCTTGAACCTGGATTTGGGATGGGATTTCAGCGTGGCCTGTTGGCTCCTCTTCCCGACCTCATCCATCTCCAAGCTGGAGGGGTGGGCTGCAGGATGCTGCTCTCCTCTCCTTATCCATTTTTCCTCTCCTTATCCATATTTCCTCTCCTTCCATTAATCACTCTAATGGCAAACTGGGGGGAAAGGAGTTTAAAAATCCCTATTTATCTGCAGGAACACGTCAGAACCGGAGCCAGCTCTGCCCCACAACACCTGGTGGGGGATGGAAAAGCTCTGGATTTTGGGAGCTGGGGGATGAGAGATCCCACATTACTCTGTGTCTGCAGGGAGGTGACTTTCCAGGGTCACAGAGTGCTGGATTTATTCCTTTGAGGGCTCTAAACCCTCTTTGCAAGGGGCACGTTTGAGTTATGAGTTGCAGCTCCACCGAGTCCCAACGTCTGGGCAGAAATGATCCCCCAGCTCATTGTAAATGCAGGCAGGCCTGCAGTAAATAGGATTCAATTAGCAGGAAAAAGCTCGGAACACCAGAGTTTCTTTGCAGTCAGGAAGGCTGGAAGAGGGGGAAGAGGGCAAGCCTGGGGTTGTTGAGCCAGCCCTGGTGCCTGATTCGTGCTGCACTGGGGAAATTGCTCTGGTTTGTATTAAATTTTAGATTATGTAAGGTTGGAACTGAGTCTGACTGATTTAAGTTGTACCAGGCTAATCCCAGCTCTGATAACGTTAAACATTTCTTGCCAGGCTGCAGAGAGCTCTCCTGTTAGACTGCACAGGAGATATCACCCAGTAATCTTTCCCTTCATGAGAAGATTCATTTATTAAACCAAAGTTTTGCTTTATAAAAATATACTTAATATTATTTTTTGAGTGGACAACAAATTTTTTCAACCTGCCTACCACTGCTGTGGCTGCCTCATCCCTGGGAGTGTCCAAGGCTGGGTTGGATGGGGCTTGGAGCCACCTGGGATAGTGGAAGGTATCCCTGCCCATGGCAGGGGTGAAACTGGATGGGCTTTGAGGTTTTTTCCACCCCAAACCATTCAATGGTTTTATAATTCGGAGTTTTCACTGAAAACACAAACACTTCCAGCCAATTTTTTTTTAGAAACCCTGAAGTCATTTCATTTTTTTGGAAGGCCTTTTCAGAGAGTTCAGAGAGGGGAAAAAAAAACCCCAAACATTGGAAGAACTTTGCTGGCTAAGCCTGAGAAAAAGTCTGTGTTACTTAATTCCCCTGTAGAAATGTGTTTGGTTCCACAAATGCAAAGGTGCCGGTGCTGCAGGTGTGTGAGTGGGTGATAAGTGCTGCTCACACACTTAGTAAAGCAATGTGCAAATAAATGACCACATTCCCGATGGTTTGAAACTCCTGACGGGTTCCTTCTGGAAAGGAAACAGCCAGTCCAAATAGATCCAGCCCAGAAGTTGTGTTTTAATGGATGAAACTCTCCGAAGCGCTCGGAAGCGGGGCAGGAAAATGCAAAATCCCACGTGTTCGAACAGAATCGTTACAACTTTGCAGCCAGGAATTCTAACAATTATTGCACTCCTTCCTTTTCCCATCCTGTCCAGGCTGCTGGGGTGGATACCCCTCATTCCCAGGCGGGGAGCATCTCCAGCAGGAATGAGAACCCCTCGGAACGCAGTGGCTACGGGCAGAGCTCAATCATTAGGCTGATTTCCCTCCGTAATGAGGTGTTGTGGAGCACAGCTCCGTTGAAAAGCCTTTAAATAATGTTAGCATTGAATAGAACAACCTTCCAGGGAAATCAAATCCCTCGATGCCTCTGGCTCTGCCTCTGAAAGGGAATCAATTTTCTTTGCCTGATAGCTTTCCCCGGCACTTAACGCGCACGGGGGAAGGCGCTCATTGTGAGGGTTGCCCAGGAATTGCCTTCTGAAGGTCAAATCTTGAGGGAAAAAAATGAAGGAGGAGAAAGAAAACAAGGTTTGGTGACCCCTATCCCGATGGGAAGGACCTACTGCAGCTGCTTGGGTGGGGAGAGGGGCTGTAACGCTCGTGGTTGTAGGTTTTAATTCGAGATATGATGGGTCTGTGAGGGTATTTTCCTTCAAATTCCAATCAGGAAGCCCATCCTAGCCTGGATTTGGGCTCGGTGGCTGTTTGGGTGTCCCTGGTTTAGCTGCAGCATCCTTGGCTTGCACAGTCCGAGCCAGACACGTCGCTTCCCTCACTTTGGAGACAAAGCAACGCACAGAACAAATCCAAAAATCCCTCATTCCTGGCTGGCTGCTCCGTGGCTTCGCAGGGAAATTCTCAGCAAAGTGCAAAATCAGGGATTCCTTGAATAACCACGCTTAATTCCCCTCCTTGTGGAGCATCCATGTGGCTGCTCCCTGGGTTTGCTCCACTCTGCAGCTGTGAAAAGCAGGAATGAACAGTTTGGGGTGAAACCACGAGTGTTCAGGCCACCCTCAATTCCCATAGCACAACACCCAGGAAGTCAGGATTTATGAGCTTCCGAGGATAACAGGAGGCAGGATTTGGCCCAGGATGGATCCTCGGCAAAATGCAAAGGCCAGGGATTGTGTAGGACAGAGAATGAAATGTCAGAGTGGGGGTTCAGATACTGAGGGGGAACATTTCCCAGGAAAATCCCACTTGGAAATCATTTTCCCCATAAAATCCCAACTGCAGAGTGTCACCGTAATGTGCCCTAATGACGGGGGTGGGGGGGGCAATTTTAGAAAGTGGTTTTAAAAAAGCTCTGGAATCCATCTGGATTCTCTTAGGAACAAGCAAAACCTCATCAGGGACCACTTCAAAGCCCATTTCCTCCTGCTTAAATTATCTCGTGTGCGCCTGCTGCTGCACGGACATTGTTCCATTAGGGATGATTTTTGACTGTGCCTCATCGGCACAAAGTGCACAATATTCCAGGAGTGATTTCCAATTTGTTGGGAGCCCTGATTCCTGCAGAAAGCCTGGCTTGGCTTTGGAGGTGGATATAGGGGGGAATTCACAGCCCTCCTGACTGATGTCCCGCCCAGAGGCTTTGGAAAATGGAATTAATTGGGGGCTTCTAGGAAGTATGGCAGTGTTATATTCTAATAGTGTGTGAGTTGTTTTAATGGTGTTGAGCTTTCAAATTGTTTTATATTATTTCTATTTAGATATTTATATTTATAATAATATTTATATTCGTATTTATGTTATATTTTATATGTATTTTATATTCATCTTTATCTCTATCTCTATCTCTATCTCTATCTCTATCTCTATCTTTATCTTTATCTTTATATTTATCTTTATCTATTTTATATTTATATTTATATTTATATTTATATTTATATTTATATTTATATTTATATTTATATTTATATTTATATTTATATTTATATTTATATTTATATTTATTAGTGTATATACACGTATTTTATCTATTATTTATTTTTATATTTTTTTACATTTATATTGTATATTTTTGTATCTTTTAATCTGTATGACATACTTATATTTAAAAATATATATTTTATATATGTATTGTATTTTTATTATCAATTTTATAGATTTAAAGATATTTTTATTTGTCATTTTTTTCATATTCCACAGGCCTGATGACCAGTCTTTCCATCCACTCTCCAGGACGAAGGCTTAACCTGCTGCTGCCACTCCAGTATTTTCTTCTCCACTTCCCTTTTCCCATTTTCCCTTTTTTATCTCTTTTCCCATTTCGCCTTTTTTGCACGTGAGCTGGCAGGGAAGAGCAAATAATGTCATTTGCTTCCCAGTCAGATCCATTTGGATGATCCTGATGTCCTTGGATGCCACACCCTGATGGCACAACGGTGCCTCAAATTAAACCCGTGTAAAATCTGGGATGTGCCCCCATTCCTCCTTTTCCCCTCATGGAACGACTCCTTTGTCACCTGGCAGATGAAGGGAGGGCAATTCCTGCCCTTTATTCCATGCTCCAGCACAGCCTGGGAATTGCTGCCTGCTGTGGAGTAGGATTTGGAAAGAAAACATAAGTTTAGGATCTTCAAATAGGTTTTTGGTGGAAATACATCAGAGTAACAATCCCAGGTTTTCTCTCTCTGGAATAGAATTCCAGACTGGTTTGGGTTGGAAGGGATTTTAAATCTCATCCCCCAAGGGCAGGGATACCTCCCACTATCCCAGGTTGCTCCAAGCCTCGTCCAGCCTGGCCTTGGACACTTCCAGGGATCCAGGGGCAGCCACAGTTTCTCTGGGAATTCCATCCCAGCCCCTCCCCACCCTCCCAGCCAGGAATTCCTTCCCAATATCCCACCTAACCCTATTCTCCCCCTCAGACTCTTGTCCTTTGACCTAGGCAGCTCCAGGCCCTGGGAATGTACAAACATTGCTGGTGGTCCCTGCTCATCATCCCAAACTCCAGCCTGGCCCGTGCAGGGAATGAGCCTCAGCAGTGTATGCTCCTTCCCTGCTCCCTTCAGGAATTTCCTGCAGGGATAGGGGTAAAAAGGAAAAGAGGAAAATCCCTATTTCTTCATGTTCTAGATATTAAAGAAGATCTTTTGGTGGCTCAGTAGCACACAGGGCCATTTTATTCGACATGCTTTAACATGTACCTGGTGTGTATCCAGCAGCTCCAGCCCTGGAATTTTCCAGCAATCCAATAAATTATTGGGTTTTTTAACTGGCTCTTCTATAGCTTGAGGTCCACATTTGATACCCCGGTATTACCTCTGCCTTGATGGCCTTGGCAATTTGCTCAGAGCTGTTTGACTTCTGGCTTTATTTTGCTGCCTTTGTGGCTTTTGGGGGAGTCACATTCAGAATGGGGGGAGTTTGTACTCCCAAAACTTTGCTAGGCCATAAAAATTGATAATGGGGCGAGTTTCTATCCCCCAAAACTTTGCTAGGCCATAAAAAAATCAGAGTGGGGGAAGATCAAACCCTCAAAACATTTCTAGGCCATAAAAATTCAGAATGGGGGAGTTTAAACCCCCCAAACTTTGCTAGGCCAGAAAAATTCAGAATGGGGGAGTTTGTACTCCCCAAAACTTTGCTAGGCCTTCAAAAGTTCAGAATGGGGAATTTATGCCCCTAAAACTTTGCTAGACCATAAAAATTCAGAATGGGGGGTTTTATATCCCCAGAACTTTGCTAGGCCTCAAAAACTCATAATGGGGGAAGTTTAAACCCCCCAAACTTTGCTAGACCATAAAAATTCTGAATGGGGGGAGTTTATACCCCCAAAACTTTGCTAGGCCATAAAAATTGATAATGGGGGGGGAGTTTCTACCCCCCAAAACCTTGCTAGGCCATAAAAAATCAGAGTGGGGGAAGACCAAACCCTCAAAACTTTTCTAGGCCATAAAAATTCAGAATGGGGGAGTTTGTACTCCCCAAAACTTTGCTAGGCCTTCAAAAATTCAGAATGGGGAATTTATACCCCTAAAACTTTGCTAGGCCATAAAAATTCAGAATGGGGGGTTTTATATCCCCAGAACTTTGCTAGGCCACAAAAACTCATAATGGAGGAAGTTTAAACCCCCCAAACTTTGCTAGACCGTAAAAATTCTGAATGGGGGAAGTTGAAACCCTCAAAACTTTGCTAGGCCATAAAAATTCAGAATGGGGGAGTTCGTACCCCCAAAACTTTACTAGGCCATAAAAATTCGGAGTGGGGGGAGTTTGTACTCCCAAAACTTTGCTAGGCCTTTAAAAATTCATAATGGGGGAGTTTCTACCCCCCAAAAAACTTTGCTAGGCCCGAAAAATTCAGAATAGGGGAAGTTGAAACCCTCAAAACTTTGCTAGGCCATAAAAATTCAGAATGGGGGAGTTTGTACCCCCAAAACTTTACTAGGCCAGAAAAATTGAGAATGTGTGGATGTTTAAAGAAATCAAATTTTCAGGTAGTTGGAGTTTGTTCCCCCTGGAAGTGAAGCAAAGCCATGTGGATAATGAATTTTTAAAGCAATTAATGGGCCAAACTGAGAGAAAGTAGATTAAAATGAAATAAATTTTTTATTTCTTTTGTGTCAACTGAATTTTAGGGTTGATTAATCCTGTTGATGTTTAGCATCTTTTTTTTCATGTGGATCAATTTTGCCATTTTGGAATGAGGCATCGGGAGGAAACATTCTGAAACTGCTAAATTCAGAATTCACATCTCATCCCTCCCAAAAAACTGCTCTGCTAATTTTAAATTAATCCCTAAATTTATGCTCCACAGAAGGGAAACAAGTGGTAGGAACAGACTTGAATTTTTGGCTGAGAATTTGGAAATGCAGCCCCGGGGAGGAGCTGGAAGATGCTGATGGATCCTAGGGAAGCGCAAGAGGTGACACCTGGGAGATTTTGGAGGGGTTTTGCACATTCCCTGCCCCTTTCCCACACAGACCAAACCTCTCTCCTTGTCCAAACCACATCTAGGAAACAAAGGAAATAAAAACACAGCAGCACAGTCATTAAATCCACACAGCCATGGGGCCATCCCCTGAAATAATCTGAAATAACCAACTGAAAAATTCCTGTATTTTTGATATGGTGCTTCAGGCATTATTTCCAACCTGGTTATTTGCTAATTCTGTGCAGACAGAAAAAAAAAAAAAACAAAGCAGGAATGAGATTTTCCACAGCTCTTTTTGCTCAGTGAAGGGAATCGAAGATGAAATGTTTACGATGTGCCACAAATCAATATCAGCCTGGTGAGGGTTTGACATGTTCGTACCTTTTACAGAGGAGTAAAGAGAATGGAAAATACATGGAAAAACAATATTCCAGAGCCCAGACACCTCTGTGTGTGATCTGATGGGCAGTGAGGGATGAACCCCCAGCTGGGAACACGCAAAACATGACCTGCAAACAAAGAATCCAGAGCTGGGATGAACCAGCTCCCTGTGGGCTCATTTTTATTAAAACAAATGATATTCGTGTTTTATGAAGTTAATTTATCCTACAACTCAAGAGTGAGGTGATTTTTATTCTCTGGCTTGAATTTTATTTGCTTTAATTATCTGAATGGCCAAACCATGGTGAGGGCACGTGGCAAAGCCTCCCAAATCCAGGTTTTTCCGTGGACACGGCTGCAGAGTGTGATGCCAGGAAAAGGCCAAAGGACCACGGCAATAAATAAAATGTGAAGTTTTTAGAACATGTCACTTAAAACATAACTCTTGCTCTGCTGGTTTGCTGTAAAAAGGGTGTCCAAGTGTGGTTTTCCACAGTTTGAAATCAGCCAAGGTTTTGACAAGGGCTGAGCAGGATTTTTGGCAAAATATTGGTGAGGTTTGACAAGGCTTTGACAAAGAACTGAGGAAAACCAGCGGGTTTGGCTCAGATTTGGATTTGCACAGAGAGCAAGGACACACAAAGACAAGGAGATTTTGGCAAGAGCCGAATCCCTGCTCTTTTGACCCCCTGCAAACCCCAAATGGAAACTGCTGACCCTTTTGGGAACAATGGAGAGGATGCAGCAGATGCTGCTGTGCTTGATGGAGGAGGGCAGGGAAAAAGAGCTGTGGGCAGGGTCTCAGATGCTCCTCATTGTCCCATAAACTCTGTTAATCATTTAATTAATTTAGGAAGAATAATTCATTCATTTAGGAAGGATTTCTTCCCTGTGAGGGTGGTGAGGGCCTGGCACAGAGTGCCCAGAGAAGCTGTGACTGCCCCTGGATCTTTGGAAGTGCCCAAGGCCAGGTTGGACAGGGCTTGGAGCAACCTGGGATGGTGGAAGGTGTCCCTGCCCATGGCAGGGGGTGGAATCAGCTGATCTTTAAGATCCTTTCTAACCAAACCCTTCTGGAATTCTGTGATCCTATAATAAAATGGAAAAGGTTTGAAACCTATGCAAAGTTTGATGGAGCTGCCCTATGCCTGCTCTTCCCTTGGAATTTTAATTCAGGGGAATTCTGGTTGTTACAGAAGTGGTTTGGTGTTTTAAAGGGCAGAGAATTCAGGTGGTTGTGGTGTGCATTGGGAATTTTCAGCATCCCTCACCTCACTGTGACATGAGTGATGGCCTCATTTAAATAAAGCCGCGATGGAAAACACAATCCTTATGGAAACCAGAATCCGTGTGGATTGCATCAAGCCCCTCTGATTTACACACATTACTTATGGAAAACTGGAGTCTGAAGAGCCCAGGAGAAAATGAAGGTGTGATTTCCTCTGCTGCCACTCCTGGCCTCGTCCTCTATAATTTCAAAAGGCACAAAACCACTTCAAATTCTCCCGCAATCGGCCCTGTCTTTGTCTGCTGTCGGAGCTGCCTGTGGCTTGTCACACTCCATCCTCTTGGCTTCCCTGCAATCTTGGGGCTGTTTAGCCCTGGAATAATGTAATCCAATTTTCTTTGTTGCCATAAAGGCCTTAATTAAGGCTTCACGGGATATTGTAATCAGAACGCGTCGGGTTTTCTCCTATGTCAAAGTGACGCCTGCTTCAGATCCATCAGTGTCCTTGTGTTGTCGGATAGGTCACGTGTGGGATGAATTTATCCAACACCACTTTTCCTCCAGCAACACAAACTCTCAGCTGGCTTGGAATTTTTGCCTTTCTCTTGAGGTGATTGCCACAGGAATGTGATGATCTCTCTTGGATTTTTCCCGCTGGCATTTGCAGGAAGAGTTTTCATGTTGCCTGACCCTACATGGTTGGTGACCTCAGGGCCCACCTGGCATGTGGCAAAAGTCACCCTGGCCACTCACAGCTTTGCTTAATTAACACCAGGGCTGTGTCTGAAGCAGAAAAAAAAAAAAAGAAAATAACATTTTTGGATGTTATCTTGCATTTTCCAGGGCAATTTTTATCAGAAATACATTTTTATTGCAAAGGTGCTGTCGGCTGGTGTCCAGCTTGTGTGATTCCAAGTCACCTCACCCAGGAGCAGAGGGGATGGGATAGAGCTAGGCTTTGGAGGCACCTGCAGCCTCTGGCGTTTCTGGGAGCAGGAGGAATTCAGCCCCAGCGTGGACACAGAGAATCATGGAATCACAGAATCATGGAATGATTGGAATGGTTGGAAGGACATTAAAGGCCATCCCATTCCACCCCCTGCCATGGACAGGGACACCTTCCACTATCCCAGGCTGCTCCAGCCTGTCCTGGAAACGGATCCAGGGCCAAGTGTTTTCCTTGTGGCTGTGGATTTGCTGAAATTCCCAGCAGTTTGTGTCCAGCCTGGCTGAGGACAGGAGGCAGGAATGCACTGGGAATGCTCTCCTGGGATGTGCTCTCACTCCACCTGAACCTTGCCAAGCTCTGCTGGGATTGGGCTGGGATCTCCAGGCTGGTTTCTCTGCTGGAAAAGCAAATGAAATCTCTTCTGTTATTGGATCATTGCTGAAGTGTCTTCCCAACGTGGCTTCCACAAAGAACCCGAGCCTATTCCTCCCATCCGACCTCCAGTTTGCCCTGGCTGAGGGTGGGATTTCTCCTCCTGTTAAATGCTGCTATGGGGTTTTCCAAAAAGGTCTCCAATGCTGCCCTTTTAAAATAAAAGCCAAGCATAGATTATAGCTATTTTCCAGGTTTAATCCCTAAATATAGTGGGAATTATTTTATTTTCCCAGAAATACCATTTGCCTGGTGTGTCGATGACCCCCGGGAGCCCTTTTAGGAATGTCCTTCACAAAGGGAATCCAGCTGGGTGCGAAATGAGCCCTTTTGTCCATCAGAAATGCGGAATGGGGGTCGGGATCGATACATCCCTGCCTCTGGAATAGGCTGCCCACAGACCTTGGCAACAATGGGAAGAGAGGTTCAAAAGATTCCTGCTGGATGCAGCCAGTGGCAAATAATAATCAGCATTTTAGCAGGAAATTAAACTGCTCCTCTCGCTCCTGTTTAGTGCTTCAGCTGCAGCCCTGAGCTGGGAACGGTGCCCTTGGATGTCATTACTCTTATCCCAAAGCACGACAATAAAATCCCAGCTCCATGCAAATCTAGCCAACCTTTGGAATATTTGTGAGCAAGGCTCTTCTGTGACTCCAACGGGTATTATCCATCCTGGGAATAACCTGGGAAAAACAGTGGTTGGTGGCTCCTCACTGCCCTCAAATCTTTTTGTCCCGTTTCCAATTAATTAATCAATCCACATTTTTCCAACTCCTAATTCCTTGTTCTGGAGTTGTTGTTGTTCATTTTCCTGCAGCTTCTGCTCTTTCCCAGCATTTATGGCCCAATGGAGGAAAGGCAGAACTCTGTCTCCAGCTGGGAAAACATCCAGTGTTATTTGCATATATGCAAATTGATGGACTTAGCAGAATTCTGGGAATGGGAGAAGGTCATGGGGATGGAAAACTCAGTGTCAGTGGGGAAAAACCAGGCTGGGAGCTCCTTTGCTCCACATCTTCTCTCCATTTGGAGGCCAATCCGTATAAAACTGCCATAACTGTTTCCTCAAAAAAAAAAGGAGGTGGAATTGTGCTGGTTTTGTGCTGTTTGTTTTTCCCTGAACGTGGCATTTCTTCTCCCATTTTATTGCCTTGCAGATGGAGAAAGTCTCTTTGCACAGAGCATTCACTCAGCTTCGAACCACGGTCTTTGTGCCTTCCCAGGCGGAGCTGCATGAAATTCTTTAGTCAAATATTCCCAGAAAATGTAAAATCAGCTCCATCACTGTAATTTTTCTACTTACACAAGTAATTTTTGGAGGCTGAAAGGCAGCCTGTAAAGTTCACTGCAGCATTTCCCGATTCCATGCTCCTGATATTTGGGTTTAATCCTGAAATGCCATCGAGGAGTCGTGCTGGAACTGCTTCATTTTCTCAGGAAAAAAATTTAATTTAACAGTGACAATGGAGGAGGGAATGAATTTGAAAAGGTTTTTCCCCTCCTGCTTTTTTTCAGACCAGCAGGAAAATGAAAGCTCAGCCCTTCCCAGTGTCAGGGAACATAAATCCCACTCCCAGCCTCATATGGATGTTGCCCCCTCCCTGCTTTATGGTGGATATAATTTAAACCTTCCCAGACTGAATATTCCCAGTTAAATGCACTCATCCTGCTTTTCTCTCTCATTCCTACTTGTTGGAGATGCATCCCTGCTCCTGCTCCAGCTCCCAGGACAGAGCTCACAGCAGCTGTGCCATCCCTGGACCTCGGGATGTCTGAAAACCGTAGATTTTCCAATTAAATTTTGATTTGGAAGCTGCCAGATGAGAGTTTTGCATCAAAGTAAGAACTTAGCATTTGGGAAAAATTCCCATCCAAACATCCCCCATTTCCTTGGCTTTGTTTCTCCCGCAGAATCCCAGGCTTGTTTACTCAGATCCTTTTTGCTTTGGTGTCACGACCCTGCCCTTTCCTTCCTCCTTCCGCGTGCTCTGCTCATCATTAAATCTCTGGATTATGACACGAATTCATTCCTGCTCCGTGCGTTTTTCCCTCGGCTCCTCTCCTCAGGGATATGGGATCTATCCAAGTACGGCACATCTCTTAAATGACACTTATGATAATACTTAAAGAGAGCCATAAACGGAATTGCTGCTGTTAGCTCGGGAATGTGCCGCTCCTTCCCGCTCTGATGGGGTGTTCACAGCCACAGCTTCCCAATATTCCACTGCTGGGTTGGTTTTTATGCTTATTTCTTGGAATTCCAGGCTTGGAAGGGACGTTCCCGCTCCGCTGGGGTGCTCACAGCCACAGCCTTCCAATATTCCACTCCTAGCTTGGTTTTTACATTTATCTCTTGGAATTCGAGGCTTGGATGGGATGTTCCCACTCCAGTGCGGTGCTCACAGCCACAGCTTCCCAATATTCCACTGCTGGGTTGGTTTTTACATTTATTTCATGGAATTCCAGACTTGGAAGGGATGTTCCCACTCCACTGGGGTGCTCACAGCCACAGCCTTCCAATATTCCACTCCTAGCTTGGTTTTTACATTTATCTCTTGGAATTCGAGGCTTGAAAGGGACGTTCCCGCTCCACTGGGGTGCTCACAGCCACAGCTTCCCAATATTCCACTGCTGGGTTTGTTTTTACATTTATTTCATGGAATTCCAGACTTGGAAGGGATGTTCCCACTCCACTGGGGTGCTCACAGCCACAGCTCCCCAATATTCCACTCCTAGCTTGGTTTTTACATTTATCTCATGGAATTCCAAGGTTGGACAGGACATTCCCACTCCGATGGGGTGCTCACAGCCACAGCTTCCCAATATTCCACTGCTGGGTTGGTTTTTATGCTTATTTCTTGGAATTCCAGGCTTGGAAGGGACGTTCCCGCTCCGCTGGGGTGCTCACAGCCACAGCCTTCCAATATTCCACTGCTGGGTTGGTTTTTACATTTATCTCTTGGAATTCGAGGCTTGGATGGGATGTTCCCACTCCAGTGCGGTGCTCACAGCCACAGCTTCCCAATATTCCACTGCTGGGTTGGTTTTTATGCTTATTTCTTGGAATTCCAGACTTGGAAGGGATGTTCCCGCTCCGCTGGGGTGCTCACAGCCACAGCTCCCCAATATTCCACTCCTAGCTTGGTTTTTACATTTATCTCATGGAATTCCAAGTTTGGACAGGACGTTCCCACTCCACTGGGGTGCTCACAGCCACAGCTTCCCAATATTCCACTGCTAGCTTGATTTTTCCATTTATTTCATGGAATTCCAGGGTTGGAAGGGACCTTAAGCTAATCTAATTCCAAGGGATTCCCTGGCAAGGACACCTTCCACTATCCCATGCCCCATCCAACTTGGCCTTGGACACTTCTAGGGATGTGGATGGGATGTGCAAGGTGGGTTTTTTTCCCCTCTAAATCATGGATTGGGCATGGAAGGAGGCAGCCTCTGAAAGATTAATGGAGCTATTGATCCCAGCAGTGCTGTAACAACTCGGCATTGCTCAGACATCTGAGGGCTGCCAGCATTCCCGGAGATAAAAGCTGGAGTGGGAATGTGCGGCGTCTGTCTCTGTGACATCGTTCCTCGTGGGGTTTTTTTTAAATCCCTTTTTATTTTCCCTCCCGTTCTGCCTCTGGAAAAGAAAGGAACAGGAGAATAACGAGGGTCAGGTGGCAGGGTTGTTATTTAGGCTGAAACCCCTTGTCAGCTTCCAAATAATTTCCAGTGTTATTGGGTAATCAAAGGCAGGAATAAAAATGGGAAGATCAAATAAATAACGTGGAGCTAATGAAGCTCTATCCACGTGCCAGCAAATGTCAGGGAAAAAAGGGTTGGACATGCAAATTCCTCTTCATCCTGCTCCCCAGGGAAAAGTTCAGACAGACTGAAGGTCATCTTAGACGTTGTGATTGAGGCATAACGTGGTGCTGGAAGTAAGAATCCCAACGGGAATCTTTCCCTTGTTTGCAGGATTTGTTTCCCAAGGAAGCCTCAAATCTGAAATGAGCTGGGGCAGAAATGGGGCAGAAATTCCCAGTTCTGGGCTGGAAACTGGTGGGTGCCCACATCTACTGGGAGTGAACTGGTGGGACTGGCAGCACCCCAGACATATCAATAAATGTGGTGTTATAGCAATAAATATGATATTATATCCATGAATATGATATTGTATCCATAAATATTATATCAGATCAATACATGTGAGGGAAGGGAGAAATCCTCCTTTTTTCTGGATATCCCAAACCAGGATCTCTGATATCCTCACATACGACCCCAATTAATTTTATTATTTCATGGGGCACTCTCAAAAATATAAGGAGCAATCCAAGCCTGACAGAGGGATCAATTAGATGATCTAATTCCCTAAAATATGAGAGTTTGGAATCCTGAATCATCTCCATGTCCTAAGGTAGGAATTTCCTACCTCACCCTATCCTACTCTGAGTTTTTCAGCCCCACTCTGGTGTTTGGTGTCCAACAGGAACTCTGGAAATGCACCTGTATATGTCAATTTATTATTATTATTATTATTATTATTATTATTATTATTATTATTATTACCTCAAAACATCTTTGATGAGCGCCTTGAGCAACAAATGTATGAAACTTTTAATCCTCTCTAAGCTTAAAACACTTGGAGAAACATTGATGGAAAAAGTGTAAGGTGAGACAAAACCAAATAAATATCACATTTAATGAGGTGTCTGCACAAATAATCATAAATTTCTTGCTGGAAACACGTAAAATTCCATGTATGAGAAGGAAATGTGGATTTCAGGGGCATCAGAGGCTGTTGAAAGAAAATATGTTGGTGACCATTAGAAGTCTGAGGGATCTGATGAGATTTGTGAGGATCAGTTCTCCTCCCTCTAACTCATGCAAGATAATTGGAAGGGCTGGAAGGAGTTCCAAGCTGGAATTGGGAGATGGGGGAAGCTCTTTTCTGTTTGTTTTATTTAAAAACCACATTTTCTCTTCCTGAAGTAGCTCCAGTCTCTTCCTTATGGGAGAACCATCAAATCATGGAATCATTAAGTCTGGAAAAGCCCTCCGAGGTTGAGTCCAACCATTCCCAGCACTGCCAAGGCCACCACTGATCCATGTTCCCAAGTGCCACATCCACACTTTTAAATCAGCTTTAAAAAGGCTTTCAAATCCCTCCAGGGATGAGGATTCCACCCCGTGCCAGGGCTGGACCACCCTTTCCAAGAAGGAATTTTCCCAATATCCACCCTGAGCCTCCCCTGGCACAACCTGAGGCCGTTTCCTCCCATCCTGTCCCTGTTCCCTGGGATCAGAGCCCAGTCCCCACCTTCTTTTCCTGCTCTGAAGGACTCATTAATGGTTGCACCCCATGATTTTAGAAGCCTTTTCCAACCTTTATGATTCCACAATCCTGTGCTGCATTGCTTCCCATCCATCCCACCACCATTCCTGCTGCCCAGGGTTGGAGCTGCACGGCTCCCCATGGATTTAACTCCACTGGGGATAAGCAACCAGCCAGGTTTGGGGGTTGGAAAAGCCAAACGTGTCCCCTTTAGCTCAGGAAAAAGGGCTGGAGCCCCAGGGATATCCCGGGAAGGAATCCTATTTCAACACGGATTCCTTAAGCCACCTCTTGGCTGCTCTCCAAAATGTAAATAGACTTCAGGGCTGGGACTTGGGAAGTCGTTTCAGATGTGTTAGCTCGGATGTTGGGAATTTGGGACTCCTGAAGCCCCGGGCCTAAAAGGAACATTGTTTTCCCTCTCATTAGTCCTCTTGCTGAACTCCAGCCACAGCCTCCCTGGATTTTCCCACCAGTATCCCTTTATCTGGTGGGGCTGAGAAGGAAAACCTGTTGCAAGCATTAAATATTTTCTGATGGCTCATCTGCTTAATTGTGGCTCCCTAGGATCAGATTTCTGGGATACAGAGCAATTCCAAGGGTTTCTCATATTACAGCTCTGGCTCTGGGGACACTGCCAGCTGTGGAGGTGACTGCCTGGGGACACACCAGCAGAGTTTTCCAGGGAAAAGCTTTCCTTCCCATGCTGCCAGCAGGTGATTTCTCCAGGTGGAGGGATGGTTTTGGAACAGGGATTGTGCTGCTGAGCTGCACTTTGGGGAAAAAACAGCACTGAGCTTTCTGCAGGAGGGGCTGGGGAGGAGTTTGGTGTCCCTGCCTGGGATGTGGCTACGTGTTTTTCCTGCCAAATTTCAGATTTTGACATCAGTATTTCTGAGGATGAGTGCTCAGGTTGGGATCTCTCCGGGATCTTTGGCCATTCCTGCTGAGCTTGGAGCAAGGACCACGCTGGCCACGAGGAGCTCTGTGCCTTGGGGAAACCAGTCTCCCTTCAGACATGGCTGGGAGTAGATAAAACCTCCTCCAGTACGGAGCAAAATTCCCATTTTGGAGCTTTTGGGAGAATCTCCCTCCAGCAGTGGAAATCCAGGGGTTACAACTCCATGCCAGGATCTGCAGCAGGGAACAGAACAGGGATTGCAGCATCAGAGGAAAGATGTGAGGGAAGGGTTCTCCAAGTGGGGTTGTCCCTCCTGCTCTGTGTTTTGGAAATTCTGTGAGGATGGAGGGTGAAAGATGGAGGATGAAGGGTGAAGGATGAAGAATGAAGAATGGAGGGTGGAAGATGAAAGATGGAGAGTGGAAGATGAAGGGTGAAGGATGAAGAATGGAGGGTGGAGGATAAAGAGTGAAGAGTGGAGGGTGAAGGATGGAGATGGAAGGTGGAAGACAAAGGATGGAGAGTGGAGAATGGAATAAGGACAAAGGGTGGAGAGTGGAGAATGGATTGAGGGCAAAGGGTGGAGAGTGGAGAATGGATTGAGGGCAAAAGGTGGAGAGTGGAGGATGGAGGTTGAAAGATGGACGGTGGAAGATAAAGGATGGAGGGTGGAGAAGGGAGGATTGAGGACAAAGGGTGGAGAGTGGAAGGTGAAGGGTGGAGGATGAAGGATGGGACGTGGAGGGTGGAAGATGGAGAGTGGAGGATGAAGGATGGGACGTGGAGGGTGGAGGATGAAGGGCGGAGGATGAAGGATGGGACGTGGAGGGTGGAAAATGGGGCATTGAGGATGAAGGGTTGAAGATGGAGGGAAGATGGAGGGAAGAAGGAAAGCAAAGGATCGGTGTTGAAGGCGAAGGGTTGAGGACGAAGGGTGGAGAGGGGAGGATGAAAGGTGGAGGAAGGAAGATGGAGAAGTGCCCGCCAGGATTTTGGGCTGGATTTTCCCTGCAGTTTTCCAGAGCCATCCTAAGGTGGCGGAGTTGCCGTCTGCTACAGGCTGAGCCCTGGGGCGGGCTGCTCTGCGATCCAAGGGGAGGAAAGGTGTTCCAGGGAAACGATCATTTGTCTTGCAAAGCAGCCTGAGCTTTACAGGAGAGGGAAAGATCTGAGAGCAAATTAGCGAGTACTAATTACAAATGTGCCAGCGCTGGAATATTCAGGTCATTACAAATGTGTAACTCCCTTTGAATCGCTCTGCGGCAGCAGATGAGCAGATGGTGAGAGATCCTGGCAGCCGGTGTCCCACCCTGCCAGGGAAAAAACGGGGCTGGAATTGTGCCCTGCCCTGGGCCAGGTGCCACAGCGGCCCCGGTGCCACCCCAGGGCATTCCCAGCCCCTGTGGGACACGGATGTGCCACCTCCTCCTTGGCCGTAGCAATTCCAACCCAAAAATGTGCTGCAAACTCCATGCCATGAAAGGCTGGAGGGAAGGATTTGATGCCCTGCAGCATCCGTGGGATCCAGGGGCTGCAAGCAGAGTCAGGAGGGATGGTTTGGCTGGAAATGGCAGCTGAGCTGTGTGGGGTCACTGGTACCTGTCAGGGCACTTCCGATCCCTTCCCAACGTCCCAGGTGCTGCCAGAGCAGGGGGGTTGCCTGAATCTGGGAATATTTTGTTTTCTCGAGGAAAAATGAGGTGGAATCGCTTCAGCTGTGCTGTCGTTATCACTGGAATTTTATTTCAAACAATTGTAATTTCTATCCAGTGTGGCTGAAGCAGTTTGCACTAATTTTCTGCATTTCTATGTTTGTAACATTTAGGATAGAAGTGAATCCAGTGGGAAATTATCCTTGGCACTTCCATGGAGCTTTTGGTGGATGGACATGGGAGGCAACCTGGCTTTGGAGGAGGGCAGAGTCACACCAGGATGTGGCAAAGATCTTCAGCTGCCCTTGGTTTATGCATTCCATGAAAGGGAACGTGGTCTGGACATGCCTGATCCACCCTCTGGAGTGGGAAGTTAAGCTGGACCAAAGCTGCTCCTAAGGAATATTTTACCCCACAAGGAGCAAAAATCAGGATTAGCTCTGGTTGAGTTACGATTCCTTCTCTCCGCTCTCCAGGAAGCAACACGGATGCATCCATTGCTGCTGCAGCAACTCCAATTGCTGCCTTCTGGAAAACCCGATCCCAATCCTTGCATCTCACCTGGAGAAATCCCAAGGAGAGAGGCACAGCTTTCCAAATGAAATGCGACATGGAAAGACCCTCTGGAAGCTGTGCTCCTTGGAAGATGCCACCAGCTGCTCCTGGGGCTGTGGGAATGCAGCCAGGACAAAGAGTTCTTGGATTTTGGGAAGTGGGGAGAGCTCCAGGAGGTGGAGGGCTGGGATTCCATCCTCTCCATGGGCATATCCAACTCAGCTCAGAGCACTGGGAGGAAGAAAGCGAGCGTGGCTTTGTGGGCTGTGGCACGACAGGAATTTCTCAACGTGTAACAACTGAAAGAAAAAAATGAATTAAATAATTTGGGGCCGTGTCTTATCTTCTGTGACGATTTGCAGTGCTCAATAAGCCGTGAAATTCCTCATTTCTCAGCGGGGATGCAGTGGGCGACTGCGCTGCCTGAAAAACACCCACAGCTCCCGCTCCGAGCATGGAGAAACCGGGGAGAGACGAGCCTGGATTCAAAGGATGGAGAGGAAAGCGTGGCTTTTGCTCTCAGATGGTTGCTGAGCCACCCACCTTGGCTGCTGCAGGGCCCCCCTGCATCACAAATATCTGGTCCCACGTGCAGGAGGGAAGGGTGGGAAGTGATCCCTGTCCTGCTCCCCCTGAGGGTACAAATTCCCTGAAAAAAGGACGCTGGACAATTGTTTATGGATTTCATTGTGGTTCCTTGGCCGTGGCAGCTGCCTGCTGCAGCACGGGTTAATCTGTGAGATACCCACATTTCCAGGTTCTTTAGGTCCATCTCTGCTCGTGCAGAGAGCCAGAACCACACAAACATCCTAAATTCCAGCTCTGTGCTGCACCCGATCTCCCACGGACTTGGATAACCTCTCCTAGTCCTCATTTCATCAGCGATGCCCTCTGGAGAACGCATCCAAATCCCTCCCGCGGAGGCAGCTGAGGTGCAAACATCCAAAGGACTGGAGCAGGAGGGATGGGGCATCCCAGTCCCGATCCCTCCTCATTATGCACTTGCAGTGGCTTGGAGCAATCAGGCGTCCCTTTCTCAAGGACATTGACGGATTAGCCTCATCAGTCCCCTGCTGCGGCCGCCAACTTTGCCCATATTAATCAGAAAAAACAGCTCCCTGATTGCCATTTAAATTGCACAAAAGATATATTTGTCTCAGGGAGGTCCGTGACATTTCGACGTGCCTTGAAGGAGCTTTGCTGCCGTGCTTCCCAAGAGGTTGGGAAAGCAGGAAGGGAACGTTTTGCCTCGTCCTGTTGGGCTCCTGCTGGGGTTTGAAAACGTGGCAGCTCCTCGAGGTTGTCCTGGGGAGATTTGGCTGGGTGATACCAACCACAAACACTCGTTGCTGTTATTTGGCTTCTGATCCAGGCTCTCCACGGCCTCCTGCTTTAGCTGTGGATGTTTTGCCTCGTTTTTCCCTCTGAGGAGGCAAGGAAAGCATCTGTGCCCTGTAGCTGGGGTGAGAGGGGTGTAGGGTTGCAGCTGGGTTTGGGTTTTCTCCCTCTGCCCTCGAGGGCTGGCACTGGTGAGGGAATGTTCATTTCTTGGTGGCTCCATGGTCCCCTTCTGCTGCTGTGGGACATCAGAGAGTGACAACGGGACACAGACCCAAATCTGGGGGTGAAATTTGTCTCCTGTGCCTCATATGCCAGGAATTCAGATTTTTTGGACATCAGAGAGTGACAACGAGACACAGACCCAAATCTGAGGGCGAAATTTTTCTCTTGCGCCTCACATGCCAGGACTTTAGAATTTTTTGGACAACCATAAGAATTATTCAAAGGTGAGGCAATAAATATGGAATTAAATGTGGAGAATGGAATCCTGGAATGGTTTGGGTTGGAAAGGACCTTAAAGCTCATCCATTCCATGGGCAGGGACACCTTCCACTATCCCAGGCTGAATCAAGCCCCATCCAGCCTGGCCTTGGACACTCTCAGGGATCCAGGGGTAGCCACAGCTGCTCTGGGAATTCCAGCCCAGCCCCCCCCCCCACCCTCCCAGCCAGGAATTCCTTCCCAATATCCCATCCATCCCTGCCCTCTGGCAGTGAGAAGCCATTCCCTGTGTCCTGTCCCTCCACCCCTTGTCCCCAGTCCCTCTCCAGCTCTCCTGGAGCCCCTTTAGGCCCTGCAAGGGGCTCTAAGCCTGATGTAACAGATCCAGGATTATTCCTGGAGCATCCCTTGAGGAGAGGCTGCACAGAGGAGGATGAGACTTCCACAGAGTTCCGGGGTGAACCCATCCCAAAACACCCATGAGGTTCTACAAACCCCCTCGGAGCTGCCAAGCATCTCCCAGCAGGATTCCTGTGTCCCCACGCACCGTGAGGATGCCAGGCAGGGGAGATTTTGCTTTTCCAGAGTGTTCTCACTGCCTTCAGAACTATTTAAAGCCTGCAAAGCTAAAAAAAAACCCTGTTACTCCCCAGCACATGGTGTGTGTGTGTGTGTGTGTGTGTAACACCTCCTGCCAAGCAGGGCCGTGTGCTCCCCTCAGGGGCTGCTGGGCCAGGAATTCCACCCGAGATCCACGGATTTGTCCTTAGAAACAACTCATTTAGGGAATGGCTGCGCCTGCAGGAGCGAGGAGCGTTAATTACTGTGCCAGGTAATGCCTCTGCCACAGGAGCTGCTTGGCGTTAATGGCTCTGGCAGCACAGCCTTTTGCAGCTCTTTATTCCAGCTCTTTATTCCAGCTATTTGTCCTGCCCCGGGAGCTGCTTTGCACAAGCCAAGGAGGTGCCCCGTGCCAATTTTTCCACGTGTAAATGGAAATAGTTTTGGAGGTGTCTAAAAGAGGCTGCTGGGCTTTTCCAAGCTCCTGTGATCCCCCCTCATTCCCACATTTTCTCCCTGCTTCTCCCTCCTCCCACGAGGCTGGGAATCCTTCTGGTTTCAGTCCTTGAGGAATTTATTTTCCCTCCTTTCTCATTGATATTTGCTGGCTTCATCAGGTGCTGATCTGCTCCCACCTTGTTCACGCACTGACCTTGCAGCCTCCCGTCCTTTCCAGGAGATTCCAACCTGATTTCTTTCAAAGATCTCCCTTGTAATGTTCAGATGATGCATTAGGCCCAGATAGAACAGGAGAACATTTATTTTCAGAGAGAAAACAGCCCTCAGCAGACCACGGAGTGATGTGAGAGGAGAGGAAAATCTGTTTCCATGGAATTTTCTTTCTTTTGCGTAAAATTTGACAGGAAGCTGCAGTTGATTTTTGTTTCCTTGGATAAATAATCATAAATCATAGAATGGTTTGGGTTGAAAGGGAGCTTTAAAGGCCATCTAATTCCAATCCCTGCAGGGGCAGGGGCACCTTGCACTATCCCAGGTTGCTCCAAGTTGTGGCTTTGGAGATTTCCAGGGATCCAGGGGCAGCCACAGCTCCTCTGGGAATTCCAGCCCAGCCCCTCCCCACCCTCACTGCAAAATCTCCTTCCTTATATCCCATCAAAATCAACCCAAATCCTTCATTTTAAAAACATTCCCCTTGTCCTGTCACAGCAGGCCCTGACACCAAGTTTGTCCCCATTTTTCTCACAGCTCCCCTTCCAGTACTGTCTCCTTCTCCTTCTGGGAATTTTTTTCTGTGGTGATTTAGGGAATTTTGTGACGATTTAGGGAATTTTCCACACTTGTCCAGCAAGATGTACAGACAGGCCAAGGACTGGGACGTCCACATTCCCCAGAGTGGGATTTCTGCACGTGTGGCTCTGGCCAAGAATTCCCAGCCACACATTCCATCCTCTTTATCCCAAATTTCTGCTGCTGGAAACAACCAACCCGTGACAACATCTCTGTTCTCCCCCGAAACTCTGTTTAAAACTTCTCTGCGTGCCCTGATGTCTTTAGGAAATGCTCTGCCCGTGGCTGCCAGATAAAGAGCAGAGATAAGAAATGGATTGACCCCGGCAGAGCGTTTTTAGAGCAGAAAGTTTAAATATTATGGATTTTTCCCGGTTTTCTGGGTGATAGCCAAGGACCCAAACCCTGCTGCGTTACCTGGTGCCTCCTGGGTGATGGATGTGCTCGAGGAGGGGATGCTGGAGCTGCCAGGGCAGCTGGAATTGCTCTGGGATGGCAAAGTGAATCCAGGGAATGCGTGAAGCTTTGTTAAGTGGAGAGGCTGCAATCCCAGCACGTTGGGAATTCCTGGAGCTGATGTGCTCATGGGCAGATCCCACAGTGGTAAATGAAGTGTTTGCTCAGGAAACCACGGAAAATCCAGTGAAAAGAGGAATCCCAAAAGATTGAGGGGCTCAAGAAGAAAATTCCTGGGGAAATTTCTCTGGCGTGGATTTAAAATCATGGAATATTTTGGGTTGGAAGGGACCTCTAAAGGTCTCCTCACCCCTCCAACCTGGGGGACAGCTCCCACCAAGCCCAATCTTAAAAATCATTTTATATTTGCTGCAGATGTTTCCAAGGACGTGAAATAAATGGGGCTGTTTGATTCTTTTTTTTTTTTTTTTGAGATGAAAATATTCCCCGGTGCCCACAGCTTTTAATAACCTGACTGCAATGATTCTAAAAGTGTGGGAATCAAGTGCCTGATGGGTTTGGATGAACACAGTTATTATTGTCCTTGGAAAACACGCTGAGGATGTGAAAAGCTCGGGATCATCACAGAGCATCACCCTGCCCACGCATCTTCCAATCTGATTTTATTTTACCAGGGAAATGTTCTGCCTTGGATTGACTGGATTTTTCCCAAGTTTGAGAACTGGCCATTGGATTTTAAAGGAGAAAAATGGGCTGGAAATTACTGTCAGGGCTGTTTGGGGGTGTGCGTGCATCCTGGGAGGAATTTGGGATTTCAGCTTTGTGGGAAGTTATTTCAGCCCATATCTATAGGTATCTATATCTATATCTATATTTAATTTATATTTATATCTATATCTGTATTTTAATTTATATCTATATCTCTATCTATATATATCTATATATAGATATATATCTATATATCTATATCTCTGTATCTAGATCTATATTTAATTTATATTTATATCTGTATCTACATTTATATCTGTATATCTATATCTGTATTTTAATTTATATTTATATCTATATTTTTAATTTTTTATTTCTATTTCTGCCCAGAGAAGCTGTGGCTGCCCCATCCCTGGAATTTCCCAAGGCCATGTTGGATGGGGTTTGGAGCAAACTGTGATAATGGAAAGTGTCCCATGGCAGGGATTGGAATTAGATGAACTTTAAGGTGCCTCCAACCCAAACCATTCCATGATTCCGTGATTCCATGACTATTCCATTGAGGCACGCTGGAATTAGGGACAAGCACAGCTCCAAAACAATTAAATCCAAGGTCAAGACTACATTGGTAGACACCAGAACTGCAAGGAACTGTTTTAGGAAACTATAAAAAAACCAAATCTGATTAAAATCCACTGCTGTCGATCTCTGCTCCATTTGTTCCTGAGCCACTCCTCTAATTTAATTAAAGGCTTTAACAACAACACAAAACTAAGGATGATTTTCCAAGAGCTGTTTTGGCTCGTTAGGTGCCATTTTCAGCTGTTTGTTTGTCCCTGGAGAGCCTCTGAAGAGAAATTCACCTCTCTGGATAAATGAGGGAAGAGCCAGGATTTCCACCAGCAAAAAAAATCATTCCCATTCCTTACTGACCACATTTACCTGGAATTTTGGGGTTTTTTTGTACTCACAACCCCTCAGGATCCCCTGCCATGCTCCTGCTGCCAGCTGGTGCTGTCGGGAGTTGGATAAAACAATATTTCCAGCAGCAGCTCCTCATTAGGAACACGGAGCAGCTCCAGCATCTCCCCTGCCCTCGCAAACTGTTATGCAAATAACTCTTGCTGACAGCACAAATACATTCATTTGGGTGTCGCACTAATTGATTTTCGCTCATTAGGAGTGATTTCGCCCTAATTTGATAAGGAAGTGTGAAACTATTTCTCCCGGCAGCAGGTTCGGTGTTTGTGGAGGTATTAAGGAGGTGTTAATTAGCCCCGGCTCTCCCTTCGCGTTGATGGTTTGGGGAGCAATCCCGGCGCCTGTTGCTCCTCGGGCTTTGGCTAATTAAGTTAATTTCGTGGCATGTGGCACCTATGGATGTGTGGCACCTATGGATGTGTGGCACAGGCAGCGGCGTGGCTTTTGGCCCTGTTTTAGGTGGATTTGGGAAGCTGGAAGCCGAAAAATTGATGGGATCCATCCCTTGAGCACCCTCGGAGCGAGGTCTCCTTCCTCAGATTGTCCCACTGGAATCTCCCTTCCTTGAAACTCATCCAACGTTTGATCCCTCAAGTTAAGGAGAGACTTTCCCCTATTTTTATTTCCCAGGGGTGTTGAGAGGCCAAGATCCTGGGAAAAACGGGATTGGATTTGATGGATCCATTGTTTGCACACATGGAACAACCCTCGTGCTTTGGGAAACCAAGAGATGTCCCAAAATCCTCCTTTTTCTGCCACTGGAGTGGCAGAACAGCTGCTTGGTGTCTCCAGGATGGGTTGTCCCAAGTGTTCCTTAGGGTTTTTTGGATCCAGAGCTGTCTGAAGGCTGGAATGTCTGTTTTACTGTAAATCTGGAGGTTTCAAAAACTGCTTTCATTGCACTTGAACTCAAGCCAAATATTTTCGGCCTGACACGAGCAAGGACAGTTTTTAAAACGAGAGTTTCAAAGGCATTGTTTTACTTCCAAAAGAGAAAACTTCCCAATGCAGATTATTTATTTTATTATTATTTTTTTTTTATCCTTAGCAAATGTCACGGACGTGCTTTTTTCTTCTTCTTTTTTTTTTTTTCATGGGAAAACTATTACCATATGTGAGGGAAAAAAATGGAAGAGTGAAAAGTTTGGCATCATTTGGGTGTTTGTGGCAGAGTTTTTTTTCGTATAAACCATGAGAAAAAGCCACGGATGTGGTTTGGTGGCACTGGGATGGTGCAGACAGACACACACAGGGACATTTTGGGCTCTCCTGGATCAGAATGAATCCATATTTTCAAGGAATGACCCCCAAAAAATTCCTGCTGAGGCTGAGAATGTAGATTGCTCCCAGCTGGAGACAGGAGCAGGGGTGAGACACGGAATCAAGGGAAAATAATGGGAGAAAATGCAAAATCTCCATGAAGTTGAGGAAAATAATGGGAAAAAAATGCAAAATCTCCATGGAGTTGAGGAAAAGTTGATTGAGCTTTTGGCCAGACACCAGGCTGTGGACAAAACACAGATTTTTTTATTCCATGTCCTTTTTAAACCCTAAATTTCTCCTCTAGATGTTTCCCACATCCTTTTGTTCCTTTGTTAGCTGGTTTGGTTTTGGTTTTTTTAGTTTAAATTCTGCTGGACTTTGTATTTATGTACAAAAGAAAATGGAGGGATCCATCCTTCCTGGCAAAATCCCTCATCCCATCCTCTGAGTGATCCATGCTGGGCTGTAAATCCACGTTTCAGCCTCATGTTGGAGCTAACCAAGTGTGACAGCTCCTGAGTGACCTCAGCCTCCTCTCTGAGATAGTTTATTTGGGATTTTTTTCTCCAAACAGTTTTTGTTCCAGGAGATGTGAGGGGTCTGAAGGCACAGATGGGTTGAGATTCTGATCTCAGGAGGGTCTGGATTGAGTTTTCTCTTTTGATCACTCACGGGTGAGGGCTCTGACTCATGAAAAACCCAAATTTCCTTGATTGTCTGCCAAGAGGCTGAGCCAGGTGTGGGGCATGGCCTTGCACGGCGTGAGGGGATGGGATCGTCATGGAATCATCATGGAATCGTCATGGAATCGTCATGGAATCATCATGGAATTGTCATGGAATCATCATGGAATCGTCATGGAATTGTCATGGAATTTTCATGGAATCATCATGGAATCGTCATGGAATCGTCATGGAATCATCATGGAATTTTCATGGAATTTTCATGGAATCATCATGGAATCATAATGGAATTGTCATGGAATCGTCATGGAATTGTCATGGAATCGTCATGGAATCAGGGAATGGTTGGGTGGGAAGGACATGAAAGCTCGCCCAGCTCATGGGCAGGGACACCTCCCATGATCCCAGGGTGCTCCAAGCCCCTTCCAACCTGGCCTTGGACACTTCCAGGGATCCAGGGATCCAGGGGCTTTTTCTCTGGGAAAGCTGAGCTTTGCTCTGTCTGGCGCTCAGCCTCGATCTTCCAGCTTAAAAATCTGTTCTCCACAGCCCAGCAATGATAACAAATACTCAACACCAACAGCACCTCCTTCAGTCCTGATTTGCATCAGACTCCAAAAATGGGAGGTTTTTAATCAAATTTCCCATAAATGACCTCATTTAATCTGAAATTGTTTGAATGAATTGTGGAACTGTTTGGGTTTGAAGGGATATTTAAATGTCAACCCCCTGCCATGGTGGGAACACCTTCCACTCTCCCAGCTTGCTCCAAGCCCCATCCAACCTGCCCATGAATATTTCCAGGGATTCATTTGCACATCCAGGGATCCAAATCCATTTAAATAATTCCTTTTCAGCCCGAGTGAATAAAATCTCCCCACGGAGTAGGAGAAGCCTTCCCAAAACACAACCCCACAGCCTCAGCTCGTCCTCCCAAACTCGGGCTCGTCCCTGCTGCAAAACAACCACAAAGGGAGATAAATTCAGCTTTTTTTTGTTTGTTTTGGAAAGCGCTGGAGCGTTGTTTGGAATCTTTGTCAGTCAATATTTTGGGAATTCTTTTCCAAGCGTGTGCAGAACAAAGGGCACAGCTCAGAATCCAAGCGTTGCTTTCAGGGTTGAATTCCTCTTCCAGTGGCTGTGGCTGTGACAGCAGAGTTTGGCATTGGAAATCTCCAGCGTATTTTTGGGGGAAATCCACCCTTTTTGGTGTTTAACCTCCCCGGTCATGAGGGGGATGATCCAAGCCAAAGGTCTGAGCTCACCCAAAAAATGAGAATAATCCCTTAAACAAGAGCAAAGACTTCATCAGAGAGAGAGAGAGAGAGAGAGAGTGTTGTAAATTTATCACCTCTCCATGGAGTGAAATTCCTGAATATACTGGGTTTTCTCTAACTGAGAGCTTAAACTCCATCTTTTTTCCAGACTGGATATTCCTCCTAATTCTGCAGCACTGATCCAAAGGCTTGGAAAGCCCCCAGCCATCCTTGCCCCACTTTCCTCTCGGAATATTTGTTCCAGGGAATATTGTATCAACATATTGATCTCCCTAAATCTTATTAAGAGGTGCAGCAGGTCCACCCACGTCTCAGAAATTCATTTTCACCTTCCCCTTGCTTGATTTTTTTTTTTTTTGTTGAATTCCTGTTTCTGCGTCAGATTAAGTCTAAAAATAAACACTGTTTAAATACCTCCGTGTATCCACATATTTTTTGAGCTGAAACAAAGTGAAAGCCTGAGTTAAATGTGATTCCCAAGATAATTCCATCTGGGACAAGAGGTTGCTGGTGCCTTTCCCCCTGGAGGTGGATTTAGCTGCTGTGAGGGTGAAATCCTCTTTTCTCCACAGCCTGAGGAGAGGTTGCAGCCGTGGAATTTGGAGCACAGAGCTCTGCTCCGGGGAGGAGATGCCCTAAATCCCAGAGAATTCAGTCCTGTGACATAAATACACCCCAGTGCCTCATTGTCCCAAAAAACCTCCTCGCTGGGCTTGAGAAATCCACTTCATCTCAAAATGTCCCAACTTTTCAGGGTGTGAGCACGGAGCAGACGGAACAGATTTGCCCTGGTTTTGTGGCTGGTGCCAAAGGGGTTAAAAATCATCCATGCTCTGCCATCGGTGCCCAGAGAGCCCCATCCCAGGGCAAGAGGCTCCAGCGTCCTCTTCATTCCAGGGATAGGCTGGAATGGGAATGATCCTGGTAATTAGGGATGTCCAGGGGGAAATTTCAGCTCGGTTCCCTTTGGAATGCAAATGGGAAGAGCCAAGACTGAGCCTCCATTGCCCAAAGTTTCTGCAGGTATCAGCAGCTCCTAAACAACTCGGGGTGGGATCCTGTCCTCTCCCAGGGCTGGGATACTCCCTCTTTTTTTGTTTGTTATCCTAAAAATTGATTTCTTCATGTTTTTAATGATTTCTTTCATCAGCACTCAAGCATCTGCTTGGCCCTTTCCTAAGCACTTCACTGGAGTGGCTTTTCCAATTTAAAACCCCACTAACCTGAGCTTGATGGCATTAAATTGGGACAGGGTGATTCCCTGGATTCAATCTCTTCCTGCTGCATCCCTGAATCCTCCCAGTCAGGAAGAACAACATCTCATCCACAGCCACAGTCATCAACACTCCAAATTATCCCCATGGAATGGGCAAGTCCATTTAAGTCTTGTTTCAGCTGAGATGCCACTTCCTAAAGATTGGATATTAGGAACAAAAATTCTTCACGGGAAGGGTTGTCCAGTGGTGGAGTCCCCATTCCTGGAGGGATTTAAAAGCCGTGTGGAAGTGGCCCTTGGGGATGTGGTTGGACTCAATTATTTGGAGGTCTTTTCCAAACTTTTTGCTTCTGTAATTCCATGATTCTATTCCTGGATCAAAACCAGACCTGAGATCATAATTATCCCTTCCAGACAGCACAATCAGGAAAAAAATGGGATATAACAGCCTTCCTTCCTTCCTTCCTTCCTTCCTTCCTTCCTTCCTTCCTTCCTTCCTTCCTTCCTTCCTTCCTTCCTTCCTTCCTTCCTTCCTTCCTTCCTTCCTTCCTTCCTTCCTTCCTTCCTTCCTTCCTTCCTTCCTTCCTTCCTTCCTTCCTTCCTTCCTTCCTTCCTTCCTCCCTCCCTCCCTCCCTCCCTCTCTTCCTTCCCCAAATCCAGCACAGATATGGAAAACCAAAGTGGAAAATAGAGGTGAAAATGGGAAACCTTCCCAGTGAAGATGTAGGGAAGAAGGGCAGATTTTCCTGGAGATGGACTGATGGGAATTGTGGTGTTTGGTGCTTTAAAAAGATTCATATTTTCGGGTGGAACAGCCCTAAAAACTTCCTCCCTGTGGGGTGTTCCCTTAAACCAGCTGTGCCCTCAAGGACATCGGGAATTCACGGCCGTTGGGAATTGTACATCACTAATTTGGTGACATAAATCCTGGGAAATGGGCATCTCATTCCACAGCCAGAGCTTCCCAAAAGAAAAAAAAAAGAGAAAAAAGAGGACTCAGGAAAGGCAAGCATTAAAAAAATTATCATCAAACCCCCTGAACGCTGCCCCCCGTCCGTCCCCATCTCCGCGCTTCCCTTCGGAAGGGGCTGGGGATGATAAAAACATGGATTAAAACGTGATAAAATCACGGGATGACCTATTCCAAATGACAAGGTTAATGCCCTCCCGATCCATCACCATCCATTTCCCAGCTGCAGGAGGGATTTGTGCATCCATCACCAGGGAGGCAAAGGCTGCTCCCCACCTCTGCTGGGCCATCTGGATCTAATCTCGAGCAGGGGGCCCCAGCTCCCTGCTCCCCATCCCTGCATCCTTTCCCTAAACGAATGGAGGTTTTGTGGAGGTTTTAAAGCACTGGAAATTCTGGATTTTCCCTCTGGAGCCTGGTGTGGGTTGTTCCTTTGGCAAGCTGGGAAGAGGCTGTGCTTGGACAGGACTAGGAGAGTGCCAGGCTGGTGGGGAAATATTAAATGTGGAGCCCAGCAGAGCAGGAATTCAGGGATGGAATCCCACATGGCCTTAGCCACAAAACTTCCTCACCACTGGAGGGAAGGATTTGGATCCCAGCTCTGTTTCCTCCATGCCAGACTGAAGGAAAAAAGGAAATGGCCTCGAGTTGCACCAAGGGAGGTTTAGGTTGGATCTGAGGGAAAATTTCTTCCCCCAAAGTGGTTGAACCCTGGAATAAACTCCCAGGGGAGTGGTGGAGTCCCCAGGCCCTGTGGATGTGGCACTTGGGGACACGGGGCCGTGGTGGCCTTGGCAATGCTGGGAATGGTTGGATTGATGATCTTAGAGGGTTTTCATCCTAAATTTCTCTATGACCTCTCAAGGAGGGCTGGAAATCCCCTCATTTGATCCATGAATCTGCAGGGTTTCTCTGGCTCTGAGAAATTTCCATGTGGGGTTGGACTAGATCATAAAATAGGTGGAATCTAATCGTAGGTAGAATCC
Organism: Monarcha castaneiventris obscurior; assembly: GCA_026261815.1. Classification (NCBI taxonomy): domain Eukaryota; kingdom Metazoa; phylum Chordata; class Aves; order Passeriformes; family Monarchidae; genus Monarcha; species Monarcha castaneiventris. The sequence goes on from JAMPIT010000467.1 coordinate 20,927,876, forward strand.
CAAAATCCCAGAATGGTTGGGTTTGGTTGGAAGGGACCTTAAAGCCCATCCCATTCCACCTCTGCCAGGGGCAGGGACACCTTCCCCTATCCCAGGTTGCTCCAAGCCCTGCCCAACCTTTAAAGGTCCCTTCCAACCCATCCCTTCTATGATCCTACAATGCTCCAGAGAAGTTTGGACACTGGAACAACCCTGCTGGAGCCCCTCCCTCCCACAGCAGGGAATAAACCGAGATGAGACTCCCAAAATCCAATTTTACAAGACCGAGCTTCCCAGCCCACGCCCCACGGATCAGACTCCGCAATCCCAGCTGGAAAAACGAGCGCTGCAGCTGGAGGATATAATGGGATTGGACACGTCGTTACTTCCATGCGTGTCCGCCAGCCAAGCCAGGGGGAAAATGGGATGAGACACCTCCAGCAGCTTTTGGGGGCTGCAGGATTTGATGCCTTTCCTAGTCTTAAAAATCAAGAGGCGAACACGGTTAGAAGGGGAAAAAGGGTTTTACCTTGGTATTTATTGTAAGGATCCTTAGGTGCACCACGAACAGGTCGAATACACCTCTGTGCACCCCCCCATCCCCACTGCAAAGTCCCCCTCTTCTAGATCTGGTCTTACATTCTAGGTCTTACTAATTAGCATATCTATCAAATATTCCCCAATGAGGGGCTCAAATGAGCCCCCCCTCCCAAGGAACCTTCCCCTGGATGGTTCTAGCTTAGTTTACAAAATGTGTTCTGGAGAGGACCTTGGGCTCTGGGCACCCTGGCACCCGAACTACGAAGCTTCTAAAATGTTTAGTCTCTTGGCTTAACAAACAAGTCCAAGAATGTAGGCAAAAAGCACCAAGAATACAGAAGTTGCAGAAAGGTATAACAGGGGTATAAAGGAAAAGACAAAAATCATCATGGCATCAGATTCCTGAGGGATGAGGGGATTGGCAGAGTTCACCCGGCAGAGCCGTTCCCAGTCACTCGGCGGCGTGAGGGATGAGGAGTTCGTAGCTGTCCCCTGGATTGTGCATGAGGCCATGGAATTTTGGGGTTTTGTGGGTGAAAACACCAAATGGGATGTGGATCTGTGGCAGGAGGGATGTGGAGACAACGTTTCCATCCAAGGTGCCCAGATACGTGCAAGGGGACACATCAGCAGTGAATTATCCGGTATTTATCCATCGCTCCCACAGCCAGCAGGAGTTGTTCATTATTGTTTACTCCGTTTTTAATCCTTATTGTGGATTTAGGCCCAAATTAGTGCTGGAGTCTGGGCTGTGTCCAAAGCTGATGGATTTATTTCTCTATAAAACCAACATATGATTGTGTGACAGCGATTTCTGGCTTTAGGGGCCACAAATACCCCAAAGCCAGGGAGCTGCAAGAAGAAGGGATGTGAGGTTTGGGGGATGCACCCAAGGCCAGCTCCTTGAAATGAAACCAAGCTTTTCTTGCAAGAAGAGGCAGATTTTGATCATTCTCTGCTTTTCTCGCTACAACGCGCCGTGCTTTAAATGGAAATAGAAAATGAATGTTTTCTGAGGACTGCGTGACCCAGCCTTGTTTCCCCTCATGCTGGCGCTAATTAAGGTGATGTGTGCACGGTTAAACCCACACACCTCGAGCCAGACGTTCCAGCAGGAATTTAGGCCGGGACTAAAAGCCGGGATGCTGATTTTTGGAAGGCGATGCCCTTTAATATCGGCGCAGGAGCACCCGCAGCTGCTGAAGCCTTGATTGCCTGGGGAAAGACCTGGTAATTACTGCTGGAATCGAAGCAGGGCGGGATCCAGATGGATACAAAGGTGGCATTTCCCGGGAATTTATGGGGCCGTTAAAGCCGTGGTGAAACAGAGCTAAGAAGAGAATTATCATGGATTTTTACACTGAGGGTGGGGAGGTTCTGGGAGAGAAGCTGTGGCTGCCCCTGGATCCCTGGAAGTGTCCAAGGCCAAATTGGACGGGTCCCTGGCAGCAGGGTTTGGATCCTTGGCTATCGCCCAGAAAACCGGGAAAAAATCCATAATATTTAAACTTTCTGCTCTAAAAATGCTCTGCCGGGGTCAATCCATTTCTTATCTCTGCTTTTTATCTGGCAGCCATGGGCAGAGCATTTCCTAAAGACATCAGGGCACGCAGAGAAGTTTTAAACAGTTTCGGGGGAGAACAGAGATGTTGTCACGGGTTGGTTGTTTCCAGCAGCAGAAATTTGGGATAAAGAGGATGGAATGTGTGGCTGGGAATTCTTGGCCAGAGCCACACGTGCAGAAATCCCACTCTGGGGAATGTGGACGTCCCAGTCCTTGGCCTGTCTGTACATCTTGCTGGACAAGTGTGGAAAATTCCCTAAATCATCACAAAATTCCCTAAATCACCACAGAAAGAAATTCCCAGAAGGAGAAGGAGACAGTACTGGAAGGGGAGCTGTGAGAAAAATGGGGACAAACTTGGTGTCAGGGCCTGCTGTGACAGGACAAGGGGAATGTTTTTAAAATGAAGGATTTGGGTAGGTTTTGATTGGATATAAGGAAGGAGATTTTGCAGTGAGGGCGAGGAGAGGCTGGGCTGGAATTCCCAGAGGAGCTGTGGCTGCCCCTGGATCCCTGGAAATCTCCAAAGCCACAACTTGGAGCAACCTGGGATAGTGCAAGGTGCCCCTGCCCCTGCAGGGATTGGAATTAGATGGCCTTTAAAGCTCCCTTTCAACCCAAACCATTCTATGATTTATGATTATTTATCCAAGGAAACAAAAATCAACTGCAGCTTCCTGTCAAATTTTACGCAAAAGAAAGAAAATTCCATGGAAACAGATTTTCCTCTCCTCTCACATCACTCCGTGCTCTGCTGAGGGCTGTTTTCTCTCTGAAAATAAATGTTCTCCTGTTCTATCTGGGCCTAATGCATCATCTGAACATTACGAGGGAGATCTTTGAAAGAAATCAGGTTGGAATCTCCTGGAAAGGACGGGTGTCCAAGGCCAGGTTGGACGGGGCTTGGAGCAGCCTGGGATAGTGGGAGGTGTCCCTGCCCACCTGGATGGGCTTTAAGATCCCTCCAACCCCAACAATTCCACGATTCCACATTCTCAGCCTTCAGTGAGGACAGCACAAGGAGCCACTTCACCTCCAGCTCTGCATCATCCCAAATCCCCACACGGAGGTGCCCACGCAGCTCCCTCCAGCGTTTGCTGTTTGCTCTTCCCAGCTGTGCCTGTGGGCAAAGGCAAATCCCAAAAGCTGCTGGGGGTTAATGGGGAAAAGATCCCGGGCCAGGGAGTGTAAACAGCTCGGGAGTGTGGATGTTTGGCGACCACAGGAATGAAAGCCACGCAGGCTGCCTGAGCCAGGAACCTCTCTTTGGATGCCTTCGAACCAAAACAAAATTCCCTGGGCTTGGAAGGGAACGTGCAGGGTTCCCTGGAGGAGCATTTGGAGCAGGGAATGCAGGAATGTGGGCTGGATTCCCTGGGAAAAGCTGCTTTGCTTCGATGCAGTTCCATGATTTCCATGATGGCAAATAAGGCTCAATTCCCTTTTTGTCACCACAAAACCTGGGAATGATTTGACAGGGCGGAATGGCTTCGTATAAAGATTTTGCTGCAAAGCAGAATTTTCCCAAAACTTGAATTTTTAAAAAAAATAATCCTGGAAATCTTCCTTTTGACCATGCCGAATTTGTGGATTGTTTTGATTCCAGTCTTGTAACGACTCACTGATGTCAAGATCAAAGTGAAATTGGGGTGCTTTGTGTGGGTTTAATGTCCCTTTCCTTTTATCTGGGCTCAGAAGGGAATGAAAGATGAGACCCTGGTGTAATTCCCGAGGGAAAGCGTTCAGGGAAGCAAGAGGAGAAATAAAATCCAGCCCTTTGGGGCATTTGAAATGGCAGTGAAGAAAGAGGGAGCCGAGCCTGGGGAGATGTGAGGAGCGAGGGAGGGACAGCAGAGGAGGCATGAAAGGGAAAAAGGAGAGATGGGAATGGGAATGAGGCAATTAAAGGCAGTTTTGGTCAGGCATGACCCTCTCCTTCATCCTTGCCTATGGAAAACTGAATTCCTGTCAGGATATTTCCATCAGCAGCATTCCCAGCTCCCTGTCAGGATCTTGAAGTGTCCCCAAAGGATAAGGATCAAGGTCCTGCTCAACTCCAGAGGCCCCTGATCCATGTGGGATTCCGGGTGTGTGGCTGAGCACAGCTCCTGCTCCACCTACAAACCATGGGATCTGAGCCTTTCCCTGTGCCAGCCTTTCCTTTTCCATCAGCACTTTCCCAGTGATTCCAGGAAAATCCACCAGCAGCACTGCTGGGGCAACACACAGGGGGCCAGCAGCTCCCCAGTGCCAAAATTTGGGAATATTATGGCCCCAGAGTGGTGACTTTGCAACTCTTGATCCCTTCCCCTTGGGGCTGGAGAGGAGAACTCTGCATCAGCAGCACTCCTGAGGCCTGGAGCATTCCCAGCAGGAATTTTCCCAATCCCAGGAGGAATTCTGAGCAGTGGCTGTCCCAGGAGTGTCCTTGGAGCTCCTCTCTGCAGGGTGAAGCTGCCCAGGGTGGGATCTGTGTTCCCTGGCTCCACAATCCCACTGGGAATACGGGTGTGAAAACATCCTTGTTTTCCTCCCCCTGAAAAAGAGGGAAAAGAGGCAAAAGCTGGAAAAGCTGGAAAAGCAACCCAAATAAACACAAACAATTTGCGTCCTGTGAACTTAAAACCATGGAATTAAGGTTGGAAAAGAGCTTGAGTATCATCAGGTCCAAGCTCCAATGTTGATAAACCTTTGTGGGTTGATAAGGGTTGGTGCATCTCATCCCTGGGCTGAAATGATCCAGGATAAGAAGGAACAGGAATTTCCTTCCCCTGAGGAAGGATGGTGAACTCGAAATATTTCCTGCATCTCCCAGTGCTGGCAGGAATGTCACCCCCCCCACAACCAGGCTGTTTGTGGGATTTTCAGCTGCCTTTCTGCTCAGGGGGCAGAGCTGACAGACAAAACACAGAAAACGAAGCCATCCAGGAGAACTTCTGGAAGATATTTACGAGCTTTCCCATCAAATGTGGCAAGATTTTAATTCCCTTCCTTCATGTTTACACAGTTTTATCTCCATTTTCCATTCTTTAGCAGCTCCTGCTGCGTGTGGGGCTGGTTGTTATTAGAGCACATCCCAGGGCCTGAGGCACTTCTTTATCCACACAAAATAGGGAAAATCACCTTTTTTTTCCACCAAAAGGAGAGGAGTTGCTGCACACAACGGGTTTGATAAAGCGGAGGTTGGAGGAGCATCTCCTAGCTGGCTGGAGCTGCTTTTAGGGTCCTCATGTGGGGGAAAAAGTGCTGTTGAGCATTAAAAACCCTGCTGGGAAGCCCATCTCATTTTCCCTTCTCCTCATAAAGCTCAGTCCCTAAAAATAGTGTGTCTTGTTTAAGGAATGGTGGGCAAAAAGCCCTGAAATTCCCTTGCTGTTTGAAACCACGGAGATAAAACACCGGGAATTATGAGCAGACAATATGAATGGTCTGGTTAAAGCATTTATCAGCCCTTTTTTCCCAGCTATTCCCACTGTGTGCTCACATTTCCATCAGGGATGACAGCGCTGGGGGAACAGGAGAGGACGGATCCACACAAATCTCCCGGCTCCCATGCCCTTCCCTGCGATGACAGATCCATCACGAGGGATGAATGATCCCGATACCCCCTTGATTTATGCCCCAGCTGCAAAAATGAAAATAAGGCTCGTAGGAGTTGCTCCTGATAAGTCCCAGCCTTATCACCCCGGCTCCGCCGAGGTCGCTCCTTTTCTCCCGGAGATTGGCAAGAGCCAAGGAGATAGGAAGTGGGCCAGGATATTTATGGGAATAAATGGCAGTGTCTTTATGAGGATTCAAGGGAAAAACTTGGGGAATGATAAAAAAGACAAGCTTTGGAATCCTTTTAGCAAGAAATTGATGGAGATAAAGCCAGCCTGACGCAGGGATGGAGGGGAGGGAAGGGGGGAATGCTCCGACGTTTCCCTTGGCAAACCAATGGCGCTGGAATACCGAGGGCAACGTTTGGGAACAACACGAGCCAGCCAATACAATGCTCTGGTTTCCAGGGAAACCCAACCTTGGCCTTTGGTCCCATATTTCAGCGGGTTTCATTATCCTCCCTGGATTTAGGATAATGAATTGGCTGTTGATGGATGCTGCTGCCTCGGAGCCGCCTCCCTCACCGAGGTTTCCGCTTTTTGTTGGGATCACTGGGGGAGGACTGGGAGCACCAAAGGCAGGGGTGTCCCTTTGAAGGGGTTTCTCCTGCATCTGGATTGTGGAATTTTGGGGGGCCTGCAAGAACCAGTTGAGTTTTTCATTTCATTCTCTCCATAAATAAGAGAGGCTGGGAGAGATGGGAATGTTCACCTGGAGAAGGGAAGGATCCAGGGAGACCTTTCCAGAGCCTGAAGGGGCTCCAGGAGGGCTGGAGAGGGACTTGGGGCAAGGGATGGAGGGACAGGACACAGGGAATGGCTTCAAACAGAGAGAGGAGGGTTAGATGGGATTTTGGGAAGCAATTCCTGGCTGTGGGGGTTGTGAGCAGACAAAGGACCCCAGGAGAGGATGGAAACACATTTCCATCCCTCAAATCCCTGTCTGCTCCTCCCTGACCCCAAAAAGGCCACTGATCCTTTCAATCTTGGCCACCTCCTCTGCTCTTTTCCTTCCCTTTTTTCCCCGAACACCCTCAGGCTGTTTTTTCCCTGAGTCACTTGGCAGCGTGGGCCAAGGTTTGAGGAGTGACTGACTCATCACTCGGAGTGCTGAGGCCATGAAATGTTATTTTAGAAATTAAACACCCGACACATTTGGCAAACAAATCCCTTTAAGGTGTCTCCCAAAGCGGCTCCTAAAAGGAAAATGTTTGCAATTAACTCATTTCCCAAAAATGTCGCCGTCTGTGCTGAGCAGCCGAACTTCTTTCGGCTTCTCTTTGTCAGTGAGGGTGGATTTGGGAAACTGGGGAAAAATTCACCATTTCACCTCATAAAAGAGCTGACAATTTGCTGGAAAAGTGTTGGTTCTATTTTCCCTGTTAATTACGTGGCTTGTGATGGTTGGAATAACCCATAAAATCCCAAAATGCCCGGATCAAATCCAGCCTGGGTTTGGATGGGGATGATTGGGGTCTGTGCAATTATGGGAATTCTGGAGCCCACAGTTCTCTCCCCAGGCTGGTTCTTGTATGCTTCCCACATGGATTTAATTTTGTGAGCCACACATTCCCATTTTCCCCTGATTTTTGTATCCTTTTCTTCGAAACCCAGTGAAATACGTCATCATTAAAGGGATTCTCATGTGATGGCTTCATTCTGAAATAACCCCAAGGGGACAAAGTTCAGAGCAACCCAGAACTGCTCTTGATTTACTGCAAATATGATTAAAATTTTATCTGAGGGCTTTTTTTTTCCTGAGGTTTTTTCCTTTGCTGCTCTGTGTTTTCATCCAGCACATAAAAGAGGCTTTTTGGGGTTGTTTGGTTTTGGTTTTTTTTCCCAGCAGTTTAGCAGTGCAAAGGTTCTCGTGGAGGATTGAAATTCTCTGAAAGCTTCCCCTCGGTTAATCGTGATTTTTATCATCTTAAAAGCAAAGCAGAGGAGGGCTGGGTGATAAAAGGCAAGAAATGCAAAGTGGAAGGGTCACCCCGTGGAGTTGGGATGAGTTACAGCCAATTCCACCCTGCTGGGGCATCCTGGCTTTTCCAATGGGTTTATTGGGATTTGTAACTACTCCAGGCTCTGGGATGGAGCCCTTTTCCCTCCCATTTTCATTCTTTAACTCCTTTCCTTGTGCATCACCACTATCCTTGGAAAAAGGTCGGAAGGGAGGGTTTAGAAAAGGATTGAAGGAGTTGTTCCACCTAAACCCCGCCGTAAATGTCGTGTAAACAAAGGTAAAATAACAAGCAGCCCTGGAAATCACTTAACGAGGGTTTCTGCAGCTCGTGGCTGCTCTTCCTGGGAATTTCAAGTTCCTTTAAATGAAACTTAACAGCAAGAAGCCTTTTATTTTCCTAATGTTTCCAACAGCTCTCGCTGTGGATTCATCCTTCACGGCGGCCTGTGGATTTTACATCCCTGGCATGATGATTCCCTCACAGAAATTATAATATCCTGGTTTTTATGGGCAATTCCAGCTGATTGCATCCTGGTTTTTAATCATTCTTCTCTCATGGAGAAGGAAATCGGTCAGGACCGGGCTCAGGCGATCCCGATGATGTTGGATTTTGGGATAGCAGTTTTGAACACATGGAATTTCAACCCAGACCTGTGCTTTCCACCCTGGGAAGGTGCAGTGGTGCTTACACTGGATCAGGTGTTATAATGATGATGATGATGATGATGATGATGATAATAATAATAATAACAACTACTTAGCATATTTGGAATCCAGCACCTCCTAACTGAGCATTCCCAAACGTTCCAGAAAAATTAATTCCATCCCACACAGGTCCCTTGAGGGGAATATTTCCATTCCACAACTATGGACACTTCCAAAGGCTGACAATAAACACTGGAATTGGGTTTTTTCCTGGGATAATTGGAGCCTGGCTGGTGGGAGAAGGGGAGGAAAGGGATGGCAAAGAGGGAATATCCATGAGGAAAATGCAACTGCTGCTGTGCTTTTCCAAGGGAAATGCATTTCCCTGTTTGGTTTTGTTCCCTTCCTCCCAAAGCGTTCAGGAAAACCACATTTCCTCACTCCCAGCTTTGGATCATGGATGTTCTGAGCTAAACTGATGGGAATTGTGTTAAATTAGGGATTAAGCCTGTAACAGCTTTTGCATCCCGGTGCTTCCTCAGGGAAGCTCATTTTCCCTTGGAAATGTTCATTTTCCCTTGGAAATGTTCATTTTCCCTTGGAAATGTTCATGTTTATTCCCTGGAATAACTGATCCAGGCAGGGAAGAGCTGCTGCTGGGTTGCTGATCCTCCAACTGCAGCTGGCAACCCTCGGGAGAGCCTCAAATCCGTGGGGTTTCCCACTGTCAGAGGAAAGTTTGGATCACAAACCCAAGGAAGACTGGGACAGTCCCAAGCTCAGGGTTCCAATGCAGATGCTGGGATAAAACAGGAAACCACTCAGACTGCAATAAACTCCTTATTGTTTTCAGGGAAGGAGATTAATTAACTATCTATGGCATAAGCTGGATAAATCAAGCGTGACGAGCAGCTTCCACGTGGAATGGGTGATTCCAAGTGGCTGCAGCAGGGCAGGGCTGCAACCTCGGGTTCCATGGAGCAATCCAGGTTGTCATCTCCAGGAATTTGCATTTCAAGGCTCAAAAATAATTCCTGCCTTGCTGGAGTGATGGGCTGGCTGACCATGGGGTGATCCAGTGGGATTGGAGATCCTCGGGGCCGAGTCTTGGCCGTGGTGTCCCATTCCTGTGTGCACGCCCTGTGGAAGGATCCTAATGATCATTCATTAATTAACCCCGGCAATTAAGTGCTGTCCATGCACTTCCCAATCCCTGGGGAGCTGGAAATTGTGCTGCCAGCAAAGCTTCCTCATTTCCCCACCACGGAGAGGAGATCTTGGAGGAAACACCGTAGGAGGCTGCTCTGGGAGTGGATTCCTGAGAAAAGCGCTTCCATGCTAAATAAAAAACCGGGAAGAAGCTTCTTTATCCAGGATCCAGGGAATGAGCTGTGACTCAGGAGTCCTGAATGGAAAAGCTGCTGCCATCTGGCTTCATCTCAGCCCAGCCGAGCAGGGCCAACGGTGCCAGCGGAGGGGTGGCATCACCTGGCACGGTCCTAAGCCAATGGAGAGGTGGCATCACCTGGCACATTCCTAACAGGGCACCCCCCCTGCCATTTCCCCTTGGATGCAGCGTGCAGAGGGCTCGAGAGGGCTGGAAAAGCCCTGGGAAGCTCAGGAAGGTGGCATTGCCTCTGGAAGTCCCTGGCATGTGGGGGGATGATCCCTGTCCTTCTTTGTCATCCATCCTTTTCCTGTGGAGTCAACGGGCTGAGGTGGACTTGGCTCCCAGTTAGCCATGGAAATAAACTGGGAGAGACATCGTGGATGTGCAGGAAAAGTCAGAGTTAATGAAACTTCATTCCAGGCTTCCAGACTAATCCGACATTTGCATTTCTCTAAGTTTAGTAATTTCCCAGACTTTGGATCTGGCTTCAATGAACACATAATTCCTTGTTTTCCTGACGAGAAGTGTGGATTTCAAAAAGCTCCCTCCACGCGGTGAATTCAAGGGGAAATGCTTTTCCTTTAAATCAATCAAGCTCTTTTAAACGACTCAAGTTCATTTCACGCTCTTCTCCTTGATTTCTGTACCTCGTGATCAGCAGGAAAAGCAAAGCTCGGGAATAAAACCGAGCTTGTTTGGCAGAAATAGAATTTCCAGAAGCAAAATGGAATTTTAAAGCTGGTCCCTTCCTTTGTCCTGCTTTTTGGGCAGGACTGGGCAGGAGAGGGATGAAATGGGGAGGATTTTATCCTGCTAATCCAGGTGCCCACCTGAAATGCCACTTCCAGGTATCCTAGGTGCTCTTTTCACCTCCAAAGGACAAAGCTCATCCAATATTTTGGCCAGCAGCAGGAAATGCTTCATTCCCTGGGGAGTTTGGGATGCCTGGTCCTAAACCTTTGGCATCTCCAGGAACTGGTTGAATCTGCTTGGATTTCTCATGGAGAGGTGGGCGAGCCTGGGGGTGGATTCCAGGAGAAGCTGGAGAGCATGGAATCACAGAACCATTAAGGTTGGAAAAACCTCCAGGGTAAGGAGCTTCCATCCCATATATTTGCTGAAGGACAGGTGAGGATCAAGGGACAACATTCCTTGAATCATCTCACCGATGTCAGCCTTGGATTCTGGAATATTCCCTGCATCCACTCACACTGAGGGTGTCGGGAGCTGCTTTCCAATATAAAAACCTTTGATTCCACTGGATCCTGCCATTGGGAAGGCAGATTTGGACTAGGAAGAAGGGGTAAAAGACAGAAATGTCATATAGGAATAGCCTATGGAATGATGGGGAGGGGCCGAGTGTCCATGGTCATCCCAAACATCACTACTCTGATATTGTTGCATTTTGGAGAAGCAAGGAAAGCATCTCAAATTTTTGGATAAAATCTTCTCCTCTCACTTCTCCATAAATTAATGCCTGGCTCTTTTTTTTTATTTTTCTGGGAAAAGCTCACTTTGCACTCTGGACAATCGGATGCATTCCCCTTTTCCCGTCTTTATTTATCTCAGCACAATTCTAATTGTTCCTGTAAACCCTGATTCCTGGAGGGCACTGAAACCAAAGGGACTCTTTCCAATTCCAAACCAACGCTCCATTGTGTCCTTAAATCTCTTTCTTATCCACTGTTTCGGAAACCTGCCGTCCTTTCCTTTGATATTCCCGCTTATTGCTCATGAAAGCAGGAAAAAGAGGCTGCTCCTTTCCCTTTTTCCCTTCTCCAAGACACAAAATGAGCATTCTCCTTCCTGGCTTTTGTCAATGATCACCGGCTGCCATCTCCTATCAAAGCACTTCCAGGAGTGACAAAGCGGAAAAAATAGGAAAGGACCAGGAGAGGAGCATCCCATTCAGCACGGAGCACTCAGCACCCACGCCTGGCTGCCTGAGAGGCAGCTCTGCTCCCAGGAAAACCCACCAAAAACAAAGGGAAACGGCAGCAACTCCACATGGTTCATCCACTGCTCATTTTAGCAGCTCCAGGATAATCACCGTGCGTATTCCAAATGGACGCAGGGGTGGGAGTTGGAATAAACATGGGCCAGGGAACACCGGGGCAGGGCAATTTCCCCTCCATCCTTAATGGGTTTGTGTTTTCCTTGTGGGCAGCAAAGTGGCCTAATGTTTTCCTGGCGGGATCCGTCTCACCGTGGGGTCATCGCGGGGACCCTCGCAGCGTTGAAGAGCAAATTCTTCACGGGCCAGATGCTGCCACCTTTTTCTTCTCTAAGTGGTGCCTCTCCCAGCCCCATCCAATGGGAATGGCACCGCAGGGATGTGGGAGCCCGCGGGGGGTCCCTCGGAGCCGTGGCCTCTCGCTTGCTCTTTTTAATGGGGATTTGTTTGGAGCAAACCAAGGAATTTTTCTTTTTCCCTTAAGTGAAGAGGAAAAAACCCAATAACAGCAGCTTCTTCCTAACTGTGTCATTCATGGATATTTTTATGCAGGATTTTTGGCTAATTACAGCATGAAAGACCGGCTATCCCTTTCCAAAGCGTTTCTGCTCCTTCCCTAAATTCATTAATTCCCTTCATCTCAACTTCAGGGCCATATTGAGGCAGAACTCCTTTTAATCTGCCATTTTTGAATTTTTTTTTTTAGCTAAATACTTGGCAGCACTTTAAATATCTGCCTCGAAATGTGTCCCTACTTCTCGGTGCCCCTTTCCGAAGTCTTCCCACAGCTTTTTTTCCCAAAGATGTTCTTAAAAAAAAAATTAAATCAGTGCTTTTTTAACCCTCTGCCTGGAACAAATTCCAGCAAAAGAGTAAAACAGTAGGAGAACCTCACCTTTTCAATGCTGCCGTGGATTATTACTGCAAAGTTGAGTGGAAAATCATCAGGTTTCCATTTATTTCCTCATCTACCAGGAATCAGGGGGATTGTTCCCATCCCGGGTAAAATATGGAAATAAATGATGGAGGACTTAAAGGGATTTCAAGAAATCTCAAAGATCCACCTCATTAGGTGAATGGAGTGATTGGGGTTTTTGCAAACTGGGAAGGAAAGATGGAAAAATCTTGGAAAAACACCCATGGAATGGCTGCCTTTTCTTTGTGTGATTTACATGACTAGTGATTGATAAGGGAATCAAGGAAAGAGGGGAAAATGGAAAAAAAACAGCCAGCTCATGGAAAAGCCAAGATCTTGGTAGAGGACCCATTCTTGTGTTTTGCCATACAAGGGTTGTTCAACACCTTTATCCCAAGTTCAGGGCCAAATTTAGGGAAAACTCCTTTTATTCCGCCATTTTCTTCCCTTTTTTTAGTAAATGTTTGGCAGAACTTGGAACATTCACCTTGAAATGATATTCACCTTGGGCTTTACTTCAATTTTCTGCTCCAATTGTGTTGATAGGAGACTTGAAATCAGGGTTGGGTTGAGTGTGCAAAGTTCCAAAAAGATTTAAGGAATTTTTTGCTTTAAAATGGACACTGTTAAAGTTATCCCAATCCAAGGGGAAGGAAAGGACATGTTTTGGGAAGCAGGACATTGGGTGGCTTGGTATTGACCACATCACATGTTTAGAGCCCTGATTTATTTATCTTAATAGATAATCATAGAATATTCCAAGTTGGAAGGGACCCACATCAAGTCCAACTCTTGGATGGGGATGGATCCCACAACTTTGGCCATTGCATCTCCAACCAACTGAGCTCATCTGGGATGATGGCCAAAAAAAGAGGGGAAATGGAGCTGACTGCCCTTTCCAAGACATTTTCTATGCCCCCAGATATTTTTGTGCTCCTTTTTCCCAACTCACTCCGAGCTATCCCGGTGTCCTCTCCCAGGTTCCCGCTCCTCCATTGCTTTTGGATCCTCCCCTCAATGGGAACATTTTCCATGTCTGTCACGGGCCTGCTCTCCCGGAGATTGCCTGGAGGCTGAACTTTTGTGTAATAGATTTTGACACCCCATATGGCCCTCGCGGCTCTCTGCGGCACGAGCTGAAATCCCGCTCGCGTTGTTGGCAACTCCGAATATCTGGGAGCAGCCTGGCTTTTCCTCTTCCACGGTGATATCCACATTTGGGAAGATTAATGTGCTGATCAGGCGCTGGCAAGGAGCTGGAGTAAATGACCTAATAGGTCTTTCCATGCCTAATTCCTGCGTTTTATGAAGAGGGATTCTTTGTCGCCGCGGCGTTGATTTGTCAGAGCTGTCACCGCCGAGGGAAGGCGGGAGAGGTGGCACTAACGGTGTCATCAAAATCCATCTTTTTTTTTGGCACCTCTGCCCCTGTGAATCACGAGGACCATCTGGAGAGCAGGCACGCTGCCATGCCACCAGATGGGCAGGGGTGTATCGAGCTACGAGCCCGTGGATGATTATCAAATGTGCCGTTGGGCGAGCATTTCCAACAGGAATATCCAAACAACTTCCCAGAACGAGCTCCTGCATGCATGGGTAGAAATGAGCCATTTAGCTCCCAAAAAACCCCATCCAAAATTCCATCCCTGAGCTGAGAGGTGGTGGGGATGATGCCTTCTCCAGCCACCTAGAAACAGAGACTAGACAAGAGTAAGGGAATAAAGATAGGTGTTTATTTGAAGGCCTTCAAGGTACACCCTGGGGAGCCAGAGGCTGCTTCCATAAAAAATGGACCCCAAGATGGACCCCAGGTCACGATTTCTTCACACCTTTATGGGTTTGGTTCATTTGCATACTACGGTTAATTCTCCAATTAAAGCCCCAGTTCAATGATGGAATTCCCCTCAGCTTGCTCCCCCCTTAGAGGCTTTGGGTTACACATTTTGGGCCTAGAAGAGCCTGGCTGTCCTTGAAGGCAACGCCTGGAGAGGCTTTGTTGTGTCTGCCCAGCACGAGAGAGCAGAAATTACAGGCTACAAGGAGCTTCAGAGTTACACTCTAAGCAGTACAGGATTTGAAAAATATAAAAGTTAAAACCTAAGGCATCAGGGAGAGCTGAGGGAGGAAAGGCAGGGATTCTTCCTGGCTGTTCCGGTGGGTGCCGGTGGTTTGGCACCACCATGGGATCCTCCTGGAGGCACAGCCCAAGGATTTAATGCCCAACAGTTTCACACACAGCTGGGGAAAACGGTCATAATTATATATAATTTTATATATATTAAAAAATATAGAATACATCTAATTAAAATTCCTAATTACCATAACTCCCTTCCATCCCAACGGGAGCATTTGCCTCCAGGCCTCGTTCCTGCAGCTGGGACACAAACACAGACACGGCACAGTTCACTGCCACAGAATATTTTTAGCAGGTCATCCACTGCTCCAGAATTTCTGCTTTCCCACGAGATGTGAAAAGCTGTTTTTCCCCTCACATCCAATTTATTTCTTTGGAATTCAGACCAAGCCAAGCTCTCTCCACCTGGGGACAGCGTGAGTGTCACTGGAGGTGGCTTCTCTGTCGATGGGGGTCATTTTTTTCCTTCTCCTCACACCCAACCCCTTTGATTTAACCAAATTTGGTGGGTTTAGCTCCAAGGCACAGGTGCAGAAAGTCCTCACTGCTCATCCAGTTGGGAATTGTGGCTCTCTGGCAGAGCAGGGAAAATGGTGAGGATGCTGCTGGTGCTGCACTCATCCAAGGGGATTCATTAGCATGGGCTCCCTGCCATCCCAAAGAGCCTGGATTTATCCTGGATCCAAGCTGCAGCTGAGGTGGCTCAGCTCTGCCATTGCCACTCTGGGCCTGGCCTAACGAGCCTGGCCTAACGAGCTTGGGCAGTGCTTGCTGCACGTGGAGCTGGTCCCGCTCTGAAGGGCTGGATGCAATTCCCGGGAATCGCGTCCCAGTGGAAATTCACTGGAATGGCATTTTTAATATGCAGCTGAGGTGCTCAGAGTTTAGATACTGATTAAATAGGAAGTGCAGCAGGAAAATCGAGTCATTCCTACTGACCCACCCCTCCAGGAGCCCTCCTGGATACGGATCCAGGCCCGTGGGGAGGAGCAGCATCTCCAGCAGAGCCCTGATCCTTGGAAAATGGGAAAAAGTCTTGGAAAAGTGCTTTTTTTTCTTCTGGATTAGCTGAGCAGAGCTGGATCGGTGAGGGAATGACAGTTCTTGCTTCATTGTTGTAGCCAGAGGGATCCATGTGGGATGGACGGGATCCTGTGTGTGATGGGAAGGTTTTAATTAATTCCTAATTGGATTTGAGGTGATTTAATGATCCTTCATCAGATCTTCTTCCAAAACACCTTCAAGCAGCAGATCCTGTGGGCTCCAATCACAGTGTTCCTACAGAGCACATTTTCCCAAGCAGATTTCCATAGCTGGAGAAGGACGAGCCGATCCCAGAGAGCTCAGGATACGACCAGATGGGAATTTATGGAGCTAAAATGGAAAAAGAGATAGAAAATACAAAGTAGAATTTCAAATAAGAAGAGAGGAGAGGCTATGAAATGTTTTTTGTTAACCTCACAAAGCTGCCCAGCCAGGAATGATTTGAAACTCCTGCAGATTTCCCGGTGGGAATGCAAAAACTCTGATTATTCAGAAATGGAAAGGACCAAAAGAAGAGCAATTCCCAGAAACAAATCTGCCATGCAGCACATCCATATGTTAAAGGCTCCTTTTCCAGGCTGAAAACCAGATCCATTCATATTTATCCCTCAGACCAATGGGAAATGTGGGATTAGAGCACCAAGAATAATTTTTGTTAATAATAATTCCCTTTGGAAAAGCAAACAAGGAACAAAAAGGACCTGAAAAGGTTTTGGGGTGAAACAAAGAGGTAAAAAACCATGATTGGGCCTTCCCAACTAAAGCTCCTCCATCCCATTTGATTTTAGTTCCAGATCTCAATTAGATCTTTAGTCCAAGGTAATTACAAAAAAAAAAGGGATGTGGAATTCAATGGGAGCTGCCCACACATCTCCAGACTTCAGTGGAGCAGCCCCTCGGTGTGGAGATGGTTTTTTACCACAAGCTGGGCAGGTTTGTTCCTGTTTCATCAGGAATAATTCTCCCAGAGCTCTCTTGGCCACAAGCAGAGAGTTTAATTATATTAAGAAAAACCCCAGGAACATCCCTACTCCGAGTGCATTTGGAATGAGGGAAGGCAGGGAAGTGGCTGCTCATAAATCAGAGGGAGAAGCTGCTGGGGCCCCCTCACTTTCACAGTCCAAGCATCACCCTGTGGGATTTGGCATTCTGGGAAGTGCCCCTGCTTATGTGGGATAGAATATCCTGATTCCATATTCCTAAATCCGTGCTTTTAGACCCAACAACAAACAGCCTGCAGGAAAAGAGCTGGATAACCCCATCTGAGGTAATTTATTAACAAAAGTCCTTCCTCTGGAATTCCTTTAAACTCGGCGTGGTTTTTCTGCTGCCAAATTCACTTTGCGCTGTTGAAAATTAATTTTAATTTTTTTCCCCCTTATCAAGATTGTTATTTTCCACTTGGCAAATCCTGAGGTTTATCCGTTATCCCTAATGGAGCCTGAAATGCTTATGGGATTTTTTTTTTCCCCGTTTATTTATCTTGGATGTTCATCATGATTAAAAAATCAGCTCATTCCCTGGATCTGGATGATTTTGGGGAATATTACCACGCAGCTGATGGGCTGGTTGAGCTGCCCAAGTCCCAGGAAAAGAAATCATGGAATGGTTTGGGTTGGACCTTAAAGATCACCCAACAGGCAGATGTTTGATAAAGTTGGATCAAGGTGTTCCTGGAAATCCTTCAGACCCTTGGAATGATGCTGGTGGAGATCCCATCAGTGCACATGGGATAATTTGTCCTTGGGATTTGGGAAAATACTCCTCCTGTTCTCCTAAAGCTCCATCTATTATCCCTATAAAGCCTGGAATTGGGATTTTCAGACACTTCACCACTCCATGCCCTGGCTCCAGCTGTGCCACCTCTCCAGCTCTTGGACCAGCCACATTCCTGGAGCATTTCTATGGATAAACAGCCAACCTTCAGCACTTTCCTGTACTTTTTGTAAGGATTGATGCAAAAACACAGGGACAGACCTCAGCATTCGTGGTGGGACAGATTCCTGCCTCCAGCTCCATGACCTGAGCAGGATCCACTGGAGACACATCCAGGGACCACCAAAGCTGACAAAGGATTTTCTGGGAGCAGGATTGGAGCTTTAAGCCACTTCCCTTCCCTCCATCCATAAATGATCCCAGTCCTTTTATCCATATTATCCCTCCTGGAGGGCTTTGCTCTTGGCACCCTGCTCCATAAGGATGTTCCTCCCAAACAACCCTGGAGCAAATGGATAGAGCCCTAAAACTGTCCCTGCTCCAATTTCCCTGTGCCCTGGAAAGCTTTTGGGAAGCCTAAGGAAGGCCATGCCCAGAGCTACCTGTGGTGTCCAGGACAGTTGGTGTTGGCTGCTTCCCATCCCAAGGAATCTCTGGAAGTGGGGGCAGAACCTGGAGCACTTGGAGCAAACCTCAGCAGCTGAGCTGAGTTCTGGGCCCATGGAATTCATCCAGGAATCACCACAGGCTCTGCAGGATGATTTGCAAGTCAGGGATGATCCATGAGAAGTTAAATTCCCAGGATTTCTCCATAGCAATGGTTGGGATTCATTCTGTACCTTTGCAAGGTGGGCATTTGCTGTGCTTATAAAGGTGATTTATTCCAGGAGTTCTTCCTGTGTGCATTTTTCCCATTCCATCGGTGCCCACATCCGAGGAAATCTCAATTTTGTGGAAGCTCCAACAAATCCTTCATTCCAAGACACCAGAGAGAGGCACAAAACCAAGGGCTGGGATGGATTGGGAGCACAGAGAGAGGCTTTTCCAGCTGGGAGCTCCATCCCAGGGATTATGAGGGATCGTGGTGTCCCATCCATGGGGGAGCTCTGCATTTTCCTGGGTCCCTGTGATGCTGCCTGGTCACTCCAGACAGAGCTCCTGCATGGCAAGGGATGCTCCAACCCTCTCTGCAGGGATTTCCTGGCACAAGGTTCATTTCCCTGGATGGGAAAAGAGTAATTAATGCATGGAGAGCACACAGATCCATTTATTCCCAGAAGGAATGGAGAGGGAATGGCTCCGTACCCCCTACAGAGCCCTTTGCTGCCTCACTCCCCACCATCCCACGGTCATGCAGGGTCCTTGTCCTTAATCACAGACCCCAAAAAGCTGGAGTCGTGTCTCATGAATTCCCTTTGATCCTCAACAACCGGATTCACGCTCTTTCAGCCCAAGTTTGGTGGATTTTTATTCCTCTTTCTCCTCGGAAAATCCTTTTTAGCTGAAATATTTCCCTGCTTGTAAAGTGTCCCATTATAGCTCTCAGGGCAGGAGGAGATTAATGTCAGCTCCCATTTATGCACCCCTATGGATCAGAAGGGCCCTTTGTAATTCCCTGTTCTTTTGCGGGGAGTGGGATTAAAAGTTTGCTCTTCTGAAAAAATCCCCCATTGTCGCTTCCTGGGTTTGGCTTTTAGGGAAATTCCCTTTGCCATAAAAAATGATTGATTTTCCTGGGCCTGCTGTGAGGCAGCTGAAGTGGGTGATCCCTGCCAGACTCATGAAATGATTCCCAGTGTTGACTGAGGACTTTAGATTGTGGTTATAAAAGCAGGAATTTTGGGATTTGCTGGAAAAGCCTCATTCCCGAGGCTGGGAGGAAGCTCTCCAGCAGGACCCACGTGCAAGCAATAAGTAGAGGAATGCTCTTGGAAAAGGCAGCTTGGAGGATTTGCTTTGGAATCCTTTGGGTGGCCTGGGAAGAGTGGGAAGCTCTTGGGAAGTGCCAGGCCTGGGGCTCCAGCTCTGCTCCAGCTGGGATAGGGAAGGTTTGTGGTGTGGTACCAGGAAACTCCGGCTCCTTCCCACCCCTCTGGATGCTGCTGGAGGAAAACATCCAGCTCCTCATTTCCCTCTGGAATGGGAATGTGCATTCCCATGGGAATGGGACATCCCTCCTGCAAATCCTTTACTTGGGAAAACCCTGCTCGCTTCCCAAACCCCTGATTCCAGGCCTGCCTCGATACCAGAGCTGGGATCATCCCAGCTGGAAAATTGCTGCCAGCAGCTCCTGTTTTTCCACCCCTCTGGATGCTGCTGGAGGACAACATCCAGCTCCTCATTTCCCTCTGTGCCAATGTTCCGAGGGAATGGGAATGGGAGTGGGAAAGGGAATGGGAATGGGAATGGGAATGGCAGTGGGAATGGGAATGGGAATGGGAGTGGGAATGGAAATGGGAGTGGGAATGGGAGTGGGAATGAGAATGGGAATGGGAATGGGAGTGGGAATGGGAATGGGAATGGGAGTGGGAATGAGAATGGGAATGGGAATGGGAGTGGGAATGGGAATGGGAGTGGGAATGGAAATGGGAATGGGAATGGGAATGGGAGTGGGAATGGAAATGGGAATGGGAATGGGAATGGGAATGGGAGTGGGAATGAGAATGGGAGTGGGAATGGGAATGGGAATGGGAGTGGGAATGGGAATGGGAGTGGGAATGGGAATGGGAATGGAAATGGGAATGGGAGTGGGAGTGGGAATGGGAATGGGAATGGGAATGGGAGTGGGAATGGGAATGGGAGTGGGAATGGGAATGGGAATGGGAGTGGGAATGGGAATGGGAATGGGAATGGGAGTGGGAATGGAAATGGGAATGGGAATGGGAATGGGAATGGGAGTGGGAATGGGAATGGGAATGGGAATGTGCAGTGGGACATCTCGCCTGCAAACTCTTCTCTTGGGAAAATCCTGCTCACTCCCCACTCCCGCTCCAGGTCTGCCTCGGTACCAATTCTTGGGATCATCCCAGCTGGAAAATTGCCACCAGCACCTCCTGTTATCCCACCAGACCTGTTCAGTTTTGCTTTCTGCATCCAGCATTGGTTTCTGTGGGAATTCAAGCTCAGAATCACTCCCTTTGCTGCATGGGTGATCCCAGATGCCACCAACAACTGGCTCAAAGAAATCCAAGCAGGAAAGAATGAGCCAAATCCAAGGAATGGTCTGAAAACTTGGATGTTGGTCTGACTGAACTCAGCTGGATGAGTTCCTAATTCCTCACCTCTTTCAGGATCCTGTGCAGAGATGGGAACAGGCAGGAGATGCCTGGAGCAGGACAATGTGGAATCAGGAGAAGCCCATGATCCTGGAATTTTGGGATCCGTGGGAGCAACATCAATGAGAAGACCTCAGGAAGGGAATCTGGCTTGGATAAAGCCTTGATTAAAATAAGGAGGGAACTCTGCTGGTGGTGTCCTGAATTTTTTGTCTCTCCCTGGATCCTGGATTTCCATCTCTCCGAGGTTAATGGCATTTTTTGGCTTATTTGTTTCTGTTTACGGAAGGTCTTTTCTTCCCTGTGGTTTTTGGCTGGTAACTGGAGGATCGGGACTGCAAAATCTCATGGATTTGGAGGTGGGGTTGGAAAGGATGCTCCAGAGAGGGAAGGAGAAGGAGAAGGAGGAGGGAGAAGAGAAGGAAGAGGAAAAAGAGAAGGAGGAAGTAAAGGAAAAATAAAGGAGAAGTAAAGGAGAAGGAGGAAATGGAGGAGGATGAGGGTGAGGAGAAGGAGAAGGAGAAGGAGAAGGAGAAGGAGAAGGAGAAGGAGAAGGAGAAGGAGAAGGAGAAGGAGAAGGAGAAGGAGAAGAGAAGGAGAAGGAGAAGGAGAAGGAGAAGGAGAAGGAGAAGGAGAAGGAGAAGGAGAAGGAGAAGGAGAAGGAGAAGGAGAAGGAGAAGAAGGAGAAGGAGAAGGAGAAGGAGAAGGAGAAGGAGAAGGAGAAGGAGAAGGAGAAGGAGAAGGAGAAGGAGAAGGAGAAGGAGAAGGAGAAGGAGAAGGAGAAGGAGAAGGAGAAGGAGAAGGAGAAGGAGAAGGAGAAGGAGGAGGGAGAAGAGAAGGAAGAGGAAAAAGAGAAGGAGGAAGTAAAGGAGAAGTAAAGGAGAAGTAAAGGAGAAGTAAAGGAGAAGGAGGAAATGGAGGAGGATGAGGGTGAGGAGAAGGAGAAGGAGAAGGAGAAGGAGAAGGAGAAGGAGAAGGAGAAGGAGAAGGAGAAGGAGAAGGAGAAGGAGAAGGAGAAGGAGAAGGAGAAGAAAGGAACTCCCAGAGATGTCTGAGCAGTGAGGGGTTCTCCTTCCTCCTCCCCCAATTCCCAATTCCCAAACCACTCCCCAGTGCCTCTCCAGCCCTCACAGGGGCTGGATTCCTCCTCTGGATGCCTCCACCCGGGAATTGGCACCGTGGGACATGAGGAGATCCAGGCAGTCTCAGGGGCTCCCACAAACCCAGCCCTTGCTGGGGACCTGCCTTTGATTTCCTCCTCTGAGGATTCCGTGTGCTCACAGGAAAGGGAAGCGAGGTTGTTAATTTGTGAAGAGGGACTTGGGAACAAAGCTTGGACTCATCCCTGCTTAGGGAACTACTCCATAACGAGCAGAGATTGGAAAAATCAGCCCCAGCCTGGTCACAGAACGGCTCTGGTGGCTTTTGCTCTCTTTTTTTTGGTCCTGTTTTTAATTGCAAATCTCTCCAGTCCTGAACCTTCAAACAATTCCGCGTCTCCTTCCATCTTTTGACGTTTTTTAATGGATAATGGATAATCGCTCTGATGTTTGCAGGTGGAAACTGGGATTTCAGCTGGGCACAATGGGAGGGGGGAGAGCTGACACCCCCTTATCAGCCAGCCATCAGTATCTCTGCAAATATCAAATAAAAACCAGGAGAAAAAAACGATTCGAACTCCGCCAGCAGCTCTCATCCCAAAGCACAGCAAATTCCTTGATTACAGCCTCCCTACAATTCCTCTGGGGTGAATTCCTCATGGTGTTTGAATTCTGTGTAATAACATTTTCGAAAAGGCTCCGATTGAAAAATTGGGGGGACAAAAAAAAAAAAAAAAAAAAAAAGAAAAATGGCAAGAAATCATCGGCACAAATTGTTCTCCCGAGCTGTTTTCCAAAGGCTGCTCAGGATGTGATTTCCTGGGCTGACACAAGGAACACTCGCTGCTCACTTGAAAGCCAGGAGAATAATTGAGGTTGTTAACAACCATCTCCAAAAGGATATTTCAGATTATCCCAAATTACTCCGCTGAAAGAGAAATCTGAGGATATTTGCTTTACTATCAGAGCTGCAGGAGGAGCCTGTTCCTGTTTTCTACCCCCGACTGGAAAGATGAGGAAAATACAAATTGAGACCATATTTATTAAAGTTGTTTCCCTCCGCCTCTCCCTTGGCTCCTTGGATCCCTTTTCCTGCTCACCAAAGGGGCTGGAAGGAGCTGGAGAGGCTCATCTTGGAAAAAAGGAGGATCAGGAGTATCTTATCCCTCTTTCCTGTTGTCTCCAGGCAAACTGATCCCCAAAAACCCAAGGAGAACATTGACAAAGCTCGATATAAATGCCCATCATGCCATGAATCCATGGAAAATTCACCCCTCATCTCCTTAACCCGCTGGAAAAAAACTGTCAGAGGTGGTTGGGATGGAAGGATCTGAGGGAATGGAGGGTTTTAATTTGAACAAGGAGGAATCCCGGGGCCAAGGAAAAAAAAGGAAAAGTCAGGAGGATTACACATGGAATAGCTCATTATGGAAGTGTTGTCGAGTCATTATTTTAAATAAGTGCATCTCATTCCAGAGGCTGGGATGGGAAGCAGCATGGATTCCGTGTCAGATGGATTTGCATTATTATTTATTCATGAGCTTTAAAAGGATCATTATTTCTGACGGACAGCTGCTGTCAAAAGATTTGTGGAGGGGAGCTCGTGTTTTCCCATAATAATCATTAATCAATAAACATCGGGAAACGGCGCTGGAAATTCCGTGTTTCCAGGATACACGGATACCCTTAATTGGGAACAGGTTTCCATTTGGGAGAGCTGATCATTTTCCCATTCCCTCTAATTGCACACAAGCTGAGGTGGCAGGTGAGCACCCACTGTGGCTTTATCCCAAAAAACCTGAGATCCTTGCAAGTGTCCAAGGCCAGGTTTGGAGCAAACTGGGATGGTGGAAGGTGTCCCATGGATTTGCTCATGGATGTGATTTCTTTTCCCAATGATTCGTTTTGTTATTCCCCAAATTCAGGCTTGGAAGGCTCCAAGTGAAGCTTCCAGGTGGAATTTGCCACAGGGATTTGGTGCCCATCCTGTCTCCTGCTCCACCCCTGCTCCCCATTTCCTGGGGGAATTCCTTCCCTCAAAACCTCATTTTTCCTCCATAAATAAGCCTCAAATATTAAATTTTATTTCATTTTTTCATACCGTGAATGGCACCGGATGGATTTGAGATGATCCTTGGCCATGTGCTCCAGCTTTAGACCTGAAAAGAAAAAGCAGGGAATCCAAGTTAGGCAGGAAGTGCTTTCCAAATCCCACAGTGGGGAAAAAACCCTCAAAACCATTCCCAAAAAAACTGAAGCAAAATTCCCTCCAAAAAACCCCAGGATTTCCCAAGATCACTCTTCCCTGGCTGCCCCCACCTGATCCAGGAGGGAGACGTGGGAGGGAAGGGAATTTCACAGAGATTTTGTGCTGGATTTGGAATTGGAATGTTAAACATTCCAGGATAATTTCATTTTTAATACATTTACACCCTGAACTGCTGCCTCCTCTAATAATAAATCGGATTTTCTGTGGTGCCACGAGCGTTTTTGATGTTGCAGCCTAAAATCTGGAGGAATTGTGCCAGCAGGAAAAGCAGCCAGGAGTCACCAAAGTCCCAGCTCTTTGAAAGGGACGCTCAACTCTGATGATAAAAGTCGCCTTTGGAAAAATATGTAAAAAATCCCAAAATTCCGTTCAAATGAGCTGCCTGGAATATTTGATGCCCTGACAACTGCTCAGCCTCAAAGGCTGGGAGAGAATGGGCCAGAAATGCTCATTAAAATCCCAATAAAACCAGGCTTTAGGAAAAGAGGTTCTTTTCTCCCCGGCACGATGGGAGAGAGTGGAAATTCCGGCTCTTAATTCCAACTCTTTTCCCATCCTCCCCTTGCTCCACTTGCAATCCCTTTCCTGGTGCTTTAGAGGTGCTTGGGCTGGGTTAACTCTCACTAAGCTCAGGAATGGGGAATTTTTTCCAGCAGATTGGGCATAAATCCTTAGGAGGTGGGAATGTGCTGCCTCCATCCCTGATTTCGGGGGTTCCAGAGGCCACGGAGGAGCAGGATTTTGGTGTTGTCCTGCTTTGCTCCTGGTGCTTCCAGAGGCTCCTCCTCATCCATGTGGAGCCACCTGAGCATCCTCAGGTGCACCAGGAATGATTCCACTCCAACCTCCGGTGTCATCCCACTCTGCAGCGATTAAAGCCTGGCTCGGAGCCCGAAATTTAATACTGGGATTAAAGGCAGCGCGTTTTTCCTGCTGGGAACATCCACATTTTCTGAATGAGCGCGTCCTGCTCCCAGCTAATTAGGAGCAGGTTGATTGCAGCATCTGTCACCTGGAGCTCTGCGATTTATCCCGGGGGCTCCTCGTGGGGAGGGAGCTGTCAAAAGCTGGGAAGGGGCAGGATGCAGGAAAACGGCTGCTGCTGCTGCCGGGGAAAATCCCCTCTGGAAAAGTGGGGAGAGCGTGCTGGAAAAATTCCAGGCAATTAGAGGCATTGTGGTGGCCTAATTGCCTTGTTTGCCGATGATTTTGGGGAGATATCCATGGCAACGGCGGATCACTCACGGGTGTGTTGTGGCTACACTGCCTGGAGCCGCTGGCCTTCCTTTTCCCCATAGATGCAGGCAATTCCAGCGTTTTTCCTGGAGGAATATCCTGGTTTAAAGCACTGCAACCTCCAGCAGTGCTGCCTCCACCGCCAGCCTGGGAAGGACAGGGATTCCTCTTCCTCAGGCTTTGAATTCCCCACCAGGAGCTTCCAGAAAACACGGGGATAAAATTCCGTGCAGGATATTATTTGCAGGGAGAACTGGAAATAATCACGGGATAGAATTCCAGCACCGTTTATCCCAACGCTGAGGTTTCCAGGCAGATGAGGTGGGAAAAAATAGGATTTAAGAAGGTGACAGTCTAAAGGATTCATTGGGAGTCCCTAAACCTGCACCACGTCCTATTTTGAGGTGCTCTGAGTGGCAGCTTCTCATTTCCCTGTGCTCCATGATCACTGTACTCCGTGATCCCTATTCTCTGTGATCCCTGTGTTCCGTGATCTGTGTTCCACAATTCCTGTGCTCCACGATCCCTGTGCTCCATGATTCCTTTGCTCCATGATCACTGTGCTCCATGGTCCCTGTTCTCCACGATCCCTGTGCTCCATGATCCCTATTCTCCATGATCCCTGTGCTCCATGATCACTGTTCTCCATGATCCCTGTGCTCCATGATTCTTATGCTCCATGATCCCTATTCTCTGTGACCCCTGTGTTCTGTGATCTGTGCTCCACAATCCCTGTTCTCCATGATCCCTGTGCTCCATGATCCCTGTGTTCCATGATTCCTATTCTCCATGATCCCTGTGGTCCACAATCCCTGTTCTCCATGATCCCTGTTCCATGATCCCTGTGCTCCATGATCCCTGTGCTCCACAATCCCTGTTCTCCATGATCCCTGTGCTCCATGATCCCTGTGCTCCATGATTCCTGTTTGCCACAATCCCTGTGCTCCATGATCCCTGTGTTCCATGACTCGTGTTCCATGATTCCTGTGCTCCATGATCCCTGTGTTCCACATTCCCTGTGCTACATGATCCGTGTGCTCCATGATCCCTGTGTTCTAAGATCCTTGTGCTCTGTGATCCCTGTGCACCATGATCCCTGTGTTCCATGGTCCCTGTTCTCCATGATCACTGTTCTCCACGATCCCTGTACTCCATGATTCCTGTGTTCCATGATTCATGTTCTCCATGATCCCTGTGTTCCATGATCCCTATTCTCCATGATCCCTGTGCTCCATGATCCCTGTGTTCTGTGATCTGTGTTCCACAGTCCCTGTTCTCCACGATCCCTGTTCTCCACGATCCCTGTGCTCCATGATCCCTGTTCTTCATGATCCCTGTGTTCCATGACTCGTGTTCCATGATTCCTGTGCTCCATGATCCCTGTGTTCTGTGATCCCTGTTCTGCATGATCCCTGTGTTCCACAATCCCTGTTTTCCACAATCCCTGTTCTCCACGATCCCTGTCCTCCACGATCCCTGTGCTCCACGATGCCTGTTCTCTATGATCCCTGTTCTCTATGATCCCTGTTCTCCACGATCCCTGTCCCCCATGATCCCTGTTCTCTATGATCCCTGTTTGTGATCCCTGTGCTCCGTGACCCCTGTGTTCCATGATCCTTGTGCTCCACAATCTCTGTTCTCCATGATTCCTGTGTTCCATGATCCCTGTGCTCCGTGATCCCTGTGTTCTGTGGTCCCTGTTCTCCATGATCCCTGTTCTCCACGATCCCTATTCTCCACAATCCCCCTTCTCCACAATCCCCATGCCCATTTTGGGGCCGGTTCCTGCCCCATTCCTTGCCTCCACCTCCCTGCCTGCCCTCCTCTGGATTTTATCCCTGACAATTCCAGGCAGCACTGATATTTTTTATGTGGTTCCATGCCAGGTTTTATGTTCCTGCTTCCAATTCCTGGCTGGAGTTGGGAGTGGGATTTGGGAGCTGGGCCTAGTGCAGCATGGGCTTCACCTGCTCCACAAATTTCCGATGGTTTTCTCCTCTTCCCACACTTCCACAGGGACTTTCTCCACCATGAGGGTGTTAAATCTGAGGAATTTTCTCCATGTGCACAGAGCATCATTATCCCAACACTTGGTTTTCCTTGTTTTCCAGGAGCACTTGTAGGCATCTCATTAAAATAAACCAGCTTCGAAGGGCACCACAAACTTTTCCATCTTTTATCCAGCCTGGAATCTTTCAAATTAAGCCGAGTTTAAAATGCCAGCATTGATTTTGGTGCTGGCTGATGGAAGGGTCTGGGTGAGGTTTGGGAAACAGGACGTGCTTTCAATTTTATTTTATGTTATTTAATTTTTATCTTAGTTTGGTTTAGTTTAGTTTATTTTTATTTTATTTCCTCTCTGCCAGGACAGCACCTTGCCATCAGCATTCCTTTTATTTGCACATCTGGAAGCAGGCAGGGAGCACAGCTGGGAAGAGCTGCTGGCCATTCCTGATGCTTTCCTCACCTCTGGAGAGCTCAGAAAACCACCCTCACTGAGGAGTAATTAAACAGGAGAGTTAATAAATCCATGGTCAGGATAAAATGAGGATCATGATACCAACATATGGGAAAGATTTGGGAATTTATTGGGTTTTCAACAGCTGAGCCATTTGTGGGAAGGTGTTTTTAGGGGAAAAGCTGTGGCAGGTACAGGTGGGAGCAGAGATTCCCTGGAGCAGAGGCACATTCCCATGTTGGATTTCCCAGGGCTTGGCATCATCCCATTAAATTCAGAGAGGTGGAATAGTAAAGAAACTTCTAAAAACCCCAAAATATGGGCAGGAAAACTGGGATTTCAGCCACCTGTGGGAATTTATCCAGGGGCTGAGGGAGGCAGGAGGAGCTGGGCAACACTTCCAGCTTTAATTTGGGTTTGTGGGTCTGGGATGGAGACACCAGGAGCCCATGGAGATGGGTTTAGCCATAAATAAAAGTGGAATGGCTCCACTTTTGAGTGAGTTTTTACCCCCTCCGGAGGGCTGGGGCTGTTGGAAGTTTGGCTTCCCAGCTAAGCAAATTCTGGTGAAAAAACCTGGAAAAATCTCATTCCATCTCCCTTAGCCTCAGTCTAGGGAGATTTTGAGCCCCACCTGAATATTAAAATCTAGTTAAGCCATGTCTGGGACTCAGTGACACCATTAATGCACTGCAAACGTTGGGGTTTCACCCCTGGTTAGGCCAGGTCGGGGTTTAAGCGCGGCTCAGTAAGGACAGAGCTCAGTGAAACACGGCTGAGGTTCAGCCTGGGAGATGCTGAGCAGGATCCCAGGAGTTTCCTGGAACAGGGATGTGGGTTCTGTGGGAATGAAGTGCCCAGTCAGCCCTTGGACCTTAAATCCCACTGTCCCAGGGTGCTCCAGCCTGGCCTTGGACACTCCCAGGGATCCAGGAGCAGCCACAGCTTCTCTGGGAATTCCATCCCTCACAGGGAACAATTCCTTCCCAATATCCCATCCATCCCTGCCCTCTGGGTTCTTGCCATATTTTCCCCTTGTCCTATTTAAGCATCCCATTCTCAGCAGGTCCTGCACATCCTGGTTTGCCTCACTTTGGGATGCCATGCAGAAATTCCAGGATTTTTCCCCCACCACGAACATTGGGCAGCTCCAAGATCTTTAAGCCCCACATTTGCAGTGCAGCAAATCCGGTAAATATTGTGGAATAAATCAATCCTTGTTTTTACAGGGAATTTTCCCTCAGGGAAGAGGCACAGAAATACCTGGATGAGGAAAAGCCTCGGACAGAATTGAATTCACATGGAAAATAATCCCACAATAAAACAGCACAATAGCTGGGAAAATAAAAGGGGAGGAAAAGTGAAGTTAAAATATAGCTCCATAAACTAGGAGCTATAAAATAGAAATCCCGGGAAAAGGAGGTTTTCCATGTATTTTTCTGTTCTTTTTCCATGTATTTTTCTGTTCTATGGAGTCAGAGGTCACCTTAAATAAAGTGACCATGCCGGTGGAGGAGCAGAATCCTCATCATCCTGCCTTCCTAGGATGGGCCAAAACCTTGGAAAAACCCAGCCAGGTGGGATCTGGGGGCTGGCACAGGGATTTAGATCCTGTTTTATGGGAATTTGGGAAGCAGAGACTTCCACCAGCACAGATCCCATGGAGCTGCTCCTTCATCACTCCCCAGATTTCACCTGCATTGCTGAGCAGCCAGAGGGACATTCCTGGAATTCCAATGGAGCCAGGTGGGCTCTAGGGGCTGGCACGGGGATTTAGATCCTGTTTTATGGGAATTTGGGAAGTAGAGGTTTCCCCCAGCACAGATCCCATGGAGCTGCTCCTGCATCTCTTCCTGGATTTCACCTGGAAAAGCTGCAATCAGGGCTGAGCAGCCAGAGGGACATTCCTGAAATTCCAATGGAACCAGGTGGGCTCTAGGGGCTGGCACAGGGATTTAGGTCCTGTTTTATGGGAATTTGGGAAGCAGAAGTTTCCCCCAGCACAGATCCCATGGAGCTGCTCCTGCATCGCTCCCCAGATTTCACCTGCACTGCTGAGCAGCCAGAGGGACATTCCTGAAATTCCAATGGAACCAGGTGGGCTCTGGGGGCTGGCACAGGGATTTATAACCTCTTTTATGGGAATTTGGGAAGCAGAGGTTTCCCCCAGCACAGATCCCATGGAGCTGCTCCTGCATCTCTTCCTGGATTTCGCCTGCGCTTCAGTCGGGGCTGAGCAGCCAGAGGGACATTCCTGGAATTCCTGTGGAGCCAGGTGGGCTCTGGGGGCTGGCAAAGGGATTTAGATCCTGTTTTATGGGAATTTGGGAAGCAGAGACTCCCACCAGCACAGATCCCATGGATGTGGCTCCTGCATCCCATGGATGTGGCTCCTGCATCTCTTCCTGGATTTCACCTGGGCTGCAGTCGGGGCTGAGCAGCCAGAGGGACATTCCTGGAATTCCAGTGGAGCCAGGTGGGCTCTGGGGACTGACACAGGGATTTATAACCTGTTTTATGGGAATTTGGGAAGCAGAGGTTTCCCCCAGCACAGATCCCATGGAGCTGCTCCAGCATCACTCCCTGGATTTCACCTGCACTGCTGAGCAGCCAGAGGGACATTCCTGGAATTCCAGTGGAGCACATTAGGGATTTAAAGCTGGATTAAGGGACTCAGCTGATGAATTGTACCAGCTGACTCCAGTGCTGGCTTTGAAGACTGCTCAAGCTTAATTCCCAGCTCTGATATCCCAGGCACGAGCTCACGGACACGGAAGGATGGGAAAGGCCCTCTCCAGGTGGGAATACATCCCAAGGAAGGGAGGGAGAGCAGCAGGGACTGCCTGGAAGCATCACTGGTGGTGGCCCTGTCCAGAGAGTGGGAATTCCTGACCTGGAGAGAGATGAGCTGAAGGACACTGGGATGTGCTCGAGGGGGATATGGAATCATGGAATGGGTTGGGTTGGAAGGGACCTTAAAGCTCTTCCCATTCCTCCCCTGCCATGGAAGGGACACCTTCCACCATCCCAGGCTGCTCCAGCCTGGCCTTGGGCACTGCCAGGGATCCAGGGGCAGCCACAGCTGCTCTGGGAATTCCATCTCAGCCCCTCCCCACCCTCCCAGCCAGGAATTCCTTCCCAATATCCCATCCATCGCTGCCCTCTGGCAGTGGGAAGCCATTCCCTGTGTCCTGTCCCTCCATCCCTTGTCCCCAGTCCCTCTCCAGCTCTCCTGGAGCCCCTTTAGGCCCTGCAAGGGGCTCTGAGCTCTCCCTGGATCCTTCCCTTCTCCAGGTGGACATTCCCAGCTCTCCCAGCCTGGCTCCAGAGGGGCTCCAGCCCTGGAGCAACTCCGTGGCCTCCTCTGGATCTGCTCTGGGATCCAACCACATCCTTCTGCTGTTGGATCCCAGAGCTGGAGGCAGCTCTGCAGGTGGGACCTCACCTGCTTGGAATAGAGGGATTTATTGGGAGGAATTTTCCCTAAAATCCAACCTAAACCTCCCCTTGCAAAACCGGGTTTGACACTGGGGGAAAATTCCCATCGTTTTTCCATGTGCAAACATCTCCAGGTCACCCCTGAATTCCTGGCTGGAGGCAAAGCCCTGAGATTGCTGGAAGTGCTCCCATTCCTCTACAGCTCCTCACCATTAATAACCCATTTCCTAATTAATTCCCTAATTAACCTCTGGCACCTTCTTTTCCAGGTGTAAACCAGTGGAAGGTGAATGAAAATAGGAGTGGGAATAGGAATAGGAATAGGAATAGGAATAGGAATAGGAATAGGAATAGGAATAGGAATAGGAATAGGAATAGGAATAGGAATAGGAATAGGAATAGGAGTAGGAATAGGAATAGGAATAGGAATAGGAATAGGAAGAGCCATGGGGCCATGAGACCCCTCCAGGAGCAGGATTTGTGTGCCAGTCATAAAAACAACAATAAAAATTCCCCCCAGCCTGCACTCAGGGAAAAGAAACAATTCCTGCCAGCTGGGAGGGAATATTATGGGCTGTGTGTTCCTCATTTACCTCCAGCTCTTGCTGATCCCTCAGGGATTTATTGCCCTCCTGGCCCAGGTGATCCCAGTCCAGGCACCAGCTCCATTCATCCAACGTGGGAATAATTCCCCCTGAGGACAATGCTCTTCCAGGTAGGAACAATTCCCCCTGAGGACAATGCTCTTCCACGTGCAGCCACTCCAGGATGTTTCCCATCAGGAGTTATTTTAACCCTCCGTGGTGGGAATGTTGTCATTTCCTTTCCTGTCGGGTTTTCCAGCTTTTGGGCCATATTCCATTGTTTGCCAGAGCCACCCAGGTGTGCAGAGACCCCAAATCCACACTGGGATCACAGAATACTTGGAGTTGGAAGGGATCCACAAGGATCATCCAGTCCCACTCCTGGCCTTGCACAGGACATCCCAAAAATTAATCCATGTTCCCAAGAATGTTGTGGAGCAGCTGCCAGGGCTGAGACCCCAAAGCCACACCTGGCCTGGCAGTGGGACCTCCCATTTCTCATTCCTGGGAGAAAAAGCAGGACATTCCCATTTTGCCAAGCACATCCACAATCCTTGTGCACAATCCCATCCTCCTGCCTACCTGGATGTGCTGGGTGCACCAGGGATGAGCTCATTAGGAAACCTCACGGAATCCCAGAATCCCAAATGGTTTGGGGTTGGAAAGGACATTAAGGATTGTCCCATTCCATGGGCAGGGACAACTTTACTATCCCAGGTTGCTCCAAACCCCATCCAGCCTGGCCTTGGACACTTCCAGGGATCCAGGGGCAGCCACAGCTTCTCTGGGAATCCCATTCCAGTCCCTCCCCACCTTCACAAGGAAGGATTTTTCCCTAAAAACTCCTCATTAATGCCAGCAAGTTGTGGACTCCCCCACCTGTGTCCCTGGAAAGGGCTCAGATCCTGCCCTTCCCGACCGGATCCAACCCTGGGACATTTTTTTCCCTCACAAAAAAGCAAAGGAAGATCCCAGATCAAAACCCAAATGTTTTTCTTCCTGCAGCTCCCAGCGAAGAGCTGCTTCCTAAATCATCCCAGATAAACAGGGACAATCAAATCCTTGTTTGCAGCCGGGGCTGGAGACACTGTACAGGCTCTGATATCCCAGGACTGCTTCATTCCAAGCCAATAAATCCTGCCTGGTGCAATCCAGAGCCTGCCAAGAAAATCCCCTCAGGCCTGGGCTGCTTTCAGCAGAGGAGATGGGAACAAGGCTGCACAAATATTGCATTTTCAGGCCACTTCCCTCTCTTTTGCAAAGCCAAGCAAGTTTCCTCTTGGAGATGGGAGCAGCAGATTCCAGGGCTGGGCGGGTTTTGGTCATTCCAGCTGGATTTTAGGGAATTTTTGGCTCGTTATTTGTTGTTTTAAGCACTGGGAGGAGAAAGGGAGCGAAGAGCAACAAGGCCGCGGCCTCTTCTCAACAAGGCCCCGCTTTAGGGCCCTGCCACGTCCCAGAGCTCTGCCAGCGTGGATTTGATGCTTCTGGGACACCTGGGATGGGGAATATTCTCCTTGGAAGACTCCAGCATTATTCTGATGCTCCTGCAGGAGGATTGAGAGAGCTCTTTTTTTCCCAGGATTAAATATTCCTGGCAAAATCAGAGCCCTGATTCCATCCAAACCTGTGACCTGTGCTGGAGGAGCCAGGCTGGGGAGGTATTTTTCCATGAGAAATTAAGGGTGTTTTGGAAAATTCCGTGGGGTTTCCCCCTGCTCTCTTGTGCTGGATCCTGGAAAACACATAGGAAAAAAGGAGTGCAGGTTCCTCTTCACCTGCAGTTTTATTTTCACTGTATTTTGACATCTTTCTCTTTTTTGGTTGTCTTGAGCTGGTAAAATCCTGCAGGATTGAGGGGATGTTCCATGAATTTCTCCTTAATTAGAGCCTCCAGTTTTTGGTGTCCCTTTGGACAACCCAGCAGCTCTGAATCCAGGGAATGCAGAGACCTGGGGGTGCTCTGCTCTTAAAAACTGAGCCCAAAATGTTCTCAATTCCCACTTCCCGATTTTTATTGGGAATGGCTCACATGAAAATAAAAGCAAACAACGTTGGAAAGGGCAGCTTTTCCTCCTGGAATGCTGCAAGGAGCAGGGCAGGGCTGCAGTGTCCAGAGAGGCTGGAAAAGCTCCGAGGTGCCAAGGAAAGTGTCCCCACAGCGTGTGAAACGTGGGATTAGGGAAATGAGGGCTGTGCCAGGATGTGCAATTTCCTTTTTAAGTTTCCTTCCTTAAGAATTATTCCCACTCTGGAGGTGGACAGGCCCCTAATTTGGATTTGCAGCTGCTCCGGGTTGGAAAAACTCTTTGTAATTATCCTGGAAGGGGCTCCTGGCTGCAGCGAGTCCCTGTTCCCTCAGATCAGTTTTAATCTAAGCCTGGCTCAGCTGGGAAGGGCTGAAAAGCCCCTCTGTCTCTGCCAAACAGGGATTTAATCCCACTTTTCCATTTCCAGGGTGCTCATTTGTCTCCCAACGACCCCAGTGGATTAAAAATGATCCATCCTCGAGCTGGAGCTTTGGGTTTAAACTTCCCTAAATCCTGGTTTGAGCCCAAGGTCCCAGGAAAGGTCAGAAGTTCCCTCCCACAACATCCTAAAGCCTTGGGTTTTTAGGGATTTGATTTCCTGGCTGCCCATTCCTGAGGAAATCCTTTGCTGGGTGAATGTTCTGTGGGATTTGGGAGGGAAGCTACACGTGGGAATCCCTCCTGAGGAGGGGTGGGAACAGGAATGAGGAATTCTGATGGCTGGATTTGGGATCTGGGCATGTTCTGGTGATATTTGTTTTCCATCATGAGACCCTGGGTCAATTTTCCAGTGATTTTGGCCTGGGTTTTGCTCTAAAGAGAGGTTTTTAGCCCAAATTTAAGCTAAATTTACCAGGCAAGGTTTGCCACTCTCCACCTGGGTGAGAGAGCCATGATGTTCATCCCTTCCACCTCTGGAAAATCCCATTGGATCATTTTGTGTTTTTTTGGGAAAACGAGGCTCCTCTGACCCTCAAATCCCAACGAGAGCCTTCATTCCTTCCTTCCAAAAAGATTTTCCCATATTTTATCCCATGGAAGCAGCTCAGAGCTGCTCTGGCTGAGGTTCCCTCTGGTTCCCAGACCTCCCAAAATATTCCCAAATTGCAGGAGAAGCGTGGGGGGTCCTCATGGAAAAGGCCTCCCATGGTGAGACCTCCCATGGTGGCAGCTGCTCCATGTCCAGCCACGGCTCCCAGGACAAGGGACAAGCAAAGACATCACAGCCAATCAATCCTTAATTAATTAGGGCAGAAGGAGTTGGGAAGGATGTGGGAACAGAGCTGAACTTCCTCAGGAAAATTGCTGCCTGCTCCTGGTGGGCTGGAAACGGGAGTGTGAGGGAAAGGGGTGTCACAGCCTGAGCCAAAATCACATTTTTCCCTGGAATAAGCGTCCAAGCTGTGCTGAGATGGAGAAAAAAGAGCCTTTGCACAGCCCTGAGGAGAGAAAATTCCCTCAGCTTCTCTGTTTTTATAATAAATTTGGGTGATAATGAAATAATTCTATATTCAAATTGTCCTCGTGAAATGGTTCCACGTTCACATTGCCCTGCTTGGCTTGAGATTGATTTCCTGGATAATTCTTTGCACTTTTGGGATTGACACTGTTGAATCCCAACACGAAATATCCACAATTCCTCAGCCCTAAACACGTCTGGGATTGCCAGGAGATGATGATGACAATTATGATAATGATGATGATGATAATAATAATAATAATAATAATAACAATAATGATAATAATAATAATAACAACAATAATAACAATAATAACAACAACAATACTAACACTAACACTAATACTAACACTAATACTAATACTACTACTACTACTACTACTACTACTACTAATAATAATATTGTTGTCTTGGTAATGCCACTCTTTCCATGTTTCCATCTTGATTCCTATTCTGTTTTTTTTCCTATAAAAGGGTTTTTATCAAATTGCATTAACTATCCCCCTGTAGCCCACACAGCCAGGAGAGCCATAACATTCATGGAATCATGGAATCATGGAATCATGGAATCATGGAATCATGGAATGGGTTGGGTTGGAAAGGACCTTAAAGCCCATCCCAATCCATGCCCTGCTATGGAGGGACACCTCCCACCATCCCAGGCTGCTCCAACCTGGCCTTGGGCACTTCCAGTGATCCAGGGGCAGCCACAGCTTCTCTGGGAATTCCATCCCAGCCAGGAATTCCTTCCCAATATCCCATCCATCCCTGCCCTCTGGCAGTGGGAAGCCATTCCCTGTGTCCTGTCCCTCCATCCCTTGTCCCCAGTCCCTCTGCAGCTCTCCTGGAGCCCCTTCAGGCCCTGCAAGGGGCTCTGAGCTCTCCCTGGAGCCTTCCCATTTCCAGGTGAACATTCCCAGATCATCTGCAGAGGAGAAAATCCAGGAGAACACAGAAAGAACATTTAGGCAGATGAAACAAATAATATAAAATTTAAAATTTATAAATAAAATTCCAAGGAAGATTTTAAATTCCTGCAGGACACAGCACTGGAATGAGGGGATGAACACGAGGAATGGCACCACCTCAGGGGTTCTGCCTTGGAGGATGGGAATGGCTCCCCAAAATCCCTTTCCCAATGAGAAAACACTCCGGGATGGGAGCTGAGCTCCAGGAACTCCCCCAGCTCTTCCCCTGCATCCCTCGGGCTGCTTCCCACCAAACATCTTCTCCTCACTGATGGAATTCCTGCACATCCTCCCGCTCCAGGCTGGAGTAACCACCCCAGCACAACATCCTGGATGAAAGCTGAGGGCAAATGCCTGTGCTGCCACCTCCTGCAGGGAGAAGCAGATCAGGATCAGGCTGGAAGTGATAATTTCCCAGGAGAAATCCTGGCTTTTCCTGGAACCAGATGTTTTTGAAACCAGATGTTTTTGAAACCAGATGTTTTGGACCCTCCGCACACAGATCTTGACCTGCTCACCTCTCAGTGGAGGCAAAGCCTTCTCCAGGGTGTCCAGCTCTGTTTGGATTTGGTTTTTTTGGGAATAAAGGTGTCTGGCACTCCCAAATCCACAGCAAACAGAGATAAACGTGTGACTGCTCCCAGGAATTCCGTGGCTCTTGTTTGCTCAGTCTCAGCCAGCTGAGCTTCCAAACTCCCAGATTTCCAGGATCCAATGGAGACTCACTCAGCAGCACAAAAGCTCCCATTCAGGGAGTTCTGAGGAAACAATCCAAGAAAATATTCCTTCCTCGAACTCCCAACCCAGCTTGCTCAGGGAGATTTATCCATCCATGGAATGCTGACGAGGGGAGGTGTCTCTGTAGCAGCACCTCGTGGAGAACCCGTTCCGATTTTAAATCTCACCCTTAAAATCCTCCCTGGGTTTCGTTTTTCCCTTTCCTTGGCTGGTTCCAGCTGCAACTGGTTCCTCATGAGGAGGTGACAGCAGTCCCTGCTCGTAATGGAAGGGTTTGGCTTTGGGAAGAAGAATCAGGATCACAGGGATGGAGAGGAGGGAAAAGCAAAGCTCTGTGCTCAGGCTGGGGGCAATCACAGAGGGGTCATGGACAGAGTGGGGATGGTTTTTGAGTAAAAAAGGAGACATTTAGATGGGATATTGGGAAGGAATTCTTCCCTGTGAAGGTGAGGAGGGATGGGGATGGGATTCTCAGAGAAACCGTGGCTTCCCCATCCCTGGAATTGTCCAAGGCCAGGTTGGACAGGGCTTGGAACATCCCCACATCAATCCCTCCTGCTGAATAGTTCTGTCCTCTTCACCCTCCCCCTCCCCAAAACGAAAACATCTCTGGAGGTCTCTTTGCTGCAGCTCGAGGGCAGGTGGAAACCAGAGAAATGGGAATATTCCTTCTCTTTGGGAAGGCTTTGGAAGGAAGGATTGAAGCTATTTCCTGACCGAGCGCTTTGAAGGCTCCAATTTGTGGTGATTTAGCAACACTTGAGAGGAGGAGGGCAATAAAAAACTCATTCGAGGTGGAAATCACAGCAGAGCTGCAAATCTGTATTTAAATATCAGAACGGAATAAAATGATGGAGGAAAACAGCAGGAAATAGAAAACAAACACTTCCACTTGAAGGGAAAATCAGAATAAAAACATTTCTCAGGAAGAATTCAACTCTGCTGAACAAAAGCAATGGCAGCTCCCAATTCCTGCTGTTCTTGGATCCATAAATCCAGAGCTCTCCTTGGCAGCGGCAGAAATATTCCCCCAAATTCTCTCCCAGGTAATGAACAGGTTGGAACAACCTGACAAAAATAATTCCAGCCTTCCCACGGGGATAATGTGCCCTGATAGCACCTTGCAGGGCCCCTGGGAGGAATCTCTGCCGAGGAAAACTGAATTTATCCCTCGTGGTGGTTTCCCTGTGGTGCTCCCGATGGAAAAAGGGATGGGTTTAGGGCAAACCTGCTGGAATTTTATATCACATCCCTCCACTGAATTTCAGTGGAAGTCCCAGCTGGTGATGGCTGAGCTGGAGGTTGAGGCTAGAAAAGTTGCTGCCAAAAAGAGAGGAATTGATCCAGGCACAGGAAAGGTTCATCCATTGCTGATCAGGAGCTCCCACCCCGCTGGAATTCCCAGAGGGCTGCTCCAGGGATGGCTTTGATTGGTTCATGTGATGCCATGATGATTGTTGTATTTTCTTTTATACCCCTGTTATACCTTTCTGCAACTTCTGTATTCTTGGGGCTTTTTGCCTACATTCTTGGACTTGTTTGTTAAGCTAAGAGACTAAACATTTTAGAGGCTTCGTAGTTTGGGTGCCAGGGTGCCCAGAGCCCAAGGTCCTCTCCAGAACACATTTTGTAAACTAAGCTAGAACCATCCAGGGGAAGGTTCCTTGGGAGGGGGGGCTCATTTGAGCCTCTCATTGGGGAATATTTGATAGCTATGCTAATTAGTGAGACCTAGAATGTAAGACCAGATCTAGAAGAGGGGGACTTTGAGCTGGGGATGGGGAGGGTGCACAGAGGTGCATTCGACCTGTTCGTGGTGCACCTAAGGATCCTTACAATAAATACCAAGGTAAAACCCTTTTTCCCCTTCTAACCGTGTTCGCCTCTTGATTTTTAAGACCAGGAAAGGCATCACATGAGGGAGCTTTACTGGGGTGTGTCTGAGCTGCTCCCCAGGCTGGGTTTAGTGCAGCTGAGCCCGGCTTGGCAAAGCCTCTGCTGGGGTTTTGCAAAGAGCAGCTCCAGCCCGGCAGGGAAAATCTCAGCATCCCATTTTAGTGATGCTTGAAAGAGCTGGATCATCCCACAGGATTCAGGGGGGTGTGATGGGCTCAGGAGCTTTTTCCAGGCAGGATTTTGTGTTTCCAGTTCTTGGGGCTCTCAGAGCTCAGCTCAGCTCTGCTGCAGTGCCCCCAGCATCCCATTCCATCCCTAAAATTCTGATTAAACACCTCCCTCTGCGGCTGAATTGGTGCTAAAGCTGACTTGAGGTGCATTTAAACACTTTCTGTCAGTTTCCAATGACCATTATCAGCATATTAATTACAGATTCAATTCCTAAGGCGATTCCTGGTGGCTGCAGTTCCCCAAGGTGCCAGAGGTGAGTTATCCTGGGAAAGCTGTTTGCTCACTGCAGCAGCAGCAGATCCTTGAAGATCCTTTTAAATGGGAATTCTGGTGGTTTGGGGAAGGAAAAAAACCCTCTGCCTGAGTTTTCCCAAAGCAGAATGCCAAAATTCCCGGGTGTCTCCAGCCAGCACCGCTCAAAATTCGGGATGAAATCCTTGGCTGTGCCTGTTGGAGTTTTTTATAATTCAAGGGTTATTTTTAAATATTAAGAGTTATAAATTGGAGCTGGAAAATAGAGGAGACCGGAAATGATGTCCCAATAATTTATTATCCACCTCTGTGGGGTTTTGGATTGGTTCTAGGATGGTTCAAAGGATCCAAGCAGTTGGAGCACGAGGATGTGCATGGAGACACCATCAAGCTGGAAAAGGAAATGGATTTCCCTTGGTTTCATCTCATTTTCCAATATTTGAACATTCAAGGTCAGGGATTTTTCCTCACACTCCCCCCACCAAGGGTTTGGATAATCTCCAGTGTCCCCAGAAGATTCCTGCAGGTTCAAGGTTGGGTTTGCTCCAGTGCTTCCAACAGGACACATCCCAGGATGTCCTCGGCATGGGAATGGGATGATTCAGCCCAGGCTGGGGTCGATTTTTCCCTGGAAACAAAGTTCAGGGTGAGTCAGGCAGCCCCTCCCTGGCCATGCAGGAGCAGAGTTTTGCCCTTTGCCCATGGACAATGAGACTGGGAATGTGCAAATCCCTTGAACTTTCCCCACCAGAGCATCCCAGCCAGAGGGGTTTTATCCCAGCAACGATGAAATCTTGGATTCTGTTGGCTTTTTCTGCAAAATTCTCACATTTTATCCTAGAAGGCAAAAAAACCAAGAGGAGAAAATGAGGTTTTTCCAGCAAGCAGTGAAACTCCCACCCTGAGGGGTCACCCAGCAGTCTCTTTCCCTGAGAAAGTGCAGGATTTTTCCCTGTAATGTTTCCACCAAGGCTTTGTCTGCTCTGGTTTTCCCAAGTCTCAAGTGGGGAGGATTTGCTGGAGCTCTGGCATCGCTCACTCTCTGCTCTGGTTCACTCTGAGGCCTTGCTGCCAGCCCGGCCACGTTAATCCCCGGCTCTGCGAGGGATTAGGATATTTAGGCAGGGCTGAAATAAAGGAAGAAGACAAATAATCCCTACTGAAAGGAAAAGGACAGCTCACCAGGCTCTGCTGGCTCCGAGTGAACCCCATCCCGGCAGGATTTGGAGGAGGTGGGAATCACAGCGGGGTCGTGGATAGAGGGGGGATGGTTTTTGAGTGAAAAAGGAGATATTTAGATGGGATATTGGGAAGGAATTCTTTCCTGTGAAGGTGGGGAGGGACAGGGATGGAATTCCCAGAGAAACCGTGGCTGCCCCATCCCTGGAATTGTCCAAGGCCAGGTTGGACAGGGCTTGGAGCAATTTGGGATAATGGAAGGTGTCCCTTGAAGTCTTTTCCAACCCCAATGGAAAATAGACCCCATGGAAAATCAAAGCTCCAAAGGATCTCGGTTGGAAATGTCTATTTTATTCCCATTCTATTTTTCCTGCTGGGTTCTGTTGGATGGAATGATGGATACCTGTCAGAAAACAGGGAATGGGCTCCTGGCACCATCCCAGACCCGCTCCTCCCTGCTCCATGTAGCTGCAATTCCTAGGGCAGAGGAATTCCTAAACCAGAGGAATTCTCCAGAAAAACCCCACAGCCCATCCCCCAAACGGATCAACCTCTGCCCCCTCCCAGGCAACCACGATCTGTTTGTTTGTTTGCTTTGAAACTCCAATTAAAATATCCCAGGCAATTATTAATTATTCCCGAGCATTTCCTCCTGGAACGGATAAATGCCACGACGGGAAGAGTCTTTGACTCTGCCCTTGCTGGAAGATTTCCCCTTTCATTAGGTTGGGATTAATGAGGCTGGGCTTAAAGCAGGTGTTGAGTGCAATAAGAGCAGCTTTATTAAGACAGGAATTGTGCTCAGCTCGCCTTAGCCTGCGTGCATGGCTTGGCTGATTAATTAATCAGCGATTGATAACGAACTTTGATAATGACCTTCGGTAACGACCTTGCAGCCCCCAAAGGTGATGCCACAGGGGCTGTGCTGCATCTCCAGAGGATCAGCTCCTTCTCAATCAGCTCCTGGTGCTAAACTGGGATTTGGGATGCAGGGGGAGAGAGGGATGGGAATATTTGTGGTTAACAGAGGTGAATATTGAGGGTTTGATCTTCCAAAGGATCTTTGTAGACACTCTGTGTGTCCATAAAAATGAAAATGAGGAGGGAGGGAACGGCCTCGAGTTGTGCCAGGGGAGGTTCAGGTGGGATATTGGGAGGAATTTCTTCATGGAAAAGGCAGAGGTGCCCAGGGCAGTGGTGAAATCTCCATCCCTGGAGGGATTTAAAATCCAGGTGGATGTGGCCACATTGGTCAATGGTGGCCTTGGCAGTGCTGGGAATG
The DNA here is from genome assembly GCA_026261815.1 of Monarcha castaneiventris obscurior. Lineage (NCBI taxonomy): Eukaryota > Metazoa > Chordata > Aves > Passeriformes > Monarchidae > Monarcha > Monarcha castaneiventris. The sequence continues at coordinate 20,969,715 of JAMPIT010000467.1, forward strand.
GTTGGATTCAATGATCTGAGCGAGTTTTTCCAGCCTTGAGGATTCTGTGACTTTTTGGGAGTCACAGAATGAGAGAGGGATGGGAATATTTGTGTTTAACAGGTGAATATTGGGATTCAGTCTTCCAAAGGATCTTTGTAGATGCTCTGTGTGTCTGTAAAAATGAAAATGAGGAGGGAGGGAACGGCCTCGAGTTGTGCCAGGAGAGGTTCAGGTGGGATTTTGGGAGGAATTTCTTCATGGAAAAGGTACAACTGCCCTGGCACAGCTGCCCAGGGCAGTGGTGGAGTTTGGAATGGAATCCCCACTCCTGCAGGGATTTAAAAGCATTTTACAGTGCCTTGTGTAAGAAACAGGGAATTATTTATGGGATCATGGAAAGGTTTGGATTGGGACTGTGAGGATCATCCCATTCCACCCCCTGCCATGGGCAGGGACATTTTCCACTATCCCAGTTTGCTCCCAGCCTTGTCCAACCCGGCCTTGGACATTCCCAGTTGCACTTTTCTGACTGGGATGGGAACAGCTTGGAGTGGGATCCTGGGAGTTTATTGTCCCTCCCTATTTTGGTGCTCTCCAGGAGCTCGGGCAGAGTGGGAATCACCAAGGAAAGGTGATTTCCAAAGAAATCCTTTAAAAACCGCTTGGGTATTTCCTGACACGCTCATACACATAAACATCCCTGTGAACATCCATGTCTTCCCTGCCCAGAGCATATCCATGGGGATCAGCAGGAGTTTGGAGGGCACCTGGAGGACTCCTTGCACTCCAACAGCAGCAGCAGGACATCAGAAGTCTTTTTTTCCAGGAAATCTTCTTTTTTCCCTGTTTTTCCCTCCCTCCCAGGCCAGCTGCTGCCCATCCATGTGTGGCAGGGTTCCATGGAATGAACAGGGATGATGGATGTGTCCTGGATGTGTCATTCCAGCCTGGATGGGGCTTGGAGCAGCCTGTGCTGGTGGAAATGTCCCTGCCCATGGCACTGCATGACCCTGAAAGGTCCCTTCCACCCCAAACCATCCCCTGCTTCTCTGATCCTCCATGAGGGGATCAAAGCAGGATCCCAGTGGGAAGGGAGATCCAAAGCCACAGCCAGGCACTGCTGAGCCTCTTCCCAGAGCCCCAGGAAACCTTCTCATGAATTTCCCCCAAATCCAGGTCCTTGGCTGGGTTTTAAGCTGCAGAGCCAGGCCCAGCTCATCCCCAACAGCCAAACCCTACTAATCCCGGCACACAGGATTATCTTGGAATAAAGGATAAAGAAACCCTGCGTTCCCTCCTGGAGCTGTGTCTGGCTGCAGGGCTGCCCCACAGGGCTGGTGGCACTGATTTTATTGTCCTGGCACACGAGGAGGTGGATTTATCCTGGTTTTCCATGGCAGAAGAGCAGGAGGGATGCTTCTGTGGGCTGTGCCAGGCAGGGAAAAGCCTCCTCCAGCATTGCCAAGGGAGGAGTTGGAAGTAAATTAAGTCTGGAAGGGCATTTTTTCCCCTCACTGCCTCATCTCCTCTCATCCCTGCAGGTCTGGAATGACTCTGGGAGGCTGCTGGAAGCTCCTCTGCTGATTTCCAACCAGACTGGGCCTGGAAAGGGGATGTTTGGGGAAAAGCACGGCTGGGGAAGGTCTGGTTTTCCCAAATGCACTCAGTGGCTGCTGCAGGGCCATGGCCACACACAGCAAAGCCAGGCCTGGTGGGGGTGGGGGGCTGGAGGCGCCCAGGCTGCCCCAGAAATGTTGATTTTTGTATGAACTGGGAGTAAACACAGAGATAAAAACCATCAGCACATCCCTGGGAAGTGCAGGAAACGCAGCTGGAGCAGCTCCTTCCTACCTGTGCTGGGGAAAAAAAGCAGAAAAAGGGGCTGCAGGTCTGGTGCAAAGGGAAATGCAGCCTGCCAGGCAGAGCAGCATAAATCTGATTTAATTTCAGCTGTTCAGGAGTTCATTTATCAGTTCATTGATTGAAGCCTGCAGTGTGGCACTCCTCACCCTCCCAGGAATATTAATAGGAATCTCTGTTAGGACAATGATGTGGACAGCACCCCTTGGAGCAGGAATGGGGCTTTTCCCTGCTGTGAAGCTAAAATAAATCAGGATGAATTCCTCCTGGAGCTTCCAGAGCCAGATGCATCCCGGCCAGGCCCGTGCCTGACATCTGCCCATTAAAGTTGTGCAGAGATGCAGATCTGGAAATGTAATTACACATCTCAGCTCTAATTTCCAGCTCTCATTTAACAACTGACTTAGCAGCATCCAAACACTTGCAGTGCCATGGTTAATTCATGAGGACGCACAGCTCCAAAATCAACTCTAAATCCTCAGAGATTCCACTGATAAATTGGGAAAATTTCTAAGGCGAGTGTGGAGTGAGGGGGTGCTGCTTCAGGGGCTGAGCCTGAGCTGCTTTCCCAGAGAAAATTCCAGCCTGGGGATGGGCTGGTTTGGCCACTGTGACCTTGTTTTAGGGGACCTGGGCTGGGAATTCCTAGAGATCCATTTCTCTGGAGATTTTAGGATCATGAACCCACCGAGATGGGTTTGTTTCCACCATCAAACACAGATCCTGGTTGTGCTCGGGTTCATTCCGAAGCACCCCAAGCCATGATCTGATCCTGCCTGATGGGAAGCTTTGATCCCTGGGATCCAGCTCAGGCTGGGAGCAGATCCAGCTCTGGAAAAGAACCCAGAGCTGCTCAGCTCTGAAGGTGAAACACCTTTATAAATCGTCCTTATCTTCTCCATCACAGGAAAAAATGAGTTGTTTGGTGCTGTTTCTGAGGCTGCATCGTAGAATCCCAGAATCCCGGAGTGGTTTGGGATGGAAGGGAATTAAAGCCCATTTCATTTATGGGCAGGGACACCTTCCATAAACCAGCAGGACCCTCCTGTCAGAGCCATTCATTCGTTTCCTACCCAACACCTCACGGTATTTTTCCATGTCCATACATTTTCCCACAAGAACGCATCCAACTCTTTCCGTTTTTCCCACTTCATGCATTCTCCCGTTTCAAATCCCTCTCCTATTTCAGTGCATCCTCCTATTCCAATGAATTCCCTCCTCCTCCAGGCTCCCACAGAGGCTTCTCCCGGAGCTCCTGCTGCACCCAGGACACGCAGCCACCCCAATCCTGCTTTTTCCCGGATCCATCCCTGCCTGGGGACCACCCGGCCTCTCCCTCATCTGCTCCCGGTCTCTCCCATCCCGGCGGGCGCTGCTGAATCTTTGGGCTCTGACTCACGGCCTCATCTGCCGGGAATGTTAAACAGAGCCTTTTGAAAGAAGGAATTGAAGAAAGCGACCATCTGGCCGCAGGGAATCGCGCTGTTTTCCATCTTTCCCGCAGGAAAAGGGATGCGGGGAGGGGAGGCCGAGTCCCCAAGATTTGTCCCCAAAGCCGCTCCAGCTCCGGCTGCTGGCGGGGTTGTCATGGCCACAGCTCCCGGATCAAACAATCCCGGGATGTTTGGTGGGGATTAAAGCCCCGGGAGTCGGGAGAAGGGAGCCAAGAGGTGCCCCGGGAGCTGCGGGCACCTGCTGCCAGGTCCCTCGGTGCCAGCGCTGCCCCATTCCCGGAGGGATTCCCGGAGGAATTCCCGGCTGCTCAGTGGGGCAGGATGAGGCTTTGCCATCCCTTTGGGATCCTGCTCACCCCAAGCTCTGTTTTAGGGTTAAAGCCGGGCCTTGCTTTTCCTTTTTTGCTCCTGCAGCGGGAATGGAAAAGCGGGGAAAAGCTGCTGGAAAATCCCAGGTGATGGACTGGGGAGCAGCCGTGCCTTGGACTCAGCTTTTATCTTTTTGCTGGAATCAGGGGCTGAGGAAAAGCCTCGTTTCAGCAGCTCCTAAAAACAGATCACAGAGGGAGCGGGGGAACTGGCTCTGATTTATCTCGGTGCTCACCCAGCCCATCCCAAATCCCAAACCACTGTTCTGGCTCTCCCACCTCTCCTAGCAGGGACCTGCCCAACCTGCCCTTCGTTTATTTATCCCACAGGCATTCCTGCCTCCCCTGGGATGCTGCGAATGCACGGGGGAAACACCCAGAGCCGTAAATAAATAAGAAAGAAATCAGAAGGAGCTCTGCAAAAGGGTTGGAAAAATAAATCCCAGCTTTTCCCGGGGCTGCCAAGGTGCCACGAGGAGCTTGGGAAAAGCTCTGGGAGAGGGGAAGGAGCTCCTTTTGCTGTTAAAATTCCCAGCATATGTGTGGGGTGGACTGAAGGGCTGAATTTATTCCAAAGGCTCCCTCATTCCTCGTATCCTTTGGGAGCTGCCTCGGGAGAGGCTTTCAAGGTAACAACAGCCAGAGAATTCGGGATAGAAGTGAAAATTGTTGCCTGTTTTTCCTCAGGGATGCCACTTCGGACAACCCTGCTCCCACCTCATCCCTGAGCACACCCTGCCACAGGATCCCTCAGTGCTCTGGAAAATGCAGCTGGAAAAGGATTTTTTCCAACAAACAGCACCAAAATCCCTTCAGGATCACAGACTGGTTGGGTTGGGTTGGGAGGGACCTTAAATCTAATTCCACTCCCTGCCCTGGGCAGGGACACCTGGCAAAGGCCTGGAAGGAGATGCCTCTGGAAAGGTGGGAGGCAGCAATTCTCCTGGGCAATGCAAAATCTGGGAGAAAAAATTCCCTCTGCAAGCTGCTAATGGAAATTCAGAGCCTCTGCTTCGAGGAAAAAAAAGGTCCATAAAAAAAATCAACTCCTGAGTTTCTAATGCTGATCTTTTGGAGAGTTTCGTTCCTGCTTTTTTCCTTCTTTTTTGCTCTAAAGCAGGAATTTCTGTGGTCTGATTCCCTCCAGAACCTTTTGTCCAGATTCTCCTCCTGCTCCTTCCCCTCAGGAATTCAGCTGGAGGCTGCATGGCCGCTCTCCAGCCTGGGGGAGAACAATGAACTCGAGAGGAGGCTTTAAATCCATGAAAAGCTTCCCAAGCATCCTGCAGCTCTTCCCATCCTTGCCCGAGCAGCCAGGGATCCCTTTTATCTCCTCACTGGTGAGATTTTAGGAGAACAAACTGATCCCTGCCTTTGGAAATCCCTGCTCAAGTGCTCTGGAGCTGCTGGGGCCTGGTGGGATCATCAGGAGAGGGATGGGCACTGCTCCCTGCTCCAGGGTGGTCCCCAGCATTCCAAGGATTTCCCATCCCAGGAGCTGGAAAAAAAAATCAGGGAGCTCTGGGGAAATGTTTGGACAGAGCTGAGTTATAGCCCAGAGAAATCCTCGTGGATTTGCCATGCTGGGAGCCTTCAGCAGGGAAATAAGGAATGAAACTGGGAATTCCTGGGATTTCTGTGCTGCTCCTTTGCAGAGTAGGGGGAATTTCTTGTCCTTGCTCTCATCATTCCAGGACTGTCACTTTTTTGGGATGCTGCAGCACCTTCCTGGGATGGATAGGAACATATCACTTATAGAGAGAATATCCTTTTAAAAATAAATATATAAATGATTTCCTCAGGCATTCCTTTTCTCCAGACCCTTCCCAAGGTCTGTTGTCCTTCTCTGGACGTGCTCCAGCACCCAAAGCAGCTGGGAATTCTCCTGCTGGGCATCAAGGAGCAGGAGCAGGATGGATCCCACAGAGCTCGTGCTGTGAGAGAGAAAACCAGAGTTATCATTAATCTCCTGCAGATATCAACGGCACAAATGATCCCTGCAAAGTTATCCTGAGAATTTTTTCCGCTGTCATTAAATTAAAACAAAAAAAAAAGGAATTACTTTTAATATCCCTGAGTGCTGGAAATGTGAAGGGGAAGGGAAGGGAAGGGAAGGGAAGGGAAGGGAAGGGAAGGGAAGGGAAGGGAAGGGAAGGGAAGGGAAGGGAAGGGAAGGGAAGGGAAGGGAAGGGAAGGGAAGGGAAGGGAAGGGAAGGGAAGGGAAGGGAAGGGAAGGGAAGGGAAGGGAAGGGAAGGGAAGGGAAGGGAAGGGAAGGGAAGGGAAGGGAAGGGAAGGGAAGGGAAGGGAAGGGAAGGGAAGGGAAGGGAGGAAAGAAAGGGAAAGGAAGAAAAGAGAAAGGAAGGAAGGGAAGGGAAGGGAAGGGAAGGGAAGGGAAGGGAAGGGAGAAGGGAGAGAGAGAGAGAGAGAGGAAGAGAGGAAGAGAGGAAGAGAGGAAGGGAGGAAGGAAGGAAGGAAGGAAGGAAGGAAGGAAGGAAGGAAGGAAGGAAGGAAGGAAGGAAGAAAGGAAGAAAGAAAGAAAGAAAGAAAGAAAGAAAGAAAGGAAGAAAGAAAGAAAGAAAGAAAGAAAGAAAGAAAGAAAGAAAGAAAGAAAGAAAGAAAGAAAGAAAGAAAGAAAGAAAGAAAGAAAGAAAGAAAGAAAGAAAGAAAGAGAAAGAAAGAAAGAAAGAAAGAAAGAGAAAGAAAGAAAGAAAGAAAGAAAGAAAGAAAGAAAGAAAGAAAGAAAGAAAGAAAGAAAGAAAGAAAGAAAGAAAGAAAGAAAGAAAGAAAGAAAGAAAGAAAGAAAGAAAGAAAGAAAGAAGAAAGAAAGAAAGAAAGAAAGAAAGAAAGAAAGAAAGAAAGAAAGAAAGAAAGAAAGAAAGAAAGAAAGAAAGAAAGAAAGAAAGAAGAAAGAAAGAAAGAAAGAAAGAAAGAAAGAAAGAAAGAAAGAAAGAAAGAAAGAAAGAAAGAAAGAAAGAAAGAAAGAAAGAAAGAAAGAAAGAAATTGAAGCCTGGGTTGGAAGGGACCCTAAAGCTCACCCAGTTCCACGGGCAGGGACACCTCCCACCATCCCAGGTTGCTCCAAGGCCAGACTTTGCCCTGGATGAAAACTCTGGGAGAGCTGGGGGGATTCTGAGGATGGAGCAGCAGAAGCATCCCGAGGGTGCCTGGCTGAGCACCACCAGATTCCCGCTGGCTCCCGGGGCTGCCCGGTGCCAGCCCTGCCCGGGAGGAGAAGTTTGGAGGAGAAGTTTGGCCCCGCAGGGAGCCGCCGGTGTTTTCCTGGCCGGGGAAATGAAGGAGCGGAGGGAGAAGGCGCTTTCAGCACTCAAATTAAAAAAAGGAAAAGGCATAAAAAACAACAACAACAAAAAAAAGGCAAAAAAAAGAGCCCCCAACCCAAGCCATTACCACGGGCACTGTAGCATGAAACGCAAACCCTTCCTCCCGAGCCGCACAAAGCCTGGGCAGAGTAATTAATGCGCTGAAAGGGCCGGGGCTTGCAGATGGAGATGGGGAATAAAGGCGCTCCCCGGGCCGGGCTGTCATGCATCGCCTGCCGCATCTGTTATGGAAATCAGGGCTAGCGGGGCCTTTTGTTCGGCCCGAAGCCCTCCCCACGGGGACTTGGCCGGAGTAGCTTTTCTTGTTATTAAACACGATTTCGGGCTAGTTGAGAGCAGATGCTCCGGCAGCGTTTGGAACGAATAACCGAGCTCGGAGTGTGCGCGGCGTCCCTGAGAAGTCTGGGCTGGGCTGCGAGAGCGATTCCAGCTCGGAGCTAATCGCTGCCCCGGCTCCCTGCTTTGCACATGAATGCTGCTGACACCGGCTGAGCCTCCCGGGCTCCCCTGGCAGCAGCCCCAGAGCCCCCTCCCAGCCCTCCCAGCCCCAGAGAGCACAGGGATGCACAAATCGCCCACTCCAAACGCATCTCTGCCCTCCTCACCCCGCCAAAGCATCCCAGCATCTCCAAAATTCCCTCCCATGCCCTCTCCGATGGGTGCTCGCCCAAGCCGTGCCCGGGTCAGGCAGGGAAGGAGCGGAGCTGCCGGCACGGGGATGGAGGGGTCACGGTGGGAGCGCACAAAGGGAGCGGGGCTTTGGGGTGGAATTGCCTCTGGCAGCTCCCGAGAGAAGGGTCCTGGAGATGGGAATGCACAGGGAAGGGGCAGAGCGGCGGTGGCACCCCAAGCTCAGCTGCAGGAGCTCGGCCCGGTGTGGTCACACGGGGGGATGAGGCCAGGTTTATCAGGGAAGGGCAAAACTACGAAAATGGAGGTGGAGAAAGGGCGTTTTGGAGCCATGGGATGGCTTGGGTTGGAATATTAAAGCTCATCCCATTCCACCCCCTGCTATTGCAGGGGCACCTCCCACTGGCCCAGGGTGCTCCAACCTGGCCTTGGACACTGCCAGGGATCCAGGGGCAGCCACAGCTGCTCTGGGCAGGAAAAGGCAGAGCCATCCATCCATCCATCCATCCATCCATCATCCACCCATCCATCATCCATCCATCCATCCATCCATCCATCCATCCATCCATCCATCCCTGATCCATCCATCCCTGATCCATCCATCCATCCATCCATCCATCCATCCATCCCTGATCCATCCATCCCTGATCCATCCATCCATCATCCATCCATCCATCCATCCATCCATCCATCCATCCATCCATCCATCCATCCATCCATCCATCATCCATCCATCATCCATCCATCCATCCATCCATCCTTCACCATCCATCCATCCTCCATCATCCATTCCATCCATCCATCCATCATCCATCCATCATCCATCCATCCATCCATCCCTGATCCATCCATCCATCCATCATCCATCCATCCATCCATCCATCCATCCATCCATCCATCCCTGATCCATCCATCCATCCTCCTAAACAGAACAAAGGGCACCAAAACTCCTCTTGAGTAGAACAGAGGGCACCAAACATCCTGAGAAGGGCAAAGTGCACCAAATTCCTCCTGAGCAGGAAAAAGAGCACAAAACACCTCCTGAGAAGGACAAAGAGCACCAAACACCTCCTGAGAAGAAAAAGAAGCACCAAACCACCTCCTGGGAAGGAAAAAGACCACAAAAACACATCCTGAGCAGGACAGAGGGCACCAAACTCCTCCTGAGAAGGACAAAGAGCACCAAACACCTCCTGAGAAGAAAAAGAAGCACCAAACCACCTCCTGGGAAGGAAAAAGACCACAAAAACACATCCTGAGCAGGACAGAGGGCACCAAACTCCTCCTGAGAAGGACAAAGAGCACCAAACACATCCTGAGAAGAAAAAGAAGCACCAAAACACCTCCCGAGAAGGAAAAAGAGCACAAAAACACATCCTGAGCAGGACAGAGGGCACCAAACTCCTCCTGAGAAGGACAAAGAGCGCCAAACACATCGTGAGCAGGAAAAAGAGCACCAAACACATCCTGAGAAGGACAGAGGGCATCAAGCACCTCCTGAGAAGGAAAAAGAGCACCAAACTCCTCCTGAGCAGGACAGAGGGCACCAAACACATCCTGAGAAGGACAGAGGGCACCAAACACCTCCTGAGAAGAAAAAGAAGCACCAAACCACCTCCTGGGAAGGAAAAAGACCACAAAAACACATCCTGAGAAGGAAAAAGAGCACCAAACACACCCTGAGAAGGACAAAGAGCACCAAGCACCTCCTGAGAAGGAAAAAGAGCACCAAACACACCCTGAGAAGGACAGAGGGCATCAAGCACCTCCTGAGAAGGAAAAAGAGCACCAAACTCCTCCTGAGCAGGAAAAAGAGCACCAAACACATCCTGAGAAGGACAGAGGGCACCAAACTCGTGTGAAGGACAGAGGGCACCAAACTCGTGAGGACAGAGAGCACCAAACTCCTCCTGGGCAAGGTCCAGGCCGGCCGTGCCAGCCCGGAGCGGGCGCCAGGGCAGGGCAAAGGGCAGTGCCACATTCCCACGTCACGGGCACTCTGCTCCCAGGCAGCACCGGAGCTGGCAGCAGCACAGGGAGGAGATTTCCCCACACAGGGCAAATTGCCAGACAAGGAACGAGGCACGGCCGCTTTGAGGCGAGTCCCGAGTCCGAGCTGCAGCTCTTCCAGCCAGGATGGGGTTAATGGCTCTGCTCGGAGCAACCCGGAACTCGGCACTGCCACCTCCAGCTCCCTTTGGACTGGGGAGGTGCCGGTGTTGGGGGCAGAAAATGCCCTGCAGCCCCACAGTCTGCTTTGGTTCGCTGGGAAATGGCGCAGCTCGATGCCATCAGAGCATTCCCGAAGTGTGGGATGCATTCCTGAGGAGTAGGACACATTTCCGAAAAAGGGGGACATTCCTGAAAAAGGAGGACATTCCCGAGGAAAGGGTACATTTCCGAGGAGTGGGACAGATTCCCAAGGAAAGGGGACACATTTCTGAGGAAGAGGACACATTTCCAAGGTGTGGGACACAATCCCGAGGAAAGGGGACACATTTCTGATGAAAGGGGACACATTTCTGAGGAGTGGGACACGTTCCCGAGGAAAGGGGACACAGTCCTGAGGAAGGGGGACACATTTCCAAGGAAAGGGGACACAATCCCGATGAAGGGGACACATCCCTGAGGAGTGGGACACACTCCCGAGGAAAGGGACACATCCCTGAGGAAGGGGACACGTTCTCAAGGAAAGGGGACACATTCCCGAGGAAGGGGGACACAATCCCAAGGAAAGGGGACACATTCCCAAGGAAAGGGGACACATTCCCGAGGAGTGGGACACTTTTCCAAGGAGTGGGACACACTCCCGAGGAAAGGGACACATCCCTGAGGAAGGGGACACGTTCTCAAGGAAAGGGGACACATTTCCAAGGAAGAGGGACACAATCCCGAGGAAAGGGGACACATTTCTGATGGAAGGGGACACATTTCTGAGGAGTGGGACACGTTCCCGAGAAAAGGGGACACAGTCCTGAGGAAGGGGGACACATTTCCGAGGAAAGGGGACACATTCCCGAGGTGTGGGACACATTCCCGGTGAAGGGGGACACATTTCCAAGGAAAGGGGACACAATCCCGATGAAGGGGACACATCCCTGAGGAGTGGGACACACTCCCGAGGAAGAGGGACACATTCCTGAGGAAAGGGGACACATTCTCGAGGTGTGGGACAGATTCCCAAGGAAAGGGGACACATTCCCAAGGAAAGGGGACACTTTTCTGAGGAACAGGACACATTTCCAAGGTGTGGGACACAATCCCGAGGAAGAGGGACACATTCCTGAGGAAGGGGAGACGTTCTCAAGGAAAGGAGACACACTTCCGAGGAAGGGGGACACATTTCTGATGAAAGGGGACACATTCCCGAGGTGTGGGACACATTCCTGAGGAAGGGGACACACTCCCAGAGAGTGGGACACATTCCCGAGGAGTGGGACACATTTCCAAAAAAGGGGGACATTCCCGAGGAAAGGGGACACATTCCTGAGGGAAGGGGGACATGGTCCCAAGGAGTGGGACACAATCCCAAGGAAGGGGGACACAATCCCGAGGAGAGGGGACACATTCCTGAGGAAGAGGGACACATTCCCAAGGAAAGGGGACATGGTCCTGAGGACTGGGGACACATTCCTGAGGAAAGGGGGACATGGTCCCGAGGAGTGGGATACATTCCCGAGGAAGAGGGACACATTCCTGATGAGGGGGACACATTCCCAAGGAAAGGGGACACAATCCCAAGGAAGAGGGACACATTCTAGAGGACTGGGACACATTTCCAAGGAAAGGGGACACAATCCCGAGGAAGGGGACACATCCCTGAGGAGTGGGACACATTCCCAAGGAGTGGGACACATTCCCAAGGAAGTGGGACACAATCCCAAGGAAAGGGGACACATTCCTGAGGAAAGGGGACACATTTCCGAGGAAGAGGACACATTCCTCAGGAAGGGGACAAAATCCTGAGGAAGAGGACATGTTCCCGAGGAAGAGGGACACATTTCTGAGGAGTGGGACACATTCCCAAGGAAAGGGGACACGTTCCCAAGGACAGGGGACATTCCCAAGGGTGACACGTTCCCAGATCCGGATCAAGCAGAGTTTGTAGGGAAAAGGGGGTGAGGTTCCCACACAGCTCCTTCCCCTTTTCCTTCCCCAGCCCTTCCATCACCTTGTCCTCGGCTCCGAGCTCCCCCAGGAACTGTCACAGCTCCCTGAGGGAGCCCCGGGGGGGTCACTGCTGATTTTTCATGGCACCCTCTGCCCCCACCCCAGGACACCCCCAGCACCATTTCCAGCCCCGAAATTCCAGCCCTTGTGTTTTATTTATCCCTCTGCTCCTTCAGGGTGGGGCTTTGCTCAAGTCGAGGTTCCCCTCGTGTTGAGGGTGAAGTTGTTTTCTTTGGGTTTTTCCCTAAAAAATCCAGGTGAGCCTGGCTGAGGCCACATCCCCAGGCCCACAGGGCACAACTTGACCCCCCCACTTGTAAATATTTAATAATATTCAATAGTGTTCTAATATTAATATATTTAAACAGTCATAATCAATATTATGTTACTATAAATAATAATATTCAAGAATATTAAAGATTATCACCATTATTTCATTGCAAATACACTGAAATCCCCTTTATTCCCCTCACAGGGGGTTACTGCTACCTCCCCACCCCCATCATTTCATATTTTGCTATAAAATGAGTGAAATGGCCATTTTCACCCCAAAGTGGCACCAGAACTGGTTCCAAGGGGGCTGTTTCCCAGGAAAAAAACCCCAGGAATGTGGTTTAATTGGGATATCTCTGCTTGCTGTGGGGTTCAGGCCTGGCTGAGGGGGGCTTTGCTCATCCCACCCTCATTCCCAGGGGATCCCGGTGCTGGTGGCTCCCCCAGAGCAGGAGCCATCCCAGAAGGTTTCATCCCCTTCCCACAAGTGAAAATCAGGGAATTTGCCAACCTCCACAGGCAAATTGCAAGGGAAGGAGATTTAGGAGCAGAATTCCCAGCATTTGTGCCAGGGGGTGGGTTCCAGGGAAGAGCTGGAGCTGGCAGGGTTTGGTGCTGCTGAGAGGTGGGTGGAGGGCTAAAAACGTAAAAAAACGTTTCCCCACTTGGAATTCCTTCTCCACAGATCCTTTGGAAAACTGGGGGAGATCTTTTCTCACCTCCTCAGCTTCCTTCTCATCCCTCCAAGGATGATATCCGGATTTTATCCGAGGATAAAAAACCCCACTTGGCAGAACATTCCTCCTTTATCCCTGCAGGGCTTCTCGTGCCTGATCCTGAGGATCAGGATCCGAGCTCCTTTTGGACACTTGAGGACCTGCTGGGAAGATGAAGGAGCTGAAGGGGCTGCAGGAAAAGCTAAAAAAAAAAAAATATGAAAAATATTTTGAGCTTTTAAATTGGCAGCAGCCACTGCTGCAGCTTCAGCCTCTCCATGGCTTTTTCAGGAAGGCTGGCACCAGAGTGGGATGAGATGGAGAATCCTCGGGAAAAAAGGTTATTAATCTTTTGTTTTAAGAAAGGAGTTTAGTAGGAAGAAACCCAGTGAGCTGAGAATTAATGACTTGGTTTTCACCCCTCCCTTAGGAGAGGCCGTGTGTGGATGAGGCAAAGAAATGCCAGTGCCTGACCCCAAATCCACCAAAATCCACCACTGGGTCCCAAAATAACCACAGAGCTTTAAGCCACTGCCAATCTGGGTGGAAAACCCCCAAAATGTCCATCAAACAGCCCAACTCGGGACCTTTAAGTCTGGTTTTATCTCTTCTGGAGGTGGTTTAGGAGTCCTTTAACAGCACCTTCCTAATCCATCCCATTGGAGTTGTGACCACACCACTCTTGGGAGTGACCCAGGAGCACCAGGAGAGATCAGAAGGGTCAAAAATTCCTGCAAAATTTGGGGGGGAGCTCAAGTTTTGCTCAGAAGCAAGGAAGGGAACATTCCTATTCCTCAGGAAGAAACCTGGGAACAGCAGCTCAGAGGGAACAGAGGATCCACAAAGCCCAGGAGGGGGTTTGCAGCTCTTGTGGGATTTCCTGCCCTGCCAAGCTGCAGTGAAATCCCAGGAAAAGCAGCAGGAGCCTGGTGTGGGACCCCAGGGGCTGGGATGAAGCTGAGGAGGAAGCCAAAAGCACCATGAGGAGGAAGGAAGAGCAACCCAACTGCTCCTGCAGCGTTTGCAGCTCTGCTAAAAGGGGCCAAAAACCCTCCAAGAGGAACCATGAACCTCCAGAAAGGAAATTATCCTTTCCGGGAAGAGGTTCCAAGGAGGAAGGAGTGGATCTGCTCCTTATCCTTTCTGGGAAGAGATTCCAAGGAGGAAGGAGTGGATCTGCTCCTTAGCCTTTCTGGGAAGAGGTTCCAAGGAGGAAGGAGTGGATCTGCTCCTTAGCCTTTCTGGGAAGAGATTCCAAGGAGGAAGGAGTGGATCTGCTCCTTAGCCTTTCTGGGAAGAGGTTCCAAGGAGGAAGGAGTGGATCTGCTCCTTAGCCTTTCTGGGAAGAGATTCCAAGGAGGAAGGAGTGGATCTGCTCCTTAGCCTTTCTGGGAAGAGGTTCCAAGGAGGAAGGAGTGGATCTGCTCCTTAGCCTTTCTGGGAAGAGATTCCAAGGAGGAAGGAGTGGATCTGCTCCTTAGCCTTTCATGGGAAGAGATTCCAAGGAAGAAGGAGTGGATCTGCTCCTTATCTTTTCATGGGAAGAGATTCCAAGGAGGAAGAAGTGGATCTGCTCCTTATCCTTTCACGGGAAGAGATTCCAAGGAAGAAGGAGTGGATCTGCTCCTTATCTTTTCATGGGAAGAGATTCCAAGGAGGAAGGAGTGGATCTGCTCCTTATCCTTTCTGGGAAGAGATTCCAAGGAGGAAGGAGTGGATCTGCTCCTTGTCCTTTCTGGGAAGAGATTCCAAGGAAGAAGGAGTGGATCTGCTCCTTATCTTTTCATGGGAAGAGATTCCAAGGAGGAAGGAGTGGATCTGCTCCTGCTGACTCCATTCTGGATCAGGGACCCACGAGCTGTGTTTAAATCCAGCAGCCAAAGGCCTGGCACAGATGGAGAAACCAAAGCTCAAACCAAAGGTGCCAACGACAAGGGAGGGTTTGGGCAGGAGGATAATTAATAATTAACCCCTCACTCATTAATTACAGCCCCTGCAGAGCTGCTGGGTCAGCAGGGCAGTGCTGAGGAACAAGTGCTGGGAATTCTGAGCTGGAGAGAAGCACAGGGAGCCAATTCCAAGCTTTCCTGCCTGGAGTGGCACCGGGAGAAGACCCTGGGAGGGGAGGACGAGCTGCAGGTTCTGTGTCCCACAGGAGCCTCACACAGGGCAGGACAAGTCAGAATTCCAAGGGAATTCCCAGTGCTGACAGCAAAGGGAACAGCCCTCAGCTGGGAATGAGTTTTGCTGCGTTTCTGGCAAAGAACAACCTGAAAACTGAATTTGAAAATGTGAAAATTCAGCTTGAGAGGCAAAGCAAAGCAACCCCCACTTGTTTGCTTTGCTCCTCTGCCTCTGGCATTTTTGGGAAGCAACTCGGAGAAGGAACCCGCAGCAAAGTGGGGAATTTAATGCCCAAAAGGGGCTGTTGCAAGAGAAAAGATTCCTGTTCAAATCCCAGCCATTCCTAGCCTGGAGCTCAGCACAATGATGCCCCAAAACCACACAATTATTAACCATTTCCACTGCAAGAAAATTCCTTTTTTTTTTTGTCGTTGTTTTTTAATTCAAAGGAAAAAAAATGGTATTTTAATAAATACTGCAGAAACATTAACCAAACATACAAAGTGACTTCAACAATTAAAAAAAAAAAGTAATGAATGTCCTGCTTTATAACAGTTATAACTTATTTTTTTTCCACAATATTTAAATACAGAAAGAAGCACTTACCAGCTATTTTGTAATACTGCCCTAAGAGCACTGTTGCATCAGTTAGAAGTTTATTATGGTCAAAAATGTCTTTTTTGTTTTGTTTTGGGTGGGAAATAACCAGAATGGGAATGGGATTTTTTTTTTTTTTTGTCTTCTTTTCTCAGATGAAACAAAGTGCTGGGAACACACAGAACTGAGTTTGAATTCTGAATTCATCTTTTACCTTTGCACGAGTGAACAGAGCTTTTTAAACACTTCAAAAACGAAGCATCACCCTTGGCAATGAAATGCTTGTCCTCCACAAGCAGCAACCAGCCCAGTCAGAGCTTTGGCTCCTTCCTTTGGGAGAAGTTGGGTGGGTTGGGAAAGAGTTGCAAACCATTGGAAAAGTTGATTTAATTCAGTGTAACAACAGCAAAAAGGGATTGGACTGAACCAGTTCACCCCATTTCAGGACTGGGGGTTGGATACTTTTCGTGTTAATCCTAAAACTAAAGGGCAGCATCCAGTTCCCACAGGGGACCCCTTAAGGCCTCACAGTTCCTCAGACCCCGTTTCCTCCCCAAAATGAGGAGCATCACAAAAGGCTCTGCTGGCTCATTTGCAGGTTTTTAAGGGGTATTTTCTTTTTTTTTGTTTTTGCAGTGAACCACATCCCAGGACAGCCCTTGTCTGCAGCTTTCTCCAGGATCCACGGGCTCTCCAGCTCCTGGGAGAAACCCAGGGGGGTTTTTGGGGCTTCCCCAAGTGGGCAGTAAGGCTTAAGGAATGAATCAGGGCTGGAAAAACTACGGATCATTTGCCATCACAGCTCTCAGCACCTTCCACTTGAACCTACAGCAACGTGGCCACACAGAACACCAGGACTGGGCACCATTTCCACTCCACAGCACAACCACAAAGAGGAACAGCCAAGTCACAGCCCTGCCGGGCTCCTTTGCCCTCATTCCCTCCCCCCCACACCTCCCCACCAAAATTTGATCCATCTCGTTTCCACGGAAATTCTGGGAATCCTCAAAGAGCTGTCTTCATTCCCAACATGCTCCAACATGGATCAGGAAGGCAAAAGCCCAGACTTCTCTCCCCAGTTTTCCTCCAGGTGACACACAGGCCTCGGTATCCTCTCCATTTTCACAATCAGCTACTAAAAATAAAACAGGATCATATCCTTTGGAAAACCAACTCTAAGGTCACGGGGGTAGTTCCTTAATGAGAAGGGCATATTAATAACGTCTTCATTTAAAAAAAAAAAAAAAAAATCCCATTAAAGTATCAGCTGAATGAAATCAAAGTGGTAGCATCCAGGAGCAGGGCGTTACTAAAAGAAACAAGCGCTGTCCATGACATCTCTCCTTCACAGGGTTCTTTTCTCCCAATCACTCTCTCTCTCTTCTCTCAGCACATTCAAACGTTTTCCCTTTTATTAGTATCATTATTATTTTTTTTTTTTTTTTTGGCATTGTCTTCCACAGAAATTCCTGACGCCGCCTCTCCCAGAGCCTCTTCTCCCTGCTGCTCAGTCCTTCAGTACAGTCTCACACAACAGGAGAAGCCTCTGTGAAAGCACTGGCAAAGCCCTCATTAAACACCCCGTGGCTGTGACTTCATTGAGCTCCAACCCCTCCTGGATCCTCTTCTTCCTCCTCCTCCTCCTCCTCCTCCAGGAAATCCCAGCTCCTTCACATCACCGTGCAACTCTTTGCTTTGTCCTTTCTCAAGTCCGTGGCCACTGTGGACAGTTCTGGCCTGCCAGGCATGTGTGAAATTCGCTTTGTGGCCCTCTGAGATTTGTTTCGTTTCACATTTTTGTTTGTTTTGTTCACACACGCCAGGGTGGCGACGTGAAAAATGTCTCTGACACTGTTTTCTGACTGTAAGGCTGAGCATTCGATGTATGTGGCTGCTCCAATCTGTTTGGCCATATTTGCACCCTGAGGGGAAAAAGGAACATGTGATCAATACCAAGTTGTGCACAGAGCCTGAGTGAGCCTCACAATTCCAGCTCAGCGCTGTTTCCTTGGAAAACTCCAAGCTGGTCTTGGAAAATAAACAGAGCTTTGCTTCCAGGAGGAGTTAAGCAAGTGGCCAAGCCTTATCTCCTGTGCTGATAAACAAAAATTGGGAGAGAAGAGCAGCTCTGACTGCAAACAACTGGGAAAAGCCAGGAGAGGCTGAGTGGGGCCTGCTCAGCAGTTTCACCTTAACCTGAATCCAGGAATTCCCTGGAAAATCTGGCAGTTTCCAGACTGAAGCCTGAAATCTCCAAAGAGAGAATGTATTCTATGCCTTAAAGAATATCCAGCTGCTCCTGACCTGGAGCAGAGCCCCTGTTACAGCTCCAGGAAGAGGGCAAAGTTCTTAGGGAAACGTGCTCTGGGATAGTTCTAGCAACTTCCTGATAGGGCACAGGGAAAAACATGGAAAAAGGACATGAGGGGCTGTAGGAGCCCTTCTTTTTTGACTTTAGGAAGTCAAAGCAGAGCTATTTATTCCAGCAGCACAAGGCAAACAAGCCAACATGTGACAGATGACAACAGCCCAGTACCACGAGGTGGATTTTGCTACTGGCACACAATACAGCATTATGTGAAAAAGTGGGAGTTGCTCCAAGGGAATTTTATTTCTGAGGGATGAACCTTTACTAAGTTACAAAATCCAACCACATCCTTGACAGTGCCACCCCTCACACATCCCCGTGCCTGCCTGCAGCCCCTCCTGCCTGCTGCAGTGCCAGGCTGATGGCACCAACCCCTGGGGATGCAGCCACCTTATCAGTGGCAAGGGGGTGAGGCTGATAAGGGAGCAGGAGCTTGTAGGAGCAGCCCTCCCCACAGTTAAACGTCTCAGCTCACACTGGGCTGAGCCTCAGCAATGTTTGCTCAGGTGTAGCTCCCTGGGAGGCTGGGGCAGGGCGTCACCAGCACCTCCTCATCCTCCCACAGCTTCCTGAGGGAGCTCAGGGGAATGGGAAAGCTCTGATCCCATGGTGGCTTAGCCAGGCAAGGGGATTTTAGAAGAAGCTGTGTCCCCTGTGTTCAGCTGATTCCTGTTCCTCAGCAGGTACAGGCTGAGCTGTGAATCCAGGGAAAAAAAATCCACCTGCCAGCAGATTTTTGATCCCTCTCATGGAAAAGATTGGGGGGTTTTACTGAAGTCCTGCCATTTTCCAATGGGAACATGCTGCATCCTTAGCAACCCCACCTCAGGAGCTGCTGGTTTGGAAAACATGAGGGGTAAAACATCCCAAACTGGCTGCCAGCACAGGCTAAACACACTGAGGTGACTCGTGGAGGTGCCACTGGCCCTCCCACAGGGTGTAGCTGCTGTGATTCAGCTGCCATGAACGATCACACACATGTGAGTAATAAAGGGAAGTTCACCTCAGAGCCCAGTTCCCCTGTTCCCTACATCCTGCTCTCTCCCATGACCTGATTCCTTTCCCTTTCACCTCAGTTTCTCTCTCTCTCCTCTCATGCCTGGCTCCCAATTTCTCACTCCCCCAGGAGCAAAGAACTCATCAAGAATTAAGATGCCTTCAGGCTTTGCTGCACCTCCAGAGGGAGGGACAAGGTGTTTTTTAAGGAACTGGGGACAGACTAGATTCCAATAGAATGTCATGATTGTAAAGTCAAGCAAACAACATTCAAATCTGAAGTCTGCAGACAGCAATTTTACCAATTTGTCAGTGAATAAATAGGATGTGTCACCTTTCAGCCACATTTTTGGTGCGTGCAGGCATAGAAAAGCAGGAAGTTTTCTTACAACTCACCTAAAAAGCAATTTGCAAGCAAAAAGGCAACCATTTATGAGGTTTAAAGGGATGATCTGATGATTCCTTGTGGGGCTGCAGGACTTCCTTTAGTCCTAAATAGCTTCTAACTCCACCTCCAGCCACACCAGAGGTGCAAATCTGCCTTTTGGGCTGCACTCATGGCATCATGAGGGAGAAGTTGGCCACAGTGAGGGCTCCAGAGAGAGGAATGAGGTTGATCTTCCCCCCTGAAGGACACAGAAGGAGGTGGCCCCTACCTGGTCGTAGGACACGGGGGTCTGCCTGTGGTTGGAGAGCTCCACCAGCGTGCTGACATCGGTGCGCAGGTCCGACTTGCAGCCCACCAGGAGCATCTTGGTGTTGGGGCAAAACTCCTGGATTTCACCTTTCCACTGGAAAAATCAGGAAGTTGTTGAATGTTTAAATCCAAAGAAGCATCAGGTGCAAGCAGAGGTTTGCTAAGTGCTGACATTCCACGCTGAGATATTTTTATGTAATGGTTGTGTTCACCTCTGAGGTGATTTTTGAAGGCACCAGCTCCAGCAGAAGCTGGCCAAGGATGAAATCTTCCTATCTCACACACTCCTGAATTCCATGGGCTTATTAATCAGGAGGGAAGGAGTTTGTTTACCCACATGAGCAAAGGTTTGCAGAGCTGCTGTTTCTCCCAGCCAGGTGCAGAATTGCTGTCCCCACCTTCAGCAGCTCCTCCTGCAGAGGCAGCTCCTGTACAACCACAGCATCAGCAGGGCTAAATGGGGGTTTATTGCTGCACCCTCACACCTAAAACTACACAGATCTGCCCAAGGTGAACCAGCAGTGAGCCCTTCAGACAGAACTGGGGGTAAATTCATTGCCTTTCACCCTTCCACAAGGCTATGTTGAGAACACAGAGCCAAAAACTTCACAGCATAATCCAAACAGATGATGCTCCCTAAAATTTAGGGCTATAATTTGGGTTTAAAATCATATTAAGAAAAATCTCTTGCAGAACTAAGCAAGCAGCATTAGCAGGGGCAGAAAAACCACAGTTCTGGATGCTTTTTGGCACAGAGAGAGCAGCTCTGAAGTGTTTTTTATAGGTTATTCAGAGCATTGTAAGCCACTTTATCCCAGTGAGACATGAATCACTGGCCCAAGCCTCAGAAAAAAAAAAGGAACTTCAGGTCATTGAGCCCCAAAACCACTGTGAAGTCGAGTCATGCTCAGCAGCCAAGGAGAGGAGCAGGACCACCTTGCAAACACAGAGCTGGATTATGCAAAGTCCATGTTTGAGCTCATGGGAAGTCTGACACAAGCTGGGTGATCTCATGAGAGGTTTGGGGCAGGGCTGCATTTCTGTGCCACTGCTGGTGGCTTCCAGAGGCATTTGTCACTGGCTCCTCATAACGTCAGCCTCACAAATTATGTAAGGCCATGGCAGAGGTCCAAACACTCAGCAGACAATTTTTAACCAGCCCTTACAACGCAGCAAAGTTTCCCAATCCTGCTACAGGAACACGTGACAGACACTTTCTTACAGCACCTCACACCACCCTCAACAATTCCTTGCTGTCTCAGGGCTGAGGAATGAGAATTTACTCCAGCCCCAAGTGTCCATTAGCGAGTTCTTGTTTTCAATTAACATCCACCCCTTTCAAACACATGACCCTCAAATTAAAGCACCCTCCTGTCATCGCTCCATTAAAAGAAACAAAGTGGAAGTTTCCAGTGTAGGAACAGCACACCACTGCAGGGATTTCAAGATGAGCTTCTCCAGCAGCTCCATGCTCAGGGGCTGCTCAGATACTTGCCTTTTTTAGGACACTATCCAGGGTTTCTGGCCGACTGATGTCAAAGCAGATCAGGACAGCATCAGAGTCTGGGTAGGAGAGCGGGCGGACGTTGTCGTAATAAGGAGACCCTGCAGGGGAAAACAAACAACATCTTCATTAATTGCTCTTTCCTCTTCCTGCAGTCATCCAGGCTTATTCAGAAAGCTTGGAGAGGCTTTCAGGGATGCTCCCCCCCCCCAGTGATCCATCACCCACCAAAAGCTCGGGGTGCTCCCAAGGAGAGGGAAATGGGGTGGGCCCAAGTGGAAGGCCCAGCATTAACCTGCAGGGGAGCAAATCCTTCAACTCCAAAAAAGCTTTTCCAAAGCAGAATCGAAATTCCTCAGTTTTGATTCGTCTAACAGTTAATTTAAAACAAATAGATCCAAGTGCAAAAAGCACCTTCAGTTGTCACATTGGCAATTTTTAGAAGAAACTCTTGCTTCAAGTTAAAGAACTTGTTGCAGGAAACAGATTTCCAGTAGGGAAAAATCCCAATCCCATAGGCAGGCATGCAAGTTCTGTCACAAAAAGCCTCATTAATCTGTAAACCAGTAAAGCTTGCAATAAATGTTTATGTTTAGCCCATAAACCAGATTTTTATCAACAAGATCAAAGCTAATTCAGTAATCTGAGGGAACAGATGTAGGTATTGCTCTTTGTGCTTGTTTTACTTGCAGGGCTGTGATGGGATATTCTGTTTTCCTTAACAACAATCATGATGTGAAGAGTTAAAATACAACACCCCGAGTTAAAACATTGTATTTTAATCATCTGGTGAGCCTGGCAACAGGTTTGGGGGGAAAAAAGTAGAAAAAAAAAATCTCTGTTTTTTTCTAGGAAGTTGCAGTCACTCAACCACCATTTGGTTTGGCCTTAACTGTGCTGAGCTCCACTTCCTGAGGATTTCTGATTTAAAAGGACATTTAAACCAGGTCAGCGGCCCAAAAGGGAAAGGGTTTGGGCTTGGGCAACTTAAAATTCATTTTCTTAGGCCTCATACATCCTTATTTCTGTTTTTCCCTCACAAGTCTAAAACACAGCACAGACCACCCGCCACAAGAAGCCAGCTCACCCCACGAGTTTAGGGTGTTATCAGCTCATTATCCCACCGATTTCCCAGCTCTCCACAATTAACTGGCTGTAAGGCCCTGGATTATTAACTGGATTAGAGGAATTCCTCAGGTTTTTCCCTGACAGACAGCTCAGGCTGTTGCACAAGCCCGAGCGGGGAATGGTGTGAACGGCTCGCAGATGACTTCACTTGGCCAGCTTCTCCCGCACGGGGGGAAGGAGGCAAGAATCCCAGGAATGTTGTTTTTGAAATGAGGAATAACACATGGGGAGCGAAGCATTACCAAACTAGGTAGCAGAAGGTAATTTGGTGAACGAGAAGGATTTAATTCGAATGCTCATCTCTGTAAACGATGTCAATCTGACTGAGAGGCAGCTGTCAGAAAAGGCTCTTCACACCCCACTTCAGCTGAATTCAGCACAAACGACACAGTCGGGAACAAATCTGAGCGAGCTGACCCGGAGTTAACTACTCACTGCAGCTATCAATAAGCATTTTCCACTGCTAATTACTCCCCACTATCTCCAGCACTGCTATTAAACCGTGTCCTGCAGCCCCAGGGCCGGGTTATTCATCCCGGAGCTCCAGGGCTGAGTTATTCAGCCTGGACAGAGGAACTGCAGCACCAAGAGCCACCTGGGTGACATTAAAGCACTGCCACATCTCGCTGAGCTCCAGCAAGTAAGGGCAAGATTGAGGATTCTTAATGGTTGCTGGCTAGAA
Source organism: Monarcha castaneiventris obscurior (assembly GCA_026261815.1). NCBI lineage: Eukaryota > Metazoa > Chordata > Aves > Passeriformes > Monarchidae > Monarcha > Monarcha castaneiventris. The sequence continues at coordinate 20,992,607 of JAMPIT010000467.1, forward strand.
AGGAGTCTCAGCAAAGCCTCACCCAGAAACTCATTCCTCAGACAAATACCTATGGGCTCACTCAGCAGGCTCCGGGGATCCAGCATCCCATATATGTCCAGGAGATGTATTTATGTATACACAGAGTCACCACCTCCAGCCCCACGACTCCTTCCCACCCTGGCAGCTGGAGCTGCTTTGCTTGGAGGCTTTTTCTTTTTCTCCCCTCCCAATCCCTCTGAATTTCTCCTATTTAAGATGCTGAGCTGCAATAAAAGCACTTTCAGCAAGCTTGGGAGGAATATTCCCCACCTTTTCTCCAGGCTGGTGCGTGGCAGAACAAACAGAGCCCAACTCCTCGAGCTGCAGGATCCACAAAGGAAATTTCCTGCTCTCATTCAGCAGCCAATAACCAAACCTTTATTCCTGTGCAAATAAAGAGGGGCTGCAGCCCTCGCTGTGCAGGCCTATTCAAGCTGGCATTTTCATCCCTTTGCCCAGAGAAACCCTCAGAAGGCAGGAATGTCAGGAATGAGGCTCACTCAAGTCTGAACAGACAACTCCAGCACAGCCCAGCGAGGCTGCTCCCTCTTTTTCATGTTCCTTTGCAAATCTGAAGCCGTGCCAACCCTCGAAAACAGAAGGAGAATGTGGAATTGGAGCCATGGTATTTGTGGAGAAAAACAAAAAAAAAAAAACAAAAACAACAAAACCTATTTGTGTTTGGGATTCTTTTCCTGCAACATAAAACATTTTTGGCAAGGACAACATGGGTGGTTTTTCAGTTTTATCAAGGAGTTGCTGATAAGGCTGAAGTTCATTTTCCTTTGTGCTGGACATTTATTCCAGCTGCAGTCCTCCTTTTTTTTTTTTTTTAATTTGTTTGGCAGCTTCAGTAATTTCAGCCAAAAATACTTTCAGCATTAAGAACGATCTGCTTTTGAAACCTTATGTTTCATGCAGAGTCCAAAAGAAATTCAGCTTTTAGACTGAAATAAAACCCCTCCCCAGCAATATGCTTGGGTTTGGTCTATGGGGAATGCCAAGCTGAGGCTTAAATATTGCTGTCTTAATAAAGAGCAGAGTTACATCATTAAAACTCGAAGAATATTGAATTTTTTGGTGGTTCAGCACTACTCGAAGGTGCTGGATCGGGGAGAGGTGTTTGGCTGGAAGATGCAAAGGCACCAGAGGGTTCAGCTCCACATCCCCAGGCAAGGAGGGCTCAGTAACAGGCAAGACTTTCCTATTTCCACACCAGCAAGCAGCCACCAGGAATTAGGCTTTGGAGCCTTTTGGAGTCCAGTCAAGTGAAAGAACAACAGATGAACAGCAGCATTCTCACTCCCAAACCCTTGGGCTCACTAATTATCAGCTGCACAGAAAACACATCAAACACTGGCTGCTCCAAGGAGCTGATTCAGTGCTGATGGTTTTCCTCCTTCCAAAAAAAACCCCAAAAGTCTGGGATGGCTGAGGTGGATTTTGAGTGCAGGTCATCTCCAAGCACACAGATATCACAGTATTCACAGCTTTTTGTGTGATCACACCTCACAGGGAGAACTCTGGCAGGGCGCTTGGCATTCCCAGTTATCAATTCTAATTAATTCCCTTGTAAAAGTAATAAGAAAACCCTGCTAAGATGGGCAATTAAAGGAAAAAAATCGCGGAATTCGAGCTGCGAGACAACTGGGAGACAAAGACAGCAATTGGGCTTTCCCTTTGCAGTCCTTACTGCCAGGGAGTTCGGGGAATTAGCAACTTTAATTCCTCTAAGTTTCATCTCTCTCCTGAAAGGTTTGAGCACGAAACTTCCCAGTTCATTTCTGTTTCTGTATGGACACTGAGCACATTGCACACAGTCAAAATCACAGCAAAACTAACTCGACCCACAGCTCCAAGGCCCTTCTGGATTTAATTACTTGCTAATCCCCAGCAGTTGTAAGTATTTCTGGCCCTGTTGAGAATTATTTTATTGCAGTAGCCATGGTTCAAGCAATAAAAAAACCCTCCTAAAATACATTTTAGGGAGACACAAGTATGTACACCTAATTAATGGTACTTCTAAGCCACAGCTGCTGTTGTCCTAGCAAGAAATATAAATATTGAAGGAGCCAAAAAACTTGATAAATGCAGATTAGATGGTCGATAAAGGCAACTAATACAGATTTTTTTTTCTTCACAGCAGCCCTGAAAGTACAAGATGAAGCTTTAACCTGGAGAAACTTTTCCTATTCCACCTCACACGACAAGCACAGAGCTCCCAAACAGCTCAAGACTGCCACATGTTACCACAGAGCACAGTAATTTATGGTGTAGTGAGATTGCAACCAGACATTCCTGCTTTGAAAGAGGGCTGGTAGTCCCAAACCCCATTGAAATTCAACTTGGCAAGTGCTTCCCTTAATGCTGTGGCTAATTTAAATCCTTCTAATGACTTGCAGAACTAGACAGCACCAGCAAAACATTTGAATAATGAATCTTCCCGTTCCATTCCACTCTTACTTGTCCCATATTCCTGTGGGCACATCCAAGATGCAACAACAACTCCCCAGTGAATTTACAGCCGGTTTTAAAATGTTTTATCAGTTGCATGACACCCAAGAGTCCTCTAGTAAAAAAACCATTATTGTTATTGGTTTATAAAGAATTATAAACCAGGACTGTGGCAGCAGGGCCTGTTCTCACCCTAACACAACTATTTTAACCAATGCCCACAGCTTTTCTGATTTTCCCAGGGAGCAAAAAAAAGAGTTGGAAGGGGCAATAGTTCCTTCCAAAGGACTCACTGCAAAACCCAATTATCAATTTTAATCCAAGGGACTAATTGGCAAGGCTGTTAAAGGTTCCCAGTTAGAAAAGAGTTAAAGGTGAATACAAAACACTGACTGAGTCATCTAGGAAGTATCTGCAGCATATTGCAATGAACTCGATTAAACAGCATCTTTTCTCCCCTCCCCAGAGATATTCCAGCACCACAAATCGCAGCCATCACCTCCCCCGTGTTGCAATGATCTTCCATCAGTACCTGGCAGTTAATCAGGCAGATTTTTAATTTAATTAGATCTATCCCTGCTTTGAAAATGCCATTCAGACATCTCTTCTAACTCAGCAGAGGACCAGGACAAAGACTTGTAAAAATTAAATTACCAAGACTTTCAGATAAGGCTAAAACACACTCTTATCTTCTGCTGTCTCTTATCTGCTGATGTGATTTTGCTCTGGGTTAATGGGATTGGGTAGCGTTGGTTTTTTGCAGTGGGTGAGAAGGGATGTTCATGGAGACAGAATTCCTCATCCACAGAGTCCCACAGCCAGAGGATCCACTCAGGAGCACTTTGTAACACCGAGCACTGGATCTTTCAAATATTTCCTCTCCACTTCGGGATGTCAGACAAATCACCCACTTGTCTCAAGTTTCTGACTCAACCACATTTTCTCTGAGTTCCAGGACACAGGACAAAGGCTGGCAGGTGTTTTTTCTTCCACTGCTTTTGTCTTTTGAAGTGCTAGGGAATATTTCATTCCATGGGTGTCTCCAGCCTTTGACATACAGATTCCAAACCTTCCCATGTCCAACCTGCGAGTGTGCTGTACTTGAATAAAGATAACATTTTCCAAAAGAACTATTAATTTTTAATAAGCCCTTGCTCCATAGTTCCAGCCAGCTTAGTAATCAGCACGAAAGCTCCAACCAGACACACTCCAGAAATCTGCAAGTCTCACTTGGCAGAAGATGAAGAAAAAAAAATTCAGCTCAGAGCAAAGCTGATACTGGTTGTGGGCAGAGGCTGCCTTTTCCCAGTAATCGTGTTGCAAGAATTTGGAATCATTTCCTCAACAGCAAGAGGGAAGCCAACCCGCCGCCTAAACTCCTCTTTTAAACAGGGATTAACATTTTCATTCCTGGTAAAAGAGCCGCTGTCACATTGAGGAGAAACTGCCGGCTCCAAATTCAGCATTACCGAGCCATCTACACGGGCTGCCTGAGGAAGAGAGGGATTGTGTGCTCTGCCAAGTTCCTCCAGGTTTTTTTTTTCCAATCAGCTCTGCAGATGATGTTGATCCACACCTCTGGTAATGGTTCCCGGTGTCATTCCCCCCTGGACATCCTCAGTTCTCCACAGGCAGTGCCACACTGGCTCCCCACGCTCCTCTCCAGCACTGGGGCAGCAATTTTGGGGTGTTCCCTCACCCCCCTGGCTGCAAGTGCGGCCCAATTATCCAAATTATCAACGACAGGCGGATCTAGAGGAGCTCCTGTCTCAACATGTGAGCTCAGCCAGCCAAGCACCAAACCCCTCAACCTTTGAGGCGTCTGAGCCGGTTTCTGGCACGGGCTCTGAAGGTAAAACTGGAAGAATGAAGAGACCCTTCAGCCCTGATAGGGGAAAGAATGGTTCCCTCTTTATCCCACAGAATCAGAGATGAATTCTAAAGGCTTTCCCTAAAAGCCTTTCCTGGCCTTAAAGACTCTCTAAAACACTGGGAAGAAAAGTACTGTATTTTTGTAAAAAACCAAGCAGGCATGAATGAGGCCACCAGGAGCTCCGAAGCGAGCTGAAATAATTCCCCATCAGCACATTAAACACCTTTTTCCTCTCCTACAAAGCAAAGCGGGGTTTGCAGGCAGCAGAGGAGCCGAGGTACCCCCGGAGCTCCTCAGGAAGCTCCTTCCAGCCAGGCAGGTGAGAACGCATTCCCCTGCAATGCTGACAAATCGCTTCCCAGAACCTTGCCCACACCCTCAGCCAAGTAGAACCTTCAAGGATAGCTGAGATTTTTGTCCAAAAGCCGCCCAGAAGCAGCCGCATGCGGAACCCACCAGGACCGCGGGGAGCTCGGGGCTGCGGAGCCGCCGCTCCTCCCGATCCGATCCTCCCCTCACTCGCCCCGAATTCCCGGGATGCGAACGGGAGCGCTCACCCGAGGTGTCCCAGAGGCTGAGCTCGATGCGCTGCGTGTCGATCTCGAAGCTGGCCGTGTAGTTCTCGAACACGGTGGGGACGTAGCTCTGCCGGGAGACAGCGCACGGTCAGCCCGGGCCCATCGGCCCCGACCCCCGGCCCCGACCCGACCCCGGTGCCGACCCCAGCCCGACCCCGGTGCCATCGCCCTCACCTCGGGGAAGCAGTCCTTGGCAAAGACGTGCAGCAGCGCGGTCTTGCCGCACTGGCTGTCCCCCACCACCACGATCTTGCACTTCACGTTCTGGTTGGGATCCATCACCGCCTTGCTCGATAACTTCTGGCTCGCTCTTCTTTCCTTCATTGAGATGTCCCCTTAGTCCCTCCGGCCGGCCACAACAGAAGAGAAAAGGAAAAAAAAAAAAAAAAACGAACCCAGCAAAAAAAAAAAAAACCAAACCACACCCGGTCTCCTGGCGAAAAGGCAAAAATAATTTAAAAAGCACAATAAAACCGCTGCGGTGGAGGAGGCAGAGCCGCGGAGGCGCCGCCGCCCGCCCGCCGGTCCCGCGCTCACTGCTTTGTCCCCCCGCCGGCCGCCCTTATTTATAGCCTCGCACCCGCCAATCACCGCCCGGCGCCGCGCGGGCCACGCCCCCTCCCCGCGCGGCGCCGAGACACAGCGCCCCCTAGGGGAGCAGCGGGGTGCGAGAGCGGGGTGGGGGGGGGCGGTGATTGGGGGGGGCCCGGAGCCCTCAGAGCGATGGGGCCGATAAAGGAGGGGATTTGTGGTGTTATCGATCAAATTTATCTGTAAATGTCAGCGCTGCGAAACGGAACCGCGGGATGTGGGGCTGTGCGGCCCCCAGAGGTGATCCAGGGTCCCTCCGGGGGTGCCCAGTGCCTCAGGCTGGGATGAGAGAGGCTGGGGAGAGCTGAGGAGAGCAGGGCGCTGAGGGGAATGAGGAGGGGATGAGAGATGGGATGAGATGACAAAGAAGGGCTGGAAAAGGATGAGGAGAGCTGAGGAGGGATGAGGAGAGATGAGAAGGGATGGATGCTTTGCCCCCTGATGATGGGCAAAAAGGGCTTTTCCCTCAAATCCATGGTCACAAGGAATGTGATTTGGGATTTCACAAAAACAGGGAATCATGAAATATTCCGTGTTGCAAGGGACACACAAGGATCAAAGTCCAACCCCTGGCCCTGCACAGACACCCCGACAATCCCGCCCTGCGCGTCCCCGAGAGCATTGTCCAAACACTCCTGGAGCTCTGGCAGCTTTGGGAATATCCCCATTCCCTGGGGAGCCTGGGCAGTGCCCCAGCTCCTTCCTGACATCCACCCTGAACATGCCCGGACACAGCTCCAGCCATTCCCTCGGTCCTGTCCCTGCCACAGAGAGCAGAGATCGGTGCTTCCCCACCACCAACATCCTCCTGATTTTTCGCTTCCTGGACACAACCCCAAGCGGAGCTGGCTGAGGTTCAGCAGAGGATTGAGCATCGCTCCTGAAAGGAGAGCCCTGAACAAGGGGTGGTTTGTGAGCTGCTCCTAGCACTCATCTCTGTCAAGTGCTCCTCTCTTTTCCCACATGGCTCCGTGTGGCAGCCGGATCCCTGGAAAAGGGGCTGCCAGCAGGCAGCGGGGCTGGAGCAGAGCCTGCCTCCCCTCCTGTCTCCATGTTCTGGCTTTGCCTGGAACAGCCAGACACAGGGGTGGCCTTCCTGAAGGTGCGGCCTTGGCCTTATCTCTTGAGTCATGCAGGTCATGAACCGGCCCCGTGTCAGTTCTGGGCTGAAACGTGAGCAATTCGTCAAGTTTTAAAACAACATCCTGAAAAAAAGGATGTCGGCTCGTGCCTGTTTGACTGTGGGGAGATGCTGCCCTGACTCACACAAGAGAATCCCAAACACGACATTTCAAAACTCAGTGCTGATATTCTTGGGGTTTGTTCTGATGTGTCACATCTTTTGCTGGTCAAATTACTCATTTCCAAAGGATTGGTTTCTGTTTGGAAACAATGTGCAAGGCACTAAAATTTGCTGCGTCTGCCTTATTGATAAGGCCTTGGAGCAGACAGCTTTCCATCTCTTTTTTTTTGATTTTAAATTAAAAGCTGCTCCTTTGCAGTCTCCATCCATCCCTGCTCTCTACCAGCTCTTTGGAAAAAGGGTGGAATGGGAGGAATAAACAGTGAAAAAAATGAATGCTCACAGGAAGCTTTCTCCCTTTCGTTCAATACTGGAACAGGAGAGAAATCTGGAAAAAATACAGTTGTGTAAATTCTCTCAGGTGTTCTCCAAAGGGTTCTCCAATCCTGCTTTTTCTGCCTTTCCCTCCACTCCACACCCTAACACGTGGCAGCCTCCTGGCAGGTGGGATTGAGCTCTGGATTTTCAGCTCTGGCTCTTTGGGAGCCCAACACAGCAACCAAGGAATGTCTTGAATCTGAGGAGAGAAGAAGACAGGGTTGGAAGAGCTCTTTGTTCATCCTGAATGGGAGCTGGGTGCCAGCATCTGTTCCTGATCCATCCATCGGGCACCTCCGGACAGATGGACACAAGATGGACCAAAGCTGGCGCTGATGCCGCCCGTTCCTTGGTGCTTTGGCTTCCCCAGAGGAGGAACTGGTCTCCTCTGGGATCCTGGAGGAGATGTCTCCTCACACAGCTCCCATGGAAAATCTGCCTGCATCCAGCTATGCTTGGAATGTGGAAACTTTAACGCACAAGGAGCCCTTACTCATTGTGAGCAGAGAGCTCCCATCAGCGGCTCCTGGTGATATCATCTTTCCACGATTTGTTTGCTGCCAACATCACCCAGCCCATCCTCAGGAATTTCAGGGTGCTTTGGGCACTGGGGACAATCCTTAGAAACTGCCAGCTTGTTGGCATTCCTTGGGGAATCTGGCCCAGACCTGGTAATCCCCATAAACCCATTATTCATGTCAAACCCTTACGTTTAATGCCTTTTCCCATATCTCACTAGCTCTGGGGATAACGCAGTGGGGGTTGATGTTTCCATCAGGATTTCTCACACGCAGTCTGGATTTTTGATTTATAGGGCCGAGTTTCGTGCTTTGCTCCGCTCAAATTCCCCATTTTTCTCCAGATCTGATCGTAGCCTTTCACAGTTTCTCCTCTTTCCGTCCCAGAAATCATGATGTGTATATTAGTAACACACACACAATTTGGGATTGGCGTGGTAATGGCTCCTGATCCCATCTAAGATTTCATGGGAATATCAAAATACATTTTTCTCCCCTCACAAATAATTTGCCCGAGCACTTTCTATGACTGCAATAAACCAGCTGAGAACAAGTGCTTTTAGCTTCAGAATAACTGCTCGATGATTTCAATCTAAAATTGCCCTCCAGATCTCTCTCCCTGCAATGCAATCCCAACTACTAAAGCATCCACGGAAAATATTGAATAATATACATAAAACATGGATCTTACACATCCCACCCCCTCCTCCACGCTGCGGGTGCGCAGCTAAAGGCACATTAAAAGAACATTATCAGGGTTTAAGGTCAAACACTCGCGGATTAGGAAATGCGCGTTTCCTGCGTGTCGGAAGCGTGGGCTCCCTCGGGAATACGCGGGGAGGGTCATTAATTCCACGGTCACGTCGGATTTTTTATTTGGTTCCAGAACCAGTGGAGCCCCCCGGAGCGATTTTGTCACCTTAAGGAGCAGCTCTTGAGGTGATGCCTTTCCTAGTATTCCAGGTCTTAAAAATCAAGAGGCGAACACGGTTAGAAGGGGAAAAAGGGTTTTACCTTGGTGTTTATTGTAAGGATCCTTAGGTGCACCACGAACAGGTCGAATACACCTCTGTGCACCCCCCCATCCCCACTGCCAAGTCCCTCTCTTCTAGATCTGGTCTTACATTCCAGGTCTTACTAATTAGCATATCTATCCAATATTCCCCAATGAGAGGCTCAAATGAGCCCCCCCTCCCAAGGAACCTTCCCCTGGATGGTTCTAGCTTAGTTTACAAAATGTGTTCTGGAGAGGACCTTGGGCTCTGGGCACCCTGGCACCTTAACTACGAAGCTTCTAAAATGTTTAGTCTCTTGGCTTAGCAAACAAGTCCAAGAATGTAGGCAAAAAGCACCAAGAAAATACAGAAGTTGCAGAAAGGTATAACAGGGGTATAAAAGAAAAGACAAAAATCATTATGGCATCAGAGGAACATCCACACCTCTGCTGGGCCAGCGTGGAATCCCCGCCTCGTTTAGGGCCGCTGTTCTTCTGAACGCTGACCCGTTTGTTATCTCTTCGGTGGGGCTTATCAATGTCATATTCGACTTCTTAGCAGATAAAAAGGGATTATTTCTCCCTGCTTCCTCGTGCGGTGATGCCACCGAGCCGGCCTGTGCGACAGGAGACAAAGCAGCGAGGTCACAAGCACCCGCTAATTCCCGCTGGGATCCGCCTCGGATCATTCCCAACCCTTAACGTTATGCAGATGTTGGAAAAGGAGCTCCTGCTACTTTTCCTGTTAGGGCTTCAAATCCCAAACCGCACTGCCTGAGTGGGGAATTCTCTCCTCGGGAAAAATCAGGATCAAGGAGCTCCACTGCCACGCGCGGCTCTGAGCCTGCCAAACCCAAACCCCAAAGTCCTCCTGTTCCAAGGAGGGTTTGAAATTGATGGTGGCAGGGTGAGAACGAGCCTCTCCCGCTTCGTGATGTCGGTGGAATACTATGCAGGAACAACGGCATGAAAATCAATGCTAATTAGCTGTGAAGTGAAAACAAAATGAAGCTTGACACTCTCATAATCTCTATTTTGGCATTTAGAAATCCGGCTGTGACTCCAGTGCTGGGAGAGAACTGCATAAATCCATAAAATCAGCTCGAGACACCAGTGAGTCTCCCTCACCTGACTGACAGGTCCTTGGGTGCTAAGCCTTGGATGTGAATTAAGCTCAGCTATTCCAAGTTTCAGGAGCTGAGGGCAAACCTTTACCCAAGCTAAAATGCTTTTAAAAGCCCTTAATGAAGGCAGGATATTAAGACAGAGGCCGAGGTGGTTAAAGATCCTGGCCGTGGTGTTATTACTCAGAGGCAGGATGGAATCCCATCCCTGCTGCCAGCCCTGGGAACCATCCTGCAGGGCCTGCAGCTCCTGGGCTGGATCCAGAGCCTGTCCCAAGGCGTTTATCCACATGGGGGATGGCAGGTGGGAGGTTCTCTCCCCTTCACTGAGGGATAAAAGGTGGAGAAATGATTTTTCAAGGAGCACATGTGGAGTCCATGAGTAAGGACATGATCACTCCCTTCCCATCACACCACCCAGCCAAGGAGGCCTTGTAGAAGCCGTGAAAATGATGTGGATTGTTCAGATATAACTGAATTCTGCCTCTGGAAAAGCTTTGTGGTTTGGGGATGGGAAAACATGTTTTAGGAGCCAGAGAAATGCTCCGAGGCCTCTTCTTAGAATCAGAGAATCCCTGAATGATTTGGGTTGGAAGTGACCTTAAAGCTCATCCCATCCCACCCCTGCTGTGGGCAGGGACCTCCCACTATCCCAGGCCGCTCCAAGCCCCGTCCAGCCTGGCCTTGAACATTCCAGGGATGGGATAAGGGGAATTCTTGTGAGGGGTCAAGTTCAGACACACTGCCTGAACCCCCTGTTTGACCTTCTCATCCCACCAGCCAGGGAATAGCCTCAGATCAAACCTTCCCTGCAGCAGAATGATTCCTTTTGGATAAATGCATCTAAACCAGGAAAACTCCTGGATAAACAGGGCGCAAGGATCTCGTGCAGATCCGGCTCGGCTGTTCCATATTTATGATTTGTTAGCGCTTGCAGGAAGAACAAATTGCACGTTGGGGGTGCTCTGCCATCCATGAAATCACATGGAGCTCAAGGACATTCCCTGCCTTGGGATGGTGGGGCAGGAACAGCCTCCAGTGAGCAGGAACTCGCCTGAGGAGCCAAAACTCCTCATTCCCAGCCCACAGCTGTAACTCCGGGCTTCTGCCTGAATTCCTGCTGCTGTTGTGCATTCCTGGCTCGTACAAAATCAGCACAAACATCTTAGGAAGGACTTGTATCCACAGGGATCAAAGCCTGCGAGTCCATAATCAGGATGATAACACAGGATTGGGTTTCAACAACAAGGAAGGATTGTTTTGAGGGGTTTTTTCCCAAAGCCCTATTGGAATTTGAAGGAACACCAGAGTTGCATTACACTGATCTGGGTCTGGACTCTGATCTGAACGAGATCTGATGATCCATAGAAATTTATGGAGAAAATCCCATTGAATTGCTTGTGCTTTGGCTCGGAGTGAAATGATTTCTAGATGCTGTTGGAGAATATCCTGCAGACAGAATGATTTCCTTCTCAGTTCCTGGAGGTTAATTATGGAGATTCCTTATAGAGGATCAGCAGTGCCAGTTGCTGGGGAGACAGGAAAAGTATTTGTTATAGGGAATTCTAGCCTGGAGCTGCATAAAAATGTTCTGACAGGATGGTTTTCCATCAGAAATATTGATATGCTGAAGGCAGCTTGTTTTGCAGAACTCCTTGGATTTCAGTGGAATTTGGTATTAGGAACTTGCTGAGATGAAATTCTCTGCTAAGGTTGCAACTTTCAGATTTAACCTTTTTTTTTTTTAATTTAATGAGATATTAAATTCCAAGATTTATTTATAATGTAGTTTCTGGAGATGGATAGGAAATGAGTAAACTTGGAACATTTTTAATCAAAGGATGGAGTTCATTTCGCAAGGAATTTTGAAATCCTTTTGCTTGAATCCCGTTTTGGGCTGGAAAAAACGAGTGCAGTTGTGTAATCCCCACTCCTCACCCAGCTCTGGCCGATCCCAGCGGGTGCTGGGGGCCAAAGGCAGGCTCTGGGAACAGCTTCCAGGGAAAAGTGCAGCGCATTAGGTCAGTACTGCATGTCCTTACCCATTCCTCCGAGTTCCTCCCACTTCCCTGAAGGCACAGCAGCTTGGAATCATTGCTGAAGAGCACAAAACTCAGCGAATGAGAAATGGCATTTTTTGGCTGCGGCACCACCAAGGTGGATTCGTTATCCCGAGCAAGTTCAGAGCCTTTCTCCTCCCCCACCGCTTCGTTCCACCCCAAGCCTCAAACATTCGGTGACCCAAAGCTTTCCTGGCTGCACACACATATTTGTAATTCCTGCCCATGTGAATGAGTAACAGCAGCACAGACCCTTGGAAGCATTGCAGGAATTTTTTGGGAGCCATTTGAAACTCTTCGCGCGCTGGGGCATTGATTTTTATTGTTTTCTGTCCCTCAGGCACAACATTTCCCACCATAAAGTTGTGGGGACGAGTTCAGAGCTGGATTTCACCATTTGTGGGATGGGGAGCTTTAGCTTGGAGGGTGCCAGGCTGGGATTAATCCAGCTCTGAGCTGCAGAAAAACCTCAGGAATTTCAGGGGGGAAAAGCAGGGTGGCCATGGGCATCCATGAGGGGAAAGCACCAAGCAGAGACAAGCAGAGAAATGAGGATTGGACAGAGCCTGGAGCTGCTGTAAAGTAAATACAGAGAGGAGAAGCATTTTCCTGGGATTTGGGAGATGCAAGATCCATGGGAATGGGGCAGCTGAAAAATAAGAACAGCAAATGTTCCACTTTAGGAAACTCCCAATAGCTGTGAAAGCAAAAGCTGCTCCAGCAAGTCCTGGCTCCCAGATTCCCAGATTTCTAATTAACTCAAACTGTGGAGGCAGCTCCTGCACGGCCCTGGCGAGGGATTGGCTTCGGGAGGAGTCGCTCTCCGGAGCTCTCAGAGCACAAAAATGAGATTTCAACCAAGGCCCCGGGTCAAACAGGACATTTCTGGGTCACGGGGGCCCTGGCCTGGATTTTCAGCAGCTCTGCCTGCAGCCAGCAGGATGAAATGCAGAGCTTTGCTCCCTTTCTCTGCTTCCTTTGCGGCGTGTGGAAAAATGAGACCTTTCCAGGAGCTCAGAAAGCACCAGCATGGATGGATGGGTGGTGGTGGCAGTCGGTGATTTGGGGCTTCCACACCACGGTGAGAGCCTCTCCTGCTCCAGACATTCCTAAAGCAGCTTTCCCTGGAAAAGTGTGAACATCCCTGGATCACACACAGCCTTCTGAGCGAGGCTAATTAGGCAAGTGTTGGTTGCAGCAGCTTTCACACCCTTTCCAGCCTGAGATTTCCATAGGCAGGGAAAGTTCCTCGCTCTAATTAAATGACTCAGAAGAGCCCAACTGGTCTTCTAACACATTCTAGCTCTGCTTTTGTTGTCAGGTGTTTGCACAGGAATGATTCAAGGCTGGAAATCTCTTCCTACACCGCTGGTCACTGAATTAAGGAATTAAGGAATTATTGGAAGGCTGCAGAAAACGAGGGCTTCACTTTATTCCCAGCTTGCTGGGATGTGAATTGTTGGAAGGGTTGGAGGGAGCATGCAGGGTATTGCTGCTCCATCCCTTCACCTCCAAACCCTACAAAGCAGCCAGACCCAGGATTTCTGAGCTTTCAGGAACAGCCCAGCAGCAGGAGTGAGCATAAATCCCTCCAAAACTCTCATTGGATGCATTAAAAATGAATTCCTTGGCTCAGTTATTTCATCTGGAAGGCAAGGCAGAGCCAGGAGAAGCTGTCCTCAGATAAAACCCTGACATCAGCTCATGGGGAGATCTGGGAGCCTCCGGGAGCCCAGAGCTTCCCAAACTTTTGCATATCCCGTGCTCAGCACATCCAGGTGAGCAGCCACCGGCCGGGAGTTCACTCACACATGGATTTTAGCTGGAACATGTATTTGCAAAGTCCAAGGAGAGCCTCGTTTTTTCACCATAAAAGGTTGGGAGCGGAATTCCAGAGCTGAATTAACACGTCCTGCTGCTCCTCGACGTGGGAAAAGAATGCTGCGTCCTCCCACGTCGCTGCTTCCCATCCCAGGGCTTCTTTCCCTCTTTCCGACTTGTCCCTGCAAGTCCGACCTCTACTGCCATGAGCCAACAATTAATTAGAAGGGTTTAATTACCCCTCATCAAGAGAGATACCTGCAGAAGCCAGGGCTGGTTCTCTCCGTGCTTACATGGCTTTTCTCCCGCTGCATTTTCCAAATTAATTGGAGTCGTCCAGAGTTTTTGCAGTTCTGGGGGGAAATCTGGCACGGGGATCTCTTCTGACCTCCTGCTAATAAATAATGATGGGAAGAGAGGATTATCCAGCAGCCAAATGCATTCCTGAGGGGGCTCCAGGGGTTATTCCTGGTGGGAATGGGATGCCAGTGGAGGTCACCATCCCTGCTCAGTGCTCAGGGTCACAGCACTGCTCCACGTTTTCATCCGTGTGAAAATCAGCAGGGGACGGACGATAAATCTTTCCCAATCAAAGGAATTGGGAATTGAGCTTTGGAATTCTGTCACTTGGGGAATGAGAAGGATGGTCCTGCCACAGTTTTCCCCTGTGGAAGTGAGGATGACAGAGAGGGCTGAAAATAACTAAACGGTAGTTTTAGATGCTGAAATAGGTAAATTTTCATCTTTCTGGAATCTTCTGGTCCAAGAAGAAGAGAGCCTTGGTAAATTTTCATCTTTCTGGAATCTTCTGGTCCAAGAAGAAGAGAGCCTTGCTCTGTTCCTGGTTCTCCTGCCAGTTTTCCAGCGGGATGTGGGGCAAGCTGGTTCATGTCTCTGTGCCTTTCGTTATCTGAGGCTCGCAGTAACTCCCAGGCTCGAAAGGGCACCGGGAGGGTGAATTCGTCACCACCACCTCCCAAAGATCTCTGGTGCCTCCTGGGAGCCTGGGATTCAGCTGGAAATGTCCTTCCTGGTGGATCTGTGGGTGCTGCTGGCAGGACACGGTGCTTTCCCATCCCCTCTGCCTGGCACATTTCACGTTTGTTCCCAGCACCAGGAGACTCCAAACCCAAGGGAGCTGATCCCAACACCAGATCTTTTTAGCAGGGAACATCCAGGAAGCAAATCCGGGGCCAGAGGGTCACAGTGCAAACCTAGGATGCTCCAGGAAAACCGGGGGCATTCTCCAGAGCTTTTCCAGAAGGAATGGCAGCTGGGAAAGGGCAAGAGGTGGGAGCAGGGAGCACAGGCAGCCCCCTGGGCTTGGGTGAGGAGGGTGATGGCATTCACACGCTGGCATCCCTTCCCCAGTGCCAGTTTGGCCACACCTGGAGCTTGTGGTTGCTCCAGACAAGCCAGCTCACATCCCAAACTTTCCCAAAGCCTGAAGAATTCCCCGTTTCCTCGACGGAGGATTTACTGGCTGTGTGAATTTTGGGGATCCAATGCTGTGGAAAGCAGTGGCCACCGCTGGGTTTGGTTTATTTTAAGGCCGGAGAGAAGCCTGGGATGGCTCCTCAGGGCTCACCAGGGCTTTTCACACTTGGACACTTCCCAAGCTCTCAGGATACGCTTTGGGGTCCATCAGTTTTGGGAAGAGATGAGGAGAAATTGCAGGAGTGGGGCTCCCTGCTTGACACCAGGATATCCCCTTAGGGTGGCAGTGCCAAAGGGCAGCACCACATCCAGAGCCTTTGAGCAGCACAGCACCAGCTCCTGCTGGAGAAAACACCTCCAACTGCTGGAAAACCAGGAGGATTTTGCTGGAGTTAAAGCCTCCCTGTGCCCAGAGCAGCTGTGAAGGGGTGATAAAGGCCCTCAGGAGATGGTGGAGCTGCCCCAACGCTGCAGCTCGAGCTTAGCAGGGCCACAGGGGGAGAAATCAGCCTGGAAACTGTTCCCAGTGTTCCCAAAGACACGAGGTTGCTTCAACTTGGGGTTAAGGCCTCGGTGTTCCAGCAGTGTGGGGCTGGCTGGATCCATGGGAGCCTTCCCAGACTGCTCATCCCTTCCCAACATTCCCTCTGGGAGCTGCTGATGGAGCCAGGTTAGTGGTGGCTCCTCTGGATCCGTTCATGGAAGCTCCCATCCTGCTTTTAGTGATGCCAGCAACGGAGGAGCAGCTCCTTTGGAGACATTTCCACCTGAAGGGATTTTTACTCTCTCACTCCTCAATCTTCCTCAGCCTTGCCAAACCCCCATGAGTTTTCCACAGGGATGAGAGAGGTGATCAACAGGGAACCAAAGCTGAGTGACTCCCATCATCTCAACACAATCCAGGCATTTTATCCCTAGAAATCCTCAGGATCCTGATACACCCCATCCCCCGTGCTGCTCACAGTGGGTATAAACCCAAGGGACTGGGGATAAGCCATGGAAAAAACGGGATTTTCTCTAGGAAAAGCCCAGCTTTCAGTCAGCTGTGACCAGCACTGGGTAGAGGGACATGAGGACATCAGGAACATCCCGCTGTCCCCGTGCCAGCAGGACACCTGACCTCGTGTACAAACCCATTTCTTGAAGAGACTCTCCCCTAAGCGCAGCGAGGAAAATGCCCTGGGCTGAGAGCCAGGGCGCTGCCGGGGGGATCCCTTACCTTATCCCTCCTCTTCCTTCCTCTCCAGCAGGTGGGAATCCCCCTCGCAGCCCCGGAGCCCTTGGCATGGGCACATTCCTCGGGAGCTTTGTACTGAGTCACCCTGAGGCGAGCAGAGATAAGGAAAGGACTGGCAGCCCTCCAGCCTGCACAGATGCCGGCTTATTTGGAACTCCATTAATGACTTCTGTGCTCCAGCAAAGATCCCAACACCTCCTCCTCCTCTCCAAACCCTTTTCAAAGTCCCCCTGATGCCATGATGAATTTCGTCTTTTCTTTTATACCCCTGTTATACCTTTTTGCAGCTTCTGTATTCTTGGTGCTTTTTTGCCTACATTCTTGGACTTGTTTGTTAAGCTAAAAAACTAAACATTTTAAAGGCTTTGTAGTTAGAGTGCCAAGGTGCCCAGACCCCAAGGTCCTCTCCAGAACACATTTTGTAAACTAAAATAGAACCATCCAGGAAAAGGTTCCTTAAGAGGGGGGGCTCATTTAAGCCTCTCATTAGAAAATATTTAATAAATATGCTAATTAGTAAAACCTAAAATGTAAAACCAAATCAAGAAGTAAGAAAACTTTGCAATAGCCATAGTAAAGTGCACAAAAGTGTATTCACCCTGTTCATAATACACCTAAGAATCCTTACAATAAATACCAAGGTAAAACCCTTTTTCCCCTTCTAACCGTGTTCGCCTCTTAATTTTTAAAACCAAATAAGGCATCACCCCATTTCTCCCTCTTTCTCCACATTCTCCCTGTGGTGTCAACACCTTCACTATGGGTACCCCAAAATAAAACAGAAAAGCCAAACCAAATATTTTGTCGAGAACCAAACGGAGCCAAAGCTCCGGGAGGGCAAGAAGAGATTTTGTTTTATCAGCAAACCAAACACCCTGGTCAGGAGCAAAACGCTGTTTTCCCTCTTGGAACAGCCTCCTGGAAATGAGGCCAAGGCAGGTTTCATTTGCAACACTCATTTGATGAACTCCAGAGAGTTAATGATGTTGCTGGGTTTAATTAAAGCAGTTTTAGGCAGGCTCAGTCCCTCCTCCTTAGGAAGGGCCCGGTGCTTCGGAAGCGCTGCTGACACCCAGCACCAGAGCCCAGCTTCTGGCTGGAATCATGGAATCGTGACCGTGGGCAAGACATGGGGTACAGCCCCAAATTCCTGTTCCAGCCCCAAATCCTGAGTCAGCCCCAAATGCCTGTTTCAGCCCCAAATCCCTGTTTCATCCCCAAATGCCTGTTTCAGCCCCAAATCCCCATTTCAGCCCCAAATTCCTGTTCCAGCCCCAAATCCCCATTTCAGCCCCAAATCTGTTTCATCCCCAAATCCTGATTCAGCCCCAAATCCCTATTTCAGCCCCAAATCCCAATTTCATCCCCAAATCCCCGTTTCAGCCCCAAATCCCCATTTCAGCCCCAAGTTCCTGTTTCAGCCCCAAATCCCAATTTCAGCCCCAAATCCTGCTACAGGCCCAAATCCCCATTTCACCCGCAAATCTATTTCATTCCCAAATCCTGCTACAGGCCCAAATCCCCATTTCAGCCTCAAATCCTGATTCAGCCAAAATCCCCATTTCAGCCCCAAATCCTGATTCAGCCAAAATCCCCATTTCAGCCCCAAATCAGCCTTTCAGCCCCAAATCCCCATTTCATCCCCAAATGCCTGATTCATCCCCAAATCCCCGTTTCAGCCCCAAATCCCCATTTCAGCCCCAAATCCCTGTTTCATCCCCAAATCCCAATTTCATCCCCAAATCTCCATTTCATCCCCAAATCCCAATTTCAGCCCCAAACCCCCATTTCAGCCCCAAATTCCTGTTTCAGCCCCAAATCCCAATTTCACCCCCAAATCCCAATTTCAGCCCCAAATCCCTATTTCATCCCCAGATCCCTGTTCCAGCCCTGTGTCCGAGGCAGGGACCTGATTGCCCACAGGGTTTTTTGGGTGCCTTCAAGTTCAATTTGGGACACCAGGGTTCCACATTCCAGCGAGACACAGCGAGGACACGGCCCCACTCCTGCAACTTCTCCTCATCTCTTCCCAAAACCGATGGACCCCAAAGTGTATCCTGAGAGCTTGGGAAGTGTCCAAGTGGGAAAAGCCCTGAGGAGCCATCCCAGGCTTCTCTTCAGCCTTAAAATAAACCAAACCCCACGGTGGCTGCTGCTTTCCACGGAAAGCATTCCCTGCAGGAAGATCCCGAGGCTCCAGCATGTCACTGAGGGGTTACCTGGCACCTCTGGCCCTGTGGTTGATGCCATGATGATTTTTGTCTTTTCTTTTATACCCCTGTTATAGCTTTTTGCAACTTCTGTATTCTTGGTGCTTTTTGCCTACGTTCTTGGACTTGTTAAGCTAAGAGACTAAACATTTTAGAGGCTTCGTAGTTCGGGTGCCAGGGTGCCCAGAGCCCAAGGTCCTCTCCAGAACATATTTTGTAAACTAAGATAGAACCATCCAGGGGAAGGTTCCTTGGGAGGGGGGGCTCATTTGAGCCTCTCATTGGGGAATAATTGATAGATATGTTAATTAGTAAGACCTAGAATGTAAGACCAGATCTAGAAGAGGGGGACTTTGCACTGGGGATGGGGGGGTGCACAGAGGTGTGTTCGACCTGTTCGTGGTGCACCTAAGGATCCTTACAATAAATACCAAGGTAAAACCCTTTTTCCCCTTCTAACCGTGTTTGCCTCTTGATTTTTAAGACCAGGAGAGGCATCATGGTGACACCACACAGGTCATTTCTGGGCTGGCTGTCACCTCCTTGGTGACTCGGATTTCCAGCCTGGCTCTGCTCTTCACCAGGGAAGCAGTGCTGGGAATGCTGAGTGATGGAAAATGCAAGCAGAGCAGCAAATATCCCTCTGTCAAATGTGGGAGTGAAGGCTCTGCATTTATTCTGCATCCTAAAAACTCTCAGCTTCCTGCTCAGACTCACCCTGGCCTCTCCATTGATGCTGGACTTGATCTTGGAGGTTTTTTCCAACCTTCATTTTCTGTGGGTGGGAATATTTTGCCAGAGGATGCTCTGGATCCTGGTGATCAATTTTCCAGCCCAATCCTGCACCCCTGCTTGTGGATCAAAGCCTTTGGCCAAACTGCTGTTTCTCTGCTTGGCAAATGCACAGAATGTGTTGGGTTTCTCCAGGTGAGTTAAAGTAGAAAAGGAATAATAATCTCCTAAAAATCAGCGGGACATCCCTGCGAGTTCCCCACCTCACATCCCAATTGCTGCAATGCTAATTCCCAGCGGGATGCCTGCCAGGAAATCTTGGGGGATGAGCAGCCTTCCCTATCCAGGACACAGGGATCCTTCCTCAGGGACACAGGCAAGAGCAGGGCTTTAATTCCCATCCCTAAATTTCCTGTCATTACGTTAATAACCCCATTGTTCCAAGGACACCTTCATTTCTGGAGGCACAACACCTCAGGCTTTGAGCTTGGGGGAAGATTTAAATCCCTTTCAGTCAGGGATGAACCCTTGTTCCTTGTGGGACCACAGGAGATTGGGACAGGTGACAGAGAAAAGGGGTGACTTGTTCAGAACAGGGAAGGTTTTTAGGAATGAAGGAATTTTTGAAGGGGTTCATCACAAATTCTTTGATAATTTAGATTCCCAGCAGTGTGGGGCGGCAGGACAAGGGGGAATGGCTCAGGGCTGGAAGAGAGTGGATTATGGTTAGGAAAAAATTGTTCTCTGGGAGGGTGGGGAGGCCTTGGAGCAAGATGTGGCTGCCCCTGGATCCCTGGAAGTGCCCAAGGCCAGGCTGGATGGGGCTTGGAGCCCCCTGGGACAGTGGAAGATGTCCCTGCCCAAATCAGGGGGTAAAATAGGACAGGCTTTAATATCCCAGCCCAAACCAGTCTGGGATTCCATGATTTCCACCACCCTCAGTGTGAGCATTCCCTGTTTGGCTCAGCAGCCCCTGACACAGAGCAGAGCCCGTGGCAGCACCCCTGGGGACACTCTGCCTGCTCCCACCACTCATCCCAATTCTCTGTCCCACCAGGATTTCCCCTCCCAGCCCTTTGCCTGCACACCAAGAAGGTTTCCCTTGCCACAGCCCAAGCCTGCATCTCACATTCGTGCATTTAAAGCACAGACAGGCTCGTAATTAAATTCCGGAATATTTTAAGCCCTTGTAGTGATTTGAAGGTCTCGGAACTCAGCTCAGCATATGTTGCTCTCATAGTAAGCTCGAGTTCTGCCAGCTGCCTGCGTGGGCTCTCCCTACAATCCCCATTTTCCCATCAATGGGCTGCATCCAAGAGCAGGAATCATTCCCCAAGAGCAGCAAAACGCGGCCCCTTCTCTGCCCAGGAGCAAAACCCCGATGTTCTCCCAGCTAAGGACACACTCAGAAAGGTGGGAACGCTCTGAAGCTGGAGCACGGCAGGAATTCTCCATCTCCCAGGCCAGCAAGGATCCTTTGCTATGGTTACACGAGCCAGGAAGCAAAAACGAAAGGTGGGGGGTACCCAAGTGTTATTTTTTTTTTCTTTTTAAAGCCCAGACAGTTCCCAAAAGCAGTTCCTGAAAGCGGTGGCAGGAATGTCAACGGGCAGGAAGCGCTCGTGACTCTGAGTACCTGACCCAGACACGTGCCTCACCTTCCTCCTCCTTTTTTTTTTTCCTGGAAAGGATCCCATCCTCGCCTACCAGCTGGTAAACACTGCTGCTTCCTGCGAGGCTGCAGAGCTCAGCTCCATCCTGGTTTTATTCCTGGAAGAGATCTCTCCTCCAGGAACAGGGATGCTCCTATGGGATAAGGAATCCTTGGAGTGGATCACTCAGATCCTCGCTGGTGGTGCTTGCACAGCATCCAGGGGCAGATTCCCACAATTCCTAATCCCTCCATCGTGGGGAGATGATGGCGTGGGAGGGCTGCAGTTGGGAATAATCCTACTCAATAATATAATCAATAATCAGTAATCAATACAAAAATCAAGTATCTACCCAGGTGATGCTCCCCTCATCCCAGTGTCCTCCCACAGCCTCTCCCACACGGCCACGGAGCAATTTCCTGCAGTTAAAGCCCGCTGGGAATTGTTGTGAAAGCGCCTGGAGCCAGGGGTGAGTTCTTTAAACACATCCTCAAAATCAGGGACATTCCCGGAGTCATCCCAAAACCCCAGCGAGCTGGGAACCCGCCTGGAGCCACCCACACCCTCCGGCCGAGCATCCCTCAGGCTTCAGGGCTTTTGTGACATCCTGAATCTTTTGTTGGGAAAAATCCCGGTTCTGTTCCTCCCGGCTGGAAGCTGGGCCAGCCCCGAGGAATCGGGGGCCGTGTCCCATCCCTGGGGTGTGCCGGGATCCCATCCCTGGGGTGTGCCGGGATCCCATCCCTGGGGTGTGCCGGGATCCCATCCCTGGGGTGTGCCGGGATCCCATCCCTGGGATGTGCCGGGATCCCATCCCTGGGGTGTGCCGGGATCCCATCCCTGGGGTGTGCCGGGATCCCATCCCTGGGGTGTGCCGGGATCCCATCCCTGGGGTGTGCCGGGATCCCATCCCTGGGGTGTGCCGGGATCCCATCCCTGGGGTGTGCCGGGATCCCATCCCTGGGGTGTGCCGGGATCCCATCCCTGGGGTGTGCCGGGATCCCATCCCTGGGGTGTGCCGGGATCCCATCCCTGGGATGTGCCGGGATGGGCAGCGCAGCCCCGGCTCTTCCCGACGCCCTTGGGTGTGAAATTTTCCCAGAGTTTGTCAGGAAACTCTCCGCGGCCGCTTTTTTTTTTTTCTTGGAACAACTCATTAACGCCGAGCGGAAATCTGCAGGCTCCGGGCCAGGTTTCGTAATGCTCCAGGAGCAACGCGGGGACAGGAGGTTTGCATGGAAAAAATCCCAAAATTCCAGCAGAAACGATAAACTTTGAGCTCCCTGCGTGTACAAACATCACCTTTGCTCCGCTCCGCACGCAGCAAAAGCTGTCTGGAAAAACCACATGGCCACAGTTTGTCCCAAAATAACTTTTTTTTTGTGGGATATCCACCACGTGGGATTGCTGGCGCTGTGGAAATCGCTGCTCTGGAGGGCTGGGGAAGGCTCTGGAAGCACAAAATGTTGGATAAATTCGGCCCTCCCCACACCAGCCCCTCGGGCTCTGAGCTCCCACACATCTCAGCTTTCCCCGGGAGCTAAAAAGAGGGAAAAACCCAGCCGGAATCTTAGCACATTTCAGGGAATGAAGTGAAAAAACCCTTTTTTTTTCTGTCAGAGTCAGATCCCATTCATGCTCTGCTGTAAATCCACGTGGGAGGAGGAAGCCCTGGAGCTCCTGGGGGCTGCCCGTGCCCAAGGCATGAAGGAAAATCTGCCAAAATCCATGGAGGGAGCGTGTCCATACCCACACCCAGCGCTTCCAAAAGCTGCTCTTTTTGTTCGCCTCACCTTTCTATTCAAATTCAGCGGTGCTAAACCAATATTTATTCCGTTTTTTCCTGGTCAGGAGCCACTCCCTGCGTGCTGATATTTCAAATACGTGTCTGTTACCCTGCGGGGTTGTGGCTGTGCGTGTGTCTGAGGAGGAGAAAAGCTGCCAGGGATATTTTTAGCCGCGTGTTTGTCTCCAGAGCCGCGTCCCTGAAGAATTTTCTTGTTCATCCCCGCCTGGGGACTGAATCAGTTTGGGTGAGATGCTGAGCTGAACGTTACCCGCCCGGGCAAAACCTTTATAAACGGAATGATCCAAGCACTAAAAAATCCCAGCCTGGAGTGAAAATCCTTGGAAGCAGAGCTGGGGATGGGCAGAGGGAGAGGGGAAGGTGGGAGGGCATTGCCTGGCACAGTCTGGGGTTGGTGATGCCCCTGCTGCCACCCTGGGCCTGCCCGGAGCTCCCAGCACTTCTCCGGTGAGACACTGAGTGTCTTTGCAACATTTAAAATCAGTCTCTCTTAAGTATTTAAATCGAGTTTTTCTTAAACGTTTAAACATTAAGAATTTAGTTGAAAGATTAGTTAGAATAGGAAGCAAACACAGCAGAATCTAAACAAAGAGATTGATGATTAAGCAAAGAAACTGAAGCTGGAATAAACTCCTCAGGTGTGGGAACTGATTATTGGTTATCTGATGTTGTTCAGCTCAGTTGTAACAAGAATCTGCAGAGGAAGGGCCAGGCAGTTATTGATGACCCCATTCCAAACCTGTTTAGGGAAAGGAACTGGGAGCTCTCCAAGGCCAGATGTATTGTTAAAAACTAAGAAGGTAAAAAGGTCATAGCGAGGAAGAAGAGTTACTTCATCCAGTGAGGGACCCCTCCCATAATTATGAGACCACCGGCCCATTTCATAGAGAGAACTACGCATGCTTAATGACTTTTTAGCTAATTTCCATATGAAGTGGGGAATGAGAGGTGTCCATGTTATTAATATGTGTTTGTATTTTGAATATTTAGAACTTTCATGGATAAATAGACTTTGGATTGCTTTGTAACCTCGGAGCTGTGCTTTTGGAGCGATCCTCACAGCTTCCCAGTGCTGGAATAAACATTCCCTTTCTAACCCAAACGAGTTAGAGGGTCTTTGTCCGTTCCAGTTGGATATCGATATTAGATCTAGATCCATATTTTAATAAATCACCGGGATAAAGTGGCCGTCAGGAATGTGCCACATCCATATTTCTGCGTGTGCTTCCAGCCTGGAGCGGGCTCTCCTCATCCTCTGCCCTCTTATCAGCTCCCTTTGGCTGCCCCTTATCTCTTATCAGAGGACCTTGTGCCCAGCACTGCCCGCTTGGGGACACCTGGGAAGGGTCAGAATCTTTTCCCCTGCCTGCTGGGGGGATGGAATTGGGGGGATTTGGCACCTGAATCCCCGAATCCAGAGATTTCCAGCACTTCCAGCAATGCCCCGGGCAGCAGGGATGTGCTGCTTCCTCACCGTCACATTTTTGGGGGGTACCGAATGATTTCATTGATTTGTTTTCTACCTTGCAGGACTGTGAGAGTTTGCCCTGTGCTGCTCCATGGGCCACCAGCTGATTCCAGTCGATTCGGAGCTGAAATTCATTTTAAACTGCATTTCCTGAGCACAGAACGCGACCTGAGCGCTCTGCCCCGAGTCCCTTCTTTAAATAACAAGAGGTGGAGAAGGAAAATGCCTTTCCGAGCCTCTGCCCTGCCCCTCCCCTGCAGCCCGGGCTGTTTTCTGCAGCCACCGCCAGATTATTCACGCCTTCGGTATCTTCACCACCTCGGCTTTAGGATCAGCTCATAAAACAGAAATATTTTGTGCTCCAGAGGGACTTTTTGAATGTTTTTTGGGCTATCTAGCAAGCACTTCATGTGGATTTCTCCCCAGGAAAGGGATGTGCAGGGAATGGGGACAGGGATGGGGTCCCTGCCCCGCAGCATCACCACGGGAGCAACCCCTGGATCAATAATTGATGGGTTTGCCTATTAAATTAATGTACTAAACGCCTCTTTTTTTGGTGTAAATCGTTTTTAATAGCCATTAAAACGTAATTACAGCACGTTCAGGGGACAGGTCCCTTGGCCAGGACAGCCCCACGTGAGGAGAAGGAAAACATCCGGGAGGAAAATATGGGGCAGAAAACGAGAATCGGTGACTTAAGGCAGGGTGTGCTCATGGAATGCGGGGGAGGCAACGCCGAGGGAGCTTTTTTGCCTTGGAAACTCGGTTAAACACGAGCTCAGCCTCACACAAAATGTGCATTCGTGTCCATGCAGAGGTTGTGGGATGAGAAATACCCCAAAGATTGCCAGGAAAGGGGGGGGGGGGGGCACAGAGGGTCAGGGGGGCTCAAGATCCCATGGGATGGGGAGGGAGTTTTGGTGAGGGAATCGCACTCAGGGCTCACTCAGGGATTCAGGCATGGAAAACCTGCCCTTGGAGCCTCCTGATCCCGGTGAAAGCCTCTGCCAGTGACAGCTGTGCAAAACCATTCCAACAACGTGCTCCAAACCACTTCCAAATGTTTTCCAGGCTGGAGCAGAGCTGCCAGGCTGCCACAAGTGCCCCCGAGCTGCCCTCACTCCGGGCACGCTGCCCAGCAAACCTGAGTCCTCTGCCATCCCAGCAAATTCCAGCTGGGAAGAGGATGCTCCTAAATGGAACGGGGAGGCATCATCCCTGCTCCCTGCAGCCGAGGGAATGTGGTGTTTATTGTGTTTTATTTTGTCAGAGTCTTTTCTGTGGCTGCTGAGCCTCCCCGAGGCCGGCCACTCACTGGGGATGCAGCAACCTCTGGTCATTTATCCCATATTTCCTTGGGAATCCGGGAATGGGACACAGCCTGCTCTTCCTGGCAGCCTCGGATGTGTTCCTGGTGCTGGGGACACCTGGATGCACATTATGGAGCTATGGAAAATCATTCCTGATGCTGCCTCCACAGCATCGTCCTCCCAGAGCTGCCACCATGACTAAAGGTGAGTTTGGGATTGCTCCAAACTCCTGCTGGCTCCATCCTGGATCTCCCTTCCAGGCAGAGGCTGCAAATTCCCAGTTTTTGCAGCTCCATGAGCCCCAGATTGCTCCCAGGGTGGGATGTGGGGTCCCCCAGTGCTGCCACTGCAGGGGGGATGGTTTGGGTTCTGCTCCCTGTGCCCTCCCATTTGGCTTGTCCCAAATTATCCCAAATTCATTCCCACACAAACTCCAGCGAGATGTGGAGTCCGGGAAGGGAGCCCATGGTGGGGTGGCCCCGATGAAGGTGAAAGCACCAGCACCGTTCACTTCACTGAGCTTTTTATTGGGGTAGGAATGAAAAATCCAACTCCTTCCCAACTTCTGTTCATCTCCACTGCCCTGACCCGGAATTCCACGATTAAAATAACTCCGTTCTGCAGGAACAGCGTCCTAAAATACACACCTGACCTACTTTATGCAGCTCCCTTCCCAAAGAGTCATCCTGCAGCTCGAGGAGCAGGAGCTGTGAGCAGGACACGGCCGGGGCTCAAGCTGCTCCTGCAGCAGCCTGCAGGGAAGGTGAGGCAATGATTTCCTCTTCCCTAAGGGAATTGGAGCTTGGCAGGAAATCCAGAGTTTGGGTTGGGTTTGGGGACACACACGGGGGATTCGGGACTTGTCCAAACCACCCAGGAATGTAAACTCCTGCTTGTTAATCCCTTGGGAATGGCCTGCTGTGAAATTCCTGGGCTTTCCCAGAACTGGGAATGCCACAAGGAAAGGGCTCTGGAAAGGGGGACAACAGCCCCCAAGCCAAGGTTTCAGTGCCAGGCATGTGGCCTGGGATATCTGAGGTGTCACCTCCCTGGACACCTCTCTAAGTCACAGGGATCTGGTGCTGCTCAGGATCCATCAGAAATCCAGAGCTCCCTCCCTATGTCCCAGCCAGCAGCACCACCCTGGACTCACAATCAGAGCTTTACATCCCGTTTTTCCTTCCTTTTGACCCCCATTCCAGAGGTGAATCCCTCATTCCTGAGGGTTTTCAGGACATCTGACTGATGTCACCTCCCTGGACACCTCTCAAAGTCACAGGAGTCTGGTGCTGCTCAGGATCCATCAGAAATCCAGAGCTCCCTCCCCATGCCCCAGCCAGCAGCACCACCATGGATTCAGAATCGGATCCCTGGACATCAGGACAATATTTCCATCCCGTTTTTCCTTCCATTTGACTCCCATTCCAGAGGTGAACCCCTCACTCCCAAGCATTTCAAGGTTTATGGAGCATTTTCCCCCAAGCTGCAGAGAGGAAATGCAACGCTGTGAGGAACAGAAAAGACACCCAATCTCCAAGGATTGATGAGCACTTCCAGGAAAATGATGGATTTATCCAGGTTATCCCATTCATCCACACCCAGGAAGGAAATTAATGAAGTTCCCGGAGTTATTCCCACTAATTGATGACCTAGTAATGGCAATAAAGCTTTAAGAAAGCACAAATGTGTGGCTCTTGGTGCTTTATCCTGGTGATTTGGGAGGAGGGAATTACCAGGAATTTGATCCCTGCTCCAAGGCCTGCTCCGCATTTTAGCAGGGAACAGCATTAAAATTAATGCTGGCACTTACAGATGGTGACTGGGTAATTAAAGGCTGATTAATCCAATTTTATTTAAGAAAATGAATGAGGGAAGGAGCTGGGAAATGGGAAATGATGGAAAAGTGGAGCAAAGGTGAAACTAAGGATAATTGGGAAGATAACGGGATTCTTAGGGAATTCAAAGGGAATGCAGGAGGTTGGATCTGTCTGGACATCAGCAAAAGGAGGGCACAGGGACAAGGAGGGGACAACAAATGCAGGTAAGAAATTGGGAAGGGCAGGTGACAACCAGAGGAGCCGATTCCTTCCAGATCCACATGGAAAACAACATTGGATATTTCCATTAACAACCATAAAAAGAGAGAAAAGTCTGCAGAGGGGGTGTTTGCTGCCGAAATTTCCTGATCAATTCTGCTGAAGGCACCAATTTTAGGGGAAACGTGAATCATTTTGAATCTTAAGGATGGAAATAAAGCACTCAGGATCTCACAGGGAAGATTGGAGCTGTGTGGGAAGAGTGGGAATCGGTTCAAAAGGATGGAGGGGGGGAGTTCTGCCTGGCCCCGGGGATGAGGAGATCCCAAGAGGTACACAGGGATCTCACTGACCTGAGATGTCGGATACAGCTCTGATCCAGAAAAAGTGAGCTGGCCAAGTGATAGATTCCAGGATCTTGGTGCGTTTAATCCACCAAAACCTCAGGAAAATCACGTGTGAGAAAACCTCTGAAGATATTGAAGGGCCAGATACGAGGCAGAGGTGAATTTCTCCCAGTGGGAACTGGAGGAACCCTTCAAGATCTGCACTCAAACCACCCCAGAGCTTCCAAAGGCCACGGCACTGATTTGGTGGCCACTTGGGAAACCCAGGAGCCACCTCTGCTCAGGCCTGGCTGACTCCATCCCCACGGGGAGGAGGAGGAGAGGGTTTGATGTGGTGCCTGCAGGAGAAGAACCCTGATAAAGCTGGGATCCTTCAAGTCGGACCAGAAAAACCTGAGGTGCTGGCACCCACCCTGCAGCTGATGTGATCCCTCTGGGATAAGTGGGGCAGGAGGAGGGACAGGAGGGTGGGATGGTGGCCAGGATTGCTTTGTTCCCACAGGCAGCTGGGAGCAGATGAGATCAACACGGAGCAATTGGAATAACGATTGTGTCTGATCCAATTCCCTCCTTCTCCTGTAGCAGCATCCCAGGGGTTGGGTTCTAGGTGCTGCAGATTTCAGCAATTGGATGATTTTGGAGACTGGGGAAAAAACTGAGGGATGTGTTGGTGATAAATCATTTGCTTTTTCCCCATGTTTTTTCCACAGCCACAGATCAGAGCAGAGGAAAAGAGGGAGGATTCTCACCCTCTCCCGAGACCCCACAGCAGAGCTGCTTCCAGCTCTGGAAGCCCCAAAATAAGGATGTGGAGCTGCTGGAATGAATCCAGAGGAGGCCCCGGAGCTGCTGCAATGCTCTGGAGCCAGGCTGGAAGAGCTGGGAATGTTCACCCAGAGAAGGGAAGGCTCCAGGGAGAGCTCAGAGCCCCTTGCAGGGCCTGAAGGGGCTCCAGGAGAGCTGGAGAGGGACTGGGGACAAGGGATGGAGGGACAGGACACGGGAATGGCTTCCCACTGCCAGAGGGCAGCGATGGATGGGAGATTGGGAATTGGGAATTCCTGGCTGGGCTGGAATTCCCAGAGAAGCTGTGGCTGCCTCTAGATCCCTGGAAAAGTCCAAGGCCAGGCTGGAGCACCCTGGGATAGGGGGAGGTGTCCCTGCCCATGGAACTGGATGAGCTTTAAGGTCCCTCCCAACCCAAACCATTCCAACATTCCCTGGATTTGGCACAACCCCCAAAACCTCCTCGCTGCATCCCAGACAACCTCTCCGTGTTTTCCCTGCCCCAGACATCAAAGTTCCCCATCAAAGTGGCTCAGGGGGTGTTTTCCCACATCCCTCTGTCTCTCCACAGGGCCGGGGTGGAAAAACCAACCCCGGTGGCTGCATTAAAATGCAAAGCCCAATGGAATCCTCTCCGCTTCGTTAGCGGGGCTAATTAAGAGGAGCCAATCAAAATCCCCGTCGCAAAACAGACATTAGCAAATCAGGAAGTGCGAAAGCAACCTCAAAACCAGCTGTGAGTGGTTCCAAACTGAGAACCAGGAACACAGATCCCAGGGAGTGCAGCTGAGTTTGGGAACGAGCTGGAATTTCCACGTGTTCGTGTCCCAATGGCTGGGTTGGAGCTTCCAATTTTGAAGCCTGTGGCTTTCGAGCCACGATAATTCCAGCTCTGAAACCCTTTGATTCCACCCAAAACAACAGTGGGAAAAGCACTGGGAGAGGAGGAATCTCAGGAGTTTTACCCAAGACATTGAAATCACTGTGGGGATGGAAGAGGTTGAAGGGCTGAAGGGCTCGTGGAATTTGGGTGAGAAGTGGGGAAAAAAGGGCCATAAATTTATATATTCCTGGGGCTGGAGGCAAATCCCACTCAGGCAGTGCAAGGGGAGGTTTTGAGGTGCTGCCTCTGGGATTCTGTGATTATACAGCAAAATCAACACATCCCCTAATTAATTTCCCTTTATTAGCTCAGAGTGGGGGTGTTTGTGCACCCCAAATCACATCTAAGGGTACATGTGGTGGGATTTATTTCTGGTATTGAGCAGAAGTTCTGGTATTGATCAGAAATTCTGGTATTGATCATCCCACAAAGGTCAGCAGCCCTTTAAACCAGAGCCTCCTCTTATCTTCCAGTGGACATCCAGTTCAAATCCACAGGAAAGCTTGGAATGATTGAAATGGGATTTGGATCAAGTCCTGAAGTGAAAAAAAAACCCCAAAACAACATTTCTGAGCTGAAGGAGACGCCCACACCGAGAGGAGCCTCCACCAGCACCCTCAGAGCCATCCCTGGCTCCCAGCTCCACATCAGATATTCCCATTTGTGCATTTATGGATTAATAAATCCTGGATTCCCCCCAAAGCACAGCCTTCTCCCATTCCCCGGGATAAATGGATGTGGGAAGTGCTGGAAGGAGCTGGATTGAGGTGAGTGGGAAAGCTTCCACTGCAAGTTTTTAATTTAAAAATTAACATTTTTTCGTTTGTTTCAAGTTTAAAAAACCAAAAATATCCAAGTGGATTGTGTGAGGAAATTATTCCGGCCTCTAATATATGATTAAATAATAAATATTAAATCCCTCTCTTCAATAATATTTTTGTCCAAAACAGTGTTTTCTGGGAATTTCAACCAGGACAATTTCCTCTGGAAAAGGGGGAGAATCTTAAGGTTTTTCCTTCATTTGCTTGAGAGAAACCAGGAGGTGTTCAGAGCTTTATCTACAATTCTAATATCACCTCATAATATAAAATAACAGGGAATTTATCAAACCCCAGCCTTCAAATGTTTACATTTCAGGGCTTAAAGCTCTGTAAAATTCTGAGTGGTGCCCAGAGATGGAAGGACAGGGATGAGGATGAGGAATGTGCCATGGGATGGGGGGACAGAGTGTCCTGTGTCAGCTCCTCCAGGCTGGAGGGAGTGAGGAGGACGAGAGGAAGGAGAAGGCAGGGAAAAGGAAATCAAGGAATTAAGGAAAGGAAATCAAGGAAATAAATAAACAAAAAAAAACCAAAAAAGGAGGTGAAGGGAAAGCAAAATACAGAGGGACCTGCAGTGAGTGTTGTCCAAAAAGCTGAGTTTTCCATTGATTTGTGCTGGATTTGCCTCCTGAGCAGATCTGAGGGGAGAAATGTCCCTTTGCCAGCTTTTCAGAGCACAAGGAACATCCTTGGAGAGCAAATCCATGGAGACAAGGTGAGGCAGGACAGCAAAGTGCTCTGGGAGGGGCTGCCAAGCTCCTGCAGCAGTTTCCTTATAAAAAACAAGGAAATTGGTGTTTAAAGCTCAAGCCCTCCTGGCCACGCTCAGGCTGGAGTGTCCATGCTCCAATCCAAGCAGCTCTTTGGGATCTCCTGGCATCTGCCAAGCTTTTGGGAGCAGCTT
Organism: Monarcha castaneiventris obscurior; assembly: GCA_026261815.1. Taxonomy (NCBI): domain Eukaryota; kingdom Metazoa; phylum Chordata; class Aves; order Passeriformes; family Monarchidae; genus Monarcha; species Monarcha castaneiventris. The sequence continues at coordinate 21,023,892 of JAMPIT010000467.1, forward strand.
GGAGAGGGCTGGAGGTTGGGAAAGGGCTGTCCCAGGGCATCTCTGTCCTGCTCTGATGGCAATTTATGTCCTGAGCCCTCTCGGATCAGAGCAAGGAACTGGTAAAATCTGGCTCCAACCCGACCCTTCCCTTGGATCCCATCCAGGGAGAGGCAAACAAACTCCTCCATCCCATCCCATCCCAAAGTTCAGCCTCTTGGACAGTGACCTCCTCAATCTTGATTATGTAAAAAATTCTGTGGAAAAACAATTGAAACTCTTCCAGGGAGAGCTGCTTCGTTAATATGTAAGAATCCAGCGGAGGGAATGAGCTTTAACCTTGGGATAAAACTTGGGAAGTGCTGGGGCACTGATAAACCCTAAAATTCCTATAAACTAAACCCCAAAGGCAGCCTAAGGCTGTTGATAAGGCAGAGCTTAGTGGTGCTGAGGGGAGAAGGGAAAAACCCTGCATTAATTCCAGTTGCTCTTTAATTATCCACAACAAATCCTAAATCCCAGCTTCTTTCCTCAGCTTCTGTCCCCTCCTGGACTGAGGGATGAACAGGACAAATGGTTTAATCCAGAATATTTTTAGGATTTCTGTAGCTGTTTGAGGTCTTTCAGGATAAATTCTCCTGCCTAATGTCTGAATGGGAGCGTTGAGGTTTTCCCAGCTTGAGGGTTAATATCCCATTCCAAGCATGTTGTAGGAGGGCAATCCTGCCAGATCCTGAATTATTCGGGATCAGGCTTGTGTGGAAAAAACCATTAAAGGGTTTGGGAAGAACTTTGAGTCACCAAGGGCTGTGGGATCTGTGAGAGATCCAAATCTGGGATTCCCTGGGGAGCATCCATGCCAAGGACCCAAATCCATATAAAAAAAGGGAATTAATTTCTGGGAAAAACCAGGTGGAATTTGGTGTCTGTGGGGCATTTTGCGGTGGTAGAGGGCAGTGGGAGCCTGATGGAAGGGAATTTTGGGGTCAGGGTTGGTAGGAAGCGATCCCAGGTGCAAATTCCAGGAATTGGAGCCTCGGGTACTCCCAACAGAGAGATTTGACTTTTCTGTGCCCATCAGTGGGAAGCTGGATGCTCCTGGAAAAGCAGAGCATGGAGCAGCCTGAGATTAATGCCAGGAGATCCCAAGACCTTGGCAAGGCATCAGATGTGGGATCAGATCCCTCCATGGATTTTGGATCTAACCACTCCACGGGGCTGAGCTCCCTCTCCACCCCCAGGTGACTCTCAGGGATCTGTTTGGGTTTCCAACCCAACTTTTCTGACCCAAATCCAGCGGGATTCCCACAGCTCCAGGCTGCTCCAGAGCATCATCCGGCACTGACTGAATCCTGAGCCTCGGGATTATGGATTTGCACCCAAATTCTCCCACAAGCCCAACCCCAAAAGTTTTTTCCAAGGTCCACAGAGACCACTGGAATATTTTCTGGGATGCAGGATTTCTCTGCGCCACATTTCATCTCCATGCTCCACAGAATTCCTTGATTTGTCCCATTTTTCCGGCGCCATCCCTGTGTTCATTTGCTTCCGGCTCTGCCTCTAATCGCTCCCGTTGCTAATGAGTGACTCCTGGATGCTAATTAGCATCCAGTCCCATCCAGGGATATTTTTCCACGCATCCCTAAACCCCTCATGCTGTTTCAGACGTTCCATGGAATGATATCCCCGGGAAGCAGATGTGGGGCATGTGGTGTGAGATGCCAGCCTGAATTCCACGTGGGAACGGGTCAGGAATGATTTATATCCCCCTCCATTCCTAAATGACCTTGCTGATGGCATCCATTCATTTTCCAGCGCTGAATTGCTGGAGACAAACCATTCCAGGCAGATCCAACGGGATGTGCTTCACGTGCTGAGCGAAACACGTGTTAAAAACCCAACTACAAGACAATTTTCCAATTAATAAATCCCGTGGATGGCTGGGAATGCGGCAGGAAAACGCTGCCGTGGCACAGAGCAGATGTTGGATGCTCAGGAAGAATTTCTGCAATTTCTACTCCTCTATGGGAGGAATTTCCAGAAGGATTTTGTGGATCCCAGCCCTCACGTCCTTGGGGAGGAATCAGAGCCGCTCTTCCCAGAGTTTATCTTGGTTGCAAAAATGTTTTGGAGCGAGTTGGGGTTGGGTTTCCAGCGGGAGAGCCACGGTGGTGGCACGGGGGTATTTATGGGGTGCAGCTGCCCCTCCCTCCCACGGGACCTTCACGAGTCTCCCACCATCGGATTTCCCTCTGGTTGTCCAAGGTCAGCTCAGAATCCAAAGGCAGGGAAGGGTTTTTGAGGGTGGTTTGGGGTTTTTGTTGTGAAAACATTAAAGTTTAACCTTTGCTTTCTGCACGACTCATCCTATCAGGGGGGGATTGAGCCAAGAATTATCATGGAATCATGGAATTGAGTTGGAAGTGACCCAAAGGATCATCGAGTCCTGCACAGGACAACCCCAAAATCCCACCATGTGCCTGAGGGCGTTGTCCAAACGCTCCAAGGATATTCCTGGACCTTAGGAAGGTGGTGGGAGATGCAGAGCTGCTGCAGATGGCACTGGCCTCTCATCCCACTCCAATTCCTTCCCCTCGTCACTCATCACTCCCAACATCCGCGTTTCTCCCCGTGATCCGCATCCAAAGCTCTTCCTGATATTTCAAGCAGCTTTCTCTCTACCTCCTCCTTGCTAATTCCCCGTCTAATTTTAAACCTCATCCATAATGGGAGCTTTTCTCTGCTTCCTCCGTGTGTCACCGCATTTTTTGCTCCGCTTTTTTTCCATTTGCCACCGGCTCCTATTTACATCTGTGTTTGGAAGAGACACGAAGCAAAACTTATGGCCAACCCCAAATTATTCTATAGAATCTGGAGATGCTTCCCAGTGTGGAGAGTTGCCCGGGGAAGGAGCTTGAAATAAAATCCCAAAAAAAAGCAGAGGATCCATCCAAATGCTGCTCGAATCCGTGAGCTGGGTGTTTTGGCAGGGCTGAAAGAGCTGACAGTCAGCAAGTGAGGAAAGGAATTAATTCTGGCTATTTAATTACAAAAATGTTAAAAACTAGGAGTATATGAAAAGATGAAATGCAATATTTAAATATTCTTTCATGCTGTACCGAACAGAAGAACCCCAGACTGTGATAGGGGCTGTGGTGAAAGAACATTTCCGAAGTTGAGGAAAATTAAGGAAGATGTTACACAACAGCATGTCCCGATGTCGCAATGGGATCCCCACCCAGGGCTGGGGGAAGTGGGCAGCCAGCCAAGCCCGTGGGCTGCATTCCCTGCCCAGCCAGCTCCTTTTCCAGCAAATAAACGGAGTTCGCTCGGCTTTGACCTTAAGTCACTTTTTAATTTTTTTTTTTTTTGAATAGGAAGTCGTCGGAACGGTCCAACTGGCAGGTCAGCGAAACATCCCCCAGCTGGAGGCTGCCCTGACAGAATTATGGATTGCAGATGTTGCCTGGGAGCTGCTGGGATTCTGAGTGGGGCCAGGAGTCCCTGGGGTGGCTGTGGAGCTGCTTCCCAAGCCTTTGGGAAGAGGGGTTTGTTTTCCACTCAAAATGAACTTTTAACCATTTGGGGTTTGCTCTGCATGCTGAAGACAAGTGACAGAAAGCAGGCAAAGATGAAGCAGAAGATCCAGATCCTGATTCCTCCCTTCCCAGGAGGAATTTCTCCATGGAAAGGGCTGTCAGGCATTGGAACTGCTCAGGGAGGTTTGGAGTCCCCATCTCTGGAGGTGTCCAAGGAAGGACTGGAGGTGGCACTGGTGACAAGGTGGGGATCGGGCACAGCTTGGACTCGGTGACCTTGGAGAGCTTTTCCAGTGATCCTCAGTGATCCTGGGATTCTTCCTGCACACGGGGGAAGTCCTACAGAAACGTGGCCTCAGGTTTGGATGTCACCCCAGGACGACACCTCAGAACTTGGTGTCAACAGACGTCGTTGGCCATCAGGGACTGGAGAAAGACAAAGGCTGGAAATTATTTAATTTATTGGGATTATTATAATTAGCAACATTCCAGCTGCAAGGATAAAAAGGGCCGTGTAAAATACTGACTTTGGGTCAAATAACCCTGAGATCAGTCAACTGAAAGGACAGAGATCCTTAAATCAGCACCAGGAAACTGCTGGAAGTCCAGCCTTTGAGCCAAGCCTAGTTAACCTGAGCTCTGCAGGTTTTCCACTCCACGTTTATTCTCCAGAGAGCAGAGGTGCTCTTATCTCCATGGCCTTGTCCATAATTCAGGGGGGAAAATGTTGTATTTGAGATTCTCCTTCTCCTTCTCCTTCTCCTTCTTCTTTTCTTCTTCTTCTTCTTCTTCTTCTTCTTCTTCTTCTTCTTCTTACTACTACTACTCCTATTACTATTATTACCATTATGATGATTTTCATGTAAAATGCCATTTATTATTCTGCCCATTTTATCCCCAGAACAGCTTTGACTGCTGGAGATGAATTTGCTGTTGAGAAAGGCTCCAAGCACCTCCATGGACAAATCCCCCTGGATGCATTCGCTTCTCCTCCATCTTTTGATGACTCCCTTGGTTTTCACTGTAGCTTTTTTACCTGGTTTAATTTGAAAAATGTGAGGATTCATCAATCATTTTTGGCAGATCTTTTAGAGCCAGTGGACACGACGAACACGGGGACCTCAGCCTGAAGATGAGAAGGTCAAGAGGGGATGAAGATCCTCCTGCAGGGACATGGTGGAGCTGAGATCCCTGGATCTGTTCAGCCTGGCAGGAGCCCAGGATTGCTGGGAATGACTCTGGATATTTCTCCTGGCTGTATTCCATGCATGGCTGTCAGTCTGTGAGGGGTCTGGGACCATCCTCTGCCTCGTGTGCCCCCGGGATGGGGATGTGGAGCCGGGATGGGGATGTGGAGCCAGGATGGGGATGTGGAGCCGGGATGGGGATGTGGAGCCAGGATGGGGATGTGGAGCCAGGATGGGTGCGTGGCATGAGGGACTCAATGTCCCAGGAATTCTCTTTTCCAGCCTATCCAGGAGCTCCATGGCACTAAACTCCTTTTATTTCCCTCCAACCTCCCTCCCCAGACCTCACATCACTTCCCCCCTCGCCAAACAGCCAAGAGAAGACCCAAAGTTTACATTTTTCAAGAGAGCACTAAAATCAACAATTTCCTGTGCTCTTCTTACGCAGAGACCCCGGCCAGGGAGTCAGGAAGATTTAGGGGTAGGAACTGCTGCCCATTCGGGATCTGGGATAATGAGGTGTTCACACTTTAACAAAGCTGGGGGAAGGTGTCAGATCCCTCTCCCACAGCTGGGCTGGAGTGAGGGTGTGAGGGAACATTAAAGGCTCGGAGTGGAAAACAATAACAAACAGAAAAGGGGAGAAAAGTTAGGTTGTAAAGAAAAAGGGGAACAAAAATGAAAATGGGTGGGTGGGACCCGTGTGGTGCTGAGCTCAAAGGCTCCGGGTTGTGTTCAGGGGATGCCGATGATTGTCCCAAATAATCCCCCTTCCATGAGGGTTTTTAGAAGCTGGGCACTTCAGGGAGGGGTTTCCCTCAATTTGTTTTGAAACCAAAATTCCCCAAACCAGGCAGCTCCCAGGTGTGTGAATGAGGAACACAGAAATCCAGGATGCATTTTTTCCCAAGATGTGGAGATGCTGCTCGGGGCAAACTGTGCCAGGGCCTCCCCACCCTCCCAGCCAGGAATTCCTTCCCAAGATCCCATCCATCCCTGCCCTCTGGCAGTGGGAAGCCATTCCCTGTGTCCTGCCCCTCCAGCCCTTGTCCCCAGCCCCTCTCCAGCTCTCTTGGAGCCCCTTTAGGCCCTGCAAGGGGCTCTGAGCTCTCCCTGGAGCCTTCTCCAGGTGAACATTCCCAATTCTCCCAGCCTGGCTCCAGAGGGGCTCCAGCCCTGGTGCAGCTCCGGGGCCTCCTCTGGATTCTCTCCAGCAGCTCCACGTTGTTTCTGTGCTGGGATCCCCAAGCTGGAGGCAGCTCTGCAGGTGGGGTCTCACCTGAGTGGGCAGAGGGGCAGAATTCCCCCTTTCCTGCTGCCCACACTGGGATCAGCCCAGGGTTCAGGGAGTTCTGGGTGCCAGAGGACACGGCTGGGACATACCCAGCTCCTGTGACAGAACCTTTGGATTAATGGAGGGAATGAGCAGGAATTCCCCCACCTGGACCCCAGCTCCTGGTGCTGGGCAGAGCCAGGACAGCCCCTGCCTGCAGTGACAGAGCTGGGGAAGAGCAGGGAAGGTGCAGCAGCACTGGGGAGCGTAGCCTGGAGCAAAGAAAAACATTTATTAAGAAATATTATAACTGTAAATGACCCAGACACAGAGAAGGGGGTTTTTTTCTTTTTTTTTTTTTTTTTTTTTTTTTTTTTTTTTTTGCTTGTTTTCCTTTCAGTTCTCTCCAGTTGGCCCAGAGACCCCTGGCAGCAGCTGGAAACCAGAGAGGTTTGGAGCCTGAGAGGCACATGAGCCCCAGACAGTTTGATTGCTCAAACATTTCTCAAAGATTAGCTTTGTCAAAGCAAGCACCAGGGAGGATAAATCACGTGGCTCGAGCTCAGCTCTGTCCAGGCTGCTCCAGAGAAAGGCAGACTCCAAAGGGGTGAGGAGATGGCAACGAGCTGGAGCTGCAATATCACACGGGAGAGCTTCCCACGTAGATGAGGAGTAAAATCCAGGCAGGCACTTGCCCCATCCAAAAAAACCCTGGCTCAAGGCGTCACAGAGATGAGCCAGATGTTCCTCTGGTTCAAAACGACATGAAACCACTATTTTTACCCTAAAAAAAAAAAAGAGAGCAGCTTAGAGGAGCCATCCATTTTGTCAGTGCTGTTTGCAGAACCCAGGGGTTAAAGTTAAGAGAAAAAAACCCCAAGTCTGACGGTGATCCTGAGTCCATCTGACTGTGCTGCTTGCTCCTCTCAGTTATTTTTAAATCCTGAGCTTGGAGCAGGAGGAAGCTCCTTGGAGCTGCTGCTTGTGCTCAGGGAGTGCTGGAGGGTTCAGGGCCCTGTGTCCTGCTGCAGGCCCTGCTCCAGAGGGCCAGGGCTCGCTTGGACACATCCATGAGGATCCATGAGGGATTCTCTGCTCCATTCCAGGCTGGTTTAGCATGACAAACAATCCCAGAATATCCTGAGCTGGAAAAGACCCACAAGGATCATAAACGCAACCCCTGGCCCTGCACAGACACAACAATTCCACCCTGGGCATCCCTGGCAGCGCTGCCCAAACACTCCTGGAGCTCTGGCAGCCTCGAGGCTGTGCCCATTCCCTGGACAGCAGTGCCCAGCACCCTCTGGGGCAAAAACTTTTCCCTAATCTCCCACCTAAACCTCCCCTGGCACAGTTGGAAACTGCTCCTTAAGGGAAGAGCCATCACAAACTGGTTTGGATGAGCACCAGTAGGAAACCCCCCACAGCCAAGGGTTAAGGATCCACCCCAAGCATCCATCCACCTTTCCCAGCACATTCCAAGCCCTCTGTTGTTGTTTTTGATGCACTTCAGTCTAATTAAGCACAGTTTAAATATAGCCCAGCTCTTCCTTTGCTCCTCCAGCCCCAGCCTGGGAGGGTTTTTTTCCAGGCCCACATGTAAGAACGATCTGCTTTGCCTCGCTTTTATTTATAGCTGCTCTTTGCTACTGGCTGCTCCTCAGTCCCAGGAAGAACCAGGATTTACCCTTAGGAAAGGGAAGAAAACACAGGGAGGGTGGCTTTAACCCAGTTGTTTCCCCAGCCAGCAGCGTCAGAGGCAGAGGATGGATCCCGACATGGACATGGAGCATAATCTGGGGCACTCTGCACTTATTTTCCAGCTCATTTTCTGCCCACACCTCACCAGAGGTGAAAATTCTTCTATTTTCCCAAATTTTCCTAATTTTTCTGGTTTTTCTTTTTCATTTTTTCCTGGGTTTTCCCCTGATTTTCCCAAGTCAGGAGCACTGATACACACAAATGGGTCCATGGGGTTTGACCAGGGGTGAAGCAACCCTGGATTTTGTGCAAATGATTTTGAAAAGATCTTTGCCCACCTTCCATGCACACATTTATTTAAAACCAGTTTCTCTCTAAATATGAGCTGCTGCCTTTGGAGGAAAGATCAGTGATCCCAGGTGAAGAGGGGAAATAAAACAAGATTATTTTTTACACTGAAATGATCATTATTTCAGAGCTGACATGAAAGAAAAGAATTGATTTGCCCAAATTTTGGGTCTTTGGGAATCTTGTGGTAAGGGTGTTCTCAGGGGTGTTCAAGACATGAATTTATTGCTGTTTTATTGATCTGCTCAATAAAAAACCTGCTAATTATCTGCTTTAGTCCTACAGCTGTGGCCAGATGTGCTGCAGAGACAAAGAGGAAGAGGAAGAAGCTCTTCTTCTCCCAGCCAGAGGTTTCATTCCACGTCCCATGGGACATCCAGGGATTCTTTCCTTCACTGTCACCCAAAATCATCCCCTGAACAGCCCCATGTCCTTGATCCTATGGAGTGACCCCAAAAACCCCCAAAATTCCTACTGGAACTTAATTTTCTGGGTGATTATATAAATAACTAGGTTATATCACCTCATGTCCCTGCTTAGCTAGAGAGAATTCCAGCAGAAAATGAAGTTAAATAGGTTAAGGATGCAGCTTTTCCTGGGATGGGACGTTGGGAAAAGCTGCCTCATGGGAAGCAGGACATGCAGGAAAGGGAAGGACGGGATTTCGGTGGGAAAACATGAATTAAACATGGAAGGATTCTTGCTGTTGTCCGTGCAGGGGCAGGAGTTGGACTCGATCCTTGTGGGATCCAACTCCAATCCACAAAATTTCAGGATTCTGTGATTCAAAGAGTACCTGAACAGCAAAATATGGAAAATAAAAGTTATTGTCTGCCTTGAGGACTCTCCAGTTAGAAAGTGAGTGATTATCCCACCTTCTGGAAGTGTGGGGCAGCCTTTCCTTGGGAAACATGGGATCATCACTCCTCAGGTCCTGTATCCCAGCACACAGAGGCAGCTCAGCCAAAAACTCCTTCCTGATGTTTAAGATGCTGCAAAAATCAATGTTTTATCTTGTGTTCAGACAAAAACCTGCCAGAAGGAACTCAAAGGCAACATCTGTCATTTTAAACAGAGAATTATTTAGGCCTCAGAGCTGACCTGAATAGACAGAGCCCAGATCTGTATTTGGGACAGGAGATTTTTCAAGGCCAGGCTGGGATTCGGAGCCGGCCCCCGGGAGAAGCTCCAGTTAATTCCGAGGGCTCCTCCCGGCCCTGCTCACACGTCATTCCCACATCAGCTCCGCACAGATCTTTTCATCGAGGATGAAAAGAGAGCAAAGAGCTCTCTATTTACAGAGATGTTAGAAATGAGTGGTTTCACAGCTGCTGCAGAGACCTACATTCCTCCAGGCTGGACACGGAGAGGAGGAGAGCCTGGATCCACGGGCAGGATTCATGGAATCCACTCAGGATTCATCCTGAGATCCATCCTCACACCATCCTGAAATCCAGCTGAGGAATTTCCTGGGGAAACTGCACCAAACCCCACCAAATCCACCCTGAGCCTCCCCTGGCCCAGCCTGAGGCTGTTCCCTCTCCTCCTGTCCCTGTTCCCTGGGAGCAGAGCCCAAACCTCCCCGGCTGCCCCCTCCTGTCAGGGAATTCCAGAGAGGGAAAAGATCCCTCTGGATCCTCCTTTTCTCCAGGCTGAGCCCCTTTCCCAGCTCCCTCAGGAATTCCCCAGCTCCATTCCCTTCCCTGGACTCCTCCAGCCCCTCAGGGTCTACCTTGCCGTGAGGGGAAAATAAAAAAATGGGAGAAAACGTGAGGGGAAAAGAAAGTGAGGGAAGTTCGGTGAGGGCTCTGCTGCAGAGCTTTTCCCTTCTGGATCCTCCTTTTCTCCAGGCTGAGTGCTCCCAGATCCCTCAGGAATTCTCCAGCCCCTTCTCAGCTCCGTTCCCTTCCCTGGACACGCCCCAGCCCCTCAATGTCTCTTTTGTCTCGTCTCCATATGGGAAAATCCTGTGAAGCACTGCTCTTTACAAGGTGCTTCACTCTTTCTGGGAATTAAATCCCGATTATTTTAGTTGCTCTTATCTGTCCGGCTCGGTGCTTGGCAAATCCCAGCCCAGCCCTGTGGCATTGGCAGGCAAAAAAACAAAAGATGCTTTCATGATGATTCAGCCCACTGTGAGGCAGGGAGCAACAGGGAGCTGCAGGAATTGTTATGTTTGTGTTGGGAAGGTTGGAAAATAGTTGGAAGTATCCAAATGTGAGGAATTTATGGCTGTGATTTGCCTCTTTGGTTGGCAGAACCTCTCCGAAATATTCCAGCCTTGCTGTGTACAGGCTGTGATTCATCCTGGAGGAAACGATGGATTTCAGGCCGCCCTGCGCATTTCCCTTGATCCTTTTTGGATCATTTGGACAAACCATTATTCCCTATTCTTTGTTTTGGCCGGGATGAGAAAAAAAGCAGGTGATTGAATCATTTCCCCTTATCTCCAAGTTATCCCAGCCAAAGCTCGCCCAACTGTCTCGGGAGTGACTTAGTGCATCCAGTTATTGTGCTCAGGGAGGCTGTGGGTGGCTATTTCAGTACATCCAGGGCTTTTTTTTCCCCCTATAATTCTCCTTTTCAAACATTTTACAAGCGCTCCAGAGCGAGGAGGTTCCCAGCCTCCCACTGGTTTTGCAAGAGCCCAGCCAGAGCCAGAGGGTTTCTATTTGCAGGGACTCCAATAATACTTGATTTGAAGGAGTGCGAGGCTGCCTCGTTTTCCGGGAGATGAGAAAAGCTGGCGGAGAAAAGGGGAATAATGGGAAAGGTGGGAAGAGCTCGCTGGTGTTGTACAGGCAGGCAAAGGTGTTTCAGAGCTGTCAGGAAATCACTGCCTGCCCCTTGTCTCCGACCCCAGGGAGGAGGGAAATGTCACCCGGGGCATCAGGGGAGGGAAAACTCTTCTTTGATGATTCTTGCCTTCCTTTTCCGTGTATTTCTGAAGGGTTGGAGCATTTCCCTGCAAAGCAGCTCATGGCCTCTCCCGGTGAACCCCAGTGACTCCCATGATGGGCATTGTCTGTGGCTGTGATGAGGAGAAAACTGGGAAAATGAGAGGCTAGGATTTCCCCCTGGAGCAGCTGCTTGTTCTCTTCTCAGTTCAATTTAAAACCTCCTTTTGGGGGCTGTCATTCCCTCTATTTTGCCTTCCTTTCTCCATAATTTGCTCCACACTCCTCCCAGCTGATTTGTGCCACCCCACGTTCCAAACCCTTCCACCAAGGCACTTCCCGAGCTTTGCAATTGTATCCCTCAACTTTTTGAATCCTTCCCGTGTCCCTTTTCCAGCAGTTCCTCTGTGCATCCCTTTCCTGTCACCTGAAGCTTTCCCACCCCGCTCCAGTGAAAAATCCCATTAGAATTCCCGCCTTCCTTGCTGGGCTTTAAGCTCAGTGTTTAAATTATTTTTCCACAATAATGGCCTAATCCTTTCTCTTATCAGCATGGCAGATTATTTCTCCCAAGCATGGCTGGTACCTTGTCTTCTCCCTAATTACACAGAGACAAATTTTGCTCCCGAATGAGCACGGGCTTGGAATTAACAGCAGGAAAAGCCCCAAAGTAAAGCCCTGCCTTGGAGAGCATCTTCCTCCTATCCCAGCTGGCTCAGCCAAGGCAAACACAGAGCATATTGTGTGTCAACTCCAAATATACTCATCCCTCCAGCTGGGATTTAGGGACACTTCCCAAATATTCTCTAATAGCAACGGGATGTGTCAGCTGCAGCGAGGCGCTGTCAAAGCCTCCCTTCAGCTGAGGGCCAACCTGCTTGGCCAGGGATGTTTCCAGGGCAGGAGGAGCAGAAATAACTTCCTAAATAATTAGAGGAGCACAAGAGCTGCCATATTTCAGTTGCACGGTTGGATTGGGAGCTTGCAGCGTCCTCACAGTTTAATTAGGAGCTGAAGGTGTTGTTTGTTCTAGTTGTCCTCACACTTTTTCCATGAATTTGCCTTAATTGCCCTTATTTTCATGAACAGCTCAATGATCATTCTCATTATTCAGCCCCAGCCCCAAGGGATGGCACCAGCAGGGATAAACTTTGTGCCAACACAGCCCCAGGAGCTTGAAACACTTTGGAAAAGCAAAGCCCTTGTATTTCCCTGGGATGACATCCCAGCACATAAAAGCATAAACACGGAACTCTCACTCCAGGAATTAATTCCTTTAAATCCTCCTTCACCTGAAAGCCCAGACCAGTCCCTCCAGACTTGTTCTATTTTACCCAGCCTAGAACAGGAATGCCATTTAATTTTTAAATCCTGCCTTTGGATGAGACCAGAAACAATTCCAAAGCCTCTGGTGAATATTGTCCCAATATCCCAATGTCCTCCTGGGAAAAGACTGAGCGACCCCAAGGCTCTGCAGGCCAAATTCCCTCCTGCTTTATCCCTGTGGGTGCAGAGGGGTCCCAGCTCAGGCAGCTGCCTCAGAGAGTCCTCGGCTTAAATTTGTGCTCCCTGCTTCCCATGGGATGTGGTTGGGATCAGAGGGATGATTCCATGTCCTGGAAGAGTGAGCTCACCTGCTGGGATGAGTTCTGGATTCCCTGGGTGATCAATGACCACTATGTGTTGAGCCAATCAGGCGCATCCTACAAATTCCCCCACTAATTAACATCCCAATTAACACCCTCCTCATTTTTAATGAGCGCCCAAGATGCAACAAATCCCTTTATCTCCTCTTTTTTTTCCCCACTTAAAATGACCCTGTGGATGGTGGATCACACCCCAGTACACACAGAGCATCACAAACCCACAGCCAGCAGCGTGGAGAAATTAATATCCTAATCTCATAAAGATTTTTAAATATTAACTTAAGCTGCTGAGGATGGATTATGGACTCAGAAACCAATCATCCTTTTCCCCTAAATAACTGTTAAAATAGAAGAAATATGCCTGGTGTGGGGGGGAATCGATGTTCCATTGCTAAAAGGCCTGACTGCCACGGGAATATTTCTTGGCTCCTGACACCTCGTTAAGTTATTTAACAACGTCCCAATTTATTGTGCTGTCCAGCGACCACAGAAATTCTTAAAATTAAGTAGAGAAAGAGAAAAATCAAAATAGGCATTTATCAGCCTCCCTGCAGGAAAGGACGCACCAAGGAAATGCGAAATACGGGCTAACAGAGGGCGGCGGCACAGAGCATATCCCAAATCTGTCTGGAAATTCCACAGGGAATAAATATGCAATTATCCCAGTCGGGATGGGCACAGAAAGTCTGCTGTGGACTGGTCTGGCTGCTTCACATTTTCTCTCCAGAGAGAGAATCTCCAGCCCTTGGAGCATCTCCGTGGCCTCCTCAGGACTCACTCCAGCAGCTCCTCTGGGCACCCTGTGCCAGGGCCTGCCCACCCTCCCAGCCAGGAATTCCCAATTCCCAATATCCCATCCAGCCCTGCCCTCTGGCAGTGGGAAGCCATTCCCTGTGTCCTGTCCCTCCATCCCTTGTCCCCAGTCCCTCTCCAGCTCTCCTGGAGCCCCTTCAGGCCCTGCAAGGGGCTCTGAGCTCTCCCTGTGTCCTTCCCTTCTCCAGGTGAGCACCCCCAGCTCTCCCAGCCTGGCTCCAGAGGGGCTCCAACCTCGGAGCAGCTCCGGGGCCTCCTCTGGATTTATTCCAGCAGCTTCAGGTCCCTCCTGTGCTGGCCCCAGGGCTGGGGCAGCTCTGCAGGTGGAGCCTCAGCTGAGCACAGGGGCAGAGGGGCAGAATCCCCCCTTTCCTGCTGCCCACGCTGTGGGATCAGCCCAGGGCATGGGGGGCTCTGGGTCCCACATGGTCGGGGCATATCCAGATTTCCTCAGTCCCTGAGGTTTCCTCAATTTCCCTGAGGTTTCCTCAATTTCCCTGAGGTCCTTCTCCTCAGGGCTGCTCTCCATCCCTTCTCCACCCAGCCTGGATTTGTGCTGGGATTCCCTGATCCCCGTGCAGGACCAGCCCTTGGCCTTGTTGAACCTCAGGAGCTTCACATGGATGCACCTCTCCACCTCCCTCTGGATTTCACGAGCTGCCCCTCCACCTCCCTACATGAGATTACAACCAGCTCCATCCACCCACCCAATTTCTATTTATTATTCTCTTTTATCATTCAGAACTGGGTTTAAAGCTGAATAAAACATTCCAAATTCAATATTTCCTTTGCCAGCAGGAGAAGAGGGGACGTGACTCGGTCCCCACAGCAGAGTGGGACAAAACCCATTAGTCCTTGATTGCTGTGCAGGTAATAAAAGAGTTTTACACTGAAAGGTCTGTGCAGGGCAAAGCCAAATTATTGCTGAGCGGAGCCCTGCGAGGTTCTCTCTAAAAACAAACCATTAACATATGCACAATTAGGCTGCCTCGATTGTTATGCCACAAGCAAAATGCAATCCCGTCTTGGAATATCTAAACAGCCTTTTAATTCCAGCGAGCCGGCGGGGGGAAAAAATGTGTTAGCATTAAAGGAATGTGTTTTTTTAATCACATCTAAAAATAACATTTATATAACCACCTACCCTGACATTTCACATCAGCAAGTGGCCAGAACCGCCTCACTCAGCTGTATTAAAATATGCAAACACCACGGGGTTTTAGCAGATTTTGGTTTCCTGAAAAAGAATTGCAGAGCTCCCAACTTTGGAGGCAAGAGGGAAGTCAGAGTGGTTTCTACTCTAGTTCGAATAAATCATGTGTGATGAGTTCTTCAGCAGGTCAGTGACAGCCAGTGCCTGGATAATCCACTCATGGAATGGTTCGGGTTGGAAGGGACCTTTGCTGAAAGGTGTTTCTTGTTAGGATCTAAAGATTGCCCAGAGAAGCTGTGGCTGCCCCTGGATCCCTGGAAGGGTCCAAGGCCAGGTTGGACAGGGCTTGGACAGCCTGGGTTAGTGGGAGGTCCCTGCCCATGGAAGGAGGTGGAATGGGATGATCTCTCTGGGTGTGCACACGTGAAAAAGGAAAACCATGGATTTGAGGATCCGTGAGGAAGACTTTGGAGCAGGTGGCGAATGAAGACCAGATCCCATTCAGCTCTGCAGGACAATGCAGCTGCTTTTTTAACTTCTTCTTCCAGCCCCAATTCTTCTGCTCCAGCTCAGAAAGTGCAGGACGTTCTCTGGGAACGTCTCTGAGATGCAGGAAAACTGAAATGGGATTTCGGTGGTGTTTGACAAATACCCAGAAACCCAGTTCCCATAAAGGAATTTGTAAAAAACTTCCCTTTGTAAAATGAGGGTTTGAAGTGTAAGAGGAGGTTTGATTTGGATATTGGGAAGGAATTCCTGGCTGGGAGGGTGGGCAGGCCCTGGCACAGGATGCCCAGAGAAGCTGTGGCTGCCCCTGGATCCCTGGCAGTGTCCAAGGCCAGGCTGGACGGGGCTGGGAGCAGCCTGGGATGGTGGAAGGTGTTGGGATTGGAATGAGGCGGGATTTGAGTTCCTTCCACCCCAATCCATTCCATGATTCTGTGATTTATCCAGGGATAAGGGGCAGCACAAGGCAATGCTTTGCTTGAAGCCCCTCCTGGTGCAAAGCTGCTGCCTCCAAGGAGCATTTCTGAGCTGTCCCCGTTCTCTGCTCACTTCCTACAAATCATTTGTTACCGAGATTGATATTGCAGTTATGTAAACATCCATTATTTATCTGCTCTGGCCCTTTGAACCGGATGAGTGCTCCTGGATTTCCATTATTCCGTGTCTAAATTAATCATGGAGCATAAAATCAGTCACCATTTATGCGATATGAAAAGAAAAAAAAAAAGATGTAAAAATAGCACTCGTGGTGTGGAGATTTCATGCCGTGTTCCCTGGGTAGGAACTCTTCAGGCATCCTGCTTTTTCCTGCAGGCCTGTGAAATATTGATGGCTTTTTCAAAAGGAGAAAACTCCCTGAAAATTATCTGTCTCCTCCAGAGAAAGCTGTTCCCTGATCCAGTCACTGACTCCCTCACCACGGGGAGCACGGTGGAATCCCATCCACGTGCAGCTTCCCATCCTCTGGCAAATCCATGTCCTGCATCCCACAGCAGGTTGGGACTGGGATCTCTTCCTGGGCACAGCCAGGAGCCTCTGACACATTCCTGGGAATGTTTGACAACAGAATCCCAAAGGACAACAGGGGAGTGCAAGATGGGGAGCTCCAGGAGGGATCTGAAAGCCCCCTCCAGGAAAGGATGGAGGTGGCTCATCCCTGCTGGATTTTAACAGGAATTATCACTTCTCCAAACCCAAATGGGTGCCCTGCCACCCCCATGCTGGGAATGGAGCTGGTTGGGGGCTGGGATTCAGCTCCAGGCACTTCATGGAATCCCAGAATGGTTTGGGTTGGAAGGGACCTTAAAGCTCATCTCATTCCACCTTCTGCTGTGGGCAGGGACATCTTCCACTATCCCAGCTTGTTCTAAGCCCTGTCCAGCCTGGCCTTGGGCACTTCCAGGGATCCAGGGGCAGCCACAGCTTCTCTGGGAATTCCAGCCCAGCCCCTCCCCACCCTCCCAGCCAGGAATTCCCAATTCCCAATATCCCACCCATCCCTGCCCTCTGGCAGTGGGAAGCCATTCCCTGGGTCCTGTCCCTCCATCCCTTGTCCCCAGTCCCTCTGCAGCTCTCCTGGAGCCCCTTCAGGCCCTGCCAGGGGCTCTGAGCTCTCCCCGGAGCCTTCCCTTCTCTAGGTATCATCCACAATTCCATGTGCTGCTCTGCTCCAGCATCAGGATTTGGGAGACACCATGGGAAGAAGGCAGGGATGGGTAAGAAAATGAGATCTTTGGAACAATTCTTTCTGTGCACTGTTTTTTCAGCCCTTTGGGGATCCATCCCTTCTGTTAATGGTCTGTGATCAGCAGAATTAACACAGAGAGCACTGAGAAGCCCAAATTAACAATATCATGGAATTAATTGGGCACAAAAAGCTTCTTTCAGGGATCAAAACCTCTGCTGAGTGACCAGAGCCTCACTGAGATGTTTTTTTAATCAGTGATGCTCCTCAAGCTTCAGCAGCTGCTTCACAACTTGATTTGAGCCTGGATCCCACGAGGAGCCAGAGCCACCCATCAGCCCCCTCACACCCTTGTAAGTGAAGGAACAGCCACTCCCGAGGGAATATCCTGGCAATATCCTGCAATATCCCAGCTCCATCCACTCCAGCTATTAATAACTGGCCTTGCTTCCCCTCCAGCGAGCGTGGCTGGAAGGAGGAACTTCTCCAAGCTCTAAATAACCTCCTGGATTCCCCCCTCCGGACCTGTGCTCCAGCTGGGAGCAGCTTTCCTGTTTGTTTGTTTGTTCCTTTTTCCTTGCCATGATTGCAGGGAGGAAGGAATCTGGCTCCTACCTCCCCAAAGAGCTCGGGCTTGGAGAGCAATTACTCAGCACTGCAGGCTCTGGTGGAGAATTAAAGGTCAGGGCACATTTGCTGGGGGTTTTTATCCTGGGCTTCCACGAGGTCACGGCTGATGATAAGCACATGTTCAAATCCACGTTTCCAAAGCAATTCCCAGTCCAAAATGTGGCTGTGAAAACGCAAGGAGAGCATTTTTAACCCTCTCTTTTCTCTTGATTTTACGGAGTGAAAAGCCTCTGGAGCCAAATTCCAATGAGACAGAGGGAGGGAGGTGGTGGAACCTGTGTGTCAGGATGGAGGGGGCTCATCCCTGCTGGATTTTAACAGGAATTATCACTTCTCCAAACCCAAATGGGTGCCCTGCCACCCCTATGCTGGGAATGGAGCTGGCTGGGGGCTGGGATTCAGCTCCAGGCATTTCATGGAATCCCAGAATGGTTTGAGTTGGAAGGGACCTTAAAGCTCATCTCTGTGATATCTTCCACTATCCCAGGCTGCTCCAGCCTGGCCTTGGACACTCTCAGGGATCCAGGGGCAGCCACAGCTTCTCTGGGAATTCCAGCCCCGCCCCTCCCCGCCCTCCCAGCCAGGAATTCCTCCCAATATCCCACCCATCCCTGCCCTCTGGCAATGGGAAGCCATTCCCGTGTCCTGTCCCTCCAGCCCTTGTCCCCAGTCCCTCTCCAGCTCTCCTGAAGCCCCTTTAGGCCCTGCAAGGGGCTCTGAGCTCTCCCTGGAGCCTTCTCCTCTCCAGGCATCATCCACAATTCCATGTGCTGCTCTGCTCCAGCATCAGGATTTGGGAGACACCATGGGAAGAAGGCAGAGATGGGTAAGAAAATGAGATTTTTGGAACAATTCTTTCTGTGCACTGGTTTTTCAGCCCTTTGGGGATCCATCCCTTTTGTTAATGGTCTGTGATCAGCAGAATTAACACAGAGAGCATTGAGAAGCACAAATTTAAAATATCATGGAATTAACTGGGCACAAAAGGCTTCTTTTAAGGATTGAAACCTCTGCTGAGTGACCAGATCCAGCCAGCAATTATCCTAGGGGCATTCCCTGCCTGCCCATCCCGGGGCATTCCCTGCCTGGGGCAGGATCCCACTTGTCCTCATCCCACCCTGCCTGAGGTCAGCCGAGGTTTTCCCATCCACCACACACCAGCATCTTCCTGGGAGTGGAATTCCTGGCTCCGTGAGGCTGGGAATGAGCTGTTGGAGCCGGGCTGGCAGGGAGCTGGGGCAGCTCCTGCCTCTGCTGACCCCGGGATGCTGCACTTCCAGCGCTGATGGATGGCCCCGTCTGACAGAGCCCCGGCCTGAGCTCGGCCAGATGTGAGATTAATTTATTGCACCTGTCCAAACAGAAGATATTCCTATTTTCTTTGGTTCCAGCTTGATGGAGAGGCCTGGGTGTGCCACGCTCAGCTGACCTTGGCCCAGCCTGGTGGGTCTGTCCCCTGTGGGGATGAGGGGACACCACGCATCACTCGTAACCCAAAGATGAAATGCAGCAGAAAATCCAGGTCCTTGGAGCAGGAGGCTGAGCTGGGATGTGCAGGGGGAAAGAATCCAAGCTCTGCTTCAGCTGCACGAGGAGCAGCAGCAGAACAGTTTGTGTTTTAATTAATAAGGAAATAATTTGGCGTGGAGCATCTTAATGCGGCTGATTCCTCGCTGCGGCATCAAATCCTGCAGTGGGACAGCAGCAGGAAGAGCTTCCAGCAGCACAGCACAGGCCAGGAGGGATCTGCAGCCACCAGCAAGTGCTGGGCCAAAGCTGAGCCTTCAAATTCCCAGCGAGTTCAGTGGGATTTTTGCCTGATTAAAGCTCGAGCCGCAGTCCAGGAATTTCTGTCTCTGCCGCAATCCAGCCAGGCTTTGCGCAGGAGCTTGGGAGCAATCTGTTCCCCTTGATGGAGGTTTTTCTTGGAGAGAATTCAGGTTTATTCCATTAGAAAGGGGTTTAGCCTTCCCTTTTTATGGTGGTGGGAAAGAAAAACCGCTGGGTTGCCCCTGAGTTGGGACAGCTCAGATCTCACTTGGTTTTAACCTTCTCTCCTGAAGGGAAAACTTGCTAAAGGATTTTAAACTTGAGGAAGGACTTTAGACTTGAGAAAGGTTTTAGACCTGAGAAAGGAACTTTAGGAATTGTTGTTCCCTGTAACGAGGGCCAAAGGATCTCTGGGAAGTGAAATAGGATCATAATGAGGTGAGCACCTTCCTCTTGCCGGGTCAAGAAATTGGATAATTCAGCTGGAATTTCAAAGGGAGGAGCAATTGGAGGAAGATGAACTTCTGACCCTGTAATTACAAAGCAGAGCTCGGCAGAAGGTGGGTGGCATCCTGGGCAAAATGACACAATGAAAATAAGGATTAAAAGGGGTAAAAGCCACTGAATGTGGCCTGAAGTAGCTCAGTCTTGAGGAATTACAAAAAAACAAGGAAGAATTTCATCTGGGGAAATAGGGAGAATCCTGAGAAAAAGTGAAAACGACCTGCCAACAGAAGGGGAATAAAATCTTGGTGATACCTGGGGGGATTTATCCTGGGATGCCCCAGGTAGTGCCACATCCACACGTTTTTTGAGCACTTTCAGGGATGGAGACTCCCTGTGCCAAAGCCCAGCCACTTTTCCAGTGAAGAAATTTTTTCTGACTTCGAGGAAAATGCGTGAATGAGGAGAAAATGACAATGGATGTGATGTGCTGAAGTTGTCTGCCTGCTGGTTTGGGTGCTTTGCTGGATGCTGGGGACAGGGCTGGTTCTTTTTGTGGGTTTGGGGGATGTTGTAAAGACACCTCCAAGCTCCCCTCATCCCTGGGGACATAGGGACATCCCACCCTGTCCCACCAGCTGCTTTTCCAGCAGGAAAACCAAAAGCTGGAAGGAAAAAAACCATCTCAGCCCCCAAAGTGAAGGCTTTGCCTTTGTCACCAGCTCTGCCTACACAAAGCTCACTTTATCTTCTCCTCAGCATTCAGGTCTCTGACTAAAAAAACACATAAAACCCCCACATTCAGAGACATTTTTTTCCGCTCTGCTTTGTTTATCAGCAAGATTAAGATTCCTGGCTGTGGAAGAAAGGAATATCTCCATTTATTTGTTTCGGGGCATGTGGAGTGCATTTGTTTCCTAGGATGCAAATTCATTGTTCCTGCTCTGAATGAGAGCCCTGGTGCCAAGAGCTGCCGTCGGATTGGGATCTCTTGGCATCATTTTTGCTGTAACTCTCCACACAGAGTGGGAATTTGAGTCCTCCCAATATTCTGCCACTGGAAAAGCTTCCCAGTTTAATTCTTAAACTTTCTTTCAGATGATTTCCCTCTTTCTAAAGTCCTGCCGTGCCACAGGGTGGGATTTTGGGATGTGGGTCACGCCACCAGCCCTGGGATGCTGCACCAGCTGCCTGCACCACCAAAAAGGACGAAATTGGGCGTTCAAATGTGATTGGCTGCGCTTCCTAATTCCATTTTTTATTTCTTTCTCTCCCTCTCGATTGTTTTAATTGGGATTTACGCACACACACACACATACACACACATCCCAAATTGCAGCTGCAGCTCCAAGTGCCGCCAGGAAAAGCTGCTGTGTGCAGGGGACAGCATGAAATTCCAGCCTTTCGCCATGGGATGAATCCCCCCCGAGCTCCCTGTTTGTCCCCAGGGTGGGCAGGGCTCAGGGGCTGCCACCTCCCATTAGCTGCAGCAGGGGATGGCACGTTGTGACATGGCTGTGCCTGACATGCCATGTCACCTTGGCAGATAATGACTTGGAAATTTGTGCTAATAATTGTTTTGACTCTTCCCCTGCAATGAGTGGGTTTGGTTTGGGTTTGGTTTTTGGTTTTGTTTTTGGTTTGGTTTTTTTTTTTTTTTCCCCAGCAGAATGTCTTGCACTTGAAGTGATTTTATTAGGGAATTGTTGTTATTTTTTTACATAGGAAAAATAGCAGTTGTGTCATCTGGAGGTTGGGAGTTGGGATTGACATCCCTGCAGCCCCTTGGGATGGTGCTCCAGGGAAGATTTCACAGATTCCAGCTCCTTCTATCCAAACCCTGCTGCCTCAGACACCCGCACCTTCCTCATGACCAGGATCCTGATGCCATCACTGCTGAACAAAGGCTTTGTATCATAAATATCCGTGGGAAGATTCATGTCCAGAGAGGGACGATGGAGCTGGGGAAGGGTCTGGAGCACCAGGAGCAGCTGAGGGAGCTGGTGGGGCTCAGCCTGGATAAAAGGAGAATCCAGAAGGGAAAAGCTCTGCAGCAGAACTCTCCTCACACTTCCCTCATTTCTTTTTTCCCCTCACATTTTCTCCCACTTTTTGATTTTCCCCTCATGACAAGAGAGACCCTGAGGGGCTGGAGGAGTCCAGGGAGGAATAATGGAGCTGGGGAGGGTCTGGAGCCCCAGGAGCAGCTGAGGGAGCTGGGGGGGCTCAGCCTGGAGAAAAGGAGGATCCAGAATGGAAAAGCTCTGCAACAGAGCCCTCCTCAAACTTCCATCACTTTTTTTCCCCCTCACGTTTTCTCCCATTTTTTGATTTTCCCCTCACGGCAAGGGAGACCCTGATGGGCTGGAGGAGTCCAGGGAAGGGAATGGAGCTGGGAAGGGGCTGGGGAATTCCTGAGGGAGCTGGGAAAGGGGCTCAGCCTGGAGAAAAGGAGGCTCCAGAGGGATCTTTTCCCTCTCTGGAATTCCCTGACAGGAGGGGGCAGCCGGGGGGGGTCGGGCTCTGCTCGCAGGGAACAGGGACAGGAGGAGAGGGAACGGCCTCAGGCTGGGCCAGAGGAGGGGAGGTTGGATACTGGGAAAATTCCTTCATGGAAAATGTTGTCCAGCCCTGGCACAGCTGCCCAGGACACTGCTGTAGTCCCAAATATATTGAGCAAGAAAATGCCAGTTTTGCAGTCAAATATTTGGATGTTTTCTGCAGTTCCCTCGACCTGGGCTGAGCATTTGGGGCTGACAACCGTCTCTGTGCTCCTGCAGTTCTGCCCCCGGGGGATTTAGAGGATTCTCCAGCCATCCAGACCACCTCATGTGGGCAATCCCCATCCCAAAAATCAGCAAATCTGGGATAACATCCCAGTTTGGCCAGGCTTTCCCAGCAGGACAGGAAAAGGCCTGGAAAAGGCCTAGAAAAGGCCTTTTTTTCTGCCTCCATTGCAGAACCAGAGAATCCTTTAGGCTGGAAAAGACCTTTTAACATTTGGGCTTGGGAAAGCAAAAAACAAAACAAAACAAAACAAAAAACAACAACAACAACAACAAAAAGCAAAAAACAACAACAACAACAAACCAAACACCAGGAAAAAACAGAATTACCTGGAAAAATTACAGCAAAATCAGGCCAGGATGTTAAAAGGTTTGGTTTTCCCCCCTAGGAAACTCCAGCAGGAATTTCTAGTCACACTCCCCCTCACAGAGCATTTAAATATCTGGAAGTCCCCCTTCTGCAGGGGACAACACTCCAGAGCTTCATGGTCATGTTTCCAGGGAAAATCAATCCTCTCCTCCCAAAAAACCCCCACTTTCTGTTAAAGAAATAAATTAATTTAGCAGCATTGAAGCCCATTTCATTTGACTTGTGAATTTAGTTCTGTACAAACTCTTATATTATTAAATAAGGTACAAAGCCTTAATTAAATAAACTTTAGCTCTTGCTGCAGGATTTTATCAGGGAAACCCAAACAATCCCTTCTGACATCATTTAACTTCTCCCTCTTTCTTCCTCTTTTCCTTGTCAAAATATTCATCCCAACTGGCACGTTCTCCCCAAGTATTTAGATTTTTGCAGACATTTTTACAACCTATTTGCATTTTTGTGGAAAAACTCTCCCATCTGTTTATTTCCCTCTTGCAACCGGCTGGGATGACTGGAACTGGAGAGATCAGGGAAGAGCCGGCGGCGCCTGGAAAGAGCCCAGAGTGGCTTTCCCTGGGCTCAGTCCTGGTGCTTTCCCCTCAGGGATATTTTCTTATCTTGGAGGCCCTGTCCTTGAAAATAAATCATCCAAGACATCCCTATTCCACAGGTTTCAGCCGTTAAAATTTGGAAAATTCCTTGCAAAACTCCAAACAAAACCCTCACTGACGAAGGCGCTGGTGGAATCTGAGCTGCAGATGCAGCCTGAGGTGAACAGCACATTTTGCAGGAATATTGTGAATATTTTCATATCCTATCAGTTGCTCTGACAAGCAGAGAGACTGTTTTCCCTTTTAAATGAAACAATAAATGAAGTAGGAGAAGTGGGGCTGCGGGAGGATGGGTTTAGGTGGGAGATTGGGAAGGAATTCCTGGCTGGGAGGGTGGAGAGGGTCTGGGATGGAATTCCCAGAGAAGCTGTGGCTGCTCCTGGATCCCTGGAAGTGTCCAAGGCCAGGCTGGAGCAGCCTGGGATAGTGGAAGATGTCTCTGCCCATGGTATGGGATGAGCTTTAGGATCCCTTTGCACCCAAACCAGTTTGGGATTCTCTGGTCCAGCATCCCAGTCCCTGCCTGTGACTGGTTCAGGCTCTGTGCCCACTGCTGGTTCCTTAAAGATAAATTCCTTGAGGTTATTCCCATCTTTCTCTGTAATTTGTTTAGTGCCAAGCAGGGGGAATTCAGCCCCCAAAGCGCAGCTGGTGTCACTTTAATGCATAAATAACAGACTATTTAAAATCCACGTGGATGTGGCACTTGGGGACATGCCTTAGTGGTGGCCTTGGCAGTGCTGGGGAGAAGTTGGACTTGATAATCTTGGAGGTCTTTTCCAGCCTAAACAATTCCCTAATTCTGAATTCCTTCTCTGGGCGAATGAGGCACTGCTGGAATTGCTGGATGCTGCCAGTGTTTCACAGGCAGCTCTTGGAATTCGCTGTTGGATCGTGTTCAGAACAGGGAAATTCTCCAGTAATTAATGCCATCATAGAAAAAACAAATAGGGGGAGGTTTGTACACACTGAAGGTGCTGAAAGTGGGGTCCATTCCAGAGTTCCCATTGTTCCCAGCACCAGGTTCCAGTGGGATGGGATGGGCTGGACAAGCAGAGCCCCTGGGGAGCCCAAACTTCCTCCTCCCTGCCCTGAGCCCTCAGGGCAATTGTGAGTCAATAACCTTTTCCTGAAACCACTTTATACTCAACCTTTTATTTTTTTCCTCTGGCATTGTTCCTTCTTTCCCAAGGGAAATGTCCAAGCCCTTATTGCTCATCCGGAGGTCACTGGGAACGATGTTATCACTCCGTGGGGTCCCAGCCCCGGCTGCAGGTGAGCACAGCACACCTGGGCCAGCACTTTAACATCTGTATCTGCTTGCAGACCCCTCGTGGGGCAGAGAAAAATAAAAGCATCAAAAAGCCCCTGGAGAGAGCTAATCCAGGGGAAAAAAATATGTGGTTAAACAAGGTTTTTACAAGGGCATGAAGTGGCAGGACAAGGGGATGGATTCACACTGACAGGGCAGGATTAGATTTGGGATTAGGGAGGAATTCCTGGCTGGAAGGGAGGGGAGGCCCTGGCACAGGGTGCCCAGAGAAGCTGTGGCTGCCCCTGGATCCCTGGAAGTGTCCAAGGCCAGGTTGGAGCAGCCTGGGATAGCGGAAGGTGTCCCATCCATGGCAGGGGTGGAACAGGATGAGCTTTAAGATCTATTCCAACCCAAAGCAGTCTGGAATTCCATGATCTCTCTTCCCTGTGCTTTGCAGAGCTCCTTGGACAAACGCAACCCCTGCAGAATGGTCCAGACCTGCTGCTGGCTGGGGAGAAGGTTTTCCAATCATAGAATCTTAAAATCCTTTAGGTTGGAAAGGACCTTTAAGATCACCATGTCCAGTTGTTAAGATGTTATTTATGGACCTGTTTTCTTCACCTCGGTCACTCCACTGCAGAGAAAAGCTGATGTTTATTCATTCAAAGATTAAAGAGCTCCAGCAGTGCCACAGTTTGTTCCCAGTTGTCTTTTCACATCATTATTCCTATATCCGTGGTTCTCCCTTACCATCTGCTCCCCCTCCAGACAGCAGCATCCACAGAACGGGAAGTGCTCTTGGCCCATCCCAATTCCATTTTTTAGGCATTCACAGGGGCTACAACCACTGGTTTCCACCTCTCTCTCATGGAGAGCCTGGCAGAATCCCCCAGGAACATCTCAGCCCTCACCAACTTGCACCCAGCCCAGGTTCCAGCTTAAACATGGACATTTTGAGTCTCCATGAGATTTTGAGCATCCCCATCCAGGGGGTTGTGCTGGAAAAGGCCCCTGCTGGAAATGGCTCAGGAGGCTCCTGGGATCACTCTGGGAAGCGCCAGGCTCTGTCCCCAGTGCCACCCTGAGCTCAGAGGGGACAGCTCTGCAGCCTGTGTCCCCTCTCCATGGGCTGTCCCATGCCCAGGAAGCTCCTGGGATCCGTGGGAAATGATCCAGCCCTCAGTGATGCTGTTTCCATCGATCCAGGCTTTGCTTTGGGGCTGCACTCGGAGCTTCGGTGTTTCCCACTGCCCACATCCCAAACCTGCCAGCCAGGGGCTCATCCCACGTGGATGCAGAGCATGCCCTGCTCTCAAGCTGGAGCACAGGTGATATTTGGTGGGAAAACTTGAGCTTGGAAGCACAAGAGATGTTGGATTTTCCCCCTTTTTCATGGATAGGACCACACGGCTCCGACAGCTGTATCCTGCTGCTCCCAGTTTGGCTCCCAGACCTTCTCCTACATGCTGGAACAACCTGGAAGAGCCTCAAACCCTTCTTCCCTTCCACTTGTGACCACTGGTATGATGACAGCCAGCAGATAATAAAGGGCACAGCCCAAACCCTTGGAAAAGTCAGTGCTGCTCCCACTGGGAGTTCTTCAATCCATGGCTTTGTCTCCAGGAGAGCCCAGAGGCTTGGGAGCTGTTTCAAAAAGAGAATCCAAAACTCATCCTAGCAAACCAAACTGGCAGGAAAGGATCCACGTTTTGGCTTAGCCCTCATTTCCCATGGATGTGGAGAAAGTCCCCACACATCCCATTTACGGCTTTGAGGAAATTTCTCCTGGCCCGATCCATGCGGGACATATGGAATCCATTTTCCCTCACACCTGGCCACATCTATTTGTTATGAAAGGTTCATGACTCCACGGGCTGTGTGACCTATTCCCGGGATGACTGGAGTTAAATGCGTTTCCTGCTCTCCCAAATTCCATATAAAGCGAATAAACCAATCCATAGATCCCCAGTGTAATATCCTGAGCCTACAAACACACGCAGGCAATCAGTCAGGGAGGAGGGGAAAATCCTATTGCTGCTTCCCATTAGTGAGCAGCTGCGAGGGGAAGGGAAGGAGGGAAAGAAAAACTCTGGAAATTCAGGGAACAACAGGAATTTTGTCGCGCTCAAGCCCTAAAACCAAGTTTCAAGCCCAAGTGGGGAAACGTCTGAACTCGGAGCTGATGCTCCATGTGGGAAGGGAGATGATTTGGGAGCCTCAGGGAATGGGAATGATGCTCCATGCATTGGGGTGTTGAGGCATCATTTCACTGCACTTGTAATAAATAAAGGAAGCTTCTAAAAAATATGGAGAGGAAGTTTTTCCATGGGCAGGTGGTGACTGGACAAGGGGGGGAACGGCTTTAAACTGAAAGAGAGATTTAGATGAGGGATTGGGAAGGAATTCCTGGCTGTGAGGGTGGGGAGACCCTGGCACAGGTTCCTAGGGGAGCTGTGGCTGCCTCATCCCTGCAAGTGCCCAAGGCCAGGTTGGAGAAACCTGGGATAGTGGAAGGTGTTGGGGGTGGAACCAGATGAGTTTTAAGGTCCTTTCCAACCCAAACCAGTCTGGAATTCCATGATTCCATGATTCTGTGACTATCACAGCAGGGCCACAGGCTCACAGAGTCGGGAAGGGCTGTTGGACGCTCTGGAAAATTCCTCCCTCCTCCTGCATCCCTCAGCAGGGCACAGCCACACGCTGCATCCTGATGGCACTGACCTTTCCAGGGAAGCCAAGTCAGCTCCTCTTAGGATCAGCAGCTGGCATTTATGGCCGTGGTCTCTGCACCCCATAAATGCAGCACCCTGCTTTTCATCCCAACCCACCGCCACCCCCGCTCCTGCTCTGCTCATCCCGATCCCACTGGACAAAAATCCACCCCAATAAAACAAAAAGGTCACTTCAGGGAAGGAGGACAGAACAGGGATCAACCCCACACTTCCAACCCCACCCCTCCTTTCCATGGGGAGAATTTTCCCTCAAGGAACCGAAGCGAGAGGTTGTGCAAGGGCTCCGTGCTGATGCAGCAGCACGAAATACCAAGCAAATCCCTTCCAAAAGAGTCGAGTTGGATGTCATTATTTCCTGTTGGTAGACAGAAGGAGAGTGGGAAAAACTCCTGTTTTGGGAGCCAAGCGCTGCCGAGGAGAGCGATTAGCAGATGGCGTGGAAATTAGCTCATTATTATTAATTTGCCAGGCCTTTCCCAGTTCCTGAATTGCCCTTTGGAAGTTGCAAAGCAGCGTGTGCATATGGACAAAAGGAGGCTGCTTTTGGCAGAGCAGCTAATTAAGAGCTGTGCCACCCACTCCCTGAATGGGAGCCCTTCCCACCTGCCCCATCCCGGATTTGGGATGAGCGGCGCCGGGATAATGCTCAATAGGGAACCCCCACGCCTGGTGCTTATTAATGTGCTGATGTTTTGTGTGAAGGAGTTAATGCTGCAAGAGGCCTTTTCTTTCTCTGTTTCTAAGGGGTTTTTGTGGAGGTGGTTACACCGACTGTTTAACAGCACTGAATATGTCTATTTATTGGGAAATTAATTTAGGGACAAACATGCTTCAGCACACCAAAACCTCTCCTCCGTCCTCTTTCAAACCGGATTTTTCGCTTAGATTGTCACACATCCTTTTATTTCTTTCCAGGACATCACTGCCCTGTGGAGCTGAGACAAGAATTTGGGCTGGTAGCCCAAAATCAGCTCAAAAAGAAAGGAGCTCAAAGTCTGAATTTATAGGGACTACACGGCCTCGAGTGGAGCTGCAGTGGGACTTTTGTCCCAGCTTCTTTGTATAAAAGCTGCTGCAATTAATGATAGTAATGCTAATAATGATCATAATGATGATAATGATAACGATGATGATGATGATAATAATAATAATAATAATCACAGAATGGTTTGGCTTGGAAGGAACCTCAAAGATCACCCAATTCCAACCCCTTGCCATGGCCAGGGACGCCTTCCACTATCCCAGGTTGCTCCAAGCCCCATCCTCATCATCACTATCATTTCCCACACTAATATAAAATATTATTATTATCAATTATTCCATATAAATTCTACATTTGTAGATTTTAAAGGGACATCAAAAGGTTGGCTGGGACCACGCAAAACCATCCCTTTGGATGCCTTTTTCCATCCTTCCCAGGAGCTTTAAGCACTTGGAAACGAAGCCCTGCAGCCCCACTCAGGCCCGGTGGCTGCCAATTAAAGCCAGCACGGAGGAGATCCCACCCTCGGCTGCTTTCCAGCGGCAGGAGAGCGGGAATTGTCATCCTCATCCAGAGCGGCAGCGCTGCGAGCCAGGGGAGGGCTGCGAGTGACACCGGCGCCGTGTCATCGCCGCGACAGCGCTAATTGCCCGCGTGCCACGGCTCCTAATTGATTTCCTCCTCATTAACGCCGCCGTGCCGCTGCGGGGCTGGGTGTGGGGTGAAGCGCTGCGGATCTGGAATACGGGGAGATGGGTGAGGGAAAGCTGGGCATGGAAAGCGGGGAAATGGAGAGGGAAGGTTAATTAGGGAGCTGGTGGGAATGTGGTGTCAGAGCAGAACGCGTTGGGTTCCATCAGGGGATACCCCTTGAATCAGAGGAGGTTTGCGGTGGAAGGACACTTAAAGCTCATCCCATTCCACCCCTGCCATGGGCAGGGACACCTCCCACCATCCCTGGTTGCTCCAACCAGGCCTTGGATGTTTCCAGGGATGGCACAGCCACAGTTTCTCTGGGAAATCCATTCCAGGGCCTCCCACCCTCCCAGCCAGGAATTCCTTCCCAATATCAAATTGAAATCTCCGCTCAGTTTCAAACCATTCCCCCTGTCCTGCCACCGTCTGCCTGTGTAAAAATCCCTTCTCCAACTCCTCTTGCTGCAAAAGCCTGGCAAGGAAATGTCAGGTAACCCAGGAAACCTGTGCCAGGGCCTCCCACCCTCACAGCTAGGAATTCCTTCCCAATATCCCATCTAATCCCACCCTCCCTCAGTGGGATGCCATTCCCCCTTACCCTGTCACCCCATCCCTTGCCCAAAGTCCCTCTCCAGCTTTCAATATTTTCCCTATTTTCAGTATTTTCCGCTCTTTTCTAGATTTGTTTGGAATCAGGAGTGTGCACGGAATCCTTAGGAAAAGCCGCCGTGACGTTTCCCTGGGCACGAGGGGCCGAGAGCGGTTCCATGTCATTCTCCAGACGGAAATCCTCGCAGCAGCTACAATGCGCTTTGTAATTAGAGTTAATTAACACTTCTGCAAATTGGTCTTTATTTAAGACCAGCTGCCGAGGCAAAAAAAAAAAAGAGTCTATCAGCCCATAAAATATTAATTAGCACAAGAGTCTCGTCTGCTACCACTGGGCTGTGTGGGGATGGGAGTTGGGCAGAGGGAGCTTTGTTTCCTTGGATAAAGAGTTTGGGAGCAGGAATTTGAAATAGATAAATTCAGATTTCCTCATGGAGCCCTCCCACACGTCCCAGGCACAGGGACAAAGTCTCGTTCCCTAAAACGCAACCCAGCAGCCTGGAAATGCATTTGGAAGTGCAAGGGAGAGGATGTGGGGAGGAATAAAGGTGAAATTTCATTCACACATCAACTGTGGGAGAGCCCAGTGGTTTAATCACAGAATCATGGAATGGTTTGGGATGGAAGGGACACTGAAGCTCAGAATTCCACCCCTGCCATGCCACTATCCCAGGTTGCTCCAAGCCCCATCCAAGCTGGCCTTGGACACTTCCAGGGATGCGATGATGATGCCTTAGGTTTTAACTTTTATATTTTACAATTTCTGTACTGCTTAGAGTGTAACTCTGAAGCTCCTTGTAGCCTGTAATTCCTGCTCTCTCGTGCTGGGCAGACACAACAAAGCCTCTCCAGGCTTTGCCTTCAAGCACAGCCAGGCTCTTCTAGGCCCAAAATGTGTAACCCAAAGCCTCTAAAGGGGGGAGCAAGCTGAGGGGAATTCCATCATTGAACTGGGGCTTTAATTGGAGAATTAACTGTGGTATGCAAATGAACCAAACCTATAAAGGTGTGAAGAACTCGTGACCTGGGGTCCATCTTGGGGTCCATTTTTGGAGGCAGCCTCTGGCTCCCCAGGGTGTGCCTTGAAGGCCTTCAAATAAACACCGACCTTTATTCCCTTACTCTTGTCTAGTCTCTGTTTCTAGGTGGCTGGAGAAGGCATCAATGATGTGAAAAACTCTTCCAAATTAATCTCCTCTTTCCCTCCAGCACCCCCTTCCTCTGGGATTTTCCCTGCTTCCTTCTCTCCTTTGTTTTGTCTGTATAAACACACCCGAGAACTTCATGACAAATACTCTTTCAAACAAGGATTTTGTTCCCAAACTTTCCTGCTTGTGGGATTTTGTGCCGAGGCCACGGCGGGGCCGGTTCCTGCACGGCTCCGCTCCGCTCTGACTGAATTAGGTCAGGGGCTTCTCCAGGCTATAACCATCTTAAAACTATGTGACAGAAACAAATAGGAAATATTTAAAGTTAAGGCTCTGCAAGTACTTTTATTCAACATAAAGATGGGATCACTCGGAGTTTATGTCCGCTTGCTAAAAATTCCTGTAAGGAGCTTGGCGAGGGATAAGAAAATCGGAAAAAATGTCCTTTTTCTCCCTTTCTGTGGAATCTGGATTGGTGCTTACTCTCAGAAAAAACAGCCTGGAGTTTGGAGGGAAAAAAAAACAACTCCAGAAACAAATAGCTGCAGGGAAGGCAAACTGAAATGTAAAAATATCCCCAATTTCAATGGAATTTTTCAAACCAGCTTTGCAGTGAATTCCCTTGAAAATGTGTCAGCTCTGCATGGAGGCCATTAAGCATTCCTGGTGGATCCAGTGAAGAGTTCCAGCAAGGAAACCATTTCTTTACAAAAGGAAAAAAATGTTTTACTGCAGTTTAAAGTCTGGATGTTGCTTGTGCTGTATTTTTATTTTGTTTTCCAGCATAAACTCAGGAAAGGTTTTAGAGGGTTAAAACCAAGCTCAGCTGAAACAGATTCCAGAGCAACACCAAGGTGGGGTTTTGTTTTGGGGTTTCTTTATATTTCCTGAAAGTTTGACAAATATGAGCCATTTTCTTTCATTTTGCCCTCAATAATTACTATTTCATATTAAACAAATTTTAAATATTAGATATAAATATGAAATATGAAAGGTGAGCTATGAGAGGAGCAGTTGTTTGCAGTGATGTCACCCCACAGGTCAGCCCATGCTGGGCTCTATTTTCCAGCATGAGATGCTCACCCTTGACCTTTGTGTCTCCTGCTCCTGATTTTCCATCCCGTTACAAATCCATTTTCCATGGAATATTTGGTTTCAGCAACTTGCTGTGCTGTGGAAGACAGGACTGGAGACACCTCCAAGCCCCTGAGAAAAGTTGGATGCACCCATGGTCAATCCAAAATGTTGGAATCACCCTCATGAGGGTGATCCTTCATCACCTGGGGAAGGAAATGAGGCACAAGGAGTTTGGAGTATGCATGGATGCATTCCTGCTAGAATTCTAAGGATATCAGGAGAAGGTTCTTCCCCCCAAGGGTGGTGGGCACTGAATTCCCTCAGGGAATGGTCACATTCCCAAGACTGCCAGAGCTCTAGGAGCGTTGGGACAACGCTCTCAGGGATGCACAGAGTGGGATTGTTGGGGTGTCCTGGGCAGGGCCAGGAGCTGGATCCATGATCCTCGTGTTCCTTTCCCCTGGGATTGTTGGGGTGTCCTGGGCAGGGCCAGGAGCTGGATCCATGATCCTCGTGTGCCTTTTTGGGGTGTCCTGGGCAGGGCCAGGAGCTGGATCCATGATCCTCGTGTTCCTTTCCCCTGGGATTGTTGGGGTGTGCTGGGCAGGGCCAGGAGCTGGATCCATGATCCTCGTGTTCCTTTCCCCTGGGATTGTTGGGGTGTCCTGGGCAGGGCCAGGAGCTGGATCCATGATCCTCGTGTTCCTTTCCCCTGGGATTGTTGGGGTGTGCTGGGCAGGGCCAGGAGCTGGATCCATGATCCTCGTGTTCCTTTCCCCTGGGATTGTTGGGGTGTGCTGGGCAGGGCCAGGAGCTGGATCCATGATCCTCGTGTTCCTTTCCCCTGGGATTGTTGGGGTGTGCTGGGCAGGGCCAGGAGCTGGATCCATGATCCTCGTGTGCCTTTCCCCTGGGATTGTTGGGGTGTCCTGGGCAGGGCCAGGAGCTGGATCCATGGTCCTTTCCCCTGGGAATGTGTGTGGAATTGGTCAGTGGGAAAATGTGGTGTCTCATGGACTGGGAAACCTGCCGAGATCCGCAGAGGATGCAGCAGCTGCAACGGGCACGGAGCACTTTGGGGAGCCTACGGAGGAGCCTGATCCCGGCAGGAAAAGCTCCGGGTGCTGCCAGGACACGGCTCCGCCATCCCTGGGCAGAGAGAACTCCCCGTGAGTCCCGCAGGGTTTGTGCTCACCTGGGCAGGTGACGGGATGGGAGGTGACAGCTTTGGGAGGGTCGTGCCAGGTGAAACAGAACGGGAGACGCCGGCACAATCCCGGGAAAGGTGTCGGGAGCGGCGGGGCCACCGCTCGTGTTTCCACCAGCCCCAGCACAATGTCACAACAGCTCCCACAGGAATTAATGTGATGGGAAAAGCGCAGCTCCGTGGCTGCTCCCCGCAGACAACGGGAGAACGCTGGGCAAACTGGGAACTCCAAGATCTGCCTTTTCCAAGGGTGAAATCCAAGCCTGAGCCGCGGCAGAGCCCCGTGGAGAGAGGAACGCCGTGGATCCCGTTCCCCTTTGTGTGGCTGGGGGCTTGGCTCTATAATCCCAAAGAAAAAAAAGGCTCTCGAAGATTTAAAGAGGCTTTGGCTCAGCCTTTGAATGCCTTTTCATTTTCCCCTCTTCATGGATCAAATCGAGCTCCCTGCTCTGAATAATTGCATTTTACCTGCTGAAAACACGGTCTGCAAACCTCCGAGTGCTTTATTCCTCCTGATGGCACATAAAGCAAAAACATGAAGTTTGCTAAAAACAGGCAAAAATAAGACTCGCTTTTTTCTCTTCAATATAATTTCCAAGGGGAAGCATTAACTCGTAAATCATAGACACAAATTCAGCGAGGATTGAAACGCTACACTCAGCAGCAGGCAAATTACAGCCACACCACTCCATCACCCAGGGCTCCTTCCAGGGGCATTGCTGGGAATATGTTCCTCATAAGGAGACTTAAGGGGGAGAAAAGGCAAAAAAAAAAAAAAGCCCAAAAACCATGAGGAAGCAGAGTCCCAGCACCCCCAGCCAAGGCTGGTGAAGGAAGGCAGGGCTGGATTCAGCTCAGCCCATCCTGCCTGGACTCACCACCTTCACAGGGAAGGATTTATCCTGATATCCCATCCATCCCTGCCCTCTGGCAGTGGGAAGCCATTCCCTGTGTCCTGTCCCTCCATCCCTTGTCCCCAGTCCCTCTCCAGCTCTCCTGGAGCCCCTTTAGGCCCTGGAACTTCTGAGGTTTCCCTGGATCCTTCCCTTCTCCCTGTGAGCACCCCCAGCTCTCCCAGCCTGGCTCCAGAGGGGCTCCAGCCTTGGAGCAGCTCCATGGCCTCCTCTGGACCTGCTCCAGCAGCTCCACATCCTTCTTGTGCTGGACCTCAGAGCTGGAAGCTCATGGTTACACCTGGGACTATACCTGGGATTATATCTGGGATTATACCTGGGACTGTACCTGGGATTATACCTGGGATTTTCCTTCTCATTGAGCAGTTTATGACAAGGCCACCAAAACCTGGCTTTGAGGGGAAGAAAGATGAAAACACCAAAGTTTAGCACCCCTAAAGCACCACTGGGACTTCCTGAACACTCAGACCTCATCCCATGGAACAGGGCATCTCCAGCTCTGCTTTGGCTCAGGAAAAGAGTCTTGGAAAGAGGGATTTAACAGCTGTTCTTTGTACTTGCTTCCTCTCCAATTTAATGTTTCCTTTTAGAGCCTCCTCTCCCAGCAAGTGTTTAAAGCTGCCCTTTATGGTGCAGAGCGTCTCTAAAATCTGCTTTATTCCCCAACCTCCAAAACTCCTGTTTTCAGATACAGATAATTATGGCCATGAGGGTTTTTTCCCTTTAAATCTTGCTCTGTGACTAATCCAGCAAAGAGGGAGCTTCTCTTCAGCTGCAGAAACGCAGCCCAGATGTGGCTCCAAGAGGGTGAAGGGGAACCTCAAAATAATTTCTGTCTGTTCAACACCCAGCTGTGCCCAACCCCAGCACCCAGAGCTGGGGTTGGGCAAAACTGGGCAGGTTTGGGGAATATTTTTACAGCCCCAAAGGTTGGTAAATACCTCAGAGCTGGAGGTGGGAGACACCTGAAGTTTTGCCAAAAAATGCTTGAGCAAACTGAGCAAAATCCATTGCCTGTTCCCCATTTCCTCTTTTTTTTTGCATTTTTGGTGGTATTTCAGGTCTCCAGGGTGGGGGTTCCCCTTCCTGCTGCAGGCTGAGGCTCTGCAATGGGGAAGGAAGATATTTCTGGGTGGTTTAACCTCTGTTTGTGTTGCTAGGATGGGTGGCAACACTGGGGTGTGACACTGGAGCAGGGAAGGGGCTGCTGCCACACAGGCCCCTGGCACAGCCCGGGGGTCACCAACAGCAACCAAAAACCTCATTAGAGCTGTGAAAAATTCCCAGGAATGTGCCCACCGACAACATTTTCATTCTGGGAGGCAGCAGACGTGGTCTGGGTTAATTTTGGGGTGGAAAAGCCTGCTTGCTGTAACATTTGGGGATTTACAGCACCAGGAGATGCTGGGAATGATGGACAAAGGAGGGAGAATGGAGTAACTGGAGCCACTGGAGAGATGTTCATGGGCACCCCAAGGTCTGGGATCAGACGTGCAGGGTTTGCAATAACTCCAGCTCGGCAGAGCCGTGTCCATCTCCTGGAAATTCATGAGCCACCATTCCCACTGCAGCAGCCGCTGGGAATCCCAGGGCACATTTATTAGACCCGAGGAAGAAGCTGCTCATCCCAATTTTACTGCAACAATTGATGAGAACGGGGATTCAACTGGCACCCAACAATAAAAACAACTCCTGAGGCAGCCGGAGCCCAGCAAGGCCGAGCACATCTCGGGGATGGGCCAAAAATTGGGTTATCACATTAAACCTTGCCTTAGACAAGAGCTGAATTAGATCAGACTAAACAAAGATGATCTTAGGAGAATTTCTCCTCCAGGCCTTCCAGCTCTGCTTGATGGTGGTTTAGACCCCAACCCTTTGCACTCCTGCATGAGGTGAGACTCTGAGTATTTGTCACAAGGATATCATGGAATAATTGAATGTTTTATGTTGGAAAAGCCCTTTAGGACCGGCAGGAGGAAGCAGCAGCACTTGTGGGGCAGGCAAGGCTCCTGCACCGGGCTTTGGTGGTCAGCAAACTTCCCCATATTGCAGGAAACACCAGTTCATGTTCCCCCTCCACCCTCTGAATGCACCCTGGGTATTTTTAAACGATCCTAAAATCTGAGCAAGCAGCGGAAATGTGTTGAGCTGGGGAGGGAGCTGGTGGAGAGCAGGCTTAGATAGCTGCAATGTTATTTTTCACCCCTCCTGCTGCTGCTTTTGAGGCAGGGAGGTGAATCCTGGGATGCAATAAGAGGGAAAAACCTCCCCAGGCTCCTCATCCTTGCAGAGTTCACCCCACACGAGCGTTAGGTTGTCTGGAGTTTCAGCCTTGCAGAAACTTTTGAATCCTCATGTGTTTCTAGTGAACAACAGACCTCTGCCAGCAGTAATTGCGTGCATTTCCGGAATTTATCTCCGTTGGATTGCCTTTGGCATCTAATCCCATAAAATTGCCTCTTTGCTGAAGGGATGTCGTATGTCTGGAGGCGCTGGAGGGGTTAATGTGATGTGTAACCAATGGAAGATATATTTAATGATCTCTGAAATTGCTTCTGTGAAGCATCCCCATAACTGCCACAACTCGATTTACTACAGATCCTGCAAATAACAAATGTAATTACTTGGGAATCAACATAATATTGGGTCAGACAGGCTGATATTCCCCCAGTTTGCTGGAAACTTAATATAAATCTGGAGCAAGTGTCTATGTCCAGTCATATTCCCGGGCTGTGCTCTCAGGAACAACATCCAGCACGGATTTATGGAAAAATGCTTAAAAACCAGAGTGCTGGGATATTAATTTTTGCCTTATTAAGGGCTGTAATATTAAATTTTGCCTGATTATTTTGCCCTATTACACCAGGACTTTGCACCTTTGCATCACCACGTGAAAGCTTTTCATTGTTGGTGCTGGTTTTGCTGTGTTCATCATGTTCAGCAGCACAGCCAGAGGCTGTTCTGTGTTTCCTAGCCCGTGACATTCCTTGCTGTGCCTCCTGAAGGACAAGCAGATGAGGGACATAAAAACCACGGTGTGATGGGAACGCTGACGTCCACAGCATCCCCAGTGCTCCCTGCAAAGGTGCTGTGGGATTCTAGCAAGCTTTGGGTCAGCAGTGCTCAGCAAGGCCACAGATGGGTGGGAAAACCTGGATTTGGGAGGGGGTCTCTCCTTCCCATTTCCCGTGGCGATCCAAGGCTTGAATTCCTTCCCAACTCCAAAGCTGGAGGTGCTAGAGGGTTTAACTGGAACCAGTCACTCCCTGTGTGCCTGTGGTGGTGGCAGCTGGACCCTCGAGGGGAAGATTCTCTGACCACTGGGAAGCTGGGTCTGGCAGGGAGAGGGATAATTGTTGGATAATGTCTGACTCCCAAATCTTCCTGGGAAGATTCACCTTGCCAGGAGGCGGAGGATTTCTGCCAGCCAAGTGTTCCTAGGTCACACATCATCCTCTCTTTGGACGTTGTGCAGGAAAAACTCTCTTTGGACATCCAGGAGGAGAGAAGAGCTCCATTCCCCAAGTGCTGAGCTGCTCCTGAGGGAATCATGGAATCATTAAAGCTGGAAAAGCCATCGTGTCCAAGCATTCCAAGGGCACCACCACATCCACACATTTGATGAACACTTCTAGGGATGGTAATTCCACAGCCTGACCACCCTTTCAGTGGTCAGCAGACCAGGATTCCCTGGGAGATTTGAGGTTTTATGAGCACAGAGACACAGCAGTGGTGATGAGCTCTCCTTCCCAAGCTCGGGGTGTTGGATGCTGGGTTTGGATACAACCCCTGCACCTGGACAGAGGCCTCACCCCACAGGTGACACCGTGGTCCCTCTGCTGCCAGCATCACCCCCATCAATGCCCTAAAGACCCTCCCCTCCCAGCAAACACCAGCACAGCTGATGCCTCCCATTTTTCAGGAACAAAGGTTTTATGCCTGAATGATGAAATTCCCAAAATCTCGGCCCAGGGCTCAGAGCCACGCGGTGACAAGCGAGATAAAGCAGACAAAGGCACAGGGAGGCTCTCGTGTTGCAGTGCTAATAAATAAGCTCTCCACAGTCTCTCCAGAGGAGAAACATTCCAGTTGGTTCAATAAAACAGGCTATAACAAGAGATTTATATGGAATATATTGGATTTATTCATCGAGGATTGCGGGGACATTTTTTTCCTGCTCCAGGTCCTTTTCCCTGGCAGCAGCTGCTTATCACTGGTGCCTTTGTGTAGGGGACAGGGGCTGGGGGGCTCAGATGCTGCTCACGGAGTATTGATTGCAGCCACATCACAGATGTGTGTGGCTTTTCTGCCTCCAGCAGCTCCAAAATCCCCAAGCCAGGTTGTCTTCATTAAAAAAAAAAAAAAAAGGCAAACCAGCAATTTTTGGCAGTTCTCCCCCCCGACCACCACTTCCTACACCAAAATAATCCTACAGTAGGCAAGCAGACAGGTTTAAATGGCTCAGAGTATGACTGAGGCTAAAAATGGCTTAAAACACAATTTTAGGATTTTGCTCTGGGGTGAATTTGGGCTTTCTGGGGTTTGTTTTGTCACAGAGTCCATGAGCAGCCCTTACACAAAGGCTGAGACACACATATAGGTAAGGACATGGAGGTGTGTAATGTATACACCCAGCAGACCCTAATAATGAGCCAAATTAGCCTAAATTCATTAAGTTCTCATTATAGACCTGGAAATTCAATTACTTTCTTCTCATCTCTAACTCTTGAACAAACGCTTTGCAAGTACTGCGATCTTTGCAGCCCCAAATTCCTCTTTGTGAGAGAACTTTCCAATGATTATCATTATTATCTCAAAGAATCTGACCAGAACCCCAAACCCACACTCAGAGAATGCCTCACTGCCCGTACCAAAGCATGGATAAGGTTAATCCACTCCATCCCAAGGCTTTCCCCACAATAATCCTGTAACCAGATGTCACACAAGGACTTATCAGGGAAACCTGGCTTTGCTTGGGCGCTGCTCCTCCTTATCACCAGATTACACCCAGTGAAACCCTGACAGATTTGAGGCAACCAGAAGCTCGTAAAGGAAAAGGGTCAGGAGGGCAAAGGGACGAGGTTTGGATGTCAAGCAAGGACTCGGGGAAGGAGACACAGCCCCGGATCGCTCGGCAGAAATCGGAGGATGCGGCGGCATCGTAATGTAAAATGCATTAAGCTGTCAAAATGAAGATCCTGTCTTCAATCATGCCGAGTCCCCCAGGCCCCCATGTTAAATATTACATCAAGACATTTCCTGTCTGGCATTTAGGAAAAAAAAAAAAAAGGAAAAAGCAAAAAGAAGAAAGGAGAAAGGAGAAGAAAGGTGCGTTCGGCCTTGCGGCGCAGGGGCGGCCCTGGTGTGAGCGTCACCTCCATGGTGACACAGGGACTTGTTCTGTGGGAAATTTTGCTCCTTTTCCCACATAAATGCAGTTGGTCAGGGAGAAGAGATCCCAGGGAATGCTGCCATTCTGTTCTGAGTGGGTTTTGGCTTTTCTGAGGCCTGCGGGCAGCCCTGGTTTCACCTCTGACACCGAGGCCTCTCACCTTAACCGAGCCCATTGTGGAACGTCCTTGTCCTTCCTTCGTCCCAGCCTGGTACCTGGGGACGCTCAGAGAACTTCATCTGAATTAATTTCTAAAGTGGATTAGTTAAACTTCATTAAAGCCCGGTGTAGACAGCCTTTTTCAGAATTAAGGTGGCCTTAATTTAATTTCCTCAGGAGCTTAATTTACTTCAATCAGCTCCTGGTGCAGCTCACGGGGACAGCCCCAGGCGGCCTCGGTGACTGTCAGCATTGTCAGGACATTTGGGGACAGCCACTTTGTTCTTCCCTATATCACCACTGCCATCCCATCCCAAAAAGGGGAGCAGGAATGACAGAATTCGTCACCTGAGCCCAGCTGATGAGAGGAAGAATCACAAACCCCATTTCTGACCATGAAAGGCTCCATGAATAACTGAACTGCTGCTTCTTAAAAACTTTACAGCTTCACTCATAAAAAATGCCAATAAATCCTGCCCTGGAAGCAATTTCAAAGCATGGATTCCTGTCTTTCCTCTTCTGCTTTGATGGTTGCCTGTAAATTCTCATAATATCATGTCCAGCCCAGAAAAGAGAGCCCTGAATTTCAGCTCCAGTGTTTCCAGCTTGAATACCTATATGGAATTCTAGAATCCCAGAATGTTTTGGGATGGAAGGGCCCTCACAGCCCATCTTGTCCCACCCCCTGCCACGGGCAAGGACACCTTGCACTATCCCAGATTGCTCCAAGCCCCAACATTCCCAAGGACAGGGGCAGCCACAGCTTCTCTGGGCCACAAATTTCCTTTATAGAAAGCAGTAAAATGTGTCACCCTCCTGTCCTCGAGGCTGTAAGAGAGAGGGGAGAAAAACAGACACTTCCCAAAAATCCTGACTATCACCAAGTCCTTCTCTCCTGACACAAGATTTGTAGGAAGCTGTAAAGCCCCTGATTAAGGTCTCCAGGAGCTCTGACACCCCCAGGGACACTGCTTTCCATGGAACAGCAATTCCAGGCACCTGCCCGAGCAGCAGAGATCAGGGGCTGCATTTTGAGCAGTTTTACCTCGTTGTCACTGGGTTTGTTTTTAATGAAAGCTGGAGCCATGTGGATTAAAGAATAATGTCACAGAAGGGGCTGATCAAATTGAAAAGATCCATCAGATTAATTACCAGCCTTAAAGGAGCTTGTCCATTTATCAGAAACAAAAGCCTTGGGCTTGCTGTTGAGATTATGATATCTCCCATTTTCCAATATTTCTGTTTGATCTCGTAAAACCAATTCGTGGAACTGATGTAAAGTCAAAGAGAATTTGCATGGAGCCTTTCCTGGCTGCCTGCTGGGAATGCTCATTGGATACTCACTGGATACTCAGCCTGTGCTCACCATTCACCTTCACCCTCTGGAGCACTGGCTGCTTTTTATTGAAGTTTTCCAAGGCAGGCCTGGCTGCTTTCCAGTCCTCACCCAGACCTGCCTGAGAACAGCACGGCCTGTTTGAAATGCTGCATCAATATTTATCACAACTTTGGGGGATAAGGAATATTTTAATCTTAAAACACCTCCCTGGCTGGGGCGAGATTAAATAAATGCTTAACTAAAAGATGTAGGCAGTGAACCTTTTACCCAGCACCAGTGATTGGGTAGAGGCACAGGGAGGCAATTTTGGGGCTCCAGACTCTAAAGCTGTGGTTCTAAATTAAAATCATCTGTCAGCTCACCCAAAGCCTTTGAATTCACACATTGCAATTTCCTTTCTGACCGTAATAATGAGCACAGTGTTAATAAAGCAGCCTGAGCTTTGCTGTGTGATCTCCTAAAGCTTCCCAGACAACCAAAGGGGGTCAGTGTTCTGTGCCCCCAGAGAATTTGGCATGATCCAGGTGACTCCTGAGGGGAGCAGGGTGGTGGATTCCCATGGAATAACCTGGACCCTGCTCCAGGCCCCTGCTTGGAGCCAGGCAGGGCTTGGTCTCTTCTCCCAGGTAAATGGGACAAAACAGCCTCAAGTTGTGGCCCAGAGAAGCTGTGGCTGCCCCTGAATCCCTGGAAGTGTCCAAGGCCAGGCTGGACAGGGCTTGGAGCAGCCTGGGATAGTGGAAGGTGTCCTGCCCATGGCAGGGGGTGGGATGGGATAATCAGGGTCTCTTCCCACCCAAACCAGCCTGGGATTCTACCAAATGATCTATCCTAGTTTGAGAAACAGAGTCATTAGAAGCTGACAGAGCTCACAGGACCACAGGAGGATGTTTTCCTAAATTTCCTGTAGAATTCCCATTCCCTCTGTGTGGTACCCCGGGAATGGTGTCTGCACCACTCGCTTCCCAAGGAGCTGTGCTTGGAATCAATTCCCATCATCCAGGAGATGCTCTGGGACTCCACCCCTTTCAGTACCTGTCCTTCAAGCCAATTATTCCTCATGGAAGTGATGCCTTCTCCAGCCACCCAGAAACAGAGACTAGACAAGAGTAAGGGAATAAAGGTCGGTGTTTATTTGAAGGCCTTCAAGGCACACCCTGGGGGAGCCAGAGGCTGCCTCCAAAAATGGACCCCAAGATGGACCCCAGGTCACGAGTTCTTCACACCTTTATAGGTTTGGTTCATTTGCATGTCAGGGTTAATTCTCCAATTAAAGCCCCAGGTCAATGATGTAATTCCCCTCAGCTTGCCCCCCCTTAGAGGCTTTGGGTTACACATTTTGGGCCTAGAAGAGCCTGGCTGTCCTTGAAGGCAAAGCCTGGAGAGGCTTTGTTGTGTCTGCCCAGCACGAGAGAGCAGAAATTACAGGCTACAAGGAACTGCAGAGTTACACTCTAAGCAGTACAGAAATTGTAAAATATAAAAGTTAAAACCTAAGGCATCAGAAGATCCCGGCTCAGGGAAAACACTGTGACTTTATTGGGAAGGAAGCGTTTCCCCTTGCAGACGGTGACTGAAAACATCAGGAAGTTTTCCACATGCTCTGCCTGGGTGGGATTTCTGCAGGGACCAGAGGCAAGGCTTGGAATTGCTGTGGGTTTCATGCCTGGCTGAGAGGCAGCGCATGGATGAGCATTTTGGGTGCCTTCCCTGCGGCTTGCAGACCTTGCCTGAACCCATCAGCCACAAATTCCACTTCTCCTGCTTCCCAGCATCTCCCAAACCCGGAGCCAGCAGCTTTCCAGCTCACAGCCGTGCAAAAGAGACATCCTGAGCCCCTAGTCCTGGATGAGATCCCTAAATCTGAGCGTGGCTGGGGCTCCTGGCTGCACTCGACAAATTCCAGAGCTGTGTTTCTCAGGGCTGTTCACACTGATGCAAGCAGGGATCGTATTTTGAAGCTCCCACGAAGCAAAGCTTCCCTATAATTTGCTAAATTTATCCCAAACACAATAGCGTGTGTGCAAAGGGGGATCTAAGTATGGAAGCCACTGTTTTAATATAATTGGCCTTTTAGATTAAAAGGCTCTTGTAATAACCTTTCTCTAAGAAGCAGAAAA
Source organism: Monarcha castaneiventris obscurior (assembly GCA_026261815.1). Lineage (NCBI taxonomy): Eukaryota > Metazoa > Chordata > Aves > Passeriformes > Monarchidae > Monarcha > Monarcha castaneiventris. The sequence continues at coordinate 21,066,860 of JAMPIT010000467.1, forward strand.
AGTCATAATTACAGAGCAGCCACACATGACAGATAGATGTTCCAAACTGAGGGAATTAACTCTTCCCTGCGCTTCCAATGGAGAAATTCCTGCCAGGATCAGCCACCAGCGTTGCAAACAAAAGGAAATACAAACCCCCTCACTCACCTAAACTCATATTTAGTAACTCAGGGTTTCTTCCCTTTGCCTGGGAAATCAGTGTGGAGTTTTCTGCTGGGTTGAGGAGAATCTGAACCTGGTTTAAGGAGCATCTGAACCTGGCTTAAGGAAAATCTGAACCTGGCTGTGCAAGCATTTATCATTTATTATGATTTTAATATCCTGCCTACTGCAATACATCCATTAAATGGGACAGGGATCACCCTGCTCTGAAGGTGGGAGCAGCCCAGCCAAGCTCTAAGGGGCAGATCCAGCTGTTCCTTGCCTTGCTTCATGTCTTGCCCTGAACAAAGAGGAGGAGGAGGAGGTTTAGATTGGATATAGGGAAAATTTCTCCATGAAAAGGCTTGTCCAGCCCTGGCACAGTGGTGGAATCCCCATTCCTGGAGGGATTGAAAAGCCCTGTGGATGTGGCACTTGGGGACGTGGTTAGAGATGGGATTGGCAGTGCTGGGGAATGGTTGGATGGGCTGGGAGAGTTTTTCCAACCTTAACAGCTCCGTGATTCCATGTGCAAGGAATACAACAAGCTGCTGCTGAGGAATTGCTGCGAGGAGAAGAATCCCTCCCTGGGATTAGCTGGAAAACAAATACCATGAGACCTCATCCTAATGGTGAACAGAGATGGAAACGTTGGAGAGCTCCAGACGAGCAGCTGGTGATGCACAGAGGGTTCAGTGACCCCTTGTGACAGAGGCATCACCCCGGGAGCAGGGCAGGGCTGGCAGCACCAGAGCAGCACCCAGCTCCCCTCAGTGATGCCTTTCTTGGTCTTAAAAATCAAGAGGCGAACACGGTTAGAAGGGGAAAAAGGGTTTTACCTTGGTATTTATTGTAAGGATCCTTAGGTGCACCACGAACAGGTCGAACACACCTCTGTGCACCCCCCCATCCCCACTGCAAAGTCCCTCTCTTCTAGCTCTGGTCTTACATTCCAGGTCTTACTAATTAGCATATCTATCAATTATTCCCCAATGAGAGGCTCAAATGAGCCCCCTCTCCCAAGGAACCTTCCCCTGGATGGTTCTAGCTTAGTTTACAAAATGTGTTCTGGAGAGGACCTTGGGCTCTGGGCACCCTGGCACCCGAACTACGAAGCTTCTAAAATGTTTAGTCTCTTGGCTTAACAAACAAGTCCAAGAACGTAGGCAAAAAAGCCCCAAGAATACAGAAGTTGCAGAAAGGTATAACAGAGGTATAAAGGAAAAGACAAAAATCATCATGGCATCATCAGGATGCCCTCAGGATGCCCTCAGGATGCCCTCAGGATGCCCTCAGGATGCCTGCCAGGCCCAGCATTCCCATGCTGGGATGTTTCTGCTGCTTTGCCACCCGAATAAACACCCCAAAGGCAAACCCTGTGCCCTCCATGTCCCATCCCTCACGGAAACACCCGGGATGACTTTCCTGACTCGCTTGTCACGGACGCTGTGCCAGCTGCTGTCACTCCACTCTGGGCTCGGAGGTGTTTTCCCATCGTGGCCTGAAAGCATTTCTGGCTGGTTAGAGAGGGAATTTTAACAGGAGCTGACTGGCTCACATCGAGGAATCACATCCCTCAAACGTTTAACGCCGAGCGTGTCCGCGTCAGACACCGCTCCCACTTCTGCGGAAACAAATCAGAAAATGAATATTTTAAAAATCTATCCATCACAAGATCATTTTCCTCTCCTCAGCAACACAAGAAAGGCATTTGTGACCACCATTTCCACTACACTGCCTTTAATTTTTATACAGCGGCTTCAGCATTAAAAAAAAAAATGGGAGCAGTAAATCAGCCCATTAATCATTGCAGTCTGGGAAAGCTCCAGTAAATCACCCAAGTTTTATATCTCTATTTTTTTGAACTTAGGCCCGAGAGCCCAGGGATTGAGGCCATGTGCTATTCATTTGCAAGCAGGCAGTTCACATTTTTGCGTGGTGACCTCAGCCCTGCAGCCCCAGGTGCGGCACGGGGAGAGCGAAACCCGCACGAGGAGACGATGTGTCAAAACAAATGTCAGGATTTGGGATTCATTTCGTGGGGGCCCAGCAGTGCCCAGGTCTGATTTATCCCCAACCCGCTCCCATGATTCGCAAGAGGCTCGAGCAGGGGTGTCAATAATGAAATAATCCACGGGATTATTTATTGCTGGTAATTAAAGTGAGAAATCTCGTCGCGCATCCAGAGCTGGCGTTCCTGATGTCCCGGGTTTTCCCTGGATGAGAGCTGGTACCCTGCTGGCTGCTGGGGGATGTCTCGGGGCAGGAGCCAGCGTGGCCCAGGTGACATTAAAGCAGGACTTGTCCCCCAAAGCCGTGTCTGCCATCAGCAGGGCTCCAGCTGAGCCCGGCTCTGCCCTTTCCGCCCCTCCTGCCCAGCGATCCGAGCAGAGAAACCTAATGAGGGAGGGGATGTGGAGCCCAGCCCTTCCCTCCCTGACCTCTGAACTCCCTGCAATAACAAAGAGCTCGTTTCCAGAGCTCCCTGCTCTGATTGCAGCCTGCTGCCCACACTGGGATTGTGGGAACATCCAGGAGCATCCTCAGGCCGGAGCGTTGGTCAGTGAGAGCTGGAAGGTGCAGAAAATTCCCTTTCTCCAGCTTCCGGGAATAACTGCAGCCCCCAGGAATGCCAGGCCACCATAAAATCCACGTGGCTTTGGCTCCACTGGAAAACCTCAACCAGCATTTGAAGGATTAAAGCCAGTTAATGGGTAGAGCTGTGAAGTTCTTAATCCTAAAGGTTGCAAAAGCCCTGTGGGATCATCGAGTCTGACCAGACAGGGGAGTGAGGAGTGGCATGGAAAGTCCAGCCTCCCACAAAGCTCCAGGGATGGAACACAGGGCAAGGAGCACCCAAAGGTGTGGAAAGGGAGCTTGTGCTGGGGAGCTCAGAATTATTGCAGAGCTGGGGCTGGAAAAGCCAAGTGACAGCAATTATATGATTCTGTGACTCTGTGATTCTGTGACTCTCTGATTCTGTAATGGTGTAATTCTGTAATTCTGTGACTCTGTGATTCTGTGACTCCATGATTCTGTAATTCTGTGATTCTGTGATTCTGTAATTCCATGATTCTCCTCTGCCCGTACATCCCTGCCCATGGCAGAGGTACCTGGCATTAAATCCTGACATTTTTCTGCCAGGCTTTTGCAGCAGGAGGAGCTGGAGGAGGATTTTTTACACAGGCAGACGGTGACAGGACAGAGGGGATGGTTTTAAACTGCGAGAGAGGAGATTTAGATTAGAAATTGGGAGGAAATCCTTCCCTGGGAGGGTGGGGAGGCCCTGGCACAGGGTGCCCAGAGAAGCTGTGGCAGTCCCTGGATCCCTGGCAGTGCCCAAGGCCAGGCTGGCTGGGGCTGGGACAGTGGAAGGTGCCCCTGCCATGGCAGGGGTGGCACCGGATGGGATTTAAGGTCCCTTCCAACCCAAACCAGTCTGGGATCCTGTGAAACAGGAATTCCCTGAAGGAGAGAGGAATAAACCAACCCCCTCCAGCTGCCTCCTCCTGTCAGGGACTTGTGCAGAGCCACAAGGTCCCCCCCGAGCTCCTTTTCTCCAGGCTGAGCCCCTTTCCCAGCTCCCCCAGGAATTCTCCAGCCCTTTCCCCAGCTCCATTACCCAATGAATAATTCCATATTTATGATCCAGCCCTAAGGAACAGCCAGGTCCTGATGTCCAGGGTGGGTCTGGTTCCTGCAGTGACCATCACCTGCAAACATCTGGATCTGACAGGGCTGGACCTTCCCACAAACTCCCCCCACCTTCTCCCGGCTCAATCTGTGGCTGCTCCATCCCTGGGAAGTTTCTTCTCCTCCAGGTTCAAAGCCAGGTCTCCAGGACCTGTCTGCTCCTCAAAGGATGAGTTTATAGGACCTGACAGAGTTGGCTTTTCCCGCTGCAAAGGAAGGAAGTTGCTTTAAGCTCTACAAAAAAAAAAAAAAAAAAGGCAGAACCATCTGGCAGAGCACAGCTGTGGAAATATTATCCATCTAATTATTTATAGAGTACCTGTGTAGGGCCGAGATCAGTTCTCATAATTACATCAGGAAAGCGCTCTTTTGATATAAAACCAACTCACGAAAATACGCCGGGGGCTTGGGCAGGGGGAAAAACCATCGTTTTCTTCGCTTTTTGCAGCCTCAAAGCAGCAACAAGTTTGTTTTCTGCCGGTGGTCCGGGCTTCAAATGAGACCTTTGGCATCTGAAAGCCATTAAAGTGCACGGCCACAACAGCCCCAGCCATTAGAGAGACAAAACAAAGGCGAGCACAGCCACAGATAATGCAGGGAATCTCGTTTCTCCTTGGATCAATGGCAGGAACATTCCAGGAACAAACAGCCCCGGGTGTCCCCAGGGATGCTCCCAGGGAGGCGGCCCCAGCCGGCCACCCCCAGGAGCTGATTTCCAATGGAAATGGCACTCTCGGGCCTTGGGTTTATGATCACATTTCCCCTATTTGCTTCTCGGAGCTCTTTAAATCCATGGGGAAATCCCCAAGCGGAGCTGGCTGTGGTTGGGAAGCGGCGGCTCTGGAATTTCGGGATGGAGAGGGAGGGATGCTGAGCGCTGTGGAGAGCACAGGAGCGAGGGAGGGAACTTTCCCGGAGGCTTTGAGGGCGAAAAGGTCGGGAATTTCTGCAGAAATCCCGGGTTGGGATGCCCCTGCCCCCTCAGCCGCAGCGTCCATGGCCAGGGAATGCCGGCCCAAGGAATCGCTCCAAGGTTCAAAGGATTTAACCAGGCAGGAGGAGAGACCTCGGGGAGGGGCTGTAAATTTAGAGGGAGCTTGATAAATACTCCCACTACCTTAATTATCCCAGGAGCTGGGATTTAGTGCCTGCCAGGGAAGTGTCTGCTGCTGGGTTTTGACAGTAAGTGCTTGTGCATCCCAAATTACCCATTATAAATTAATCAAGGAAATGGGAGTTAAATGAAAATCATCCCCCTACTGCACCTAAAGGGGCTCTGGGAGAGCTGGAGAGGGATTTTTGACAAGACCTGGAGGGACAGGACACAGGGAATGGCTTCCCACTGCCAGAGGGCAGCGATGGATGGGATATTGAGAATTAGGAATTCCTGGCTGGGAGGGTGGGGAGGGGCGGGGCTGGAATTCCCAGAGAAGCTGTGGCTGCCCCTGGATCCCTGGAAGTGCCCAAGGCCAGGTTGGACAGGGCTTAGAACAAGCTGGGATAGTGGAAGATGTCCCTGCCCACAGCAGAAGGTGGAATGAGATGGGTTTTAATGTCCCTTCCAACCCAAAGCAGTCTGGAATTCCGTGATTTGCAGCTTCTGGAAGTGCAGAGATGATGAATTCATCCGTCAGCTGAGCCAATGTAGGAGGAAATGTTCCCATGTTTTATAGGGAAACGTCTTAGAAATGAAAACAGTCATTTTCACCCCTTTCCCTTTCTCATTTTGCACAAAGCAAACTTACAGCCAAGCCTCCTTTCCAAGAATAAATGTTATCTCAGTTTTTAAATTAGAAATTAAAGTCTTGTCAGCCCGGGGAGACTGGGAAGGAAACTTCGATTATAATACCACAGGAGACTGAAGGCTGGGAGAGAAGGGGGCTTAGTCAAATGGTTTAAAAACACAGTTTTAGGTACTGACAAGCTCTTACAAACACTGGGCCAACGTGATGTCTCATAAAAATTCAGCTTTCTTCGGCTAATGCATTGCAGCCAGCAGCAGAGATGGATTAAATCCCAACCAGGATTTGGGCAAAATGAGGGAGAACCGGAAAAGAGATTTCTACTTCGTTTCAACACCCAAGTTTTTGTCATTCTGTGGCACAGAAGAGAGCTCAGCCACAAAAAAAAAAAAACCCTTTAATTATTAACATTATTAATAAATAGGGACCCAGTCCTCCCAAGTGATGAAGTTTTCTCTTGATGCCTGTGGACCACGACCTGCAGCCTTTGCTCTTTTTGTACTTCCAGTCCCCAAAACGTTCTGCAATCCCAAATTTCAGGGCTGTGCCTCAGCACGGCCTCGTGCAAAGGTGCGTGAGCAGCAGATGGAGGTTTGGGCTCTGCCACCGTGTCCTACCTGTCACCATTCCAACAGTTTAAAGGAATTCAACTCCTCCATCTGCTCGTGCAGCTTGTGCAGAGCCCGTGCTCTCCAGACTAGCAGGGATTATTGGTTTTAATAAATGAATGAATGGAAAGTGGCTTTGGAAAGGCGAGGCCAGAGCTGAGTCCTGATCTCTGCTGACAAACCTCTGCCAATATTTCCTGACAAACCCTGGGGTCTCGGGTGTTTAAAGCACCCTTTTTTATCAGAAAGCTGCTCTCTGTGGAATGCACTTTGTGAGAAAGTCTCTCCTTCCTTCCTGCCTTACCCCAATAATATCCACGTGGGATGTGCGTGAGAGGAAAAGGGAAAAGTAGGAGGTGCTTGAGAGGCAGGTGTGAAAAACCTTCCTGTGTGTGTAAACAGAGCAGGGCACTCTGTGAGGGGGTGATGCCAGTGAAGCTCTTCTACTGCAGGATCACAGAATCCCAAAAGGGTTTGGGGTGGACGGGACCTTAAATCCCATCCCAAATCACCCCTGCCATGGGCAGGGCACCTCCCACCATCCCAGGCTGCTCCAGCCTGGCCTTGGGCACTTCCAGGGATCCAGGGGCAGCCACAGCTTCTCTGGGATTCCATCCCAGCTCCTCCCCACCATCCCAGCCAGGAATTCCTTCCCAATATCCCACCTAAATCTCCCCTCCTTTAGCTCAAATCCATTCCCCCTTGTCCTACCACCAAAATCAACCTGTATCAAAATGCATCTTCCCCTTTTTTTCCATAGGAACCGCACTTTTCCACCTCATAACCCACATTTCCCATGGCAATCCCATAAAAAACATCATTCCCACGAGGTTCCCACCTGCCCTCCACAGTTCCAAAGCAGAAACGGCTGAGCTGGATGCAAATATTCAAGATTTCCTTGGATTTATTGCCATCAAGCAACACCAGAGTTTAGCATACATTACCAGCACGGGCTTTAAATCAAAGGAGCATTTCTGAATCCATTATTTATAATGAATCAATTATTAATGGAGATAGCTTTTTCTCCCCTAATAAATTATTATAAACTCTGCTGTAACACGCTGTACCAATATGTACCGTATAAATTATGGGATGTGGTTCAGGTTCCGAGGATTTTAAGCAGCTCACGGAGGCGTTCACTGGCACAGGGCTGGGAGCGTTGCATTTATTGCAACTTCAAGCAATCAAAGCTCCTCATTAAAGGTCCTTTATTTGCTGGGAGACAGATTCTGCAATAAATCACCTGGTAAAGATCTGTGATATTTACACAGCAATGGGAATAAATGTGGGGTTTGTGTTATTGGAAAGAGGAAACCTTTTCCTTGAAGCTGTTTCTGCTTTCTCTTCTTCAGTGCTGAAGTTTTTTCCTTCTTGTTTTGTTTCGTGATGTTTCTCCTGTTTTTTTTACGTTTCTCTGTGTTTTTGGATCCAGCACCGTGGGTGGGGCTTTGCTGTGGTTTCCCAACACAAACTTGTGGCTGCTCCTGGGGCTGTGGCTCTGGTTTTGGGGTCCTCCTGAGAGCAGGACCCGGGGGTCTCCTTGTGAGGAGGAGGAGAATCTCCAGAAGCACAGTTCAGGAGGATCAATGAACACCAAAGCTGCTGTGGGGAGACACAAAGTCTGGGGGCTCCTCTTCCTCTTAAAGTGGGTTGGGATGGGAGGGACATTTAGGATTATCCCGTTCCGACCCCCTGCTGTGGGCAGGGACACCTTCCACTATCCCAGATGGCTCCAAGCTCCATCCAACCTGGCCTTGGACACATCCAGGGGCAGCCACAGCTTCTCTGGGCAATCCATTCCAGGGCCTCCCCACCCTTAAAGTAAATTATAATAATCACAGACAATGAAAATCATAGAAAAATTCCCCAAAACCATGCAACGATTCCCTGGTGGGGTCTGGATATAAGACCGGGGTGTCTGATATCCAGCACCTCAAGTCCTGGATATATCAGGGATAAATCCTCTCTGCATCCCTCCCACAGCCCTCACTCATCTCCATGACCCCATGATTCCATCACAAAACCGCGTGGAATCCTCCCCGAGCAGCTCCATGGGATGGCAAATTTACCTCTCCAACATCCTCATTAATTTCCCGAATAAACACAAAGGCCCAGCCTCTCCCTGGCCCGAATCCACGCATTCCCAGTGTGCCCAGAGCAGTTCCAAAGGCTCCCAGTCCCCGAGGTTTCCGTGCTGGTGGCGGATACCGCTGGGAGAGCCGCAATCAAAACCCAGCTTTTATCATCGTATCAAAGCGCTCGCAGAGATTCGTTTCCATTTTAATGCCTCTCTTCTCCTACTTTCAGTCATTTTGGGTTTAATAACATCATCTGCATTTAAAGGGCAAGCGAATTCCCTGCTCTCAGCTCGCTTCCTGTGTGGATCCTGATGCGCCACGGTGATCCATGGCATGGATTATGGAGCTATATCCCAGAGAAACTGGATCCCTGGAAGTGCCCAAGGCTGGGTTGGATGGGGCCTGGAGCATCCTGGGATAGTGGAAGGTGTCCCTGCCCATGGCAGGGGGTGGAAATGGATGGGATTTAAGTTCCCTTCCATCGCAGACCATTGTGGGATTCAATGATCCATGTAAATCCTGGGGAGAGCTGTGATCCCAGGGTCTCTATGACAACGAGGACAAGCCCAGGCTGGCTGTCACTGCGCCTCCTCCGTGTGGGATGCAGAGCTTCCCATCAGACAGGGATATTCCCCCTCCACTACTTTGGGAATCCCACTGCAGCCACGAGGGATCCAGAGGTGGTAACTGGGAGGAAAACCTGCACTTTTCCCAGGACCTCATTCCTGGAGACCTGCACAGGAGCTGTCTCTGGGCTGTTCAGGTGACAGTGATGGTGGCCCAGCTGTCCCCAGTGTGGGGCCTCCAGCCAAACACAACCAACTCTGTGATGGTCCTGCCTTCAGGTGGGCTCCAAGCCTTCCTTCCCTGCACTCATTCCCCCAGGCATTGCTGCCATTCCCCATGGAGCAGCCATGGTTCAAGGATCTGCCCTGATGCCAAGGGACACCAGCACATTCCAGCTCCAAGAACGGCCTCCCAGGCTTCTGGCAAAGCTGCATTCACCAATTTCATCCATAAAGATTTTTCCCACATGCTCCTACTTTTTCCTTGACCTCCTGTGCTGGCCGTGCCCACGACAGGGGGTCAAACCTGACGATCCTTAAGGTCCCTTCCAATCCCAAGCATTCTTTGTTTTCCAAGGCTGATTTTTCCATGGCAGGACCCCCGGGATCCCATAGGTGGAAGGGGCCATCCCCCAGCAGCGCTGGAAATCATTAAATCGGAGCGGTTTCGGCGCAGAGCCGCGGGGATGACGGAGGAGCTCGGCCGATAATGAAAGACGCCGGGAACTCAATTTGTTTTCCTTAACGAACAGAAGGTTAAGAGAGGATCCGCTGGCAGCCTCTAATTACTTCTGGAATTTAAATGTGATAATGGAGGGCTCCCTGGCCAGGCAGATGAAAGTCCACCCAACCCCGTGCCTGCGAGATTAAAATTCAGCCTTGAATTAAAAGCACCTTTTTAGCAGCGCAGGTTATTAAGCACCGAAACAACCGTCGAGAGATCTTCTGATTTGAAGAGGGTTTTTTTCTTTTTTTTCCCTTTCCAAACCTAAAGCTTTAATTCAAATAGAAAAGTCCCCAGGCATGTTTTACACAGGAGTTCAGGGCAGATAATCACGGTGGCTTTTTGCCAACCTTATAAAGTATTAATGTGCCATCACCCCGCTGCCCTCCTTGTGTGCTCTGCTCATCAAGCAATCATTTTGTCAGCAAACACAGGGAATTTCTCCAGCGTGGTGTCACCAGAGGTGGTCAGCAACGAGGAGACCACGGCTGTGTCCATAAAACACCCTGGATGTGGTAGGAGCCACCTGGGAGTTACTGCTGAGCGTTGTCAGCAAATCCCTGAGGTGTTTTCCCACCTGGATGTTGAAAGGAGGTGCTGGGACAGCGAAGGGTTGGTGGCCATGGGGGCAGCTTGGGGACAGGCTCGGCTGGAGCCAGGAGCAGGAGCTGGAGAAGCACCAGGAGGCTGGAGAAGGTGCCACCACCACACAAGGTGCTGCTAAGGTGGAAGATAGCGGAGGAAGGTGGCACCACCACGCAAAGTGTCACCGTGGTGGAAGGTGCTACTGTGGGGAGATGCCACCACCGCTCAAGGTGCCACCACAGTGGAAGGTGCCATCACCACGTAAGGTGTCACCACGATGGAAGATGCCACCACCACGTAAGGTGTCACCACTACAGAAGGTGCCACCAACACTCGACATGTTCTCATGATGGAAGGTTCTACCACGATGGAAAGTGCCACCACCACTCAAGCTGCCACCACTACCCAAGGTGCCACCACCACCCAAGGTGCCACTACCACTCAAGGTGCCACCACAGTGGAAGGTGCCACCACCATGTAAGGTGTCACCACGATGGAAGATGCCACCACCACACAAGGTGCCACCTCTACAGAAGGTGCCACCAGCACTCCACGTGTTCTCATGATGGAAGGTGCTACCATGATGGAAAGTGCCACCACCACCCAAGCTGCCACCACCACCCAAGGTGCCACCACCACTCAAGCTGCCACCACCACTCCAGATGCCACCACCACTCAAGGTGCCACCACAGTGGAAGGTGCCATCACCACATAAGGTGTCACCTCTACAGAAAGTGCCACTGACACTCGACATGTTCTCATGATGGAAGGGGCTACCACGATGGAAAGTGCCACCACCACCCAAGCTGCCACCACCACCCAAGCTGCCACCACCACCCAAGGTGCCACCACCACTCCAGATGCCACCACTACCCAAGGTGCCACCACCACCCAAGGTGCCACCACCACTCAAGGTGCCACCACAGTGGAAGATGCCACCACCACGTAAGGTGTCACCTCTACAGAAAGTGCCACTGACACTCGACATGTTCTCATGATGGAAGGTGCTACCGTGATGGAAGGTGCCACCACCACCCAAGCTGCCACCACCACCCAAGGTGCCACCACCACTCAAGCTGCCACCACCACTCAAGCTGCCACCACCACACAAGGTGCCACTTCTATGGAAGGTGCCACCAACACTCGATGTGTTCTCATGATGGAAGGTGCTACCACGATGGAAGGTGCCACCACCACCCAAGGTGCCACCACCACCCAAGGTGCCACCACCACTCAAGCTGCCACCACCACTCCAGATGCCACCACCACTCAAGGTGCCACCACAGTGGAAGGTGCCATCACCACGTAAGGTGTCACCACGATGGAAGATGCCACCACCACACAAGGTGCCACCTCTACAGAAGGTGCCACCAGCACTCCACGTGTTCTCATGATGGAAGGTGCTACCATGATGGAAAGTGCCACCACCACCCAAGCTGCCACCACCACCCAAGGTGCCACCACCACTCAAGCTGCCACCACCACTCAAGCTGCCACCACCACTCCAGATGCCACCACCACTCAAGGTGCCACCACAGTGGAAGGTGCCATCACCACGTAAGGTGTCACCACGATGGAAGATGCCACCACCACGTAAGGTGTCACCTCTACAGAAGGTGCCACCGACACTCGACGTGTTCTCATGATGGAAGGTGCTACCGTGATGGAAGGTGCCACCACCACCCAAGCTGCCACCACCACCCAAGGTGCCACAAGCTGCCACCACCACTCAATGACAAGGTGCCACTTCTATGGAAGGTGCCACCAACACTCGATGTGTTCTCATGATGGAAGGTGCTACCACGATGGAAGGTGCCACCACCACCCAAGGTGCCACCACCACCCAAGGTGCCACCACCACTCAAGCTGCCACCACCACTCCAGATGCCACCACCACTCAAGGTGCCACCACAGTGGAAGGTGCCATCACCACGTAAGGTGTCACCACGATGGAAGATGCCACCACCACGTAAGGTGTCACCTCTACAGAACGTGCCACTGACACTCGACATGTTCTCATGATGGAAGGTGCTACCACGATGGAAGGTGCCACCACCACTCAAGATGCCACCACCACCCAAGGTGCCACCACCACTCAAGCTGCCACCACCACTCAAGGTGCCACTTCTATGGAAGGTGCCACCAACACTCGATGTGTTCTCATGATGGAAGGTGCTACCACGATGGAAGGTGCCACCACCACCCAAGATGCCACCACCACCCAAGCTGCTACCACCACCCAAGGTGTCACCTCTACAGAAGTGCCACCACCACTCAAGCTGCTGCCATAATGGAAGGTGCCAGCACCCACAAGCTGTCACAGTGACAGGAGGTGCTACTGCCGTGCAAGGTGCCACTGTGAGAAGGTGCCACCACCACACAAGGTGCCACCAGGACGGCAGGTGCCACCACCATGTGTCGTTTTTAAGCCCAGCTGGAGAAGAAACACCTCGGAGCCACTCGCTGTTCTCCCTCGTTCTGGTGGAATGGGGAGGAGAATCGATGTCAGGTTTGTATGTTGAGATAAGAACGGTTTAATCGTAGAAAATAAAGGGAAATATAATAATAATAACAACAACAACAACAGCAATAACAATAATAATAATTATAATAATAAGAAGAATATTTATAAAGCAATTTCTGACTGATTCCAGACCCCCCTTCCCGAATCCAGACCGGCCCTTCTGGGCTGCTCTTTCTCCCCACCACACCGGTCCCATGGGGCTGTTTTAAAAAATGCACACGTGGAACATAAATCAAGAGCAATTTCCAGCCCTCTGGTTGTGGTTTGTGTTCCTCACACAGTGCAGCAGGTGGGATGGATGGTGGGATGCTCTGGGCTGAATTCCCCACTGGAATGTGCCCTTCACAGAGCTCTGGTGATTTGTCATCACAAAAGGATGTGGCTGAGGGACTGCTCTGCCTTTGGAGAAATTATATTCAAGGAGTGTTGGGTTAAAAGTGAAAAAGGGGAAATTTAAGTGGGATATTGGGAAGGAATTCCTGGCTGGGAGGGTGGGGAGGCCCTGGGATGGAATTCCCAGAGAAGCTGTGGCTGCCCCTGGATCCCTGGAAGTGTCCAAGGCCAGGCTGGACAGGGCTTGGAGTGACCTGGAGTAGTGGGAAGTGTTGGGGTTGGAATGGGGTGGGATTTAAGGTCCCTTCCAACCCAACCCAGTGTGGCATTTCAGGACCTGCACTAAACAAGCCCTGTGGTCAGAAGATGTCACTTCAGTGACAGCAAAAATACCAAAGGGGCTCTCAGGGAGCTGTTGGGAACTGGGAATGAGGGCAGGGCCTTCAGACCTTGGTGCACCCACAGGCAGGGCCAGGAAAAGGGTGAGGCAACTAATGGAGAGCAACTCATCCAAATGCAGGAGCAATCCCAGGGAAGCCTCGCTGCTGTGAAGGGAAGGAATGTTTATTCTGTGCCCTGAGCAGCAGGAACCTGAGCGAGTGCCCTCAGCACATCCCGATCCCGCTCCTCCAGCCCTGCCTCCCTCTGCAGTTTCACAGCTGAGTTAGCTAAAAATACCCCTTTGTCCTGTACTTTCTAACTTCCTGCAGTTTCTCTGTAGACAAAAGTGGAGCTCGCTGCCAAAATCAGATACTCAAGGAGCTCTATTACTTATAAAATCAACTGCTACCACGTGACAGCTGCAAACATCTGGAATCCATCGCCCGGGCTCCGTGTGGGACTTGATCCTGCTCAAATATCAGCCTGGAGCTTGAGTTTCTGCAGCTTTCTCAACCCCAAAACAATTCCTGCAGAAAGTGGTTTGCAGATAATCAAAATTTCGGGGGGTAAAAAGACCAGAAATAAAAATTAACTTTGTCAAAACAAGCAGCAAACAGAGGGATTTTTAAAAGCTTTAATGATTTTTTTTTTTTTAGGTTAAGGGAAGTGTTTTCCTCCAAGGGAGATGGGAAGTGTTTCTCATCTGAGGATGTGAGGGAAACGCTACTCCCCAGCACTCCATGAGTTAATCCACACTTGGAGCTGCTCCCTTGGGCAGCACAGGCCGAGCAGGAAACCTTCCCAGCAGGATATGGGGTGTCCTGGGAGGCTGTGGGAGCACACCTGGATCCCTGGGAGGTGGCAGCAGCACCTGGAGAGGTCCTGGGGCAGGACAGGCTCCTGAGCTGGGGACAAGGCCCTGAGCACCATCCTGTGGGATGCTGCTTCCCCACAAAGTGTGGGCTTTGGTCTGGGATGGGGATAACGTGGAATGCTGAGCCAAAAGATATGGATGTGGGACAGGTGGGACAAAAACACCTGGAGCAGAGGTTGTTCTGGGCTGAAGGGCTGCCCCAAATGGTGCCAACCATTCCTGGCAGAAATGCCAACGTGTAATCCAAACATCAATGTCAGATTCATTTCTTATTTTCATTCAGTATTACAGGCAGCAGCACTTGCTCCCATCCCACATTCCCAGGAGAGATTAATCCTAAAAAATCCTTCTATCATTTTATTGTGGGTGTAGGATCCATGCAGGGGGACTGGAAAGGATTCTCTGCTTTGTGGAAAGGGTGGAAACAACTCTTTCACCCTCATGTGCAGCCCTCAGGGTACAGCGGGCAGCACATTCCCTGCTGCTCCTGCTGCATTATCCCAGCTCCCAAAACTCCTGGGATTGGTCCTGTGTGCTCAGAAAGAGCAGAACAACACAGTGATCAGTGTGTAATCTCTCTATCTAACTAATTAAAATCAATATAATTAGTTTATATAGAGGATCAACTCCAGTAGATGCAACCACGGCCTTCCCTTCTCCCTGCGGTCTCCAGGAGCATCCCAGGGCACGGCTCCAAGTGCTCAGCTCCCTGCAGGGGGGTCGAGAGCCAAACAGGACTTTGGAGCCAGCTCCTCCTCTTCCCTGACTTTGGAATTTTGCTTTATTTTCAGGCCCATCTCCTCCCAGCTGCCTGTGAGCAGCTGAATCCCCGCGTGTGGAATATTGGGCAGGAAAACGCGGGAAGAGCCAAGCAGCCTCGTGAGGGAGGCCTGGGAAAAGAGAGGAGGAAAACACCTGCACTCCCAGCCCTATCCCAATTAATATTTGAACATTTTCCACGGAGCTGGGACCCCCTTAGCAGAGAGCTTTGGAAAATCTCAGGGATGGTTTAATCCAGAGCTTCTCAAGTTCCCTGAGCAGGTTCGATGTGCACAAAGGTTTGGGCCCAGCTCTGTCCCCCTCCCCTGGCACAGCACTGAGCTCCTCCTCCTGAATGATTTTGGTAATTGAATGATTTTATTAATTGAACTCTGAGGTTTTATTAATGGAACTCTGAGGTTTTATTAAGGAGAGGATCGATGTGGAGTCCTGTGCCACTTCAGCTGGCAAGGCATTCCCAGGAAGAGGACCTGGAATTCCCAGGAGGTTTCCAAAGACAACTCCAAAATTGTAACTCTTAATTCCTAAAAATCTCAGGTTTTAGCCACGTGCCAGTGGCACTGAAAATTATATGGGAATTCCAGGTTTTTTTATTCCCAAGTCTTCCACCTGTAGATGGCAAATGTCTGATGGCTGCAGGCTCTGCTGGCAAAACAAACATTCCTTCATTCAATCCCATTGGGAAGAGCTACAACTCCAGGGCTTTTCCCTTCCTCCGTGCTCCTTGGGCAATCCTTGTCCCCAGAGCTCCATATATCCTCCTCATAAATTATCCAGGGAATGCTAAAAACCTCCAAATTATTGCCACAAGGTCCAGTCAATCTGTGCCTGCTGTCCCAGGAGGAGGCTCACCTAAAATAAAACCCTGCAGCACCTCATGCAGATCCCTAAATCTTTAGCCCCAAACAGAGCAATCCCAAAAATTCATATTCCTACAGCACATAGGGATCCATATTTTTTTTGTGCATTGCTTTGTTTAAATTGTTTTTTTTGTCACATCACACAATTTGTCAGTGAGGGGAATTGCTCTGCTCCTTGTCTCACGTTCACAGGAGCAGCACCCTCACGGCAATCCACGCTCCCAGCAGCCAAAACCTTGGGATTCACTCCGGTTTCTGGCCCCAAAAGCTGTTTTGTGCTTGGCACATCCCTTTCCATGGAGTTTGACCCTTTTGGGAATTTATAGCTCAGCTGGAGCGAGGGCATCCAAAGTGCCACCAGCACTGGGAGGGCATCGTGGCTTCCTGAGGATGGGAATTGGGACTTAATCCATACCCAAGGGGTTTCATCCCAGAGGGAACTAGGGAGGAACATGGTCAAGCCCTGGGCTGGGCTCACAGTGACATAATTAGGATTTATCCCTATTAAATGGATATCATTCAATAAGGAACTGGGAGGAACATGGTCAAGCCCTGGGCTGGACTCACACTGACATAATTAGGATTTATCCCTATTAAATTGATATCAACCAATAAGAGCATGGTTGGACTCCCAGGGATGTAGTGAGGACCTAATTCCCATTCCAGTTGAATATCCCATAAGGAACTGGGAATAGCATGGTCAAGATTTGGGTTGGCCTCCCAGAGATCTAATTAGGATCTCATTTCCATTCAAGGAAGATCATCCCAGAAGGAGCTGGGAAGAGCATGGTCAGCCCTGGGTTGGACTCCCAGGGACCTGACTGGGATTTAATCTCTATTAAAGGGATATAATCCCAGAAGGAAGTGGGAAGAACGTGGTCAAGCCTCGGGCTGGACTCCCAGGGACTTCATGAGAGCTTTAATCACCATTCCAAGTGTATCATCCCATAAGGAAGTGGGAAGAGTGTGGTCAGCCCTGGACTGGACTCAGAGAGACCTAATGAGGACTTAATGCCCATTCAGGGAATATCATTCCAGAAGGAACTTGGAAAAACATGGGTTGTATTCCCAGGAACCTCATGAGGACCTAACCCCCATTCCAGGTGCATCATCCCATAAAGATCTGGGAAGAGCCTGGTCTATTCTGGTTTGGACTTGCTGCCATCCCCACCCTCCTGCCTCCTGGAGGTGCAAGGCAGCCCGGGAGAGGATATTCTGCCTTTCCAAAGCCGTTCCCATTTCACACAAATCCCAGATTTTGTGCCCAAACTGCTGTAGGGAGGTTCTCTGGTTGCTCAGCAACGACTTCAGTGCTGATCAGAGCTTGGGGTGGTGAACAGCACCTGCAGTTCCTGCTGGACAGGGAATGAGGACGGGATTTGGAGAAAGATATGGAAAGGGAAGGGCAGGCACTGCTTTCTGAGAGCAGGGAAATCCAGTTTATGTGGGTTAATAACAATCAGCTGGAATTTTGGGTGCGAAAGTGTCATTTTTGGGTGGAATTTTGGGTGGAAAATGACATTTTTCACTGCTCTGATTATCTGGGAAGGAAGGGAGTCCATGGCATGGGACAAGTGGCTGTCACTGGAGTGTTTGGCACTGCCAGGGAAGTGGGAAATGTGGCCCAGTCTGTGCTTCCCTAAGAGCTGTGACACCCTGAGGCGACATCCTGCTCCATCCCACAGGAAAAGTGACATTTCCACGACTGGAAAACTGCTGGTGCTGAGTGAGGAATTCAGGAATTCAGGAATTCAGCCTTGTTCTCCCAGATCCATGGGAACAGAGAATTTGGGTCAGAAGGAACCTTAAATCTCATCCAGTCCCACCCTTGGCACCTTCCACTATCCCAGGGTGCTCCAGGTTCTGTCCAACCTGGGACTTTCAGGGACCCAGGGGCAGCCACAACTTCTCTGGGAAACCTCCCCACCCTCCCAGCCAGGAATTCCTAATTCCCAATATCCCACCTAAATCAATGTTCCTTCAGCTTGAACCTGTTCCCTTTTGTATTTTCTGTGTTGGATAAACCAAAAAGCATTGAGTGCTGGAAGATCCCTCCAGGAGTTGTTGGTTCTCCTTCCCCTTTCCAACCTTTCTCCTGGAATCCTTTCTCCTGGAATCCACGTCTCCTTCCCTCCACGCTTCCCCCTCCGGATTCCCTCTCTCCAAGTGGCAATTAGGTTGATCATGGCACCACTTTGCAGCTTACAGATTGTTCTCCTTAATTATTAAACACGGGATTTACATCCCACCGCAGCAGGTTCCCTTTGAAGCTCAGGCTGAGCTCGGAATTCTCTCCTGCTGCTGCCGATTCCAATCCCACCTCCCACCACTTCCATCTGTGGGAACATCACCCCTGCACCTGGTTTTTCCCATTTTTTCAGCTTTCTCACCCAATCCTGGTGATTTTATGGCTCCCATTCCTCGCTTTTCCACAGAAATCGGGCACAGCCACTGTCGCTGTTGGATGTGCAAAAAAAATGATGGAAGTGCTCCTGAAACCGTGGGGGTTTTCCTCAAAAATCCCATTTTTGGAGGTTGTATTTCCAAGCACGTTTGGAATATGTTTGGAACGGGCATAAAAATATTCCTGGAGTCTCCTGGAGGATGGGATTTCCCAGGAATTGGTGCTCTCAGGTACCTGTGCTCATCCCTGTCCTCCAGCCTCATCCCATGTTTTGTGGGAATAAGCTGAACTTCCCTCCTAGATCTGATGTTTTAAATCCCAGAAATTCCTCATAAAATCAGATTCCCACACAGGCAGAAAGTTCCTAATTATCCATCCCACATTCCTCACTGAGTTCGGGTTGGGTGGGAGGGTGGAGCTGCTGGATCTGGGCTATTCCCTGCCCAAAATTCCATCCTCCCAGTGTGGCTTTTCCCAGCTCCACCTGCTCCAAGCCTGTGGCAGGGAATGGGAATTATCTGCTGGAAATTTAATTGGTTCATCCAAGCCTTTGGGGTATTTTATTAGTAATTAATTCAACCTGAGCCAACGTAACCCAGGGTATTATCCCATGAAATGGAGTTAATTTTTATGGGATAATAAAATACAGGGATGGGAAAAAAAACTATTAAAGTCCAAATGCCCCCATTCTCTGTGCAGGATATAATAATATATGCAAATATATGCAAATATTTATATGGATTTCTATATTTCATTTCTATTTAACACCCATTTTCCAGCACCTTGGCTGGTTGTTATTCTCTATATGCTAATTTTGATGGGAGCATTTTAATTTTCCTTGCTTAAATAATTTCCAGGGTTGGAATATCCATGTTTTCCCCCATTAGGGAATCTTTAAGCTGAGTTTATTTTCAGGAGCTGCTTTCCAGCCTCTTTCCTCTCTCCAGGGCACCTGGAAGGAGATACTGGTGCAGGTTAATGTGCTCCAGGCAATGGGAAAAGGCGGAAAAAAAGAGGGGAAAAAAGGGAGGGGAAAAAGGGGGGAAAGGGAAAAATAAGGGAGGAAAAAAGGGGGAAAAGGGGAAAAAAGGGGGGGAAAGGTGGCTCAAAAAAGGAGGGAAAAGGGGAAAAACAAGGGGTAAAATGGGGAAAAAAGAAGGGGGGAATGGGCAAATAAAGGGGGGGAAGGGGGAAATGGGGAAAAAAGGGGTGAAGGGGAGAAAGGGTGGGGGAAGGGGAGAAATGGGAAAAAAGATGGCACAAAAAAGGGGGTAAAGGGAAAAATGGGGAAAGAAGGGAAAAAAGGGGGAAAATGGGGGGAAGGTGGGAAAAAGGAGGGGAAAAGGGGGGGAAGGGGAGATGGGGGAAAAGAGGGAATAAAGGAGAGAATAAAGGGGGGAATAAAAGGAAAAAAAAGGGGCGGAAAGGGGGAAAAGGGAGGCGAGGGAAGGGAAAAAAAAAGAGAAATGGGGAAAAAAGGGAGGGGGAAGGGAAAAAAAGACATCCGAGGAAACGAGAAGGTTCTGCATCCTCTCGTGATGGCAAATCCTCTCAGGAAACATTCCCAGACTCCCTGGTGCATCCTCAGCCAAGCTGCCCATGCCCCTGGACACCTGCATTTCATTCCTCCCCAGTTCCCAGGCCAGCAAAGCCCGGGATGTCCCGGAGCCCAAACTTCCAAGGATATTTATTTCCCCTTTCCCCACCCTACAGGACCACGCCGAACTGCCAGGCTTGGAATTTGGGCTGAGTTTTCTTTGGTTGAAACGAATCTTGAACTCATCCCTGCTCCTGCTGCCCCTCAGGAAGGGAAGGAATTCCTTCCAGCCCATCCAGGATTGCTCCTAAAAAATCCTCCAAGCCAATTATCTCGTGCTTGAACCTCCCCACCCTCAGTTCAGAGGTCAGGGCCTAATAAATGAGATTTCTGCTCAATTATCTAATCACCCTTAATCCCCTTACAGTGATCCCAGCCTCCATCTGTCCTTCCATGGCTCTCACTTCCACTTTTCCCATTCCTTCCTCCTTTTCACTTCCCAGGATTTCTCCAAGCACATTGCTGGTATATTTTCCCTTGGCTAAATCTGGAATTCTCAACGTTTTTATTTTTATGCAAAGCTATGTCTCAAATCCTCCCAGTTTCTGAATTTCTCATTCCAGGGCCAACGAAACTTTACTGAAAATGCTATTTTGTTTTTTCAAGTTCACTTCCCACATATCCCAAATTCCTGCGAAATTTCCAAAAGCTGCCTTTCCCTGGATCCTTTGAATAACTTTTATTTTCATCTCTAACCCAACAGAGCCTGGATTCAGACATTTTCCACTCTTCCAAGACCTTTCCTCCCTGTTTACTCCACTCCCATCATGTTTTGGCCACTGCATTGATATTAAATAGAAACAGAAATCTTAAATAGAAATAGAAATATTGAAAGTTTCTATTTATGCTTGGTTTTTTTAATTATTTTTTTACCTCTCCTGCTTTTTTGCTGGCACAAGTGTTTGGGAATTTCTCCTTAACAAAAAAATAATTGCTCTCCCAAAACCAAAACTTAAAATAGGAGCAGAATTGTGCTGTGGAGATTTTTTTGGTTTCACCACTGGTGATCAACCAATTGTGGGATTTTCTCCCCCACGGGAAGAAGAGATTCTTAAAAGGTGACGAGAGAAAAAAAATTCATTTAAAGCAGCGAGCAGAACAAAACTGGAAGTTTTGAATCCTCAGCTCTGTCATTTTTGTGTCAAGTTGTGAAAATGCCAGGCATTATCCACCTGACAGGATGGATGCCTGGGATTCTATTTTTAGGAGAAGAAATAATCTTAATAACCAGTTTGGCATCCCTAAGGCAGGTGTGTGTGCACGGGACAATGCTCCTGAGCTCCTGCTCCCCTCTCCATTTGGTGGGGAAAAAAAAGCAGGAAAAACAACCCTAATTCCCATTTTCCCTCCTTCCTGGGAACACCTCCCCTGCAAAGCGTTTGAATTCAAGATGTTTGGGGTTCCTGCTGGGAGGAACAAGTCTGGTTACCTTGGGATGGGTTATAAAATATGGATAAAGAGCAATATCCCGCTGGCACAGAGGCACAGGTTCCTTGTCACTGCGCTCAGTTCAGAGGATTTCTGCTGAAATCAAACCTGAATTCCCTGGAATGCTTTTTCCCGGGTTTTTGGGCCCTCTGTGGGAGCTTCTCCCTTCCAGGTTGGATCTTTCCAAGCAGCTCTTCCACTTCTGCTCCATCACTCAGTTAAACCTGGGGAGTAACAAAGCATAATCCCACAGAAATTTCCCTTCCCACACTCTCCCTTCCCTCCTCCTCCCTGTTTGAATGCTTCTTTTTGTCAAAACTTGAAATATATTTGTGTCTTTCCAGTCTTCTTCCACGAGGATTTTCTGAGGAAAAAAAAATCTCACCTGGACACTTCTTCCATTGAATTCCAGCCATTCCACCTTGCCATACAAATTCCTTTTCATTCCCTAGGAATTGGAGGAAGGCCTTAATTAGGATCTCGGATTTTGGGATGATGCTGCAAAGGCTGCTCAGCCTCGAGGTTTGGGTCTCTGCAGAGCCAAATGTCCCATCCTTTATGAGCTGGAACGATCACAGAGGGGAATTTGAGCACCCAGGGGCTGCCAGCGAGTGCAAGACAAAATAAACAAAATAAACTAAATGAAAAAATGAAAAAAAATTGACCAAAATAAAGCACCAAGGGCATAAAAGGAGGGGGTGAAGTCCTGGGCTGGTGCATCCCCAGCACGGTTTGGAGCACAGTGGGTTCCACTGGCATCAGGGTCATCTAAATGGGAAAAAATCCTTTTAAAATCCCCAAAAGTTGTTTCTAGCATCATTGGAAGGAGGATTATCTGAGGTCCTTTTTCAGTAGGATTCTCCAGAGGGGACTGAGGACAGGAGCTGCTGAGGGAACCCCCAGCAGAGGCTCCCACACAATTCCTGTCTCCTGACCTGCCGGATCCAACAAACCCTTAACAAATGGAGCTCTGCTCTCCTGGGAAAGTCTATTTTGGCCAGAAAAGCGAGGAAAAGCACTTTGTGAACCGTGTGGGGACATTGTGTGCTTACATGGAAGCACATCCGAGCCCTCGGATGCAGAAATTCAGGACAACCTGGATTTCCTTGGAGCAAACCGTGAGAAAAACGCTGCTTGCTGTGATTATTTATTCCCTCTTTTTCCTCCATCACCAAACTCGAGGTCAGCTCATCCCCAGGTTTTTCCTTTCTTGCCTAATGTGCCATAAACTTTGCATTTTGAAGAGTTTTCTGCTTCAACCTTTTTGTTCAGAGGCCTCAGAAAGGGAACAAGGAAGTGGGGCAGGGCCTTTGCTGGAAGGAATTGTGCTCGTTCCCTTCTCCCTCCTGCTTTTAAAGTGCATTCTGCTCACGTTCACAACTATTTGGAGAGAATTACTCCCTGTGCCCTCAGAGCAGGTTCTAGGCTTGTCATGTTGGAATAAAAACCAGAGGATTTCACAATTTCATCCTGGCTGCTGGTGACGGGCTCAGCCAGGCAGGAAAAAGGTCCCTGAGGTGTTCCTGGGTTGTGCTGAGCTGCAAAACCAAAATGTGGCAGCAGCAGGGCTGGGGGACACGGTTAAGGAAGAGAAAAAGATCATTTCAAAAGGGATTCAGCACCTGGAGAAGCTGTGGAGAAGGGGGAGATGGGAGAATCTCAGGTCAGGTCGAAGGTTTGGGAATTGTGGGTGGGATCTGTCCCTGAGCAGAGGAGCAGCCCCTGTCCTGTGGCACTGAAAAAGGACAATTCCCACTCCTGGCAGTCCTGGTGTGAGGGGGAGGAACAGGGCAGGGAAAACCAGAGATAGTCCTGGGACAGATGGGATTACAGAGATTGCTGAGTTCCCTGAAAAACTGGGAAAATTTGGGGTCCAGAGCTGTCCCTGTCCCCAGAGATGTTCCGGCACCCGCTGATGCTCCAAGTCTCTGGGACAACCCAAACACAGCTTCCCCAGAGCTGAAACTACTCAAAACCCCCAAAATTCCCTCAGCCCTTCTTGGAAAGAGTGAGACAAATGTTTTGGGGGGACGAAGCATCTTTTACCATGTCAGAAATGGAGTTTGGGGTTCAGCAGGGCCTGCAAGGGCAACAGGGGGACTTCCAAGGAACATCAGCGTCCCCAAAAGCCACCCTGGTGCCAAGGAAAGGCCCTCAGGGAGGGCATGGTGGCACTGAGGGCTCCCAAATGGGCTCCTCGTTGTTTAAAAGTCAGCGCTGATAAGGCCCAGGCCAGCAAAGTGTTTAAGCTCGGGGTTAAGCACCCGTTTAGTCAGGGCTGAAGGAGCATCCCGGGCTCAACCCCGGCCTGTTCATATGGAAATGTTGCTTTTCTCACACCCTGAACCCCCCCTAAGAACATTTCCCTGTGCCTGACTCTGCAATCCATAATGACCAGGAGCTGCAAGCACTGAAATTCGGATTTTTCTTCTTTAGATGCCGAGGGGTTCGACCCCTCCTCCAGCTGAGCAGGCCTGAGGGATTTCAGCCCTTTTTCCTTCCAAAGGCACCTCTGGGAGTGCTCCGTGCCCCCAGCCAGGACCATTCCAGGCATTTCAAAGAAATCTTGTGGCAATATCCACTGCTGGGAATCTCATGTGGAATTACGGCATCGGTGAGGTTGGAAAATCCCTCTGAGATCGAGTCCAAGCATTCCCAGCCCTGCCAAGGCGACCACTGCCCCTTGTCCCCTAGGGCCACATCCACAGGGCTTGGAAATCCCTTCAGGAATGAGGACTCCACCCCTGCCCACCTGGACAACCATTCTGGGGAAGGAATTTTCCTTAATATCCAACGTGGCACAACCTGAGGCTGCTTTGCAAAAAAAAAAAAAAAAAAAAAAAAAAGGGATTTTTTAGCATTTAACATTTTTTTTTTTGGTTTCAGCCTTCCTCACTCCAGCTCCAGGAGTTCAGACCTGAAGATCAGAGTGAAATCCACCCCAATTTGAATTTGAGGGACCATTTCCAGCAGCAGGGATGGGACAGAAGGAGCAAAAAACACCTTCCCAGCAGAACGTGAGGCTTCACCTCTCCCCCAGCGATACCTGCACACAAAGAAATCAGCCCCGAAATGGAAAAGCACATCAGGAAAAACTCCCATTTCTAGGAGGGAAGGAAAAAAAAAAAAAAAAAAAGCCTTGACAGCTGTGTTGAAATTACCTTTGGTAATTTGAACTGAGTGGAAGCTTTTAGATTCGATTGCACCGAAAAAATGTAAAGCATGTCACTTATTAAGCTTTTATGGCTGACATTCAGCCCGGTACCTGACGGCATCTTCCCAGCAATCTGGAGATCAGGCAGCTAAATGTGCTTGGAAAATGGGAGAATTGGGGATGCTGGAGAGTCATTACTCTGGGAATTAAATGGGCTCTCTTGTTCTTGAGGGTAATCTTACCAACAAAAAAAGTGTCTGCAGGAGTCAAAAAGCATCTCCCCCTTCGCTGTCTGAGCTTTGCTGCTCTTCCTTTAATAACAATAATTACTTGACTCGAGTGATGAGGGAGGGGGGAACCTGCAGGCGCCCAGGAAAATGAAGCCCCGACTCCTCCTCTGCTGGCAGCAAGGCCCCTGTGTTAGTCTGAGCTTTGTTAGCCCCGTTTCGGAGGTTAAGGGAAGTGTCAGGCACGAGGTGTGATGCTCTGGCAAGCCGAGCTCTTTTCTGCCCCAGGAATTTTAGCGAGAAGCGTCTGAGAGTGCCTCCTAACGCTGTAGTTGTGGGCAGGGACAAACATCTCGGCCCAGCCCATTAAAATCCACAGCAAAATGAAAATATAAAAATAGCTGGAGGGGGGGAAAAAAACCGCGCCTGTGAAGTGTTTAGGCCAAATTAACCAGCCCAGAAACGCTTAAAGGAGATGTTGCCATGGTTTCGTGCACCGGCAGGATGCTCCGCCATCCACACTCCGTGGTTCTTCCCCGGGATTTGGGAATTCCGGCCATGCTGAAGGGGATGGGGTGACAGGGAGGGCTCGGGGCTCTGCCCTGGCACACTTGGGTGTGGTTTTTGTGCAGGCAAAGCTGCCCGTGCCACCTCCTCTGTGGGGTTAGGGGTGTCCGGAGCCCTCAGGTGCGCGCAGCTTTTCTGGGATCGCAGCGCCCGTGGCTTGTGGAGCTCCTTGGAGCTCTCCCGGTTTTCCCAGCTCAGGGCAGGGCTGAGCATCCCGTGATCCTTTTACACCATAACGAGCTCCTGGTGGGCATGGATGGGTTTGGGGAGGGCGTGAGGTGAGGCAGCGCTGCCAAACCTCCGGCTCTGCCTCACAGGTGAGCACCCGAGGGGAACGGAAATGAATTCTTGAAAACCCCTCTGGAAAAGAACCTCCCAGAGCAACAAAAACAAAGCAGCTGTGATCTAAAGACAGCCTTTGGTGCCTCTCTGCTGGAGCACAGCCAGCAGAACGCCTGGAATGTGGGATCATCCATGGAATGGGGAATTACGGGATGTGGTCACCCCCATCAAGGATCCCCCTGGATGTCCTGGAACTCCCAGCCCAACAAGGAGGAATCTTAGAGTTATCCTAAGGCCTCAGAAATTGTGCCAGAGAAGGTTTATGTTGGGTATTAAGGAAAATTTCTATCCCTGGAGGGATTTCCAAACCCTGTGGATGTGGCATGTGGGGATGAGGGGCAGTGGTGGCCTTGGCAGGGCTGGGAATGGTTGGACTCGATCTCAGAGGGATTTTCCAACCTCATCAACTCTGTAATTCCACATGAAATTCCCACAGTGGATATTGCCACAACTTTCCATTGGTTTAATTGTCAGGGGTTTTCATCTTTCCAGCTGAAAGGCTGGGAATATCCTGGATTTTCAGTGTGGTTTGAATACATCCCAGAGGCAGAGAGCCCAACACGGGGACTTGAGGAGCACAGACACGGTGTGGGGTCTGGTGTCCTGCACTCCCCAAATTCCTGAGGCTGGCAGAGCATTAATATTTCCCTGGCCTGACCTTACTGTGCTATTGTCAAGTTTTATTCTCCCATTGAGTGTGCAGCCCCGGGCAAGCGTTTGCCCTCTTTGCCTCCATTTCTCAATCCATAAAACAACAAAGAAATTCCGATACTTTGACAGTTCTGAAAGCACAGAACATTTGTGCTCATTTTACATACTGCTCACTTTTCCAAACAATTGAGGCATTGCCTCCAATTCCATGTTAAAGTGCTGGGCCATCATGGGAAATAACTCCAGAGGAATAGGATAAAACCAAGGTGGAGCCCAAACTTCCCTTGGTATCGAAGGAAAAACCAAATCCCATCATTCCAGGAGCCCAAATTCCATGTTAAAGTGCTGGGCTATCATGGGAAATAACTCCAGAGGAATAGGATAAAACCAAGGTGGAGCCCAAATTTCCCAGCACGAGGCTGCAGCAAACCCTTGGTATCCAAGGAAAAACCAAATCCCATCATTCCAGGAGCCCAAATTCCATGTTAAAGTGCTGGACCATCATGGGAAATAACTCCAGAGGAACAGGATGAAATTCAGGTGGAACCACAACTTCCCAGCACGAGGCTGCAGCAAACCCTTGGCATCCCTGGAAAACCAAATCCTGTTATTCCAGGAGCCCAAACCGAAGATCATCTCTGGAAATTTTCCCAAGGCTGAGGTGCCACAGACACATTTGTGGGAATGATTTCAGGCTCCAGAGGTGTCTCAATATTGAGGATGTCAGAGGCAATAATTGGTGCTGACGTGGTGCCTTTCACTCAGGCTCTGTCAGGGCGCACAGTGACGGCCCTGGAGATTGAAGGCTCTGTAGAAATCCTGAAAAATCTCATCATTTTGAACACAAAACCAGCAAGTTTTCGCTGCCAGCCTTTCCCAAAAAACAGGAGGGATTTATCCAGCTGTGGCTGAGCCTAGTCCAGGACAATCCTGCCTTTTTAGCCTATGGAAATGTGTGAATTTATGGAGCATGTCCAGGTAGTTCCTGGCAGGGGTGAGTGGTGTGGAGCTCAGCTTTGAGTGCTGCCCATGGGAAGAGAAGTTAATATCAAGAATATATTTACAGTTCCATGATAATATCATTAAATTTTCATGTATAATAACACAGAAATAGATAAACACAGCATATTCTGTACAAATTCATAAAATAGATTTAAATACAGTTTTTTATATCGTATATACCACAGAAATCTATTAAATACAGAAATATTCACGTTTATGGACATAAAATATAAAAGAGATTATTTTTTTGGGCACCTCCTGGGGTTGTATCCCACGGGAGGGATTTCCAAGTGCTGCAGATGTGGGATTTCAGGATAGGGTTAATGGTGGCCTCAGCAGTTCATGGTTGGATTTGATGATCCTAAAGGTCTTTTGCAACCTAAACAACTCAGATTCTGTGGCAGCACAGCCTGGACCGGCACAATCCTGAGGGAAGCTGCTTTTCCCAATCAATTTTCCCATTTTCCCTGTGTTTGCTACATCCCCAAGGAGCTCCTTGTGTTGTCCTCAGCGTCCACCCAACCCCACACATCCCAAAAGGGCAGGAAATCCCTCGGAGGTGATGGGATTAAATCACACCCTAACTAAAAAGTCTGTTTTATTGAGTGGATTGATATTAAAATGTGGGTTTTCCCCAGAAATTTAGAATTTGTGCTTTCCCCCTCACTGTTTGGGGTGATTTGCCCCAATTTGCCTTCTCCTGTCAGAGCCCATTCTGTGTGTCACCCTCACCTGATGGAACCAGCAACAAGGAATTTTAAAAAAAATTTTATTATAGTGTTTTTTAAACAGTATTTTAATAGGCATTTTTAAAATACTTCCCACAGGAAATACTTAAAAGGGAAAACTTCCCAGCGTGAGGAGCAGGCCTTTGCAAGTGGAATAACGACAGCAGGAGGAACAAAACCCTCGAAAAACCACCAGGAATTATCAAAAGGGCAGAGCTGCAGCTACAACTGAGCACGGGAATCTCGAGGCTCATTAGTGGGAACAGCTGGATTTTCCAGGAAATTGTCAGCCTCTCCAAGCAGCCCTGGCTGGGACAGGGGGGAGCTGCTTTAATTCCCAGCTGGAATTAGACAGCGAAGTGTTTACAAATTATAACAGGGAGGAACACGGAGCTGAACTCCTCAGGGCTGTGATGCCAGGGTTTGTTCCCTGCTGGGTGTGGAGTGGTGATGGAGGAGCCTTGGGAAGATCCAGAGGCAGGATGGGCAGACAGGAGCTGAGAGCTGGGGAGTGGAGGGGCTGAGCTCGCTTTCGAGGCCTCTCACACTCATTTTTAGCCGTGAGGTTCCCAGCAGGCAGCAAAAATCCCTGAGGAAAACAGGGCAGGAGGGCTGGAAGGGCTGGGTTAGATCCCAGGGCACCTGAAATGTTTGGGAATCTCAGCCTCAGCCCCAGTCAGACATCCTGGGGTACCTGTCTCAGGGATCCTCTGGATTGTGTCCTGTCCGAATCCAGGGAAAACTGGGGTTTTTTTGTTTGAAGCGAGCACTTTATCCAGTCCATCATCCCAGGAAACGTTGCAGGGAATGTGGAAGCACCAGGGCAGTTTTGCAGCCTGTCCTTGCTCAGTGACACGTCACAAACACGGCCAGGAAAGGCACTGCCAGCCCCTCCTCAGCATTCCCAAAAAAGCACAGTCCAGGACAACAAATCACCTGTTCCAAAGGGGGATCAATTCTCCTTCAGGGGAGGCTGGATATCCTCAATTAAATATAATTAGTTTGGGAAAATGGCTTAGGAAATTCTGGTATGATAAGACAAGGCCAGGTTGGGCAGGACTTGGAGCAATCTGGGATAGAGGGAGGTGTCCCTGCCCACGGCAGGGGGTGGAACAAAATGGGCTTTAAGGTCCCTCCTAACCCAAATTTCTTCTCATTCGAAGACAAATATAATCCTCGAGGCTCTCTCATTTGATTAGGCATTCAATCTGTGATTCCCATGGCAGCACTGCAAGTCTGGAAGCTCTTCAAGGTTAGTCACATTAAAAAACTGAGAACTTAACACCAAAAAAAAAAAAAAAAAAATTCTAAAAAAATTTTTTTTAAAACCCTCCAAATTTAACAAGCCCCAAATCAGCAAGACTTTAAATACCTCTGAGGCTGCTGACATTGCACACCGAGTTCATGTCTGGTACCCAAACAGCCGCAGCCCAGGGCGGGGAGGGGGTGTGAAAACTGGCCCGGTTCCTGCAGCATCAGTGCCGGGAGAGCCAAGCACAGCCCCGGGCGCTGCGAGCGCTTCCCAGGAATGCAGAACGGGCTGGGAAGAGGGGGGAGCGAGCCAACAGCTGCCTCCAATTCCTCGGCAGCTCCAGGAGAGGATGGCTCCGGGGTGCCGAGGAGCAGAGCAGGCTGCGGACAGGGATGGAGGGAGCTGGTGGGTGGCACTTTGGGGACAGCGCTGCCAGCAAGGAAATAAACGCAGTTATTTATTCTGGTCTGACTTCAGGAGGGTTTAAATGCTGCTTTTTTTGTGGGTTTTCCTCATCTTTCCATCTCCAGCTCGCTGTCC
The DNA here is from genome assembly GCA_026261815.1 of Monarcha castaneiventris obscurior. Classification (NCBI taxonomy): domain Eukaryota; kingdom Metazoa; phylum Chordata; class Aves; order Passeriformes; family Monarchidae; genus Monarcha; species Monarcha castaneiventris. Next base: position 21,096,641 of record JAMPIT010000467.1, read on the forward strand.
TTTGCAGCTGATTTATCCCGGTTTGATCTCGGGGTGGCTGATGGAGCTGAGCTCCAGCAGCTCCACGTGTGGGGAAAATCCTGCAGCTGCTACAAAACCCATTTACAGCCGCGTTTTTAAGAGTGTTTTTGGAAGTGCAGGTTAAGCCGGATCTCAGTAAGATTGTGCTCCCTCTTCCTGCCTTTTTTTGCACCCAAACGAGCCCCGTCCCCTGCAGGAATTTCTGTAAATCCCAGCGCTCCCCTCCAGGCCTGTCTCTCCCCTGTGGAAATCCCAGCGCTCCCCTCCAGGCCTGTCTCTCCCCTGTGGAAATCCCATCCCGGCCCCTCCAAGCCTGTCACTGCCAGGCATTAACGAGCCTGCAAAAATCCTCCCTCCTCTCATTTGGGTTGGCAGAGCAGATGCTCGAGTCTCTGGATGGGTTACTCAGGAAGTTTGGAAGATGCAAAATGTTGCTGAGGGGAAATGCCGAAGGCCTGCACTCCTGAGGGAGATGTTCCTCAACAGAGCGGGGAAAAGCCTCTCAGGGGGGTTTGCTGTGGGCATTAAAACTTTCCACTCGTTCAGGACTGGCCACACATCCACACAAAATCTCTTTGCTGAGAAATAAAAGCACCCAGGTGCTGGTGAAAATGATGAGTTGATCAAAGCAAGTCCCCAGTGCAGAACAGGCAGAGCACATTTCTCTGTAACATTAAGGGGAGAATTTTGGTGTAATACCAGGGAAAATTTGTCAAAATCCACGTCAAAGTGGAAGAGAAGATTTTAAAATTTTTATTTAAGGGTGCCTAAACTGACAATCAAACCTGTGGTGCTAGTGCTGCTCACTGACAGCTGCCTGGAGGAGAAGGGAAGGGTTAAATTCCTCAGTGCGGTGGTGGCTGGGAGCTGCAGGGGTCTCTCCTCCAAAATCCTCCAAAATCCATTTCCTTGGAGAGATCAGTCGGAGATCAGGAGCCCAGGTAAGCCGGGATCACAGCAGGGCCTCCCCTCGGAGGGGTGGGAGGTAATGGGGGTATCACCCCCAGAGAGCAGCGTGGTTTGGGTTGGGAAGGGTCTTAAGGATCATCTCATTCCACGCTTTTCCAGCTGGAAATTCCCTGCTCTTCTCAGCACGGTGGTCACGGCGTGGTCACTCCCCACACTGGACACTGACCTGCCCCAGCTGGAGCCTGGCTGAGCCCGCGGGATTAAATAATGGGGTTTAACACGGGGCTCATTACAGCGGGGTTTAATTACACGACATTTAACAAGGGGTTAATTACAGCCTTCTGGTCATCTCAGCCATCCACGATTTCAGCGTGACATCCCGTTTTTGGTGAACCTTGGAAGAAGGGGGCTGGGAGAGCATCCTGGGCGAGGAAAGACAGGGAAGGAGCCGCTCCCAACCTCTCCCGCAGGGAAAGGGGAGCTGAGCTCGGCTTCCAGCAGCTCGGGGACAGAGCAGGAGCCGATCCCGGCATCTCCTCCTCTCACAGCAGGGCAGGACCCCGGCGCAGACCTTGGAATTGCGGCTCCAAAGCATCTGGCTCCCTCTTGTGTTCCCGTGCTGGCGGCAGGAGCAGGCGGATGGGACAAAGTCGGGCTGGTGGCTCCTGCTCCTGTCCCCGTGTCCAGCCCCAGGAGCCGCAGCCGAGAGGAAAACGGATCCCAAATGGACCAACTCCGCACCTCTGGGATCATCCCGAGCTCCCAGGGAGCCACAGGGAATAGGGAATGGGAGCACACGCAGCCTGCTCCATCAGGGATGAGCTGGGGCTCTCGGCCGTGGAGAAATCCCACCTTTCCTGTGCATCCCACACTCAGCAGCCCCGGCATTCCTTCCCCACCGTGCCAGGAATTTCAGGAGTATGAAACCATTCCAGCTGTACAAACACAACAGAATTTTGTTTTTCCAGTATTTTTTATCCCGTGTGGTTTTTTTCCTGCGGTGTTTTGGGGGGGCAGGTGCTGATCCCCAGTGCTCTGATGCCAAAGGCAGGAGCAGAAAGGACAGGGAAAATCCACCTGGAAACTGCTTTTAATGCAACACCCCAGCTGCCTTTAGGGATGGGGTTTTTCTTTAAGTGAGCTCCTTTTAGGAGATCTCTTCAAAGGTCATTAATGGGTGTCCGGAGACAGAGGAAAGCTGTGCTAGGAAAGGAGAAAAAGGGATTTGTTTTCCAGCAGATGTTCTACAACTCTCCCAACTAAGGAAAAAGTAAATACAAGCAGACCAGGTGCTGTCAGATCTGAGTTGTGCAGTCTTACTCGAGTTTTCGGGTTTGTTTTAGATCACAATTTAAATTAATGATTATTTTTTATTCCCTTGGTGAGGTTGTCTGGTTGTCTTCAGGCAGCTGCTGCAGAAATCAGGGAAGACTCCCATCCTCTAATTTTGGGGAAGGTGGTGAAGTATCCCACACGTGGTTTCTCTGTGCTCCTAATTTAAAAGTGAGGGGTGGAAAAGGTATTTTCACTGGTAACCGCAGCAATTGAAGGGAAAGGAGCCCAAAGGAGTTATTTGGAATTAAACTGGATGGAAACCATGGATGCTGGAACCCCGGCCACCCTGGATACGAGGGAGAAGCCACCTCGGAAGGGTTGTGCAATGGAGAAAGCATTTCCAGCCCTCCCTGGGCAGTGTCACAGCTGCTGCTCTCTTGCACAAGATGTGCTCCAAAACAGGAACGAGGGTTTGTTCCTGGAGCCAAGGGAGATCCCTGCTAAATCCATCTCCTCTCTCCGGGTGGGATCCATCCCTGCATGGCTGCAGGGACTCACTGACCACCCTGAGCTGGTAAATATTCCCATTTTCCTCTGGGTTTGATGCTTCTGAGCCTCCAGCACGGCCTGACAAAGATGTAGGCATGGAAGTTGTCTCAGATAATGAGTTAATTGTTACTAACGCTGTTTGGTTTTCCTACACGTCGTTCTGGGGGTTATTTTTACATAAAACACGTCGCTCTCAAAAGCAGAATATTCCCTCAGAATATCCCTCTGGGACTGCAATTTTTTTCAGGGGATGTGACAGATCTCTTGTAGTTTGTGTGCTTGGAAGTTCCGCTGCAGCTCCAAGGTGGTGGGGGCAGCTTTGGGGACAAGGAACCTGCGGGAAGGAGGGTTTTCCATGAGGAAAAAAGCCCTTCCTGCAGGGATGGCATCCATCCCTTCCCGCTGCAGAACGAGAGGCACAGGTACAATGGGGAACAGGGGAGGCTTTGTCCTCCCTGCCCTGCAGCAGCAGCGCTTTGTGGCAGGGATGCTGAAGGATTCCAGTCAATCATTCCTGCTGCATCACCTCCCCCAGCCCCTCCGGACAACCAGGAGGTTGCTAGGGCCTCCAAACTGGGTGATATTTTCCTGCTGAGGGATATCCCTCAAATCCTGGTGGTTTTAAGGTGTTTTTAAGGTGTTTTCTCCACTGACTGTAGCGAGGCGCTGCCAGGAACGGGGCTCACATTCTGCTGCTATTTCTGCCCATTTTTAATTATATTTTTTAGGCTTTTCCAGTAGGAGTTGTGCCTCAAATCAAAGTCAGGCTTTGGATTTTTACAACACTTACTTATCCCCTTCTGGGGAAGGGCAGCGAGTGAGGGCCTAAATATTTTGTTGAGGTCTCTTGAGCAGGTTCTTTATTCAAATTAAGGTGCAAACCTGAGAGTCCTGAGTGAAATCAGATCCAGGAATAACAGCAGTTTCCCCGGGTATTATCCAACATCCACAAATATATTTCAAGTGGAATTTCACAGGGACAGCAGTGCTTTGCTTGCCATAAAAACAACTGTGAGAAGCAGAGAGCTGGCAAAATCTCTGAGCAGCCCTAACACGGATTTGTTTGGTTGTGTTTGTTGGAGATTTCATGGTAATGACCAAATCGGTGGGGTTTTAGCTAAATACCCATTGTTTTCCATGGAATCTGCACGGTGAGGGAAGGAATACACACTTCACTCGGCAGTGTTATTCTGTTTGTGTTTTCCCTGTGCTGGGTCACAGCTTTGTTCCTGCCAAAGAAACCACGACCCCTCTCCGCCTCCCTGCCCTGGATCCATCCCAGGTGCCAAAGGTGGGGCGTTCCCAGCCAAATCCAACCTGGAAAAGCAGCCCCGGAGCACAATAGCTCCTCTTTCCCCACCCACACCCCCCAGATGCCTCTTTACGAGGCACTCCACAAACAAAACAGCCGAGGCAAAGCTCTTTTTGTCTCCACAAGCGACACCCTGGGAATGAGAGCGGCAGATGGGAGAGCCCCGGGAACAATGGGATAATGCTGAAGGGGTGCCAAGGACGTGGGGGCAGAGGGGCTGCAGAGGGAATGTGAAGAGGAGCTGTTACAGCTGAGCCAGGATTCAACGAGAACATTTTATTCAGCTGCGATTTCAAGGTTGTGACTGCGAATCGCTGGCGAAGAAGGAGTTGTTTGGCAGCAAACCAGACCTGAAGGACACCTGAGTGCTGCTGCCAACCGGGCTGCTGCCAAAATTGCCTCAAAACCCAGCCTCAGCCAGCAGCAACCAGTCAGGGTTCAGGCAAACACCAGTGCCACTGGTTTGCTGCTCCAGCAAATAGGAAATACCAAAGCTCTGAATCAGAATGAAAAAATGAGGCTCTTCGGAAAAAAAGATGAGCAGCTCAACGTGGACACTGGAAAACAGCACTAATTTCATTAAAGGATTATCCCTCATAGAGGATTTTCTCTTTGACAAGGTTGAAAATCTTCCCATCTCTGCTTGAGTTCTGTGGGGACGACCCCAAACAGCTCCAGGGGGAGTTTTCCAGAGCATCCATCTTCCACCCCATCCCTGACCCCCCTGGAGAGCCTGCAGTGCACAGGGGAACTTGGAAAGGATGAAATCTTTAAATTTTACTGCTCTCCTCGCAGTTCAGCCAAGCACTTAAGCTCCTCAGCCTCCTGCTTTGACAGTCGTTTTTCATGCACTGCTTTAACATCTTTCATTTGCCTAATTGCAATGGATAATCAGCAGTGACAAGAAAATGCCTCAAGCATTTCTTGGGCTTCAGGTTTGGGCTTCCAACCAAAAACCCGGGATTTGGTTAAAACAGCACAAAATGTTTTGTACAACTCCTTTCTTTAATGGCACAACCGCCTAAAACTTTCCCTGCACATCAGACAAAAGAGTCGGTGCCTCTGTGTGTTTTGACAAATTATCCTAAACACACACTGGTATCACAAAATAAAAGCTATTTTCTAAATCGGTTTTAAAAAAAACCCCTTTGTGCCCTTGTAATGGATACAGAAACGGATTTGCATAAACAGAATGTGACTGCAAAGTCTGAATGCCCCCAAATTTTCCCATCAAACCTCTGGACATCCTTTCATGTGCTGTCAAGAGATGCTGCAGAAGCCTTTACAGCTGGAAAAAAAACCCCATTATTGCTCCTACTATGCAAACAAACTTGCCTCTTTCCTAAAGGGAAGAATCTCCTCAGGGCTTTCTCAAGCCTGTCCATTTCATGTGCATTTTGTTGTGCCAAGTGTCACAGCTCCTGTTCCCTGTGCACCTCCAGGGTGAGAAGCTCCTTGTGCAGATAAAGGCCACAGAAAAGGTCCCCATTCCTGCCTGCTGTCATCACCTCCTCACAGAACTCCACACAGAACTTCCCTGCAGTGTTTCCTACAAGTTTGGCCCATCCAGCTGAAAAAAAACCCCTCTTTTCTCATCGTGGTGGTGATGAGCAAGGTGGGATGAGAGTGCACTGAGGGATCAAAATGAAAATGTGGCTGTTTCTGGACACAAGAGGCTTTAAATTCTTTGCTTCCTAAGTGCAGAGATCACTGGCTTCTTGTTCTGACCTTAATTTGGTATTTGGGGGCCCAGGCTTGGTCACCCTCCCGTGCAGAATTCCCAGCCTGTGAGAGGGATGAGGTGACACCCCAGTGACAAAGTGGGAGAGCTGCAGTGCCACAGGCACAGTCTGGGTGAGAAACACAAGAGTACAAACCACAGGAACACTCCCTCCTACCTGGAGTGACTCCTCACTTGCTTTGTAAACTCAAAAATAGGTGCAGAAGTTCCTACAAAATCGATGTGGGTGTTGTAAGGAATGATGAGAACTGTGGGGTAATGGGGTTTTAGTCTTTCACAGAGCCGTTTGTACATCAGCTTCTCCCCTATGCTGTGCTCCTTGAAGCAGAGCCTTTCCTTACGTAAAATCTTCTGCAGTTTTACGGATAAATTTTCAATTGTTTCCTTGACCTTTAACCCTGGTGCAGCGCCAGCCTTCCTCCCAGCACTCTCAATGCACACCGTGGTGATGTCACCATCAGTGACACCAGAAATGACGACATCGTTTGCCTGGAATGCTGTGGGATAGAAGTGCCTCATGTAGTGATAGATATCCGTGTCCAGAACCAGCACTTCTTTTTCCCTGTGCGCATCCTGAACGGAGCTCCTCGCCTCCATGGCACCTCTGTGCTCCTGCAGCTTCCTCCTGGGTCTCTGATGGGATTTTCCCTCTCTTTTGCCCTCCTCTGAGAGGGATTTTGCCTTTACCAGGAGGAATTCTCTCAGCACTCGCAGTGCTGGGAAGGGCCCTTGCACAGCAATTTGCCCGCTGGGCTGCAAAGGCCCAAAGCTCAAAGCCGGGCTCTGCTTTTTCATTTCTTCCACCAGATCCTCCAAAACCAAGTGGTCTCTGAAAACAGCCATGTTGAGGATTGATGTGACAGAGAGGAAGGCCTGGAAATTTGAATTGGAGAAGTTAAGGAGTGGTTAATTAGGCATTAAGCATAATTAGATGGATTAGGGAGGAGCTCACGTTGTCGAAGTAGCGGGTCACTGTCAGGGGGTAGCGCCTGGGCAGCCTCTTGTCCTGCAGGAGATGCTGATCCTTCTTCAGAACTCTCCCCACAACTAAAAACAAACCTAGATTCACTTGTTAAGCAGTAAAACAGTCACCTCCAGCCTGCTGGAACCCTCCATGTAACCAAACACACACGCAGGCCGCTCAATACTCTCAGCTAATATTTTATGTATTGCTCCAAATTGCTCAGAGAGACAGGAGCCTGTCTCCTCGGCACATTAATGGGCAGAGATTTATTCCCCAAAGCCTGGCTACAAAAATAATACGTTATTCATGGTATAAATTTGTTCCTGCAAAACAAACATAATGCTTTGCACGACGAGTGAGTCATTACTGCAACGAGCAGAAATAAAATCCTGAACTTCAGCCCGATTACCAGAGAGGCTTCAGTCTCCCACTTCTATAAAATCCCAATTTAAAATCATTTGGCTCGGGATCAACATCCTAGGGCTCATTCTTTGGGGGATGGCTGTGCTTGAACACATTACTTTAAATACCTTCTCCATCTTCAAAAGTTACGTAGGCAACTCCTTTATTCCGTGTGGGATACGTGACCTCCTCCACGTCCCCGCCGTTATTCCTCGACATTTGGAAGTGGATGGTGAGGATGTCAGCCATGACATCATCCTGCAGGAGGCCAGCTGGGACACCAGCAATGACAATTGTCCTCGTGGATCTGGCAGCTTGGCCCGTGGCCTGTGCAGAGATGGCACGTGAGAAATAAAAAAAAAATGCAGGGAATCCTGGAGACCTCCTGCAGGGATCTCCCAGCTTCCCATCCCTGGAGAGACCCCCATTCCCTTTGCAATGTGCATTTAGGAGTTAATTAATCCTGCTGAATCAGATCTCAGTGCATGCCAGGCTGCCTCAGGCATCTACATTACTGTGCACTAAAAAATGGCTTTAAATGCCATTTACGCCCTCTCAGTATCTTCTTAGAGCAGTAAAATTGAGCACTAAATTTAAGTTTCTCGACTGGAAGGTCCAGCGTCCCACTGATAATGTTGTAACCTCTAATATTCTAAGTTAGAAGAGAATGAAAAATTGTAACTGCATGTGGTGCTCAGCAAGGATTCCTCGCAGAGTGGAAGGGGCAGACTCCTTGTTAAACCCAGGAGAGCCGGGATCTCGGGCTGTGCTCTGCCTCAGCTCTCTCCATTTATTACATGGATAACCTTGTTAAATTGGGAGAACACAATCCCAGCCAGCCCAGACTCGCAGTGCATGAAATAACCAACCACACACACGATTTCCATCAGAGCCAAAGCCCCAGCAGCAATCACAAACCCCATCCCAAACAGGATTTGCATCCATGTCTTGTTAGGAAGAGATTTTCCTTCCATTCCTATTACACGGACATGAACAGCAACATTTCACTGGAAATACCACAGCAAAATCACTGCAAATTGTGGAACACTGACTAAATTTAGTAACAGCTCATTGACTTTTTGGAAGAAAGGAGGTAAATTCAGTTTGTCTGCATGGCAGCGTTCATGGGAACGAGCTGTCAGTAACTGTGCTTGAGGTCAGTCACTCCATCTGAATTCTTTAAACTTCTCTTAAGTTGTTTTTCCAGGCCTGGGCTGCCTAAAACATGATCCCAGCTCCAGTTCCAAAGCAGAACGTGCTGCTGAGGGAGTGACGGCTGTCCCAAAATCCTGGGGACCACCACGGCTCCGGAGACAAACCCAGCGAGGCTCCGCAACCCTCCTTTTATCCCCCATCAAATTTCGAGAGCCAGGAGCTTTTTTAATTAATGCCATGAGGCAATTATCGTGGTGGCGAAGCTGGTGCGAGAGCAAGTCCCCGCTGTAATGAGGCAGCACGGAGGGAATACAAACAGGGCGCTTCCAAAGAGGCAGGCGGGATTTTCTCATTTCCTCACGCCTGGCACAGCCGGAGCGCTCAGCTGCCAGACAGCCCTCACACCTTCCCAGCTGGTGTTTGGGAGCAACACTCGGGCCTGCTAGAGTGGGGTTAGGGGGAAAAAAAAACAACAAAAAACCCCCACGAACGCACAGTTTGTGCTGCATCACTCCCGAGCTGCGCCGAGCCCCGGGATGGGGCGGGAGGCGCGGCCGGGGCAGCGCCTCTGTTGTGCCCGTCACCGCCGACAACGGGATCCCGATGGGGATTCCTGCCAAATCCCACACTGGTTTGGCTTGGGAGGGATCCTAAAGCCCACCCAGTGCCACCCCTGCCATGGGCAGCGACACCTTCCACTGTCCCAGCTTGCTCCAGCCTGGCCTTGGACGCTTCCAGGGATGGCACAGCCCGTCCCCACCCTCCCAGGCAGGAATTCCTTCCCAATATCCCACCCATAGCTGCCCTCTGGCAGTGGGAAGCCATTCCCTGTGTCCTGTCCCTCCATGCCTTGTCCCCAGCCCCTCTCCAGCTCCCTCCCCACTTTTTTCCTGCGCTTTTCCCCGCAGCCCCTCCCGGCCCTGCCCCTGGCGGTGCGCGGCCCCCGCTGCCCCCGGGCCCCGGCACTCACCATGGCCGCCGCTCCAAGGGGACGGGATCCCGCTGGGAAAGGGGATCCTGCTGCGAGGGGGATCCCACCGGGACGAGGATCCCACCGGGACGGGCCGAGAGCGAGCGGGACCGGCGGGGAAACGAAAGCGAAAGCGCGGGGGAAGCGGCGGGACCGCCCCTCGCAGGCCTGCAGGGACACAGGCCCGGCCCTTCCCGCATGGAAGTGCGGGGCCGGGAGCGGCCACAGGGACCCGGCACGGACCGGGACACACGGAGAGGGATCCACATGGAGAGGGATTTACATGGACAGGGACATGCAGGGACAGGGACACATGGAGAGGGACACATGGAGAGGGATTTACATGGAGAGGGATTCACATGGAGAGGGATTTACATGGACAGGGACATGCATGGAGAGGGATGGGGGTTTGGGGGGTTTGGGGGTTTGGGGGTGTGGGGGTGGGGGGTTTTGGGGGGTTTGGGAGGGATTTACATGGAAGGGATTACATGGACAGGGACATGCATGGAGAGGGACACATGGACAGGGATTCACATGGACAGGGACATGCAGGGACAGGGACACAGGGAGAGGGATCCACATGGACAGGGACATGCATGGAGAGGGATTCACATGGAGAGGGATTTACATGGACAGGGATTCACATGGAGAGGGATCCACATGGACAGGGACATGCTGGGACAGGGACACATGGAGAGGGATTTACATGGAGAGGGATTCACATGGACAGGGACATGCAGGGACCAGGACACATGGACAGGGATTCACATGGACAGGGACATGCAGGGACACATGGACAGGGATTCACATGGACAGGGACATGCAGGGACAGGGAACACTGCCAGGGATCCAGGGGCAGCCACAGCTTCTCTGGGAATTCCATCCCAGCCCCTCCCCACCCTCCCAGCCAGGAATTCCTTCCCCATATCCCACATGGCACCCCAAAGGCTACTCTTGCACAGCTCCCACGGCCCCAAACAGCCCCAGGTTTGATCCAACACCGATGTTTGGGTGAAAGCTGCAGCTGGGAAATGTCCAAGTGTGGAATGTGGGTGTAAAAAACCTCCCAGCCCGAGAGAAAGTCAGCCCAGCGGGGAGGAAAAAGGATACTGGCATTTACAGAAACATCAGCGACACTGTATTCTTATTTTTCGTCATTAAAACCAGTCGCCAGCCTTAATAAAGCACCACTGCTGCTTTAAAATTTAACAGGGTAATCATCACAAGCCATAATTCATCAGGGATGAAAGCAAGACATTTACGGACATCGTCTTTAAAATGTAAAAATCTGGTTTATTTTCTGTGCTTTAAAACCTGCAGCTTCTCAGGACTCCCATACACTGTGACATTTTATGAGAATTTCAAGCTTTTTCCTTTTTAAGGATTTACTTCTCAATATCTATCAGTGAGATACAGTTGAAATTAATGACATTTTTTACCTTTTTCAGGTTTTCCCCTCTTTCTTTTTAGGCTGTCTGGTCTTACCAAGTTTTTGAGAGTGCAAAAGTGCACAATCTCCATCAATTCTTCAGTACTAATTTGTTTGAATTAATTATTATTATTATTTCACAATGGTCAGGTAATCAATCCATGCCTTTGCATGCCCTAAACAGTAAGAGGTGCTGTAGTCACATGGATCTCACTCGACAGCAAATTCCAAATAAACTGGGGCATTTGCAGCATTTTAATTTTCCATATTCAACTTTTATCCATTGCCAATTACCAGTTTGTCTGGTGTAACAAACCCTGAGGTATTTGTGCAGTGCTCTTCTCAGTGCACTGTCCTTTTTCTTGATACCAAGATGTCAAATACCCTGAAAATAATTTATTTTCAGTGTCAGGCTCATGTTAGTGTGGAGTTAAGATTGTTGGGGCCAGACCATTTCAGCCCCCAAGGGTGGCAAAAGTGCAAAGTCAGGGGAGGATTTATTTTCCAAGGATGACAGCAGAAAAGGAAAAACATTCCTTCTTGGAAAATAACTCACTCCAAGCCCTCCCAGATCACCAGATCCCTCAGGGCTGCTCCCCCAGCATTGTTACAAAACCAGATACAGCAGCAGCTCAATCCTTGACTGCAGTAGTTTAAAATAACCAAAATCATGAACAAAAATGAGGAAAAATTAAAGAAACAAATATTAAAATCAACCAATAAAGCAGGCTAACAGCAGGCAGAAGCTCAACAGCTACAGGCAGAAAGTGCCATGGCATCTTTTAAGTGCAATTTCTTGGGTTTGCATCTCCCATTTTCTGTTGTAATTCTATCACTGATTTGATAATGTGTTTTTTATGAAATTACAGGATTTTTTCAGGTATTTGAGTTTGGAGGCACTCAGCAATCTCAGGACTGGAGCTGTGTCAGAGCCACCTTCTGAAGCTCTGGCACTTCAACAAAGCAGGACTGTGAAGATGCTTGGATTGGGATTAAATGTGGCTTTTGTATCCAAAATGTCAGAAATAATACACTCATCCCACTCTGGAGTATTTGAAAATCTGCAAGGTATAAAATATGCAAAGTTGCAGAAAATCTTAGATTATGTTTCAAGGGCTGCTGAGGGCTTTGTCTGTGCCTTTCACCTGGAACACAAGTGGGGAGTTTTGCTTTTGACTTTCCACGAGAAGTCAGTGCCATGAGATAAATCAGAAAGGCAGGAATTCCTCTGGTGCAATATCAATTTCAGAACATTAGAGCACAATATCTACATAAATTCCTGTCCCTCTGAGGAACAAAACCTCAGAACTTCATGAGTTCCCTGTGATTTCCACGGTGGCATTCCCAGTATCCTCCTCAAAACAAACAAAGGCTGTTCCATTGGAGATGTATTTGATTTTCTCTATCTCCCCCCCTCCGTTACTTGGCTTTTGGAAGTGGATTTCAATCATGTCCTGCACACTTTCTTCATCCTCTTCCACCTCTGGGATGCCTTTCAGCAGAATGGTCTTCTTGGAAACCCCACAGTATGGCTGTGGAGGAAAGAACACACTTGGATTATGCAGCAGCTGTGCATTCAAAGGAACTGAGAGAGATGGGAATTCAATCCCTTGCTCAGGTATGGCTGGGATCTTTGATAAGGTTAAGGCTTTAGACAGTGGCAATTTCACTGGAAATAGCAGGAATTCTGGACTCTTACACTACTAGGAAGGGTCTGGAGGGGCCATGGAGGAGCAGCTGAGGGCACTTGGTTTGTTGGAGGAGATTGAGGGGAGACTCATCCCAAGGGACAGCTCTGATCTCTGCCTTCTGGGACAGAGGAAGAATGGCTGGAGCTGGGCCAGGGCAGATTTAGGTTGGATCTCAGGGAAAGGTTCTTCCCCCAGAGGGTGCTGGGCACTGCCCAGGCTCCCCAGGGAATGGGCACATTCCCAAGAGCTCCAGGAGTGTTTGGACAGCACTGTCAGGGATGCCCAGGGTGGGGTTGTTGGGGTGTCTGTGCTGGGAAGGAGCTGGGTCCGTGATCCTGTGGGGCCCTTCCTGCTCAGGAGATCCTGTGGGGCCCTTCCTGCTTGGGAGATTCTGTGGGGCCCTTCCTGCTCAGGAGATCCTGTGGGGCCCTTCCTGCTCAGGAGATCCTGTGGGGCCCTTCCTGCTCAGGAGATTCTGTGGGGCCCTTCCTGCTCAGGAGATCCCGTGGGGCCCTTCCTGCTCGGGAGATCCTGTGGGGCCCTTCCTGCTTGGGAGATTCTGTGGGGCCCTTCCTGCTCAGGAGATCCTGTGGGGCCCTTCCTGCTCAGGAGATTCTGTGATTCCATGATTCTGAGCCCAGAGCACCTGGACCCCTCAACTGGTGCATCCTGCATTCCTCAATGCACCCACACCCTGGATTTGGGGATCTCTGATGGCTCCAGCCAGCACCACTCCATAAAAATCCCTGCCAGGACACACCCCACACCTGCAGGGATTCCTGCTGGGTGTGCTGCACACACTCCAGCCCATGCCTTAATTACAAAGGCCTCATTATGTACACAATTACTCGATTACCATCTGTTCATAGAGCAGCAGACTTTGTGATGAGCAAGCTCTGTGTGACAGAGTCACTGTTTGGGCTGAATGAAGGAATGAAATCAATGCATGAATGAGCAAATGTTTCCTTTGCAGGGTCTCTGGGATCCTGGTTAGGATCAGTCTGGCAGAGCTTTGTGACTTGGAGAATTCTGTGTTTAACCTCCTTCCCAAACAGCTCCCTCCTGTCCAAGTGGGGAGTGCTGAGATAATTCAATCAAGGAAAGACAAGCACACCCTTGGAAAGTAAATTACAGCTTTCACACTGCAACACATGAGCTCCTCAGCCTGTTTCACACTCACACTTGCTACTGAGTTCACACAAAAAGCCTCTGCAGGGCTCAGGACTGAAAATTCTGCCCATTCTCCTATTTCCCACTTATCTATGTTCTATCAGCCTGGAGCAGATTCTTTTACCTGAAAATTTCTCAAGTGAAAATCAAAATCTGGGGACACAGAGAGCCTGAAGGACCTTCCCTCTGCATAGAAAGGGTATTTAGTACATCCCATAAAGTCGTAGCTTGCTGCAATGGAGAATGAGAAAAAAAAAAGAGTTAATTATTTAATATAATTTAAACAGTATTTGGTAAACATTTCAAAGAGCAGACTCATCTTTCTGGATGTAGAAACTAAGGCAGGATGGCACACTTGCAGACTCTTCATGTGCATTCTGCAAAAAATTTATTTGGCACTCCCAGAAAAAAAAAAAAAGCAAAATCATTAAATGCCCACAAAAGCTTCTAAAACAAATCTAAAGCAGCTGCTCTAAGTGGATGTGGCTCCACTGATCATGGAGTTCCAGCCAGTTGGGCAACAGGAATGCCTGTCCAACTTCATTGTCCTGCAACAGGAGCAGAAACCAAACACATTTTCCTGATTTTCTTTTTGCAATATGAGTGCGTGGCAATGCAAAGGAAAAAAAAAAAACCACCAAGTTTTTTGAAAAAGTTCTGAAAGAAATAAAGCTCATGAACTGTGAGCAGGTTATGTTTGCCCAAAAAAGGATGTAATGAAAAGCTGCTTTATTTACCCACATGTCTGAGGGATCCATGAACTCCCCCAGGGGAAGGGTTTGCAACACTCAGGGGTTACCCCAGAATGGAACCCAGGATGGACAATTTGGCCTGAATTTGGATAAGGAAATATTCCAGACTCTACCTCCAGGTTTGAGGAATGTGATGACAGCTGTCCCAGACTCCTTGATGTAGGTCACATTTTCTATTTCTCCTCCTCCTCCTTGCTCAGTTTTGTAGAAATTCAGCTCAAGTTTATCTCTCATCCAATCTTTAGGAATGGGAAGCTCAGGGATTTCTGAAACAATGATCCTCTTTCCAGAGACAGTCACATGGAGCTAAAAATACCAAATTTTTGTGCACTTTGTGACTGAAAACACACAAAAAAAAAAGAACCTAAAGCTTTTTAAGAACCCCTATTTTTCTATTTCAGTTGTTTACCTCAAACTGGAATCCCATTTCAAGTTCAAAAGGCCTCACTGCCACATTGGCTTTTATGTTGTCCAGGTTCACAGAGTGCTTGCTCATCTTTGTCAGTCTCTGGGCAACTGAGGGAAATCAGATATGAAAAGCTTTGTTTAATCATTGTAAACCCAAAACTATTCCCCAGTCTCTTAAAAAAAATCTCCTTTTGCATCAGTAAAGGGGAAATAAATAATAATTAGGTAATCAGATCCCAAGCATCCATGTCTTCAGGCATGTCTAGTTCCATAAAATCTCAGTGGTTATAGGGAAAATATAGTAACAGGCAAAATATTATAGTATCTATAATAATAACAACAATAATTATTATTATAATGAACAAGAAATAAAATGAACAAAAGAATAAATATAACAGATATATTATGAATAATAGATATTAAAAATAGACTTTGAGTGGAATAGTAAAACTTCTGTGCTGTCAAAAGATGCTCTTATTGTATAAAATATTAACACAAGATTTTTCCCATTCCTTTCAAAATACCCTTGGGTGAAAACCAGACCACTACCTGGCAAAATACATCAGACATTAATTTTATAATTAAAATATACATCCTACCTTCTTCATCTTCAAAAGTCAGCAGAGCCTGGTTCTGATTGAGTCTGAAGGGGATTTTTGTAGCTGCCCCAAAAACACAGTGAGTGTCCATATCTGCCCAATCATCCTTCACATCTTCCAGGTGAGTGAACTTCAATTTCATTTCTGCCACCTTCTTTTTAATCTCAAACTTTAGAATTGACACAGGAAAAAGAAATCTTGAGAATTACCAATGCTATGAATATCCTTTATTCCAGTGTCTACCATTTAATAAATTTCTGCCTCTCTCCATTCCTCTCATGCCTTCAGTACCTCTTGTATTTATTTCCATATCCTCAGCCTGCTTCGAATTGTCTTGCCAGGGGAAATAAGAAAATGGAACTTTCAGGTTTATTTTATATTGAAATTAGCAGAGGTTCAAATGCTGAACAAGTGACCCCAACAGTCTAGGAGGGACAAATTCAGTGGGGAGGCCCAGATTTGATTTCCCAGAGAAGTTGTGGCTGCCCCATTCCTGGAAGTATCCAAGGCCAGGTTGGACAACTGGGATAGTGGAAGGTGTCCCTGGGGTTGGAATGAGATGGGATTTAAGGTCACTTGAAACCCAAAACATTCTCTGAAAATAAAATTCTGCCCTCCTAAAAGAAAAATTTCCCAATATTTCACCTCCTTTACCGGATTATCCTGGGAACTGTATTCTTGCAGTTCTTCCTTGAGCTTTTCAATCTCTTCCTTCAGCTCAGCGTTTTCTTGGTTCAGCAGAAAGAGCTCCCGCTACAGGGCAAAAATAGTAAATGCAAAATGAAACACTCAAATAAAGACAGAAATGTATTTCAGCAAAATCTGGGCAGTTTCTGCCACGCTGCTGCTCTTCCCTCTTCATGTTCTTCTCCTTCCTCCTGTCTGCTCTGTAATTCCTCCACAACCATGGATCCTGCTGGGACACAAAGCCCCTGTAACTAAATCCAGGATCTCCTGGACAGGGAATGTGACAGAATGAGAGAAGCAGAGCAGATGATGTCAGCTCCAGCCAGCCACAATTAGAAGGTGGCAACTTCAAAGTCAGCAACCATTGCAGACTCTCAGAGCAGTTCCCATCAGGGAACTCAAACCTGAGGGAACAGGAAAAAAAAAATGACAATTGTATGTATTGTTTTGGGATTTTTTATGTAACACGGTATCAGGAATATGAAAATCAGCTGAAGGCAAAAGCCTGATTTCACAATGACCTTTCCTGGGTATCAGATGCAAACATTGATGATTAAAGAACCCAAATCAGCTTTCAGAAAATCTCTCCCCAACCTGAGTGTGTTTAAGCTGTTAATTATATTTTAATAGCTTAAGCCATAATTTCCCATCAGTGATTTACCAAACCTCACTGAAAGCACCTCCTTGGCAGCCCGTGGAACCTTCTCCTGTTACTGCACATGGAATATTGAGGGAATGAACCAATGGGCTCTGGAACCAAGCACTTCTAAAAGGAAAAACCCTCTTCAAACAGGCCCTGGCTCTTGCTCAGCTCATTGGCACTTAAGACACGCTGATCCCTTGGGTGCTGTGACCTCTCCTAGAACAGGGAGCTGGCAAAGCAGTGGGATCAGCCCACTGAGCTTTATCCACACCACACAGACCTAAACTCATCTGCAGGGGAGAATCTTGGAAGAGGAAGACTGATTTTGTCAGGTTTCATCCCAAAACAGACTTGGTTTATTGCACTGATTCTCTGCCTGCCAGAAAACAATGTGTGGAACATTCCACCAGCACAGTCTGCACACTGGTAAAGCCACTGAGACTGGAAATATTCCTCCCATTTTCCTCATCCACTCCTCCTTCCCAACCCCACAAACACCAGCAGCCTTCTCCATACCTCAAAGATGGTAATTCTGTCCTTATGCTGTTTCTCTTGCTCCTTCAGCTCTGTCAGCTTCTTCTCTACTCTAGCATACTCTCTATCAGCACTTGCTTTGGAGGCAAGAAGGTCAGCTTTTACCTTTTCAGCCCCTTCAACTCTTTCCTGGATAGCAAAAAAAAAAAGATTTTAGATTATTTTAAAAAATTTATTTCTGCAGGAACAAGCAAAACCTTGAGCAAGCCCTTTGTATTTACTGATTTTTAACACTTTGGCTAAATATTAAAGTTACAGGAGTGGTTCCCACTGAGAGCAACACAAGCACAAAGCATTGAAGAACAGAGAACAAGTTAAAGATGTTAGAAATGTGGGGGAGTTGGTCTGGTTTTAGGAGGGTGGACTAATCTTTATCTTTCAGCAGATCTCCATGATTCCATGTGCTTTATAGAACTTGCCTTCCACATCTTCAGCTCTTCCTTAAGTCTCTCCATCTCTGCATCAGTGGGTACCACACTCTGCAGACAGAAGAGGAACACATTGGTTTTTCTCCTCTCTTGGGCAACAACTGAGACACTCCAAACAATTTAAAAAAAATTTTAAAAATCAAAAAGTTAAAAGAAAAATTTAAAAATCATTCACTTAGGTGAAATCATTGAATTATTTTAATGGCTGGACAGGACAAAAATCCACAAAAATGTGAATTACTGGCCAGCCATTATTATTTGCTAATTATCCAACTGCTAATATTTAGCTAAATAATAAATCAAGTTGTGTCCATGTTCTTCCACACAGAACTAAGCCCCTCAAACCCACAAATGTTTAGCTCTGTGCTTTCCCAGCAGTTCCTCCAGGACAAGGTGTCAATAAAAAAAAAATGGAAGTGAAAATGGGATTTTGAGCTTCCAAGCTCAGGGAGATTGGATAATAAAAGGTAATATCAAGGAAGGTGATGAAAGAACCATTTCAGAGTTGAGATTCAGGGCAGAACTTCACAAGGGCAGGGAAACTACAACTGGACAAAGCCCAAGGAGACAGAAATTCTCTGTTTTGTTTCTATGGCTGCAATATTCTGCAGAAAATAAAAGTAAAAATCCAAAGACACTGAAACATTCCCTCCCTTTTACTCAAGATTACATAAAGCTTGAATGGGAACCATGAAACTTAGGCATGGAAAAGGTCTGAATTAGATAATCCATGCAAAAGGTCTGAATTAGATAATCTTGTCAATTCCCTTGGTGGTGGCTGGGTATTCCCTAAAAAAAATAAAATACAAAGTATTTCTTCCAGTTTCAAATTAAGCAACAGGGAAATACCCATCTGTGTCTTAGTTAAAATGGGAAAAATACTCCTTCACTCCAGGGATTGAGTGCAGGAAAGCAGAAGGATGCACATGCCAGCAGCTGGAAGATAATAAGGAAAAGGATGCCTGCTTTTTACTAAAAAAATGCTCTCACACTACAGTTTCCAACCTGAAAAAAAGGGAAAAAATAACCAGGAAAACATAACAAACGCCAGGGAAAGTCCCATCCAAACCATTTGTGCACTGCTGGAGCTGAATCCCAGGAAAAGAGAAATTCCCCTGGAAAACCTCCACAAAGACATGAGCAAGAGAGGCAGGACAGGAAGTTCTAGGAGGATCTGCAAGGCAGAGTCTTGGGAATGGGATTCTCCCTATGGAAGTGTTAAAGGATGGAAGAAGGTGAGACAAGCAGAAGCAGTGGTAGCACAAACCTTCATTCAGAGATACAACTGTCAAATACAGATTTTGCTGCCAGGCAGCACATCAGGAAATACTTACAAAACCATTGTCTTGTAGAGATAATGGGGGGCTGTTAAAATCCATTGAAACCTGAGGGAGCAGGAAAAAAAAATGACAATTGTGTGTATTGTTTTGGGATTTTTTATGTAACACAGTATCAGGAATACCAAAAGCTGTGCTAAACTGCAAGAATTTTTAAACATAAATGTATCATCTTATAGGCAAAAGTGATAGATATGGCATATCTGAAGCCTCCTTCCTTACTAGGAAATATAAGCTGGAGACAGATTTTGCTGCTCTGATAGTTCTGTATTTACATTTATGCTACTTTTGTGCTGTTACACACATGGGAACAGCCTGCATGTTCTGTGCTGGAGAGCCTGGAAAAAAGGGGACCTCGGAGCCCCTTGCAGGGCCTGAAGGGGCTCCAGGAGAGCTGCAGAGGGACTGGGGACAAGGGATGGAGGGACAGGACCCAGGGAATGGCTTCCCACTGCCAGAGGGCAGGGCTGGATGGGATATTGGGAAGGAATTCCTGGCTGGGCTGGAATTCCCAGAGAAGCTGTGGCTGCCCCTGGATCACTGGAAATATCCAAGGCCAGGTTGGACATTGGGGCTTGGAACCACCTGGGACAGTGGGAGGTGTCCCTGCCATGGCAGGGGTGGCACTGGATGAGTTTTAAGGTCCCTTCCAACCCAAACCATTCAGGGATTTTATGAAACCTGTTTAACGCAAATGAAAACACTTTTACACAGCAGATCATTTAAAATCTGGAGCCTGCTGCCAGAGCATTTTATGGAGGCAGATAAGAAGGAACAGGTCAGACACTCTCTGACCACCAGATCCCAGCAGGAGCAGCCCAAATTCCCGACCCATCCGGGCAGTTCTGACCCTCTCACCTGAGAATCCTCACCTTGGTTCTGACCCGACTCACTCAGAGTCTTGAAACTCAGGTTACGGATCCCGGAATCCCTTTCCGGTTTGGATCAAGCAGCTAAAATTCTGAGACTTCCGTACAGTTTCCTGGGTGGAAAAAAAAAAAAAAAAAGGAAAGCGAAAGCATCAATGAACAACAGCTTCCCTGGGTTTATCCTGCGGGATATCCCCGCGGGAGACTCGAGGGGTTCCCTCACCGCTCACCGCTCACCTCCCGGGCGGACACGGCCGGGGACGGGCTGGGGGCGCGACCCGGGGCTCCCGCAGCTGCCGGCGGCTCCTCGGAGAGCTCAGCACCGCTCCCGGGTCCGCCTTTCGCTTTCGCTTTCCCGCCGGCGGAGGAGGCGCCGCAGCCCGGCCGGCCCCCTCACACACCCGGGCACCCCCGGGGGCACCCGCCGGGACACCCGGGCGCTTCCCGCTGCATCCGTGTGCCCTGAGGGAGGAGGCGCCGGCCCCGCCGCCCCTCAGTTAAGCCTTGATGAGGCTCACGGGCACCAATGTGGAGAAAACGGTGAAATGCCAGGAAGAGGCGGGGAGCGGTGGGTTGGGAGAGGGCGCTGGAGCAGCGCCCTCAGGCCGGGCGTGAGGGCGGCCATCGCCTCACGGCGGAGCCGCTGCCCGCCCGTCCCGGCTGGGCTCGTCCGTGGGATCCAGGGACACAAACTTGGCGTCCTCAAGCGGACTCTGCTGAATTTGTGTATTTGTAGTCCTCTGGAATTACGTGTTTGTATTACAAGGAGTATGGTTTCCTTCGAATGCAAAAAGCATCCCGGACAGAAAGAGCCCTTGCGGGTGGAGATGCCGCATTCCAAGAAATTAATGTCTAGAAGAACTCTGGAGAACCGAGTGTCAGCTTGTCACCGAAATGTGACCTCTAAAGAGGTTTCTGGGAAAAATAAACCCACTTTGTTTTCAGTGGTGATCGTTTTGAGGAAGAGAGAGCACTGGGTTCTCATCCAAGGCAGAGTAAAAGGTTGGAAAGGCGCTTTGGACAGGGGATGGAGGGCACAGGGAGGACACAGGGAATGGCTTCCCACTGCCAGAGGGCAGGGATAAAAGGGATATTGGGAATTGGGAAGCCCTGGCACAGGGTGCCCAGAGAAGCTGTGGCTGCCCCTGGATCCCTGGAAGTGTCCAGGGCCAGGTTGGAGCAGCCTGGGATAGTGGGAGGTGTCCTGCCCATGGCAGGGAGTGGAATGGGATCTTTAAGTCCCTTCCAACCCAAACCATTCCATGATTCCACATAGATAGTTAAAGAGTCTATATCCTACACTAAGAATAAAAACTAAGTATATTACTTTTAGGTTTCCTTTCAAACTAAGCTGACTTATCTTTTAAGTGTTCCCCTCAAAATTGCAAACAGACTTGTACTCATTGTCCAAAGGATTTTGTGTGCGTTGCAGTCAAACAGCGCTGATTGTTCAAGAAATTAATCCTCAAAAATCCAAAATATGTCAAATAGTTGGGGAAAGAGTAAACGCCAACTTTGTCACTTAGCAGATGTGGACTCTACTTTCAGAGAAGTAGCAGACAGAGCTGGATAATAATGAAGTGCTGTGGCGGAATTGGGCTCTGTGTGCACACTCGAGGAGGTCTGTGCTGGGGCAGCCAGATTAAGGGTTTCAGGATTTTTGTTTTCACTGTCTCCACAGAGGGAATCTTGGATTGCCCCCTGCTTGGATAGTGATCACCTTGTGCCACCGAATTCGCTGGGAGTTTTACCCACAGCGTGATTGTTACAGCAGCTTCAAAAGTCCGTACATGTTATTTCAGATAAGTGGATGAAACTCTGACCCTGTACTTGAGGGTTTGTTATTATTATTTTTATTATTATTTTCTGCCTTGACAATGGCTAACAATGTTTACTATTGCTTTATAAACACAAAGCTGGTTACTAATGAGTAAAAGGGAGAGGTTTGTTGGAGTAGCCAGGGGGGAGGAGGTGGTTCTGTTATGACCTAAGTCCAGCAGATTTTCAGATTCAAATGTCAGAGTGGTGGGCTCCTCTCCAGTGACCGTGGTCATGTTGGGATCTGAAGGAGCTTTATTTCCCCGAACTCCAGGGAACGAGCAACGTCAGTCTGGTTACACGGCCTGCTTTGGGATTTGAGCTGAACAATGTGTTTGTGCTTGTTTGGTAAAGGAAATTTATTGGAGATGCTGACCTGGGCCAAGTTCCTGAAGTGAAATGGGGTTGACTTGGAGTTGATATCTTCATGGATTTCTGGGTGTTGTGGATTTGTGGTGTTAACCTCATGTGAAGCAGAGTAAAGGGGAAAACATGGATTTCGTAACTCTGAGGAGTTTAGCTAAAGGGGAAAATCAAGGAGTAAAATATAGCATGGAGTACAAGAAGCTTTCCAACTCTCTGAGCAGCCTGCATTGATTCCAAACTTGCTCTTTAGGAGCCTGAAAAACTCTGGATGAGCCCAGGAAGCTGAACTGGAAACTTCAAAAGAAAATCATGATTAGGGCTCATGTACAGCAAGAAATACTCTCATTAAGCTGGAGAAAGGTTTACAGCTATAGGGAACCTTTTGTTGGCACCAAAACTGTTTGACCATAGCTCAGTTTGTGGACAGTAACTGTTAAGAACCTCATGGCATCACATTCAGAGAGAGAAAATTTGAGTTCTTTTGAAGTTGCAACAGATTCAAAGAGGGAAGCAAGTGGAAATTAGGTGCCTGGGAATTAGTGGTGTCTTCCCTGCTCATCTCCAGGATTTCCAGAGTCTGGGAAATGGTCCATGCTTTTGTAGTTTATCAGTGCCTGGGAAAAAGGAAATGGATTTCCAGGTTCTTCTTGAAGGACCTGCACATTATCACACAAGCAGGACACAATCATGGTGACTTCTGTACCACCTCTCATCCTCAGGAATCCCTACTAAATTACTGAGAAAAAAAAACTCTACAAACCTCAGGCAAACAAAGAAATCTTTCTGTCCTTGGTGCCGTGCCAGTGTTGAGGAGCAGACTGGGATCTTACATTTATTGTGTTCTCAGGACCTGTAGGTGACAACTTATGCTTCCAAAAGCAGCACCAAAATTCATCAGGATAAGAGTTCTGGATCTCACTGCTGAGGCACCAAAACCTGTAGTTATCAGACTTTGATGTCAATGAGACACCAAAAACATGTGGACTCCTCAAGAAGTTGTCCTGTCCTTCAATTCCCTGTTTCTCCTGCCTCCTGAGTGCTCATGCAGCCGCGTGCCAGTCCAGGCTGGGAAATGAAGCAGCTTCAAAGTGAACCCTGACTAAATCTGGGTTTAGCTGGCTCATTTCTCCACTCCAGCTCATCCCATGCCAGTCCAGGCTGAGAAATGAAGCAGCTTCAAAAGGAACCCTGACTAAAGCTGGGTTTAGCTGGTTCATTTCTCCACTCCAGCTCATCCCGTGCCAGTCCAGGCTGAGAAATGAAGCAGCTTCAGA
Source organism: Monarcha castaneiventris obscurior (assembly GCA_026261815.1). Lineage (NCBI taxonomy): Eukaryota > Metazoa > Chordata > Aves > Passeriformes > Monarchidae > Monarcha > Monarcha castaneiventris. The sequence continues at coordinate 21,119,944 of JAMPIT010000467.1, forward strand.
ATGAACCCTGACTAAAGCTGGGTTTAGCTGGCTCATTTCTCCACTCCAGCTCATCCCGTGCCATCCCAGGGGGATGATGTGCAGTAGGGTCACCTCGGTGAGGGTGAAGAAGAACTTAGTTAATTTAGGGTGACAGAGCTTCAATCTCCTCTGATGAGGGGTAGGGGACCCCAGCACAGGTTCCAAATTATGTTTCAAGGGGCCAACACTGTCAGCAGCACAAACCCAGCCCTTTTCTCAGCCTTTCTTTTTCTAGCAAGGCAGAGGAGGAAAATAGACCTGACAAGGGACATCCAGCACCTTGAGTTTAGGTGTGAAAAACCTGCCTCACATAAACGTTCAACTCCCTTCCCAGCACAGGCAGAAGGATGAAATGAATGCTCTCTACCAATCTCCATCCCTCACGGGAAGGATTCTGAAACGTGTCCAGCAGGAGCTGGGGATGTTCCAGCTTCCCTGGGCTGTGCATCCCAGCAAGAGCAGCACTATGAGGCAATGCCCTGGGCCAGGAATCAGTCCCAGCACGGCTGCTGAAAGCAAACAATGCAGAGGGAATCATCTGAGATGCACATTGGCAGGCCCGAATCCCACTCCTGTTCTTTGGAAAATCACTGCACGTTCATGACATAATGAAATTAAACTCGTCGCAAATGGCACTGTTAGTGTTTCAGGGAGGATTACTGCTGTGTTGAGGCAGAATAAATTCCAGGAGCAGCCCATTTTGTGCTGAGAAGATGTAAATAAGAGGGCAGGGAAAGCAGGAGAGGAGATGTGCCTGACAAAGGTGTTGTTCTATGGGACAAGGGGGAATGGTTCCCCACTGCCAGAGGGCAGGGATGGATGGGATATTGGGAAGGAATTCTTGGTTGTGAGGGTGGGCAGGCCCTGGCACAGGGTTCCCAGAGAAGCTGTGGCTGTCCCTGGATCCCTGGAAGTGTCCAAGGCCAGGCTGGAATAACCTGGGATAGTGGGACGTGTCCCTGCCCATGGCCATGGCCATGCCCAGGGTGAACTTCAAGGTTCCTTCCAACCCAAACCAGTCTGGGATTCCATGATCCCATGAGAAAAAAATCCCATTTTCTGTTTCTTGCCAAACTTTGTAGTCAGCAGGATTTCTAAAGGAATCTAATTCTAAGTGAAGGTTACCAAAATAATATTTTTGGGAATATATAAGTGCCTTAGTCTCTAGATATGATTTTTTGAAAGCAATTGTGCCATTTTCCCCTTTTTTTTTTTTTTTTTTGAATTTCCAAAATTATTTTATACAATCCATTCTTCATGAAAGAAACACTTATTGAGAGTAAAGCAAATAGAAAGTCTTGGATAGAAAGCTGAGGTGCAGCTGAGACAAATTAAAAAGTGAATATGTGCAAGTTAAAATGTGGAAATTGCTCGTGTAGATATTTCTAGGAAGGAGGCTAATCCCAGTATTATAGGGCTTTGGCCTGGACATATTCCTGGAAAAACTCCTGAGTGGTGAGGAAAGGTCATTTCTGAGAAGCTGTTAATGAGAACTGAATGTGTTGGGGTTGGTTCATTAACACCACTGCTTTAGTTCACCACACTCCTTTTCCCTTCTCCTTCTCCTTTTCCCTTTTTTCTTTTCCTTTAAATCTTCCTTTTTCTTTTCCTTTCCCTTCCCCTTTCCTTTTCCTTTCCCTTCTTCCCTTTCCCTTTTAATTTTTTCCATTTTTTCTCAAGGCTTTAATTGGTTTGGATGCACTCATATTTCAGTTTCTGCCTTCACTCTTGTACATGAAGTACCTTCTGAGGATTAAGACACAACAACTCTCAGCCCAGCTCATTTCCAATTGTTACCAACTCCTAAAAATTGTTTAGATTTATAAGATTTTTTTTAAACTCTGTTTTTTATGACACTGATTCTGGCTAAGTCGCTTTCCTGTGTCCAGCTCTAAAAGAACTGCCTCCTAATCCTTGGCACTCTGGTTTAGATCTGACAGGTTTCATGTTAATTCAACATTAAATATCTATTCTGATATTATTCACAGCCTTAAAATTCAGTGAATGAATTTGTGTTTTTCTTATTTCACCACACAAAAACGAGTAAGTTTTAGGGAGGAGAAAACTTTTGAAGAGTTGGGTAAAAAGCAGTTACGGAAAGAAAGAAAATATATTGAATTATATTGAATTTATTAGGAATTACCTTTCCCAGGATGAGTGTGCTGGCAGGGAGGGTCCTGCATCAAAGCCTAGGATATTCCTCAGGCAGTAAATTTTGGTAAGTTTGTATCACCAGCTTTTGGGGAAAGATGATTCATTCTGCTTTCCAGCTTCATCACCCTGCTCTAAAATTGGGATATTGATTTATTTAATGGGATGCAGCTGTTACTATTCAGGGAAGAGAGAGAATGGAGTTTCTGTACTGACACTTCCAGCTTGAGAGCTTTGAAAATCTGATTGAGTTGGGCAGGGATTCCTGGAACAGACCTGGATCTGGGCTGCAAACAACTGGATATCAAACCCCACACGTGTTCCACCAGAATGGAAGCACGTACATGAAAAAAACCCAGGAAAACTGGAGTAAAAAGGAAACAAAAATGAGCCTAATTTTCATTAGGGTAATCCATTGTGGCAATGATGTCGAGGAAAACCTTAGACTATCAATAAGGCTGAATTTGGGTATTTAAAGGTCATGAAACTATAGAAAAATTTAGGTTGGAAGGGACCTTAAAGATCTGCTCATTCCAAGATACTGAGTTAGAAGCTGAAGTTTGATCCTGCTTTTGCAGATCCCAGTTTGGATCACGGGATCCATCATGCTGCATGCAGATCCCAGTTCTGTCACTTGAATCAGCCACACTGGGCTTGTGACAGAGCAAAGTTTGCCTAAAATTGTAAACTCATGAATGTACATTTTTAAGTGCAGCAGTTCATACCCCACTAAGGCACTTTGGTGCTATGCAAAAACTCCTCACACCGAGAGAAGAAATCTTTTTCACTTATTTTATGAGAGCTGCAAGAATTCTTGTTTTACCTTTTCATCTTCGAGTGGCAAGAAATATAATTTTCCATTTATTAACCCACTGATATTTTTTTTCCACAGTGCCTGGAGTGGTGTTTAATAATATTTACTCTTGGGCAAGATAAATATCAGAGGAATATTAATCAATTCTATTGTAAATAACAGGGAATTGGTGTTTTACATTCACAAGCTGCTGAAGCCTCAGAATGACTGGGAATGTTTAAGAGCAATTAGCTGGGTTATTTTGATCCATTTTTGACACATTGGCTATGGTGCTGATTTAAAAGAACTCGAGTTCATGGATGTATTTGCACAATGGAATTAATCTTGCTGAAGGGGATTGGTTTGCCTTTGGAATTGTTATTTAGGAGTGGAGTGTTCTAATGGCTCTCAGGCTGGCAGATTAAGAGAAGCACAGGCAGAGCGTGAAAAATAAAGACAAATTAATACTATAAAAATAAAATGTGATCAGTCACAACCTGCCAAGAGTGTGCACAAAGCAAAGGGGAATTTTAATAAAGGTGTAAAGAGGAGGTTGAGGCCACAGTCATGTAAAAATGACTTTAATGGAGAGACATTACCATGGGGTAGGATATTCCATTTTATTTCATAATCAGAAAGATAAGTGAGAAAATAGACTTTGTAAAAGAAGTAAAGCAAGGAGAATTCGAATTCCATAAAAAGCCACGTACACCAGGATAATCGGGGAAGGAGACGGTGCCTCACAGGCACAGGAAATAAATATCTAAACCACAGGATGATTAGAAGAGGAAAGTGTGAGTTACCCACAGCAAGTAGCTTACTCAGAATTGACATCAGGCTGAAAAGCTGGGATTGCCTCCTTTGGAAGCCCAGACCTCCAGCAGGTCATTCCTTAGGGAAGATGCTGATTGGGGCCACCCAGAGGTAAAACTCCAAGCATCACTTCAGAAGAAGATGGAATAACCCATATCTTTATAAACCCATTTCCAACCAAGTTGTGCAAGCAGGAATTTCCAGGATTAGGACGCAATGCCAAGAGCATGAGCTGGCACCACGCTGGATGCTGCAATCGTGGAATTCCATGGATGAGGCCATGCCAGAGACAGCAGCTGGCTTCTCCAGAGCCCACAGGATGGGAACTCTGCCCGTGGATATAAGCAAATGCACAGCCCGTCCCTTCACAGAAGTTAGGAAATGGGTGACAGAGATCTCACACATCACACTAAAGTAAATAAATTTGGAGTAACGACAAAAAGCTGATAAAATCTTGAGTCATTAGGAGAAGACAGAAAGTTGATTTCCTCAGCGGCTGGAGCAGACAGCGGGAGGGAGGAGAGGAAATCCATGGGCAGGGGGTGGAAAATGAGTGTTGCAGGCATGAGGGGGCATCTTAAGCAATGCCTGCTGAGACTAATCCCAGTGTGTTACCACTGAATCCAACTCTCTGGGGTTTGGGGGAAATTTAACCTGAATCTGCAGAGCAGATCAATGCGTGAGCTTGGTTTTTGGGGAGCTGGAGGTTCTGCCCTTGAGCTCACCAGCTGATTGTACAAGGACAGATTCCACCTCTTCCGTGCCAGTGTCCAGGGTGATGAGGTAATATTTGGATTTCCAAAGGATATCCCTGTGGAGGGTCCCTGGATTCAGCCACAAACTTTGGAATACCACACAAAATGAGGAGTGGGAGAACCTGGTGATGACCTTGCTGGGAGACCAGGACATGGCACAGGGAGAGCTTTGTGCTAAACTGTGAACATCCTTTTAAATGAGTGTTGCAGACATGAAGGAGCATCTTAGGCAATGCCTGCTGAGACTAATCCCAGTGTGTTACCACTGAATCCATCTCTCTGGGATTCAGGGGGAATTTAGCCTGAAATCACGGAGCAGATCAATGTGTGAATTCAGTTTTTATGGTCTGCCCTTGAGCTCACCAGCTGATTGTACAAGGACAGATTCCACCTCTTCCGTGCCAGTGTCCAGGGTGATGAGGTAATATTTGGATTATCCCTGTGGAGGATCCCTGGATTCAGCCACAAACTTTGGAATACCACACAAAATGAGGAGTGGGAGAACCTGGAGATGACCTTGCTGGGAGACCAGGACATGGCACAGGGAGAGCTTTGTGCTGAATTGTGAACATTCTTTTAAATGAATGCTGCAGACATGAAGGAGCATCTTAGGCAATGCCTGCTGAGACTAATCCCACTGTGTTACCACTGAATCCATCTCTCTGGGATTCAGGGGGAATTTAGCCTGAATCACGGAGCAGATCAATGTGTGAATTCAGTTTTTATGGTCTGCCCTTGAGCTCACCAGCTGATTGTACAAGGACAGATTCCACCTCTTCCGTGCCAGTGTCCAGGGTGATGAGGTAATATTTGGATTTATCCCTGTGGAGGGTCCCTGGATTCAGCCACAAACTTTGGAATACCACACAAAATGAGGAGTGGGAGAACCTGGAGATGACCTTGCTGGGAGACCAGGACATGGCACAGGGAGAGGTTTGTCCGAGTAATCCTCCTTTTCCAGATCTAGGTGACCATTCCCAGCTGGGATTCACAGTGTGGGAGGACACCTTGCCCCATGGTGGGCACAGGAAGAGGAAAGCAGGGCTTAGCCTGGTTTTTGTGGAAGGAGCTGCTGGCCGTGCTGGAATTCTGCATCCCAAGGTGTTAGAACGTGTTAGGCTCAAGGAATCCTGAGGAAAGAGTGGAAGAGAGAGCTGCCAGGAAGAGAGGCAGCTCCTGGAGATTCAGGGATTTTCCCTTTTCCCTGCACTGCAGGGCCTGCCCCAGACTCTTTCTGTGTTTTTACAGTTGGACTCGATGATCCCAAAGGTTTCTTCCAACCTTGGTGATTCTGGATTGCTGAAACCACTGGAAAAAACACTTGAGGAGTTCAGTGCCCTCCAGCTTTTCCCAAGTGCAGAGTTTAGGGAGGAATGATGGAATGCTGGGCTGTCCAATTCCATCCTGGGGCTAATAAATTCCTATTTTAATCCATCTACCAGGAATATCGATCAGGAAGAAGACATCAAAAACACAGAGCAGGAGACATTTTGATGATGGCTAAAAAGACCAATTTTTCCAAAGTATTCATGGACCTGTCCAAATTTTCTCAATTATTTGTGGACAAACTCATGGGAATATTTTTCTTCTGAAAAATTCCCAACCTGCCTATGCACAGCTTAGGGGATGAAAGGAATTCTTATTCCTTTCTCAGAAGTAATTATTCCTTGCAGTTAATTAAATGGTCTTTATAAGCATAAATAATTCTCTCTTCCATTTCACACATGGGAGGATTTCTTAGAATTCCCCATTTTCAAAGCTTGGGAGCTTACAGGAATATTTATTCCCCCAAACTGCTTGAACAGAGAGTCTTTTTCCCAAAAATCATCTCCACAAGCTTGAGTGGTCACCAGTGATCCAACTCCAATCTTCCCTTCACTGTGAAAACAGTTAATATAAAATGCTTTAAAAATTCCTGCAATGTAAATTCCAGATGTTTCATGTACGTCTGCCAGGCAGTGATATTTTTATTTTTATATATAAACATATTATATGTTATATAAATACATATTATATTAGGCCTGCCAAATCCCATTGGATGCTTTCATTTTTGGATACATTTTCCTGCTTCGGGCATTTTCTTGTCAAAGTCAGTTTAAGTGAAAGAGCTGTTTTAAAAACTTAGACTTAGATGCTTAGACTTATTTCTAAAGGAAATTTCACCAGCAGCAAATGTCAAATATATAAAATATTATATTTTTATAGGTAGATAATATAAAAAGAAAGAAATAATATGTTATATATATTACGAAAGGAGATAATTTTTAAACCTCTGATTATTTGGTGTCTATTTAATACCCAAGGAACAAATCTCACATCTCCTACCTGTGCTCCTAAAGGCCTAAATTCTGTACATCTGACCCTTTGTATACATTAATTCTGCACTTGAATCTCATTATTTTCATAAACCCCCCACAATTGTTGCAGTTGGCTTTGCCCTGGCTGGAGCTGCAAGTTGTTTTTAATTTTTGGAGTTTCTTGGCAATCCTTGGAGCCTGTTTGTCTTGGCACCCCCCTACTCCATTACCTATTCCTCAGCACCACAGGCTGAACACTCTGTTTACAACATTTTGTGCTTTTTGACTGGATTGCTGTGATTTTCAAATGGAAACACACAGGGACATCCCTGAGACACTTGTTAATTTTATATCTATCCAATATATGAAATTTTATATCTATCCAATATATGCATTTGAAACGTTGATAGGTTCAACTTTTTTATTGAGAGCAACTGTCACTATAGGACTTCAAATATTTGCACTTGGCAAACGTTCAGGTTTTTTTATGAGTGAATCCATTCTACTCTGCTCACATCTGCTCTTAATAATCCCAAATGTTTGGGGTTTATTCTGCTTTCACATGAAGGTTTTTGTTTGCCTTTTCTGAACCGAAGCACCACTCCACACAATGGTTGATTCTTGTCTCTCATTTGATGCTGCTGTTAAAAATGGGAGTTGATTTCAAGGAGAATCTGACTACGAGACAAAGGAGAGAAGGTTTAAAAATATTTAGTTCTAAGGGAAAATATTCTCTGAAAGATTAGCTTAACCCCAGGACAATAAATAGTACCATCATTGGCCAAGAAGTTCTCACGTTATCAAATTCTTCTAAAATTGCATCATCTGAAGCCTATAAGGGACAGAAAAAGTCGGGAAATTTCATCAGAAGTTCCTCCTGTCTTTCCTAAAGTACAACAAATGTGTGAAAAATTTAGACATCTTGTTTCATAAATCCATAAATAGGGATTTTTTTCTTGTTAGTTGAAACCATAAATGTAAAAATTTCATCAATTCTTCCCCCAAAAACACTGCTTCTGCATCACTTTTGGCTTTCACTGAAGCCCAAGGCACCCAAGCAAAGAGAGCTTGGAAAAGCAGGTGGATAAATCCAGGTAGGCCTGCTGAATCCCATGGGATGCTTTCACTCTGGATGCATTCTCCTACTTAGAGCATCTTCTTATCCAAGCAACTCCTAGTGAAAAAGGTGTTTAAAAACCTGATTTGTTGTTTTTAGGGGGAATTTTCACCAGCAGCAAACACCAAAACATCATCTGGAGCAGACATGACTCAGCCCTGCCCTGCCAGCGCCCAGCCTTTTGTTGGAGCTCCACATTTTGTTCTTGGCATGGCCCTTCCAGAAGGATGCAGGACACCTGGGAAGGGAGCAGGGAGAGGAGTGAGAATGATCCCAGAGTCTGGAAAATATGAGCTGCAGCAAGGATGGAAAGAGCAGCCTGGTCGTTTTTAAGGAAACCTAAACCAACAGACAATAAAAGTTGCAACATAATTTTCCTGCTATGAAGAGGCACTAAAAACTTTGTTCTTTTGCTGAAGAAAAAAAAAAAAAGAAAAAATAAGCTCAAGTTGCAGCAGGACAGATTGAGGTAATTCAAGATAATTCTGGTGAAGGAAAGCTTGAGTATCCAGCAGGAATAATTCAGGTAATGATAATTATTTCTGCCATGTGGCATTTGGTTGGGATCTGATGGTTCTTAGGTTCTCTGTGGAGGGCCTGGAGTGTGGGACAACCCTTCAACCTGTACCTTGTATCTCAGTTCATGGAAAAAAAGAAGTTGAAAATGAAATCAAATTGGTTTAAAATGGGATAAAGATAAGATAGGTGGAAGTGGCCTTTTTCCAAAGAATGTCAAGTCCAAGTTCCTCCTCAAATATCCAGAATAAATCAGGTGGTTTTGTTTGGCTGTTCTTAAACTTACCTTGACTTCTGCAGTGAAATCATCTTTGACTTTTCAACCTGAATTTAACTCTCAGTGGGATGCGATGGGATGGGATGGGATGGGATGGGATGGGATGGGATGGGATGGGATGGGATGGGATGGGATGATTTTATTGTTAGGTTTTTTCCTGTCTTTAGGTTAAATAGCTCTTCCTCCATTCCCAGGTTTTCCCCAATGTAAATTCACTCAATAAATCCAATTCACAGCAGCTATTTTTAGTTTTTTCTCATAAAAAACACTTAACCTGAATTCTCCCACCCCTTTTTTTCCCTGCACTCCTTTTCCTATGCTTTCCTCCAAATATTTTTTTCTGAATGAGATTACAGTTTCTTGCAAAAAAAAAAAATTCTCACTGGAAGGCTTTTCACTGCATCCTTTCCATTGAAATCCATCATTTTTGGGATTGTTCTCAGGATCATCCTCAAAGCCATGAACTGTATAATTATAATATATTCTATACCATCAATAAGAAGATATGAAAACGAAATATAAAAGCTATAAATCATCTATAAATATTCTCCCTGTGTATATAAGTAGAAGAAGAAAGAAAAGTTTAGGTGCTTGATATTTAAATTAATGCAGAGAGATTCATGACCCACATACACGTATTTTTAAATATTCCTTCATCCTCAGTGGTTCATTCATTAAGCTCCTGTGTTGTTTTTTCCTCTCTTTTATCACTGTGGGTCTTACACCAGTTTGGGAATCACCAAGTTTAGGGTTTACTTGGAGTGCTGGTGAAACCCAGAGAAAAACTTTCAAACTATTTCTTAATGTGGAAAGAGTTAAGGAAGAGTTAACAAAGTCCCCTCTCCCCCTCCAATTTATATAAGGTTTGTCTGGGATATATTTAAATGTGGGAAACTTGGAAGAAAGCTGAAGAATGTCAGCTGGATGCCTGTGTCCAGCTGTGGAATGTCTTCCTGGTGCTGAGACGTTCTGCTGGGGTTTGCAGGTGGAAACTTTCCTTTGCAGCTCCCTGGGGAGTGCAGCCCTGGAGGTGGGACTTTACTGACACTGCAAAACTCTCCTCATTCACTAGAAAACATGTGCTGAACCCTGCAGGGCTTTTGATGGAGTCCCAGCATCACTGAGGCTGGAAAATCCCTCCAGGATCATCCAAGCTGTGCCCCATCCCCACCTTGTGCCCAGCCCAGAGCTCTGAGTGCCACCTCCAGGAATTCCTTGGACACCTCCAGGGATGGGGACTCCAAACCTCCCTGGGCAACTCTTTCCAAGGCCTGAGCACCCTTTCCATGGGGAAATTCCTGCTGATGTCCACCCTGAGCCTCCCCTGGCCCAGCCTGAGGCCGTTCCCTCTCCTCCTGTCCCTTGCTGCCAACCTCCTGTCAGGGACTTGCTGAGAGATTTGTTCCAGTCTGACGGAGGTGAAGTTGATTCCCTTGATGGACTGCTCAGAGGATGTGATCATGGACATCTGAGTCCTGCCTCCAGGACTGGATGATCCTTCCTGCTGCCCCACAGCCTCAGTTATTCCCTGATTCTCTGATCCATAAGCCACTCTATTTCTTGGACTTCTTAACAGCCAGCCTTGTTCTTCCACAGAGGCACAAGGTACCTGGAACCAGTGACAGGATGAGAGGAAACGGCCTCAGGTTGCACCAGGGGAGGTTCACATTGGATATTAGGGAAATTTTCTTCACAGAATGGGTTGGCAAGCATTGAAATGGGATCTCAGGCAAGTGCTGGAGTCCCCATCCCTGGAAGTGTTCAAAAAACCTGTGGATGTGGCACTTGAGGACATGGGTTAGTGAGGACCATGGTGGTGCTGGGTTGAGGGTTGGCCTTGGTGACCTTGGAGGTCTTTTCCAACCTTAACAATTCCATGATTCTGTATTCATTCAGACACTAGACCTTGCATAAATCAAGGGATGCTGCCAAGACCTGTCATTATTAGAATTTTTTTCTACTTTATGTCCTTCATTTATTAAGTTGCTTTTTCCAATGGAGGCCTTTCACCGTTAGCAGTTAAATTCAGTAGAGTTTACTTTTTAATTCATTATTGCAGGATGGTCTTTCTCAACAATTTCAGTGTGTCAGTGTGTGACAAATCATCTCACAGCTGGTTTGCACTCCTTGCTCTCATGCCTTAGTCACTACTCCCACATTTTTGGGATCTGGTGGGACTGGCACCCACCTACCCCAGGACAGAAAAATCCCTGTGGTGCAGACACCTGGCTCTGATAGGGGATCATTAAATGCTCAGTTCCCAGTTCCCATTGCAGTATCAACATGGAATGGCAGAGACAAGAGTGTCCTGTGCAGAGAAGGACACCCACAGCCACATCATGCTTCTTCCTCGTCATCTGAATCAGGAATTTCTCATTTTAAATTGCCACTGAATTACATTGCTGTTGAATTTTCACTTTCCCTTGGTTTCCACTCCTGCCCTTATTCCTCTTTATGGTTTGTAGGTTCCCAGAAGATTCCATGAATATGTGACAGCTCCAAATCAGCAAAGGCTGTGTGCCACCTACTGAGAAATGAATGTTCCAGAGCAACCACCCCAAAAGTTTATGCTGCCACCTTCCCAGCTCATATCCCAGGTAACCTCAGGATTAATGTTCAGAAAGCATCAGATTTCTACTAATGTCCTTTCACAGGATAAAGTTTAATCAGGTGTCATTCAAAAACCTGAATTCTTATCTATTGGGCATTAGTTCAGGAGGAATTTCCCCATGGAAAGGGAGGTCAGGCCTTGGCAGGGGCTATCCAGAGAGGTGTCCAAGGAATTCCTGGACGTGGCACTCAGAGCTCTGCACTGGGGACAAGGTGGGGATGGGGCACAGCTGGGACTCCATGGGCTGGGAGGGCTTTTCCAGCCTCAATAATTCTGGGATTCTGTAGAGCAGAAAACAAGTACAGATAAAGCACCAACCCTCCAGTCTGGAAAGAAAAACCAGAGTAGGGCTGCTGCCCTGTGATGGGACAGGTCTGTGTGCAGAATTTTTCCTGTTTTGCTGAAGGAGGAGCTGTAAAGTGCTGGGACAGACAGTGTGGTGGAGACTGAGGAACAAAGTGGAGCCAGGCAGCCCCTGGAGCAGCCCCTGGTGCCAGCACCCTGCTTTGTGAGGCTGCCCCTGCTGTGACCCCTGCCAGCCTGGCCCACTCCTCCTGGCTCAGCAGGACAGAGGACAATAACCCACTGTGTCCTGAGTGTGCCAGGCTGCTCAGAGGTTGCCAGGGGCTTGTCAGCAGCTCTCTGGGACACCTGAGGGGAAAGGCCCAGTGCCAGGCCTTGACTTCAGAGTGCACAGGAGCTTGGAGGAGCTAGAACACAGCTGTCCTTGCACTGCTGCTGCTGCACTCTGAAGGGGCAGCCTCCAAAGGATGTACCTGGAGATGAAATCCTTTGGGAGAGCAGGGCTGCTACCACCAGTGACTGCTGGACAGGCACTGGACAGTGCTGTTGTGGTCCAGGTGCTTTCAGCTCTCCCAGCTCCTTCCCGAGCTGTAGGTGGGAGGAACACGAGTGTGGCTGTTCAGCACTGACCTCGTGAGGGCTGGAGTGCTGAAGAGCCTTCCTCAGTGCTACAAGTCATCTGTGCTAAAATATCTGTGAGTAGGCACAGATACCTCCACCCTTCCCTTCTCATTGATCTCATTCATTGGATTGATTGCATGCTCGTGGGTGCATCTCTGTCCAAAGCTCCTGACTCAGAAGTTAACCACTGTTATCAGAGCGGGAGGGCAGAGCTTTCCATGGGCTGATGGAGCACCAGACCATTTTTCCATCCCCTCATCTTTCCCCCTTTCTCCTCTCCCACTCATCCACGAGGAGCAGCTGCAGGATTCACTTGCAGCCAGAAGGGAAGACAGGCAGACAGCTGTCACGCTGTGAATCAGATCTTAAACTGTGGTTTGGAGGGGAAGTTTTGAGCTTGATTTCCCACTTGCAGAACAAAGAGCAGCTGCTTTTGACACTTGCAGCTTTGTGCTGATCTGGGAGTTTGATTTGCAGTTACAGATCCCTTGCAGGGAAACAGAATTCAAATAATCAGTGCAAAATATTCTCCTGGCTTCTTTGCATTGATCAGGTCACTGTGAAAATAAATCCACTGTGAAAATGAATCCACTGTGGAAATAAACCCAAATTCTCTATGAAAGGAGAGAACGTTTAAATGAGAAGGAGAGGGAGCATGTGGGATCTCTTGGATCCTGTGAATGGTGAGACTGGAAACACTCAGAGCAGATAGGCTGGCTCCTGGTTTTATTGTATGGAATCTGAAGGCAGCGAGTGCTGAAGAATGACCAGACCTTGGCTTGGGAAGTGTCTGTGTGTGCTGCAGTAGTGAGGGACAGGATGGATTCTTGGCCGGGCTGGGGATGAGGAGAGCCAGCAGTGAGTCAGTCACATGGGCCACTGCAGACACCACAGCGAGTTGGGTAAGAGCTGCAGCAGCACAATTGGAGCAGGCTCGCTGACCTCACAGCTGAGCACACTATTTAAGATCTGGCTCCCAGATGTTGCAGCGGGACCGAGCCAGCTGCAGAGCCAGCCCGGAGTGTGTGAGCCGGGAATATTTACAGCCCCTCGCTGCCCGGGAGATGATTGCACTGCTTTTCTTCTCTGCCCTGCTGTGGGACAAGGCTCGAGCGTGGGGCTTCAAGGATGGGGTGCTGCACAACTCCATCTGGTTAGGTAAGAAATAACTTCGTTGTCAGCGATCGTTTGCTGCGGGGGTCGCTGTGTTTGTCCAACAGGGGGAGGATGAGCACCCGGCACCCACAAAACCGAGCTGTGCACACTGATATCAGCCAAATCCTGCACGGAAATTTATTGAAATCACTTTCCCTGGGCAGTGACTGTCCCTTTTTACATCCTTAGCATTTTTACAGTTTCACTGAACTGCAGGCAAAGGTAATTATAGAACGTTTCATCCAAAAGTATTTTCCTGCAGCAGGAGGCAAAGTGAAAACTGCATTCATTAAATAACAGTTGCTTTGTTTTGAAGGAAAACGAGCCTGAAAAGAAACATTTGCCAAAGGAATGAATTACTTTCTGCGTGAGCATACTTCCCATGCCTGGGGTCCTGCATATGAAACTAAATGATCTGGAAATAAGAGTGAGAATATTTCCTGGGTTTCTGGAGAAGTGCAGGCATGGGTATGTTTGGGCCATTGGTTTGTTCACATCATTTAGCAGCACAGAGAAGATTTCAAAAGGGCAGGACAAAAATGCTGTGGGAATAGTTTCTGGTACCTCAAGCGGGTTTCCAGAGTTCTGAGAGTTCTTTTATAGTTCTTTATAATTATCCAATTCAACAGAGGACTTACTCAGGATAGAGCCTCATCCAGGATGCCAAAATAAAGGCACGCACCGAGGGCTCTGTTTTCCAGACAAATACTTACAAATCCTTTATCCCTGCTAGAATGTTGTGCATTTCCCGAAGGATTTCCAGGAATCCTTGGAGCTGGCTGTGCTCAGGTGTCTCACGAGGGGCTGGGGCCACGCTCTGCCAGCTGCTGCAGCCACCATGTGGCTCCAGCCCCTCTCAGAGGAGCCTGCAAAGCACCAGGAACACAAATGAGGCACGGAAATGATCTGTGGTGTTTTCCATTTGGCTGCACATTTTTAATGACTTCTCTCTCCCCCTCCAAACCTTGGGCCATGCCTGTTGTTCCTCCCAGTTCCTGAGGGTGCTCAGGTGGGGAGAGCTCCAAGGAAGAGCAGCTTGGCAGCTCCAGGCTCCACCTCGAGCAGCTGCTGTTTAAAAATTTGGGATAACAGGGATCATTTGAGCAGTTTCATGAATTGAAGTCAAATGGGAGAAAAAGATTTTAAATGCTTTAAAATGGAGCAACTGTGTGCTAATTGGAATGCAGAATAAAATTCTGTTTGGCTACACCTCTCAGCATATACCATGGGAGTAAATAAAAATAAACCAGGGGGTAAAAAACTGGTGGCTTTCTCTAAATAAACAAACCAAAATAGAAATGCACCATCTTGTGGAAATACAGCAATAACGTTATTGAAATGAACCTTAGAGTGCAGTTAACTGAATTACCAATGGAATTCAGTGACTCCATATATAAATGAAGATAGAATTGGCAAATTCACAGCCATCCAGTTCATTCTTCTTTGTATTTAAAATAAAATCACTTGAATAATGAAAGAAATCACCCCAATCTCAGCCTGGCTGTGCATGAGCTCCCCTCCCTGGAATAAAACCTGGGATGCACAGTGACATCTGAGCTTTGCTTATCTCCTCTTCTGATAAAGAACCAAAAGGCTTCAAAACTGACTTTCCAAAAGTCAGGAAAATTTCCATTTTAGCTTTTCCCTCCATAAACCTTTAGCATATTTATGAAATCTTGAATTACTATCAGTCTGGAAACACTCATGGCTTTTACCTCTTTCCTTGTCACAAAACCTCTTGCATTCCCCAGCCAGTGCTGCCTCTGTCACCTCCCTGGGAATGTATTCCTGGTGCCAATGGAATGCTAATGCTGCTCATTTTTGCCACCAGCACGTTGTGACCAGGGGTTTATTGTCAGCTGAGGACAGGGTTGGCACAGTCTTGCCCAGATTTGCTCATAGGCTGATTCCAGTGCCAGTTCTTAGTGCCGTGGGGTTTTCCAGGACAGCTGCTGCACTCTGTTCCCAATTCCATTCCCATTCCCACCCCGTGGGTCAGGGGGGTTTAGGGGCTGCACTGACCCCGTTTGGTGGAGTTCTCTGAGTAGCAGAGGCCCCTGCCAGGAGCTCTGCATGGCCACCCTCTGCTTAAAAGTGAAATATTCCTGATTATTTAGCATTCAGCATCGGTTTCATGCATATGCAGGTACTTCATTAGGCCAGATTTCATGCTGCTTGTGTTTGTGCAGGGGAGCTTGGCTGCGTTTCACCATCTCCTGCTGCTGTGGGTGAGCACAGGGTCACTGTCCTTGCAGGATCCTGCTGTCTCTGGGCTCCAAGGAGGCATTTTAGGAAGTGTGAGCTGGAAGAAACACGTCCTGTCAGCCATGGAACCCACAGCCCTCTGGCATGTGCTTGTGCTTGCCAGAAAAATCAACATTTCCTGCAGTTTTATCTGCAGGGCCACGAGCTCACCTCCATAAATTGCAATTCGTGTGCAATTTTCCTGTGAATATATGCATGGAAGTATAGCCAGAGACATAAATATGCAAATGAAGAGTTAACACTGCTCTGACCTAGGTCTGTGTTTGATGATGAGTTTATCTGCCTGCACAGCCCCACATGGAATTAAGAGGGATGGGGGGAAAAAATTTGCCAGTGCAAGATCCCATCAGTTAATTAGGATATTCTGTTGGGGAATGCTGTGTCATTAAACTGGGACACAGGGAGACAGCAGCAGATCTCAGAGCTGGGGGGAGTAGATGTGTGTGGTCTGTTTTTCCAAAGGCTACTTTTTCATGTTGCAGAGGAATAAAAAAGATAAAAGCTGGTTGCTCCTTGCAGGGTGGTGCCGCTGCTGGTTTCAGCCTTGCAGACTCTTTGAAGAGCTGATCTTTCCAGCAATATTCTGAAAAATCTGGAGCCTGTCCATAGTGATATTTCAGCAGTAAATAGGGGGAGATATCTTTAGAGGGGTAAGATTTGAAAACAACGTTCCCAGGTGAAAAAGCCAACTAAAAATGGTGAGATTTTAGTGGCAGCTCTGAGAGCTCAAGGAAGACAATCGGTGTTTTCCAATCACCTTCCAGTTGCCTTCCCTGTGCTCTGCAGGGATCAATAATGTGGATTCCAGGCTGTCCCCTGGGCTTGCAGCCAGGCCCAGCACTGTGCTGCTTCCTGAGGGATTCAGCTTTACCAGCCCTGCATTCCCAATCCAACACAACGTTCCCAATTCTGCACACACAGGGAGCTGATTTATCCCAGTTTCTCCTGAGCTTAGACACAACAGACTACTGCGTGACTGAAAAGTAATACTTCCTAGGAATAAATTCTTAATTAGAGGTTTTGTAACAGAGCATGCCGTTATCCCCCAGCTGTGGGTTTGTTACGGCTGACAGACCTGGCTCCTTCAGGAAGAGTTTTCCATGGAGGCTCCGTTATCCCGTGCCCATGGCAGTGATATTCCCAGTGATGTTGTAGAAGGAGGCTCTCACTCTCCTGAGACTGTTGTCAGGATTGTAATTTATTTCTCTGGGCACAAGGCCAGCGACTGCAGGTCCAAAAACCACCCTGGCAAACGTCATCCTGTGTCTATTAAGGGCTCTCACCATTGCTAACCACAACCCAGCGCTGACCGTGGCTTTTGTAAAAACTCCCCTAACCCAGCCAGAAGCACTGACTCCAAGCATGTCCCTAGAAAATACTTTCTTTATTTTTATGCTACAAATAACTCCTGTAAAAACGCTCCCCGCTTTCCATCTTTTCTCGGTCCCGTTGGCTGGGGAGAGCTGCAAGCAGCCAATTCCTCTCAGATTATGCTAAATATAAGTGAGACCTAAACAAAAAGCCCGTTCAGATTAGATATGCAGATTGCTGCCGAGACAGATTTCCATACATATGGCACCAGACAAGTGCAACATGCAAAGATTATAAAACTTGTAGCAGCGCTGGCAGTTTCTAGGTTTCCTTGGAAAGCTGTTTTATCTCGGACTTGCCACGGCAAAGTAAAAAAAATAACGAAGAAAGTGCTTTAATTTTCTGTGCAGCAGAAATGTCAGCCAGCAATTGTTCTGGGCCTGCCCTTTGTGACACACACTCAGATATTTTTATTTCACATTTTTCCCCCCCTTTAATTTCTGCCTCTCCTCTTTCCAAGTAGCTGTGATTTCACTTCTCTGGAGATTCAAAACAAAGCTCTGATTCATCTTCCAAAGGCTCTTGGAGTTACAGCCAGAAGGATGCTGTGATAGGGATCCAGAAGGAGCTTCCCCCGAGTCAGACAGGATACACAGAGCTCGGGATGCTGACTCCAGGCCGTTCCCATAACTACTGCCCTCGGAGTCATCCCAGGGGAGGCCTTCCCAGCATTTGTTGACTTTCTGTTGTTCACAAACTCTCCAAGCACCGCCTCGCTCTGTTCTAAACTTGTCCCACACCAAGTCCTACCTTTGGGTTCTACACACACATCCCTTTGGGTTGTACACATCCCTTTGGGATGCACACACATCCCTTTGGGTTGTACACACACATCCCTTTGGGATGCACACACACATCCCTTTGGGATGCACACACACATCCCTTTGGGATGCACACACACATCCCTTTGGGGTGCACACACACATCCCTTTGGGATGCACACACATCCCTTTGGGTTGTAAACACACATCCCTTTGGGTTGTACACACACATCCCTTTGGGATACACACACATCCCTTTGGGTCACACACATCCCTTTGGGTTGTGCACAGATCCCTTTGGGTCACACACATACATCCCTTTGGGTTGTGCACAGATCCTTTTGGGTCACACACATCCCTTTGGGTTGTCACACACATATCCCTTTGGGATGAAAACACATCCCTTTGGGTTGTACACACACACACACACACACATCCCTTTGGGATGCACACACACATCCCTTTGGGTCACACACATCCCTTTGGGTTGCACACATCCCTTTGAGTTGCACACACATCCCTTTGGGTCACACACACATCCCTTTGGGTTGTACACACACACACACACATCCCTTTGGGTCACACACACACATCCCTTTGGGTCACACACACACATCCCTTTGGGTTGTACACACATCCCTTTGGGTCACACACATCCCTTTGGGATGCAACACACATCCCTTTGGGTTGTACACACACACATCCCTTTGGGATGAAAACACATCTCTTTGGGTTGAATACATCCCTTTGGGTCACACACATCCCTTTGGGATGCACACACATCCCTTTGGGTCACACACATCCCTTTGGGTTGCACACACACAGATCCCTTTGGGTTGCACACACACACATCCCTTTGGGTCACACACACACATGCACACACACACACACACACATCCCTTTGGGTTGTGCACAGATCCCTTTGGGTCACACACATCCCTTTGGGTTGTACACACACACATCCCTTTGGGTTGTGCCACAGATCCCTTTGGGTCACACACATCCCTTTGGGTTGTACACACACACACACACACACACACACACATCCCTTTGGGTGGCGAGGGATAAGTTCTGACCCTTCCCGTGGGGCACAGCTGAACGTTTCCTCTCCACCTGCACAAGGAGCAGCCCGAGGAGCAGGGCTGTGGGGAGCAGTGGGGCTGGGGAGAGCTGAGCCTGTGCCTCTTGTCCCCGCAGAGCGAGCGGCGGGCGTGTACCACCGCGAGGCGCGCTCCGGCAAGTACCGCCTCACCTACGCCGAGGCCAAGGCCGTGTGCGAGTACGAGGGAGGACACCTGGCCACATACCAGCAGCTGGAGGCGGCTCGGAAAATAGGTCTGGGAAAACTCATGGCACCTCGGGGGCTCACGGGGCTCCTGCAGAGCGGGGGCAGCGGTGTGTTGTTATGTCTGTTGTGAACTCTGCAGAGGAGAGATTTGGAAACTCCATGGAATTTTGGCCAAGCTGCCTGCTTGGTAATGGAGCATGATGAGGCCAGGGCTTGCCCGGCCTCCCAGCCAGGAATTCCTTCCCAATATCCCATCCAGCCCTGCCCTCTGGCAGTGGGAAGCCATTCCCTGGGTCCTGTCCCTCCATCCCTTGTCCCCAGTCCCTCTCCAGCTCTCCTGGAGCCCCTTCAGGCCCTGCAAGGGGCTCTGAGCTCTCCCTGGAGCTTTCCCATCTCCAGGTGAGCATTCCCAGCTCTCCCAGCCTGGCTCCAGAGGGGCTTCAGCCCTCAGAGCATCTCCCTGGCCTCCTCTGGACTCGCTCCAACCACTCAACATCTTTTGTTTTCATCAAGACATTTTCTCAGCAAGGGAATGAGTTCTATGCTCAGAGTGAAAAGTGGAGCTGAGTGAGGGGTCTGCTGAATTTCCAGTTGATTCCTAATAAGTTCTTCATTCATTCGGAGCGCTGGGAAAACAATGGAAAATATCCTCCACTCCAGACATTTTTTCCCTCTGCTGTTGAGTCAGAAGCTGGCTCCCAGCACCAGCACACATGTGAAAAGGGTACTTTTGTTTCTTCTGAGGAGCTCAGAGCCCTAGGATGCCACAAATATGTTCCAGTTCCTCTCCATGAAAACATTGGATGGGTCTCTACCAGAGGGTGAACAACATTGCATTCTTTGGCTGTTGGTGTTAAGTTCTCAGCCACAAAATGCATTAACAGGACTTTTTTGTTTGGCAAGAAATACTTGAGGCATTTCAGGTATTTAAATTTAAATCGAAAGTGTTTTAAGTAAATACTTGGGGATTTTAGCTGTCTGTAGTGTTTGTCTGTAGTATGTTATGTATTTTTAGAAGTTAATGCTGAGAACTCTTGAGATGTGATTGAGTAAATTTGTGTGACCTCAAAAGGGAAACAAAGAACACCCTTGGAAAACTCATCCAATGGATAATTTGATTACAAGTGCTGGTAGAGCACTTCAGACTGACTACCCAGGGAACTGTGCAGTCCATCTGCATTTGATTTTGGCTTTCATATGAAGAACCAGTAATCACATTGTGGAGAACACAATTCAGTTTTATCCTCTGTGTTTAAAATTACCCTCTCAGCATCCTGTTCTCCCGTGCAGCTCAATTTCTCTCAGGCCAATTACACCCAGGTCATTGAGCCATCAGCTTGAGTAAGACTTGGTTGAGTGAGAGCAGCCTAGGATTGATCAGGTCCACGTCTCATTTTCCCTCTGCTGCAGGTTTCCACGTGTGTGCTGCTGGCTGGATGGCAAAGGGCAGAGTTGGTTATCCCATAGTAAAAGCTGGAGCCAACTGTGGCTTTGGCAAGACTGGAATTGTGGACTATGGAATTCGCCTCAACAGGAGCGAGAGGTGGGACGCCTACTGCTACAACCCCCACGGTGAGAGCAGCAGCCACTGGCCTTGTCCTCTTTTGTGTAAGGCTTTGCATTTAGCCTCCAATTTATCTGAGTAGTCTCAGGGGTTTCTGCCCATAATTGGAGGGGTTTCTGCCCATAATCTGAGGGGTTTCTGCCCATAATCAGAGGTGTTCTCTGCCTGTAACAGGCTCAATTTAGTGTTAACCCTTCTTTTTCGTGTCTGAGATAGAACAACTCTGAAAATGAAGCCCTGTCTGGGACTGGCATTCTTAGGAACTTTTCCTAGGCACAAATTCTTGGCCATGAGGGTGGGAGGCCCTGGCACAGGGTGCCCAGAGCAGCTGTGGCTGCCCCTGGATCCCTGGAAGTGTCCAAGGCCAGGCTGGATGGGGCTTGGAGCAGCCTGGGATAGTGGGAGGTGTCCCTGCCCATGGCACTGGATGGGATTTAAGCTGCCTTCCAACCCAAACCATCCTGGGATTCTGTGATTCTATGACTGAAACTCCCACCCGCTCCCAGCAGTGCTCTGTGTGTAACTAGATGAGGAAAAGTGGATCTCCAGAGCAGATCAGAGTTCCAGCACGACTGACAAGAAGCTCAGCAGAGACACCTCTCCAGTCCCTCCACACTCCCTGCAGGTGACTGCAATATTCCCATGGCACACTTCAGCCTGGTGTCACTTCACTGAGCAGGGGAGATGGAGAACGTGGCACCAAGAAGGAAAGCAAAGCTTAGCTTGGCCCTGCTGCTGCTCCCAGTGGCCTGGCAGAGCCAGAGGCAGGCCTGTCCATGACGTCTGCACAGCTGTGCACATTTTGTTTGTGCTCCCAGGGCTGGAGCTTGTTTATGTTAATCGAATAGCTCTGTGGGGTGGGGGCCGTTCCCAGATGTTCCACACACAAAGAGAGCTGTGAGAGAGGCTCCTGCCCTCGGAATTACTGCCTGGGACTCTGTCCTTTGTCAGCCCTCTCCTCTGGGCCACGGGGAGCTGCTGTCCAAACAGTTTGGTCAGAGCACAAAAGGAAACCAGAGCTGCCAGAGCTGCTCAGACACGAGTCTGCAGCACTGCAGGGATTTGTGCTCGTGGCCTGTGGAGCCTGGCAGGGCTCTTTGCAGGTGCAACATGAGCATCCTGGGGGAACAGAGGCAAATCTCTGACAGAGCTGAGCCTGTGCTCTGCTCCAGGAGGCCAGAGATGGCAAGTGGACCTTGTGGAAATGTGTGGGTGTTTGAAGTGTGCATCCCACCCAGCAGTGACGATGGAATGATGGAATCATGGAATGGGTTGGGAGGGACCTTATAGCCCATCCAGAGCCACCCCCTGCCATGGCCAGGGACACCTTCCACTATTCCAGGTTATTCCAACCTGGCCTTGCTCACTTCCAGGGATCCAGGGGCAGCCACAGCTTCTCTGGGAATTCCAGCCCAGCCCCTCCCCACCCTCACAGCCAGGAATTCCTTTCCAATATCCCATCCAGCCCTGCCCTCTGGCAGTGGGAAGCCATTCCCTGTGTCCTGTCCCTTCATCCCTTGCTCCAGTCCCTCTCCAGCTCTCCTGGAGCCCCTTTAGGCCCTGGAAGCTCTCCCTGGAGCCTTCTCTCCAGGTGAACATTCCCAGCTCTCCCAGCCTGGCTCCAGAGCAGAGGGGCTCCAGCCTTGGAGCATCTCTGTGGCCTCCTCTGGACTCACTCCAACAGATCCACATCTTTCTTGTGTGGCAGCCCCTGAGCTGGACCCAGCTCTGCAGGTACTGCAGTGTGAGCTGAGCTGGAAAGTTCTGGGCTCGTGGACAATGTACAAACTCAGGGGTTAATCCCTCTTAGTGCTCGTAATTCCTGTGCCCTGAATACCCTGGCACAGCACCTCCCTCTCCCCAGCTCTGAACTGCAACAAATCCTAAATTCAGGCAGGATGAGGTCCCCAGTTTGGTCAGCCCCACTGTCAGGGAGCTGGCAAAGTCCAAATGGCCACCGAATCCAACCAGGAGTGGATTTAAGCCAAAGAGAGAAAAGAGCAGCAGGAACAACAGGAGTACAACACCAGGTGTGTGATCATGAGCCTGTTTTTGTAGAGGACACGCTTGCAAGAGGTGTTTGAAGAAGAAAGGATGAACCTGAGTGTCAGCGTGACTTGCAAGTACAGCTGTAAAGCCTGACAGAGCCAGAAATCCCACGTGCCTTTTACATAAAACACACAGCTCTGGCCCCAAATCCACTGAAGTCAATGAAAGCTTTTCCTCTGAATTCAGCGAGTTTTGGATCACGCCTCTTGCTTCCAAAATATCTTCTTCCAAAAGCTAGGGATGACTGCCATTCACCAAGTGAATACACGAGAAGCTTTATCACTCTGGGTGTTCCTGTGTGATTTCCTACAGATCTCCAGGTCAAAGTGCCTGAAGATTCAAACCACAGCCAGAATTCATTCTTAAACTCTGCTGCTTTTATTTCTCTCTTAGGAAAAGAGTGTGGTGGAGTCTTCACGGATTCCAAACACGTTTTCAAGTCCCCGGGCTACCCAAACGAGTATGAAAATGATCAGATTTGCTACTGGCACATCCGAGTCAAGTATGGCCAGAGGATCCACCTGCAGTTCCTGGAGTTTGATGTGGAGGATGACACTGCCTGTCTGGCTGATTTCCTGGAAATCTATGACAGCTACGATGACATCAATGGGTTTGTGGGCAGGTAAAGCAAAGCCAGCTTGAAAATGCAAAGGAATGCTTAATTTGTCTCCTCCCCCTTCAGAAGAACACTGTTTATAAGGGATAAATTATAAAATATACTTACGTGAATAAGAGAAAACTATTTTTAGAATTTTTAGAATTTTAGTATGTAAATATCTGAAGAATTCATTGCTGTGCAAGACTTATAAAAATTATTTTTCTATATAAACTGCTCCTTCTCCTCATTTCTTGCACCATTTGAACAAACATTTTGTGTGACTGTCCCAATTATTTTTAAATTTAACAGGCTCTCTTCTCTTTATTTCCCTTGATTTCCCCCCTCAGAAGGACCTTATCCAATTAACACCACTGAGGTGCCCCCAATTCCTGTAGCAATATTCCCTGATTTATCTTTCCTGGTAATTTGCTTTAATGTCATTAACACAGACCTGTTCAGAGTTTCAGGGAATTGAGCTTTGCCTTTTTCTGCTTTGTTAAATTAGATGAAAGAAAGCTGCAAGACTTTTTATTTATCTGCTTATCCTGTTTCTCCAGGAAGAACCCCTGGCAACCTCAAACAGTATTTTGTGTTTGCTTTAATTGAAAGGAGGTGTTAAATTGTTACCAAAAATATATTTAATTGAAGTTACTGTCTGCTATAGCTCTTTTCTAATAATACCAGAACAAGGGTTATATTTCCTCTCTCTTATTAGATTTATTTCCTTCTTTGCTTAATTCTCACTTTCTTTTCTTCAATATTAACTTTTTACTTACCTTTTATCAGTCATATTTTGGCAGGAAGTGTCTGTATTTTCCAGAACAGAACTTAAAGCAGAAAAAGTGATAAAAAACCAATTGCTGTCACTTTTCACACCCTCTCTGCAAATCATGTGCAGCAAAGCAAGGATACAGTCCGTTTGTTTTGCTTTTACAGATAACTTAAATGGATTTTGTTTTTGCAATGTTTTTCCTTTCTTAGCCTCGGGTCACTCTTCTTTTCCTTCAGCACTCATGGAATTGCTCTTTTTTCTTGTTTTGCATCATTTACTTCCTGCAGATGTTGAAAACTGGTTCCTCCCCTAAATCTTACCATGGGATGGTGACAAAAAATTCTTTAGGCAGTCATTTTAACATAGAGTTCCAAACACTGAAGACCTAAAACCAATTTATCCCCTTGAACCCCAGCAGTGCAGGTCCCCATGTGCCAGAGTTCCTGTGTCCTTTAATCACCACCATTTCCATGTTTTTCCAGGTTTTGTGGAGATGAGTTGCCAGATGACATCATTAGCACAGGTAATTTATTTGCACTCTTTGTGGAAAATCAAGCAGGCAATTAATTACTCCTAAATAAATGTAAATCAGCCTAATTAGAGGGCACTGTTCCCTGGGATTAGATTGTGTTCCCTGGGATAGTCTAGGGATAATCTGTGTGGAAACTCAAGTTGCTGTCAGAAAGAGAACAGAAAAATTGAATTTATGGAATCCTGGATTCCCAGAACAATGGAGGGGGTTGGAAGGGACATTAAAGCAGAACTTTCTCCAAACTGAGACAACTGAAGAACATCTGCCTGGTTTTCCATGGAGCTGATGGATCTGCAATCCTCCCAGCTCAGAAGCAGAGAGACCCAGTGGATTGCTAGAAAGATCTCAGAAACTCAGCAAGAAAAAGCCAAAAAATATATCTGAAAAAAAAACTTAAACCCCCAAAAATCTATCTGAAATACCCCGTTTTTATGCCACCCCAGAGCCATAACCTCTGTTTGTGTTTCCCTTGGCCCAGGCAATGTCATGACCCTGAAGTTCCTGACGGATGCCTCGGTGACTGCTGGGGGGTTCCAGATCAGGTACACCACCATGGACACGCCTGCCAGGGCAGGGGATGGCAAGAATGCAACATCCCAAGGGAAAACAAACTTCTTATCCGGGAAATTTGGTATTATGTGAGCAGAGTAGCCAGACACAGAAACACGTTCCAGAGTGAACCCCGTTCACATATTGGTGTCTTCAGATAAGACTTTTTTTTTCATCTCTTTCTGAATTTTTCTCTTTGGCTTTTCAATAAGTTTTGTTAATAAACTACACTAGGGAATAAATTATAAAATATGCTGACATGAATAATAGAAAACTATTTTTAGAATACAAGTACTGTAAAAATCTGAAGAATTCATTGCTACCAAAGACTTAAAAAAATTATTTTTCTATATAAACTGCTCCTTCTCCTCGTTTCTTGCACCACTTGAACAAACTTTTTGTGTGACTGTTCCAATTGTTTTAAAACTTAACAGGCTCTTCTCTCCTTATTTTCCTCGATTTCCACGTATTTATTTTTTAGGCTGTTGCCTTTTTCCCTGTTCTCTACACATTATTTTTTTTTTTAATTTACTGATTTTCTTGAACTCTAAGGGCCTTTAGAGTCAGCTTATTTTTAAGACACATAAATCCATCTTGTGGATGGCCTGGGAGCCACCCACATGAAGATTGGGAAGCAGCACAAAGAGCACGGGATCAATTGGATCCACACTTTAATTTTATTGTCAGATCAATCAGAAACTGGATGGATTCTGTCAGGGTTTCCTCATCCAGAGAAGAGTTGTCGAAGTCCTTTCACTCCTCCGAGTCCACTTAGTAAAGAATTAAATGAATGACTTTGTAATGAGAATAAAACTGGTGAGATGAAGCGTCAGGAGAAACCTCTCACCGAGCACCAGCACGTTCAGAAGACACTGTGGAGGTGCTGCACGTTGTTTACACGGGTTTAAGACTGTTCAAGTTTAAATTGCTGAACTTAAATCCTTCTCCATATGTTTTTAACTGAAGCAGCATTAAAGCTACCTCTGTTTTAATCACACCAAGCTTGCAGTGAATTATTTTGGTTTCTTGCGAACGTTTTTTGACACATTTTATTTATTTAAAGGAGTAAATAAGTTTTAAGTTTGTTTCTGAGTGTTTTCTTGACTCCAGATCTGCTGAAATCTAATGCCCACTAAGAATTTTCGTGTGAATTACATTTCATTTGGAGTGTTTGTGAGCTCCTCAAAAAGCATTTCACACAAGGGAGATTTTAAGCTAATCAGCCCCATTTTTGCTTCATTTCTTCTAATTCTTGATCGTTTAAATTTATTTAATTTCTGAGCTTTTATTGTAATTTCACTGGGAATATAATCCTGTTTTCTGGCAGTACTAGAAGAAAAAACATTGCAGCTCCTCTCCCGGTCATGTCCAACACTTTATTCGTGCTCCATGTGAGCGCCACGAAACAAGTTTTGTGTCACTACATTTACGGGCTGTAACCGTATCTAAAATGTGCTTTTTAATCCTGCCACCTTGTGTCCACAATGCCTGTGGTACAATAGCATTCCCATTTTTCAGGATCAGCAACGGTGCTTGTTCACAGGGAAGAGAATAAGGAAAAATACGAGGAGGAACGTTAATATTTTATTTATGACCGCAGGGTGGGGTGGGGGGGTTTATTGTTTTTGTTGTTCTTTCTATAACTGAGAAGCAACAGGTCTGCATGAGAAGCAGGGATACCTGCCTGGAATTCCCAGGGGATGCAATTTTGGGAAGAGACCCTTCCTAGGACAGCCAGTACCGCTGGGCATCTCCAGAGGCACAGGGAAGCTCTGCCGGGGACACTCAGCCATGGACGTGAGGGCTCCGGCCCGGCTCCATCCCGGACATCCAGGGATTTTCCGCACAGCTTGGATTCGCTGCCAGGGCCGCTATTTCCTATTCCCGTAGCCCACAGCCTGCATTTTAGTTTTTCCTGCAGTAATTCCTCATCACAAGGAAGATCTGTTTTGCCAAAAACCCCCTCCCTGCTCTGTCACTACCCTGCATTCCTATTAAAAGCTGGACTCCGTGATCTCAGATGTCTTTCCCAACCTTAATGATTCTGTGACTCCCGGCTGCCGGGACATCCCACACGGCGGCTCAGGGAATTCCGGGCTAGGCCGGCAGGTTCCTGCAGCTGCAGCGCAGCCGTGAGGGTCATTTCCAGTCATTAATTAGCGATTTGACCTCACGCGAGCTGACCTGCAGTTTTCCCCGGGGGGCAGCTCCGGTGTCTGCTCGCTGTGACCGGGGACAGGACCCAGGGAACGGCTGGAGCCGTGTCAGGGCACGTTTAGGTTGGAAATTAGGGAAAAGTTCTTCCAGCAGAGGGTGGGCTGGCACTGCCCAGGCTCCCTCACGGCTCCAAGGCTGCCGGAGCTCCAGGAGCTCTCAGG